>OZ038375.1:110871195-112171918 GCA_964036015.1 Leptarthrus brevirostris
ACAGCCTCAATGCGATTAAGTATGGGTTCTCGTCGTGGTTTTATATGTAGAATGAAAGTAGGCAACGTTAGTCCAGAAAGTATGGTTACAGGACATTTAAATCGATTGAAACAAAGAAATTCGCTGGGGCCTTCACGTGACGGTCAAAATTTTGCTGTAGTACATTGTACTGGTTACATAAAAAATTGGCCACCTACGGATATGTTTCCGGGAGTCCATTTAGATCGGCAGGGCGAGGATGATATGCACTCGTCGCACTGTTGCCTTGTAGCTATAGGTCGTCTGCAAGTTACATCAACTGCAAACTCGGCAGATGTTTCCGGTTCCAACAGTCAGTCAGAATTTATATCACGCCATGCAATGGATGGAAAATTTACTTTCGTCGATCAACGTGTTATGAATATATTGGGATACAGTCCCACTGAACTGTTAGGAAAGAGTTGTTACGATTTCTTTCATCCTGAAGACCATAGTCATATGAAAGAGAGTTTCGATCAAGTGTTGAAGCAGAAAGGTCAAATGTTTTCCCTTATGTATAGATTTAGAGCTAAAAATCGTGACTATATTTGGTTAAGGACACAGGCGTATGCATTTTTGAATCCATACACGGACGATGTGGAATATATTGTGTGTACCAACAGCTCGGGAAAGTAAGTTTTGTATTAAAGATTAACCAAATCTTCTTGAAATTCACGATGTTTCCTAATTTTTTTTTAGAACAATACATTCAGGCCATGAAAATACAACCCCTGAACACAACGAACATGTCTATCCTGCACCAGGTGTTGACTATACCTTGCAAGCGAGAAGAGATCAAGCACCTACAGCCGCTGCAGGTGGAACAACTCCAGCAGTGTATAATACTCATGGAATGATTCCGCATATTCAAGGAACGAATAGTGTTCAGCGTCCTGGAAGCGCTCAAAATACAGTTCCGTATAATTATGAACCTACACCTTCACCTATTGGGTAAATTGTGGATGAAATTTTGCTTATACATTCAAAAGTACTAATTTTTTTTCGTTTAGGTATGGATCGCCCGGAGCGCCACCCACAAATACCTCCCATTTGACACGAATACCTAAAGCTAATACGTCACCAACACCAGCAGCTGCAGCTTGGACATTGCGACAGGTACTTAAATGTTATACAATTTTCATGACTAATAAAATGCTTATTTTTAGCAACAGCCAGTCACTGAAGGATACCAATACAATCAGCTTAGTCCATCGCGATCGCCGAGTGGCCCCACATATACTCAGTTAAGTGCAGGCAATTCACGCCAATATCATTCTGGTGCAGCAGCACAATCAAATGCAGGTACGATATCAATTATTTTGATGTAAATAGAATTCAATGCCACTACTCCGCCAGAAAAGGTTCTTTCAGGTAGCAGCAAATGCTAACAATCTTAAGGCTTTTTTTAGAGGCAGTCATTTTAGTCGAAACAAGTCTTTTAAAAGCCGTTCTATGTCAACAACGTTGTAGGCTAAAATAAAAGACCAAAAGTGACCAACACCTCATATCTTGTTTTCGGCTTTTTTTGTTTGTTAAAGCTAGTACCCTTTCCCGCTTCTGTGATTTTATAGGTCTTCTTAGTTATTGGACTCTTACTTTTACATTTTTAGCGATTTGGGGATGGCAAAATTCCGGTCAAACAGCTGATGCTGGTCCTGGATCCAGCGGTTCTGGAGGTCATCCGGCTGTGGCACAAGGTCAACCTCATGTACAAGGTCAACCTCAAGGTCAAGAACTCTCCGATATGCTACAAATGTTAGATCAGAGTGGAGCAACTTCTTTCGAGGACCTCAACATTAACATGTTCAATGCAACATTCGAGTAAATCTCTTCCGTCATCTATATACGAATTCCATCAACATTATGATGACATTATGATGGGCGGCCCAACGCCAAACACCACCGTCATCCAGAGTGATAAGATCTTATAAAGTAAAATTAAAAAGTTGGGTTCGAACATAGATTGGCGCATTTAAGAGTCTCTTCACCACCCGAGTGAATAGCACGTAAGATTTGTTCGTAAGTTTGTAATATGAAAATTTAGGACAGAAGAGGTGGGATTAGCGCGAATACCGATAGCTCTTATTGTTATAATTTTATATCTCTATACGAATAATGAATGCATTTGAATAAGGTAGAATATTATTTAAATTTTAATATAATGAAATGAAAGTTAATGCAACAAATATTTTCACTTAGCGAGAAATGTAAAAAGAGAAAAACTATTTTAACTACTTTAGGCAAATGCACATTTTCTTAGAGTACCGGAAGGATTAATCCATCTTTATCATTGTGCAATCATTTCCTCTACACCCATTCTCCTCTCCTTTTGTTTCCGGAATTCTCACTCGATTTCCAGTATTCCACATTAAATCTTTAGAAATGTACAATATTTATTAATTTTGCAACAAAGCCCTTCATTCTGGTTCTGGTAAAAAAAAATTCTTTCCCTGATCATGAAAAATCCTGCAATCGCACAGTTCTTTTCAATCAAACGCAATCGTAATTTTTTGTACAGCTTTGGTTTCTGTATCAGTAATAATTTGCAAATTAAATTAAGTAAGTGAATAGCTGTAAGGTCGACTTTGAAATATTACAAATAAAAGAAATTAATTAAGAAGAAAAAAAATAGTTTTTTAAGCTCTCTGTGCTTTTCTTACTTTATGAGTACACTTAGTGACGCCACCTGCTTTGTAAGCATTGATAAAATTGTAAAAAATTGTGAAAGGGAGTAAAATACATAAAATTATCGTAGGATTTTTTCAATATATCTAAAGTAAAAGAGAAATTTATTGGAACATTTTTATTTGTTTATTTATAGATTCCCGTCGCTGTCGGATCGGAGAATTAATCAGGTAAAATGAACAATAATTATCATCGAGTTAGAAAGGAACAAGCAATCGATATATGTTTTATGGTAAGCTCAATATATTTTAAACATACAAAACAATCAATTTATTGCTCATATCAATAAAAAATCTCGTTTTTTTAAAAAACTATATCTCATTTCTTGTAAAACTTGACTTTTTACTACGAAATTTTGATGAGAACGTAAATACTTTGTTATAGACGCCTTATTTTGCTTTATCATTTCAAAAATCATTATAAGTCACACACTGAATCCTATATACCTGCTGAATAAAAAACAGTCACTTCTGGCAGCCCCCTGCGCCGGGGTGTTCTATCCTAAAATTACAAATAGGGTAAAAAATAAAATTCAATTTCGTTAAAGTACCAGTCGTGAAATTTCAGGGGATTACTTTCGATAGTATTCTCTATTTATAAAAATTCTTGCCAGAACATTTTCCCCTCCTAATTGTTGACAGAACGTTGTAAATATTTATTTAAAAAAAATATTATTTTCGTTATTTCATTAGTCTTGACATTTTCAAATATATGTAGGATATTTAATATAAAATGCAGTCCAGTGTATTTATTCATGCGTTGATTTTGCGGCTTGAATATATTATATTTCAGACCTGGATGCTTCTATCCAAACGCAATAAGATTCGTCTGTCCAAGATTTTAGTTCGAAAATAAAAATGAGTTTTTAATAATAAAGTCTATTGGTAAAGTTATATAGAAATACTTGTGGCAAATATATTTCCGGATATAAGGAATTCTAATAGAACTCGCACAATCAAAATAGGACTACAGGTCTTTTCAAAAATACAACTTTTTTTATGGATCAACCTGCAAAAGTCTTCGGCTATGATAAAACTTGCGGCAAAAAGGTTCGTGAAGATACGAACGAAAGTACCCGTGACCACTCAGGAGTTGGGTTATGTAAAAACCTACCTCTCCATGCCCTCTGTCGATCCAGGGGCCCAGATCACTGATGAGCCTAGCTGTCCATCGTCCCCTGTTCTCTCTCCATCTTTGTTTCCACCTTTCCATGGTGCTCACCGTTGCCTTGTCCATTTGTGCCTTCCTGAGATAAATCGCCCTTCGTTCCCTGACGAGCAGGTCGATGGGAACCACCCCTGCAATCACCAGGACAGCTGGATCGGAGACAGTGCGGTACGCTGAGGCCACTCTCAGGGCTGCGCAGTGCGCACCTTTGTACCTGGCCAAGTCTCTTCCGATATTGCTCCTTACTTAGGGCTTCCGCCCATACCTCCGCACCATACAGTAGGGTTGATTGTACCGCTGTCATCAGGAGGCGGCGTTTGCTCGAGCTTGAACCTCCCACGTTGTCCATCAGTCTGCTCAGTAATGTGACGCCTCTTGCTGCTTTATCTGCTGGAAGAAACTCAGCTTGGTGTCAATTGTAACGCCGAGGTACCTCACCGATGGTCTCTTCTCCGACTCGCACTGGATGGATGATCGGGATTCTCTTTTTGGTCAGGACAAGGACATCCGTCTTACTAAGGGCCAGCGACAGTCCGTGCGTTGATTTTTTGGTAGGTGTGAAATTTTCGATTTTTGACTGTAAATAAAAAAAATTTCACAAATATTCAAAATCCTTCGTTCAGCATGATAAAAAAGTAGTAAAAATTTGGTATTGATTGAATTGATAGTTTTTTTTGTAATCTTGTCCATCGCAAAGGAACTTTTGCAAAAAAAGGTAGCGCGCTATAAATAGCTATAACTTCGGATCTAATGCTCCGGTCGTTATGAAATTTGGTGAAAATATTCACAACTTCTCCTAACGCCTTAAGTAAATTATTGTGTCTTGTAGATTGTAAGAATCGTAGCTGAACGTATAGGTAGAGAACAAGAAAAGCAGAGCTTTGCGCCTTAAATAAGTTTCCAAAGTGCAGCCTAATAGTGACAACAATAATGGGCTAAAGTGATGAAAACGTGGTCCCTACACGTAGCTTTGAGAAAGTCTTTTCGACCAAAATCGCAGACAGGGCAGATATAGCGGTCTTCACTGATGGTTCGAAAGTGGTGGGCGGATGTACTCGGACTACTGCAGTGTATTTCAAGCAAAGATTTTGGCCATAGAAAGAGCTGCAAGTTTGTTGTTATCACGCCCAATCCTACCTAATGGTAGCGACATAGGAATTTATATACGTAGGTACGTTGGTGTTACAATAGTCTCCAGAACTTAGTAGCTATGCACGACGTAACTCTCTGCTGGATCCCGGGTCATGGTCGGATTAAGGGCAATGAGGCGACTAACACGCTTGCAAAGGAAGGTTCTCAACTGAACGCTTCCTGTATAGACAGGTCGTTCGGCCGGCATCTGGAGTCAGTGAAAAGAGAAGTTGACTTTAGGCTGTGGTCTGTTTGAGGCATTAAGAAAACGGCTTTTCTGCTAAAGTGAAGCCACACCGATCTCCGAAATATTGTGCCAGTCACTACTGGAAACTGTCGCTTTGGAAGACATGCAGAACGCTTACACATCTCTACCAACAACTTTTATAGAAGTTGTGCGGACAAGGAAGAAGTGGAAAGCATTTACTGTGCGATTGCCCGGGTCGTGTTTGCTAGCATAGGGCTAAAGCAGCTTTTCCGGTTTATTGACAGTTCCGGCTGGTTCGAAATAAACCTTATACCGACATCCAGATGCGATCCCGCGGATGTGGTAACATAACGTACCTTTCTTAGGTTTATGTGAGGATGATCGACTTTTCGATAGCCACAACCTTAACATAACCATGGACAACAGCCCAGAGACAGTGAATTTTTAATTTATTGCAATTGCAAATGAAAAACTCACAGGGAGGTCGAGGCTCGAACTTGCATCCACAGCGTGGTGTTCGTGCCACTCAACCAATTCATCCAACTCCGTTTCCGTGGACGTTTTAAAGCCAAATTATAAGTTAAAAATAAGATGTCATGATCCAAGAAAATTGGCGGACTTAATTGATTGAAGAAATTTACGTGGATTGCGTTCGTGACTAAGAATAAATCCAGCTCAAATGTTAAATGGCAGAAAAGACAAATCTATTATAATTTTGACATTTATTTATTACAAAATAGAGAATAATTCTTAAACTAAGCTAAATGTACCAAATTAGATATTTAACTAGCTTCACTTATTCCTTAAAGTTTTAATCGTTTCGCCGATATTCCATCTGTCGGATGATTCCGTTTGCGCTCCTTTGATTTTCCGGTCGTTTTGTCCTGCAGATGTGTGAAGAATGCCTTGGATGATTTAAGTGCAGCTCCATCTGTGGTCTGATTCGCCTAAAATGATAATAATAATAAGTAACATTTAATAAAAATACATGACATCAATAACAAACCTTATGTACAGCTTTGCTCTTCATTACTGATTTAAGAAGTTTGTTTTTCTCCTCCTTCTCTGTCAATTTAACTCCTAATTTTTGCTTTTCTAACATCCTTTCTTCCTGCACTTTATGAATCGCCCGCTGTTTAATCTTCTTTTTTCTCCGTTCGCGATTTTTGTCCGTTCGAGTTCTTTCGCTTTTTCCAATAATCTCGCCTTTAGCATGCTCCCGGATTTCTTCTGGTGCTAAAAGTTTTGAATCACTAACTGCTACAGGAGCCACTTCTTCCATAGATACTGCAGGTGTATTTGTGATAATTCGCGGCTCCGGTGCAACTGGTTTAGGTGTGTAATGAAAGTTAGATATGGCATCTAATTTATTGAATAAAGATTTCATTAAATCTTTAATCTCTTTGTGCTGTTTAGGTTCTTCTGTATTTTCTTCTTGATTAGGATCCAGTTTATCCAGTTCCTTTTGGTACTGCTTTTCATATATTTGCGCTAACGATTCTTTACTTTTTTCCTGATCTAATGTCAGCGTTTTTCGAAACTGTTGAGGAGTTTGAATAGGTTTCACTTTTCTTTCTACATCATCCCATGTCTTATCCTTTATTCGCTGCTTAATTATATCTTCTAAACGGAGCGTGGTTTCTTCTGTTATCACAGGAGCTGGCCTTGTTGTCAATTCGAATTCCAACACTTCTTCGAGAAGGGAATTTTCTGGTCTTTTCGTGCCTCCAACTTCTCCTTCTAATTGCCAGGGCTTTTCACCTAATCGTTCCTCTTCAAAATCCTCTATCCGTCTCTTTAAGCGTTCCTGACGCATTTCAAAAGTTGATTTAACTTTATTTTCATCTTCAGAACGATTTTCGTCGCTATGATCATCACTTTCTTCTACATCTTCGTCGTATTTGTTTTCATCACTTTCATGCTCATCCTGGACTTGCTCAAATTCTTCTTCGCCTATGTCGCCCTCTTCGTCCAATTCTTCCTCCTTGTCTTCCTCATATTCGTCGTCTTCAGACAAATTTTTCTCTTTTGTTTCCTCATTTTCTGTATCATCATCAAAGAAGTCTTTGTAGTTAACATTCTCTTCTTCCTCGTCACTTAAATCTTGATTAAAGTAATCGACACCACCATCATTCTGTTTTATCTTGTCATTATTTCTATTTTTTTCTTTTTCATCTTCCGCATTAAGAAACTCTTCCATTTCTCTCAGTTTAAAGAATTTGTCGTCAACTATTGTCTTTTTGTGAATCTTCTTAGTTTTCTGTTTAGGTTCTTCGAAGTCAGAATACTCTTCGTCATAGTCTTCATCGCTCATACCTTCAGCGTCTTTGAAGTAGTCCTCTCCTCCTGGCACGTCATTTGGATCCTCATCGGATCCAACTGCGGCAATATTTTCAGATTCAGTATCATTTAAGTTTATAATAAATTTTTTATCCTTAGACGGTAATCTTGATGTATTCTCCAGCAATTTAGGCCATACCCAATTATTACGAATCTCAATTTGTTGCCAAATTTGTTCCTCATCCATACCGTCAAGAATTATTTCGGGAAGAATTTCCGGATCACTATTCGTTCCATCTTCACGTATATTCCAAGCATATAAATCTTTAACTAATTTCTTAATGTTTTCAATCCGTCCAGTCTGAACACTATTATTGTAAATAAAAACGTGAAAATTATTGAGGTTAAACTTGTCAGAGAAATACTATTTACCTAAGGAATTCATATGGATTTTTTATTACGTTGCGAAATTGCTTAAGGAAGTTCTCAAATTCATTTTGACTTCCTCCTCTATTAGGACTTTCTGCTGTGATATCCAACATTTTTAAAAAATTCTTATAAACTGGTCGCCGACCAAAGCATGGGAATTGCAATGATTATAGACGTCAACGTGACATTTAATTTGAGAAATGTCAAAAAATTATGGCAGGGTTATAGATGTCAAAATTTTATGGCAGGCAGAGGTTATTTTCCTCGTAGTTGGTAACTTCAAACTTGCAACGCGGTTCCGCTGTGGCTGTGGCATGAATATTTACATTGCTGTAATAGGTCTAAATATACGGAATTTGGCTAGTCCTATTTACTTTTTCGAGTCCGTGTACCCCGCGAAATCTTTATAATAAAGAATTATTTAGACATCCATATCTCCACAGACGAAGAAAATGTCTTATCTTGGTCGGATGAGACAATTTGCCTGCAGGATGTATTTGATTATTTTATGAAGGACGCCAATAAATGGGCAGCAAATTGTTAGCAGTCGGCGTAATTGCTTGAATTATTTCTCAGGAAGGTTAGAAACACGAAAGTAGGATAAGCATCTTAATGGAAAACAAACTAAGATTTTGTTTGGAAAAATGTAGCACCGCATTCTATACTTTAACTTCTTTTACAATTAGTTCAACTCCGTTTTTTATAACTTCTTTAATTTCAGGTGAACTGAGTATGTACCATGCAAGTTCGTCAAGGAAGGAAACTGCTGAAATGTCGCTTTCAACAACCGGATGGGATTAATGAGATACAGTCGAGACAGGTGTAGTAGATCTTCACTTGAAAAGCTTGAATGTACCTACATATCTAACACCTAACCTGCCTTAAAAAGGAGATAATCTGAAATGAATGCTCTAAAGGCTGCACGTTATAAATTGGCTGTTTTCGAGAAGAATTAGCATCAAGAGTGGACTAGAATTCAGTTTTAATATGGTAAGTGTGAGATGATTATCGAACCTATCCGAGATTAGGATTTCTAAAAATAACACTAATTCCTTTTCTTATATTTCTAGGGCACTTCTTGTGGCAGTTGAGTGATCGCAGTTAATTCTGGACTAATGAAAGACAACGCAGCACGACCTATTGATCGAAATGTCGAAGGAAACTGCTTCTACGAATTCTATGAAGGACACTAGTTTTAGTAAACCTAGTTTAAGTCCATAGTATTATTTCTAGTTTGTAAGGAATTGCGAGTATGCTCTATTACCGTAAAATGTAGGCGAAATTGCTGTTATTGCTCTCAATTATCTTTTAAAGTGATTTTTCATAAAAACTATGCTCTCCAAAGTTAAATTTAATGTCAACAAAATTCTCTTAGGAATTTCGTGTTAACCGAATTTACATTAGATTTAAGTTGAAAACAGCAATTAAGTAGAATATAATTAGTCTGTTTTATATAGCTCCAAACAGATTTATTAAAAAATATTTAAAAAAATGAAATTCTTTCGATTTTTACCTGATTTTTCTCCCATTCCTAATCACCACATCGTTTGCATTTAAAATTTCAGTCTTAGTTACCTCGAAATGGCTTAAGGATTGTTTCTCTGGTCTAGGAGTCCTGTGTGAGTTGAACAACAACAAAATCCTTTTCGAAAAGGACATAATTAAAGGAAAATAAGCCAAAAAACGATTTCGCTCTCTTAACCGATTATATTTTGATTCTTTTCAAGGACTTTATCCTTGTCCAAAACAGGATCTGACTTCATATCCTGGTAGGGAAAACATCCTAGAATAGACTACGAAAAAAATCCGGTCGAAAACACCTTAAAATACCGAAAATAAGCCAAAAAACGAAACAAGAAAATTTGCTTGCTCGGAAAGGGCATAAAAACGTCTCGGAGCAAAATTTTTCAGGTACCAGGCCACCATAATCCGTAGCAAGCAAATTTTTTGTTTTGAAAATCGTTTTTTGGCTTATTTTCGGTGTTTTAAGGCCTTTTTTGACCGGATTTTTTTTGTAGTCTATTCTAGGATGTTTTCTCTACTAGGATATGAAGTCAGATCCTGTTTTACACAAGGATAACATCCTGAAATTAACGAAAAAGGACGAAAAATTGAAAATTCAAGTAGCAGAATTCGATTTTTCGATAAAATTTGTTCGTGATTGAGTTGAGGAAGGGTTCCTGAATCATGATAAGCAACCTAAGGACGATTTTCAAATGATTAAGGACAAACGATTTTACCAGGAAGCAACATTAAAGCTAAAAGTGACGACCAAATTTTCCTTAAATTTGATCCTTGTCCAAAATATTTTAAATTTCTCTGTATGATAGGATTATTATTTCTGAATTAGGAAGAGAAAAAATTTGGTCGAAAAAGGACCTTGATAATAAAAATAAGCCTTAAAACGATTTACACTTCGTCCATGTGCAAATTTTCGTCCCTTTTCGTTTATTTCAGGACCTTATCCTTATCCAAATTTAGATTTGACTTCAGATCCTGGTAGAGGAAACATCCTAGAATAAACTGCAAAAAAAATCCGGTCGAAAAAGTCCTTAAAACAAGGAAAATAAGTCTAAAAACGATTTTCCGAACTGAAAAATTTGCTTCCTACCGATTCTGGTGGCCTGGTATGTAGAGCTCATTTTTGGCCCAAAAGCTGGAAAACCTGGATTTACACCAGTTTTTTACATTTTCGTTGAAAAGCGTTTATTGACTCATTTTCGGTGTAAAGGAGTCTCTGGTCTAGGAGTCCTGTGTGAGTTGAACAACAACAAAATCCTTTTCGAAAGGGACATAATTAAAGGAAAATAAGCCAAAAAACGATTTCGCTCTCTTAACCGATTATATTTTGATTCTTTTCAAGGACTTTATCCTTGTCCAAAACAGGATCTGACTTCATATCCTAGTAGAGAAAACATCCTAGAATAGACTACAAAAAAAATCCGGTCAAAAAAGGCCTTAAAACACCGAAAATAAGCCAAAAAACGATTTTCAAAACAAAAAATTTGCTTGCTACGGATTATGGTGGCCTGGTACCTGAAAAATTTTGCTCCGAGACGTTTTTATGCCCTTTCCGAGCAAGCAAATTTTCTTGTTTCGTTTTTTGGCTTATTTTCGGTATTTTAAGGTGTTTTCGACCGGATTTTTTTCGTAGTCTATTCTAGGATGTTTTCCCTACCAGGATATGAAGTCAGATCCTGTTTTGGACAAGGATAAAGTCCTTGAAAAGAATCAAAATATAATCGGTTAAGAGAGCGAAATCGTTTTTTGGCTTATTTTCCTTTAATTATGTCCTTTTCGAAAAGGATTTTGTTGTTGTTCAACTCACACAGGACTCCTAGACCAGAGAAACAATCCTTAAGCCATTTCGAGGTAACTAAGACTGAAATTTTAAATGCAAACGATGTGGTGATTAGGAATGGGAGAAAAATCAGGTAAAAATCGAAAGAATTTCATTTTTTTAAATATTTTTTAATAAATCTGTTTGGAGCTATATAAAACAGACTAATTATATTCTACTTAATTGCTGTTTTCAACTTAAATCTAATGTAAATTCGGTTAACACGAAATTCCTAAGAGAATTTTGTTGACATTAAATTTAACTTTGGAGAGCATAGTTTTTATGAAAAATCACTTTAAAAGATAATTGAGAGCAATAACAGCAATTTCGCCTACATTTTACGGTAATAGAGCATACTCGCAATTCCTTACAAACTAGAAATAATACTATGGACTTAAACTAGGTTTACTAAAACTAGTGTCCTTTATAGAATTCGTAGAAGCAGTTTCCTTCGACATTTCGATCAATAGGTAGAAGATACGTATGGTCGTGCTGCGTTGTCTTTCATTAGTCCAGAATTAACTGCGATCACTCAACTGCCACAAGAAGTGCCCTAGAAATATAAGAAAAGGAATTAGTGTTATTTTTAGAAATCCTAATCTCGGATAGGTTCGATAATCATCTCATACTTACCATATTAAAACTGAATTCTAGTCCGCTCTTGATGCTAATTCTTCTCGAGAATAGCCAATTTATAACGTGCAGCCTTTAGAGCATTCATTTCAGATTATCTCCTGTTTAAGGCAGGATAGGTGTTAGATATTTAGGTACATCCAAGCTTTTTCAAGTGAAGATCTACTACACCTGTCTCGACTGTATCGCATTAATCCCATCCGGTTGTTGAAAGCGACATTTCAGCAGTTTCCTTCCTTGACGAACTTGCATGGTACATACTCAGTTCACCTGAAATATAAGAAATAATAGAAAATGGAAAAAATGCATTATTATAATGGAGATAAATAATTTTCTCAAAGGAGTTCAACTACTTATGAAAGTAGTTAGACACATTTTTCCAAACTAAAACTTAGTCTGTTTATCGTACTTTGTTTCTTACCTTTTCGAGAAATAATTCAAGCAAGCACGTCGGCTGATACGGGCAAGTTCCAGAAATTGGCAAGAAAATATCATGATTTTAATAAAAACTTTTTACATTCCTAGAAGTTTGTATAGCGTATTCATTTTTAAAAAGTGCAAACAGCCAAGATGGGACAGTTTACAAACTCTCCGTCAAAATAATTTTTAACAATTAGGAGATAGAAATTTGAAGGCGTTTTATTATATAATTGTAACCAAACATTCTAAATTGTACACAGAAACTTGGATAAGTGGACCTAAGCTAAATTCCGTGCATCTTTTAAATCCTCCCGTGTTGTGACTGCGAAAAATTCAAACGTCAAAATTTCTTTGAATTTCCAGCTGTGCGGTGACCATTAAGAAAAGACTACAATAATTCACATTTGTACTACATAGGGATAGGAATACGGTAACTATTGTGATATTTTTATCGATCAAGTTCTGTCGGATTGTGACATTTGCATAAAATTTTGAAATAACTGGGAAAGATTTAATGAAATGCTATTTTTTATACTTTGATAACTAGGGAATGCAAAAGTTCGATAAAAATATAAAGCAATGGGGGTTACTGGTCTATGGAAACTAATAGATGATTCCGGCAAGATAGTGCCTTTGGACACACTAGAGAACAAAGTTTTAGCTATTGGTAAGCTCGTAAATAAGTTGTTAACTGAAATTGGGCACTATATTACGAAAATGAAATAATCATAGAGAGGAGAATTTCTTCACTGAAAAGATTTAGCATCAAAATAACTTATTAACACATCTGTGAATTACTTAGCACTCGATTCAGTATAGACTGAAGCACTAATTGTTTACGGCTTTCCGAAAGAACAGAACTCTGACAGCTTCCATTAATAAACATGTCTCAAGGATAATACAAGTCTTCTCGGGTGTACCCCAAGGTTCCTTAACGGGACCAAAATTATATAATCTATTCTAATAGAATTCCCACATATTAAGCAAAATAATTATGGATAAATTATCTCAAGAGCGCTGTTGTATGGAGACGACACGCTAGTTTATGCAGACATGAACGAGGAAACGATTATTATAAAACATGGGGTATAAAAATCAATGTAAATAAATCGGAATCAAATATGTATCCAAAATTCGTACGAAAAAACAATTTTAACAGACACAAGAAAAGTAGAGTAGTTAAAACACTCTACATAGAAATTTTAAAGAAATAACCTTTTATTTGAGTTTTAAATATTTTATGAATCACTGAATAACAAAAATATGTAGTTTCCGAAAATCATTCTATATAATAATGTAAATTTCATGTATAAAACAAATATTTTTTAATAATAAAACAAAATATTTGCAACTGCTATAATTTTAGATATATCTATCTGGCTGCACCAGGTCCTAAAAGGATTTCAAGATAACAAAGGTAATGCATTAGCTCATGCACATTTGCTTGGACTATTTCATAGACTGTGTAAATTACTCTACTATCGCATTAAGCCTGTTTTTGTTTTTGATGGCGCAGTTCCATACCTAAAGAAGGAAACTATTGTAAGTCAATTAATATTAAGAAATGAGAACGACTAAGCAAAATTGATTTTACATTTCAGGCCAGAAGGAACAAGAGTCGAAACAAGCTTCTTGATGAAGCCGACAGGTTACAGCAACTATTACTTAGTTCTTTGGCCAAGGAAAAAGTGGTTCAGAGAGCACTTGGTGCAAATGCTAGCGAAATTTTAAAATCGCCGCCAAAGAATAAACAAATCTTAAAAAAACCTGACAAAGATGATATGTTTAAATTACCAGACTTACCAAATGAGGAAATTATCAATAACTCTCAATCAAGCTGTACAAGCCTTAACACTTCGGATAGCGATGGTTCATGTGATGAGAAAAATCTTCGTTCTTCATACCATATTAATTTGCACACCATAGATGTAAAAAGTGCACATTTTCAGAGCCTTCCGGCAGATGTGCGTCATGAAATTTTAACAGATATTAAAGAAACACGGAAACAATCATCGTGGGGTAGATTGCATGAACTTCCCACGCAAGGTGATGATTTTAGTGTGTTTCAAATGAAAAGGCTTTTAAAGCGCCGACAAGTTCAAGTAAGTCTTGAAGAAGCTGAAAAGCAAATGGAAGGAAAATCTTTGACTTTAAGTGAACTTCGGACATTTCTAAGTGAGGAAGGAATTGTCACAGAAACAGCATCGAAAGGTACCAAACGAATTGCATCCGATGAAAACACAAGATACCTGTTGGTACGTGATTTAAAGAAGGCAATCGAAAATGCGGAAAAAATAGAAGAAAAACGTAAAGAAAATATGGCAGAATTAGCTAAATTTGAGGAAAGTAATAGTTCGCAAAATCTTGGTGAAGAATTTGATGAAGAACTACAGCGAGCTATTGAGTTATCTCTTGAAGCAAGTCAAGTGTATAGGGACGAAGATTACGAAAGTGATCAAGTCAAATTAAACAGCGAACAGCGCAAACAACTTCGAACTGCTGCTTTGTCGTTAGCTAGAACTTATATGATTGAATATGGCGGCATGAATGACGATGATATTAAGGACTTATTAGAAAACACTCAATGTACAGAGGCCGAAGATAAATCTTTCAGGTAATTAATCAATTATGTTATAAAATTGCAGCGATATGTATTCAATCGACATCAAATTTTACTTTGATATAGAATTGAAAGTTGAACTCTAATTATGTTTATCTATATTTCGTCGCTTACTTGCTATACATGTCTTTTAAGGGGGATTTCTTATGTGGTGACTAGTTTTTGATAGCTAACTTCGGGGTTTTTTTTCTTTGGTTAAAGTAAGATGGATACAGTTATGAAAATCTTTGCGTCTTTTTATTCTGGACATAAAGTACAGAAAGACACTTTTTTTTGGTAACAACAATTCCAAATGAAGTTTATATCCTTCAAAGGATATAAGAAGAGTGGCCTTCGAAGCTTCGGCTCAGAAATCTTCGAAGTTCCGAAGTTACCTTCGAAGCTTCAAAGATTCGACGTAGGCGAAGATGAACAGACCTAGTTAGAATACGTACTGATACCTGAATTTAAATCACTTATTGGCCCTGATATTGAAACCCTTATAAAGCCACTACAGATAATAAGTTTACAGCGTCATTAATATCCTTCTAGGCACAATAATTTAAGGGATTTTTTTTATGATGTGGCCAAAGCCCATGGACAACCCTTTGATGCGTAAGCATGGCTTTTTCCGGAAGGGAATTAGAGTAAGGGGAGTGAGGAAACTTAAATGTCTTGTTTTTGCATTGCTGCGAGCTAGACAACAGCCCACAGGCTGAGTGGATTTTTTAATTTAATTTTAAATCCCACGCGGAGACTTGGTCTCGAACCCGGGAATCATGCATGGTGGTCATGCCGCTTAACCAATTGATCCAACTCCGTCTCCCAATTTGAAGTAATGTGAAAAAGTCTCAGTGCGAAGTTTTTTTCTGAGCTGGGTATAGGTTTCTTATTTATTTATGATATAAATATAAACCAAAAACTTTGCAAAAAAGAGAATGTTTTTGTTCATGCTTAAAAATTTTGAGCCGTTAAATGAAAGAAGCATAAATTACCGCTTTTGATTTACAAATACAATTTGAACTTTTAAATCTACTAAGTTCTTTTTCACAGGTACAACGACAGTGTCGTGCTAAAGGGAGACGATGAAAAACTTACTTCTCAAAAATGGTCAGAAAAAGTTTCATCAAATACGAAGTCCCAAATTATTAACGATGCCACCAGCCCAAGCCAACAGAATAAATTAAATGATGAATGTTCACCCAAAAAGGATAAAATTGCTGCGGATTTAATTTTGGGGCCCAATGAAGAAGACATTGAAAAAGCTGATAGTGATAATATCGATATTGCCATAATATCAAGCGACTCAGACAGTGATTCAGATTTAGTTGAAGTAGTAGAAGATAGTACTGATAAGGAAACACTTGCATGCCCTGAAGAGAAATTAGAAATTTTAGTAAGTTTACCAACAATTTTAAAAGCTGAAGATGACATTTTTGCCGATGTATTTGAAATTCAAAGTCAATCCAGCGAACTGATTACATTGTCGAGTGAAACTATAAAGTCCGGTGAACTGAAATTTTCAGGAAGTACTGTATCAAACATGGAATTTGAAGAGGAGGGATCGGACCCAAATAGTAAAGACAGTAGACTCACTACAGAATTAGAAGAAAGCTCAAAATTATGTAAAAGAGGTGATGAATTATCTAAGATGAGTGCATCTATTAATACTATTAATTCTGGAAATCCCAAAGAAATTCTTGCTAAGCTAAAGGAGGACTTAGTGAAAGTTCCAAAAATTACTTTGGACGACATAAAGCCTCTGCCTGTTATTGAAATTGATAGTGACAGCGCAGCATCTCAAGAATCTAAAATTCTGAAACCGAAAGTGATTGAAATTTTAGAAGACTTAAAACAAGAGGCTGCTAAAATACCAACAATAAATTTGGATGATATAAAAATCGATGCATGCGAAATAATCGAAATTGCCGATGATGAAGCAGCAAAAACTCCTTCGAAAAAAGGTAAAAATATTGAAAACTATTTTGAGCCAAAGTATTCCATCAAACGTACACCTGAAAAACCTCATGAGGTTGAAGAAACACCGCCAAAAGTAAAATCACCATTTTTTGTAAATAAAACTCCAGGCTCAAGCAACGGAAAGAAAAATGTATTGCTCGTGGAAGACGAACTGTCTATTAAAAGGAGTGCAAAAGCTTCTAAATCACTTTTTCCTGAATCAGATGTTGTGATGGTTGAAAACAAAGAAAGTGAACCTCCTGTCGATCATTTGGAAATTGCAGCTCAAGTTTTAAAAGAAAACAAAACTGCTGAAGAATTAGTATCGCTAGCTAAAGACATAGCTCAAGAGAAAAAGGATTTGGAATATAAAAACAACCGACAAAATCGAATGGGAGTTTCCATATCCGAAAAAATGAATAGAGAGTGCATGCAACTTTTAAAATTATTTGGAATTCCTTACATTGTAGCTCCAATGGAAGCTGAAGCGCAATGTGCGTTTTTAGATGCTATGAAATTAACAGATGGCACCATTACAGATGATAGCGACATATGGCTTTTCGGTGGTCAGACAGTTTACAAAAATTTTTTTAACCAGAAAAAACATGTTTTAGAATTTCGAGTGGATAATATAGAGAAATTGTACAGTGTTGATAGAGCAAAATTGATCCAGTTAGCATTTCTTGTCGGAAGCGATTACACTTCAGGTAATTTTCGTTCATCTTTTTTTAAGAAAATTAAATTTAATGTTAAATTATTAGGTATTTCTGGAATTGGTACGGTTACTGCTCTGGAAATTCTAGCCGCATTCCCGCAAACACCACAAATAGACGGCGAAACTAGTCAAAAAATGTCCATTCTTTCTTCGTTACGAAAATTTCGAGATTGGTGGAGAAATGGTAAAAATATTGGTGTTGGTGGAAAAACAGCATTAAAAAGCAAATTGAAAAATATCGAGCTTATTGAAGGTTTTCCAAATACAGCGGTAATAAGCAGTAAGCCTTAGCGTGTGTATGATTCCTAATTTTTATTGTTTCAGGTTGTTGAGGCATATTTATTTCCTCAAGTGGATTCAAGCCAAGAGAAATTTTGCTGGGGTACACCTGATGTTGAATCAATTCGCGAATTTACAAAAAAAACTTTCGGTTGGACGCGCATAAAAACGGATGAAATTTTGGATCCTGTTCTTAAGAGAATGAAGGAGAAAAACGTACAATCTTCGATAAAAAACTATTTTTCAGTGAAAAGTGCTCTTTCCACTCGAGAAGTTAAAGTCAGTAAAAGAGTTAAAAAGGCAATAGATAAAATAGCTGGAAAGCTTGATGATACAACTGAGGATGAAAAAGTATTAGCTAAGAAGTCAAGAGTAGCAAAGAGTACTAAAAACACAAAACAAAACGGTGAGGTCGCTAATACACGAAAAAAGAGGGCGCACCCTAGCACAAGCAAAAATGTAACTGCCAATAAAGCTTCTGAACCATCAACATCTAATACTACAGAATTTTTGGATGACTTTGAAAGTAGTCCACCAAAGTTATCTAAAAAATCTCCACATTTTCCTGACTCAAATCCAGTTATTCCGCAGAAGGAAAGTACTCTTTTAGAAATGAAGAAAAGGAAAGAAAAGGCTGCTGAGTTGTTTCAGAAGAGCAAAATGGCACAGAAGCAGAAAAAGCAATGAATTAAGTATTAACATAAAAAAATCTACCAGCGAGTTAGAAAGAATTTTAGTGCACAGTAGGTGTTATTACATTTTTAATATAAATTAATAAAAGGAATAAAAACAGCACTTTTAAAATTTTTTATTGATGTCAGCTAACTTATCCACACTGATGCAGTACAGGTGATTATCTCTACATCCTATAAAAATTAGATTCTCCTCAATTGCTGGCGATGAAAACAATTCTCCTTCTAATTGTAAATCTGCCAACTTCGAGCCATTCGCGAAATCAATAATATTAACGAATCCAGTTGTAGAGCTAGAAATTATTAAAATTTTCTCGTTGAGCTTCATTAATTTTGGCGTTGAAAACACTTGAGATTGTAGACTGATTTTCCACTTTAAACACATTGCATTTTCAGTTATTTCTAAGCAATACGTATTTCGGTCATGACATCCAAAGAGAGCAAATTCAATTCCTTCATTATTTTGAATAATTTCAAAAGAGGAAAATATTGGACCATTTGTCTTAAAATTAAATGCCTGCAAAACATTTATCAATTAATCAAAATTTGTAAGTTGGTTACTTTTCTGAATACCTCCGATCCATCTTCATTAAAGCAGTGAACCATGCCGGTAACTTCAGCTATAAGGAAACGATTTCTGGAAAGAACAGCGCATGTCGAGAAAATCGGTGAATTGAGATTTTTCTTCCATATTGCCGTGACTGTATTAATGTTTAACAGGAGAACAGTCCCATCTAGAGTGCAAATAATTACTTTGTCGTTATCAAATTTTACCGGCGAGGAATATATTCCTTTCGAGCCGACGTTTAGTTCCCACAAAAGTTGTTTCTAACAAATGAATGAAGTAAACGTGAAACGAAAAAATTAATTATAAACTACTTACATCACTGTTTAGACAAAATAGATTATTTCCATTTGAATAATTTCCGAATATTATTTTATTATCCACTATTAAAGGCTTGCACTTAATCATTTCAGCAGTATTGAAGCCCCATATCAATTGTCCAGTATCAATCTTATATTTGTAAAGATGCCCATCATAACAACCTAAGATTCCATAGTGATCTGACAAAGACACAACCGAACCCTCAATACGATCTGGGAGGGTCAAGCATGATAAAAGTTCACCAGTTTTTGCTACTAAATTAACCAACAAGTGTGAATGTGATCCAATTGAAACGATTACGTTATTTCCTATATTAATACATGTTGGATTCGCGTCAACGCATTTACCTAAATTGTATTTCCATTCAACATTCAAAGAGAATAACTTGGATATTTTGGAAGCAGATTCAATTGGGTGAGACAACTTATCTGCCTTTTCTACTAACTCGAAAACTTTATTCAAAGGACAATTTTCGTTTAGCAACATGCGTAATACTTCTCCGTTTAAAGTTTCATTAAATTCTGCTAGCTGCTCACACAATTGTATCGCTTGAAATGAAGTTCCTCCTGCCGAAATAAAAGAACAGTCCCAAGACAGATGATTTATTTTTTCAGGAGGCTCATCTGATGTTACTCCATTTTGACAATTTGTTAATATCGTACTAATAAATGCTTTGAAAATGCTAAGGGGACGCTCTTTAAGACCTTTTTGAAACACATTCGAATTATACCAGTCTAACAATTTCAGATGCGAACGTTTACCGTGAGAGGAAAGTGGTAAGTTATGTAAATGTACAATATCATTAGGTATTTCATAATTTTCCAATACTTTTCTCAATCTTTGATGCATTTCATCTTTTTTTATACTAGTTCCTGTGTAAAACAGAATTAATAGATTCTTAGTTCCCCAGAATATGCAGCAAGCATCGGCGACATTTTCGAAATTACGAGCAGCGCTTTCAATTTTTCTCAGATTAATTCTGTGTCCGAATCTCTTAATCATATCATCCAAACGACCTTCATAGATAATGTTTCCGTCATTGATGGAGACCTGGTCTCCAGTTGAACGAAATAACATGTTTTCATTAAACAAAATTTCGGGCTTCTCATTATTTATCAGACATTTTCTAGTACAACTTCCAATAAAGAGTTGTCCTTCACCCTGAGTTAATATTTCACCACTAATATTGTCCCGAACCTCCAAAATAGTCTCGTTGTCTATTGGAATACCTAATGTTACTTCTATTGTTTCACCTGTGATCTGGGCTATTGAACTCCAACAAGACACTTCCGTTATTCCATAGATATTAAAAATTCTCTTTATTTCACTGTTAGAAGACAACTTAACCCAAGACTTAATTTCCTTTAAAGATGGAAATGGTTCTCCACCAAATATCAGAGTACTGGTAATATAAATATTTGTATCTGGTGTTCATATTAAAAGACTACTAAAACTCACCGTAAACTCGAATTATTACCAAATATAACATTTTTAATAACTTTATTGCCGAATAATTTAAAAACTGAAGGAGTAATCTGAAGAATGGTAGCTCCGGTTGGATCATCAGAAAAAATTAATTTGGATAATATATTCGGATTACACCTTGTTTGTTTTGGAACCATAAGAAGAGTTGCACCATTTTTCAAAGCAAGCAATATATCAACAATAGAAGGATCAAAAGTTGGTGGTGATGTGACAAAAATGATGTCTTCACTGATAAGAGCTAGTTTTTGACTAATTTTTAGGAAAATGTAAGTCAAAACTTTTCTAGTAATGTAAAAATGATTACCTTAAATTTTCAATATTAGGAACAATACAACTGTAGGGAACATGAACAATCTTCGGTTCCGCAGTACTTCCAGAAGTTTGAATTGAATAGCATAGAGGAAGTCTTTTATGAATTGTTGAAACGTCCCACTTGGCAACGTACATATATAAATGTTTTTCTAATACTTTAAATTCTCGCAAGAGTGTTAAATCCAAATTTTCCCTAATAAAGGAATCACATATGAAGTAGCTAGATTCATACCTTTTAAGGCATTCCGTAAGATCTTCAAACTTTGTTTGAAGTGAAACAGGACAAAATGAGCAGTAATGATTTAGAATACTGCAATTATTTTTGTTTAGCTAAATTTAATCTTAGAAAGTTTTCTACTTACCTCAAATATAATACTATAATCTGTGGAGAATGATCAAGCATAACAGAAACCTTATTACCAGCAGCTATGTTTAATTCATTTAAAATTATCGTAAGTTGTCGACATTCATTTATAATTTCTTCATATGAGAAAATTTTATCAACTTGTTCAAAATCTCTCCAAATAATTAATCTTTTACATTTGAATTTGAGCAATTCCGAAAAACTAAGAGCACTGTATATTTCATAAAGTTTATCTGTTTTTGTGCACATTGTTATTACTATATAACTAAATTATAAATTACTAACATGACAATTCGTAAATCAAAACAATTCTCTTGTGTCTTCTTCTTGATAAATTGACTGGAAGTAGCACATTTTAAGAAAAAAATTCGTTAACAAATTGGACGGTTACATATAATCAGGGGAAAGCATCTGTCATCATTCCCTTACATAAGAAAGGAAGCAAAAAGGACATATCAAACTACCGCCATCGTTTAAAGAGTACTCTTTAAATGATGCTTACCGCCCCATTGCCAACTTATGTTGTATCGGTAAAATGTTTGAGGCTCTGGTGTGCAATGTTCTTAACTTGCACTGTAAACCTTTTCTAGGTTCCTTTCAGCATGGCTTCATGAAGGGTAGATCTACTGCGACTAACTTACTGGAATTCTCTAATTGCTGTATTTCTGCCATTGAAGCTGGTAAGCAGGTCGACTGCATTTTTACGGATTTTAGCAAGGCTTTTGACAGAATTAACCATAGTGTTCTTGTTCGTAAGTTGTCTTTTCTAGGGTTTCCATCAATTTTTGTTAATTGGATTCGTTCCTATCTGTCTGATCGCACGCAACGTGTGCTATTTCGAGGTTCACTTTCGAAAGATATTTATGTTACCTCCGATGTTCCTCAAGGAAGTCATCTAGGACCTTTGCTTTTTATCATTTACATCAATGATGTATCCTTAATTGACGGGCTGAGAGTAAAAGTGACCTATTTATAAGGTTCGGGCAAAAGTGGCTTAGAAAATGTTCCGCGCAAAAACGAATCGCGTGAAGCCCCGGTCAAAAACGAATCGTAGAAAATTTCCGGGCAAAAACGATTTAACTACAAAAAGTAATGCAGTTAAGTAATTAAGTCATTTTTGCCCGGAAATTTTCTACGATTCGTTTTTGCCCGGTAATCTCACGCGATTCGTTTTTGCGCGGAACATTTTCTAAGCCACTTTTGCCCGAACCTTATAAATAGGTCACTTTTACTCTCAGCCCGTCACTTATGACCATGTAACTGGGTCTATGTGACCGTGTGACGGGCACATGTGCCTATATGCCTGTGTGACCCGTTGTTCGCTTCGGTAGAACCTTTATTAAATTACGAATGGAGAGAAGAAAAGACAGTTCAGTGGCTTGGTGTATCTTTTTTTTTGAATAATTAACAGAATAGTTTTTTCATATTGAATTTTCTGTTTGATAATATTTTACAAAAAAAAAAAAACAAAAAACACTTTTGGTCCATAAAAGTTTTTAATTAAAAATATTTAAATTCACCCCTCGCTGGTTAAAAGATTGGTCAATTATGACATTCATAAAAACACACCCATGATAATGAAAAATAAAAAAATAGTTTTTAAGAAAAAAGTTGAACCGACTTCACAAAAAGCGCTAAAAAGCATAAAATAATTTTTCATTTTATATCTATTACGACATTTAGAAGTCGGTGCAAATCAAACAAACCAAACAACTACAACAAAAGTATTTAATCGTCATTTCTTATGATCCCGTAAGCTAAAACGTTCAGGTAGCATTATGTATTATCTTCATTTGTGGTACTGTAGTTGTTTTATTTGTTTAATTTGCACCGACTTCAAAATGTCGTAATAGATATAAAATGAAAAATTATTTTATGCTTTTTAGCGCTTTTTGTGAAGTCGGTTCAACTTTTTTTTTTAAAAACTATTTTTTTTTTCACTTTTTAGTGTCTTCTACTCTATACAACGAAGAAAGAACCATCCAAATCGGTCCACGCGTTAAAAGTTAGTTTTAACCCCCTACCCCACCCCCATTCCACTAAACTTTTTTTCTCATGGTATCAATCAAGGAACATACTCTACCGAACAGAAAAGGAATCATCGAAATCTGTCCACGCTTTACGAAGTTACTACCCCTCCCCCTCCCCCACCCACTCCAGCATAGGACCAAATTATTCTTCTATTAGCAATGGGTGATCACACTCTATACAATAGCAAAAGAACCATCCAAATCGGTCCACGTGTTACAAAGTTAGGTTCCACCCTCCCCCACCTCCCACTCCACCAACATTTGTTTTCTCGTAGTATCAACCAAGGATCATATTCTACCCAATAGAAAAAGAATTATCCAAATCGGTTCACGCGTTACGAAGTTAGACTACCCCTCCCCCCTCACCCCAATCTTTCACCATAGGACCAAATTATTCTCATATTAGCAATAGTGGATCATACTCTGTACAACAAAAAAAACCATCCAAATCGGACCACGCGTTACAAAGTTAGGTTTCACCCCCACCCCCCACTCCCACCCTACCAAAAAATTTTTTGACATGGTACCAATCGGTGAACATACTCTACCCAACTAAAAAAGAATCATCAAAATCGGTCGACGCGTTACGAAGTTATGCCCGGTCAGACATAAAAAAAATACGCGTCGAACTTAGAACCTCTTTGTTTTTGAGAAGTCGGTTAAAAAGGAAATGAAATACAAATAAAAAGAAATAATGATTTCGATTCTTGATAAAAATTTGAATATTGATAAAAAATTTTCTTACTTACCTTTGCTGTGGCGGCATCCGGACAAATCACATGCTGGTAAATAATGTTTATATAATCCGTTCCGGAACATATCGTTAATTGCCCCTCATCTAAAGCTTGCTGATCTGTCCCATGCTTCCTGAAAAATATAATTAAAACGATTTCTCAGCATACATTTAAGGAAGGGAGGTGAACTAAAATATTATATATGCGTTGTTTGTATCATTTTAATGGAAGAACGTTTTAACAGTTGCCTAGTTTTAACAGGAAATATTGATTTTTTTAATTTTTAAATGATGTTACACAATTTCTCTTGATTTGTATGATACTAAAGAACGGAAGAAAATATTATATTACAAGTTATGGAATTTTAAAAATTAATAAACAGCACAAAACGTCATAGCACACATTCATTGTTATAAGGAAGACAACATAAACATTAATTTCCTTGCGAAAGAAAATTCCCAGCGCCCCAGCACTTGCAATTATTATAATTCGAAAAGACCAGAGCAGAGCCAATGTGCTTACCTACCCCTCACTCATCGGTTCTTCGCCTACGTTAGAAAAAGCACGAGTTAATCGAATGTGGTTTTGGCTATTGAACTTCCCTAAAACAATTCAACATAAAGCAACCTGCCGCATGTTTCAACTTAGCTAATCATTCAGTCAAAGCAGCGCACTGAGTTTCATTTTACTCGGCCACAGGGTTCGATAGAAGAATTGCTTTCCGTCGTCAACAGGAATGAGGAATTCAGTTCGCAGCGGCCTAGCCTACCCGAGTGCACCACACTTGCCCAATTCCTTCAGTCAAGCAAAGCAGTCCACTGAAATTCAGCCAGCATGTCCGTTGACTGGCGGTTTCGCTTGATTCAATGAGAACTCATGTGTTTCACTTAGGCCGCTCTGCTTGAAAGGAAATCGCTTTGTTCCCGTCAAGCATTTCATGGGCTCGTTGCCGTTGCAGTGAGACGCTGGTCAAGCTGCTGGCTGTGGGGTGGTTGGGTGGTGCGCTTTCGTATGAATTTTTCTCGGGCGCACTTTCCTCAAATTGCAGTCGCCTGAATTGAACCTCTTGACATTGCGACGATTCAATGCTTATGTTGGTCGGCAATATTGAGTGAGCGAGGTGTGCTGGGCTTCAATCTTTAATGCTGAAAACTCCACTGGCTTGGTCGGTTGGCATGCGCTTGGTGTAAAATGTGTGGTGGCCGGCGTGAAGGAAACTCAGAAACATTTCCGTGCAATCAACTTTGGAACGGAGTAAACTGTAATGACTGAGTGCAGCCGTTGTTGGCAAGTTAAGTCGCTTAGTCGCTTCACGTGTTCAACCTCAGTGCAGAAATAAATCGAATTGAATTGGGAAATTAACTTGTGCATGTAATCTGCAGGTGAAATTTCTGGATATTGTTTGGTTCGGTGGTGGGAAGTAATTTATTGAAAATATCGGAACTATAAAATTGTTTGTAATCTAACTCCGATGAAAAGTGAAATTAGAAAATTTACAATAATCTCTGTTGGCAACTGTACGATAATATTTTTTTTGCATTCCTTTTGTTTTGACCTTCGTTGACTAATGCCTGTGCACGTACGAGTGTACATCTGTAAATGATTACGAAGGCCATAAAGAATTTTTTTTTGCAAAATCAGAGATGCGATGGTTGTCAGATGGTTTGGTTTTTTTTAAAGATTAATTTCTGCACTACCTAAATTATACCTTATAGCTATTTTCAACGCCTTAACAAAAAGTTATAGACAAGGTGGTTTTGTATGGTGTATGAGTTCAAACGTGGCCATCCCTTGCGAACCATTTTCTGGAATGTTTGCCAAATCGACATTCTCAAATCAAACCCATTTATTTGACATTTTTAAGAAATTCTACTTCTTATATTTTTAAAGGTGGCATCATTATTGACACGTTAATTTTACATCTCTTGCTCGTACTTTATTTATGTAAGCTTAATACAAGCTATAACATAATAGTACAAGAAATAAAAATACAAGCTATCATTAATAGTATAAGCTAAAATATGAGCTATAATTATAATAAATGCAAACTGGAAAGAAAAATAATTAAGAAAGGCGATCAGGATGGGCGGGATCAAGATATAAGGCTTTGTGAAGGGATGATTTACTCAGATGGAAGTCAAAGGAGGAAAGGTCGTTGACTTTTCGTAGCATCCTGGTGATTGTTTCGTGTTGACCGTAGTTCGTACGATGGCGATCGAGTCGGAAAAGGGGAGTGGATCTAAGGAGGTGGGGATTGGTATAAATGGGTAAAGATTGCTGGATTGAAGGTTCTTTGTGGGATCATCATGTATTCAACGTGATTTTTTTTACTGGGATCTTTTAGGATGAGCCTTATGAGGGTAAACAAAATTGTTGAACACTACGATCCAGATCGAGTGAAAAAGACTTAAAGCATTTAGGGCTTTTACTTTTGATGGTAATACGTTGTTACATACCCAATAAATTTTCCTAATTTTTAAAACTTGGTATCTTCACAACATATGATCAATAGTAATTAAGGTGAAATTTGAAAGCTTGCAATTTTTACTGTAAAAATCTTCTATTCGAGAACTATTTTTGCAGACACAGCCGTCAACATGTCTCATGCCGTCTACGGTCGGTATATATCAAAGTACTGCTATGCCTAGCAATATTGAAGACTGCTATGAGCGCTGGGACTGCAGCTGAGTAGAATATTGAGCTTGCATCACTGCTAGACTGCGATTGCCTCTGGTGCGCTGGTCGATGTGGTCTTGATGGCGGCTGACCTCCGACAGATCCCAAAGCACTGAGCCAATCAGTCACAATTATATAGTCTGGCTGGGGCTGGCGGTGAAGTTAACCCTTTACTTCGTTGTGGGATGGATGAAGCTGGTGGGAAAAATGAAACTTCCTTACAATATGTTTGTTAAAAACAAAAATTCAAAACTCGAGCGACGTAAGAAGTATAAAATTTTTTAATGACACAATTGAGGTTTCTGATAAAGGTTAACTAAATTCCTTTGGCTTTTCTACAAAAGTACCACTAAAGAGTTAGATTTTTTAAGCTGCTTGAAGCTTTTGCATGAAACCGAAAGGATCAATTGACGGGCTGAGAGTAAAAGTGACCTATTTATAAGGTTCGGGCAGAAGTGGCTTAGAAAATGTTCCGCAAAAACGTGCACTATTAAACTCGGACTTAGACGCCTTTCATAATTGGTGTTCCACAAACTTCCTTCCTCTAAATATTAGCAAGTACACTACTATGTCATTCTCTCGATCAAGGAATCCAGTGCACTTTAACTACACCTTAGACGGTGGCTCTCTGAACAGACTTGACAAGACCAACAATTTAGGGGTAGTGCTAAATACGACCTTTTCATTTGACGACCATATCAACACTATTGTAAACAAAGCTAATTCTGCTCTGGGCTTCGTCAAGCGATGGTCTAAGGAGTTTGATGACCCATATATAACTAAACTCCTTTATTTTACGTTCGTGAGACCTGTTTTGGACTATGCTAGTCCTGTGTTGTCTCCTTTTTATGCGACTCATATTAATCGTATTGAGGCTGTGCAGCGTAGATTCGTTAGATTTGCCCTTCGCGGCCTTCCTTGGATCGATCCTCTTCGGCTGCCTCCCTACGCGAACCGATTAAATCTTATTTCATTGGAGTCCCTTGAAAGCAGACGCGACAACTCCCGAGTTGTTTTTGCCTTTGATTGCTTGCGAGGCGCGGTTGATTCCCCCGAACTGCTGGGAGCTCTAGGTTTATCGATTCCTACTCGCCCCTTGGAGGAACCAAAACTTACTCCATATTCAACGCCACCGCACTAATTATGGTATGCATCAGCCTATTACATCTATGTGTCGACTTTTTAATAATCATTTTGAGCTTATTAATTTTCACTTATCTAGATCTCATCTGAAGAATCAGCTTTGTTAGGGTTACTTTTTCTTTTCTTATGTAATTATATTGTTATTTTTGATGTAGTAATCAGTATTTGATGAATCTTGATAGTTAATCACTTTGCTTCTGTAATTTATTTTGATATTTCATTTTACGTTATATTTACTGTTTAGATTTCGGTGATTTGTAGTAGTCAGTATTTGACGAATTTGTAAATAAATGGGATAAATTAATTTAAAAGTAATACCGCTTCGTTGAAATCATAATATCATATAAGATTGCAATGCGAACTAATTGAAATTCCTATGAAATTACGAAATATGTCTTTTAATGGAAGCATAAAAATTAGCAATAATCCCAGTCACTTCATCTTCTTCTATGTGATGAACTTTAGCTCAGTAAACGCATTATTAATGCGCAAGAAATTTCGGAGACTGAATCTCTTCTTTCCAGTATGATAAATTAATTTAAATTGACTAGATTTAACAACCTTCGAAAAAATATTTCTGTAAAGCCTTCCATACTTGGACACTCCACTCGATAGTTTACTCATTTTATGGCAGTACAAAAAAATACACCCGCTTTCTTGCTACATCCGCGGTTAAATAGGTAGGTATGTCCGTTGAGGGTGTATAGGATGAATGGGGTCCAAGGGATGCACTTAGACCTCGAATAAATTCGTTGTTTTGCCAGGGGAATGAGATACTCCACAGCTCCTTCACTGAAACCATCTGGAACTATTGATGAAGCGTCGGATACCTCTTACTAGGTACGTAGGTAAGGGTAGTCGTCCTATAAGGGGCACACTTTGACCTCGCATAGGGCCTTTGTGAACCATCTGGAACTATCGATGAAACGCCGGATATCTCTTACTTCCGTCGTCTCGAGATCGTAGAGACTATCCAAGAAATACTCTCCCAAGGCGGCCTTGAAGATGAAATACAATTTCCTTCTCCTTGGCCCTTGTACATAAGTCAATGCTGTGTACGAATAAGACAGTGACCATTGATCATTCTTATGACTAAGCTAAGTTTGGTACTGGAATCGACATAATGACTCTGTCGATTTGATAGAAATCGATCGAGTCGACTAAAAAGAATTACCATACAACAGCTTCATTTTGAATTAATTTCTTTATAGAACATTTGTAATTCGTCCAAACTTGAAGATTAACGGCAGTAGAATTTGATAATCACGTACAACTTCTTGAACTTTCAGAACCTTTTTCCATCCATCTGTCGATGACAGTCGACAGGAACGTTGTCGATATCATAATGCCAAATACAAATTTCTCGATATCGACAATGGTAGACATCGAGTCTACATACCAAATACGGCCCCTGATCTATCTGGTCATGAGTCACGTAGCTCCATTTGTCCATCTATGGTTCGCTTGATTAGTTGTCACCATCCTAAGCAGCAATTTGCAGTTGACTGGAGGCCTACCTGTTGAAGCCTTATCCGGAGTTGGATGAATTGGTTAAATCGCACGATCACCACGCCATAGTTCCAATATTCGAGCCTCAGTCTCCCCATGAGTTTTTCATTTAAAGTAGTAAGATGTACACTCCATCTCTGTGCGGTTGTCTAGTAGCTCGCAAAAATGCAAAATCAAGACATACAGGTTCCCTCAATCCCATACCCTAATTTCTTTCCTGTTGAAGCTAACGCATCGTACGGTTGTCCCATAGGATTTGACTACATCATAAAAAATGAATTCTCATATTATAAAAAAAATGTAACAAACTCACCTGCCACGCAATTCCCAAAAATGTCGCTGTGCCCTGGAACCCAGCACCGCTGACTAATGATAAATTTTAGAAAGCATCGCTTCATTCATAGTAATATTTTTAATGTTTTTTATTTGTAAAAATAATGGTGTGCAAACTGAATTAACTTTTAATAATAAGGAAAATTAACAATACTTCTTCTAAAGATAAAATGTAAAAATTTTATTGAATTGTAATGAAAGCTGACACAATACTTACAGAAGCAAAATTACATTCCGCCAAAATTACATAAAAACATTTCACAGCTAATAATGATATATATATATATCAACACTTCTTAAGGTTTTATAATATTATTACATTGAAAAAAAATATATTAAAGTTTTTAAACAATTTTTATTACCTTTGAAAGGAAACAATGTAAAAAAATCCGGAATGTTACCACTTCGAAAAGAATTACAATAAAAATATTATTATGAAAAATCGCAGCCTTTGAATAATATCTTAAAAACAAAAGATTTAAATTTATAAAGAAAAAATTTAAAGCATTTAAAACATTGCTCTTATATGATAATTTATTTTCGGCGTAAAATATAAGTTTACATTGAGGTAAATTACTACAATATTGTGTTTGAATGCGATAGATATATTTTTTTTCTGGTAGTTTACTTAAAAAATGCCGTTACTTCTTTTTCAGCCTAAATTGCGTTCTTAATTGCTCGCATTTATTTAATTGTGCGGAGTCGAAAGAGTCTTAATTAAATAGAAAATGAAAAGCGAGAATAAGAACTCATCCAGAACCAAAAGTGGACCCATAAGACTCCGCTCTATAATGTAGTAATTGGTGCATAAATCTTTGCAACAAAGGAAACAAAAATCCCGTAAAATTGTTCTTTTTTTATATAACTATAAAATACAAGCTGCTGTATGCGATTGAATAAAAAACGAATCAAAAATCTGAACACTATTCATAACATCTACTACAGCGTTTAATGTGTTTTTTTTTAAATTCATTAAGGTTTAATTCCATAGCCCTAACCCCTAGTACGTCTTATTTTTTTATAATTCGTGAGAGTAAACTTTCAATAATATTTTATTTCTCTTAATTGTTTAATTTCGAATTATACTTTGAGAACAGACATAAAAAAGGCTACACAACTTTAACAGATAAAATATCCTGAATAAGGTAGAAAGTAAAAACGTTTGAATCGTGAACGGATTTTTATAATTGTATGAAAAAAAAAATAATTAAAGCGGGGGAATATTTCCTTGGAATAATCTGATTACTCAATTACTGCTCTTCATCTCCTAGTTCATGCTTGATTTTTGAAAAATCGAATTCTTCTCCAGTACCGCGTTTGAAGATGTCCAACACATCCAGGCAAGTTGTTTCAAAGTGCGTTGTTGCATCGTAAGATTCTGATATGAAGATTTGTGATTCTAATCCCTTATCAACTGGTTCATAATAGTCGGAAACAGAAATAAATTTTTGTGCTATTGGGTGTAGAAGGTCTAACCCAGGTTTAATTTCGTTCTCTGGATTTTCAGATTCCACAGTTGTTGAAACCATGCCAATAAACCAGCCCTTGGCGGCGACTTGATGAGTGTAACTTACCAGCGATACATAAATATCAGATTTACGACCAACTTGCTTTTGTGGAATTATAATTTGAGTTGAAAGAGCATCCTTCGTGTTCGAAACTGGATGATCCAGCAAACAAATGCAACGAATTACTTGGCCCTTTTTGCGAACCTAAAACATATTAAGTTCATATTTAAAAAATATTTTAAATAACAATAACTGAAACCAAATTTTCTTGAATATTTCATAAATTACCTTATCGGGAACATAGCTTGGATCACAGTACACTTGCTTGCATTTAGCAACTTCGGAACCAGATCTAACGCCTATTATTTTACCACCTTCTCCTACAACAATTTCATCAATTGGTTTGTCCAACATATACGTTCCACCGTAGATAGCTGACAATCGAGCAAATCCCTGAGGAAGTTCTCCCAAACCGTACATTGGATACAAATATGGTGATTTTCCATAACGTGCTAGAGAATCTGAGTACAATTTAATTCGTCGAATTGTATTCACTGCAGGCTCATTTAAATATTCATCGTCTCTAAACAAAGCTAAAGCATGACCAGTAAAGTCCTGAGTGTTTTTATCCAAACCAAATTTATCATAGAGAGCTTGCATGTTGGATTTTGTTGGATCAAAATCTTTCCAAGTCTTTGGATCATCTTCCCTGAAGTCTTGTACGTATATCAAGAAGTTGCGAAAACGTCGTTTTTCGAACATGCCTGTAGAAAGTGAATTTTTAAGTAAAACAGTATTATTTCCTTAATGTAAATAAAATAGCGTTCGCGACCATCGATTTGAGCATAATAAAAGTTTGAAAGCGTATTGTGTATATATTAGTTTATAAAATAAATTTTTGAGTAGGTGCTGATTAAAGGGGAATTTCTGTTTTAGTAATTAGTGGTTCTTTGGGATCAGATTCTGTCAACGTTTTCATTAATATTTCTTGCTCCGGTCGAGTTTTGAGGGGTTTGTTTTGGACTTTTTTCGTAAATTTCACTTGATTTTCTGTACATTATTTGTACATTTTGAAAAATATTTTACCGAAAGGTTAATATGACAGTGTTAGTGAGCTTGCGATACTGCTGTCTAGTTCGGTGTTTCATTAACATCCAGTTTTCGATTTATTTCGAATGCGTCCAGTAGTTAAAGAAAAGCTAACCCTTTGGTGCTGCTGCTGTTGATGAAGAGCTAAAGGAATTTAGATTATCTTAATAAGAGACGCCGCTCATTTCAAGAATTTTTTTTTAAATATTTCTTGCTCCGCCCGAGTTAGAACTGTTTGTTTTGAATTTTTTTTTTTGTAAGAATAACCTTTTCAGGGTGGCCACTTTTTATTCAAGACCAAATTTCCCTGACTTTCCCCGGTTTTCCTGATAATATTTGAGTTTTTTCACTGACTTTACGTTGTATTGTGAACAATTTTTAAAAAAGTTATTAAAGCTTTTATATTTTGTAAATCACGTAACAGATGAGATGTTTGTATGCGTTTCAGAATCATAGAAAAACAGTAGTGCGCTCATTTTTGTCTATTAGTACTCTGGCGCTTTCTTGTATGTCCGAAACTTTTGTAGTTAGGGCTAGTACTATATTATTGGTTGGTTTTCGAGGGGCAGGGGGGGGGGGGGGGGAATGATGCGTGTCTTCCTGTCACTGAGGCCTTTAGTGGCTCGTTGCACGGCCCCTTTTTTACGTTAGGGCTGGGCGTTGGCGGAGAACGTGTAATACGGTGCCGTCCCCACATCCCCTGCATATAGTAGTGTTTGCCCTTCCCATTTTTATGACATGAGCCTTCAGTCTTGCATGTTCTGTCACTAGGCCAACAAGAACTTTCAGTTCGGCTTTGTTAAGCTCAATGGTCTTTTCAGATTCATGTGCATTGAGAGTTCCCCAAAACGCCTCGCTTTGTCTTCCTAGTTCCGTGAGGGTCTGTTAACATCCCCCTATCGTTTCGGATTTTACCGCGGCGTTAGTCAAAGATTTGAAGGACGCCTGGCTATCCATGCATATTGCAATCCTGGTAGTCTTATTCCCCGTTCTATTAGCTGTTTAACTCCTATCTCTATCGCTGCGATTTCACATTGAAGTATCGAAGATGAATCGGTTTCCCCTCCCCATAAATACAGGTTTAGTACCTCGCACGATATTCTAAAACCACAGCCACGCTCGTATTTTGAGCCGTCTGTGTAAATCTCTAAATTAACTTAAATTTTTTAAGATTTTACTACCATCGATTCTCGATAACCTGGTTTTTATTTTTAATTCTTGTCTTACTTATTCGCAGTTTCCCAAGATGTGGAAAATGCAATAGTTATACCGTTGGCAAAATATTCTGCGCCTGTCACTCCAAGTTACTACCGGCCGGTAATCTTACTTTCTTTTCTTAACAAAATACTCAAAAAGGACATTGTATCCTTAAATTTGTCTCTGATAATTTTTTATCACATTGGCGGTCCGGTTTTCGCAAGGGTCATAGGTGTGAAACTATTCTATTGAAGGTGTCCTTTGACATACGCTCCTCTTTAGATAATGATCTAATGACCGCTAATGTACAGCTTGATTTTTCTAAGGTAGATTATGGTATATTCGTGGATTCGGTGGATTATGGTATATTGTTGTGGAAGTTGGGTAAAATGTATGATTTTTCTCGCTTTGCTATTAAAATTATCTCGGATTTCTTGTCTGATCAGGAGCAATATGTTATGGTTGCCGACAATAAGTGGAATTTTGGAAAAACTGTCAGGGGCACCTCAGGGATTTATAAATTATTAACCTGATGTTAGCCATGAAGTGAATTGCGTAAGATTTGTTTATGTCCTGAGACGTTATGATCATGTTTCGGCTTACAGTAATACAATTCTGGGATGAGCACTGATTTTTTATCTCAATATAAGGGCATTGCTGTTTCTCCACAATTTGATAAGAACTAAATCACCCTTCTATCTATATGAACATTTGTGTTTTCTCCAGTCAACTCGTCATGAATATCTTTTAATTCCGAGAGCGCGATACGTTATTGGGCGGCGTTCTTATTCTGTTGTTGTTTCTTGCTTGTGGAATTCACGTCCTCAAAATGCTAGGGGCCGTAATTTAATTCTTGTATACTTTATAAAAGACGTTGGTCTTGTGTACATATACTGATACAAATAAATTATTATTATTATTACCTATACTACCCTAGTCCAAAGAAGTACGTCCATGGTCATCGTCTGCACCAAATGAAAAATCACTAACTCTTAATTTCTATTTACTCGTAACTTTTAAAAATCCATTAAATATTTTGTAATACGTAGTCATTTTCCTTCCCAAAACACATGAGCAAAAGGAGATGACTGTTGTCTCTTGCTTTAATAAGCGGCTTTTCGTTGCCTTAGTAAAGTTCATAATAAAACGTCTATGCAATTCTGAGTTCAAAATAATACGTCCAGACTTTTGTTCTAGCATTCAACACGTGCCGTGCGTTGCAACAATTGCGAATTTGTTATCAGTACTTTATGTTTGCGCAGTTTATTTCTTTTCAGTTGTTTTTATTCACTTGTTAGATTCATCTGTGTGCTCGGTAACTGCTTAAAATGCCATGGAGAAACCAATATCGGAAGACGTTCGAAAATTATTTATTGAGAATTATAAAAAGGGGATTTCCACATACAATATTGGCAAAAAGTTTAATATTGCTAGGTCGTCAACTCAAACCATTATTGATCTATACAAAGAAACCGGAAACGTTAAGCCGAAGCGTAAAAGTGGTCGCCAGGCTTTAACGAATGACGCGAGAGTGCTCCGCAGAATTATCGGAAAGAATTGCCGTGCCACAAGTGCTGAAATTTGTTCGGAATGGAAAAGTGCAATCAAAAAAGAATTGTCAGTCAATACCTGCAAACGGGCTACAAAGCTAGGATTTAGTTTTTACAAGGTACTTTTGAGAATCTTTTTTAGTTTTTAGTTTAATTTATTCATAAAAAAATTTATTAGGCTAAAGAAAAACCTCTACTGACCAAAATTTAAAAAAAAGACCCTTACATTTTGCCAAGACAAGACCTTACATTTTAACTGGACAATTCGTCAATGGAGATCTGTTATTTGGAGCGACGAGTGTAAATTTGATGTATGCGTTGGAGATCATCGGAAAACAGTAATTCGGACCAAACATGAAGTATACCGTCCTGACTGCTTGAAGCGAACTGTCAAGTTTCCGGCCTCACTAATGGTTTGGCGGAGTATGTCTGAGAGCGGTGTTGGGCGGCTTTGTTTTATAAATGGAACCGTCAACACAATCAGGTACCAGACTATACTTGAAGAGTATTTGATTCCATCTCTTCCAACTCTCCAAAGTCCTGAAGGTGAATATACCTTCCAACAAGATGGGGCAGCAGTCACACAGCGAAGTCCACAATGTCATTTCTTAGTGCTCATTATATACCTGTTATGTCTTGGCCATCGAGTAGTCCTGATCTTTCCATTATCGAGTCTCTTTGGGGAAAAATGAAAAAAACACTCAGGTCACGCGCAGCAAGAACTAAAGAACAATTGCGGCAAACGATCCAAACAATTTGGGACTCCATTCAAAAAGAAGAGTGTACAAAACGACACGCTTCCTTATCGACTTCGTGAGGTAATCAATATAAACGGCAATGTTACAAAGTACTAGGTGTGTTGTCTTGTACACATGAATTATATAGATGTACTATTATGCATGTCTATGTCATAGACGTACTATTTTGGCTCATGAATTTTGTAAAGTCTACATGTTTTTTTAGAATAAAAAAAAAGAAAATTTACTTTATTTGTTAGTTGTTTATTAGCTCAGTGAATAATGTTTTTATTTGAAATAAATTTTTATATACTGTTTGACTTTTTTTTATAAAATCACCCAATGACCTCACAAAGTGCTTTTAAAATTTCTCTAGACGTACTCTTTTCAGCTTGGGTAGTAGTAGAAGGCAATATGCACAGAATATGTTGATATGATAACGAATAATTTAAAAATGGTTAAAAAATATATTTTTTTTCCCCAAAATATTCCCACTCTGCATTGACCCACAAATTCCTCAAATTTATTCGTATTGGAAGCGTTTCGTCTTGACTGAATTCCATTGTAAGTACGTGTAATGGAATCAACCAGTAAATAAAGGCAAAGAGAGTACTTATTTTTGTGAAGCGTAATTTAAAACGCCTTTAGTTCATAACGCTGATTGATTATGAATTTGTTCGTAAACGCAGAGTTCAGTTGCAGCTGCATGATTCAGCAATTCAAATTGCTGCAAAATGCAAATCTACGTTTACGAACAGGCCCCTAAATCTCTAGCAGGTGTACCCCGCTATCGTCTACATTTTTTAAACAGTTAAACTTTTATATGTACTTTTATACGACAGTTTTACTGATTATAAATGAAAGAAATGGAATATAATATTGGTTACAATCTACAACCGATAGAACAATTACGCAGATCATAAACTCTTCCTGTCTACTTCTAATTCCACATATGTGTAGTGATAATTTCAAATTTATATCTTACAAATTACAAGCAAAAATGTTTTCAAGATAAGAGAGATAAAACTGTTTTATTATGAAACAGCAGAGATCCTAAATAGATTTTCTGGCTCTTTCTCTTGGTAGCTATAAAATCGCAAATATTAATGCTGAAGAAATAGCGATTGGAGAAATTTATTGTTTTATACTCGCATAGTTACAAAAAACAATAAATTTTTTATGAAAAATACAATTGTCTCAAGTGGTACAAATGAACGAACACCTTTATATATGCGGATGGATGCAATGCTTGCAGTGAAGTCTACATGGGAAACGAGGTCAATAATTTTCCCCAATCAAAGAACTAAGTAAACTGTAAATTAAGATTTCCAATTTCAATTGTTTTTTTGGTAGTAAAAGGGGAGCAGACAAATAGAGAAAAAGATTACAGGTATGAGTCACATGCACTGGTGCGATGGCTGCTAGCACTTGCTGATGGCATTTTAACACAAAAGGCAGAACAAAATTTCCCTTTTGTTTAAGGCCACTGAAATTGTTTCGTCAGATTCAGTTTGCAAAGTTGTAGAAATTTTTTTTTTTAATTCTAAACTGTTCAATGCGATAAGTACGGCCTTTTTAGATAATCAAGCGCAGAATAAATGGATGAAAAAAATCATTGCGCACGAAAAGGACGTGTCACTTTTGACATTAAAATTTTTATTAAAAAATTTTTTGTTTAGCGAAAAATTATAGATACCGACTCACCCATCAGATCGGAAGCTAGAGCTTCTTTTTGGTCAACGGGAACCTTTGAGATTTTTCCACCCTTATACACGTAACTGCCCTCAATCGACTTGAACTCAAGATATCGGGTCACGCCCGTATGTATTAGCAGCTTAACCAGCTGTCCGTTAGCCATTAAGAATTTTGGTATTAAATCAACATTCCAATCACGTCCCCGTCCATATTTATCCTGTGGACAATCAACACCAAATCGTTGAAACAATTCCTCGAGGGGTGTAATTGATGCAGATTCGCCACCATAGTACTTGTTCCGGTCGATGTGGAGAACCTTCTTTCCAGATACTGATAGCATTCCACTTAAAATACACTCCTTTAGTCCGGTACCAAGTACAATTGCATCATATTCTTCATCCATGATTAATTCACTTCAATTAGATAACTGAATAAAACTGGAAAACTTTCAGCACGGCAGAAAACTTTTGGCAGGCAGACCTCGCAATTAAAAATGTCTAACTGAATTGGATTTTTTTTTATTTGTGTTTGTTTAATAGTAGTGGTACGCTTGCGTATTTATTTCGATGTAAACGCGATCAAATGTTAAGAGTTGGCAGTCCGGTCATAGACTTATGGTTTGTGAAACAGATATTTTATTTATTTATAATTTATGAAAAAGGCAAAATATAGAGATATTATAAACACCACGTATTTGCTTTTAAGTTTTAAATATGAAAAACCGCTAGATATAAACTGAACATTAATCGTATGAATGGCTACATATTTCCGTCAAACTTATACCATCGATATAATTTAATTAATAATTGGAATTTATCTGCAAATATTTGGATTTAAATAACAGCAAACATTTAATTGTTCTTTAATATGTAGTTATTGAGTAATCTAAATTTTTGAACTTTTCTAAGCGTTGCAACTTGTGCTTAATGTTTTATCTTATTTTTAAAAATTTGTACCTTTGTCGTACGGTATACCAAATATTAGAATTAATTGTACGCATTAGTTTATAATTACAATTTTATTACAATCAAATAATTAAATAAATATAAATTCACTGACGTGAGAGCTAGGGCGCATTCAGAGATTGGGGAACAAATTTCGAAATCGAAAGCTTATGAGTATACTGTCATATTTTCTACAACACCAACTACCTAGTAGGTGGACTAAGTTGGTTGCATTTCAATTAAAATAACCGTCATTTTATTTATATGTTATTTTTAAAATACAATTCGCGTTTATTTAAGGAAAGACATTTGGGCGCATGTAGTCCTCCTCTTCATATATCGTGTGGTTGCCTACCAATTTCATTTTAAATATGTAGTGCTGCAAAAACATCATAATTAATTCAACGTTTAAATAGAACTGTTGCCAACTTAATCTGTCTAGGTAGCAGTGTTGAAAAGCTCTCCAAAGTGTTCTCCAATTGATTTGAATGTGTTGGTGAATGTGCTTTTCGGAGCTGATATTTTTAAAATGATTAGGAAATTTACCAGTTGTGTTTGTGAATCGAATGAGGAATGGCTTTGAGCTTTGAGGATGGCAGCAGTCGCGCGCGTTTTGCATACGTATTCAAGTGAATTTTACTGTTTTCTGTGAAAATTTATAATAAAATAAGTTTCAGTAAATAATAATTGCGTAAAAGTTTAATGGTTTCGGATGTTACACAAAAAAAATTGAATAATTAGAAAAGTGAACGAGAAGAATTTTTGAGACTTCAGTGAAAAGTATAGATAAGAATTTAGATAAATAATAAAAATCTTTCGTGATAAAAGTGAGTGGGAACAAATTTACTGCCTTTGTTTACAAGCTGATGTAAGTAGCAAAGCTGAATAATTACTAAGTTAAGTTCGGTGTTCTTTGGCCTACTTGACACTGTTGTGACTGTGAATGTTAATGGATCGAGTTTCTACATTTCCTTTCTTGGTGGGCCTGTGTTCGTTTCTCAAAATGGGTATTTACAAAGTCAATGGCCCATTTGTTCGATTGCAATTGTTAAATATTGGTTCAATAATCTTAGAATACATATTATATCCAAAATTTCTGCCAATCCCCTGTGGCTGCTATGTGATACACCGACGACGTGGAATTTCCTAAGCACCTCTCATATCGCTTGGTCAAACGGGAACCAGCTCGAATCTGCTGGCAGTCATTTTCCTTCTTTAATGTGCTCGGGAAAACCCAAATGATAATTAAATGACTTGAACATACTTTTTACATAAAAGTTCCTAATACTTATTGCCGATAATAATGATATTCTATAAAGCGTTTTATTTTATTTTGTTCTTTTAAAGATTTGACTGAAGTTTACCTAGCGATGAAAGAAGAAGGACTGATGATTCCACAAGCCCGAAAGATTAGCTAATCCAGTTCTGTTCAGATTCTGATTACCATGGAAACTCGTATAAAAACCTCAAGCAGCAACAATACCAACTTTAATCATTTTTTAAGACCACAAACCGGAAGTAAAAATCTGAGCGCTAAGAAACGCACTTTCCCCTTTGGTTCTCCCTAAATTTGGCAATCTGTGCAGTCCGATCAAAACTTGGTCAAGTAAATAAATTTCGCGGCCAAGTCTACTTTAAATGGATTGTGAGAAAGTGTGCTAGAATACGACTCAACAAGTTTCGATTTTATTTTCATATTGTTTACTGTCTTCTCATTTTCAGAAAGTAACCTATAAAATTTTAATAACTTCTGTGAAAACTGTTGAAAATCCTTATATAGGTCTGTACATTTTTAAAACGAAACACTACGTTTGAAATAGAATGCTTAATTCAGCCACTAATTTCCTGATTAGTAGTATTAGTCGCTTTAGTTCAATTTCTAGAATGTAACTATGTCAAGACGGTTCCTAGGAACATAAATGTTATAATTTTATTGCTCAATATTTCATTGTTCCTCCCTAATAAACATACCTAGTTCTTTTAAGGAAGTTTGGAATGAGTTTCAAAGTTGCACAATAAGTCAAAAGTTAGTACCTACCATAAATTAAATCTTGGGAGTCCTGTTAATAAGCATAAGGTGAAACATTACTCGTAAGGTTACAGGCAACAATTGTACATACAAAAACTTTTTTAAACGTGTTCAGATCTATATTAAATTTATTGCTGGGAGAGATTTAAATATTGTTCCTCTCATATTTTTATAATTTACATATTAGTCGAGTTAAAATTGAATTTAGAGCTTAGTACAAATAAACTTGGCTAAAGCGACTATACGAAGCAAAAAATTCTAGCTGAACATGCCAGTCCGACTAAAATCAAGTTTTTAAAGTGATCTTTATTCGATTTAAAATATAACAATCAAAAGGCTCAAGAGCACAATAGATTGGCTTACAACTAAATAGAAGCAGTATAAAAGTAAAATAGATGGGAGTTAACTGAGTACAACAACAATGTTAACCAGATAGCATTACTAATCCTAGAATAACGCTTAGCTAAGCTATAAGTAACGCAAAACGTCCGCATGTCGATCGCCAACCCAGCTCAGTAAATTCAAGATTCATTGTGGTTGGGTAGTTGTTTTATTTGTTTAATTTCCACCGACTTCAAAATGTCGTAAAAGATATAAAAATTAAAAATTATTTTATGCTTTTTAGCGCTTTTTGTGAAGTCGGTTCAACTTTTTTTTTAAAAACTATTTAATTTTTTTTCACTTTTTAGTAACTTCTACTCTAAACTACGTAAAAAGATACATCCAAATCAGTCCACGCGTTAAAAAGTTAGGTTCAATCAAGGAACATACTCTACCGAACAGAAAAAGAATCATCGAAATCCGACCACGCGTTACGAAGTAAGACTACCCCTCCCCCACCCCCTCCATAGGACCAAATTATTCTCCTATTGACAATGGGCGATCACTCTCTGTACAACAGCAAAAAAAAAAGGGAACGTACTCTACCCAACAAAAAAAGAATCATCAAAATCGGTAAACGCGTTACAAAGTTATGCCCGGTCAGACATAAAAAAAATACACGTCGAACGTAGAACCTCTTTATTTTTGGGAAGTCGAAGAAGAAAAAGGAGGAGAGGTAAAAGAGGGAAATACTAACATGAGTAGTGTGATAACTTAACTAGATAATATTAATAGGGTAGGAGGGGGGAGGGGAGATCAGAAAAAGCGGAAAAATGAGACCGGCTCAAAATAGCTAGGCATAAGGAGTCAGTTTCTGTCATTAACCCTGAAATATAACAAGACACCTAGCTTTAAAGGAACCCGACGCCCCAGGCATCTGTGTGCAAAAGGTAGTCGATTGCACAAACGAACCGCCCTAACCTCGAAGGATAAATCCATGGTGCGAGACGAAAGGCAGCAATAGCAGCAACCTGGATCACACCGATCTGGAGAAGTTGAACCTTTAGAACATGTAATTGGGGAGCTTTGAACTTAACAACGCTATGTGTGATCTGTAGTATCCCATTGCCATATTTTAATAGGGGATATTTAAATTTTTAAGATTATGAGTTATCTGAAGAAATCAAATAAATAATGAGTATGGCTGTGAAATTGTAGCACCCCCTTTTGTTCGCTTGTTCATCGTTAGTATACGTTTGTCCACAAATTAGTTTCATTTGTCCAAGCTGCACTTAAAAATGGTGAAGCTAAGATAGGGAAACGAAATTCAGCCAGAATAAACCAGATTTTAATTTGGACTGTAAAAATTAGGCTTCGGCGAACGATTTTGAACCGGGGAAACAAGGTTTTGGCATGGACAAATCAAATAAAGACCGGACCCACGATATTTCGACTTTAGCAATCGAAATAAGGTTTGGAAAAACAAGTTTTGGTCTAGGCAAACACAGTTTTCACGGGGTCTGGGGACAAATAAAATAAATTCTAAATGAACAAGTTTAAACCCAAAAAGACAAGGTTTTGACATGTACAAGATATATAAAGGCTGGACAAATGAGATTCGACGTAAGGTTTAGATAAACAAGAATATGGACGAATAAAAAAAAGCGTGGACAAACGAGATTTCGCCTTAAACAATCGGCAAAAAGGCTTGGGCAAACAAGACTTGGATTTGGACAATGTCCGGCATTTTGAAATGCAGCTTGGACAAGTAAAACCAATTGGCGAACTAATGGCTACAACCAGAGATGGGCATTTTTTATTCGAATAAAGATAAAAGCTAAAAACTCAAATAAATTGAAAAATCGAATAAAAATTTATTTGATTACAAAAATTATTTTTTATTTGGTGCTTTTTATTCGAATTTCAAATAATTATTTTTTATTCGATCGTGCGTTATTTGATAATCAAATAATTATTCGTTATTTGATGAATTATTCGCAAATAATTATTTGTTATTTGCTGCTTTTTATTCGAATTTCAAATTATTATTTGTTATTCGATTATTACATAATTATAATTAATTATGATGATTAATTTGATTATAAGACACCCCTATGGTTGCGGGAAGAGAAATGACATGTATAAATAATGGAAAACAACCGATATTAGTATCGAATCCATAGTTTTCGGTGTCGCTGAGATGAATAATGACTCTCCCGATGCCTTTAGATACTACGAAAGTAAGACACGCCTAGATGTCGGGGAGGGAAGGAAGGGACAGAAAAAAATAATCGAAATCGATCAATTTTAATGTCTGATTCATAGTTTTTGGGACCGCTTCGATGAACAATCGCACTCTTAAATGTCGTTGGATACTATGGAGTTAACATACATCTAGCACTGAGAAGCGCTTATTTTAAAAATTTTTTCTGCGATGAGAATGAAGATGTTCTTCTAATTTACAGAAAATTAGTCTTGTTTTAAACCCGCTCTTGGCATCTCTTTCCAATGAAATCCATACATATGTCGCCTATTTTGACATGCAATTGTGAATGTGTGAATTTTACGATTTTAGTTTTTGTAGCTTTGTTATGCTCATGACAGCTCTATAGAGAGGGCCTAGGCCCCTTAGGCAAAACCTATTTTAGCGTTTCAATATTAAAAAAACTAGAAAGCTTAGGTGGAATATTTCCTTGATTTTCTATAAAACTTTTTAACCTCTCCTAGTTATAAAAAATTTGACAAGATATGAAATATAAATTTTATTTGTTGTTTCTCTTCAACAGAATGTTACGCCTTTTACATTAGCCATGGCTATCAGCAATGGAGGATAACTGCATTTTAAGGTGACCATCATCCGAGCACTGGAATAAACGGAAACACCGAGAGCAGCGTTCCCTGCATTTACCAGTGAGCTTTGCTTTCATGCTGTCGGTTTGCTATCTGACAACCTAGAAAATTGTCAAATGATCTGCTAAATTCTTACGTATATTAACAAAAGTTGCAAGAGATCCCTACTACAAAATTACTTATTGACTTATTTGCTGAATGAAGAGTTTTGAATTTTTCTTGCTAAATGGTGTCTTGTCAAAATGTCAAACCCGGAAGAATTGCGGAAGAAGTTTTCAGCAACACAGCAACAGCAACAGATATCAATTCCTCTACCACAACAAACTGTGGGAGAACAAAAACCTGTAGTACCTTCCACGATTTACAGTACATCGGAACCAGCTCGAACCTATGTATTCCCGGGCATTTCAACAACTGCTGGAAGCGGCATCGGTAGTAGAGGATTCGTTGAAAGCCTCGGCACTTCATCACTTAATCCAGGACGTGGACATGCTCGATCCGTTAGTCATGGTGGAGGATCCCTAGCTGGCCCAAGCGGACGACCTTTAAAATCAGCTATAAAAGGACATCAGCGTGCATTTTCTCAAGGTCAAATTGTCGATGCAGAACAGCCGCCTCGGTCCGGCCATAATCGTGTTGGTTCAAAGACAGACTTCATTCTTCCGCCAGGTCATAAAGATGTTTCAAAAAATCGCGATTTCGGACCGTCGGCAACTTCGTCCGCGCGCGGTCACTCCAGGCAAGCAAGCCGTTCAGAATCGATTTACACGTTACGTCGAACAGAAGTTCCGCCGTGGTGGAAGCGTTTCATTTGCTGTCGTAGTGATAAATTCGAGGAGCGCGGATATCGAATTGTAGTGCCAAATCATACAGTGCCACCAAAAACTCCGAAAAGGGAACACCCGAACGGGTGTTACGTCGGCAATAAAATCCGAACCACTAAGTACACATTACTATCGTTCATACCGAAGAATTTGCTCGAACAGTTTCACCGTGTCGCTAATCTTTACTTTATTTTCATTGTGCTATTGAATTGGTTTCCGGCCATAAATGCTTTCGGCAAAGAAGTCGCCATGATTCCAGTGATTTTCGTGCTAGGAGTTACGGCAATCAAAGATTTATTTGAGGATCGCCGTCGACATGCATCTGACAAACGGATTAATAATTCAACGTGCAGAGTCTATAATGGGTGAGTAAATTCTAACAATCCCTTGTAATTACATTAATTGACATATGTGGCTAATTGACATGCAGTGCACCTAGTGGCAAGGTCAACCTATGTCTTTCTGTACGAGGAAGGTTGTTCTCCTCAATTTCTTTAAGCAAATCTGAATACGATTTTAAATCAGCTTTACTTGTTATGTTGCAGATAAAATAATGTCGCTCTTATCTTTTTATTAAGGATTTCTTGTAATTAATAGTCGATTTTTCAAAATTTGGGAATAATTATTCTCATCCGTTTAAGTGAATTTGCAGTTACTATGCAACATAAGAAGTCATCAATAAATAATTGTGATAGAGAATTTGATTTTGTGGTCTTGGATTGTATACAATACATTTGAGAATATATTTTTATTTTATTATTTATTTTTATGTATCTAAAGAAGCAAAATCTATGAACGCTTGTTAACGAATGACTGCAGTTCAATTTTTTTTTTGTGTTTTCCTTGAAATTATTTACGGGAGTTCGCCGCCATCTATTGATTTTTCTTTAAAAAAATTTTCTATTTCAAATGCATTTCTGAAGCTTTAAGAAAAGTGGCCGAGGCCGTAGCGCAGTGCACCTGCACCTTGTGGATTAGAATTTTATCATAATTCTTTGAGCATATGGAAATTGTTTTGAAAGCTTACCACATGGGTTCATTTATTGCCCCCTACGGCGTCATTGAGCATAAGCAAGCCAACTGCTATACTTCATGATTCAAAATGAAATTGCGTGCACTTTCGAACACTATCTTAATTAATCATCACGGCACAAGGAGAGTAATCACCTCTGCAAAGAGGTTGAATGGTAGGCACGTGATTTTGTTAAGGGAAATGATTAAAAAGTTTTCACGGAATTCCTCATAATCAGTCGCCTTTGCACCACTAGTCACGATAAGTTGTCGTTAAAAATATTCAGCAAGACGACATTCAAGTCCTCCCAACTAAATGGCAGTTAGCATACAGTGTACATATAATTGTTGCTCAAAGTGTTAAGGTCACGTTGATAATTGAGCTTGATGCATGCAATTAAAATTTAAAGAAGAAATGAATGAATGTCCTGTCCCTTTTTAACGAGCATACTGCAGAATGAATCATAAATCTTCCCCCCTAAGTTCATGTCAAATGCTAAAGAGCCTTCAATCTTTCATTCAAGAGCATGTTGCCAACGGTTTTGAAATCCAAACCTTTTTCGATGAATTTGGGTTTTCTTTCTAAGAAACGACTTAACACAGGTCATGCTATGATTTTCCGGAAGGTATAACTTTTATCTTTCGGCTCCAAGGCAGGCAATTAAGTTATAGACATTTTGAAATTATTAAATCCGAGAAGGGATTTGAATGGATCTCTATGACCTTGCCCAATTTGTTTTGAGAACAGCTTCTTTTTGAAAGTCACGCTCGCTCACGGTTCAATTTGACTGTGCTCATTTTAGCGGTTCTTTAAATTCAATTACGACAAGCAAAAGCTTACAGTTTATTGTATTTAGATGAAACCCTTGGAACGCCTCTAAAGTGCGTACACATGTAAATACTTCTTTGACCTTGTGCAACGCCATGTGGTTTGTTGTATAACTCTACAAATTGTAATCTTTTGACGGCAGGTAACATACATATCTTGAAAATTCTTTTCTATGCGGGCTTTTTCGCAACTTATCGCGCATTTAATTCTACCACTGCAGGGATGAAGCTAAATGGACAGAAATGTGTGAATTTAATGTGATTAGAGAAACTGCTTTGAGCGGGAAACCAATGTGGTCGATCGGCCAGAAGGCTAATAATTCAATGGATTTAACCTCAATATTTTATGTTTCTTCAAATTTTTTGGCTTTTAATTGTTTGGGGAAAATGTGATGACGCCAAATGTGACTGACGGATTTATCGCTTAAAAATTGTTCAGTTAAAGGTTATGGATTTTATAGTGGTTGTGATGACAACAGAAATCATTGTATCAAAATTAAAGAAAAAACCACTCATGAGCACATTTTATTCACTGGGTGTGTGTTTTTTTTGCTACCGAAGTAAGAAATCAGAGCTTGCTTAACTTTCAGTAAACCATAGTCCTGTATCAGCTGATAGCTGGTTTATTTATAATTGAAGGAATCGAAACAAATAAACCAGTGGATTTGCGTACGACCGTAAGGGAATTCCACCAAAAACGTTTCATGTAAAGAATTTTGCCAAGACTCACAAGCTCATACCGCTTTCACTACTAAAAATTTATCAGATCTCATGTGGAGCCAATCGACAGTCTATCGTTAGACCACATTTTACCTCCAGTTGGTTTCGTTTTACCCCCTCTAATTTTGGGCTGGGGGTAAAACGTCCCAATCCATAATCTATCGTTAGACCACAGACCCCCCCCCGGCGGCCCTTCTTTCTGGGTATTTCTTGCATGCTATAGTTCCTTTCTTCATAACACACTCACTTTTTAGTTGTTTATGTACTACTATAATAACATCTAGTTTTGATATCAAATTACAGCTGTCTAGAACTTTTGGAAGTACCTACCCAGAAGAAATTTTATATACAGACCTAAACCCCCTTTATGGGGGGTTTGGAGGATGAAAGTTACAGATTTTTTAATATTTTCGTTGTTTGTGTGCTAATCCTAGCCGGCATACCGGCTTCTCAAACTTCCGGAAGTACCCTAGAGGTTTTGATGACGGAGGTTTTGATGATCATGAGTGTCGAAATCGACGTATTTTAGGTATTAATAAAAGCTAAAGTATAAAAACTTGACAAATGAAACTTAGTGTGTTTCATTAGTCTGGTAACTTATTCTAAGAATTTGAGGTCTCCGGTATTATCCAGATCGAAGTATGAGGGTTCGAAAATACGACGAAACGTTTCAAGAAAAGGTAGGTAGTGCCCAGTCTTGGCGGGGGCATTACCGTATGGTTGGAATATTTAGTGCAGGGACGAAGGTATTTTATCTATAATAAATAATCGTCCTACTATTACTAGGAAAACCACAGCAACAATAAATGTACCATTTTCGAAATTATATTTTATTTATTTTACTATTTAAAAACACTTTGCTTATGCTCCCAAATATCTCAGTACTACGAAGACGACTATTATCTCAAGGCGAAATAACGAAGATACAATGTCCAATTTGACACTTACGAAAAAATACCACTTGCCTAGAAGCAAAATGCTTATCACCCGTACAGGGCTTCCACTTGAGATAACCTTTCCTCTTGTTCTTTATTCTAAGGAACAGGTCATGCGAAAATGCTTTTGATGCAATGCTTGCGACGTAATCATTGGGTTTCCACTTAAAGTAGTAGTTGTTGTTGTAATTTTAACGGAGAGCAACTAATTGACAGCTGGAAAATTTTTGTTTACTTTTATGGTTTTGAATAAGTTTCGAAAAAAATTAATTATAAAAGTAGCAAAATGTCTAGTTTATACTTTATGTAAAAAAATACTTTTTCCGTCAGGATAAATAATATTTTTGTTAAACAAATTTTGCCCAAATGTCAATTTATCGCAACTCACAGCCTACAAGCCCGGAAGCTAACAGGAACAGCTGAGCATTGGTGGTGCAAAGAAACCAAAACTTGCTGCAGTAAAGAATAGGAAAAGTTTGGGGAATTCTACTTGTTCGTAGTATTTCTCGCAGTACTTCTAAAGTCTCAACTTGAAATTTACTTGACATGAACCTACAAATGTTCTGACCATTGTGGTAACGATAAAAAATTTCTCATTTACAATTTTCAACGTGTTTTAAAGGGAAGATTCTCTGTTGTGTTCGTTTTGTTGAAGTATTGAGGTTACCATGCGTCAATGGCATCAGCATTTCTCTTTAGGTGTGGTTAAGACAATGTGTATTGGTTAATCTGTGGTATAAAAATAAATGAAATAATGACGACACGCTTGGTGGTAAAATGTCTAAAGCTGTCATGTTTTCCGGGCTTGTATCTAGAGGAGGCTGTGCGCAACTACTAAAATTTATTGTGCGGTTTGATTATTGCGATTTTGTCATTTCAGCTCCTTTTTTTATAAATACATTGTTTGAAAATAAAATTATAGTCTAAACTGCTGTGACCGCAAACTTTTGGTCTATGCTTTCTTTAATAAGGAATAGCGAGAGAGGTTATGTAAATAATCTTAGCGCTAGTTCTGTCCACCTCCTCCACAGCTTCGTTTCCACCATATCGGTTTCTGAGAAATAGTTTTTCGACTGTGAAACGAAGCTTATCCAGCCTCCAGCTTCTTTATAATAGAGGAAAAAGTCTCTCCTCCCGTCTTTCGGATTTTCCACAGTTACCACCCTCCACTTCCTCATTCGGACGCCAGCATCTTTAGCCTGGACTACCTACAGCAAATTAGCCTTGCTGATCTTCACTTCTTCGATCTAATTACTTTAGGTTAACTTTCATATTTTTAAGAACGGATTAAAAGTCTGCTTACGTCAAAGAAAATGTTCTTATTTAATGACACATATTCTGGCAATTATTGATTTCGTTGTAGACTATTTCATTTAAACACCTGCGCCTGTAAAGTTATTGTTTTTACAACATATATTTCCAGTGACAATTGTTTTCAAGTAAAATGAAAGTAAAAGTACTGTCAAGGTATTTTCAAGTACAATTAGTAATTCAAGTTCCCCTAATCACAAGGTTATCTTCCGGTCGTGCAAAATGTGTCGCAACATTATCAGTGACGAATAAATTGATCAGTTTTCGCTAGTTATTTTTAGCTCAACGGGTAATTTATCTAAATTCGTTTTAATTTGTCTCCTATATTAGAGCTGTCGCGGCTTATCGTGGGTTACTGCGCGAAAACTTGTTGAATATGAAGTGATACAAGAGGAGTACTAACAATTGGTTGTTGACGCAAATTCATAATTAAAAGCCGCAACAACGACAATTCAAAATGAAAAATTGGCATATTAAAAGGAAATGAAAAGTTTTTGTTTAGACAGGGTTTAGTCAGTTTAGATACGTTTTCCGCAATTTACAAAAAACTTTACTGCGTCTACATTTTTCAAATAACAAATATTTTGCAAAAAAAAAATTAAATATTTTAATGAACTTCATTTAAAAAAATTGTTTTTAGTAGTTTACTACTACAAGAGTTAAGCCTAAAATCCTAGTTGCTAGTATACGAGGTGTGGCTTAAAAAAACCCGGCACACAGCCGAGTCACCTGACATCCCCTCTCTCCATTGCGGTCGCCAAGTTGACTGCGTACCCCTTAGTCGGACCGTGCATCCGTAGCCCGTCGGAAAAATTTTAAGTGTTTTAAAAGAACAACGCATTAATGTGAAATTTCTTGTGAAACTCGGAAAATGCGCCACAGAAACTCATTCTTTGTTAAAAGAAAAATACGGTGAATAATGTTAATCACGCACGCAGGTTTTTGACTGGTTTAAACGGTTCAAAGAGGGACGAGAAGAGATTGAAGATGACCCACCTCCAGGACGGCCTACCACGTCAAAGGCGGACGAAAACATTAAACAAATCGGTGGTTTGATCCAAAAAGACTGTCGGTTGAGTGTTCGCGTAGTTGGTGAAACCATAGGAATCGACAAAGAATCTGTTCGGCAGATTTTGTAAAAAATTTTTAAAATGATGTAAGTGTGTTCAAAAATGGCGCCAAAGATCTCTCGTTTGAACAGAATGAATCTCGAATGAACTTTCGTTCTGAGACTTTGAAAGCCATTGGACTCCAAATTTTTGGAAAGAGTGATAACATGTAATAAATTATGGTTTTTTTGCTTATTATCCGCAAACTGAGCGCCAATCAATGCATTGGAAGAGCCCCAGTTCACCAAGAATGAAGAAAGTTCGAATGACCAAATCAAAATTCAAAGCAATGATATTGTGTTTTTCGACATCCTTGGGGTTGTGTATGTAAATTGGGTCCTGCAGATCAAGCTGTAAATCAGCAATATTACCTTGAGGTCCTAACTACTCTCCGTAAACGAGTGAGAAGAAAGCGACCTGAATTGTGGAAAAACAAGTCATGGATTCATCATTAGGACAACGCCCCGGGCCCATACTGCATTGCCTGTCAAGACGTTTTTGGACAAGCATGGGATCCCTGTGTTGGAACATCCACCATATTCACTGGACCTTGCCCCATGTGTTTTTTATATGCTCCCCAAGGTGAAATCCGTAATGAAAGGAACGAGATTTGGAACAGTTGAAGCTGTGAAAGACAAAGCGACGAGGGCCATGAACATGCTTTCTGAAATGACTCCCAACACGGCTTTGATCAATGGAAAATTCGCATGGTGGGCTTTAATGATCGTGGAGGGGAGTATATTAAAGGGGACAATTTTAAAATTGTGAACAATAAAAAAAAATAGTTTTTTATAGCATTTCCCGGTTTTGTTTTAGCCACACCTCGTACATCGTACGATGTTAAGAAACAGAAAAAAACTTCGAAGTGAAATTTATTTGTCATAAAACCCATCTTATATCGATAATGTTTCAAGGAACGGTCAATAGGATGGAGCGTTAAGAAACTCCCTTAGAAAATAAAAATAAAAATTTTTTATTTGAACATAAGTCGTTTTTTTTATATTCACAACGTTTTTAATAAAAAAAAAAATTTGTCGGAATCTGATGCCGGGAATAGGTAATCATCCTGAGATTCAACGACCGGATTTGTGCCGACAGCGTCTTCCTTCATTGCGGTATGGCATAGGTAGGGATGCTTTAGCAACAGCACGTGAAGGTCCTGGTTGAGCCTTTTCTAGAAGGAACATTTTTTACGAACAATTGGGGCTTGTGACCAGAGTGATTGTAGATGCAGAGTCAGGACGTCGTCTTCAGCCTGTTCACTAATCTGAGGATTGGTAAATTCTGGCGGGAGTCGTGTATTCAAAGAATTTGAAGTCAAAGTCGAAGAATTTGGAGAAGTTAACAAATTTGTACAATCGTAGGTATATTATTTCAAAACGAAGAAGTTCCTAGCAGCTTTCTGACTCATCGAAGTCTATATAATCTATCTACTAGCAAGGATACAAACAGTTTTTCGTTGGTATTGCTAAATACGAGGCCTCTAGGGTTTTCTGCACAATTTTGGTCACTTTTTTTGAAAATTGGGAATATCATCGAATAGTATTAGCACGAGTTAGAGCGCATTTTTTTTTCTTATGATTTCTACCTGAACTATTCAAAATTTCTATTTGGAACTCCAGAACTCTGCGGGCGCTACCTGAAACTCGTATCAGAACTCTTCTGCGAATCGGTTTCATTTGTTTCATATGAACTTCCTTTCCGGTTCAAAAACTTTTAATTGCTAAAGCCGCAGTTTTGCTCTTTCGACAAAATGCTTGAAGGATATTTTGTAGCACTCGAACTACCTAGAACTTTTATCAGAACTCTTCTGAAAATTCAAATTTGAAAAAAAATTTATTTTTCTCAATTTTCCAGATGTATTTTCAAATGTTATCAAGAACTCGAGAACTCTGCAAAATACATCGGAAAAAAATGTCAGAACTCTTTCTTACAAGAAAAGCGGTGCTGCGTGAACTTGGCACGGCATTTTTTTTATGATTTCTACCTGTAATTTCCCAGAACTATTTAAAAATTTTTGAGGAACTCCAGAACTCTATCGAATCTACCCAGAACTCTAATAAAATATTAATTTTTCAAAAAAGAAGCAGTGCTAACTTCACACGAGTCTGACAACGTGTGTAAAGAAATACTAAAAAGAATTAAAATTGGGACCATGATATACCACCTTGATCAAAATTTCCCGGAATTTATTCAGAAAATTAAAAATACAAGTTTATTCATCTAAATCTATATTGTCCCCTTCAAAGTAATCCCCATCGACTGCAACACACTTATGCCAGCGCTTGATCCAATCCTCGACACATTTTTTATATTCGGTTTTCGGTATGACCATCAGTGCTTCCTACGATTTTTCCATTACTTCCCCTCGGCTGCTGAAAAGCGTTCCCCGTAATAGTTTTTTTAACTCGATTGAACAGAAAGAAGTCACAGGGAGCCAAATCAGGTGAATTCGGTGGCTGTTGGATGGTATTTGTTGCATTTTTCGTCAAAAAATTACGAATAATGATGGCACTGTGCGACGGTGCGTTATCATGGTGCAAAATCCACGAGTTTTCTGCCCACAATTCTGGTCTCTTTCGGCGAATTGCTTCACGTAAACCTCTCATAACGCCCAAATAATACTCTTTGTTTACTGTCTGGCCTTCTGGCATAAATTCATGATGCACTCCACCGTTGTAATCCATGAAAACCGTGAGCGTTGCCTTCTTTTTTGACTGAAAATGACGTGTTTTTTTTTGGTCTCGGCTCATTTGGTGAACGTTATTCACTTGCCTGATGTCTGGATTGCGTGTCGTACTCATAAACCCACGTCTCGTCTCCAGTAATGATCCTTTTGATGAATGTGGGATCGGGTTCAGCCACGCAAATCATGTCTTTTGCGACGTCAACACGGTCTCATTTATGCATGAAATTGAGGTCTTTTTGTACCAACTTTGCTGCTACACGACGGAAACCCAAATCATTAACCAAAATGTCTTGGACGGATCTATAGGCAATGTTCAAGTCCTCCGCTATCTCTTTGATGGTTAATTTGCGGTTATTGACCAACATTTCTTTTACTTCATCAATGTTTTCGCCGGTTTTCGATGTCGATGGTCTGCCACTGCGTTCATCATCTTCGATTGACTCACGACCACTTTTGAATCACTCGTGCCACTGGTAAACGACCGTTTTCTTTAGAGAATCGTTGCCGAAACACTTTTCCAACGTTGGCGCACCATTAAATCCGTTTTTTACGCAAAATTTAATACAAGTTCGTTGTTGCAAATTTAAATCCATTTCTAAAATTGTAAAAAATCGGCAACACACACAGAGCTAGATGTACTCTTGGCTACCTAATTTTTGCAAATGTCAAGCTATGGCGCTAAGATTTTTGAGGGAATATCAACAACAGATGTACCAACTTAACAAAAAAAAACAGAACTCAAATCGGAACGATGGGAGCGCCACACGGTGATTATTCCGGGAACTTTTTGATTATAATTTCAAAACGATAGGTGGTCTTATTCGGCTTAATGCAAGCTGCTTTTGAAGAAACAGTAGCCCAATATGTAATAGAGAAGAGGAAGAAACCTTGTTTTATTTTGTAGGTATATGCCCAATTTTAAAGGAATTTAGGCTCCCACTTTTAGGAAAACTATTTCTTTGTCAAGAGGAGGTTATACACATAGATATCTTGAATGGAGAGGATTGGAATTAATTAATATGAGAAATTTGATACCGCTCGGTAGCCAATCTAGACAGACGACTATTGTCATTGGTTTATGCTTAATAGATATTTGTTTAATATTTTTATTGATAAAAAAAAGGTTTGAATTTAAATAGCTTTATAAGCATAATATGTATGTATTTACATGGAATGAAATGAATTATGTTAGACTAGTAATTGGAATAAACATTATTATTATATTAAACAGTAAATTGTTGCATTAAATGCTCTGTAAGTTATGCCTATGAACAAATCTCAATTGACAAATTTTTACGAACAGTTAACATCTGATATGGTCGAGATTTTTCTGTATATTTCTTCACCCAACCATAAACAAAAAGAAAAAAATTATGCTGCGCTCCTTAGATTCACCTACTCCGGATACCTGTGACGCATGTAGAGAATACCACAAAGCGTGCAATACTTTGCGGAAATGAATTGTTGCATATCGTGATTTCGTCCGAGATCCGGTTCTCTATTGAAATCCTCTATGTATTATGCATTTCAAAGATTTTCTCTTACCCGGGCATTCTCAATATCTGATACGGTTTTCTTTCCAGAGCATTAATAGCAATGATCTAACTCTTCGTGAGGTACTTTTGTGGTATCTAACTGACGTTTTATACCCAACCGTTTTTAGATTATACCAAAGAAACCTTAGACTTCACGTATTCGTACAACTCTGAATGATGGTATAATGTTACGTTTGTATTTACAGAGCGCCTAATGGATTATCAGAAGACGGTAAGACGTAAAAAGTGGTCTGACCAGTTCACTGGTCGCCAAGTTGGGTTAGTGTCCATATCTAATAAATACTGAAAAACCGGCCCAATGTGACGTACATTTGAGATGTTGCAAATTTTCCTTTAAGTGTTTTGATATTAGAATACACGCTACGAATTCCATGTCAAGGTGGAATGAAGAACTTTTTTAAACGTCAATCAAAACTTGTAACGCGTTAAAATATTTTGTAAACGTTTTCAACGCGACAATCTTCCTGGCCTCCTCCTGCCACTCGCAGGAAAAATTATTTAATACAAAAGTGCTTTTGTGTTCGTGTCAAGGTAACAGGAAAGTGTAACCCACTTATCTTATAATTTGGATTTTAAGTTAAGACAGGTCTTCATTTGTGTGGCAATAATGGTCTTACCACTTTTCAAGTTCATTCACAATCAGTGAAGATTTGTCATTACAAAAAAAAAGGTAGGCATTACCTTTGGATTACCGTGCAAATGTGTTTCAGAACAGAAATCTAAATTGTCATCAAATTAGTTAGAACAAATTACAAGTGTAATTTCTTGAAAACTTTATTGGTAGGCATTTGCCAATTAAAATTCAACGTTATTTACGAACTAAGTGACTTTAATTGAAAAGTAATCACAAACTCTTACCCTAGTCTCAATTTGTTTTACCATAAACGACTGATTACAATGTAAATTACAGTCAGGGACATTCAATCGGTTGTAAGCACGCAATTTCCAATTTTTTTTTCGTAATTCCACCGACTTACTGTGTTCTTACAGCATTGATCCCTTAAACATTTATGCTGAGGATAATTGTTTGAAAATTTTACTTGAAAATCACCGTAAACACAACAATTGAAAATCCTTTCCGTGACCATTGTGTGCCATTTGTGTGTAAATACCTAATTAAACTTGTCGTGTTCACTAGGGAAATCCTTCTAAATTAACAAATCGTGCTACTGGAGATGTACATCCCAAAGGCTTATAATTGTTGAATGCGTCAAAATTTAAAAAAAAAATGTTCATTAAACCCTGAAGACATTTCGTGCTGTGGAAGCCTGGTTGACCCTGGTCAGCCTTGACCCTTCGTAATGGAATAATTAGACCAGACTGGATGAATTAGAAGCAAGTGCACGTTCCCTAGTCAATTGGAATATGTTGTCCCGGTAATTGTAGTCCTTATGGTCCAATTATATTGCCCCCCCTGCATTAATCGTGTTATTGCCTTGTCTTGATTTTGTTTTTGGAAGGATAACATTGCACGTGCAAGTTCTCCTTCCTCGAAAAAGGGTAATAGCCTGGAATACCTTTGAGTTTGGACAACATCACACCATAATTCATTGTCATTACCTGTGAAAATAGGTCAGCGGAATCCGTGTTGGAATAATTACAGCGTGATTGATTTTCCACAGACACAACACACTATAAAGAAAAAGTATGATGAAGAAATCAATATAATTAGCCGTTAATGAAGAATTTATTAATCCCCTCAAGTGATGTGGAACCATGTAATGACGGATAAAATGTGGTTTAGATGAGCCATCTTGAATAAGATCATTAATTTTATATCAAAACATTACGAACAGAAAACAGATTGAGTTTGTGTTAAATAAACAAAAACTTTCTGCCGGTGGAAGTGAATTGAAATCGCTTTGAGTTTCGATTCGATTCAATTCCCTTGAAAATTACACAAATTTCTGCGTGAAAAATTTTTCGCGGAATTTGTGTTTTATAAAGCGATTCTTGATTATCTTGAGAATTTTCCCGATTATATAAATAGCAAAATTAACAAGATTTCATTTGAAGATATTCCATTCGTATGTCATTTAAATAGTTTTTGGATCATGAAACGTGGAAGAAATTAAACGAATCTGTTGATCTGGAAACTATTTTCGACATTAGGATCAGTGGTCTCCAATTTTTTGAATATCGAGATCGGATTTATATAACTAAACTAGAAAATTTTCATAAAAGATCATTTATATGTTTTTTTGTCAAAATTAGGGAGGTAATTAGCTGATTTACCTGATTGTTCGTTTCTTGGCAGCTAGATGATCTGTAGTTAACCATAATACTTATACTTCTAGACTGTGTGGTTCGTAAAAAGAAAGCTCAGGATCTTTTACAAAAATATTACGGAAGTTTCTAGTTATTGTAAAACTATAACATAAAACCTTTGTTCAAAGAAATCTTCAATCAGACCATAATAATTAAGGTATACTTTTGAGGGGTGGGGGGGGGCTACTTTTTTCAGACGAAACTGTCAATCTGCGTGTGAAAAATCCATCTGTGGCACAAATACATCTACAAAATATTGCGTTGCATCAAAGAAGGACTGAATAGTGACAGTAAAAGTAAATTAAGTCAGAAACGACAAGTGAGGGGCGGGGGCGTGGAATGGCTCATTCGTTTGACCATCTTAGAACCATGTTCGACTACCCATTATTTTTGTTTGACCACCTATTGTTATTTTTTTATAGAAGAATTACTTTTCCGCGGCCAATTTCAAACAGTCCCGAAAATTTTGCAAAATGAAATTTCGTTAGACCATCGTTGAACCATGTTAAACCACCAAAAATAGTTTTTAAAAAAAAGTTGAACCGACTTCACAAAAAGCGCTAAAAGGTATAAAATAATTTTTAAATTCATATCTATTACGACATTTTGAAGTCTTTGCAAATCAAACAAACCAAACAACTACAACAAAAGTATTTAATCGTCATTTCTTATGATCCCGTGAGCTGAAACGTTCAGGTAGTATTATGTATTAATTTCAATTGTGGTTCTGTAGTTATTTTATTTGCACCGACTTCAAAATGTCGTAATACATATAAATTAAGCTTTTTGTGAATTCGGTAAAACTTTTTTTTTAAAACTATTTTATTTTTCCCTTTTTAGTTTCTTCTACACTATACAACGAAAAAAGAACCATCCAAATCGGTCCACGAGGTTCAACCCCCGACCCCACCTCCATCCCACTAAAATTTTTTTTCTCATGGTATCAATCAAGGAACATACTCTACCGAACAGAAAAAGAATCATCGAAATTGGTCCCCGCGTTACAAAGTTAGACTACCCCTCCCACTCCCCAAACCCTACCATAGGACCAAATTATTCTCCTATTAGCAATGGGGGATCACACTCTATACAACAGCAAAAGAACCATCCAAATCGATCCGCGCGTTACAAAGTTAGGTTCCACTCCCAACCCACCAACATTTTTTTCTCGTGGTATCAATGAAGGAACATACTCAACCGAACAGAAAAAGAATCATTGAAATCGCTCCACGCGTTACGGAGTTAGACTACCCCTCTCCCACCCTAGGCCAATTTTTTTTCTATTATCAATGGGGTATGATAGTCTGTACAACAAAAAAAGAAGCATCCAAATCGGTCCATGCGTTACAAAGTTAGGTTTCACCCCCACCCCACCAAACATTTTTTTGACATGGTACCAATCGGTGAACATAGTCTACCCAACGAAAAAAGAATCATCAAAATCGGTCAACGCGTTACGAAGTTATGCCCGGTCAGACATAAAATTAAAAAAAAATACACGTCGAACTTAGAACCTCTTTGTTTTTGGGAAGTCGGTTAAAAATTATCGTTAGGCCATCCTTGGAAAAAAATTTGTTGCAAAAATCAATTTGTTTTCTCAATTTTCGGCGGCTAAGTTCACATGGCTCTAAATTCCAGGAGGTGAGTTTTTGGAGGATGATAACGTTTGACCGCCTCCGCAGGTGTTATACCATCAAAAATTGTCGTTGAACCACCCTTAAGAAAAAAGTAATTTCCAAAAACATCTTTTTCTTAACCGGTGCCATGTTTGGTCGGGGTTTTTAAACTCTATTGTATGAATTTTTTAGTGTTGTTGAAGTTTAACCTTGTCGGACCAAACATGACACCGATTAAGAAAAATAATAATTTTTGGTGGTCTAACCTTTGCGGGGGTCAAACGTTGTAAAACGTCATCATCCTCCAAAAACTTAACAACTTTTTTTCCAAGAGTGGTCTAGCGATAATTTTGGCGGTTTAATATGTTCAACGATGGTCTAACGATTGTACTACGAAGAATTTCATTTTGCAAATTTTTCGAGGATGTGTGAAGTTGACCCTGGAAAAATAATTCTTTTATAAAAAAAATAACAATAGGTGGCCAAACAGAGATAATGGGTGGTCGAATATGGTCCTAAGATGGTCAAACAGACGAGTCATTCCACTCTCTCCGCCCCTCATTTTTCGTGGCCAACTTTACAGATAATAAGTGGTTTTCTGGTCAAGAGGCCTGGTTTTTTGATAGTAATCGAGATTTTTTTTTCAATTAGAGACAAAAAGTTAGTATAAATGCTTGCGGGGAAATGACCACTGCCCGCCGTGCGTCCTTTGAGAGGGGCGTATACAGTCTAACTCCTCGGGGTGGTCATACAAAAATACAAAAAATAACTTTTCACGACCAAATATCCTTGACTTTTCCCTAATTTCACATTTTGTCCTGTCAGAAACGAATGTAGATTTTCGTTTGTGGAGGGGTGGGGGGGGGGTCTTAGAATCATAAATATGAAAATCCCTTATTCAGTGAAAACTTTCATTCAAAAGATTTTGTTGAAAATTTATTAATAGATAGTAATTTGATTGCATCCAGTCTTGATCTCACTACTTTGACTAAGTTTCAGATTTCCTCATATCTAGTGTATTTCTTCAATTTGGGGGGGGGGGGGGGGGGTTCATAACCCCCGTAACCTCCCCTTGTATACGCCCCTGTCCTTTGATCACATGCTTTCCAGGAGAACTACGCATCTGCGAACAAAATAAAAAAAATTTATATTACTCTTATTCATATAATATGGTTTCGTGAAGAGGTGGTCAAAGGAATTTGATGACCCTTACATTACAAAGTTCTTATATTGCACTTTTATCCGACCTATTCTGGAATATACATCTCCAGTCTGGTCGCTGCTCTATGTGACATATATCAATCGCATTGAAGCTGTTCAACAGAGGTTCGTTAGGTTCGCTCTTTGAGGCCTTCCTTGAAATAACTCCCTTATATTACCTCCTTATGTTAATAGACTTGAACTCTTGCACTTGGACACACTTGAAAAGAGACGCCGTAACGCCAGGATTCTTTTTGCTTTCGACTGCGTTCGGGGGTCCATAGACTCTTCAGTTCTCATGGCTTGTTTTGGCCAAAAAATATTCCTGTATTGTTTATCAAGCGTTTCTAATTAGATGACCGCCCAGAATTAAAGTTTTTATTTCGTTTGTTTCATTTTCGATTAAAACCAGTGCCCTTCCTTTAGAAACTATATCCATCCTATTAAAGAGCTGCAGCAACTAATTTAACTGTACACCTTTCAGTAATATCACCATTATCTTTATTATCATTTTGTGTTCGAATATAGGTGTCATAAATTCTACTTATATATTCTAAACAAATTAAACTGTGAAATGATTTTGTTTACAAAAAATCTCCTTTAGACAAGCAAAACGTAAATAATTACGGAAGTCTTAGACAAAAACATTTTCAAAATAACATTCAACTATGTTTTCGCCTATGCATACCCGGAAATTCGTTATGTTCTCAATTATTGCGGCAAAACTACACCCACGGCAACATATTAGCAAATAAATTTCAAATGAAATTCAGAAAAAATGTCAGTAACCTCAAAAGCCCACTTAGCCAGTCAAGGCCAGAAATTGACATTCTCCAGTATTACATCATTGTCGATCTTAGAGTCTCGAGAGTTGAGACGTTGAAAGCTACGATTTTGGGTGGCCTACTACTGTACCAATTGATGTTAATGAAAAACAAGCCATGCAAAAAATTCAGTTCGACACGGAAAATAAAGTGCGACTGCAATGAAAATGTGTCAACACAAAAATATTTTACGAAATTTTCTTTTTTGGGAACTTTCCAAACGAATGTCAGATTGCGTTTTTACATAATCTTCAAATACAAAAATCAACTGAGACTAGGAGAATGATTCAAGATTCCATAATTTCTCAGCCCGCGATGTAATATGATTCACAGGGAATCCGATTGATTGTTCTTAAAATGTTTATGGACTTTGTGTTATCAGTAAATAATCCATTAACTTACATTTTTCCCGGCTGTTTCTCAACACGACCAGTCTCTATTAATGCCTTAGTTGTCGGTTACAAAACAAGATCAAGAGGTTAATTGAAGTTGAATCTCCGCTTAGTCTGCTTGAGATAATTCTTATCGGGAATTTCTCAGCGCAAGGGTCTGTCGAATATCGTACAACTTATATAATTTAATTATTGTAAAAGGTATGACAACACTGCGGCTTCTCGACATTCGACTAAATTGTGAAAACCTGCAATCAAGCGTAATAAAATCCAGAAACGTATTGATACCTTTTCACTAATAAGATTTTACTAATAATACGGTGAGAAAATATTTTTGCGCACACCTGGTATTGACAGCTTTTAATGAATTGGAAAAAATTTCACCTCAACTCACGTGTACTCAAACCAGTCTAGAAGTGCTTTTGAGCACAACATTATATTCTCTATCATCACAATTTGGAATGATTTGTCATCGCGACGCACTGTCGAAGGTATTGGAAAACTGCCTGTTCAGCACACTTTTCGCGTAATATCTTTCTCTTAGACAATTAAGGACACGTGGCAGGTAGAATACCCCCCACGCAATAGAATAAAATTAATTTAAAATCAGCACCTCTGATTGCGATACATGACCAAACGGTTGAATCAAATAAACTTTACTTAAAGTAAATAAATTGCTTCTTCGGTTTCGTTTACAGAAAATTTCTATTTTTAAATTTATTATCTGTGAAAAGCCGTGTTTTGGATATGTGGGAAGATACGACATTTTATGACATTTTATAGAATAGTCGACAAATATAATTCAAAAACTGATCCAAGTTCAGAAGAGATAAACAAAATACATCAAAGTCAAAAAAAGAAACTTCACTGTTATCAGCTGTTCACTTTACCCTGTAGAGGTGAGGTACTATCTAAATCAGTTTAGATATGGTACCTACTCTGTATACATATTGCAGTTGTCGTGTCCTGATAATAAGCTACAAATTAGAAAATCATTTAATATTAATGAAAGATTTCATCAGATGACGTGATAATTGATATATGAAATTATAATTATTAACGTACTGCAACTTTATACCTTATGTATAACTTAGTATAAATGCTAGAAGTATACGCTTACTTTAATAGATAACTAGCTATAACGATAGCGTTTCTGCTTACGTCGAACCGGGTGATGGCGATTTGGTTCATCAATCCACGGGGGCTGCCGCTGACACTATGCAGACTATGTCGGCGCGTCCTTTGTCTTCATTTAGGGCCAGACCAACCAGACGTCCCAAATGCATTTTCGTATCCAGGTTCCACCCCAATACATCTGAGCGCGACGTCGTCGACCACATCTCCACACATGCGTGTGTTCCTACTGTCATGATCGCTTGCCGCAGGATCAATTTAGCAAACGACCCAGGTCAACGCTCCTTTTCGACCTCTTTTAAGGTCTTTATTCCCGACGACCTCTTTCCGGCGATTGTCTCGCCTGACTTATGGCCTCCAGGCTCTATCGTCCGGGAGTTTGCCCTGAGCGTTCGTCCTGGCCTTGTTCCTCACTCAAAAAATCTAAAAAACTTGTCAGCGAGGTCTGATTCTACTTTGCCAACGTAACCGGGTTGCGCTCCAAAACCTCGCACTTATTTTTCGCGTGCAGCTCCTCCAAATTTGACGTAATTTGACTGACTATGATCTGGCTATGTGGCGGTATGTCTTACGCTGAGCTCTTTGGACCTAAGTTTTTAGGATTTTCGGCGTGATCGCCACTCTGATTTGTGTGCTCCGCCTGGTGGGGGTGTGTTTTGCGCTATCAGGGACAGCATCCCGTGCTCAGTCATTGCTTGATCCGGTGACCTGGAACTTTTATGCGTTACCTTAAGGTTCTCCGTGCGAAAAATGTATGTTTTTACTGTTTTTATTCCCTATGGCTCACTCCCACGTTTATTTGGCTTACTTTCCGCTTCCATCGATAGTTTGAGCGATGACTTGCTGACTTTTGGTGACTTTAACCTTCCCACAATTAGTTGGATAAAATCCTCAGAGACTGAGGGGCTTTTGCATTTCCGTGCAGGTGCTGCCCAGCACATGCTGTCCTTCCTGGACACCTGTGCCTCTACGAGTTTTAAGCAGTGCGGCAATGTCGTGAATAACTTTGCAGATGGAGTTGGATCAATTCGTTGAGCGGCACGACCACCATGCCATGGTTTCCGGGTTTGAGACCAGGTCTCCCCGTGAGTTTTTATTAAGGAATTAAAATAATCCACTGTGTCTATGGGCTGTTGACATTAAGTTTCCGCACTTCCCTTACCCTAATTCACCTCCGGCCAAAGCCATGCTAATGCATTAAAGGGTTGTCCCCTAGGCTTTGGTCTCATCGTAAAAAAAAAAAAGGATCGCTAGACCTAGTTTTCTCGACGAACTCGGGTGGCTCGTTTGTAAGAAATTGCCTGACTCCCCTAATTCCGGAGTCCAGATACCATCCTGCACTTCAGGTTTTCCTGTATTTTGAGGACCCCGATAGTTTTTTTTCCTCCCTTAGTGGCTGCTATTTCAACTTCAATTGACTTTTCTTCCCTCAATGATTGGCTCCAGGCCTATGGCTGCGCGAACTCGCTGAGCCCGACATTGATCGGGCCGCTTGCACCTTCTATGACGTGCTTTATACCTGTTTTACTCAGTGTGTTCCGGTTTCCTTTTAAGGCTCCCCTCATTCGTATTCTTCTGGATGGATGGCTCCTTGAGACCCTTAAAACCAAAAGAATAAGGCCTGGAAAAGGTTCTGTTCCTCTAGGTGCGACAAAGACTACAAGGCCTACTACGACCTCTACTTTCTCTCTCGATCTGCAGATGTCCTACAACAGATTTCTGCCCGCCTCGAGACATATACTGCATACCAACCCTAGACAGCTTTGGAGGTTTATTTACTCTAAGCAACATATTGATGGCTACCCTTTCTCTCTTAAGGTTGGTGATCGCGAGAGCAGCGACCCCGTTGTTATGGCCAATTTTTTCGCCGATTTCTTCATTACCTCGTTCTGTGATACTGTGTCCACGGATTTTACCCACCTGACTAGGCTTCCCCATATTTCCCTTGAACAGGACTTAGTTTTTGACGATTTCACCGTCACTGAATATTTGTCGAATTTGTCCAACGGATTTTCGTGTGGTCCAGATGGTGTCCCTTCGTCTTTCCTGAAAAATTGATGTTCATCTGTTGCCCCTATTCTTTGTCATTTATTCAACTTGTCTCTGTCCTGTGGCCGTTTCCCTTTACTATGGAATAATTCTGTGATAATTACCCTTCACAAGAAGGGTGACAAGTCTGACATCTCCAATTACAGACCCATCGCCAACTTGTGTCATGTTGCGAGGTCGCTTGAAGCATGGTTTCATTAAGGGTAAATCTATCACTACCAACTTACTCGAATTCGTGCATCAATGCTTGACTCTAACTAAGTCAGACTTGCAGTTTGATTGCATTTTCGCAGATTTTAGTAAGGCCTGCGACAGAATTGATCACGGGATTCTTATTCATAAACTTCATTTGCTCGGGTTTCCATCGCTTTTTGTTGACTGGCTGTTCTCTTACCTCTCCGGGTGCACTCAGCGTGTCTTGTTTCGCGGTTTGGAATTCTCTGGTTCTTCTGGGGTGGCTCAGGGCAGCATTGTCGGTACACTCCTCTTTATCATTTTTATTAATGATGTCTCGTTGCTCCTTTCTAGCTCCACAATCCTGTGTTATACAGATGACGTCAAAATATTCCATGTCGTTTCATGCGACGCCGACGACTGTGCTCTGTTGAGCTCGGACAGTCACATTTTTCATGACTGGTGCTACAGTAATCGTCTCCCTCTTAATACTAACAAATGCACCGTAATAACTTTTATAACTTTTCTTCGACTACTCTTTAGATGGCATTGTCTTGAGTAGGCTTTATGGGGTCAAGGGGCTGAGTATGGTTCTTAATTCCCGCCTTTCCTTTGAGGACCACATTGACTAATTCCACGCTAGGTTTTTTTTGAAAAGGTGGTCTAGACAACTTGACGATCCCTTCCTAACTAGACTTCGTTAGACCCATTCTGGAATACGCTTGCCCGATTTGGGATCCCTACTTCAACCGGATCGAGGCTGTTCAGCGCAGATTCCTTAGGAGCCGGTCTCTGAGGAACTTGGACTTTTTCCATAGTCCTAATCATCGGACGCTTTACGGTATATGCAAGAGCCTATCGCTTATATGTCATGTCTTTTTAATGATTACGCTGCTTACATTGAACTGGGTTGTTCTAGGCGGCAACTGAAGAGCCATCTGAGGAGGCTACTCATTTGAATAAGTTACTTAGTTTTTATGATATGTACTTTTCGTAGTAGCCAGCTTTGGCGAATCTGTTGTAAATAAATAAATAAAAAACTGAAACTCCTATTAAGTGGCGGATTCTAATCTACCTACAATCACTAAACAGCTAAGAGGTAGATGCAGTCTACTTTTTAGTTCTTGCTTGTTTCTACTCGACGTCACTGTTATTTTGCGATAGTCATAGTTGTTGCAATTGAATCAATGTGACCAACTTAATTGACTAAATTTTAGTATGATGATTTCAAAAAATTTCACATTTCAGTTAAGATAACGAATCCAAATTAATTTGAAAGCCAGTTGTCTTTATTTTAATACCTAAGCTAAGTTCGAAGGTTTTTGGGAACGTTTTGCAGATTATTTTTTCTCTTGAAGCATTCCCTGGCTTTATAACCTCAAAATTCAAATAAGGGGTTAGGTGCTTAGTGTCCCAAATCTAAAGAATTCATTTTGTTTAAGTGTAACAATAAACCAAGCCCGTAGTTAATTCATTGTCAAACTGATAGCATTAAGATTAAGATCACTCAAGTACTATGTTAACCTTTTAATTGCTCTGAATGCCTTAAAGCCACCTGACATACGTTAAACTATGTTCAATCTCTAATTGCGGTGCGATCACACTTTTTGTTGTATTGAAATCTAATTCTTTGTAAGTAATAAGTAATCTCGTCACACTAGAAGAGAAACTCTAGCAGTTTAATGACATTCCATGACATTATTTTTCCGCTTTTATTATAACGGTATAGTGCTTACCGACTATGTGACAATATTACAAATGAAAGCTCAATTAGAAGCAACTTTGTACGCATATTTACAGTCGTAAATTAAACGTTGTTCCAATGTTTGTTTTTTTTTTCTCTCAGTGCTTTATGTATGCGGAACTATCGTTTCTTTTTGGTAATGCTTGAGTACTTTTACCTGCGGCCAGGTGAATCATTAAAAAGTATCACGATTTCATCAATTTGTAAATATCGTTTTGTTTTCAAGTTTCTACGAGAATTTAAGTTTAATTAGGTTTTTCGATCTTTTCACTTCGATTTGTGTTCTTAAATCTTTTGGTCAGTTCGTTTTTATTTACTTTCATTCTTATTGTACGTAAATTTTTGCTCTAGTAATTTTCCTTAGCCTATTCTTTATGGTCTTAGAAAGTTTGAAGTTCCTTTACTACCAATGGCAAGTGACAATTTCCAAGTGGAAGTTGATTCAAAATAAATAATGAAATCCTCTATCAACCCTAAAAATTATCTGAAGTGAAGCCTATCAAAACCTTCGTTGTATGCTGCTAAGTGGCATCAATCGACTCAAAAGTATCTTCTTCTATAATATTCTTTAGCTGGGGGAATAGCCAGCAGTCCAGTGCAGCAAGATCAGAGCTGTAGCACGCGTAAGGCGGTGTGTATAGGAGCGTTATCATGATGCAAGATCCACTCCGACTGTGCCAGATTTTTGCACAGGCGAGCGAAACGCGTGCTTGCGCAGCCGCTGCAAAACCTCTCGATAAAAGACCGAATACGATAGGTACGAATTTTTTGTGGATGTCACCGTAGAGATCAAAGTAACAGATGAGGATTGCCTTCTTAGATTATAGCCGTGTACGTGAGACCAGCCAAATTGCTCTTAGTCAAGACAATAAGGAAGATGAAGTTGAACTGTCAACTTATACTTGTAGTGATTTCCGCCTAAGCGTTCGTCAAATGGATTTTTTGAATTTATGTACAAATTAGAAATGAATTAGTAATTTTGTTTGACTTTATACGTGATAAACTATTCAAAAATCTCATTCTGAAAAAAATTATGACCGAGCGTAACTCACTTTTTTAGCTGCCTAATGTAGAATGGCCGTACATTGTTTGTGTCTAACTTGGGGCAGCAAGTAGGCATTTATCTTAAATAATATTCAAAAATTATTATGACATACGGTTTTGGTGGTAAAATTGTAAGTTAGAGTGGCAGCTTACAAAAAAAATATAAAATTTAAAGAACAACTGAAGAATTCAAAAAACTAACTTAACATCATTTCGTGATAGATGAAAACCAATACCAATCTCTTAACCCATTTTCCTCATCCTTAATTCTTTTCCTGTCAAGGCTGTGCTTTAGCATCATAGGCCATCCCCTGAGCCTTGGCAACATCATATAAGAAAAATCAAAATAGAAATTAAAAAGTAGCGACATCGATGTAATCGGCTCATTCACTCACATAATTAGTGCGACAAAAAGATACCTGAAAGAAGCCATAATTCTTCAGGTAGTAAGCCGAAATTGATATATTAATGCATGCCAAAAGTGCAGGAGAGTTAATAGACTCCTGCATGCAGTCGAAATCAAAGAGGACTTTGGAGTTACAGCGTATCTTATCAAGAGTATCCAAATGCAACAGTCTAAGTCTATCCACATAAGGTAGTAATATAATTAAAGTTGTTCCAAGAAAAGCCGCGAAAAGCGAACCTAACCAAACTGCGTTGGACAGCTTTAATGCGATCGATGTGTGTCGCATAGAAGGGTGACTAAACTATCTGGTTAGATCGTCAGAGAATTAGACTTAGAAAGAGGGACATAGTAAGTAAAACAGACACACAATAAGTTATAAAAACACCTTAAGACCTTATCAATGTAACGTTCGTTGAGGTCGCTACTTCAATCAATTCCTTATCAAGGAGAAATCAACCCCACTTAAGTTATAAAAAACTTCATCAGATATAGAAGATAACCATTATGACAGAGAAAAAGTTCTGGAATTTTTATACGCAAATTCCGGTAAAAATTACGGTTCTCGATTGTAATCGTGTTACATCTGTCAGCGGAACAGTATCGTAAAATTTCCTGAACGATGAGCCTCAATTATCCTGTTCGGTTTCATATGATATTGCGAGCATAGAATTCAAAAGGCTTAAAAATGAAAAGTATCAAATTAATTCACCAGCAAAGACAAAACGAAATAATAAATGTACACAGTCTGAGATTCAAAGTATAGTCCCCAGCAGCATGTTCTAATGTCTTCACGACCAAACCAATCTTTACTTCTAAAGAGATTAAAGGGGTTGGGAATATTACGGTCATGGAGAACCGTAAAATTTGATGGTTAGGCGGTTAATTGCTAATTAGGTTTTGTGAGTCACGTAAATTTTACGGTGTTGTTACATAAAAATTGCCTATGAATACATTAAATATTACTGGAAGGATCGTAAATTTTATAGTGTGGCTGTTTAACAACACGATTACGGTGAGTGGAACCGGTAAATTGTCTCTGCTTGCACAATCATTGGACTTGACCTAGAGAGGTAATGTTGAAGAACATTAAAATCTTCCTAATAAAATTGTTTTTCTTTGAAAAACTATGGGTTGGCTATAAGCCACTTTCATAATAATCCGAGTAGTCGACTCTAATGTCATGTTTAACTAGAAAAAATTACAAAGCTCCCATAATACTGTACAGAACAACAGGCATATGACGAGAATCTGTGATGCCAAGGTCAATTTAAGCAAAAATCTCTCACTTTTTCAAACAAGAAAATGACCCTGAGGTTAATCTGTGGTACACGCCAGCAATGATCATTCTTCAGCATTCATCATTCTGAAATATTTCTTTCTTCGATTTTAATTGTCTTTGAAAAGTTGCTAATTTCGAACATTTTTTAAATACAAAGTGACCTTTATAAATTAAAGGTTGTATATAAGGCCCCAAGAGAGCTCGTGGGGAAACTTCCGCGACCTTCCTTACTCCGGTTTCTTTTTTAACTAGGCCTAAGTAGTATCACTTGAAGGTGTCAATCAAATTTACATAATTAACTAAAGCTTGGTGCAGGCGTTGATATGAAAATTATTGATCCTATTTCACAGTCGTTGCTGCGATAGAAAGAAGTTCATAGCCTTGTTTCGGTACGTAACTAAAAAGGACTCTGCTGTCTTTGATTCTTATAAAAATTTCATTAACGAATCCACCTATCGTTGGGCAAGCAATTACAGTAAGTTCTTGAAGGGGTAAAGGCAGAGGATTGGCTGACCACTTAAAGCAAGAAATTATGTCCGTTGATTGGCTATGCGCTGTAACGCGATTGTGTTCATCAGGAATAATTGAAAATATTGAACAGGTGCCCCAAATGCCAAAAAGGTGGGGGGGGGGGGGGGGGGGGGGGGGAGAGTTAGAAATTAGTGAATAGTTACGATTTTGAAAATCTACCAGTTTACCATTCTAGTCTGTGTCCTTGATGTTCAACTTAATTTCTTCACATTTAAGAATATTGCAGCAATTTTCCTGCTCGACTGAATTGGGTTTTATGTTTACCTTTAGGACAGTGTGTAAACACGGGACATCCCAATCAATACTAAATAAAAGTTCCCCCCAATCGGTTTGTGTTAGCCACTACTCTATTCACAGCCACAATTGCGTGACTACAAGTGCTGCTCTTTCGACCCTTCTGTCAATTTTCCTCAATGTTGTGGCATTTAGAAAAGCAAGGCTTGAAATGCTACATATTTCAACACCGGTGATTAGGAGTTTCGTGTCGATTTACCTGTAAACTAGTAAGAAAACTTAGTCATGAGAGAATTAATTTTTTTTTTATTAGTTTACAATTTTATGGCATTTAATTTCCTGCAGGCTTTTCACTCCTGGAACTATATATTTTCATCAAATTGACTTGTATTTCAGTCAGAACGTTGCATAATACAAGCATACTGTAGGAAATGAATTAAATTGATAAATCATGATACTGTTTGCCTTGGCCTACTATCATATAGAAATGTAATTTAGTTGAAGGAATTGATTTTCTCGGCTCCATTCAAACCGGAGTTTTTGAATAAATGAAATATCGATTGAATTGGCAGCAGGTATAAGAGAAGATGAAAACCTATCACGATGAAGGGTTTTGAAAATAGGTTGTATTGATTGACGTATCAAAAAACTGCCAAAGCGAATTGAACAATGTGAATCGATATGGAAATGTTACAATCTTTTATTTATCAGGAGATATTTAAACGCTCCGATAGCCACCAACTGCCTCTCGAAATAAAATCTTAGTTTTGGATAATTACTTTTCGGGAGCAGGCGAAATTCGTATTGTTTAAGAACCCCGCAAAATTCAATAATACCAAAATAATGGATTCGATTGACAATGAAATGACCCCAATTGACCAGCAAGAGCTTTGATCCCACCACTCTCCTGCGTAAGTTAACACAGACTAAATAATCAGCATCGCTCCTAGAGGAAGAAAACCTCGTCCAGGCCTTATTTTTAACATTTTTTAGAAGTTTCCAGTCGCGAAATATGCGAAAAAATGATATTTGCTCGTTTTTATTACTAAATGGATTTGACCACTTTTAACCACCCATTTCATTTTTTGACCAACCCGAAACAATTCCCCATAATATACTTCCAAACCGGCAATTCGAGTTTTTGGGTGTCAATGGATGGTGTAAATCGCTTTAGATGAGCATGTTTGTATGGTTAGCACAAGCTGGTATCGACGTTAAGATTCCCAAAAGTGGAATGACCTCACATAGCATACCTAAAGACCTCAGGCCAATAAGTATCTTCACCTTCCTTGTTAAAACCCTAAAGAGACTTATTGATATCCATCCAAACTGTTTTTTCCCAACACGAATATAAAAAACATAAGGCTATTGAAATAGCCTTGCATGAACTGATCGATAACATATAAAGATCAGTCATGTATAACTCACTCGCAGCTTTCCTCGATATTAAGGTTGCTTTTAATAACGTCAAACCAAAGGCGATCCTTGTAGAAGCTGGATATACAATTCTCTCATCGAGCTTATAGATCTTATACTACCAAGCAGGATCATATACTCCAGCTTAGGGGGATCTATCATATAAAGATAACAAGAGGGATCTACGATACAAAGGCAACAAGAGGCATACCTCAAGAAGGGATCCTCTCACGGCTCCTCTGGCTTTCAATGGGCTACTTCTACATAGATCTAGAACATTCCGACCATATTATTACCGCATATGACGTTGCCCTCTTAACCTCCGGCAAACACTCAAGTATCCTAGCTGAGGTGATCAAACATGCCCTCTCGAAATTACCTTCCTGGTACATCAAGTGTAGTCTGGGTATAAGCTCGGACAAAAAACGGAAACAGAGTTTCTCCTATTAACTGCCCAACACTGAATGAGGTTAGATTGAAAAAACAAAAGATCGGGTATGGAGCCGCGCATGGTGTGCTGACTCCGTTATAAGATCTATACTTACATACGGCGTGGCCGCCTAATATCCTACACTAGATAAGGTAATCTATTAGAAAGCACAAAAGAAAGTTCAGATAATGGCAGCACTACTAATCACAAGTGCCATCGGAACTACACACTCTAAAGTCCTTAATACTATTCTGCACCTATTGCCGATGAAACTCTACGGTAAGCAAACCGAATCCTCGACTGCAATTGGGCTCAATTCAGTTTAGACTTTGACGCATACAAAATTCTGGACGGTAGTATTTATTTATGTATTTTATTTGTTTTGTTTATATGATAATGCCAAAGCTCAGGGGATTCTCTATAATGCTAAAGCACATCCTTGGCAAGAAAGAAATTAAGGGTAAGGGTTAAGGAGTTGAGTAAAGGAAATGTCGATGTACACTTCCCTTGAAAGTTTCGGGCTCAGAAGACGGGCGGAAAACAGAAGATGGTAAACTGTTCCACATTCGTGTTGTTCTGCTTATAAAAGATTGCCGAAATTTGACGGTACGCCCAAATTTGATCTGGAGTATAACAAATAATCTCGACTACACCATACCCACCCAGACCTTCTTTCAACGCCAAATTCGGCTTTTTTATTCCTACCAGTCAGGAATGGGAGGATGGCTCCCCTTAATGGCAAGAATCAATGCATTTTTCAACTGAAGGCTCTAAATTGGAAGGTCTACTCGGGACACCTGGATCTAAACATTTCTTTTCCTTTGTCAGATTACTGCGGTATTTTTCAAACAGAAGTCATGGCTATAAAGGTAGCATTAGAATGTCAGAACAATGTCGTCAAATAAGACCTCATAGATAGCCACACCATCCCTAATATTGCCAGAATATTCCGATCAACTCGGAATGACATGGCTTTAGCGCCTTAACGTACACCTCAAATGGTTACCGGGGCATAGTGACATTCCGTAAAGCTGAGGAGCCATCAAAAATCGGTACTCGGACATAAGTCACCAGCTTGGTAAGAACCGCTAATCACATGCTAGCTGGAAATTCTTCAAGATTGCTAATGATAAATGGCAAATGGCCTGAGCCTAAAGTGGTCAAGAGAGCTTAACTCGCTTAAGCGAAACTTTATAGGAAGACACATTTGCAGATTCAGCACGAATGACTTTTTGTAGGAGTTGTCAAGATGAGGAAGAAAAGGAAACGATCCCTGATTTCCTCTGTAACTGCCCGATATATAGGCTACCTCTTTTTTAGGGAGTAGGCCGAATTAGGATCTGCTTATATTAGGGACCCAGTTCCGTTCATTAGGAGCTCCAAATGGTTTTAGGTATTATTGATAGAAATAGGAATCTAGCTTCAATGTTGTATCACAATGAGCCATTATTAACGCCTAGGATCCTGCAGTGGTACACTGCTACAAAAAGAGTACACATTATTTTTTTTTATAAATATTTCAAAATATTTTCTGAAGAATATATAAGGCAAAAGAGTTTTTTAAAAGCCTATTTAGTTTCTTCAACAGAAAATTCCCAAAATCACGGTTTCTCTCTGGTAGGCAAAAAATTGGGGGTTTTCAAATTACATTTTTCGAGGACCATAAGAATATGGTCAGAGAACACGTTGAATATCACCCCATATCTATTTTCTAATTGCTTTCTTTTTGGCTTTCCTCGCCAAAGCTCTTGAGAAGGTTTTGCATAAGCAGATGACTGATCATTTAGAGGCAAGAAATCTCTTATCTAATTTTCAGTTGGGTTTTTGAACCAGTCATAGCTGTACTAATGCATTAACTGATAACATAAGAATATCATTGGACAATGATTAATTTACTTCTTTGGTGCTTTTGGATTTCTCAAAGGCCTTTGATAATGTAAATCACAACACCCTACTGTAAAATATCGTCCAACCTTCAGTTTCTCTAGCACTGCGTGCAAATTACTAAGCTCTTTATCTATGGGGACGACAGCAAAAAGTTTTTTTAATAATGTTTCGTCCGATTTTCTCCCGGTTCTTTGTGGAGTACCACAAGGATCCGTCCTTGGGTCGTTATTATTTACTATGTTTAATGACCTTCGGCTAATCTTGAGTAATTGTAATTTTCACTTTATGCGGACGATCTTCAGCTTTATATTTCAAGACCCATTGAGCTAATTTTAAGATAGCATTTGTCGAATGGATCTCGTTTGTGCTTCAAGATGGGCTTCAGAAAATTATCTAGCTCTAAACGCCACTAAGTCCGACGCTATCATTATTTATAAATATGACCTTTGTTTCCTTCATTGATCCTTAATAATTTTGTGGTTCCTTTTAGTAACTACATTAAAAATCTGGGGATTTGGTTTAATTGGTCTAATCATATTAACAGCATAATTGGTAAGGTATATGGTAGCTTGCGTAAATTGTCTCTATCTGCCTCCCTCACTCCTTTGAATACGCGTATTATGCTGATTAGGTCTTTACTAGTTTCTTTAATATCATATGCGTGTGATATTTTCTGTAAGCTGGACTCTGTTTCTGCCAGGAAGCTCAATGTGTTGCCTTCAATTCTATGGCACGTTATGCCTTTGGAAATTTTCCAAATTGATTTTGGGATGCACGCTTGATTGCTATTTTAATTTTTGGGCAGTTATGTTTATGCGAAATTTAACTACAACTATTCGTATAGTAGAATAAACTTCTTACACTCAACCAGAACGTTTTCTAATTATGCCACGTTTACCTGTCTGTCTAGTGAACGTCAATTTTTTGTTCAGTCCATTAGACCCTGGAACTCTCTTCCAATAGCTTTGAGGATCAGTAGCAGTTCTCATTGGTTTCAGAGCTGTTTATTTTCATATTTATCCGGATAAAGATTTATTTATAATAACTATATGAAGAAGTTTACTATGAATATCATTAGAATTTATTATTTATTATTATTTTATTGTATTTAATTATTTTAGTTTAGATTAGTACCTCTTAAGTATTTTTATATAGTTTTTATTACATATCCTACATTTCATTATATGATTTGTTCTTACTTGTGTGGAGTTTAAATAAGTTTAATTTGAATTTGAAATAATCTGTAAAATCAAAATTTAAAACTATGCACCTTCGCTTTAGTCATAATCTTGCTGAAAAACAAATTCAAAAATTGAGAAAATGTTAAAACATTTATCGATTCATTCATTCATGAGAATTAGGTACGATTATGCAATGTTATAGAGTACAGGTTTCCTTAAAAGGAACATTTAGTCGAAAGTAAAAAAAAACTGTTTTAATTAGTGACTGGATCACTTACAAAATTGATTGAGACAATTTTATTGGAATAAATCTGTCAACTTTAGTAACTCATAATAAACAAAGTTCACATAATAAATTTAATAGTAGATTATTTACAAAATTGGAAACAAGTCTTGTTCTTTAGAAAAAATCAGATCGGGCCAGTTAAGGAAAGTGACTTTGAAATTCTGCGCAATCTAGAGATCGGCAATAATTAAAGAATGGAGGCTGTTTCAATTGAATTAATATAGAATCAACCTAGCCTAGTCGAGTAGATCATAACAAAAGTCACCTTTCATAAATAAATCTAAACGCGTTACATACGCAGTAATATACCTACCAGCACCAGTTCAGCGTGTTCGCCTTTTACCTCGATAACTGGACAACCTTGAAGGCATCTGTTTTACTTTCAGTAAAAAAAGAGTATTAGCATAAGCCGCAATCTCTTGACGACCCAGCTTTAAACTTGACAAGGTAAAAATGGCACATGACTTGACCGCTTATGTTCCCGTACTTGGTGGTTTGTTTTATTGTAAACGAAATTAACTTTAAAGCCGACGGTTTATTTTCAATTCCGTAAGCAACATTTGCACTCACGCAAAAAGATGTTACTGGATAAAACCCGCAATTTCTAAGTCAACAAGTGTAAAGAAACCTATTGTTGTTGATTAGACAAGATTTCAAACCGGAAAGAGGTGTTCCGAAATTTTGGATTAAAGAATGGAGACGATTGTACTTTTTGCCTTTCGAGGTGCTGTTTAACATGCTTCAGGTCTATTAAAAGTAAAAACAGGCTTCTTTTGTAATCGTAAATTATAAACGACCACGCAACATTTCAATGAATTCAATGTTTTTGTATGAAAAGTTAATGACTTTGATTAAATACTGAAGGAAATATTTATTTTTGTCGATGAAAAACAATTTTGAAAAATAATTGCATTGATGAACAATGGGCGTTCAGGTGAATTACAGTGGTATTTATATAAACTGTTTTATATGAACGAAATGTTAGAAAATCTATTTCTAATCTTATTATATCATTACCTTAACATACAGATTAAATTAGATAACCACTACTTCGGCCTCTACTGATGTTGCCTTCCAATTAGATAGTTTGTTTAAAAATCCAGATTTCCGTTCAAGTGCTTGCTTGGATACGTTGCAGTTGTCGTTAAGCAATGTAAGACATCGTTCGGGTGAGCAACATGTCTCACCTGAAATTTCGTTGGTTTGCTTGGGTTAATTTCTCCTCTTTAGAACTGTCAAAAAACCGCGCGTGGTCTCTCGCAACGAGGAAGATTTTGGTGTTGTTTTGACATTTATACGCGGCGCTGTCAAATATAATGAGTTTTGACTTGAATTATGATAATTTCCTTCATGCGTGTTCCTCATTTTCTTGATCGTCTTCAGTAAGCACTATAATCAATGTTAGCTTTTTTGCGCATTTATTAATTCATTTTTTTGTTTTGATAACCAACAAATTACCTTTGCTTTTTATAACCCTGGGTCTTCACTAGAGATTTTTTATGTCAAGACAGAGGAAATGTCCGTAAAATTTCCTGTGTAGACCACCCCTGCTATAATCTCCGCGATAAATGTCAGGGAAAATCTCTTGACACAAACATGGAGATAAATTTGACGTTTGAGTACATCATAACCTCGAAAAATTGTTGAAAGCTTGAAAAATGGCGAAGCTTACGCGCGTTGAGATTTTAAAATTCATAAATATTATTATATTTATATAAAAAAAATTATAAAAATTATATAATGTATAAATTTATAAGCTGTTCTAATTATTCTAACTGTTTTAATGAACTCAAAACCTTTATCGCGGTGAGTTGTTTTCTAGTCAAAGATATCTGGAAGAATGAAATCTCTTAACATAATTTGCCCAAACAGTGAATTGTGAACTTCACAAAGATGGCAGATTGACATATATCTTGACATGAAAAATCTCTAGTGAAGACCCGGGGTAACTCTTATGTCAAAAACAGCTGTCTCAGCATGTGCATGCGCAGCGTATATACATGTGAACACCGTGTCAACTGCGCCGCGTGGCGTTGTGCAGTGGGAAGCAAACACGATTACAGACGAAGTTATCCCGAATATGACCGAACCGCGCGCTGTACGCTGCTCATGGGTGGACAAACGGTCTATGGAGTTCAAAAAGATTTTTTTGCAATTTTGGAGTTTTGGTGAAAAAGTGATGCAAAAAAAAGCTTTTTGTCCGCCATTTTGAAATGGAGCTTGGACAAATAAAACTAATGGTTGGACAAACGTGGACTAACGGTGGACAAACGAATCCGCCAAAAAAAAATTTAAAAATTCAAAAAAGGGGGTGCCAACTCCACACTTTTTGAAAATTTATATAATTAATTACAATTAATCTGCGGGTGGACAAATATAACTAATGGGTGGACTAACGATGGATAAACGATTGCAAAAAAAAAATTTCCAAAATTCAAAAAAGGGGTGCCAACTTCACACAGCTATTAGAATCGATTGAGTAAAAAAAAATTGTTTTTTTTATTTTATTTTTTTAAATTCTAACCCAGTCGACCCCCTAAAGGATCTTCTCAGTGTGACCCTCCGAAAAATCACTGATTTTCGCGATTTTTTTTTTAAATGTTGAAATAAACTAATCGGTCCGGTTTTTTTATAAATAAATACATTCATGACGAATACAAAATGATTTTTTTTATGTTTATTTATTGGGTGTATAATAGTTGAATAAATTGTTGAGATGACACGTAAAAAAAAAAGGTCCTGTACGATGTCCACGATTGCGGCCGCAATTTTGATCTGAAACAAAAATTTCAAAAAGATTATTAATCTGTAGGGAAGTCGCTATCGCCCTATGGAGGGGTTTTTTGTTTTAATTTGACAAAATGGCGGCGGTTTGAACAAAAAGTATCGAATTTGGCACTTTTTTTCGACAGTTTTTCGTAAAGAAATAGGAAGATTTAAAAAAAAAAAACTTCCATAGCGCGATAAAGAATGACGTTAAAAATGTTCTCTCCAAATTGGAACTAGATATCTTCAAAACTCTTCCTTTGAGAGTGGAAACCGTTTTGAAAAACACCATTCTGAGAAAAACGCGTTTAAAGATTGAAGTTTCTTGGAAGTTTCACTCGTATGTCTATCCGTGGTTGATGTCGAAAACGAACTGAAATGCTTGGCCAGTTTATTTTGGAAAGTTATAGAACGTAAGCACCTTAGAAAGATACACACGCAGGTAAAAAATAAACAAAAGGAATAACGGTCGAGCGGAGCGCCGAACGAGGCAGATGTCTCGCTCCGTTACCTTTCTACAAGAAACGCTGTAGCGACCGTAATAATTTGAATTTCGATTTTGAGTTGATTACAGTGTATACTATCCGATAATGCAACAAAAAAATCGATTTTTCGAAAATTTCACACTGAGACGATCCCTTAGTTCACTGGAACTATTCAAATTTTTTGTCTAGAACTCCAGTTTGTTCTACGGGGAACTCGAAAAATATCATAATTTTCAAAAATAAGGGTTCCATGTTCGCATGTTTGCTTATAAAAGTAATTATCACCAAGCTACAGGGTTCTATTGTCTAAATGTAATTATAAATTTGTTCCATGTTATTCGTAATGAAAACTCATAATAGTCTCGCAACTCGTAGCAATGCAAATGTCAAAGCACACTATAATTTTTTCATTTTATTAGTCATAATGTCATATCATTTTCCTCGCCCAGGCTAATTGCCTTCCGTAAGGTATATGGGAGTCATTTCCTCTGAAGTTTATTATCAAACACAACCTACAATAGTCTTTTCAGCTAATATTTGAGCTATCGATCATCGTTGCTTAAGTCATTTCATTTAATAGCGCATGGGGCACACCTGTAGTCTTTTTTTTGTTATCATCATCATATCGTTAAACTATTTGAGATAAGTTAAAATAGAATTCTTTTCATATCACCTATCGGTTCCCGTTCTTGAAGAGTATACTGAAAAACAACGTGGAACTTAAATCGAAAAATTTCGCTGGTACGACCCGGTGTTTTACTGAAAACATACTCTTAAGCGAGTATTGATACGCTCGAGAAGTTGAGAATTATTTTTAACTCAAAGTGACCTATGAACATGTCTAAACAGATTTTTTCTTTAATTCTGTTGAATTGTATATAATTTCTCGGAAATTGCCATTTAGTTCAGGAGATGCAGAGATTGATTAAGATAAAAATACGTTTAACGCTGTCGAACGTATTTCCGGGTTAAGGTAATTAAATATTGTTCTAAATTTTGTCTCTTAATGTAAGTAGAATGTTTACTTAAACTTGCAACAAATTTCAAAATTAAAGAGAATTTGTAGGTATCTTTTAAAATACGACTTCTCCGACATTTAATAGTAAAAAACTGACAAATTAAGCAAACTATATCTCTAAATACAAAAAAATTGTAGACAGCCACCGTATCTAAATTCTGAATCGGTAAAAAAAATTTTAATCCTAAACCGAATTACTTAAATTATCTTCTTAAATTACATAATGGTATTTTTTTATTTACTCAACAAAGGGGACCATGATTTGCCGATATAGAGACAAAGTAGGTGACGTGCAATAAAGTTAATAGAAAAAACAATTACTTTATCTCCAGATTAATTGCCTTATCTCCACTTTGGAATGGAATATATAATATAAGAAAATTCTTTATACAATATGAAGTTGAGAAGTTAGACGACGAGCGCTACCTAGAACTCTTATCAGAATCTTTCTGAAAATTGATTTTATATTTTCTCAGGTGAACCGGAAATTTTGAAAATTAATAGTGTTCTGAATTATTTTCAAACGCTTTAAGGAACTCTAGAACTCTTCCGTAAAAAAATATGTCAGAGCTCTTTTTTGCGAAAAGTTCTGTGTGAAGCTAGCATGTATTTTGTTATGATTTTTATATGAATTATCGAATCTACTCAGAACTCCAATAAAATATTTGTTTTTCAAAACAGCGCTTCACACAAGTTGTAATACGTATATACTTAGAAGACCAGTGGATTCCAAAGGTAGATTTAAAATCATTTCAAAAATTTCCATTATTTTTTTGGGTAATCTTAACGTTCGTAGTCATGCTATAAAGCTATAACATGCAGTCGAAAGCTAGTTAGTTTTATGTTATCTCAAAGCTCACTTGTAAAGCAAGCAAATACAATTTTCACTGCTTTAATCTATAGTTCAGAAACAACTGCACCATAGTATAACCATCTAATCCTTTAAACAATTTTTATAATCACATTTATGGTTGTGTTTTTGTTGTTTTTGTTTATAGTAGTATAAAGCAGTGATGGGCATTATTCGAATAAATTTTCAATCAAATAACGATTTTTTTTAAAAAATGTTATTCGATTTTCAATTTATTTTAAGTTATTTGCAAATAATTATTTGTTATTTGGTGCTCTTTAATCCAATTTCAAATAATATTTGTTATTCGATCCTTCGTTATTCGATAATCAAATAATTATTCGTTATTTGATGAATTATTCACAAATAATTATCTGTTATTTGGTGCTTTTTATTCGAATTTCAAATAATTATTTGTTATTCGATTATTAAATAATTATTCGATAGTTCATGTCTCTTTATGAAATAATTATTTGTTTTTGGTGTCCATTAGTTCAATTTCAAAAAATTATTTCTTGGTACACGCATTTCATATCACAAGGTGTCTCGTAATTAGGAAATTAAAACTGCCTTGTTATGTTTCGATGTTTACAGTAAAGATTTTAGTAAATAGTACCATAAAACAAATAAGTATTCCATAAAGAGACATCAACTGTCGAATAATTACTTGATAATCGAATAACAAATAATTATTTGAAATTCGAATAAAAAGCACCAAATAACAAATAATTTTTGTAATCAAATAAATTTTTATTCGATTTTTCAATTTATTTGAGCTCTTAGCTTTTATCTTTATTCGAATAAAAATGCCCATCTCTGGTATAAGGTTACCTATTCGTTTTGATATTGATGATCTGAATTATACCCTAAGTATTGATACCTAAACCACTTGAATTGGACTCTTGGTGGTGTGGGAATAAAGTGTTATTCTGTTTAAGATCAAAAATAGCTTTCATGATAAAATATGTTAATTTGATAAAATGTTCGAAACTTCCAAATTCGGTAAAAATTGTATATCTGTTGTTGTTCTCACATTTTGAGCTAAGATACCACTCAGTTGAAAAAATAAAGAATTCTCAACTTTCATACATTTATCTTAAAAAGTTAATACAATAATAAATACTTTACCATTCCAGTGCCATTTAAAGTTTATAAATTAAGAAAAGCCTATATTATCTAGTATAATTATACTGAACCGAAAATACCAAACTAAGAATTGACGGGCTGAGAGTAAAAGTGACCTATTTATAAGGTTCGGGCAAAAGTGGCTTAGAAAATGTTCCGCGCAAAAACGAATCGCGTGAAGCTCCGGTCAAAAACGAATCGTAGAAAATTACCGGGCAAAAACGATTTAACTACAAAAAGTAATGCAGTTAAGTAGTTAAGACGTTTTTGACCGTAAATTGTCTACGATTCGTTTTTGCCCGGAATCTCAGGCGATTCGTTTTTGCGCGCAACATTTTCTAAGCCACTTTTGCCCGAACCTTATAAATAGGTCACTTTTACTCTTAGCCCGGCACTTATGACCATGTAACTGGGTCTATGTGACCGTGTGACGGGTCTATGTGCCTATATGTCTGTGTGACCGGTTGTTCGCTTCGGTAGAACCTTTATTAAATTACGAAAGTACTCGTTTTCCGTCTCACTGATATTCTTATAACATAAGCGTTTTATTTATTTTTGTAGAACTCGAGGGGGATGGAGAGATGGCGGAAAAGACAGTTCAGTGGCTTGGTGTATCTTTTTTTTAATTGAATTTTGTGTTTGTTAATATTTTACAAAAAAAACAAAAAACACTTTTGGTCCATAAAACTTTTTAATTAAAAATATTTAAATTCACCCCTCGCTGGTTAAAAGATTGGTCAATTATGACAGTGATTCGAGAAAAATGGCGTCCATCAGAAATTATTGCATAGATCTGGTATTCTCTAGACTATCTATAGAACCATTTGTCTTTAGTTGCCTACCAAAAAACGTTAGAGAAAATCGTGATCTTCGGTAATCTGGTAATCATGCTTCCTGAAACAATTATTAGTTTATTTTATTGCATCTTAGGCAGCTTTTTAGCTGGTAAGGGGTCTGATTTTATAATAATTACACTTTTTGTCGCAAACGTCATAGTTATTCACTTTATGCGAGACGAAATATATAACACAAACAGCACAAGTTAAGTTAAGTTATAGCAAGCTAATCTGTATATCCGCGGAAAATGTCTTATTTTGCCAAAAACTGCCGAAATCCAGTTGGAGAATAAAGAGAAAGGACCAGGAAAGATGTTATCGCTGCAAAGCGAATAGTTATTTTGCCTGTATGTGAACTGAAAAGAAGTATGTTGTCAATAATTCAAAGTATTTTATATATTGCTCTTGCCACCGCAAAGGCAAAGTCTTTTTTTTTAACTAAGTCGGGTTGTCATAAAAATAAAAACTTAAATAATACTTTACTTGCAACAATTCTTGATTGCTATTAATATAATAACGTTTTGAAGACTTCCTTTGAATTTTCTTAGCTCACAATTTATCCAAAATAAGGCAGTAAATTTTAAATCGGTCATTCATAAAAACACACCCATGAAAATGAAAAATAAAAAAAGGAAATGAAATACAAATAAAAAGAAATAATGATTTCGATTCTTACTTGAATATTGATAACAAATTTTCTTACTTACCTTTGCTGTGGCGGCATCCGGACAAATCACATGCTGGTAAATAATGTTTATATAATCCGTTCCGGAACATATCGTTAATTGCCCCTCATCTAAAGCTTGCTGATCTGTCCCATGCTTCCTGAAAAATATAATTAAAACGATTTCTCAGCATACATTTAAGGAAGGGAGGTGAACTAAAATATTATATATGCGTTGTTTGTATCATTTTAATGGAAGAACGTTTTAACAGTTGCCTAGTTTTAACAGGAAATATTGATTTTTTTAATTTTTAAATGATGTTACACAATTTCTCTTGATTTGTATGATACTAAAGAACGGAAGAAAATATTATATTACAAGTTATGGAATTTTAAAAATTAATAAACAGCAGAAAACGTCATAGCACACATTCATTGTTATAAGGAAGAAATGAAGACAACATAAACATTAATTTCCTTGCGAAAGAAAATTCCCAGCGCCCCAGCACTTGCAATTATTATAATTCGAAAAGACCAGAGCAGAGCCAATGTGCTTACCTACCACTCACTCATCGGTTCTTCGCCTACGTTAGAAAAAGCACGAGTTAATCGAATGTGGTTTTGGCTATTGAACTTCCCTGAAACAATTCAACATAAAGCAACCTGCCACATGTTTCAACTTGGCTAATCATTCAGTCAAAGCAGCGCACACGCACTGAGTTTCATTTTACTCGGCCACAGGGTTCGATAGAAGAATTGCTTTCCGTCGTCAACAGGAATGAGGAATTCAGTTCGCAGCGGCCTAGCCTACCCGAGTGCACCACACTTGCCCAATTCCTTCAGTCAAGCAAAGCAGTCCACTGAAATTCAGCCAGCATGTCCGTTGACTGGTGGTTTCGCTTGATTCAATGAGAACTCCTGTGTTTTACTTCGACCGCTCTGCTTGAAAGGAAATCGCCTTGTTCCCGTCAAGCATTTCATGGGCTCGTTGTCGTTGCGCTGGTCAAGCTGCTGGCTGTGGGGTGGTTGGGTGGTGCGCTTTCGTATGAATTTTTCTCGGGCGCACTTTCCTCAAATGGCAGTCGCCTGAATTGAATCTCTCGACATTGCGACGATTCAATGCTTATGTTGGTCGGCAATATTGAGTGAGCTCTACTGGCTTGGACGGTTGGCATGCGCTTGGTGTAAAATGTGTAGTGGCTGGCGTGAAGGGCCTCAAGGAAACTCAGGAACATTTCCGTTCAATCAACTTTGGAACGGAGTAAACTGTAATAACTGAGTGCAGCCGTTGTTGGCAAGTTAAGAACGCCACTCGCTTAGTCGCTTGCGCTTAACATGTTCAACCTCAGTGCAGAAATAAATCGAATTGAATTGGGAAATTAACTTGTGCGTGTAATCTCTGTCTGACTGCAGGTGAAATTTCTGGATATTGTTTGGTTCGGTGGTGGCAAGTAATTTATTTAAAATATCGGAACTATAAAATTGTTTGTAATCTAACTCCGATGAAAAGTGAAATTAGAAAATTTACAATAATCTCTGTTAATAACTGTACGATAATATTTTTTTTGCATTCCTTTTGTTTTGACCTTCGTTGACTAATGCCTGTGCACGTACGAGTGTACATCTGTAAATGATTACGTAGGCCATAACGATTTTTTTTTTGCAAAATCAGAGAGCCAAAGTTTCAGATGGTTTGGTTTTTTTTAAAGATTAATTTCTGCACTACCTAAATTATACCTTACAACTATTTTCAACGCCTTAACAAAAAATTATAGACAAGGTGGTTTTGTATGGTGTATGAGTTCAACCGTGGCCATCCCTTGCGAACCATTTTCTGGAACGTTTGCCAAATCGACATTCTCAAATCAAACCCATCTATTTGACATTTTTAAGAAATTCTACTTCTTATATTTTTAAAGGTGGCATCATTATTGACACGTTGAATGCCACGTTAATTTTACATCTCTTGCTCGTGCTTTATTTATTTAAGCTTAATACAAGCTATAACATAATAGTACAACAAATAAAAATGCAAGCTATAATTAATAGTATAAGCAACAATATGAGCTATAATTATAATAAATGCAAACTTTAAAGAAAAAGTATTAAGAAAGGCGATCAGGATGGGCGGGATCAAGATATAAGGCTTTGTGAAGGGATGATTTACTCAGATGGAAGTCAAAGGAGGATTGGTGATTGGTTCGTGTTGACCGTAGTTCGTACAATGGCGATCGGTTCGGAAATGGGAGTGGATCTAAGGTTGTGGGGATTGGTATAAATGGATAAAGATTGCTGGATTGAAGGGTCTTTGTGGGATCATCATGTATTCCACGTGATTTTTTTTACTGGGATGTTTTAGGATGAGCTTTATGAGGGTAAACAAAATTGTTGAACACTACGATCCAGATCGAGAGCTTTTAATTTTGATGGTAATACGTTGTTACATACCCAATAAATTTTCCTGATTTTGGTATCTTCACAACATATGATCAATAGTAATTAAGGTGAAATTTGAAAGCGTCTTAACTACTTAACTGCATTACTTTTTGTAGTTAAATCGTTTTTGCCCCGAAATTTTTTACGATTCGTTTTTGACCGGAGCTTCACGCGATTCATTTTTGCGCGGAACATTTTCTAAGCCACTTTTGCCCAAACCTTATAAATAGGTCACTTTTACTCTCAGCCCGACAATTACACTGGACAACAAGATTCTGTCCCCGGGCAACTGAGTGCTACTTCCGCAGTAATTTGTTGCGTAGAATCCGAATCCGAGGTCAGGATTCGGCGCTCACGTCAGGATTTTTAAATATTTGAGGTTATGCACTCGAAAAATGGGGTTTTTGGCTACTTTTGAGGTTATGTGCAGGATGCAACAAATTTGTTGGTCTTTTTTTCTAGTTTCATAATTTAGTACTATTCTTATCCTTAAAAATTAGCTATGGAGCGGTCACCTACGATTGTTTCTTGCAACGTTACGACCATTTTAAGTTATGAAGTTCATATTGCATATAAACATAATCTATTTATATGAAATATGAACTTCTTAACTAATACTGGTTGTAACTTAGAACGAAAAGATTGTAAGTGACCGCTCCATAGCTTATTTTGAAGGGTAAAAATATTACTAAACTGTGAAGACGCAGACAAAAAAATGTGTTGCATGCTGTACATAACCTCAAAAGTAGCAATAAAAAACCATTTTTCGAGTACATAACCTCAAATATCTAAAAATCCTGACGTAATGGCCAAATTCTAACATCGGATTCGGATGCTGCGCAGTATTTAACTTCGGAAATGACCCTTAGCTGCCCAGGGAAAATCATGGCCTCATATTTTGTTGAACAATCAATCAACTTATCTCGCAAGTGTCTATATCTTACAATACGAAAACCAAGATAGCGTTAAAAAATGGTTTTAACAATTAAACTTCAAAGCCGAAATACATACAGATCAATGGATAACGAAGTATCAAGAATTTTCATTGACATTTTTGAGAGTCAATCTTAAAGTGATTTATTCCTACAAAGTGGAATATCCTACTTAGAAAACGCAGAAAAAAGCACACTTGTTATCATACTTCGCGTAGACATTTTAATTTTATTTTGAAATTTCAATTTCAAGTCATTGACTTTCTTAAAGAAGAAGAGAAAATAATACTACAATCGTCAAAAATTCGACTCTATGGGTTTTTGGATATATTTTGATTCTTATATTACTCCCAAGTACTATGTTCCCATGTTTTGGAGGAGTAATAATAGGACCAGGTAAACAGAGATTCTACTCGTCAAGGGGGGTTGTGAAGCAAACGCTGATCCGTCATATTGGGTTTGGAATGACGTCACGTAGTTTATCGTATTCTATCATCAAATCTTTTCATTTGATACCCATGTCAAGGGGGTTGTGAAGAAAAAGGTAATCTGCCACTTTGTGGCATCCGCCATATTGGATTAGCGATATTAGATATACTACTATATCGTATTGTCATCAGAACTAAATTAAGCTCGATTGGATGACAACGGGAAATGGATCAAATTTCAATCACTAAATTTAAACCATACAAAATTTCGAACATAATAAAACCATGGAAAAAGAATTCAGTTTAGCTCATATATTTATCAATTCGGCACTTCTTTATTTTTTATCAAATTTTAAATAGTTTCACGTACCTGACTTTCGCACTGAGGTCATGCAACAAGAACACCTATGCTGATCGCTATGTACCTCGTATAGATCACAATCGTGATCACAGAATTAATTTGAGACCTTGCAATAAAGCACGATCATATAAAATATCTTTAAGATGTACTGAAAAAATATATCTAACAATAACTGAACTAAGTAAAGTACATTTTTTAGAAGTCCATAATAGCACGACGAATTGTGATTTTTTAAAATAATCTACCTTGATTAGTTTTCGCGCATGATATAAGTTCATGCAAAAGATATATGTACTTAAAATACAAACGTGTTTGAATAACGAGCCATAAAACACGTCACACTAGAAGCTTTGTTTCATTAACCCGCCCCGAAACTGTTTATCCAGCCATAAAAATGTGTGAAACAACAAACAATACGTGTTTACTACAAACTGTCTTGTTTTTATTTCGATGGAAAATTTGTAAACATTTTCGAGAATGTAATTTTATACTATTTTGCAAATGAAATAATTGCACAATGACAAAAGTTTATATTGAAAAATAATAAAATAATAGGCTTAAAGAAATATTAGAATTTCGATCGTTGAAAAGAATTGTATTTTTTAAGATTTTTGTTTTAAAATCATATAATTCTAAAGGATCATATTAACGACTTATGTTATGCCATAAAATAATCAACAATTAACAGTGACTAATTAATGTTAGCAGTAGATTCTGTTAATTCACTGCTAAGAACTTAAAATAAAGAATATGATCTCTCATTGTTATTAATGGAAAAAAGTTGTCCTAGGTTCGGGAGAAGGGGGTAGTCGAACTTCGTAGCGCGTGGATCGATTTGGTTTATTATTTTTCTGATGTATAGAGTAGGTTATCCCATTGGTAACGCGATAAAAATTTAAAGGATGGAGTAGGGGTTTTGGGGTAGTGGAGTGGGGGGCGGATGTCAACTTCTCAATCCGTACACTGATTTGAATGATTCCTTTTTTGTTATATAGAATATAATCATCCATTGCTAATATGAGGATCCAGGGTGGGGGTAAGGGAGTGGTAGGCTAACTTGGTTACGTGTGAATTAATTGATGTGATGATTTTTCTTTTGATGTGGCACCACTGGCACCAAGACAAAAATTTGTGGAATGGTGAGGGAGCGCTACTTATTTATTTATTTTTATTTATTTATTTAAGCTTAATACAAGTTATTACATAAAAATACAAAAAAAAACAAGCTATAACTTAATACTAATACCACAAACTATAATAAATGATAAGTAATAATAAATAAATAAAAAGTATAAGCTACAATATGAGCTATAAATACAGTAGATACTGGCAGAAGGCGTAAGGAAGAAGAATTAAGGTAGGCGATCAGGATCAAGATGGGCGGGGTCAAGATATAAGGCTTTGTGGAGGGATGATTTACTCAGATGGAAGTCACAAGAGGAAAGGTCGTTGACTTTTCGTAACACCCTGGTAATTGGCTCGCTTTGACCGTAGTTTGTGCGATGACGGTCGAGTCGAAAAAGGGGAGTGGACCTAAGGTTACGGAGATTGGTATAGATGGGTAAATATTGCAAGATTGAAGGGCAGTCTATGGCACCAGTTAATAATTGATAAATGAAGAGAATGTCGGAAACATCACGACGTTTGCTTAGAGATTGTAAATCGATCAGTTTCAGACGGTTTTCATAGGGTGGAAGGTTGAATCTGTCAACCCACGGAAGATCACGTAGATTGGAGCGAATAAACCTACGCTGGACAGATTCAATCCTATTAATGTGAGTTGTTTGTGTAGGTGACCATACCTGGCTGGCATAATCAAGGAGAGGTCTAACGAAGGAGATATAGAGAGATTTGGAAACATAAGGATTGGAGAACTCTCTGGACCAGCACTTCACAAACCCTAGCGCGGAGTTAGCTCTGTTAATTATGCTGTCAATGTGGGAACGGAAATTGAGTTCACTATCACAGATTATTCCTAAGTCACACAAAGAGGTAACGATAGGGACTGGTACGTCGGTTAACATATAGACTCTCGGGGTGGAAGCCATGCTGGGAGAGTGAGAAGATAGACTTACAGTGGAAGAACATGGAATTATAGACCAATTTTTCGAATAGTTTAAGTATGGATGGTCTGTAGTTGGACACATCGTTCTTGCAGCCTTTTTTGAAGATGGGAATAATATACGAATTTTTCCATAATTGAGGCACCTAGAGACGAAAAAGCAAAGTAAGAGGTTGAACTAGATGCATGGCACACTTTTTCAGAACGATGGCCGGAATGCCATCTGAAAGTCGTCCTCAAGCCCATTAATGCTGGCTGCGATTAGTTCAGGATCAGGGTCAAAACATGTAAACGACGTTTGAGTGCATTATGATGATTGACTATGATGATTTTCTCTTGCTGTGCGGTGTATATAAGGTGAGGGTGTTAAAGTGTGATTGTGACTAATTTCGTAATATGTTGCCGAATTTGGATAATTCTGTATCCTTTCTATAGACTGCATTTTTCTAGTCGTATATCTGAAGATACTAAAAGTTTAAAAATAAAATACTAATAAACTTAGGTTAGGTTAAAGTGGCTGCCTATCCTGGAAGGAAATGTCAGACTTAGGCCAGAGTGGCCCACATTTGAGGCTGTGCACTCAACCCTATTTTACCCTTATAGAGAGAAAGAGGAGCTGACCTGGAGCTTTAGTTTTCGGGGAGCCCAGAAATATTGTTGGGTAGAGCACGAGTTGACGAGAATTCCTACCCAGTAGAAGCTAATTCGGTTAACGTTAGCTAGAGCCGGCAGTTTTGGAAACTACAATCACTTAGGGTTACGATACACGAGTAGTCCTTGACTTCTTACGGCATTTACCATTTTCTTTCTCTGATTTCTCGTCACCTGGAACTTTCGCATTACTCAGCTAACTACTTCAATTTTCAAGGTCAATCCCGTGCACGTTACAGTATTTTTCTCTTTATTACTGGCCAGAAGCGTGCACCTTAAGTTTTACCAATGATTTATTCCTTTTGACCTTTTTTTATAAAAGTAATCAAGGCAATTATTCTTCGTAACTGACTTTAGATGCACTCAATAAGTATCTTACTTAACTATCCTGTAAGTATTGAACTGAGCAGGTTATCCCGACATTTTCGATATCTCTATGCAGGAACTGTTAAGCTTAACAACGAGGCTAAGCTTGGGCGAATACTGGTTTACTAAGCGTTGGCTTCCGTATACTGGTCCGAGCCTTAACTTCGGCCTATCTTCGACTGAGCATGAATGCCATTCCTTGGTTTTTAAATCTACGCCCAAGCCTAAGCTTAGACTCAAAAGGCAAGGCTTGGTTTATCAGTGTTTACGCTCATACTTTAGCCAAGCTTTAATTGCAACTATTTGGTGTTCCACCCGTTGCGCCACTGTAAGCTAGTGTTTCAATACCTAACATGATAATGTGTGTTAAGTGCTTTTGAGATATTGAGCGACCTCGTAGATCACATGGGCATTTTTTATTCGAATAAAGATAAAAGCTAAAAGCTCAAATAATTTGGAAAATCGAATAAAAATTTATTTGATTACAAAAATTATTTGTTATTTGGAGGATTATTCGCAAATAATTATTTGTTATTTGATGCTTTTTATTTGAATTTCAAATAATTATTTTTTATTCGATCGTGCGTTATTTGATAATCGAATAATTATTCGTTATTTGATGACTTATTCGCAAATAATTATCTGTTATTTGGTGCTTTTTATTCGAATTTCAAATAATTATTTGTTATTGGATTATTAAGTAATTATTCGATAGTTGATGTCTGTTTATGGAATAGTTATTTGTTTTATGGCATCATTTACTAAAATCTTTACTGTAAACATCGAAAAACATAACAAGGACGTTTTAATTTCCTAAGTACGAGACACCTTGTGATAAGAAATGCGTGTACCAAGAAATAATTTTTTGAAATTGAACTAATGGACACCAACAACAAATAATTACTTCATAAAGAGACATGATCTATCGAATATTTATTTAATAATCGAATAACAAATAATTATTTGGAATTCGAATAAAAAGCACCAAATAACAGATAATTATTTGCGAATAAGTCATCAAATAACGAATAATTATTTGATTATCGAATAACGCACGATCGAATAACAAATAATTATTTGAAATTCGAATAAAACGCACCAAATAATAAATAATTATTTGCGAATAATACTTCAAATAACGAATAATTATTTGATTATCGAATAACGAACGATTGAATAACAAATAATTATTTGAAATTGAATTAAGGAGCACCAAATAACAAATAATTATTTGCGAATAACTTAAAATAAATTGAAAATCGAATAATTTTTTATTCGATTTTTTAAAGAAATGGTTATTTGATTGAAAATTTATTCGAATAATGCCCATCACTGACATGGATATACGTATAGACTCACCATACTTATAACTCTTGACAAATAGGGGTCTCAAAATTACAGCAAACTAAAACACCTTTTCTGTAAAAACATCTTTCAATAGGCCTTGAATGAGTCGATAATCCACACCCTCTGGTATCCCTAGGTTGCATGATTTAATAGCACATCTATTGGCAAATGTAATATCGATGACAGTTTTGTTTGCTACAGTGATAGACTTCTACTGATAAATCACTTCTTAAGTCAATTTTATCATTAAACAGCATGAAAGCTGTACGAAGATAAATATTTGATTTAATCAAGATTTTGAAAGCTCATATTAGGAGCGGATCGAAAGTCTTTACTATAGTCAATTTTACATAAACTATAAAAATAGTACACAAGCTGCAATTAAGTTTCTTTTAAAACTTAATTAAAAATCAAAACAAATCCGCAAAATCACAGTGAGGTTAAGGAACTTGGCCCAAAAGTAATTTGCATAGAACAACATACATACTTATCGCAATAAATCAAAGTCTGTGCTCGTAGTAATTTAGTAGAATAAATTAACTCTATGATTGCCTGTACATTTCAGGTGATTGACGCCCATTTAGCGCTCATTTGCCTACAAATGTAACAATTAACTGCCTGCCCTAAACGGAAAGTAGATTAATGCTCCACTTAACGGGCACAATCTCACTTAGAGCAATTCCATCGTCTTGGTTTGAAAACTATGAAACCCACAAGGAATAGACTACAATCACGAGAATTTTACTAATGAACTGGATAAATGTCCTGCAGCTCTAATTAGTAATTTAAATGAACACAACGGTAGTTTCTGAAGGAAGTTCTTAATGAATTTCACCCCCCTGCCAGCCTGGTTTCTGTACGAGGGTAAATTATTGAAATTTTTGAAAGTTGCTCGCAATGTGAGTTTTCTATTTTTATGTAACGAAGTCACGCTTCGCACGTTGATACCACCTGTTACTCGCGGCATATTTATGACGTGTTCTCGATAAGTCTGATATCGTGGTGACAAGGTCGAAGGGGAAGTTGAAATTCATTTCGGTTTCAAAAAATTATTGATACTTTGGAGGAACAAGTTTTTTAAAGTAGTGAGTTTGATATAATAAGTTTCTAAAATGTTGGCTAACGAAGGTACATCAAGAAGTAACCAACTTTGTCTGTGGAATGCTCGTTATTACGAAGCTTTGTGTATTCAAACAAAAAAAGTTTGTGTTCTAGGAAAAATTTATAAATCAAAGAATTTCCTTATTGTTGATAATTTTTAACAACGAAATCTATTTACTATTATTCTATTCTAGTAATTTTCTTAGTGTGCAAACGTAAATTTGTTAGCACCAGAAACGTGTTGTTAATTTTTATTTCATTTATTAGAATCCGATATTAAAAAGGCTTTAGTTCCATTCCATAACTTCGAATTTTGTATGTTTTTGTTCTTTAGAATCTTAAAAATCAACAGTAATTATTATTTAGCATCTTTAAAAAAATTATTAAAAATTAATTTAGATTATAGCCTAGACCGACTACCGGGTGGGTCAAGCTGGCACTGTCACATACTTAAAATTGAAAAAGCGACACGGCAAAATAATGTGCACTTTATGGGCTAATTTTGTGCCCAAATAAAAAATGTTGTGCTCGATAATTAACGCGGCAAATCAAAATTGTAATTTCCCGTGCCAGCTATCGGAAAGCTAGCACTGCCTCTCCTCTGGCGGGGTTATACTTGGCATTGGATAAAAAATAACATCGTTAAAATTAAGTGCTATTTATGTGCTTTAAAATAGCCGGGACCGATTTTCGAAAAAATCATCCCTTGCATAAGAAACAACCCCTATAAGAAATTGATCATTCTAAATCAGTGATGGCCAAAGCTATGATTGCGGGCAAGTGAGCTTTTAAGCTTTTATTAATTCGCATATGCACTTGCTATAGGCAGTGCTAGCTTTCCGAAAGCTGGCACGGGAAATTACAACTTTGATTTGCCGCGTTAATTATCGAGCACAACATTTTTTATTTGGGCACAAAATTAGCCCATAAAGTGCACATTATTTTGCCGTGTCGCTTTTTCAATTTTTAGTAAGTGACAGTGCCAGCTTGAGCCACCCCCGACTACCTCCATAATTAAATTAAATGGAGCTAAATGTGTAGTTTGTCATGCAAATAATGCGCATCACGAACTCCTTTGATTCATTTAATTTAAATTGAGAAAATTTTGTTCCATTTACCTTAAAATTGAGTTAAAAGTGCCACCTGTAATTTAGTAGATAAATTTAATCTTATAGAAAATGGAAATATTCATCAATTTAATTTGTGTCAGCAACAAGTTGTCTAAATTAATGTGATACTTCACAAAAATTTTAAAGTACACAAATGGTGATCCTTCGAGTGATTTGGCACTAAACAACAAAGCCTCTGCTTATTAATTGTGGGCAGAAAACCCACCGAATTGAGAGGGCAGAGGAGAAATGATCATATCTATAAAAAGATAGATGCACAAATTCTTCGACCCACTCCAAACAAGTTTCTAAAAGGTGTCTTTGTCATTTTGATTTCCCTATGATTGTCCCTTTTGATTCTGCATCATTATGGAAAAGAAGATGCCCTTTTGAAAATAATCCCAGTTTTTGTTCCCCAAAAACAGTGTGGGATGAGGTGTTTTTATAATACCGTATCAAACTAATTTTTGTAAAAACTGGAAATAGCTCCTTTTGCATCTGATAGACACAATCTGCTCTGCGTAGGAGCCCGAAGGAACGTAACGTAATCGCTCGCCAAACTGACTAGTCCTTACGTTAGGTGCAGCTTATATTTTTAAAAAGGTACTCAAAAGTATAAAAGTCTTCCTTAACTATTCGGTTATCAAATTTTGGCACCTTAGTTTCCCAGTAAGTGTTACTTTGATATTAGAAATAGAATAATATTATGGTACTCCCAATATACCAGTATTTAAATTTAACCGCGCATCAACCAAGGCACTGTTTGAACGGGCCTTTCAACCGCGGCCTGGAGAAATCCAGATCAAAGCTGGCGAAATGTTGGTTAAAGGGACGAGAGAGTAATCGACGTGATGGGCTCATGCATGCCATATAGCATTCAGTGACCAGGGACGAACAGGAAATCGTGATTTCTCAAGGAGCGCTGCGGCACGGAGATGTTCACAGCCTCCAGCAATTCGGGTGAATTTATCATTCCCTGCAATAAATCGAAAAGAAATACTAATTTTGAAATATTACGCCTCTTTTCAAGGGAGTCAAGAGAAATCAGATCCAGACGGTCAGCATAAGGGGGAAGCATCAAAGTATCATTCCAAGTGCGTCCGCGGAAAGCAAACCAAAGGTTGATATGAACGGCGAAGTAGGGAGCCCATGCAGGGCTAGCATATTCCAAAATTGGTCTAACAAAGGTGCAGTAAAGAAGCTTAGTTAGATAGGGATAGTCAAGTTGCTTAGACCATCTTTTAACGAAGCCCAGCATTGAGTTAGTCCTACCAACGATCGAGTCCACATGATCGCACGAAAGAAATACGAGAGCTGTGGACCATGCCCAGGTCTTTCACCTTCCGATACAATGCCATCGACGATGTAGTCGAAGAGATAAGGACGTCCTCTACGGGAGAAGTTCATAGCGGTGCACTTGACGGCATTTAAAGGAAGGCGGTTACGTAAACACCAGTCGCAGAAACAGTTTATAGACTAGGAGTCCATGGTCAGTCCTATCGAAGGCCTTACTGAAAACTATAAATACACAGTCCACCTGTTTGCCTATTTTAATGGTCGGCAAAAATTAATTAATAAAGTCGATTTTCCCTTAAGGAGGCCATGCTGGAAAGACCCCAAAAAAGGCTTGCAATGAAATCAGAGTACGTCACTGACGAGGGACTCGAAAATTTTCGCAGCATGGCACAGGCTAGCAATTGGTCGAAAATTAGATACGTGGGCCTTACTGCCTTTCTTATGGAGAAGAATTAACACAGAAGTCTTCTTCTAAGTGACCGGAACGCAAGGGCGGATAGAACAAAGTACACTAGTAGGAGACAATTAGCATTTCTTCAAATAGGAAGCAGGAATACCATCAGAAAGCCGTTCACCAAATTAGATAGATGTTCGGCAACACGTACTTCCGCAAACACTAAGTCTTTAGACTTAAGCGAGGCGGCAGCCGCGTCAATTATATAAAATCAGAATCTCCAAGGGAAGGATAAGCGTCACAGTTGTGCTTCGAGTTGATAATTCTCTAGAACTGTTTGGGATCGCTACGCAGCGCGGCTCTCATGTGACTCTTGTACTCCCTCAGATGTCTTGAGGCACCGTCAAGCCAGGGACGAAACAAATGAGTTGATTCCGTGCTAGAAATGCCAATAGGAGGAGTAAAGAACGTCGTAAAAATCGCCCACCGTCAAATCAACATCGCACTCTCTCAACACGCCCGACCAATCACAAGAAAGAAGCCAATCATCGATGGACAAGAAATCAGAGGTTGAAATAGAAGTCGCCAAATAGAGAAGGAGATGCGTCGACGGTGTCGAAACACATAACAACCAGGAGTGCAGAGTGAGGACACCATTCAGGAACCATGGGAGTAAGGCATTTCCTTACCATCGTACCACCAGGCTAAAGAGTCCAAAAAGGACAGATATGAATGAGGGAGTATATGTGAGATGCCTAAGCATTCATACTCCTTTAAACGTAACTACATTCCGATATTTTTACCTCAATGAACAAAACCTTCTGCATCGATTGTACTATCAGACTTTTTACGCTAAATTAAATATGTGATATCTTTCGCGGATTTTTTGGTGGAAGAAGAAGACGATGTAGCAGCATTTCTGGATCTCCAATTTCTTGACAAGTTTCCTCCAGGTCCTCAAGCGTGTGAACTGCTGGACGAACGAACCATCGAAGTAAAATCTAAACCAGATTCAGCAGACAAAGATAAGGGCTTCTGGTCTCTAGTGAAAACCGTAAAGAACAATTTCACTTCTTCGTCAACACCACCACTCATTTATAATGGGAATGTTTTTACTGACTCAACAGGAATGTTTCCAAGTGCATGGAAACATGGTCATGTCCAGCCGATACTTAAAAAAGGTGAGGCATGCGACCCCTCTAACTACAGACCAATCGCACTAACTTTGATCATATCTAAAGTTTTTGAATCACCCATCAACTCTCAGTTGATGAAATATCTAGAAAATAACCATCTTATCAACGATTGTCAGTACGGTTTCCGCGCTGGCCGCTCAACCTCAGACTTACTAACGGCTCTAACGGAGCGTTGGAATCATTGCCGCCAAAATTTTGGTGAGTCCGAAATCGTCGCTCTTGATATTTCATAGGCTTTTGATAGAGTCTGGCATGCTGCCCTTTTAGCCAAACTTCAAACATTTGGTCTGCACCCTACCCTCGTTAAATGGATACAGAATTTCTTGTCAGACCGTTCAATTCGTGTAGAAATTGACGGAGTTACATCTGCTTCCTACGAAATAAATGCTGGTGTACCTCAGGGCTCAGTTCTTTCACTAACCTCATTTCATTACTCTTTAACCAGAGAAGATAGAAAGGTAGTTCTTGGAGTAAAAGTTCTGAAATAATGGTCATTAGACAAAAAAGATGAAATTATCCTAAAGTTAGAGTAACATGGATTTAATACTAGACATAGCATAAGCATAGCATAGCAGAGATACGACAAGATTGCTTTTCAGCGTCGATATGTTCCAATAAACCTCAATTCAATTATATGCTCCAAAAAAAATTATTATTAACAAAAATAAAAAGTGGTCGGAGTTAGGAGGGTGGTCGAAGATATCCAGGTTTACGTTAAATCATCTTTTCTTCAGTTAACAAAAAAAAAAATCTTCCTAAATAGTTAGATACCATCAAATGCACATTAAATCACATAAAACTATTAAACTTACTCAATTTCCACTAATTCATTACAAAATGCAATTTTTTTTAGGACACAAATAAAAAGAAAGCATAACAATGGCTAAAACAACGACCGGGCTAGGTGGACTTGAACTAATTTCGTATAATGGAAATGTGGAACAATCGGAATAAATTTAGTTGTAGGTAACTTTCCGCCAGTTGTAACTGTTACAAGATTAACGGTTGGATCATGATGTATATACATTTCCGTGTTGGTCCAGTGCCAAATCTCAATTTCTCTAGTCTAATGGCTTTGCTGCTTTCTTGCGATCACCTTTGAAGGCTTAAATTTCTGCAGGTGTTTGTATTGTGCAATAGCGTTGTCTCGAAAATTTTAGAGATCGTTGAAGTTATCTTCAAGGTTATTGGGTTAATTGTAAGTGCAGTAAATGTTTAATTTAATTGCGCAACAACGAAGTGAGAAATTCTTCGAAACATTGAGATGATGACAATCAACTTCTTGTTAGTAATTTTATAAGACGCCCAAAAGTTGTTGCTTTAATTGCTGTTTGACTAAATGGAGGGGTCAGAGATTGACTCACCTACCGACTTGGCAGTTTGTGATCCCAATATGAAGCAATTATAATCACATGAATAAAACATTACAAACCCGTATTTTATGCAGCTGCTTAGTATTTATATTCACGTTAGCAGTTTTGTGCATTGAAAAATTTTATTAATTCCCTGGAACAGATCTTTAGTATAGAAGTGATCTATTTTTCCATAATTAGTTAATTATATTCTTCTCGTTTAATTTCTGCTCTATAGGAGGAATGTTTAGCTTAAAGACATAATAAAAATTATTATCAACGGCAAAGTAAACCCAAACTGAGCTCAATTCTTTAAGAAATTCAATCCTATCTTTGCGCAGCTGTTACCAATAACCAAGTACATTTGTAACTATACAATACTCCCTGCCACTAAGGCTGCATACAGAAAAGGTCGCATATCATATGTCACATTCGACTCGATAGGTATCGAATATTTACGCAAAATTATGCTAACTTATATTCCTTCAATTTCAGCGAATCAGAGCGCTACACAAAGGTTCTGTGGCAAGACGTAAGAGTTGGCGATTTGATCCATTTGTCTAACAACGAGACAGTGCCAGCTGACATACTTTTGCTCAGAACAAGTGATCCACATGGAGCTTGCTACATTGACACTTGTGACTTGGATGGCGAGACAAACCTTAAGAGACGTGAGGTAACTTACAATTATTATATACTTGAGCTATTTTCTCTTCTTTTGTCTTTTGTTTTTATTTTTATTATTTTAAAATTGAAGTCAGGAAATTGAGCTTCTCAGTGTTCTAATTTGTTTTTGCGGATTTTAATGGTGTATCTTTCTTTGCCAGGTCGTTCGCGGTTTTGCTGAGAAACAACACATTTTTAGTCCAAGCAAGTTTGTCAGCCGGGTCGAGGTAGATGCTCCCACAACAAAAATATATCGATTTCATGGCGCTTTAACTCATCATTCTGGAGAACGAGTTCCTCTTTCTACAGAAAGTTTACTTTTACGGGAGAGCCGATTAAAGGTATGTTAAATTTTTTTTTTTAAAAAAGGAAATAGAAAACAGAAAAACAATCATAATAGCTAACAACCAAATTAATTTCACAAATTGAAATCATCCACTCCACTTTTCAATAATTCAATAACACAAAAACAGTCTGCGTGCTACGAAACTATTATTGTAACACTGCACCCCGTATTTCAAGGGCGCCCCTGAAAAACTGACCACTTAAAGATATGAAATATTCCTAAAGACATGTAACCTTGGCAAAAATAATTTCAAGGGTCAGATAAACTGAAGATGGAAACAGATTGGGGAGTGTCTGTTCGTTTTTTATTTTCCACGTGCTGTATGTATTACTCGTGGTATGATTCTCCAAATAACAAATTTTGGACAAAATGTGAAATTATTTCAGTCCGTCAACCATGCCACTGTTTATAAAATCGGAGTAAATTTTACTCAATGGACACGAACAGCACTTACTGAGTTGTATTTTAAGCTACGTGATATTTTGGTTACAAACATACTTAGAATAGCAGCTAAAAACTCCCCAAATCTATTCATAGGCATAGCGTGAAGTTGAGGATGTTTAATTAGGGTTGGTTCGTTTATTTATTTTCCATCATAATTAATGAGAATGTGATTATTTAAAATTTAATATTTCTGGTATAAGTACACTTGTATAGCCAGCAAAAAAGGAGTTAAAGCTAGGGCAGTAAACAGCGCTGCTTTTTAAATCTAATATTTCATTTAAATTACTTCAAGCTATACTCCAAGAGCACTCTGATCACAAATTTATTGCCTACGATGATGATATTGCCATGATTTGTTCACGTAAGCACCCAAACACACTGGCTGAAGTGTTACAACACGTTCTCTCCAAAGCGATGGAGCGATGAGTTAATACTCTTTTCTCGGAAACTTAATGTTCCTCTTATGAATTGCTCTACACTTAAAAGGGTTAGGCTGAAATTAAGTAATCAGGTTAAATATCTAGATCTTGTTCTAGAGAGAAAACTTACCTGGAAGCCTAATATCCAAGAAAGAGTACGGAAATACACAGTGGCGGTATGGAGTCACGTACGACCCATACTCATGGGGTGGTTGTATGGTGGATATAGCGACCCATAACAAAGCACTGGATAAGATTGAAAGGATTGAAACACTACTGATAACAGGTGCCCTTAAAGAGCTCTAAATACTATTCTACACCTTCTGCCGGTGGATCTTTTCGGTAAGCAATCTGCATCCTCGGCTGCCATTAGGCTTAACTCACTTCAAACCTGGAAACGTACTGACTTCGGTCACTCCAAAAAATCCTGGACGGAACGGAAGAACCGCTACCAATATCGACTATACCACAGCCAAACCTTTCTTTGGAGTGAAATTTGATTATTCTTTTTTCATTTTCATTTCATTTCATTTATTATATTTCAGACCTTACACAATTAAGATACAAATCTTTTCGAAGTGTAGGCAAATAAGAGTAACATTAGTATAAAAATAAAAAAGAAGTAAGAAAGAATGTAAATAACAAAGATATAAAATAATTCACCAAATCAGAGTGGGAGGAAGGTCCACCTCAATGGGGGGAGTCAGTACATCTCTACACTGATGGCTCCAAACTTAAAGACACAGTAGGTGGAGATATCTTTTTGGAACACCTTGACCTCGATATTTCATTTCGCTTACCTGACTACTGCAGAGTGTTTCAGGCGGAAATTATGCCTATAAAGGAAGCCGCAGCCCGTCTGAAACATTTAACGCTACCTACGAATAGCATCTGTATCTTCTCAGAAAGTCAGGCTGCTATTAAATCCCTCACTGTCGGAATTCCGGCTCGGCCACTCGCAAATTGAAAATTTCACAGGAATCCCTCAGGATTGCAAACGCCAGAAATCAGGAGGAATACATCTGCCTGATCACCCGACAGATATGGCCAAAACTTGACTCTAAACGGTCAAGAAAGCTTATCTCACTCACACATAAATTAATTAGCGTCATCGTGGCCGTTATTTCGTGTCCCATAGCCAGACATGCCGATAGACTTGGTGCGCCTTCAAACGATTTCTGTAGTGATTGTCAAGACGAAGAGAAAGAGGAAGCCATACTACATCTCCTCTGCAACTGCCCAGCCCTAGCCAACTGTAGAAACCGGTTTTTGGGCTCCCCCTTTTCTGAAAAGTTAACCGAAATAGGCTTCACTGACGTCAGAGACCTAGTTCAGTTAATCAGGAGCTCTAGCATAACACGTTTATCTCTTGACATGAAATACGCAAAAATAGATAACTTTCGTAGGACTCCATATATCTTACCTATAATGCTATTGGTATAGTTAGACCAGCTCATTGTTCTGTTAAATATCACTCCCAGATTTTTAATTTTATCTTTGTGTGGCATTACAATATTATTTAATTTTATAGGGGGAATTACATATTTCTAAGCCTCGAAACAGTCTTTATATATTATGATAGCATTTGATTTAGCCGAATATATTAGCAATTAATTTTCTGTAGCCCACCTCAAAACTCGTTCAAGATTACATTTATTCGACACAAAGAATCATCAATTAACCCGAAAGGCTTAGAAATATGTAATTGAGTATCAGCATAAATATGAAAATTGGAGAAAAGTAAGGGTCCTAGTGTAGATCCTTGAGGAACCCCGTAATGGACTGATGACTTTTTATCACAGAACACTTTTTGCTTTCTGCAATTAAGGTAAAACCTAAATAACTCACATGCTGATGAAGAAAAATTAAAGCGATCAACCAAGCAGATGACAAAACAACTGCCTCTAGCGGCGGAAATTTTCTGAATTTTAAGCGAGGAATTTTTTTGAAAAAATCAGATTTTACTGTGAAGTTCGAAACGAATCTGGACAACTTGGTTCAATTGTTTTGCTTACTCCAAACTTTGTCAGTAGATATGCTTACTTTGTGGCGTAATAGAACTGTCATAAGTTTTAAGTTACGGACAGGCCCTGTCCAGTGATTATCCTGCACGATACACTCGTTCTAAAGTATCAACAAATAAAGAAATAATTCTTGACAAAGGAATAAATTTTATAAAACATTTAGTGTTATTTTTACATTATTCTGACTTTGGATCAGATGGTTGAGTGGGCACGATCACCACGCCATGGATGCAATTTCAAGCCTCAGCCTGCCTACGAGTTTTTCATAAAAAGATCCACTCCGTCTCTGAACTGTTGTCTAGCTCGTAGAAAGGCATAAAACAATGCTTCGATTTCCTTCATTCGCCTTACATTAATTCCCTCCCGACCATAGCCATGCTAAGTGCATCATAGGGTTGTCCCCTGGGCTTTGGTTACATAATATTAAGAAACAAGATGTGTCGTTTTGGATAGAACTTAAATATGGAGCAATTCATTATATTATATATCCGTAGATCCATGTATCTTCTAATTCGAAAGCACGAAGATACCTTAGCTGTTCCATTTTATTGAAAAGTGTGATGAGATAATATTTTATTTATTCATTAAACTAAACTATTCTTAAAAAATAATTTGACAAATATTTTTTCAGAACACTGATTTCATTGAAGGCTTAGTAGTGTATGCTGGCCATGAAACCAAAGCGATGTTAAATAATAGTGGACCTAGGTACAAGCGCTCACAGTTGGAGCAACAAATGAACATAGATGTGATATGGTAAAAATTATATTACACATAAGGTACATAAGGTACCACTTATAATTATTTCTTCAATTTTTACAGGTGTGTGATAATACTCTTAATTTTATGCGTGATTGGTGCTGTCGGTTGTAAAATGTGGCTTAATACATTTAAAGAATTCCCAGTTCCTTACTTGCCTTTCGAAGTTGATCCCAGCTATGAGGGTCTTCTTACATTTTGGACATATATAATTATTCTACAAGTAAGTAATATATAAGTAATCCATCATAATAACACTTAATGTGAAATATCTTTCAGGTTATGATTCCTTTATCTTTGTATGTAACGATAGAATTTTGTAAAATTCTTCAAGTCTATCATATTCACAATAATGTAGATTTATTCGACCATCAAACAAACAAAAAGACTGAATGTAGAGCTATGAACATAACTGAAGAATTAGGCCAGGTAACTATTTAAGCATAAAAAATAAAAGTATCCTTCACTGCATTACTTAATTTTTCAGGTTCAGCACATATTTTCGGACAAAACTGGAACACTAACCGAAAACAAAATGATTTTTCGACGATGCACCGTCAACGGAATAGATTATAATCATCCGCCTTCAGAGTCTGAAAATGAGTATTCAAAACCAGGTTCGCCAGCACCACCGCTTATCGCAAACACCAAACTCACTGATGATATGGCCCAACTAATGGCGGGTCAATATTTTTCCCAAAACGCACAAAGACTCCAAGAATTTCTAATTGTTTTGGCCATCTGTAATACTGTTGTTGTTAGTGCAACACCACATCGTGATATGATGAACGCCAGCGGTGTGATTGAGGTTAACCAACAAAACGACTCATCACCTGAACTTAGTACATCAAAAACCTTTGAATCCGGTAAAAAAGCAACTATTGCTAATGGGGTACCATCAACACACGTAATGGGAGATCGTTATACACGTCTTACGGAATCACGATCTGTTACTCCGTCACCTCCACCGCCATCGAATTTATCGTTCTCATTACCGAAGCAAAATCACATTCCATCGTTGTCGCCAATAAGCAGTTCAGACGATTCCACGCCAGTGTCAGAAAGTCCACCAATGAAAGTGAAATCACTTTCAAATAGCGCTTCTCCTTCGGGTAAAGCTAGGACAATAATTAATGCAAAACTCAATACCTTAACTTCATTCCTAAACACAAAAGGACAAGCCAAACGAATTGCTAACAAACTAAGGTAACCATTATGTTCCTATCTTATCTGCAAAACTTACTAACTAATATTTTTGTAGAACACACACTCAACGAGATTTCCAGACTTCGGATGGTCGGCCGATTTACGAGGCCGAAAGTCCTGATGAATTGGCTCTTGTAAATGCGGCATACAGCTACGATTGTTGCCTCATTAACCGAAGTCCAGATCACATACTCATCAATGTTCCTGGCCATGGGATAGTGGAATATCAAGTTCTTAGAATTCTGCCATTTGATTCAAGTAGAAAATGTATGTCAATTGTTGTTAGACGGACCGGTTCACAAGAAATTGTTCTGTACACAAAAGGTGCAGATAGTTCTGTAATGCCTGCACTGGCTTGTTGTTCACCAGATTCACCCGAAGGTAATAATGGTCATGTAATTTTTTGCTAATCGTGAATTGACAAAATATTGCGATTATTTTACAGGACTCCTTCGAGAAAAAACACAACAACAATTAGATTTGTACGCCCGTCAAGGGTTAAGAATTCTAGTCATGGCAAAACGTGTACTAAACCCCGCGGAATACAATGAATGGTGGGCTCGACACCAAGATATTGAAATGTCACTGGAAAATAGAGAAAAAAGACTTCGAGAATCTTTTGCCAAACTCGAGAGTAATTTAACTCTGTTGGGTGCAACAGGTATTGAAGATCGCCTCCAAGATGGTGTACCTGAGGCAATAGCGTCACTTCTAGCAGCAGGTACGTCTAAAATTGATAATACATTTTATTTTATTGGTATAATTTGGTTTTGTTTATCTTTCAGGTATAGCAATATGGGTTCTTACTGGGGATAAGCCAGAAACTGCCATTAATGTAGCTTATTCAGCAAAATTGTTCAATTCTCAGATGGAACTGTTGAGGTAATTTTGATGGCAATAGTATTCATGTTCGGAATTTTTATAAGCTTCGTCTATTTTAGATTATCGGCAAGATCTCGCGATGTAGCTGAATCTGAAATTATGTTTCATTTATCGGAAATTGAGAAAACACAAAATGACGAAAACAGTTACAGAAGCCGAACCAAGCCACGAGCACTAGTCGTTGATGGAAAGACATTGACTTTTATTTTAGATTTAAGGTAAGTTTTATGCCGAATATATTTAGTGGAGATATTTAACTCAAATACTTTATACCTAGCATTAATCACAATTGTCCGATAGTTGTTAGCAAATTTTTTATACTCAGCTCAGGGGTTGCCCTGTGATGCTAAAGCACATCCTTGGCAGTAAAGGAATTAAGGGTAAGGGAAATGGGTTAAGAGATTGAGTGATGGAGGAGTCGATGTACGCCTCATTTGAAAGTTTCAGGCTCATAGGACGAGAGAAAAACAGAAGATGGTAAATTGTTCCATATTCGTGTTGTTCTGCTTAGAAAAGATTCACGAAATTTGACGGTACGTACAAATGTGATCGGGAGAGTATAGGGGTGGGAGCGTCTTGCAGCTCTTGCATCGCGCGTTCTGATGTGTCCATGAGAAATCAGGCTAGCAATTTCGTTAGAACAATGACCGTAGTTATAGCGATAGAAGACTGAGAGGCAACCGACATTTCATCGATACTCCAGAGAGTAAATGCTCTCAGAGATTGACGGATCGCCAATAAACCAAAAAAAAAACGCGAACAATGCGGTGTGTCAGGCCCTCGCCCAAATATAGGAATTATATTCGAGTGTAGATTTGATGTGGGCTTTGTAGATCAGCGCTAAGTCAGATACGGTGAAATATTTCTTACATATATGTAGAAAATTCAAGCGTTTCATGGCACTTTTAGGATATATGATAAGATAGATTGCTGGATATCTCAATACCCAAGATGCTTAGGGTTGACAAATTGGGTACACTGAAAGGCATATTGCTTACATTGAAAATTAGTTTCGTCAGTATATGTATAGTTTTTCAGATAAGCGGATTACAAGTCTACCTATCCTATCCCAGAAGGAGGGCTTAAGAGGGCTAAAGGCGTCCTGGAAGTCACAGAGAGTGTATTTGTATAGCGCGTAGGTACTCTCTAAACAGAGGTGTTCTTGCTGGCGCGTGGGTTTTCCTCCTTATTTCTCAATCGCGCTTGGGACCGGCTACGGCGGGATTAACTGAAATTTAGTCATGTTGAAATTCTGTGGAAAATGTACACAAGCTCCACTTGGAGTTGATGTGCCATCGGTAAACAAAATTTAACTCGACATAGAAATTCGAAACAAACACGTCGAATCATCGCGTATTCCACGTGATTTTTTTTACTGGGTTATTCCAAACTTGTCCTCACTCACTCATTGTCACTTTTACAGTTACTGCTTTAGTTTTTCGCCAAGACTGCTCAAACTTGTTTATGTACTCTTGGCATTTGGTAATTTCTGCCCTTTAACATTTTTAGTCAGAATATTTCAGACCAAAAAGTACGTAAACAGACCTATTACCATCTACAAAAGATTTCTGGGTAAGGCTATTTTAATAATTTTCTTGAATTGAATATTGCATAGCGCGCTAGTAAGTGTCCTCAAATTTCCAGACTATATCTATCATAAAATCCCCCTCTGAGTGGGTTTCCAACAGGGTGGGTATGTACTTCAGATATTTTACATCTTTCTTGCATAACCAATGTGGTTTATTTTTGCTGAAATTTAATTTGTGTTTTTAATTTCGCAGCAATAATTATGTCATCCTCTGTTTGCGGTAGAGATAAGGATTAAAAAAATATTGCCTACAGCCAGTTTCTGTATCACGTGAATATTTTCTAATGCCCATAACAACAACTTCATTGAGTTTTACGTCATAAATTAAAAAAATACTCACGTGAAAGATACTGGTTTCTGGTTAACACGCCACTCAGGCGATTATTCTAAATTTAAAGAAATTTATTCATTTTGCAATTTTGTGGCTCTATGGCAAAAGCAGATATGTTAATTTTCAAACTTTTTCAAGAAATGTTAATTTAGATCTAAAGGTAAATAAAACGTTCTAATTCTTAATACTTCCTTTTGAATTTGAACAAATAATATTTAAAATACTTTAAGGCATTTTGAAGTTGCTGCCAATTTAAAAACAAATTATTATTGTTATTAGGAAGGGCTCTGCGACGTAGGAGGTCTTTTGTGCCATAACCCCTACTACTGTAAAAGATGCTCAGCCAACCTTAGATACGCGGTGTAGTCTTTGACAATGGAGGGTCTAACATTAACCGGGCTCAGAAATTCCCGACTGAAGATCCTCCTCATTCATGCCAAGGCCGGACATAATCACATTATATGCACGGTGGTTTCATCTTCCTCCAGATAGAGCTGACAATCCGTCTGCCTTGAGAGACCTATTCGGTGTAGATGATATCTCAGCCCAGAGTGGCCAGATAGGTAGCCTAAGAGCAATCTTAGATCTGCCTTACTTAAGGCAGTTTTATAGTATAAAATAAGCAAACAGTCTAATAAGTGCCTTAACCTGGATAAGCCCAGGGACATTTTTCCAGTATAACAGCTGCTGACCCCTATCCCAGTCTATAATCACAGCTATAGCCGATAGCACCGATAGAAAGAGACATTCCTGGACAGTTCATCGGCGATTTCGTTTACGTCGAAACCCGAGTGACCAGAAATCCAACAAAGCGTGACCCTGTTATGTGTGGCCAGTTGTTTGAGGGTGTTGAAGCACTCTTTCTGTTTCGCTATCAGAGAAGATAGTTATATAAGCTCCTTTCAGTCGTTTTGACGTTGAAAAATGCACAAGTTCCGATGCACCTTCTATGTCAAGAAAATCACATAATGCCATTTCTTTATGTTGAAAGGCTTTCTCGATCTTGCTAACAAGATTGTGTGTGATCTACCTTTAGTCTAAGCAAACGAAGTAGAGTGAAGGGGAGACGATCGGTCTAGTTTGCACTTAAAATAAAGGTCTAACAGTCTTTCCATCGTCTTAAGTAGGAAGGATGTGAAACTGAAAGGATTTTGGTAGCTTTACGTAGAGGCCTATTTGCTTGTTTCGGCATAAGCACCACAACTACATACTTTCTTCCATAAGCGTGGTATGTAGCCCCAGTTAAAGCTGGCTCTAAATAAATTGACCACCTAACCTTGTTATTGTCCAAAATGACGCCAGACAAGCTTGAGACTCTACGGCTCAAATTGGACCGTTCATCACCGGCCACACGGCCAACGGGGTTTCGATGTAGGTACCATCCTGCTTCTTGAGAAGCCCTTCCGCATTGGAGCCGTCCTTGGATAGTGGCTTTTGTATACGAGGTGCTCTGGCAAGGTTTTAATGTTTTCGCATCGTCTCCTTCACGCGTGGAGCGTCTCCTTTCTTTGTTATATTCAGTGAGTGGGAATCTGTATTCGTCGCTCTGTTTAGAGCGTTTAGCTCTGTTTAGAGCGTTTAGCTCTGTTGAAAAGACGTCGCATCTGCCCGTGCATTTCAGTAAGCCGCTCGCACCAACAGGGCACCTTTCGTATGAGATTTGAGGAAACATAACGTCAGTGGGTTTACTTTCTGTATAATGAAAACTATGCTAAAATGAGCTGCATCACTTAGTGATATTGTTAAGCTGTTCCTTTTTTGAACTTCGTGATATTGACGCTGATAGGTAAAGGGAAAATAGTCTTTGGCATGGAGCCACAGATAACGGCAGGGAAAATAATTTTCGTTGCTGACATTTTTCTTAAAAAGAATAAATTTTGTAGCGTAGTAGGTGGAATGATCTATAAAATTAGGGTTACATTAGGGAATTAATTCATTAATTTTGTTTTCGAATATTCCTAAATGATGTCAAATACTATAAAGGTTTTGTGCAATAACAACAGTTATAAAAAATGAAAATTGTTTTCTTTTAGATCGAATTTAACAAAGCCATTTTTAAGACTTACAAGACACTGCGTTTCCGTACTATGCTGCCGATCAACGCCACTGCAAAAAGCTTATTTAGTCAAGGTAGTCAAAGAAGAGCTTCATATTAGCACTCTGGCCATAGGCGATGGGGCCAATGACGTGTCTATGATCCAGGTAAATGCTATTATCATGTTAAAATACATTTAATTAAGTTTTTTATTTTAGATGGCTGATGTAGGCGTTGGAATATCAGGACAAGAAGGAATGCAAGCTGTCATGGCGGCTGATTTTACTTTAGCACGTTTTAGGCTTTTGGAAAGACTTTTGCTTTCGCATGGCTATTGGTGCTACGACAGGCTTTCTAGAATGATTTTATATTTTTTCTATAAAAATGCGGTAAAATTATACTCAATTATGTTTCTTTTATAGATTATACTATCACATCTTTCCTTGTAGGCATTTGTGTTTCTAATTTTTTGGTATCAACTTTACTGTGGTTTTTCCGGTGCTGTGATGATTGACCAGATGTATCTTATGCTTTATAATTTATTTTTTACGTCTTTACCACCGCTTGCAATTGGAGTCTATGACAGAAAAGTGCCAGAAGACTTGTTGCTATCGAATCCATTTTTATATAGACACGTTAGTTTGTAATATTAGTAAGTAGTGCCTGTAGTAACTAAAAATCATATTCTTTTTTAGGGGAGACTAGGCATAGCATATCGGCCCCACACATTTTGGCTGGTCATGTTAGATGCTCTTTTTCAAAGTTTAGTTATATATTTTGTAGCTGAAGCAGCTTATTGGGATACAGATGTTGGAATTTGGGAGTTTGGTACAACAATAACATCATCGTGTTTAGTTACAATGCTTATTCACGGAGCAATTGAAATAAGATCATGGGTAAGACGATATGAAATAATTGATTGATGAGGATGAAAACCATTTTCCTTTCAGACTGTACTTCACGTATTATCGATTATATTTAGTTTGGCTGCCTTCTACATATTTTCCATAATTTACAACTCTCTGTGTGTGTCATGTTTCGGTTTACCTTCAAGTTACTGGGTGATATTTAAATGTATGTCTTCTCCGGTTCATTGGCTTATTATTATTTTGACCGCTGTCATCAGTGTTCTGCCAAGGTAAAATTGAATATATCAAAATTCAGTACTATATTTGATAATGTTTCTTTTAATATTTTTGTAGACTGGTATTTCGAGTATTACAAACTTCCTTATTCCCCGATGATAGTACAAAAGTGCTCCTGCATAGTAAAAAGGCAAGGAAAAGAGGTGAGGATTTACTAGTCTCTTGGTCAAGATCAACATCAGCGTCATCTATATATAGGTAAAGCCACAACTATTTGAAACGTTTCGTTCATTTCACATTTTTCGCTTTTATTTGGAATTATTTCTTGTTACAAATATTATTGCAATGCTCCAATTTTATTTATAAAAACTTGAGACATATTGACGGATGACAAATAGGAAAACCCGAAATTTAACGATAATTGTAGAAAATATATTGCTTTAAATTGGTCAGTTTCATCACTTGATCTGAGTTTTACATATGAGCGATGATATAGTTCTATGCTTTTAAACAAATGTTTCTGTATTTATTGGTGTTTATGCAGTGACGAAGCCGAAAATTTATTGACTGGGCTTATTACAACTAAAACTCATAAAATATCATTTGAAGATGCCAGTAATGAGAATTATAGTAGTTTTTTTTTAAACAGGGTGTTTCAGATCTGACGTGCGGAAATGAGTGAGATGATAAAGCTCAGCTAGCCAAACAAAAGAAATGTTTGGTCAGGGGGGGTAATCTCAACTATTTGGGAAATACAGGTCGATTCATATATTCCAGTTTTTCATGGTATGCACATTACTCTTTTGTTTTTATTTTTTAATCTACTCAACGCAGCGAAATTAAACAAACGCCAAAAAACCACTAGTTCAATGAACTTTCCAAAATGGTCAACAATGTTGATCTAACCTTTACCATTGCAGGCGCAGTCAGTTCCAAAAGTGGTTTGATATTACCAAAAATTCAGCATTTTCCCAAATTAATTTTAATGTAATTAACACACTTATGACAGTGGACACAAGGGCTGGAAGGAGGTCCGCTTGTCTTTGGCTTAATATCTTAACAGGTATGGAGGTTGTGGAAGTTTCCTCCGTCCACAGAATTTGGCCCAGAAACGCCCCGCTCTCAATGTTCGCATTGATCTTGCTTGCGCGTTCTTTAACTCCTTCCAGCTGATTTTCACTTCTTTTTGGAGCTTTTTGTTTCTTTTTTTTTTAATCTTTTTTTAATTTTTTGGACACTCGAAGCACAGCACCTAAAGCAGGCCATACACGATCAAGTCTAACGTCAAGTCTGCAGCGGACTTGACGTGGCGTCCAGTAAACTTGACGGTGTATGGCTATCATTGTGCATGACAAGTCTACTTGAAGCAAAAATCGAATTTCGATTCTGCCGACTTAATCAAGCCTGCAGCGTCATGCAAACTCGAACGTGTGTATGAGCGGTCAAGAATGCATGATGTTAGTCGGCAACTGCAAGCGAACTATTTTTTCTTTTGGGTTCTTAATTGCGAGCTGCAAAACTGGAAGCCGCGTCAAGTCCGCTGCAGATTTGACGGTAGAATTGATCGTGTATAGCCTGCTTAACGTTCAACTTTTTTGTCACTTCTGGTCTTATCTTTAATATTCGGCTTAAAATTTGTTTAATGCCCGACGCACCGTACGTTTACAACAGTCTACTTTTTTAGCTATAACTTTCGTACTCGCGCTTGCACATTCTGCATAAATTTTTAAAATTTCACCAAGCATCTGTTTGTTCTTTATCACTCTTGGAAGTGACTGTACCTGCAATGATACGAGTTAGATCTACAATGTTGAGAATTTTGGAAAGTTCATTGAGATAGTAGTTTTTTGGTGTTTGTTTCAATAGATCAAAAGATAAAAATTAAAATTGCAAATTTATGAATTACCCTGTAACCCCAAATGTTTGAGATCTACCACCCCCCCCCCCCCCCCCTCCCGACAAAACGAGTTTTTGTTTGCCTAGATAAGATCTATTATCCCCTAATTATTTCCGCACGTCAAATCTGAAACCCCTGCATAGAGAAACATCATTGTGCCTTTTTTGAGATTCGTATTATTGGTGTGGCCAGTAAAACTTTGGTCTATATAAAAAAACCATTTACGTATTAATTCACAAGTTGCGAATTTTCTGGAGCAATTTGATAATATTGAAACGTTAACAAAATTTTATTTATTTTTTTCTTATATTTTTAGTCAATTGGTTGTGTGCTTTATTTGTTGTTGATAATATTATGTTGCGTATAGAATTGGTTCGTTTTCTTTCGCATTTATTCATTTGAGTAGTACAATAATCTCAGGACTGTTTTAATTCATATATATTTTATAGAATCACCGATATTGGGGCTAAGAATCAGGTTGTGACGACAATTGCCTGATTAGCCGTTTCGAGGATAACACAATTTGAATTGATGGGTTCGTTTTTTGAATCACAAAAGTGCTTTAAATCAAAACAATATTTAATATAACTAGTACGTAAATATTAGACACTATATAGCAAAGATTGAATCAGTGAGTAATTAGGTAGTTATATTTATTATATTTTCCTTTTCACCTGTGCCCAACAGTGGGTGTACAATTGACAGTAATCCTACAAGACGACCATTATCAGCAGATTTTATGCTTAATATACAATTTTTTACGTATTGATGCATGGGGCCTTACTTTTGCTAAAAGAAATTCGAAGACTTGAATAATGCTTTCATTTTAGTTTATTTTTTATTTTATTTTGTAAATTTGTAAAAAGTTGATGAAAAAAAACTAAAAAAAAATATATAGATATATATAAAATAAGCGGATAAGGCGTATTACAACACACTTGTTTATCCAAACATTATCAGTAAATAAAAATAGTTCGTAAATAGTAATCGCGATGGCTGTGATAAATTCTTATTGACAAACGATTCATGTTTAGTAAACTGTGTAAGATGAATATTACTGTAAAAATATATAGAAGAGATAATTTATAGAAAACTGAATAAAATATTTTCGTAAGTTAGTTGTGTTTCTGAAGATTCTGTTGCATAATGATTCCACATATTGCAATGATTTCTACTGTAAAAAATGCGCACAATAAATGCAACGCAGAAAATGTGCTTTACATATTTCGCTATCTGAGACGTTTATTTTGAAAGTGGCATAAGTCACTTTTGGAGGTACTTTGATTTTTATGTTCCAATTTATTTAAAAATATTAATAAGCTTGAAATATTTTTATTGTCGTAACTTTTAATCATAACAACCTTTATAGCGAACATAACTCTATTAAATATCTGAGGCTTATTAATAATTTTTTTTTAATCTGAAGCTATGAGAAAGTAACTAAAGGAGAAGCCAAGTTTTTGTTCTGCTGCTGGATCTTAGCTGTCAAATATTTTTTCTTTTTTTCTGAGTCCCTGCGTCTTAGCTGTCACTTGGATTGACATTTCAATGGTTTATTTGGCTTCGCCAGTGAAAAGTTACGATTATACTTGTATCAAGTAATAATATAATTTAAAACTTTAGTAGTGTTATAGTGAAAGACGTGAATAGATTCATTTAATTAAACTGTGTTTCGAAAACTGTAATTTTATTCATTAGGTAAAATGAAGTGCACTGTACAATCTTGTGGGAATAATAGCCACCGCCGCCCTACTGGAATATCTTTTCACAAGTAAGATAAATATAATGAATTGTATAATTTAAAGTTACATAAATTTAGCAGCAGATTTATAGCGAAATTTTCACTCTTTACATGGTTATAAAATTCTTATTTATATTTTGCTTTGAGGTTACAGCTGTTTTCGTATATTCTCACTGGTGGCACGCAAAAAGTTACCCAGCGAGGGTTTTTGTAAAAATTTGATTTTTTGTTAATAAATTTAAACGTTTTTAAAATTTAAAATCCGGTGTCAGATTAGACAAAATGGTGCTGGAAATTGCTTACCATTGGAGGAGATTAGTCTATTAAGTGCTACTTCAAATCTCCCCCCGCAATGAATTTTTGGTACGGCCTGCCATATGTATTTTTTTGAAGTGTGCGAAAAATTCTCAGACATCTTTAAAATTGCCGCGCTCTTTTAAGCTTATGAGATTCTTCTTTAGTTACTTCCTCGTAGATCTGAAGTCTCAGATTTCACAAGGTGACTTATACCACTTTCAAAATAAACGGCTCATCTTTTACGCTACTACAAAATGATTTTTCTTCCTCATGCATATTCCAACTTTAAAAGACTAAAAAATTATATATATTTTTAAGTAAACAATTTTTTGTGGATAGTGCAAGAGTTACCAAGATGTCAGTGCGGTTTTCATAAGGATTAAAATAATTTCCAATTGTTTCATTAAAACGTTAAGTAAATTGTGTTTTTGGTAAATCATAATTCGATAAAACACAGGTACGACTATCGATGACAACACAATTCTCAAAGTGTACCTTTTGCGCAGCCTAGCCTATCTGTATAAATCCATGTTTTCCTACCGTCTCCAGTGTTCCATCTTGGTCCCGTTAGTTAGAACCGTCACCTCTTCACTGTCTCCGGCATTGAAGGGTTCCAGGCCGTAACGATTTAGTCCTGAGCCAGTACAAGGAACCCCCTTCGGATTAACCGCAGCTAACCCTTCGGAAGACAGATCTCCATCTTCTACTGGTGTGCGTATCGTGGAGATAGCCAACTCGTTAGAGTCTCCCGTCTCTGCACCGCCGCACCTGAGGAAGTGCTAGTTATTATTATGCCAATGGCACCCTCTTCCAGGACTGCTGCAGCAAATTCAGCCGGCGAGGGCGAGCCAGCCTCCATAGCCGCCACAGTTCCTTCGAAAGGTAATTTTCCGAAAGCTGCTACTGTTGTGTTGTGGGTATAGCCAACCTGTTGGGGTCTCCCATACAATCCACCTCCATTTCCACAGAAGCGCCCGAGGAAACACCATTCGGGACGACGACACTGCAGACTCCCTTGGTTATCTCCTCCCGCATTAGTTACTTGGCTACATTACAGGATGCATTGCTCGGTTGCTACCACTTGGAGGTGTAGCTAACACTTGAGAATATCCAGATGAGGATCACCCTAGAAGGCTTTAACTCATCCGTCCATTCTCCAGCAACCTAACTTTAATGAATGGTTTTCTGAAGTTATTTCAGTAAGTTAGAGTACAAGTGCGTACGTTTTAATCCAGTCCAATTATTCCATGAGGTGTAAAAGTGAGAACATTAATTCAATTTGCAAATTTTTGATAAAAGATTAAGTTTAAAATATCACCAAGATTAAGGTAACAATCTTACCTCGACTTTTCAAGAACATTTTTTAATACTTTTGTTGTTTTTAGAAGCTCTTTTTGTCATATAAACCATGGTTTTGTTACATAAATACTCCTTTTGTCATCTATCAGAAACCGAGCGTGGTCCTATTATCGGAATGCATTCACGTGACCTATCCCAGAGGAATATTGTCAAAGGAATGTTGTTAACGTACAAAGAACGAGTCAGTCAGAAAGGAGAAGATTCGTTATAATTCATTCCAAGTATGCGCTTGTACGCAACTACAGCCCATAATGTTTAATCAAAAAACGCATCAGTGGGTTCTCCCTTTACTATGCCAACTTAACCGGACAGCGCTCTAAAATGACTCGACTCTTCATTGGCTCGATGAATAATTGTTTCGTCGAGGTCTGCCTGACTGAGTCCAAAACGTATACATTGCCGCGGTCTATATTCCACAGTTTTTTTTATGGTCGATTTTCCAAAAGTTTTTCGACTGTTTCCGTAGACTGGCCCTCTGATTGCTATGAGTTGACGCCTACTTGTGTCGAAAGATTCCGTCGGATGACCTTATGTTTCTTGGAGCTTTTAATATGCCTTCGGTAGCGCTATTTGGGTTAGGATTGTCCACTACCATCTTTTAAAACTGCTCCACAGTACATTTAGGCCTTCACACACACTTTGGCTGTGTATTTATCGATTCCTGCTCGCCCCTTGAGAAACCAATGCTTTCTGCATACTCCCCACCACCGCACTAATTATGGTATGCACGAGCCTATTACATCTATGTCTTGTTGATTTTTTTGTGGAGACCTCAACTAAAGAATCAGCTTTGTTAGGGTTCCTTTTTCTATTTCTTATGTTATTATATTGTTATTTTCTTGATGTAGTAGTCAGTATTTAATGAATCTTAATAAATAAAGAAAATCGTCCGTATATAGCGTGTTCCAGTAAAAAACTGTACATTAATTCACACAACAATTCCAATTGAACTTTTATTTGTAAAAAACAAGAAAGTTTTTTTTATGGTCGATTTTCCAAAAGTTTTTCGACAGTTTCCGTAGACTGGCCCAACTGCAACAGTTCAAAACTTTGCCAAAAAATGATAATTTTAATATTTTTCAATAATTACTTTCTTTCTGATTCTAGAAGACTAATTCTTATTAAAATGTTTGCAAATTCGCCTCGAAACGAAAACTTGGGCGTTAATGGATTAAGGTCCGAAACACAGTATCCGAGCACCCAACCAAATTCAACGCCGCTGGAAAATGAAATGAAATTTTCTAGGTAGAAAGCGGTTGTTTTCAAAACTAAATATTTTTTTCTTATACAATAAGTCATATTTATTTCGTATTAACTTACAGTAAAAAAATATTTAAAAAAACGAAAACAAGACTGTTTTCGTACTAAAGAAAATTAGAATAAATTGCATCACTCGGTATAGATGAGATATTTAAACCGATCATCGTCGGTCTTTCTTACTTTGCTCACGACTAAATGGAAAAATATAATGATAATAAGAAATAAGCCTATATTTAACTGGTACTCGAGAGAATTTTTAATTCCACATAAAGATTCGAAAGTGGATTTGACTAAACTAGCGAATAATAAATAATATAGTTAATGTAACAGTCGAAAAATGATCGGTGAAAGTTTAGCAGTAAGTGCGTTTAGTCAATCTTTACAGCTCCGTAAATTTTTCTTATAAAGCTATAGGCGGCAAAGAAACCAATTGTTCCAGTTAATAGCCAAAATGTGATGACCATTACCCCTACAGAAAAACATGTTATTCAAAACTTCTTTTGCAACGAGTAAATTTCAATAATTACCTGTGTAACCTAAGTATAGTAATGTGGGGATAAATTCGGTTATTTCAAGTTTTGTGAAGAAGTAAAATATACTATAAAATAACACATAAACTGCTGAGCCTCCGGATACTAAAAAACTACGCCACCACCATCGGTAATCCTGTAATCAGTTCATTATGTGATTATCAAATTTTATCAAATAAATTTAATTACCTCTCCACAAAGCTGGAAATACGTCATAACAATAGAAATTTGTGCGCAACTTACTACAAGAATGCAAAAAACTAAAAATAAGAATCCGAAAAGGTAGTAAAATTGATTTTGCCAAATTGCGGTGAAAATAAAGAAAAGTTCTATAAAAACTGCTCCAAATGGAAGAATTCCAGCCATTAATGTGCTGAAATAGAAAAACAAAATTTAACCAAATTGCATTATGACAAATTTTCATTATTACCTTAGCATCAAATTCATGTACCATTGCTGGGTCGGAACCTGTCTAGGAATCATATTCGTTCGGACAGGGTGTTGGTATGGCTGTTTTCTGTATCCGAAATAGTATCCCAAATAAATTAGTGGTACTGAAATGCCAAACCATAAGCACAGCAGAGATATCATTGTGCTAAACGGAACAGCTCCACTGGAGTGCTTATCCCAAATGAAAAAATTGAGAAAAAAGCAAGATCTAAAGAGATTACATTTAAGATTTTATGCAATTTTATATAAAGTTTGCGTTCGTTACCCAAAAACTATTCCAGGATATAAAGTTGCCGTCAAAAAAGCTGCTTTTTTCCACTCTCGCCCTTTCATTGTTTTGTATAGTCGGGCAGAAAAGTATCCAGCAATTAATCCCATAAAAACATACAAAAATATTCCCGAGGTCATTAGTGCACCCCGAGATGATGGTGATAACATGCCAAGCATAGCAAAGACTAATTTTGAAATAAATTAAGTAAAGCTGCAAAGAAAAACTAATTTTGAAAGCACTTACAAATCGTTATAAGAGCCATGAAAAATATTTGTATACCGCTACCAATAATAGCTGCAAACAATCGAGGATTTCTAGGTGGACGAAATACATCGCCATGTACTAATTTCCAGCCAGTTTCTTCTAACGTATCCTCAATACTGTCATCAGTATTATATCTGGCAATGTCGCGACGCAGTGTCCGAATCATAATCATTGTTAAAATTCCTTAAAGTTGCCAATCAATGAAAAAATCAATGCAATATTTTACTAAACGTACCCGACAAAAAGAACACAACAACCAATGAATTAATGATGCTAAACCAATGGATTTGAACCTCGTTCATTCCAAGATAAATGTCCCATCGAGAGGCCCAACTTACATCCGATTCTCTCCATTCAACAGAATAGGTAAAATAGAGTTGAGTGTTTGAGTTTCTGTTGACCTAAAACAGAAATAAAATAGTATTAACAAGCGCAAAGTTTTAATTGTTTTCTACCTGTTGTGGTCGTGGATTATCTGGGAAATTGCATGTTTCTCCCTCAAATTTAATTTCTTTATAGTTTACTGAAAGTGTTTCTACTTCGAACCCAACAACGCGATATTTGTCCCTGAAAGATTACAAACTTTAAAGGTAAAGTTTTACTAGGTAAGTAAACTTCTTACTTGGCGTGTTTATGATACGAAAGAATAAATTTTAGATGATTGTTAATGTACACATTGCTACCATCCATTTGACCCAATCTATAACCGTGCTCGAAGTGAAGTTCCATTGTGTCGGGATTAACTATTCTTGTAGCAACCGGAAGATTATCCACTAACCTAAAAAGAACATATTAATTGCCCGACTGGAGTGAAATAAAAATAAATGCTATTTCAATATGCACCACAAATTCGACAAAAGGTAAGTAATTAATCAAAGAATGACGTCCTATTAAAAATTATGAAAAAATGGTTTAAACACTGCAATAATCAATCGATAACTGCAGAAAGGTATCATTTCAGTCCTTTCTGCAGTTAGTCAGGTAATTGAAAAATATGCTAATTATATGTTAAATACTTACAAATGTACAAAATATTCATGCTCTATCCGTTCTGCAACCTTTGCTGACTGCTCCTTGTCCCAATTCATTGGCTGATCCTTCTTATGGCAAAGCAGCTTACAATTGATATCCTCAGCCATTCTCACATCATACGGAGTATTTACAATACGATCACCTCGTAGAACTTCTCCAAGATTCTCTGTTTTATATATTAAAGTCCCATTTTTGGGAAGGCAAAACTGTAGCGAATAATAATCATACGGTAACTGTGTTCGACTGCTGGTCATCTTTACAGCTTTGACATCGATCTTTTGACCCTTTGAAAATTCAACCGGTGCAACACCGGGCACATAGAACCCACTTGCTAATTTAATTAGCATACAAGCCAGCAATAATTTCTGTAAATGATAGAATAATTTTGATTAAGATTAACAACATATTTTGCGAAATCAATTTAGATATGTGTGATGTGTCACCATAGCATGAGAATATTTCGCATGATCTTTGCGGATATAACAGTTTTTCCATTTAAATTAATGGCTTATTATTAAAATTTTACCTCCATTATTACTGCAGGCTCTGTAATTTGGTCTAATTTTTATTATCTACAACTAACGAAATCCATAAACTCTGGATTTGATAAGTCAAACGACTGTCAAAGTGGCAAATGTCACTTGAGGTGAAGAAATCCTGAAATTACTTTTGAATTATTAATTCATGTAAAAGCCACTATAATTAATTGAAAAATTATAGTAGTTTTCTCTTAAACATAAAAATAATTTTTCTTTTCAAAAATTTCATAAAACAAATAAAGAAAATTACAACTGAAAACAAAAAAGTACGATTTTTGAATAGATCACATAAGTAAGAAGAAAACCTTAACGTTTTGTGAATTGTAAACAACTTCACGGTTGTTATGACTTCTCGTCTTGTTTTCTTGAGTGATTTACTAACAAGAAAAGCGGCAAACAGAAATTTGGAAATTTAATCATGAAATGTGGAGCACTTCTTTAATATTAACTTTTGCAAGAAGACTTTGTACAAATGCAAAACACGAAATGAAGTATTTGAATGTTGCGGAAAAACCGGATGCTGCTAAAACTATATCCGGACTATTATCCAACGGGACTGCTACTAGAGTAAGTATATTATATACTTTTTAATTTTCGTAAGATATAATGTAGTTTTGAAGTATAATTATTTCCGACAATGGGTAGGGAATCATACTATTAACTTCCAATTGTTAATGAAATTCTCATGGCTGTTACCAACTACAAATTTTCTAAGATTTCTGTAATAAAAAGAGACAAGTCTCCGGTTCAGTTTAACTACTTATACTGTCTTTTAAAAATATTCTGGTGGGTAGGTTAATTGATTCCTGGCTTCTGCCTGTGAAGTGCAGTCTATCAGAGACTATTTGCTTACATGAGGTCAGTAAAAGCGTATTTTCACGCCAGCATCCAAATTTTTTTTCTCAATTACGTCCTTATTTATTACTCGTACTTGCCAATCCTTTCTTACGTATAATAAAACAACACCTGTATCCCCGAATTCACTATTGCATTTCTTATAGAGGGAAGGACTCTCAGTCTATAATAAAATATTCGAATTTAATACAAATGTGAAAGGTAAAAATGTGAAAATGTTGATGACATCCGTATCTGGACATCTTTTGAATTATGCATTTGCGGGGGGCTATAAAAGTTGGAATAATTGCGATCCCCATCATCTTTTCGATGCCCCGATTCGGAAGACATGCATGGATAATTCAGAAAAAATAAAGAAAACATTGGAAAGAGAAATTAGATCTTGTCAAGCTCTTATAATATGGACAGATTGTGATCGAGAGGGTGAAAATATTGGATTCGAAGTCATTGATGTATGTAAAGCTGTAAAACCGAATATCTCTGTATATAGGGCAAAGTTTTCCGAAATTACTGCTGCATCAGTTCGACGAGCATTAGCTAACTTAATACAACCCGATATTCGACAAAGCCAAGCAGTAGATGTAAGATGCGAATTAGATCTTAGAACTGGGGCTGCTTTCACACGATATCAAACAATGCGTTTGCAAAGAATGTTTCCAGTACATATTGAAAATAAGCTTATATCGTACGGCAGTTGTCAAATCCCTACACTGGGATTTGTTGCAAAACGATATTTAGAAGCAGAAGCCTTCGTTCCAGAGCCATTTTGGAAGATTAAAGGTAAGACCTGTTTGCTTCAAGAATTTATTTTCTATATCATTTTATTCGCAGTTACTCACACAATAAACGATTTAACAGTAGAATTTCACTGGGCGCGAAATAGATTGTTTGATAAGGAAACTTGCGAGGATTACCTTATGCTGTGCTTAGCAGACCCAAAAGCCACAGTAGAAAATGTAACAACGAAACCCAAAAATAAATGGAGGCCAACTCCAATGGATACTGTTGAGTTAGAAAAACTTGGCTCTAGAAAGCTAAAACTTAACGCAAAAACTGTAATGACCATTGCAGAAAAATTATATACACAAGGTTATATCAGTTACCCCAGGACAGAAACAAATATTTTCTCGCCGGAAATAAATTTGAGGTAAGAGATTTATTTTGCTTTGCATACTTGTTTATTACAGTAAAATTTACAGGTCACTAGTAGAGATGCAAACACCACACTCCGATTGGGGAGGTTTTGCGTCTAGAGTGCTTGAATGGGGTCCGAATCCTAGGAATGGCAAAAAATCCGATCAAGCCCATCCTCCGATTCATCCAACAAAGTTTTCTACAGGTTAACCACATTAAAATTGCATTTCGTAATATTTTAATTTGTTTATATTTTGTAGGCCTAGGGGGGAATGAACAGCGTGTGTATGAGTTAATTGTAAGACATTTTCTTGCATGTGTAAGTAAAGATGCAACAGGATCTGAAACAATTGTTAATATAACAATTGCTGGGGAGAAATTCAGTGCCACAGGATTATGCATTTACGAGCGCAACTACTTGGACGTTTACCCTTACGAAAAATGGAATGCAAAAGAAATTCATAGATATGAAGTTGGTAAGCCAAATAAGTATCCTTAAAACAGTACGGTGTGTAATGAATTATCCTCTAGGACAAGTTTTCGACCCAACGGACATATCAATGCAAGAGGGATCAACAACTGCACCTCCATTACTCACTGAAGCGGATTTAATAGCCCTAATGGAAAAGCATGGGATTGGTACCGATGCAACTCATGCTGAACATATTGATACCGTTAAGGAAAGAGGTATGATTTATGTCCTACAAAGAGTTACCGATTGTCAGTTATTGAATTTAAGGATACATAGGAGAAGTTGATCGCGGAATGCTAGTACCAGGTACTATTGGAATGGGACTATATGAAGGATATGAAGCAATGGATCTTCCTTTAGCTCAGCCAGTTTTAAGAGCAGAGTTTGAAAGTGATCTTAAGAAAATTTGCGCGGGCGAAAAGGATCCAACACAAGTATTACGTGAACAAATAGTGAAGTACAAAGAAGCTTATAAAAAAATAACAGAGAAAATTAGAGCATTTGATGAGAAAATCGCACAAAGGTAAATTGGTTTTTAAAATTCTAATGTAGAAATTAAACGTGTTAACAGAATTTTCCGAATACATAAATTTATTTTCTTCCAGATTAAATGAGACTCCCCAAGCATCTAATCAAGATCAATTTACGGATAATACGAATCAAGAAATATTCAAATGTCCAAAATGTTTGCAGTCGCCCATGACTCTTCGGCAAAAAAAGGACAGTACTGTCTCATATATAGGATGCCTGAGTTATCCCGACTGTAAAAACGCAATATGGTTTGGAGAAGGAATTAAGGAAGTTAAGATTAGTGAGAGTCATTGCAATCGATGTGGGCCCACTTATCGAAAAATTGAAGTTAAATTTAAGCAAAATAGTTACCTGGCACTTCTAAATGCAGAGAGTAATGTTTATGTGACATGCTTGGCGTGTGATTCGAAGTTTAGGGAAATCTTCAACATTAATATTGACTCGGTAAAAAGAGTGGGTGGTATTGTGACCAATCAGAATGCAAATGCAATTAATAGCACAAGACCTAATATTCCGAGTCAAGTTTCCTCTAGTAGAGGTCGTGGAAGCAGAGCTTTAACAAATAATCCAGAAAGCACAAGAAGGAATTTTTCAAATATGAGTGTAGATCCAAGAGGTTGGGATACTAATGCATTGGAAAGTAATAGCAATACAATTGATGCAACAATCTCGACTGTTGAAGCGGATCTACAAGATTTCGGGGATGAGTTCTTAAATGATGATGGCTTTGATGAATTGATGTTTAATACAAATTTAGAAGAAAATGTTTTTACTAATTCTAATGAAAGAGTTAATTCGGAATTAACATCTCAAGCGCAGAGGAACAATCAACGCACAAATAATAATAGAAATACTAGTGAGGTTAATTCATTATTATCGTCTTGGGGGACTTCTGAAAATTCAAGTAACACTATACGAAATGGTTCTCAAAATCAACTATCATCGAGGGCAAATACATCACACTTTTCAAATCCACAAGTTCGAAATAATGCACAAAGCGAACTTAGAAATTCTAGTGATTCTTTAAGAGAAAATGAAGGTTGGGGTTCAAATGTAAACAGTTCATCCCGGCCAAGAAACGAAATTGAACGGGATTCAAATTGGGGCCGCAATGGTAGCAGTTCATCTTGGACAAATGCAAACAATTCTCGACACCAATCTAATGCGGTGAAATGTAGCGGATGCCATCAGATTGCTAAAGAGTATATGGTTAAGAAAAATCAATGTTCATTTTGGAACTATTCATTTTTTGTTTTAGATTGGTTGTGAAAAAAGATGGACCTAACAAAGGGCGACAATTTTATAGTTGCTCTAAAGAGCGTCCATGTAAATTTTTTCAATGGGCGGATGAATCAACATCACCACCAGGTATATATTTCTGATTTAAACTTACTTTTCTGAACAGTATATATATATATTGGGATTAGTAGAGCCAGATGTTCCAAGTAGAAGCACTAGTCAGGATACCTTATGTTCCGGTTGTAATTTACCAGCGAAGCAGTGAGTATTTTGATACTTATAGGTGCTCCTACAAAAAAGATTTATATTTCAAGGCTGACTGTCAGGAAAGATGGCCCAAATAAGGGTCGTATGTTCTATGCATGTTCTAATAGTAATCCATGCAAATTTTTTAAATGGGCTGATGAGAATTTTAATCCGAACATAAACCAACGTAAGATGACGTTTTTTGTTCATGTGATTTTTGCTCGTTTACTCTGTTTTACAGCTTCTACCTCGTGGGGCACAGGCGTTACGTCACGAGAAGATCGATCTGAAGAACCTGAACCTAAAAGACGGAAATGTGGATTCTGTAGACAAGAAGGTCACAGAAAAAATAAATGTCCCAGAAAAAATCAAAATCCGACGTAACTCACATTTTTATTTATTATAGTTTGTAAAGGAAAGTTGTATTTGTGAATAGTTTTATATAAGTAAGTATATATGGCCTTTTTTGAAATAATGATTAAAAATAAAATAATGAATTTTGAAAGTTCGTAACCGTTATGTCATTGATAGGATCTAGGTCTCGCACTATGGATTTATCCTTCCAGGTTAGGGCGGTTCGTTTGTGAAATCGACTACCTTTGGCACACAGACTCCTCGGGTCGCCGGGTTCCTTTAAAGCTAGGTGTCTTGATATGTTTCAGATTTAATGACAGAAACTGACTTCTTATAGCTTAGCTTGGCGTTATTTTAGGAATAGCAATGCTATCTGGTTAACATTGTTATTGTATTCAGTTAACTCCCTTCTATTATATTTCTATCTGCTTCTCTTTAGTTGTAAGCCAATCCATTGTGCACACTTCTACAAATCTTTGTATAAGGCTCTTGAACCTTTGGATTGTTATGCTTTGAATCGAATAAAGAAAATAATTATAAAATACATTCAGTCAAGCTTAGGTAGACAAGTTTCTTTAATGAATAGCTACAGTATCCCCAAAGTGATTGTGGAAGAAAATCCTGAAGGTAGCGAGAATACCACCAGTTAGGTGGTGGGACGACGAGACTGTTGGATGTTGAGTGTCGCGGATACCGGGGGACGTGCTCGGGATCCTGTCCACTAGATAAGTACTGTAGTGGATGCGGCTAAGACCATACAGGGGTCGATTATGCTTTTTTACGCTTTTTTTTAAAAGTATCTACCTTGTAAAAACAGGAGTTTTTACAGTTTCAACCAATTACGCACAGACTTCTACATTAATCTTGCACCGTGGAAGAGTTGCTCATTTAAAGCGCTAGCCCATAGAATAAATAATAACTATACTATGACTAGCCTCTGGAGGTTACAGAAGTCTCTTGCAGAAAAGACTCGGTAATTTTTTAGAAATATAGATTAGGCTTGTTGCATACAACTTGGTTGGGCAAAGTCGCAAGAGTAAAAGAAGAAGAAGATAGTTTCATATTTGTCACTTCACTTCATCGTAGCTGCAGAGTTGTCAAGATGCGCGGTGGTAGATTGACGATCAATGTTCCAAACGATCAATTAAAACAACTTTTAATATTATATTAAAACGAATTAATGATATTTTACATCGAGGAAAATGCTTTCTGACCGGATCCAATGAATGCTTTTGCGAGTATAACAAGGATGGGACTTGCAAGGTTATGTTTCTCGGCAAAGTAAGGGCTCGTATATATTATCAATATTCAAGTTTTTCCTTCAAAAATAAGATGTAAAGTAAAACTATATACCACTTTACTTCTATAAATTTTGTTTCTTTAAATCCCCTCTCTGGTTATATTAGTTAGTAATTTTGTTTTATCTTTTTAGCAAATGAGACGATTCCATCTGGCAAATGGCAACCTTTTCTTATGCCTAAAACCATAATGAGCAAGATTGGCTATATTATTTCTGTATGGGAAGAACGGATCGATGCCTTACCATTCATAAATCTCGGAGTTACTAATTTAAGATCCCAGAAGCATTTAGTGATTTCCTGCGGTATCAAATAAAAGATGGGTTACTCTACCTTGTATAAGGTGATTCTCTTTTTTTATTAAAAATTTGAAGTTAGTTTAATACCTGAAATATCAAAATTCGGCTTGAAAAATTGATTGAATAATTCGCTTTTCACTCGAAAGTAGTTCATGGAGGAGACCTATTACTCTCTAATAAAATGTTTCCATCAAAAGGAAAAATATCCGAAAGTTTGTAAAATGCAATTTAGAATTTATCTATTTTGGCTATAGTTGACCCAAGTCCGAGCTAAATTCTACTAATAAATTTAAATCCTTTAACTTTTTCATATTTGTTCTGTGGCGCAATAAAATTAATTCTGTGTTAATCTTTTTAGGACCTTTTGATTGATGCCTATGGATTCTGGATGCTGCCACCAACTTTTTTTGGATCCTCCGGAACTATCGGAAAACTGCCAGAAAGAGGAAATCAGTGGAAACTTTTCAACAACCGCAACAATTGAGATCAAGAAGTTCATAAGAACATGTAAAAATTAAATTAAGCTACCATAGTATTGTTAATTAGTGTTAATTAGTCAAAAGTAGATTAAGATTTCAACAAGTTGCTAATTTGTAGATTTGTGTATATATTTTTCCATATATCTTTTATTAAAATTATTAAAAAGATTAGAATTCTTTGATTTTACAAAATCATTTTCAATACCATGTCCTCATCCTAGTAATCCTTGTCCAAATTATGTCAAACATCTCCCATCGATTGGGGTGTCCTTGCTGAGTTAATATAAAAAAAAAATTTCTAAAAAGGATCTTGATTACGAAAAACAGACCAGAAAATGCTTTTGCTCCGTCCATGTTAACAATTTTCGTCCTTTTTTGATAATTTCAGGATAATATCCTTGTCCAAATTAACATCTGGTCTTATATCCTGGTAGAGGAAACATCGTAGAATAGATTACAAAAAAAATCCGGTCGAAAAAGTCCTTAAAACAAGGAAAATAAGCCTAAAAACAATTTTCCAAACTGAAAAATTTGCTTGCTGCCGTTTCTGGTGGCCTGGTGTCGAGCTCATTTTTGGCCCAAAAGCAAGAAAACCTGGATTTACACCAGTTTTTACATTTTCGTTGAAAACCGTTTTTTGACTCATTTTCGGTGTAAATCCAGGTTTTCCAGCTTTTGGGGCAAAAATGAGCTCGACACCAGGCCACCAGAAACGGCAGCAAGCAAATTTTTCAGTTTGGAAAATTGTTTTTAGGCTTATTTTCCTTGTTTTAAGGACTTTTTCGACCGGATTTTTTTTGTAATCTATTCTAGGATGTTTGCCCTACCAGGATATGAAGTCATATCCCGATTTGGACAAGGATAAGGTCCTAAAAAAGGATCAAGATTTAATCGGTTAAGACAGCGAAGTAGTTTTCTGGCTTATTTTTAATATTTTGGGGCTTTTTGGGCTGGCTTCTTTTTATAATGCATTCTACGATGTTTCCTCTACCAGGATATAAGACCAGATGTTAATTTGGACAAGGATATTATCCTGAAATCAAAAAAGGACGAAAATTGTTAACATGGACGGAGCAAAAGCATTTTCTGGTCTGTTTTTCGTAATCAAGATCCTTTTTAGAAATTTTTTTTTTATATTAACTCAGCAAGGACACCCCAATCGATGGGAGATGTTTGACATAATTTGGACAAGGATTACTAGGATGAGGACATGGTATTGAAAATGATTTTGTAAAATCAAAGAATTCTAATCTTTTTAATAATTTTAATAAAAGATATATGGAAAAATATATACACAAATCTACAAATTAGCAACTTGTTGAAATCTTAATCTACTTTTGACTAATTAACACTAATTAACAATACTATGGTAGCTTAATTTAATTTTTACATGTTCTTATGAACTTCTTGATCTCAATTGTTGCGGTTGTTGAAAAGTTTCCACTGATTTCCTCTTTCTGGCAGTTTTCCGATAGTTCCGGAGGATCCAAAAAAAGTTGGTGGCAGCATCCAGAATCCATAGGCATCAATCAAAAGGTCCTAAAAAGATTAACACAGAATTAATTTTATTGCGCCACAGAACAAATATGAAAAAGTTAAAGGATTTAAATTTATTAGTAGAATTTAGCTCGGACTTGGGTCAACTATAGCCAAAATAGATAAATTCTAAATTGCATTTTACAAACTTTCGGATATTTTTCCTTTTGATGGAAACATTTTATTAGAGAGTAATAGGTCTCCTCCATGAACTACTTTCGAGTGAAAAGCGAATTATTCAATCAATTTTTCAAGCCGAATTTTGATATTTCAGGTATTAAACTAACTTCAAATTTTTAATAAAAAAAGAGAATCACCTTATACAAGGTAGAGTAACCCATCTTTTATTTGATACCGCAGGAAATCACTAAATGCTTCTGGGATCTTAAATTAGTAACTCCGAGATTTATGAATGGTAAGGCATCGATCCGTTCTTCCCATACAGAAATAATATAGCCAATCTTGCTCATTATGGTTTTAGGCATAAGAAAAGGTTGCCATTTGCCAGATGGAATCGTCTCATTTGCTAAAAAGATAAAACAAAATTACTAACTAATATAACCAGAGAGGGGATTTAAAGAAACAAAATTTATAGAAGTAAAGTGGTATATAGTTTTACTTTACATCTTATTTTTGAAGGAAAAACTTGAATATTGATAATATATACGAGCCCTTACTTTGCCGAGAAACATAACCTTGCAAGTCCCATCCTTGTTATACTCGCAAAAGCATTCATTGGATCCGGTCAGAAAGCATTTTCCTCGATGTAAAATATCATTAATTCGTTTTAATATAATATTAAAAGTTGTTTTAATTGATCGTTTGGAACATTGATCGTCAATCTACCACCGCGCATCTTGACAACTCTGCAGCTACGATGAAGTGAAGTGACAAATATGAAACTATCTTCTTCTTCTTTTACTCTTGCGACTTTGACCAGCAAAGTTCCATGCAGAAGTTTAATCGGAAATGCACTGCACAGTGAATGTATCGACTTTTTCAAACATGCACTCTGCATATAATCGGGCGCTCAGTCTTGTAGGTCATGCAAAAATATAAAATAGGCGGGATCGTAAATCCAACCGCAAAATTTAGCTTAATTGCAAGGTACATAGAATAGTATTCTTAATAGAATTGCAGAATTGTGAGGCTGCAGCGCTACGAACATGCCCGAAATTCAGGGAATGAAAAAAGTGAAGATCTGCGATAACACCCTTTGATGCGTTATCATGGTTTTGGCCGAAAGGGAATTAGGGTAAGGGAAGTGAGGAAACTTGAAAGTCTTGTTTTTGCATTGCTGCGAGCTAGACAACAGCCCAAAGACGGAGTGAATTATTTTAATTTCTTAATAAAAGCTCACCTTTTCTCGAATTCGGGACCCATGGCATGGTGGTCGTGCGGCTCAACGAATTGATCCAACTCCGTCTCTGCGGCTTATTTAATCTAACTATTTTTCTGATTCAGATGCATTGAGAATGCTTAGTAATTATAGCTGTTTCGGATCCCTCCAAATTCTTGTTATGCTTTTTCGTAGTCCATTCCCAAATTCTGAACATACGACGTAAAATAAATAATACAATCAGATTTGGCTACGTGAATACTCCTATTTGGAAGTGCTTAGAAATTGTGAAAATTTTCAGGATTTTAATGAATAATTCTTAATTTCCGGGGAAACGGACATGCAACTATGTATTGCTTCTTATGTTTGCTAAAAGCTAGTTAGTTAGTATTATGTTATAGCTTATAATTGTAGTATTATTATGTAATAGCTTGTATTAAGCTTAAATAAAAATAAATAAATAAACAATTATGCCTAATTTCAATATAGTTATTGGGAATGCTTGTCATATTCTCAGAGGATAGCAAATTTTTATGTAAAAATTTCGGATATCACAAAAATGGAAAATTTAGATTCTCGAAACTTAGCAATTAACAAAGGCATTTCAAAATTCAACATTTTTAACTAGAAATAATATTTCTTAGCTCATTTATTATCATGACGTCCATTCAAACTTCGTTTCTTTACTTATTAAAATATTGAGCACATATTCTATCACTTAAAAGGTCTCTGCGATTTCTTGATTTTTGTCGTAATCAAGATCTGATTGTTCGATGTGTGGAAATTGATTGACTTTAAATTCTGGATTCATTGATGATCCTATGCGACAATTGAATGTTTCTGCGAAATGTGCTGAGTTCATAAGGACTGAGTTGATGCGGAAATATGGGTGAAGTTTAGTGTTCTGTGAAATTGTTGATGCAACTCTGTAGCTATTTGGAACATTAACACAATATTCCTGAGCAAAAGATGTATAAAAGATTTGAGAAATTGGTACGTTTAGCCAAATCAGTGGATGATTTCTGATACTGGAGATATTGAAAAATGTTTCAAATACTAAACGTAGCGCTCCGTCATCCGAAAATCTATCTTCAGCTGTAAGCTTAATATCCTGTAAATTAACATTATATATGTAAACTTGATCACAAGACTGCAGTGTAATTCAAATACTTCTTTTGTTACGGTTATTCCAAAAACATTCTCAAATTTTGTTACTGGTGGATCAGCCAATTCAATTTCCATAAAATTTTTAAAATCCTCGTTTTCTCTTAAGCCCGGAAGCAATTTATCCAAACTTGTTGGCGTAAAAAATTGTAAAATTGCTTTTGAAATTTTAAATCCTAACTTTGCATAAATTTCGTAATCTTGTAGATAGGAGCGTTTTTTTACTGCATATTTTGATAGTAAGCCAATTGGAATAACAATTTCGTCACGGAGTAAGACTGGAAAAATTTCTATTCCCATCGGGTTGTACAGGTACGTCCAAACATTGCCTGGGTTATTTGTAATTTTTTCATACATTAAGTGACGCTTGTTTATTTTTAGTTTTATCAAATTTTCAGCGAAGTTTTTTGATAAGTGCAACTGGAAAAAAGATATACTTGTTTAGATATTCACAGTACAACAAATGATACTACTTCAGAATTGCGATAAGACAGTATTCCTTCATTAAAATACAAGTTAAGGGCATTGGCATTAATTTTGATTTTGCTCAGTTTATTGCAAAGAATTTGTTTCTGATCGTCCGTGAGCCATTTAGATGACTGCAGAAATTCATCAAATTTCACTTTAATTTTCCTAAAGAATATAACATTATTTTTTTGAGCTACACAATTATCAAAATTACTCGAAAACATTCGTTATGTATTCATCCGCATATTTGAGATCGTTTTTGTTGATTTTTGAAGTTAAAATTTTTGCTGCAATGTCCTCCATGAGCGCAGTGGAAAGTTTCAAGCAGAAATTCTCGTCTTCACTTTTGTATTCTACTGATTTTATGTCGTTATGCAGGTCATGCAAGAACATGGCCATAAGTAAATTCTTAATATCACTGAAATATAAATAAATACAGTTTTTAAAAATCAACATTTGTTTTCTTATAATTACTCAAATTTATTATCCTCAAAAAAGGCAAATATTTTATCAATCGTTTCCTTGAAAAGCACACGAATTTGTTTAATACTTTGAACTCGATCTTTAAACAAATTAGATAAAAGTGTTTTCCAGTTAATCTAAAAATGAGAAATAAATTAAATTAGTGCTCGTTAAAGTCTCTTTGTGATAATTAAAATAACCTGCGGATATTCTGTTTGCATCTGTTCGATGTCAAAGTAAATTGGAGCCCTTTGAGACTGAAATTCCTCTTCTCGTGATCTCTTGGTAACTGATCCTTTAGAGAAATATACCATTGTGTACTAACCAAATCCCAAAATTTTAATAAAATTTACCCAAAACTTCAAAAACATCAAATTGGACTCCTTGTTCAATGTCAATAATTTTCTGTGATCTATTTAGTTTAGGAAGAAGGTCTAATACTCCCAAAGAATACAGAGTTGTATTAAGATTTATGATGTAAGGTCCAATGTCATTCAAACAGTCAATGTACGTTTGGTGAATAATACTAGCAGTTTTCTGGTAAAAAATTAAATAAAAATTCCAATAGCAGTTTATTTTTATATTAGAATTATATAGTTACCTTTTCAAGTGTTTTTGCTTCAATTTTTCTTAAACATTTTTCTTCATTGGAGTCAATTGAGTTTAAGGCAACTATTAAAGATGATTCAGTAGGTAAAGTAAGCATTGGGATAAACGATCTGAAAAATTTAAATGCAAATTAATTCATTACATATGCTTAAAAAGAGCCGTTATCGTAATTAATATTTTATTTCTGCACTAAACCTAAAACGTTAAAAAAACACAAGAAGCTGGATTGAGTACATGTTGTAAAATCGTATTCTCTCTCTCTCTCTCTGGTTCCTTTAATCTCTTGTGGGGCATGGATGTCTATTACACCGGCTCTCCACCTGCTCCGGTTCTGCGCCAACACTTTCAACTGGGGTCACGATTTGTTCATCTGGGTACCTTCCTTTTCGCCAGATCTTCTCCATGTTTTGCCCGGTCGTCCCATTCGGCGTCTTTCTTGGATTCCGTGAAGATTTCAATCTAGAGCCTGCTGTGCGATATTGTTTGGCTGTTTTATTAGTGTGTTGCCTATCTATTGCCACATTCGCCTGCAAATACTGGTGTCTATCCCATCTGGGCCTGTAAATCTGTGCTGGTCTTCGTTGGTAATGGATCTACGGCCAATGGATGTTAAGGATGCGCCAGGGACACCGGTTGACAAAGGCTTGTAGCTAGGATGTTATTTGACAGGTCACTTTCCATGTTGAACAACTGTACATCAGAACAGATTTTACGTTCGACTCGAATATCCGGAGTTTTTTGCGTCTGGAGATGTTGTTATCGCGCCAGATCTCAACAAGAGTATTAAATGCAACTTCAGCCTTATTGATGCGAGCCTGTAGATCAACTTCAGCTCTCCGTATGCTGTAACTATGCTTCCGATATAGCAAAATTTATCCACTTGCTCTATTTGCTGCTCTTACAGATAAATTTCATGTTGTCTTCTGGAGTCCAAGCTCATAAGTTTCATTTTAGCAGCACTGATCTTAAACCCTGTTCTGCGACCTTCTCTGCTCAGGGCTTCTGACATTTTCGCTACATGACTTTGTTTGTTGTATAGGAGGCATACATCGTCGGCATAGTCCAGGTGCGTAAGGTGATTAAAGAGTTTCCATCTAATCCCTCGCGATGGGTGGTGGTCGAGGTCACCACGTCATTAATGACGATCAGGAAAAGCAAAGGTGACAGTATGCATCCTTGTTTCACTCCATTCAGCACTTGGAACTTAGAAGGGCTCCGACAATTTTCCCTTGTGTTGATGGTGATAATTTTTTCTGGACTGCCTCTCCCACGTAAAGTTGCCATATATATATATTCGCGATCAACGGTGTTAAACGCCTTCGCAAAATCAGCGAACATTAGATGTAAAGGGGACCTCCATTCGTAACTAAAAATCGTATATTATAAACACGAATATGAAAAATTGACGGCGGTGTGAATAGAACTCCGCAGAACTCCATTCCTATAACGGATAGTGATTGATGAATTACTGGAATCCCTGTATTTAAATTATCTGCTATGTGGATGACTTATCGATTGTAGTGAGAGCTAAGTTTGAAGAAAACCTGGGTTACTTGCGTCAAGAAGCAATCAACACACGGAGTTCTGTTGATTTACGAAAAGACATAAACTAAGATAAATAGTTCCGTCGCGCATAGGCAACACCAGACTTACCATTAAAAATGAGGCTAAATTTCTCGGAGTGTTGCTGGACAGGAAACTAAATTGGGCAAGGCACTTACACGAAAAGAAAAACAAAGCGCACAGGGTTTTCTGGGAGTATAGGAATGCGATTGGTTAGCTATGGGGTTTGGTTCGATAATAGGCCTTAGGGAAGGTTGCCGAGCAGCGGGGCATACAACGGGCTATTTGAGCCTCAGTGTAAGGGAGGTAAGTACCTTCCCTCTAGCAAACCAACCAACCAAAAAAAAACCTTTAAATAACATTCTAACTGAGCCACAAGTATATATATATATATAATTTTATTTTACACTTACCCAGTGATGTCTACGTCAACTGTTAAATCAAATATAGGCATAAGTCTGGAATTAGAAGCGCTTGGACTTAGCATTAACAGGGTGGTGATAAGTTCTGTAAGAGCTTCGATCTTACTCAATCTATTGTACTTTTCATCATTGAAAATGTGTTCGGTGTAGTTACGTACTAAAATTACATAAATGAGTCTTTTTTTATGTTAAATGTAATGAGCCTACATACAATACGAATAGCTTTCATCTTTAAAATTACTGCAACTGTCGTAAAGTTTTTTAAATTTCACCGTAAAGTCATTGTCCGGTAGAAAGTCTAAAAGAAATTTTATTCATCTTTGCAGTAAATTAACACTTGTTTTTACCTTTAATCTTGTCTAGAAGAATTCTATCATCATTTCTGTCTTCCATGCGATGAATCATGAGGCCGTTGCATGCGTACCAATAAAAATCGTCACACGGATCAATGCTGTGATCCATGAGTGCAAGCATTTCACTAGCTGATCTCTTGCACACGTCAGTAGAACACACTTTTGGAGGTTTTGGACAATCTTTTTCAATTATTTTTTCTTTTATTATTGTTTTTTGCTGAAAAATATGTTGTCCACTAACAGGTTTGTAGTCCTCTTCTATATTGTGCTCTTGAGGAACATTTACGTCATCGTCAACTTGATTTGTGGCATATTCAAGAGACACTTGATCATCAGGAGAATTAAAAGAAGAGTCTTTTAGGCTATAACTGGATAACACAAAAAGTGATGATGGTGTTGTGGTTTTCGTCGCAGGTATCAATTCAGTCGAGTCCATAGACTTTCTAGTTCTAGCTGTTGTTGGCCCATCAACTGAATTAGGTGAATCTCTAGAAATAGTGGTGACATTAGAGATTTCGGAAGTATCGTGGTTTCTAGTGTGCTGAATAATTTCACCATCCACGGATTCGTCAGTTGCATTGGAAAAAGTTGTAGAGTAAGATTGAGTAGATTTATCAAAATATTCCTGCACATTTTCGGTGTTATTATTATAGAAAATTTTTTGAATGTCATGCTTAGTACTTGGTGCTGGATAACCAGAAGCAGATTTAGAGTTTCCGGATATACCTTGAACTGTATAAAATTTACTATATTTCAAAGTTGACTTTGCCGTATGTAACTCAGGATATTGTTTTGTACTGAGAGGCAATCTCTGAGCAGTTGTATATGAAGGAATTGTTATGGCTTTTATTGTAGTACTTTTTGTTGGTGTCCTAGACCATCTCTTTATTGGTTGGAATGGAATTGTTTCTATTGTCGAATTAGCTGTCGAACTCGATTGTGTAGTTTTTTGAGTCGTTTGTTCAACTCTTGTTCTAGCTCTATATTCTTGCAATAGTTTTGCATATAGTTCCGGATCAAAATTCTAACAACATGGTAAACAGAATAATTATTAAAAAAAAAGTATAAATTAAAAATTACAATTTACCTTTGGCATTTTTGGTGAACTTTCAGGATGTCTACTTTTTCCTGGTACAAAAAGAGCAACTAGCAACAGCAATAGAGATAACGTTAAAAAAGCTAGCAATAGACAAAGGCATGACTTGTATGACGAATCCCATCCCGGATATGTTCGTAATGAATTATCATTTGTTGAAACCATGGTACAAGTGTTTATAGTAACTGCACGTTTTTACAGAGTATGTTAACTCTGAAACAAATCGAAAGAAACTGAAATTTTAACCACAAATTGAATTTCAGTTGATGTTTTGCAGGAAATATTTTTACCACAAAACGTGAAATATTTAAATTGTTGATAAAAAATCGATAGCATAAATTAGGTTTTGAATGGTGGGCTTAACGAAAATAAATCCAATGAAGTCTGATTGCTTTTTAATATCAAGAATAAGATGTCTGCACTCTCCACGACGAAGGCTGTTGCCTCCAGACTAAAAATGCTTTTCATTGTTGCAATACCAAATATTTTTGGAGTTTTTAAATTCTCGATTCAAATTGTAGATGTAATTCTAATTTTTTTCTATTTTATAGCATATGTTATACAAGAAAATGTATAGGAATTATGAACAATCCACGAATCAAGACTAAATTAATAATAATAATTATAAGAAAACAAATAACCTGCGGCAATAGCAATCGAAAGTCTCAAGAAACTTATTTCAATGCTGGTATGTCTTAATTGTGCCCTACAAGGAAAATTAATGTGGCTACATCTCAATCGAATAGAAGATTTTTACAGTAAAAATTGCAAGCTTTCAAATTTCACCTTAATTACTATTGATCATATGTTGTGAAGATACCAAGTTTTAAAAATCAGGAAAATTTATTGGGTATGTAACAACGTATTACCATCAAAAGTAAAAGCTCTAAATGCTTTAAGTCTGATCTGGATCGTAGTGTTCAACAATTTTGTGTACCCTCATAAGGCTCATCCTAAAACATCCCAGTAAAAAAAATCACGTGGAATACATGATGATCCCACAAAGAACCTTCAATCCAGCAATCTTTACCCATTTATACCAATCCCCACCTCCTTAGATCCACTCCCCTTTTCCGACTCGATCGCCATCGTAAGAACTACGGTCAACACGAACCAATCACCAGGATGCTACGAAAAGTCAACGACCTTTCCTCCTTTGACTTCCATCTGAGTAAATCATCACTTCACAAAGCCTTATATCTTGATCCCGCCCATCCTGATCGCCTTTCTTAATTCTTTTTCTTTCCAGTTTGCATTTATTATAATTATAGCTCATATTGTAGCTTATACTATTAATTATAGCTTGTATTTTTATTTGTTGTACTATTATGTTAAAGCTTGTATTAAGCTTAAATAAATAAAGCACGAGCAAGAGATGTAAAATTAACGTGGCATTCAACGTGTCAATAATGATGCCACCTTTAAAATATAAGAAGTAGAATTTCTTTAAAATGTCAAATAGATGGGTTTGATTTGAGAATGTCGATTTGGCAAACATTCCACAAAATGGTTCGCAAGGGATGGCCATGTTTGAACTCATACACCATACAAAACCACCTTGTCTATAATTTTTTGTTAAGGCGTTGAAAATAGCTGTAAGGTATAATTTAGGTAGTGCAGAAATTAATCTTTAAAAAGAAACCAAACCATCTGATACCTTCGGCTCTCTGATTTAGCAAAAAAAAAATCTTTATGGCCTTCGTAATAATTTACACTCGTACGTGCACAGGCATTAGTCAACGAAGGTCAAAACAAAAGGAATGCAAAAAAACATATTATCATACAACAGAGATTATTGTAAATTTTCTAAATTCACTTTTCATCGGAGTTAGATTACAAACAATTTTATAGTTCCGATATTTTCAATAAATTACTTCCCACCCCCGAACCAAACAATATCCAGAAATTTCACCTGCAGTCAGACAGAGATTACACGCACAAGTTAATTTCCCAATTCAATTCGATTTATTTCTGCACTGAGGTTGAACACGTAACTTGCCAACAACGGCTGCACTCAGTCATTACAGTTTACTCCGTTCCAAAGTTGATTGAACGGAAATGTTCCTGAGTTTCCTTGATGCCCTTCACGCCGGCCACTACACATTTTACACCAAGCGCATGCCAACCGACCAAGCCAGTGGTGTTTTCAGCATTAAAGATTGAAGAAGCCCAGCGCCTCGCTCACTCAACATAACTCAACGACCAACATAAGCATTGAATCGTCGCAATGTCAAGAGGTTCAATTCAGGCGACTGCAATTTGAGGAAAGTGTGCCCGAGAAAAATTCATACGAAAGCGCACCACCCAACCACCCCACAGCCAGCAGCTTGACCAGCGTCTCACTGCACTGCAACGACAACGAGCCCATGAAATGCTTGACGGGAACAAAGCGATTTCCTTTCAAGCAGAGCGGTCGAAGTGAAACACATGAGTTTTCATTGAATCAAGCGAAACCACCAGTCAACGGACATGCTGGCTGAATTTCAGTGGACTGCTTTGCTTGACTGAAGGAATTGGGCAAGTGTGGTGCACTCGGGTAGGCTAGGCCGCTGTGAACTGAATTCCTCATTCCTGTTGACGACGGAAAGCAATTCTTCTATCGAACCCTGTGGCCGAGTAAAATGAAACTCAGTGCGCGGTGTTGATTGAATGATTAGCTAAGTTGAAACATGTGACGGGTTGCTTTATGTTGAATTGTTTTAGGGAAGTTCAATAGCCAAAACCACATTCGATTAACTCGTGCTTTTTCTAACGTAGGCGAAGAACCGATGAGTGAGTGGTAGGTAAGCACATTGGCTCTGCTCTGGCCTTTTCGAATTATAATAATTGCAACTGCTGGGGCGCTGGGAATTTTCTTTCGCAAGGAAATTAATGTTTATGTTGTCTTCCTTATAACAATGAATGTGTGCTATGACGTTTTGTGCTGTTTATTAATTTTTAAAATTCCATAACTTGTAAAATAATATTTTCTTCCGTTCTTTAGTATCATACAAATCAAGAGAAATTGTGTAACATCATTTAAAAATTAAAAAAATCAATATTTCCTGTTAAAACTAGGCAACTGTTAAAACGTTCTTCCATTAAAATGATACAAACAACGCATATATAATATTTAAGTTCACCTCCCTTCCTTAAATGTATGCTGAGAAATCGTTTTAATTATATTTTTCAGGAACCAAAATGTTTAGATAAAATAATGAAAAAACATGGGACAGAGATCAGCAAGCTTTAGATGACCGGTCATTAACGATATGTTCCGGAAGGGATTATATAAACATTATTTACCAGCATGTGATTTGTCCGGATGCCGCCACAGCAAAGGTAACTAAGAAAATTGTTTATCAATATTCAAGTAAGAATCGAAATCATTATTTCTTTTTATTTGTATTTCATTTCCTTTTTTTATTTTTCATTGTCATGGGTGTGTTTTTATGAATGACCGATTTAAAATTTACCACCTTATTTTGGATAAATTGTGAGCTAAGAAAATTCAAAGGATGTCTTCAAAACGTTTAACATAATATTAATTAGAAATCAAGAATTGTTGCAAGTAAAGTATTATTAAAGTTTTTATTTTTATGACCACCCGACTTAGTTTAAAAAAAACGACTTTGCCTTTGCGGTGGCGAGAGTAATATATAAAATATTTTGAATTATTGACAACATACTTCTTCTCAGTTCACATATAGGCAAAATAACTATTCGCTTTGCAGTGGTAACATCTTTCCTGGTCCTTTCTCTTTATTCTCCAACTGAATTTCGGCAGTTTTTGGCAAAATAAGACATTTTCCGCAGATTTACAAACTAGCTTGCTATAACTTAAAAAATCGAAATCAAAAACCGTCGTTTTTGCCCGGAAATTTTCTACGATTCGTTTTTGCCCGGAATCTCACTCGATTCGTTTTTGCGCGGAACATTTTCTAAGCCACTTTTGCCCGAACCGTATAAATAGGTCACTTTTACTCTAAGACCGTAAATTGATGTTCAGCCAAGGTAGATTATCTTTTGTCGTGCGCGTTGTGCAAGTAAAAATGGACTCGTTAAATTTTTCTGATGAAGAACTCGCGTGTCTTGCAATGTTAGCGAACGATAGTAATAATATTAATAAAATGAAACATAAATATTGGATGCATCCATTAAACCAGAACAGAAGTGAAGAAGGGGAATTTAAAAGTGCTTTTTGGTATTAAGGAGCCATCCAGACAAATTTTTTAATTATTGTAGGATGTCTATCGGAAGTTTTGATGATCTGGTTTGCAGAATAGGTGACAAGATAAATAAAAGCTCTTTCATAAGAGAAATGATCAGTGTGGAGTAGGGACTCACAATTACACTAAGGTATTTAAAAAGGAACACTTTAAATATTTTTTATGTATATTTATTTCCAATGAACTCAGAAAGGATAAGATAAATATATAAGAAACAATATATATAGAAACAAATTCGGAAAGTTTTCAATCATCAGATGAGAAGCATCTGATGAACTTGAGGCAAGGGTTGATTTGGTTTATTCGAGTTAAGTAGATTATATGCCAATATTCGCGCTCTTTGTTTTAAATATGAAGTCAGATGACAACCGATCAAACGATGCCGATAAGGCGAGACATGGTCGAAACTTCTACGCCCAAAAATAAACCTTATGAAAGCAATATTCAACTTACGTGTATATATTCTGTCCAATCGAGGGAAAGCTAAGCTTCCGAAAGTGAAATGAGGCAATGTTAACGTTTTTACCAGTGCTAGTCGTATACTGCTGGGTAATATATTAGCCGAGAGCAATAGTCTTCGCAGCCCAGCATAACTCATATAAAGCCTCATATTTACATTGTCACAGCAACTCATATTACGGCTCAAGACAATTCCGAGATTGGACACCTTGCTCAGTACAGGCAAAGAGATTCCATTTAGGCATATCGGAGGAATATCATTAACATCAAAGGTACTATTATAGAATTGTTGAATTATTATATTGGGACTTCCCAGGGTTCAACAACAAATTATATATCCTATCCAGGTCAGAGTTTATACGTACAATACAATCAAGGAGGCTGATGGGTCTGCTTAAGTAGATTTGTACATCGTCTGCATAGAGATGAATTGACATCGACTAGACAAAAAAACTACTGATGATAGCAACGGCAGAGCTACTGAAATTAAAGGAGTTATAAAGTTTCTCAAGTAGTAAGCCATGGTCAACACAGTCGAAAGCCTTGGAGAAATCAATTAATATCAGCGCGGTAAACTTATCCTGATCCAGGGCGCTTCTAATGTCTGTAGACACCTTTAAGACAACCGTTTCACACCTGTGGAAGCTACGGATACCCGACTGCCACCGCGTTAGTATGTCATTTTGTTCAACATGGTCAAGTATTTGCTTCGATATTATTTTTTCTAACATCTTGGAAAAAAAAACATAATAAGCTGATTGGACGAAAGCCAGCCAGACAATTTGGAGAAGACTTCTTTGGTATAGATAAGACTGCAGCGACTTTCTAATTGCTCGGAAAAAAGATGACATTAAATTAGATTAATATCTACTAATAAACGGTAGTGATAGGTTGTCAGGGCCCACAGCATCAGATTTGATGGAATACAACGCAAGAGTAAGTTCATCTAAACTCACTCCGCGGGAAGAGAACCTCGTCAGATACATACTAATTCTCAATCTCATCAACAGTCCTCCCGTTCGCAAGTGTCTATAACTTGTTTTGTTTTTATAAATAAAAGTTGGCTTATTTGCTTCTATTTATAATAAAAAGTTGCGATTTTACTAGGTATTCAATTAAGGACTTACCCCTGTCATTGTTGTCCGTGCTGCCCAACACAGTATGATGTGCGTTTGCGTCACAGCCTATGACTAACCTTTATTCTTCAGAGTTTCTGTGGAAGGTGGATTCTCTTCATATGGAAGGTATGCCGATGCTAGTAGTAGCTTCTTTTGGTCTCGTGTGAAATGTTGGTGATCCTTACACGAGCCAGACGCATCCTTTTTGTCAATCGTGGCTTTCTTACGCCTCCAATTTTCTGAAATCTTACCAAACAACTTTATTAAATCAGAAAATCAAAAGAAAACAGTTAATAAAATAGACAAATGCAATATTTAAAAATATAAAAACTTAACTTAAATATACACAGAACAGTTCTTCAAAATTCTAACACAAAAAAAAATTTTGGATTTAAACTATAATATAATAATTTGCGAATGGTACAAATAATACAAGTTACATGTTTTAAACTTAAAATACTGGACAACAATGAACAAGGGATAACTTTTTTTCGCAGGAATTGCCAAGCAAGTAATGCAGTAATAATTGAAAGAGGTTAGATTCCTTAATTACTTTGAGCATACAAAATAATATACATTCTTAGAACATTTTTATTAGCACAAATTTGTGTTCCAAGTAATTTGGGTAGATACTGTATTTGTGACTATTAACATACATGGACAACGCGACATTTAAATTGGACAGTGGGACATTAAATTTGTCCTAGGTTATGAGGTTTTGTTTTGGAAATTTCTTAAAATTATTAGACAGTTATATATTTATGCTATATATTAAAGTGTCTGCCCAATTCCAGTACAGCTCTAAGGCTGTAAAAATCAAATTGGGACTACAGCACTACCACTGGCGAAATGAAATACCTAGTGAGAATCACTTAAACGAATGGGTACAAAATTTTAATGTAAAATAAAAACTTACCGGCCAGTAACACGTTAAAATTCAAAAATTTAAAATAACTTTATTGTTTTATCGTATACATTATTTCTTCTGGAATTTTATTGTTACAGCAATTTTCACATTTGACAATTTATTTTAAATTTATACAATGTAAATCGTAAGGGAAATTTTACTTAGCGTATAAATGTCTACTTGAATAAATAAAAGTAAAATGCAAAGATATTTCTCAACTTTATATAATTCGTAAATACCACAATTAGAATATTTTTTGTATTTTAATATTGGAATGAGGTTTTCGTAATTTTGCAATAATTTCCCTTTATTTTATGAACAATTTATATCATTTTATGCACCAGTTTTGGTTCGTATCAATTTATGACAATTAGTAAAATTTTTATTTTATTACATTTGTTGCGTAGCATCTGTAAGAGTTTTAAAAAAACAACAAACAGATTTTATAGGAAAATGTTTAACCACTATACGAAATGATTGGCGTAAATATCGCAAATTCTCATCATATACTTGTTGTTTCAAAGGCAATAAAATTTGTCCCGACATTTTGAAGTTTTTACTTAAAAAATTTTTACTCTAATATAAAAAAACTTATTTTACGTATGTAAAAAAGTGATTTTGTATCTACAAAATATTATTATTTAATTATTAGGACTATACGAAAAAATATCCAAAATAATACATACATGTAAATATTTTTAGTTATTTTCTAGAATTTTTTTTCGAATGTAACATAAAAATACGTCTTGTGGTTTCTGCGTGATTTTATTCTATTTAAAACTAAAATTAACAATTAAAGCCCTTCAATCAGCTTAATATACTTAGAAAAGTTTATAAACGAGAAATTTAAAAAAAAAAATCAATAAAAAATATAAAAGTGGCCTTAAAGAGGATCACAATAACTTACTTCTTATAAAAGTACAAGCAGTAACTATTACAAAATGAAGAAGAAGTAGCAGGAATAATTACGAAAATGCTCGCTTGAATAACTTAAATTTGAATGAAACGCAAACGATATTGATACAACAACAAGAAAATTTTGTGACAAAAAGAACGGTGTCGTCCACCTTTAGAAATGAAATCCGAAAATCGAATCTTCTAAGCTATGAAATTAGCAAGTTAGTTCTCTTTAATTTGCAATTCCGTGATACTTCTTCAATCTCTACAACAAGTCCTTACCACACTAAGAGTTTCTTGTAATTTACATTTAACAACAACAGCTTCAAAATATATATAAAAATAAATTCAATAATTAATCTTGTATTAAACTAAACATTAAGCGAGCATAAGTTGCAGCCATTCTGTTTGCCACAGAACCCGTTACACGTAGGAAATAGTTTGAATGGAGTTTGATAGTTGTTCCATAAAGGAATAGCAGAAGGTGCCGATACTTGCCATAAATTTGAAGTTTGTGTTGTTGGTGCTGTTGCTGCTGCTGTAGCTGATACAGCTGCAGCGGCGGCAGCTGCTATGAAATTTGTAGGGAATGTACTTGCTGAGGATAGTGTAGCCGGTCCAAGTGTCGATGATGGTGTAGTAGAAGAGACGTCAACTAAGAATGGTGCCTTTCTAAATCTGGCGGTCCCACGTCGACGATTAACGGCTCCGCTTTGATTTTCTACTCACATTACCTTCAATTATAATCTTTACATTATAAATTGTAATTTCTGTTTAGTATTTTTTTTATTTAATAAATAATTACTTGAAGAATTTGGCTAGCTTCAAACGCTGTACCTGGCAGGAGAATAACTGGAGTAGATACATGACCTGATTCTACGCACAACATATTTGGGTATTCATCATCGCCGAAATCAGCTATTTCTCTGGCTTGGTCGACCCAAGGATTCCATATTACTGAAACATAAACAGAATATAAATCCAAAATCTTAGCAAACATGCAAACAGATAGACATTTCTACTTTTATTATTATCATGTAAATACTACCCAAACGAAAAAGGTTCGTCTACAGTTGAAAGATCATTAATAAACATTAAGAATAAAAGAGGACCGAGGATATATCCCTGAGGTACCCCGCTTAAGATAGGAAGATAATCAGATGACTTATCATTGCAGAAAACCGTTTGTTTGCGTCCCCTCAAATATGACAATATCAAATTACATGCAGCATTACAAAAGTTAAATAACGAACCAAGTTTCCAGTACAAAAACCTGTGATTAACTTTGTCGAAGGCCTTCGAGAAGTCGAGTAGAACCAGTGCCGTAAAATCATCATTGTTACAGGAAATTCGTATGTCATCATTGATTTTGAGCAAGGCCATCGTACAACTGTGTTTAGTTCGGAAGCCTGATTGAAAATCTGACAATAGGTTGTTGCGCACAAGACAGAGTATAATCTGCGCATGAAGTACTTTTTTGAAAGCCTTAGAAAGAAATGGTAGGGTAAATATCGGACGATATTCCACAGGATTTGAAGACTTCTTAGTGATAGGCACTATTTTTGAAATTTTCCATATCTTTGGGAAAGTTGATCTACTTATAATATTGTTAAATAGATGTGTGAGACTGGGGAAATGATTGGAAGCAGTATTTTTATAAACCTTGCATTCAGGTAATCCAATCCAATTGCATTAGATTTTATAGACATCACTGCAGAAAAGACATCAATATCAGTAACTGGATTAAACGAGAAGCCTTCGGAAGGTTCACGACTATCAAACACATGATCAAGATTTGTATATGAACTGGTACTAGAGAATCCGTTGGACGTAAAAATCCTATTCAAATAATTTAGGTTTTCTTCTATAATGCCACCTCTTGTCTTACCAATACCAACTGCTGACAAGTTATGCCACAGTTTTTTAGTGGGCAGCCGAGGATTAAATTTAGAAGTAGTAAGTAAGTATTTCCCTATTTACAGTGTTGCGCAAAGTACGAAAGTTCAATCTCCGATATGCTTTATTTCGTTCCGTAATAAGCCATCTAATCCTCTCGGTAAACCATGGGCACTGCGGGTTGAGAATACGACGGCGTTTTAACAGCACAAATTTGTCATATAGGTAAGATATTAACTCCGTAATATATTTAATCTGATCGTCAAGTCCCAGTTCATTTGTTCAGCCTCGGCAAGGAGATCCTCATAATTGATGCCATTAAAATCGCGATATTTGAAGACTTGTTCAATTTCCGACTGCAGGACTGCATTGTATATACCAAGGATTAAATCATGTTTAGAGAAACCAGGTAAAGATATCTGATTTGATAACAGCAATTTAACAGGGTCATCAACTATGTATTAGCAAATCCAGTGAAGTAGAAGAAGTTGATGTAAAGTGCGTTGGGTCCGAATTTACCACTTCGGAATTGGATCAATTGGCTGAGGGGCACGACCACCATGCCATGGTTCCTGCGTTCAAGACCAGGTTTCCCCGTGGTTTTTAAAATTGAATTAAAAAATCCACTCAGTCTCTGGGCTGTTGTCTAGCTCGCAGCAATGCAAAAACAAGACATTCAAGATACCTCACTCCCCTTACCCTAAATTCCCTTTCGGGCAAAGCCATGCTAACGCATCAAAGGGTTGTCCCCTAGGCCACATAGTACAAAAAGAAGTCCGGATAGAAGTTATAACAATTACATACGCTTTCTCGATGCCTTTCTTCCTTATTTGTCATAATTACTACAAACAACTTCTGATCGTTATACAATTTACAAACATTTATGACAGATGGTGTACTAAGAGATTGATCGTTTGAAATGGTTATGTGATTTCAAAACAGATATGTCCAAATTTCATTCCAAATATTGAAATCGTCACCAAAGCTCCACTTACCTGTATCTGGAAAATTATATTTTTGCAGCCTCATTTTTCTGCCTGACACAACATTTGTAATGATGTGTTCTTGTGGAGTGTGCTGATATATCCTATCGGTCCATTCACCAATTGTGACAACTTCTCTTCCCTCTTGATAAATAGCACCTTCTCTTGTCTAAATGGTAAACGTATTTTACAAATTGATTGGATATTAAACTCAATCTCAAACTTTACCTTATCAATAAAAGTACAGCCATGTAGGCCAGTTATTTGGCATCGACGTACATCAGGAACTTTTAAATAAGTGTGAAGTAATAAATTAAAGGAAAATGTTAGATCCTTACTCGGATTATATACTCCAATATGGAAATGTAGCTCTTTTTCGCGCAGTATTAGGCGGTATGTTATTCGAAAACTGTAAAATACAATGAATTTAAGTTAATATGAATTGATAAAAATGAAGGGATTCATGCTATAACCAGGCGAAATCAAGTTTTTCGTAAAACAAAGTTCCGAACTTTTGGTACAAAGTACAGCTATCATTTGTTAAGTTTAATTCCCATGCCTGATTAGTGCATCCATTTGGTATACTCACGGATAATTCCACATTGATCTAGTGAATTCGTTGTCCATAAGGGAAAAGAGTGCCTCAACATCTCCATTATGCAGCCGTTCTGGTGGTCTTTCTAGCGTCCATCTGGTTATTCTGGCAAAGCCGTGTTGGGGTCCAAAAGACCAAGGCCCGAACTGAGCTATTTTTGTTAAAAAAAAAAAAAATAATGTTAGAATTAATCTGAGAAAAATTAACAAAACTCACGAAATACGAATGGAATGCCGCCTCGAATTGCCTTTTTGCCGTCGAATGATGCTAATTTGCTAAAAATAAAAATTTAATGGAAAGTTATTAGAGAGGTTCTGAATACATTAAATATTATAAAAATTCTTTGCACGCAATCAATGTGGTAATTGTTATCAAAATTAATAAGCTTAGCACGGTTCTGAATGAATCGCATTCACTCCCGCCTAATTGTTTACAATCAACAGTTTGCCGTAACACCTGAATTTCGCTTTTAAGAAATCAAACAAAAGCATGCCGGAGAGAGAAAATCAATTCAATATTCATGCGTTCACTAACCCTGACCTTCGGTAGTCAATTGAAATTTTTCGTGTTCATTTTCGTCTGTTTTCTTTGATCGATTGACCAGATTGGTAATGCAGTTCAGATCACATAATCCGGAAGTGGGTGATAGATACACGGCGTTAGGTGCACAATGAATGAATGGCGAATTAACGCTTTTAAATTGCCTCTTTTTTTATGAACATGTTTTCTTAAAATTAGTTTATTATTATTAAGACACGTTAGGATGTGAGTCGATGATTGTAGCGGTATCAGCTTCTAAATGGGAGTCTGCGAGGGCGAATTGTACCTTTTACAACTGTTAAGTAATTGTATGTTGTAAATTCTTACTAATGGTTGGTTAGTCGGGCCGCTTGGTGCCGAAGTACCAACTCCACTCGGAGGCCATGTGGGCCCATTATGAATGCCCTCAATATAAAATAAGACAACATGGTCAGAATTTAAAACCATCCAGATCTCTGTAAGAATTTATTTAAATCCACCAGTGCTATCTCAGCTAAATCTTCCAGATTTGCAAAGAATCTTGCTCCCAAACAGGCGAGTCGTCGTTCTTTTAGAGTTGGACATTCACAGAGTATGAGCACTATGGATTCAGTTTCCTCCTTGTCTCTACAACTTCTGCAGAACTCATTCAATGGTACGCCGAGTCTCATGACCATAACACCTATAGGGTGTAACGCCCTCTCCAAGATATTATCATTGATGGGTGTGGTCTGGGCATAAACCCGAACAAGCGAGAGTTAATACTCTTCTCTCGGAGACATAACACCTCCTCTGAATTGCCCTATACTAGGCCGGGTTAGGCTGAAACTGTGTAATCACGTTAAATATCTAGGACTAGTCCTAGATAGAAAACTTACCTGGACGCCTAACATCCAGGAAAGAGTACGGAAGGCTACAGTAGCGCTGTACTCGTGTAAAAAGGCAATAGGGAAAAGAATGGGAGCCACGCATTGTGCATTGGCTCTACACAAGTGTCATACGACCTATACTTATGTATGGGATGATTGTCTGGTGGCCGGCACTAAATATATCAACCCATCACAAAGCAATGGATAAAGTTCAGAGGATGGCAACACTGTTGATAACAGGTGCCCTTCCAAAGCCCTGAACACTATTCTCTACCTTCTACCGTTGGATCTCTTTGGTAAGCAAACCGCATCCTCAGCCGCCATTAGGCTTAATTCAATCCAGACCTGGAAACGAACCGACTTCGGTCACTCTAAAATCCTGGATAGAAGAACTACCAGCAATATCGACTATATCTCGCCCAAGCTTTTCTTTGAGACTAAATTTGACTTCTTCTTTCCCACCAGATCGGAATGGGAGGAAGGTGCTCCCCAATGGGGGTGATTCAGTGCATCTCTACACTGACGGCTCCAAACTAGAGGACAGAGTAGGTGGAGTTATCTTCTCGGAACATTTGGACCTCGATATCTCATTCCGCTTACCTGACTACTGCAGCGTGTTTCAGGCGGAAATCATGGCTATAAAGGTAGCCGCGGACCGCCTGAATTTTTTAATGCTACCGGCTTTTTAGAGATCTCTGACCACCTAATTATTTTATTGCACTTAAGGTAGCAAATCCTTTAAGTAAACAAAATTTTTATGATAAAGGGTCGAAAATGTTGGTTTTGGGTTAACAGGTAATTAGTTTTAATTATTGTTGCAAAAACGTTATAAAAATGTTAGTGTAATTTTTTTTATTGCCGATATTAGCATGTGTTAGCCAGAATTCACATCCTTGTATCCTTGTATTGGAAATTTTGCTATAAAAAAGGGTCAGTAAACAAGAATACCTATCATAGTTGAAAAACAAAACAATAAGTACGGCTGTTTTTAAGCAAAAATTATTAAAAAATGGTAGAATTTACAGTTGAGGAATACGCGGATATTATTTACATTTATGGTGTAGTAGACGGAAAAGAGAGAGCGGCTGTACTGGAATATCAAAGGAGATTCCCTAATCGGCGAGCACCCTAAAGAGGGGTAATTACACGGACTTTTTAAAGGTTAAGAGAAAAAGGAAGTGTAACTTCACACGACATGGAGACACGACCCGAAACTTTGGGAACTTCTGCCGACGTCGTGCAGCAAATAATCACCATCGTGAGACAATATCCTGAAACAAGCACGAAACGAGTCGCAATGCAATTAGGGGTGTCTTTATCTAAGGTTTGGAGAGTTATTCATCGAGAGAGATTACGTCCATATCACCATAACCCAGTCCAAGGACTACTAGAAGGAGATTCCGAGAAAAGACCGGAATTTAGCACTTGGCTTCTGGAACGCGACATTGACGATATTGCGTTTCTGGACTGAATTCTGTGGACGGATGAATCTCAATTCATCAGGGATGGTATCACGAACTTCCGTAACCTCCATACCTGGTCGGAAACTAACCCACACAGGGCAAAGGTGACCTCATTCTAGCAGAAATTCAGTGTCAATGCATGGGCTGGTATCATCGGCAACCATTTGGTTGGACCATTCATTTTGCCGCAAGTGCTTAATAGTGAAATTTATGCAAACTTTTTGGACAATACACTTGTAGATGTAATAGAAGAAAACCCTATGGATAATCTTAGGGGAATTTTTCACCAACACGATGGAGTACCAGTGCATACGGCTAACATTGTGAAGGCAATACTTAGTCAAAAATTTGAAAACCGCTGCATTGGACAAGGTGCACCGATTCCTTGGCCTGCTAGATCACCAGACCTTACCCCATTGGACTTTTTCTTATGGGGAACAATGAAGGATGAAGTTTATTCAAGCCCTGTTAACACTAGGGAGGATTTAGTTAGCAGGATTGGGAATGCAGCGACGAAAATACTGGAGAGGCTGGCTTGCAATACGCCTTAGACAGGGACTTAGAAGGAGGTTGTTGAAATGCATCGAAAGTTGCGGTGGACATTTTGAACGACTTTTGTTACTTATCAAGATTAATTGTAATTATTTTTAAATTGAATAAAAAGAATTTTTGAGTTAATATGAGTTTAATTTCTTTAAATTGTTGATTTTTATAATATTCTCCGATAGGATTTCTACGTATAAATTTCTAAATACTTGCCCAACGTGGACATGTTGCACCTTTTTGGAAAGGTAATAAGACGGGAAATCCAATAAAAATAAGAAAGAGGTATACTAATTACATAAATTTCGGAAAAAATTTGAGAAAATGCTGAAATTTTGGTAATTTACAAACATTTTTTTCAATTTTAGCCGTGACTGTACCTGCAGTGGTAGTAGTGAGATCAAGATTGTTGACATTTTTGGAAAGGTTATTAGGATAGTTATTTGATGTCGCTATGTTGGGTAGATCAAAAGATAAAACTAAAAGAGTAATGTGCATACCATGAAAAACTGAAATTTATGAATCACCCTGTAACTCCCAAACGGTTGAGAGTCGAACCCCCCCGCCATACAATTTTTTGTTTGCCTAGGTGAGATCTATCACCCCAATGATTTTGGCACGACAAATCTGAAACACCCTGTATATATACAATAGAGCAGTGATGAGCATTATTCGAATAAATTTTTATTCGATTTTCAATTTATTTTAAGTTATTCGCAAATAATTATTTGTTATTTGGTGCTCCTTAATCCAATTTCAAATAATTATTTGTTATTCGATCGTTCGTTATTCGATAATCAAATAATTATTCGTTATTTGATGAATTATTCGCAAATAATTATCTGTTATTTGGTGATTTTAATTCGAATTTCAAATAATTATTTGTTATTCGATTATCAAGTAATTATTCGATAGTTGATGTCTCTTTACGAAATAATTATTTGTTGTTGGTGTCCATTAGTTCAAGTATTCCATAAAGAGACATCAACTATCGAATAATTACTTGATAATCGAATAACAAATAATTATTTGAAATTCGAATAAAAAGCACCAAATAACAAATAATTATTTGCGAATAATCCTCCAAATAACAAATAATTTTTGTAATCAAATAAATTTTTATTCGATTTTTCAATTTATTTGAGCTTTTAGCTTTTATCTTTATTCGAATAAAAAATTCCCATCTCTGCAATAGAGGACCAGCTACTAAGTCTTGTTTACAACTTTCAGAAGAAGGGCAATTGAAGCTGTAGTTGGGTTTTAATTTTTTAACTTTATTTTTTATAAATATATTAAAATAATTGATTGTGAAGAATTTTGTTCACTAAAGACAATCGCTCCACACAGCTAAGGATTTTAATTCTTCCCCGTCATTCCGATCACGAACAAAAACGTTTGCTGCAACACGAATAAAATCGTAATACATTCACTCGTCGAGCAAACACGTAGAATCGTGATAATTTAGTTTTTATCCACAAGGCATCCCGCAGCCCAGACAACTCCCGGCGCTACTAAAACTGATGGTTCTTGGAGCACTGAAGGCGTTTAACCTTCATGATAACTATGTATGTAGGTACCTACTAAAACTTCTTCTACGTTTCCTTGCCGCTAGCTGATTTTGAGAAGTATTACCATTTCGGTGTGGCTTCGGTTTGAATATTTCGTTTCTACATCAAAGGTATACTATTCCTTTAGCTTGTTCTGCTTCTGTATGTCACTGTACGCGAATAATTTATAGATGTATGTTACCTCAAACATAAAAATGCACCCAATTGTTTTTATATACGCTTTTTCGAAATTCCATTTTAAAACATTATTCGCCAATTCGAATTTGTTGCTGTTTTTCGCTTCACTTCTGTGCAACTTTTTGCCAATTCCTTGGAACTATGGAACGAGAACTGTCGGAGCATCCTTCCTCACGATAGTGCAATGCTTAACTCCTCAGCCCAGTCAAGTGTTTTCATTTCGCTTCTGGTATCTGTAATTTTTCATACTTTTTGCTAATTACGGCAACCCATTAATTTAGTGTACACTTTAAAAAGGCTTTGAAAGTAGAAAATCGATTGAAACTCATTGACTTTTTCAAGAGTTGTTAAATTGAAGCAAGTTGTTTCAGCTCTTTGGGTAAATTTTGAATGTTAGCACACATTTTCAAGTGTTTATTATAAATTATATGTTTAAATTGAATTATTTGTCCATTTGGCTGGAAATAAATTGATCATCAGACGTTAAAAAAAAACGCTCGACTAATATTTGTAAATAAGCCAAAGTTGAATGCTCGTTTTATACTAAAAAAAATCCCTTTGTGAAATACTGTCTGAGGCCGACAATAAATCTCTTGTCCAGGTCTAACAGGTTCTTATCACCAAATGGCAAATTTAATGTCGAATCCGAATCTCTTCCCAAAAAAGTTATTCGCTTTTTATGTAAACGCGACAGCGCGTAGTACTATTGGACTGTAGCAGAAACGAGAAAACAAGAATTCCAGCATAATCACTAAGAAGTAAGTAAGAAAATTTGAAAGTGAAGGCCAAAATTAGACAAGCAAGGCCACTTTTAGTTGGAGAGATCGGTCGCGGCTAAGGGATTGTATCCGGCAATTTTTTCCATAACATATAGCACAAATTTTAGCTAACTTTTCAGCGAGTCGTCTCATTTAAAATAATTGCATTCATTGATTGTACGCTTCAACGAGGAGATCTTTCCAATTGTTCTCATCATTCAATCTTTCTCTGCTTCATCCTCCTCCTCCGTTAATTTCCTAACGAGCTAACATTTTTCAAAATGGTTCCACATTTAATTATGAATCGAAATTAATAAGAAAATCCATTTTAATGGGCTCGGAAGTTAACCTTGTTCTTTCCATTTCCATATAAGCTTTGTGAATTTTTGCGAGCCAAAGTGAACAGACTCGATTAAAACTTTATGCGTGTTAAGAGCTACTGCACGAAGATTTTAGCATAGTTAGAATATAGCACTTGACTTGAGATATGCTGAGTTTAAAAAGCAACTGGGACCTTCAAAACTAGTTCAATGTAGAATGGCATTTCGATTATTTGCAACATAAATGAGGTTACGCTAGAGGGTTATTAGCGAGTAAAGAACTATATTTAAACAAACCCATTTTGTATGCAGTCAAAATTACAATTGAATAATTTTGAAGGCTGGAATAATATGTAAATAGAATAGCGAAATTTAGAGAAGGTAAAGAAATCAACTTAAAGCCAATATTTTCAAAATACATTGTAGTGATTTCGAATATATATGTTTTTTCTTTAGAATTAACCTTTCTAACATAGAAGGCACACTCCTTCGTTGGAGCCGAAAATCAATTAACCATCAATTCTATCAAACGGTGGAATGAGGTTTCCATACCAACATGCATAGGAAAGAAACAAGCAAAAGGAAGGAATATGAAGAAAACCCAGCACACAACATGCATAACAGATAGTCACGGTAGCACAGAGAATAGATAATATCTAAATGCCTCCTTGCTAAGACTTAAATCGAAATTAGGATATGCATTAACAGCCCTACATAAACGGTTAATTGATTCATACATGCAATAATTTGATCTGGATGGTTCAACATGCAATAAAGGCAGTCTTCTGAGATTATGTTGGGACTGGCTGAAGGAAACCTTGCTAACAAGTCTTTATTAGAGTTCAAGAGCTGATGTATAATGACCAAGTAAGCGACTTTGCGTCTTGTTTAAAGTGAGGGCAAACCGGAGGCGGTCGGTCTAGGGCAAAAGTCTAAGCGGATCGTCCTAAGTGAGCCCTCTTAACGAAAATCTGACGAAATTACCTTGCACCGATTCGATCCGCTTGGAATGAATAGCGTAGTGGGGCGACCAAACCTGAAATGCATATTCTAGAATAAGTCTAACTAAGAAGCAGTACAAATGAATCAAAGTTGGTAAATCCGAGAACTCCCTAGATCAATGCTTTACAAAGCCTAGGGTTAAACTGCCTCTAGACACAATATAATTAATATGCAGAGTAAAGTCAAGTTTCCTATCAAGTTTTACTCCAAGGTCAGTTAGGGACAGCACGCGACGGAGGCACAAACACCACAAGAACCACATTTCTCAAAATGAAGATCCACTTCAGGAACATATCTAAGTCCTTCTGAATGAGCTCGGCGTCACCACCGCCCTTAATATAAGAGACGATCTTAATATCATCAGCGTAGAACAGAACATAAGAGTGCGAGATCAGATGGATAATGTCATCAATGACAAGAACGAATAGTAGAGGGCCGAGATCACTACCATTCAATTCTTGAGACAGAGCCATGGAGCGACACACGATATGTCCTGTCTCTTAGATATGAAGAAATCCAGTCGAGGGGAAATTCAGCCTCTTGAGTTTAAATACAATGATGGAGTTAGGGAGTTTATCAAAGGCTTTACTGAAATCCGTGTATATACAGTTTGTCTAGTAAGTTCGCAGTCGTTAATCTATCGGGCAAAAGCCCATGCTGATTGGGGGAGATTAAACTTTGACAGCGCTGACTAAGAATCCCTGAACATAAATAGTAACACATTGAATTTAGGAAAAAAAAATTTGTAAAATTGCACATTAATTGAAATAAATAATTGCAAAAAGACGAAATATATTTATTTAATTTAAGTTGATTCTGATGGTAGAACTGTTATAAATTGGGCCGCTAAATAAGTTGATTTCTAAATTTAATTTTTCTTCATCAGCAACCGTCTTGATTCACAGGTTTTTTAATTGTAGGACACAACAGGTGAAGGTTTGGAACTGAGGCAGAGGCACTAGCTCTATGTTGTGGAGTGCCTCAAGGATCACTTCTCGGTTCACTCTTATTTGGCCTGTATATTAATGACCTGCCTGATGTTATTCAAGACTGCAAAATTCATCTGTATGCATATGACATTTCAAATTTACCTAAGCAGGTCTATCGGTCTTATGGAGGACTGTGTGAATCATCTTAACTCTGACTTAAATCGAGTTTCACAATGGGCGTCAAAAAACCACCTCATATTAAACCATAATAAGTCTCAATCTATGATACTATACAGACACGATATTGATGCCAGCGATATACCACCAGTTGTACTTAACGGTAGTGTCTTATTTTTCGTTGATACTGTAAAAAGTCTTGGCGTTACTCTGAATTTGTCCATGAGCTGTTGTGATCACATAAACGGTATCATACGTAAAATCTAGAGCTTCACGATACTCGAGATAATTCTCGCTGCCGATATCGGTCTCGACACAATACCGAGACCGACAGCGAGACCAATATCATTGGTAACAGGGGGATACCGAGAGCGAGATTGAGGTGACAAGAGTGGACGAGATATTAGTTTTGATCATTTTATTGTGGACAATTTTTTTTAGTTGTTTCAGCTTTTATGTCGCTCCGAAAAATTTCAATTATGTGATTTATGAGGCATATAAGTATACACTGCTCTCCTCAATTACTTCTCTCTACATTATTTCCTTCTTCAGATATTTGCGCTTTATCCCCAATAGCAAACAAGAGCCATTGCTACCTTATTTTGGCGATGGGAATATGAAAAAAATGCATATATTCATAGATATATCACTTGTCCTCGCTCCCCGTTATCCCAACGAAATACCCTTTTTTTATCTTGCCGAGAGCGATATCGCACCGAGACTGGACGACGCCGAGATTGCGACGAGAGCGAGATCGACTTCACATTGACGAGACCAAGACCGAGATCTGTAAAAGTCTGCCGTGAAGCCCTAGTAAAATCTATGGTGGCCTTCGTAGACTGTGGTTGTCGGCTGGAATTTTATCGAAGTCAGCGTGAACTAAACTTGTCAAAACACTTCTATTGTCTCATTTTACTAGCGGAAGCATGATTTTTCCTCATTTGGATTCTTCCTGTGTCAGAAAACTGGAGATCGCTCCCAATGATTGCACGAGATTTGTATTTGGGTTGAGGCGATTTTACCACATATCGCCATTTCGAATCCATATTTTCCTAATTCGCAAGCAGTTAGTTTTTATGTCAAAAAAGAGGGTGCCTACTTAAGCGACGAGTTGAATTGTCTGCGTTCATCTAGAAGTTTAGGCATTCATATTCCAAGTCATAAATATTTATGGAGAACTCTTACTTTGTCCGAGCAGCCACATATTTGAAATTCACTTACTCCGAATTTGCAGCGTTCTGGGACGGTGTAGACTTTCAAGAGGCTTGTGTCGGAATATTGACACATAGATTGATTGTCTGCGACTTTTTTAAGACAGCTTTTCTTTCTGACAACTGCGATACTAGCTCTAATGATTTTAGCTACTTGACATTATTTCCTCCTTCTTCACTGGAAATGAAAGATCTTACATTTGATGACGATACAGTCGCGAATGACATCAATAATTTGGCAGATAGTTTTTCGTGCGGTCCTGATGGTATTCCTATTTCCCTTTATAAGAACTGTTCTTCTTCCTTGGATTCTGTTCTTTGTTATTTATTTAATTTATCTATTTCTTGTGGAGTCTTTCCAAAATCTTATTATCCCTCTTCACAAGAAAGGCAAGAGGTGTGATATTTCCAATTACAGACCCATTGCAAACTTGTGTTGTATTGCTAAGATTTTTGAGGCATTAGTTTGCGATACACTATTCTTTCATTGCAAACCTTTTCTTGGAACTTTCCAGCATGGCTTTATGAAAGGTAGGTCTACTGCGACTAACCTACGGGAATTCTCAAATTTCTGCTTATCCAAAATTGAGGCTGCAAAGCAAGTGGATTGTATCTTTACAGATTTTAGCAAGGCATTCGACAGAATAAGCCACCAATGATTCACAAGTTGACGGCCCTCGGGTTTCCTTCATTGTTTGTAGACTGGGTTCGTTCTTACCTACTAAATCGGACTCAGCGTGTGTCCTTCCGTGAATCACTATCCAAGTTTATTTTTAATTCCTCTGGCGTACCTCAGGGAAGTCATCTGGGCCCGATTTTATTTATTATATACATCAATGATGTATCTTTATTCTTGAAATATTCAAAAATTCTTTGTTATGTTGACGACGCCAAAATTTTTCGTGTTGTGTCGTCTATCCGAGACTGTGAACTTTTAAATTCTGACTTAGACGCTTTCTACAACTGGTGTTCTGATAACTATCTTCCCCTCAATATTAGTAAGTGTACGTCTATATCTTTTACTCGTAGAAAGAATCAACTCGACTTAAACTACACCATGCATGGATGTGTTCTGGAAAAAATTAATAGGACCAAGGACTTGGGTGTCTGGTTGAACAGTCGTTTTGACGTTTGACGATCACATTGATGAGATAGTTATTAAGGCTAATTCTACATTGGGTTTTATAAAAAGATGGGCAAAGGAATTTTAAGATCCTTATATCATCAGGCTTCTCTACTTCAACTTTGTTAGGCCTATTCATGCTAGTTGTGTTTAGTCACCATTTTATCGTGACTCAATTGACCGGGTAGAGGCAGTCCAGCGCCTTTTTGTTCGCTTTGCACTTCGTGGGCTTCCTTGGAGCGACCCTCTTATCCTGCCGCCGTACTCAGATAGGTTTAAGCTCATAAAACTAGACTCTCTTGAATTCAGACGTAACATCTCTAAAACTTTTTTCGCTTTTGAATGTCTTCAAGGTAATGTTGACTCTCCAGTCTTGTTGTCTTCTTTTATTATATCGATTCCGAGTCGCTACTGGAGAAATCGAGATTTTCTTAAATTTCCACAGCATCGCAAAAATTACGGTTTTCACGAATTGAAATTGAATGGTAAAAGATTTTTGTGCGTTTCAGCATCGCAAAAATTACGGTTTTCACGAATTTAAATTGAATGGTAAAAGATTTTTGTGCGTTTCTAGTTTCCATCGAAAGAGAAGAACACATTAACCACAATTTTAGACCCAAAAATAAACAAAATAGGGCGATTTTCCCATCCTTAATTTTTGCACACGCGCTGTGAAGCACCCTGTATAATGTTTGTTTCGGTTTTTTTTATAAAACTTACATTCAAAACGGATTGGAATTAGCTCTTTTTCCGGAAATCCCAGAAATGTTACGCCAATGGAAGAAATAATCTTTTCGAAAAACAGCGAAAAGTCACTTAAAAGACTGCCAAAAGCCGGTAAACCTAAATATAAATCGCCAACCCCACAGAACATTAATTAAAATGCCATAGCAGTATTTTAACATATTAAAGAAAAATAAAAGATTCTCCTAATCTTCGTTTTGCTTAAGATAGCAGTTTCTAAATTTCCAAAATAAAAGAGATTTGCATACAATTTTTTTGATAATTCGCCCATGCGTCTGGATTCATTTGTTATTTACATAATTCAAATAATTTATGGTAGGAGACAAGTCCTTTACGAGTTGCAAAAAATCTTCAACTTTGATATATGAGTTTCACTTAATCTTCAGTCAAAATTAATTCTAATGAATATTACTCTATTACATTTAAGTATTCTCTTTTTCAGATGTATTGGTGAAAAGACTTTAAGAATCAATGATTATTTCCAGCTTTAAAATCTCCAATACATGAAATAAAAATAAATTCAGTAAAAAGACAAACAGTTCTGGCGAATAAAGACTTAGTTCATAAATTTTTAAAAACCAAAGGAAAGACAATTCATCATAGGTACAAACAAATGCCCATAAACTTTGGGAACAAATTCATTTCCCAACCGGCAATTTTACAACCGACTGTTTGCCGGGCATATATAGATATAAATTTGTATTCATCATAGACATTTTGTTGTGACTAGTGTAGAAAAACTTTCGAAACCATTTTCGCAAGAGCTCACGAGAATTTATCGATCCCAATTCTTTATGGTTAGAAGTCCATTCATAAAAACGATAGCATTGTTCTCGTGCTGTTTCTATACACTTTGCTCTTCTGTTGCTGCTGCTGCTGGTGGTTCTGGTGCTGCTGCTGGTGCCTGTGCTTTTGGGTGTTCGTGCTGGTGCTACTTGGTTAGCTGGTGGTGTAGGGTAGTTAGTATTGATGGTGGCTAGGCTACATCCCTGACTATGGTTAAGAGCAGAACGATAGTCTTGTTGGAGCTGATGTACCTACATAAATGAAATGGATTGGCTTGGGTTTGGCGGGCGGACCTGGGCCTAGTTTTTTGTCACCCTAGAATCCCGACGAGCATTTTAGCAGGCAAAAGCAATGACTATGGCATGTTTAGTTGCGACTGCTCGAGTATCCAGCTCTCGACTTGGGGAGACGGATATAGGCATCGTCGGGCAATGCCAATTTAAATCGCATATGAGCAAGAGAAACTGCTGTTGATGGAGAATTCACTGCTGCTGCTGGAACAAGCCGAGTCACAAAAACCCAAAGTAAAATGAGTTTTAGTTTTTTAGCACGTTAATAATGCACATTCACATGTACGAATTATACACAAAGAGAACAACCGGAATGTTCTGTGCACAGTTCGTAAAACACATGAGGAACATTCACACGATACCTCACTACGTTATCATAGCCATAGCTCAGTTCCACTGCATGCCGTGCTTTGATCCGGGCGAACCGAACTATAAAAAAAGCTGTACAATGTCTTTATAAATGGATAAGATCGCCTTGCCTCTGCTCCACTAGGTGTTCCCCCTAATGTACTCGCTATATCCATATCCGTAGCTGCCCTGGTTGCGGACGTTCATTTATTGAACCAAACTTGCATAAAAACGGTCAGCTAGTATTTTCGGGTTGTTTAAGTTTTAGTTCAGCTACTAGCACTCGGCGAATTTGAGCCCGCATCACCACCCTAGCCATAAAAAGTATTTTCGAAATTGCACTTGAAGCATAGTAGCAATTAAGGCGGAGGAGATATTTCAAAGGTAATTGCGGTGATAGCAGACCTATTAATAGGCCTCGATTGCCATTTACAGTTCACCCAAAAAATAGGATTGGAGCATAAAATGGATTCGGAAGGTCAATGAAACTCTGCTGCACATGGGGCTGATGAAGAAGATTAATGTCAAAATGACTAGAGTTAGCTGGGGTTAGATCTCAGGGCAGCGTACAAGACGAACGAAAGAATAACGTATCACCTCGGCGGATCAATCGAGCGGATGCATAAAAACTTGGCGCGCTTTTTTGTTACATAACAGACGAGGAGCACCATCATCAGCAGCATCAGCTCAGCAGTAGTCCGTCCAGTCAGTGTAGTGTAGTGTGCTGCTTCTCAATAAGAGATTTTTACTCGATGGATATTGGAAGCTTACAGAGGCCGCCGACAAGAAAAGTGGAGAAACATAAAATACCGGGCATCCATACAGCCTCGATATATTGGACCACTTTTACAATATGAAAGCGTGTTTAATTGTAATGATATCATTAGGTGTACGTTTTACTCATTTGGGACCAAACACTGTCAATTTTGCGATTTAAATTTTTTTACAAGGAGGCAGCTGGAGGCCCCTTAAGTGAAGGGATGGCAACTTTTTACTACCGGAATTGTTCGTATTTCGCAAGATTTTTGTTCGTTGTCTCAAGAAATTTTGCTTTAATTAAAAATTAAGATGTAAATGCAGTAGGATAATTGGAGGAAATGTAAAGCTCGCTGAGCACCTTTTTGCGGTAGATTTGTAAAATTAGCGGCGTGTAAAACAAGTTTGTCGGCTTGTTATGTAAACGAGCAGCTATAATTTAAGAGATTATTGGTTGATATTTTGATAAAACGTAGGAAATCCATTGTAATGAGCAAAATAAAATAATTTTTTCGAGTTCCTGCAAATAGAAGTGTCTCGAAGATTCGTGGACGACTACTGTGGATCACCACTGCATGTGCAATACATTATATTTCTACATCTATGTAATCTACGTTTATCATACATACAAGAATCCGACTCACGAAAACTTTACGTTAAAACAAATTTCACTACTTCGTTGGTTCTTTTAACACCTTGTGAAGCATAGAGCGCCTATTACACCGATCTGGGTACTTTCCCTCTTCTTCATGTGTTGCGCAGTCGTCCAATTCGGCGTCATCCTTCGATTTCGTGGGGATTCCAATCTAGAGCCTGCTGTGCGATCTTGTTTGTATGTGGCCTATCCATTGCCACTATCGCCTGCGAATACGACAGCAAAGGTTACAGTATGCATCCTTGTCTCACTCCGCGCTTGGAAGAGCTCCGACAGTTTTCCCTTGTGTAGGACGTGACATTGGCCTCCTGAGTTCCTTTATGATGGTGATAATTTTTTCTGGAATATTTCTCCTACGTGAAGCTGCCCATATATATATATATAATCGCGATCAACGACGAAGATAAGATGTAAAGGGGACTTAACTACACAACTCTATCACGACATTACAATGGCTCCGCCGAATGACAGTTTTTTAATCGTCCTATGAAAGCGTGAAGATAAGAATAGAATCAATCGAGCACACTCTTAGCGATAAACAGGCAGGCTTTCGCCAGAGTTTCTCTTGCAGCGATCAAATCAATACCCTACGAATTATTATCGAGCAATCCGCCGAATGGAGGTGCCCTTTACATCTAATATTCGTAGATTTTGAGAAAGCGTTTGACGGCGTTGATCGCGAATATATATGGCCAGCTTTACGTATGAGAGGCATCCCAGAAAAAATTATCACCATCATAAAGCAATCCTACTCATGAGCGCCCAATGTCACGTCCCACACAAACTGTTGGAGTCCTTGCAAGTGCTGAATGGAGTGATACAAGGATGCATACTGTACCCTTTGCTTTTTCTGATCGTCATTAATGGCGTATTGTGCAGCGCCCTAGACGACTACACATCGCGAGGGATTAGATGGAAATTTTTTAACCACCTTACGCACCTAGACGAATGTGGTTAAAGAGAAATTTATTCCCTTAGGAATTTTAATTTAAGATAGAATGTCCTTTATGGCCCCCTTATTAAAATTGCTTAAGTTCTTTTCAGCTTCCATCGATGATAAAAACTCTCTACACTCCCTGAATTCGTGCGTACAGTCTTCGACTTTCAATTTTGCCTATATCAGTCCTTATTAGTTTATGACTTCTATGGTCGTTGTCAGGATGGGGACGGGTCTGGAGTTTTCTTGCCAGCTGGTAGCGGAGCCAGAGGCTCTTGTAGTGCACTTGTGATAGCTGTAGGCGTAAAGCATAAAGCGTTTTATGTCGAATTCACTTTGCCTCGTACGGGGCCCGGTTAGCCTCTGATTTCTATCAGGTTGATGAAAGACTTCCCTGTTTATTAATGTGTTTTGCCAGAATGTTTCCTTCCAGCCCCAAGGCGTCATGGATGGAGGAATTGGATCATAAAAGTTTCTGCTTTCCTCTTGTGCCGTAACTTAAACAGCACCGACTGGTGGTGGACTTTGTTCAATCAAACTTAACGTAGCCAGCAACCCCTGGGGACGGAAAAGGAAGCCCCATACTAAATAGGAATAGTTGAAACTTTAGACACTCGTAATGTAAATTTTCCTCTTTCTCTACCCTTTCCGTTCAGTTTTTATGACCTACTGCTGATCCTATGAGTTTTGTTACTGATTTATCATACAATAATTGAAGCCAAGTTGTTCGCGTCATGCATTTGCTCTAGAGGAATTTCCACTTCTCGAGAGTAATATTGGGCCAATCACTAGAAATTTGCCTTTATAGTGGCAAAGAGTTCTTGTTCCGCATCGCGCTTTTATAGGTGTAGTAAAAAAAAGTACGCCTTTCTCTTAAGAGATTGTGGTATAAAATAGCAAGACATTTCTGAAAGTGTCGTTGTTATCGTAAAATTATGTACTAAGAAGATGAAGGAAGAATATGGAACTAAGTTAAGCACATGTTTTCTGGGATTGTGATGGCGTTCTGTTCATCGGCTATGTGCCTTATATCACATATAAAAAACATTAACGGAGAGTATTTTGCAGAATTATTTGATCAGTTAAACGTATAGCAAACCTCATTAAGCAAAAAAAAAAAGTACTTTTCCACCATGATAATGCGTCCGCGCTCCCTCTTTTTTAATTAAAGGCGCAACATTACATAAGTCGTGCTACTAATTTGTTACTCACCAGATTTAACCATATTTCTCTTCCTTTCGCTTATCTAATTTCATAAACATAGGATGTCTGACGTTTTCCCTCGAGTAAAAGTAAGACTCGCCGATTCCTAGACTGAAACAGGAACACACAGCGTCCAAACGCCTGAATGGTACTCAAATGAGGCACGGTACGTTTGAGTAAAAATTATACTTTTCCGCTGCAGGCACGCATTAATATGTATGTCTCTTATTCGACAAACAAAGTCATGCAACACAAATGTTCGAAGCTCTGAGCATACAAAGTCGCAGAGTAGGGCTTAAGATCAATGCTGCTAAAGCTAAACTTATGACCTTGGACTTGGAGGAGACAATATTAAATGGAAGAGCAGAAGATAGAACAAGTGGATAAATTTTGCTATCTCGGAAGCATAGTTACAGACGGCGGAGCTGAAGCTTATGTAGAGGCTCGCATCAATAAGATCTGGCGGGATAACAGCATCACCAGACGTACAAAACTCCGGATCTTCGAGTCGAACGTAAGATCTGTTCTGTTGTACGGTTGTTCAACATGGAAAGAGACCTGTCAAATAACATCTAAGCTACAAGCCTTTGCTAGTCTGTGTCTCCGGCACATCCTTAATATCCATTGGCCGGAGGTCATTACCAACGAAGCCCTGCACATACTTACAGGCCAAGTCGGGATAGACATCATTATTTGCAGGCGAAAGTGGCAATGGATAGGCCAGACACTAAGTAAAGAGCCAAACAACATTGCACATCAGGCTCTAGATTGGAATCCCCACGGAATCCAAGGAAGACGCCGAATTGGACGACTGTGCAACACATAGAGAAGATCCGTCGAATGGGAAGGTACCCAGATCAACAAATTGTGGCCACAGTTGAAGGCGTTGGCTCAGAACCGGATCAGGTGGAGAGTCGGTGTAGACGCCCTATGCCCCACAAGGGGTTAAAGGAACCAGAGAGAACTTATAATAAATTATTTTAATTTTTAGTACTACATTTAGAGTTTTTAATTTATGTTATAATGAACAATAAATATTTGAAGTGAATAATGAAGAATTTGGAATTTTCTATTAAGCTTTCGTAATGTCTCCTGTTTAATTTTATCTAACAAACATAAATTAAGTTTATACATAGTGCTCACATCAACAAACCATTCAAATCCTCGAAATTTTATACATAATTACTCACCTTACGAATAATTGTTCTTGATTATTTACACGCCACGACACCACAGTAGCTCCTGAAAAGATAATAAAATAAATTATAAAAAGAAGTATATGCGAAATATTTTTTTAAATTGACAAATCTCTTCCTATCTAACCAGAATGATCCATGAAGTTATGAATCATACCGATTAATGCATCTAACTAAAGCCATGTTAACTAGCAACACAATTTTATTTTGTTAAAACTATTTTCGGAGTTCTTGGTGCAATGTTGGATAGGTGCAAATTATAATTTGGCAAAAAAAAGTACTTTGTAATTGCTAGCGGACATTCTGTGGCCACTTGGTACTGCTCTAATAATTCATTTTGCAATTACGAGTCAATTTATATCTGAACAATTTCCAGTGAAAGTGCAACAACTGTAAGTAGGTATTCAAGGTAGGTATTGTTATTGTTTAACCAATAATTCAGAAATATGAATAAATGAAAGTGTTGCGTTATTGTATGTATTTGGTTTATAAATGTAAAGATTGACACATTTATTTCTAAATAAATTTGGCTAAGGAGCAAACTGAGTAAAGGCGATTCAAGACTATTAAGTAAAGCAGTGAAATATCGTCTGTTCGATATCGTCAATATTTAAATCCCACCACCAAAAACATTTCATCTAAAGTAGGCTGCCAAGACTCACAAGCTAATAAGGTTTTCACTGTAAAAAGTTATCAGATCTCATATAGAGCTAAGCCCCTAACTCTACAAGCCCTAACTCTTCAAACCCCTTCATCTTGGTCAAAAAGTATGGCTTGTCCGTTTAATGGAACTATTGCGTAACACAACATTAAAGACCAGTGGACTTAATTTCTTACCATAAGTCGATGGGAGTGTCTGTGCGACGGCCGCGAAACGGCCAAGTCATACTTTTTGACCAAGATGTAGGGTTTGTAGAGTTAGGGCATGTAGAGTACGACCTTGTAGAGTTAGAGGGTTGGCTTTACATGAGATCTGATAACTTTTCAACAGTGAAAGCATTATGAACTTGGTGAGGCTTGGCAACCTACTTTACATGAAATGTTTTTGGTGGGATTTCATTTCTTTTTGCAAGATGCCCTAGTTATTTTTATTTTTTCGTGCCCATTTTCTAGCGTTGCCTCTTTTCCTTGTTTTTTTTTTATACGATGTGGCCAAATCCTAGGGGGACAACCCTTTGATGCGTTTAGCATGGTTTTGGCCGGAAGGGAATTAGGGTAAGGGGAGTAAGGAAGCTTGAGTCTTGTTTTTGCATTGCTGAGACAGAGTGGATTATTTTAATTTCTTAATAAAAGCTCACAGGGAGATCTGGTCTCGAACCCGGGGCTCATGGCATGGTGGTCGTGCGGCTAAACGCATTGATCCAACTCTGTTGGCTTATTATATGCAATAAGTGATAAATATGTTCCTCTTAAGAGGTGATTTTGCTGATCTTACATACATGTTAAAATCATACACTCATAACCCTGGTGTAGTCGGGTAAAAAAGGTATTTCTTGCACGCCAGCAGTACTTATCTTCATAGCCCACTCACTTTTTCGTTGATTATGTACTAATAACATCTAGCTTTCATATAAAATTTCAGCTTTCTAGAACTGTTGGAAGTACGTCCCCATAAGAAATTTTATATACGACCTGCACCCCCCTTTATAGGGGGTTGGAGGGTGAAAGTTACAGATTTCTTAATTTGTTTCGTTGTTTGTTTGCTAATCCTAGCCTGAATACCATATATCAGCTTCGTAGGACTTCAGGAAGTACCCTGCAGTTTTTGATGATTATGGATGAATCCTGGCTGAAATCGACGTATTTTAGGTATTAATCTAAAGTATAAAAGCTAGACAAATGAAACTTAGTGTATTTCATTAGTCTGCTAGCTAAATCTTGTCCTGAAAAATTGGGCTTAGACTGCAGACCTGTAAGACGTGCCGAACTCCGAAGAATTGGAGGTTTTGCGCTTCGCTATTAAGTTGCCTATGTAAAACTATGTATATTTCTACTGCCTATAACTTTTCGGATTCTCCGTCTAATATCTATGAAAAATTTGCCTCCTGCCTGGATGACGTCTTGGATACCTTTCGACTGCTGTTACTGCTTTGCTTGGAGTTGCCTGGGAGCTCTCTCACTCAGAGGACGGCTTCGTTCTTTCTATTCTGTGTATCAATCAATTTCCTTTTATAGATAGCTTCGCTTCCTCAGGCTTAAACAAAGACCTTAAGCATATCAAATAATCATTAAAGGTTCCTCGACCTCCTCTTTTTTACTGATCCTGCTAGTACACTGATAAGACGATTCGTTTCATTCCTGAATCAAGTCATCACCCTGTGCTTCATATTGTCCTTTTTCTGGATCCAGTTATGATGGCTTCTTGTGTGCGCTGATAACGTTTGTTATAACTTTAGTAAGACTGGCTTCTCCTTGATTAATAGCTGCCGCTTAGCTTGTGATTGGAACAGGGCAGTCAACGAACAAGACATTTATTAGGCCGTAAGATCTTTCTATAATTTACTGCCTCTCTGTTTTACTTACTCTGTCCCTATTTATAAAACTAATAACTCACGTTCTAACCGGCATTGGTTAGATTACTCCTTAAAACGTCTAAAGAATGTTAAAAAAAAAGTCCTGGAAGACTAGTGACACTACCTATTTAACTTATGCCAACTTACGCAGTTAATTCTATCTTATAATCATTTGACGAAGTTTTCACCGACCTCTCTCGTATCCAAAGATCTTTTAATTCAAGAAGCTACAATTTTAAACAAAATTTCTACCCTGACTGACGGTATTCACGCCACATTCGCGAAAGGATGTGGTTCATCCCTTGCTCCTATTTTATGTTATTTATTTGACCCGAAAGCTTGGAAGATCTCCTTAATTATTCCTCTTCACAAAAAAGGTTATACTAAATGCGAAATTTCGAGATACAGACCAATTGCTAATCTTTGTTGTATTTCCAAAATTTTGCAGGCTGTTTTTTGCGATGTCCTTTACCTACACTGCAGGCCGCTCCAACATGGCTACATGAGGTGTACATCAACTACCACAAATTTATTGAAATTTTCAAATTATTGTATCTCTGCAATTGAACGTGCTAAGCAAGTTGACTGTATTTTTACTGACTTCAGCAAAGCATTCGATACAATAAATTATCGAATTCTTGTTCTTAAACTCTTCCTTCTTGGGTTTTAGCGGTTTTTTTTGTAAATTGAATTCATTCGTACTTATCTGTGCGCACTCAAAGCTCTGCCTGATGTTATTTTCAACACTTCCGGGGTACCGCAGGGTTCCCACCTCGGGCCATTGCTATTCATAATTTACATCAATGATGTATCTACGATTCTGTCTCACTCGAATATTCCGTGTTACGCTACACACGAAGATATTCTTCACTGTGTCAGGCAATGCCGATTGCCTAATTTTAAATACTAACTTGGACGCCTTTCAGAATTGTTGTTCCCTTAACGAATTTCCCCTAAATATTGGCAAGTGTACATATTATGTCTTTCACTCGAAATTCCAATTTTCTGTTACGAAATCATGTGAGGAGTGAGCTTTGTTGAAGTATCTTTTTACTTACATTTTCTGTAATCTTTTCTGTAGAGGATATTTCTCATTAATAAATAAATGAGTTAATGAGTCACATAAATAGCACTATGGCGGAGCCCACAATAGGTGTAATTGAATACACAAAATTAAATGGAAAGGATTTCAAAAATAAATCCAAAAGAGAATAAAGAGTCATAATACTGCGAAATCCAGGTCTTAACTTTCTAAATATACTACAGAAAAGAAAACTGTCTATTTACGAAGAAAAAAGTCGCCTCTCTAAATTTTGGCACAATTGGCTCAGCTCTGTTTAAATTACATTCTATTATCGTTACAATACCGATGTACCTGTATTTTGCTTAATAAGAAGCTTAACTGGAAACTATGTCTAGAATGGAGCAGAGTCAACAAGCGTATTTGGTCTTCATCTTATTTCGAAAGGAGGTGGGGAAGGAATTAGGTTTCAAACACAGATAATTTCTAGTATAAAAAGAAGTTATTGTAATGTATCCGAAAATAGAAATCATAATTTTCAACATAGAGTATTTTTAGGTACACTATTTAAAAAAGGTATGTGTGTGTTGTGTACGTGCATCCATAATCATATCAATACATACATGAAGACGTGAATGTAAATTTATATACAACGACTATTATAAATGTAGAGATACTAACACTAAAAACTATGGCCGACCCTAATATTGGCAGCCTTCGCTTATTTTTACATGTCACCACTCCGTCTCCGGGCTGTTGTCTAGCTCGCAGCAATGCAAAAACAAGACTCAAGTTTCCTCACTTCCCTTACCCTAATTCCCTTCCCACCAAAACCATGCTAACGCATCAAAGGGTTGTCCCCTAGGATTTGGCCACATCGTACAAAAAAAAAGTCTAAGGTCTGTCACAGTTGGCTGAGAAGTGGAAACTGCAATTAATTTATATCCTATGCATTTCCCATTTGAGCAAAATCGCAGTCAGCTGATCAGTTGGAATTGTAATTAGGGCCTTAAGCCCTTAATCGAAACTTCGTCAGTATTTAGATGGAGGGTCTGTATACATTCTTGAAAAGTTGTTTATCTTCATCTGACACATTAATAGTTTGCATGTGCTATTCTCTAATTTTTTAGAACATAAGTTAATTTTGCTGATGCAGCAATAGTCATTAGGCAGTATCAGTGGTAACTGGATGAATAGCTCCTTGAAACACCTGAAAACCCAAAAGAATAAGGCCTGGAAAAGGTTTTGCTCCTCTAGGTGCGACGAGGACTACCAGGCCTACTACAACCTGTACCTTCGTTTCTCTCTCGATCTTCAGACGTCCTACAACAGATTTCTGTCCGACTCGAGACATATTCTTCATTCTAACCCCAGAAAGTTTTGGAGATTTATTAATTTTAAGCGACATAGTGATGGCTACCCTTGCTCCCTTAGGTTTGGTGATTGCGAGAGTTGTGACCCAGTCATTGTGGCCAATTATTTCGCCGACTTCTTCATCACCTCATTCTGTGATTCTGACTGTGATATTATTTCTTCCGATTTTATCCACTTGACCAGGCTTCCTCATACTTCCCTTGAAACTAACGACTTAGTTTTTGACGATGGTGCTGTCACCGATTATTTGTCGAGTTTGCCCAACGGATTTTCGTGTGGTCCAGATGGTGTCCCTTCGTCCTTCCTTTAAAATTGCTGTTCATCTGTGTCCCCTATTCTTTATCATTTGTTTAACCTGTCTCTGTCTTGTGGCCGTTTCCCCGGTCTCTGGAAGGATTCTCTGATTATTCCCCTTCACAAAAAGGGTGACAAGTCCAACATCTCCAATTACAGACACATCGCCAACTTGTGTCATGTTGCGAAGGCGTTCGAGGCCTTAACCAGTGATGCGCTCCGTTTTCATTGTAAAACCTTTTAGGCTCTTTTCAGCATGGCTTCATTAAGGGTAAATCTACCACCACCAACTTACTCGAATTCGTGTATCATTGCTTGCCTCTGATTGAGTCTGGCTTACAGGTTGATTGCATTTTCACTGATTTTAGTAAGGCCTTCGACAGAATCGATCATGATATTCTTGTTCATAAATTTCATTTGCTCGGGTTCCCACCGCTTTTTGTTAACTGGTTGTCCACTTACCTCTCTGGGCGCACCCAACGCGTCTTGTTTCGTGGTGCCCTATCCAATGAATTTCTGGGGTGCCTCAGGGCAGCATTCTTGGCCCACTTCTTTTTATTATTTTTATTAATGACGTCTCGGTGCTCCTTTCTACCTCCAAGATTCTGTGTTATGCAGATGACGCCAAAATATTCAGTGTCGTCTCCCGCGACGACGATTGTGCTCTGTTGAGTTCCGACATTCACGTTTTTTCACGACTGGTGCTCTAGTAACCGTCTCCCTCTTAATATAAACAAATGTACCATAATGACCTTTACCCGCAGAAACTGTCCCATTCTCTTCGACTACTCTTTGGATGGCAGTGTCTTGAGTAGGCTACATAGGGTCAAAGATTTAGGGGTTGTTCTTAATTCCCGCCTATCCTTTGAGGATCACATTGACTTCGTTGTGAGTAGGGCTAATTCCACGCTGGGCTTTGTGAAAAGGTTGTCCAGGGAACTTGACGATACCTATCTAACTATGCTCCTCTTTTGCACATTCGTTAGACCCATTCTGGAATACGCTTGCCCGGTTTGGGATCCCTATTTCGCTGTCCACATCAACCGGATTGAGGCTGTTCAGCGTAGATTTCTTAAGTTCGCTCTCCTTTATCCCTCCCATTATATCATGCATGCTAGGCTTGGACTGATTTCTCTTGATTCCCTTGTAAAGAGACGCCGAATATATAAGATCACTTTTATGCATGATTTATTGCAGGGGACGATCAACTCCTCCGAACTGCTGAATGATACAGGCCTTTCGATTCCCGCCCGGTCCCTTAGGAATTTAAACTTTCTGCATGTTCCCTTTCATCGTACGCTCTACGGCATGCACGAGCCTATCACTTCTATGTCCCTCCTCTACAATGACTACGCTGCCTATATCGAGCTGGGATGTTCTAGGCGACAACTGAAGTGCCATCTGAGGATACTTATTGAATAAATTAGTTTAATGATTTGTACTAATTTTGTAGTCTTCTTGTTTCATTTGTAATTTTCTTAGTAGCCAGTTTTGGCGAAGCTGTTGTTAAATAAATAAATAAACTTGTTAGTAACGGATACAATCAGTGCTTGCTTATGTTGGGTTGAAAATTGAATAAATGCAAGCCAATATTTATTGTTTGCATATTAAAATGAAGATACCGCGAGATCATTAAGTATGTGGAAAAATATTCCACGCTAAAAAACCGGAAGGAACTATAGATGGGTAAAACCCCACAGAATTGACGGAACAATTAAAAAAATCCCCCGAACTATTTTGTAGCTTACTGTAGAAAATAAGCTTTTTGTAGTCACTAAGAAGCATTAGCTCAACCAATTGCCAGTTGATGGGTGGGGATCCCCCTTGTTGAGATCAATCTATAAATTTAGCCGTTTACGTTTTTGCGTTAAATTCATGAACGCCGACAGGTTTACCTAATTAATTCAAAAAATACAACAAAAACTCAGACACTCAGAGTATTCAAAAAGTGCCTCAACAGCAAATAAACTTTGTTCGGGTTCAGTTCGACAAGAGTATCCTTAATATTCCGATGAATTAACATAAATAAATAAACAAATGAAACATAGCGGACTTCCTTGTGTGGAATAAATCATTCACAGAAAAATCTAATCATTTTTTATTGCATTATTCACAGGCTGATATCATTTCGAATTACTTTCCTCGTACAACCTGTCCGGAATTACGATAGAATAGTAAGTGGTTCTGCAGTGTAATTTGAATAAGCTCAATTAATACAACACACGTGAGGAGTGACCGTATCGCGTTCGCGAAAATTGGCTAGATTACGCAATTTAATATAAAAAAAAAAACAAATCGATTTGAATGTTTTTGAGGAAATATACTTTGATAAGAATTATTTCAGTGCTAAAAATAAATTTGCATTTGGCTTTTGTTTAAGTTTTGTAAGGTAGCGAGACACACGAGCTTAAGTGGAAAGGAACATACTAATGACTTTGTGAGACGATTATGTTTTTTTATTGTTTTTTTTTTAGTAGCAACTATTAACGATTCGACGAACCGAGACGTATGGTTTGCGAAGAAAAAATTTACGAGAGGATTTAACTGCATGGACCGTGCTTTCTCTTTTTGGAAATGTCAGTACCCTTTCAAAGTAGACTTGCCGTGAAGTTTGCTTGACAATGAATGATTGCAAATTAAGAAAAGGGAGCACGTGTACTTGAAGTGAAAGAATGGCTTAAAAGCGATAATATAATTGTCAATAGTAATTATTAAAAAGCTCCATCTAACTAGTATGTTATATAGGAAAAAAATGCAGGAATCGATTTTACATATCAAAATTTTTAATTTGGGACTTCACGAACATTATTGCGTTATTTGAATTTCTTGAAAAAGAAACCATAGAACAACAGCCCGGAAAACATGACAGTTGGGCCATTTTACCTCCAAGCGTGTCGTCATTATTTCATTTATTATGGTACCACTCCTTGCACACATATAAAACTTCTAACTAAAACTAAAAAGAAATGCTGATGTCATTGACGCATTCTAACGTCAATACTTCAACAAAACGAACACAAGAGAGAGAGAGAGAGTCTTCCCATTAAAACACATGAAAATTGTAAATGAGACATTTTTGATCGTGACACATATTCAGAACATTTGTAGGTTCACGTTAAGTAAATTCCAAGTTGAGGTATCAAAAATACTGCGAGAAATACTACGAAAAAGTAGAAATCCCCAATTCTTTACTGTAGCAAGTTTTGATTTGTTTACACCACCAATGCTCAGCTGTTCGTTGCAGCATCCAGATTTTAATTAAGCGAGAGAGTGAGAAGACGTATTTTTATATTTCAATTCCTATACCGTGTCAAAACAGATACGACCACGCCATTATTAACCGACTTCCCAAAACGAAGGTTCTAAGTTCGACACGTATAATTTTGTAACGCGTGGACGGATTTTGATGATTCTTTTTTTTTGTTGGGTGTTGGTGGGGGTGAAACCTAACTTTGTAACTCGTGGGCCGATTTGGATGATTCTTTTTCTGTTGTATAGAATATGATGCCGCAGGGGTGAGGAGGTGGGGGGGGGGGGGAGATAGTTTTCTTTTTTGGATAGAATATGTTTCTCGATTGGTACCATGTTTTTGAAAATTTCTGACCCCCTTCCCCCTTGTAACGCGCCGTAACGTTTCGCGTTACCCCCTCATAAACGTTACGTAACACTCAGATGATTATGTTTACCTAAAAATTTCAATTATGTTGGACAAAATACCGGTATAAGAAGCAATGTAAATTAAACGAAATTTCAGCACAATTTGGCCGTAATGTGTGTGCGTGAAATTAGTAAGTTAATAGCTTGTAGTTTAGATGGTTTTACTTGACCGCAACGGTTTGATTCCAAACTATGGACTCGCGGTACACGGCTTATTGTGGTTATTTGCCATATACATATATACTTCTGTATACTTAGCGACGCGACTCTTTTGGTATGTAAAAAAAATATGTGTAGTGTAAATATACCATTAAAACTGAGCCGTGAGTCACGACTTAAGAGTTTGGACTTTTAATTTTAACAAAAACTTAATGTTACGTAACGCGTTGCTTGGTATAGAGTATGATACCCCATTGCTAATAATGAAAAAAAAAATTGGTCTTAGAGTGCGGTGGGGGAGTGGTCTAACCTCGGAACGTGTGGGGTGGTGTGCGGAGGTGGCGTTACCCAATTTATCGATAGTGTGATCCGTTTGCACGATTTTCTTTTGTGCAGGTAACGAATCCAGAGGTGTTTGCAGCAGTAGCTGGTGTTAAATCTAATGCAGTTAATATGGACAGAATACATCCTTACGTTTATATTTAATACTATTATAACTAAGTCGTGTTTTCCCACTAAGTGGAAATCTGCGAAGATTATACCTATTCCTAAGAAATCGGAACCCGACTCGTTGGCTTACCGGCCTATTTCTATTCTCCCATTTTTTTCTAAGATTTTTGAAAAAATCTTACATAAACAAATAACACATACCATGGAAAATAATAACCTCATATTGGAACTGCAATCAGGTTTTAGAGCTAAGCAGAGCTGTACAACTGCTCTGATTAAAATATCTGATGACGTTCGTGTTTTAATTGATTCGAATATGCTGACAATACTTATTCTAATCGACTTTTCCAAGGCATTTGACAGTGTTGACTCCAGAATTTTGATTAATAAGCTCGGAGCTTACTTTAACTTTTCTTCTCCCGCCTGTAAGCTTATAAGTTCGTACCTTACAGACAGATTTCAACAAGTTGTTATTGGTATTAGGGTCTCCAGTGTTCTTCCTGTCCTTTCTGGTGTTCCTCAAGGGTCAATCCTAGGACCATTGCTCTTTTAAATGCTTATTAACGACTTAACATGTGTGATCAAGCACTGTAAGTTTCATATGTATGCTGATGACTTTCAGATCTATATTTCTAAACCACTTGGATTGATTGAGGATGCGGTTTGTCGCGCTAATGAGGATCTGATGCATATACAATCGTGGGCATTCCTCAACAAGTTGACACTTAATGCTTCGAAGTCTACCTCTTTATGTGATCTTTAAAGATGAGTTTGATGTGTCCCACTTTCCCGTCTTAATGTTAAATGATGAGATCATTCCGTACAATAAATCAATTAGTAATCTGGAAATCATTTTCAATCAAACCCTAAGCTGGAATCATCAGATTATTCGTGTTATTGCAAGGGTATTTTATACTCTTCGTGCACTCTCAGCATTAGCCGCATATTCTCCCCAAAGCACCCGAATGTACTTAGTCAAATCACTTGTGGTTCCTCTTATCACTTACGGATGTGAGCTCTTTTATCCACTTCACTATCTATCTTGGAGAAAACTGAATGTGGCTTTTAACGCTGCGATTCGTTACATTTATACTTACTTATTTAATAAATTGAATTTTGTTCAGTCTGTAAGAACATTTAACTTAATTCTGCCACGTTTTGGTTGTCGTATTTCTGAACGTAAATTTTTTGTCCAATCGGTGAGACCGTGGAACGACCTCCCCCGTGCTATAAAATGCTCCAGCAACGCCCGTAATTTTAGATTACTTCTATATGATATATTTCAATAGTATTATACATAGGTATGTCAGTATTTTTTAGATGAGTTGCATAGGTATATAATATTAAGTATTTTTACACTTATTAATTTTTTGTTTTTATACGATATGGCCAAAACCTAGGGGACAACCCTTTGATGCGTTAGCATGGTTTTGGCCGGAAGGGAATTAGGGTAAGGGAAGTGAGGAAACTTGAAAGTCTTGTTTTTGCATTGCTGCGAGCTTGACAACAGCCCAGAGACGGAGTTGATTATTTTTTTAATTTCTTAATAAAAGCTCACAGGGGGACCTGGTCTCGAACCCGGGACCCATGGCATGGTGGTCGGGCTGCTCAACGAATTGATTCAACTCCGTCCCCAGTTCAGTTTTAGATTTTTTATTTATATTTTGCAGTTTTCTTCTAACATTTTTGATTATTATTAGGTAGTTTGTTCGTTTATTTAATTATGTATTAATTAATTAGCATATACAGTCGTGGAAATAGCTATAATTCCACTAAAGAAAAATGATGTCAGAACTTTGTGCTTCGAAAAGGAGAAATGAAAGTTGATCTCCCAGGATCGCATGCTTAATCATGTTCGTCAGCAACTGTTTGAATTTTTTTTGGTGTTTAAGCTTTCTAAGTCAGTTTTAGTCATTCTTGCTGTGCGCGCGGAAGCAGCTATAATCCATTAAGTATTTTCGTGTAAGTAGTGGAAATTATATTAAGGGAATCACTTTATTGATAGACCAACAATTAATTTAGTGGTAATTTAAATATTTTATAAAGAAAATATAATAAATTTAGGTTAACGTTAATTCAGACATGCCACGAGGAAAATTATTAACGAGGGAGGAGCAAGCAAAAATCATTGCATTGAAAAATGCAAATTTGTCAACTCGTCCGATCGCAGAAGAGCTGGGAAGCGGAAGAACACACACAGCCGTAATAAATTTCCTGCGCTTGGGCTAAAATTACAGGAAAACTAATAAAGATATACGTCCACCAAAGCTCTCTAACAGACAGCGTCGTCCCATAATAGCGCTAGCAGAGAGAAAACACTTAAATTCTGTTCAAATTGTCAACGAAATCAAGTTGTCCGTAACTTCCAGACGTGTTCGGAAGATTTTGCACAACAGCGGGACACTTCAGTGGAAGAAGAGGCTGTCGAAACCACCACTAAACAAGTTGCATAAGGAAGCTAGACTTAAGTTCGCTAAAAAACACATGTCCTGGCCCTCCGATTGGAAAGAAGTGGTTTTTAGCAACGAAAAGAAGTTTAACTTATGATGACCCAGATGGCTGTCAGTTTTATTGGCATGACTTGAGAAAGGATGCAGAGATCGATATGAGCCACAACTTTGGTGGTGGCAGCATAATTGTTTGGGCTGCGTTTTGCAACCAAGCGAAGACGCCCATCTGTTAGATATCTACGAGCTTTTGGATAGTGCACTCATTAACTTCACCGACGATATTCTTGGCGATGAGTGGGTATTTCAACAGGACAATGCTGCAATACACACATCTCGCGAGACAAAATCATGGTTTCAGAGTAGGAACATTGCTGTTTTGGATTGGCCGGCGCGTAGTCCTGATCTCAACCTGAAAGAAAATCTTTGGGATGTACTGTTTCGGCACGTCTACACAAATGGAAGACAGTTTAAAACTAAAGAAGAGTTGAAGGAGACCATAAATTTTTCTTGGGCTCAAATTTCTCAAGAACAACTTCAACGATTAGTAAATAGTATGCCAACAAAAATATTTCACGTTATTTAGGCTAAAGGAGGAAGTACGCGATACTAAAAAATCAAATATAGTAAAATATCGATAGTGGATTTATAGCTATTTCCATGCATAAAATTGTTTTTTTTATAATTACTACTAATTTTCTATGAATTACTTCTGTTTTTGTTTTCTTGATTTATATTTATAAATAAAATATTGTTTCTATCACATATAACGCATTTTGTATTAAAAATTAACATTCACTTCCTTTAAATGTACAAAAAGGTTGTTGGAATTATAGCTATTTCCACGACTGTATTTATTTATTTATTTTTTTGTTATTATTTTATTTTGCAATTATTTTTAAAGTATTAATTCTTTTCTAATATCATTCCTACACAAATGTATAAATTGAATAATTTAATTGTGTAGTTGTTCCGACAATAAATGAATATGTGTAAATGAAATCTTATAAACAAATATGTAAGTACAAAATAATTAAAAACAAAGCGCTATACAATACACGCAATAAACGGCGTAGTTTAATTTGAATAAGTTTCTTTGCTTGAGATCTACCCTTCCTTTACCATATTCAAACCCAACTTTCTTCCACAAGAGATACTTCCCCGAGCAGACAGAACGATTCTATGCTATGCCAATGGTGTTCGTCTCGAATTATTTACATTCACCCTGTGAAGGAATTGTGATTTAACATGCCGCGGAAAAATAATGCCGGAACACACTCAACACAATCCGAGTGTGAGCAATAATTTGTTTAGAATTCGTTTCATGTGCTTCTTGTAAAAGCAAGAATTGCTTAGGATTGAAGTGGTGGTGGTGGTGGTGCCTTCTTAATACCGCGCCAGACAGGCGAAGGTCCATGCAAGAAATCCTTCTACCTCCCGCTTCTAATGTAGTAATCGAGCTGTGCCAGATTATTGGCACTGGCGGAAATCAATGGACGACGAAGATGTCAGTGCCGGTGTGATTGATAGAACAGATCATCTACCCCCGGTTCGGTTGAGTGTTAGAATAGAGTTATTTAGTGGCACACTAATCAGTTCTGGTCAATGTTTAAGCAAGAACGCCATCATAAAATGCCTTTGGCGAGGGAGGGGGGGAAATGTTTCTGATAAGACTGATAACAGCATTAAGTTATTTGATTCTTGCCCCCCAAATGATGTTTTGAAAACATCTCTGGGGCATATCTGCAATTAGACAAATTTTCTACGTCTCTGCTGCGGAATTATCGCCATTCGTTACAGTACAGAAACTATTCGCTTTGTACTGCTTCTCGAGAACGGGTACGAGCGAGATATAATTTCGTCTGACATTGAAATAATTGAAAAACTCATTAAGACTACTTTTTTTTTGTGGCACATCATCAAGCACTGAGCAACTGAGAATGGCGCAAGCTGCAAAATACAGCAAAGCTCCGTCCGGTGCTATTAGACAGAGATTTGGGTTATATTCGGCGCTTGTGTGCAGAACATAGGAAGTAAAAAGCAGGCACTACGGAGACCGACGAGAACGAGAATTTCAAAGATATTCTCCTTTTAATTCAGTCGCCTTATTGCCAAGGGAATGCCGCGCCAGGACCCTGTCTGGATGATGACTGTCGCTTTGCTTGCGATGTGTGGGACCCAGATGGGATATGGTACACAACTTAAGCATGTTGAACAAGTGTCAAAAGGTGCCTTCATTCAAAAGCCAAAACTTAAACAAATCTTGCATTTTTTTTTTCAAACAAAACTAAATTTTCAAATACTTACCGTGCAAGTTGATTGTGCAGGTCGTGTTGTTGCCGCGATCCAAAACAACAACACTCGTAGCTGCCGCCATAATTTTTGGTTGTAGTTTCCCTTAATTTCGTTTTACTTTAAATTCCTTCAATTAATCGTTTGTCTCTAGTAATTGACTGCTAATTTATTGTTAATGCACAGTGAACTTTACGCGCAACAAAATTATACTTAAAAACACTTTTTAACACTTGCAAATTACCGAGGCGCCGGCTACTGGAGCGAGAAATGTTCTTTACAAATTATAGATCAGAACGGGCTGGAATGTTGTAATTTATATTCTACAGGGAATGGGGTAAAGTTTTTAAATACAATTTAGTCAAACGCACACACATCACTGCGATTATTTTGTAGTAAACAAGATTATTCCCTTCGGTTAACACCTTTCCCAGTGAAGTGTTGCGGCGAGACTGACAGAATTTTTCGCCGTCACCTGCTATTCAATTTCTGCCAAAAAAATGTGCTAGTTTTGTAGAAATTCGGATAAAATTGTACAGTGACGGCGAATGGTATAAAAGTGTTACAAAACTAATTGAATTTATCTTTTTAGAAACATTTTTTTTTTAATTTACAATTTCTTTGTATTACAGAACTAAAAGTATTACGTATTTTACTGCAGCTTTCTTCAATGATTAAAGTTAGGTTTTATTTTAAAGTGACATCTTTTGGTGTGTAGGCATAGCACAGCTTTGTTCGAACTGCACTACCAATGTAAAACTTTTCGCCGGATACAGAAGCGAATTCATTTCATAATTTGCCTTTATTTCTTTACTACAATTTAAAAAATAGATTCGTTGAAAACAATAAAATAAAGCAAACGTAGTAACATAAGCTTTAAATAAATAAGAACAGCTTGTTTTTGTATTTGATCATTTACACTTCTGAGGAACAGTTACTGTTGGCCATGTCCAACGAATTTGCTCAATGAAATTATACGCGCTTGTTTTTTGTCTGAGCAAAAAGTGCATAAAAGTTTAGTAAATTACCGTGAAAACACACGAGAGCCTACCTATGTTGAAAATGTCTCCAGCATCCAATATAATCCATAATTAGTGAAGCGTGCCGTTGTTGTAAAAAAAAAGTTAGCTAAAGTCAGTGAACGAAGTCATCAGTTAGGTGGAAGGTATGGCCACGTACTTGAAGACGAGTTCGCTCATGCGATAAATCACTGCTTTCAATTCAGATTCTTACTTTTTGTTTCCTTTACGGAACACAATTCTCAATTTTAAAGTAGAATTTGTTAAATCAATTAATAAAACACAATATGAAGACCACTTGGCACGAAAGTACACCCGCCAAGACAAGCCAAAGGAAGCAGAGCACTACCTACCGCTTCTCGACGCGAAGATTTAAAATCTTTTAAAAACTGGCACTAGGTAAGTTATTTTAAAAGAAAACAAAATGCTAAATATTAATTGAGAAAGGAGAAGAGGGAAATAGAGCAGAAAATAGAAAAAAATATTTAAAATTAGTTTAGTTTAGTTTAGTTACTTAGATGCTTCAGTGTAGAGAGACAAGCCCCGAGTAAAAGTCCCAATTAGGCAAAGTGATTGGCTAAAAGACTCCTGAATGCATTGGCAGTGTCAGCCGTTTGAATATTTGGAGGAAGACTATTCCATAAAGGAATTATTTTGATAGGGTAAGAACAATTCATAGCTGATCTCTCATTTATTTATTAAGATTCATCAAATACTGATTACTGAAGGCGTCCTTTCCTTTTCGATTACTCCATCAATGGCGTTTCTTTGTGCAGGGTTGATATGGTTCGAGATCTGTCTTGTCTTTCGCTTGAGGATCAACTCGATGTTAGCCTCCGTAAAATGGTGGTCCATAGAACTCGGCTTCTTTACTGTACTTTTGTTGGACCAATTTTGTATGCTAGCCTTGTATCGGTTCCCTACTTTGCTGTTTATATCGACCGACTCGAGGCAGTGCAGCACAGGTTCCTTAGGTTTGAATTGCGCGGACTTCCTTGGAATGATCCTTCAACCCCTTAGCTTGCTTTTCCGCATCTCGATCACGTAAGGGGTTTTCCCTTATTTATGGAAAACTCGTATATTGTTCCCATCTTGAAAAAAGGTTGCAAGAACGATGTGTCCAACAACAGACCCATCGCTAAATTATCATCCATACCTAAACTATTCTTCTCCCTCTCCCAGCATGGCTATCCTCAAAGGAAGATCTACAACCACCGACCTTTCTGACTTAGTCTCCAAATCACTATGTGCCCTGGAAAACGGTAAAGATGTTGATGTTATCGCCACCGATTTTAGTAAAGCCTTCGACAAGATCTCCCATAATGTTATCTTGTTCAAACTTGATCGCCGAGGCTTCCCCTCCCAATTCATCTCCTGGATTCAATCCTACCTCAACAACCGTCGGTACAATGTTCTTTTCAGCTCATCCATTTCTAACCCTATTGTCGCTCGTTCCGGCGTCCCCCAGGGCAGCCACCTCGGTCCATTAATTTTCATTCTTACAATAAATGATGTTGAATGTGTCATCCAACACTCAGAGCTGTCCATTTATGCTGATGACATAAAAATAATCAAACATAATTCCTGCACAACCAACTCTCTTCTCCTGCAAAAAGATCACGATTCCTTCACCACATGGTGCATGAAAAACTATCTTGAACTCAATGTCTCCAAAAGTCAGTCCATCTCTTATTCCCGCAAGCGTCTTACCATCACCCCGAGAGTCTACATGCTAACCGACGTACCAGTCCCTATCGTTACCTCTTTGTGTGACCTAGGAATAATCTGTGATAGTGAACTCAATTTCCGTTCCCACATTGACAGCATAATTAACAGAGCTAACTCCGCGCTAGGGTTTGTGAAGCGCTGGTCTAGAGAGTTCTCCAATCCTTATGTTTCCAAATCTCTCTATATTTCCTTCGTTAGACCTCTCTTTGAATATGCCAGCCAGGTATGGTCACCTACACAAACAACCCACATTAACAGGATTGAATCCGTCCAGCGTAGGTTCATTCCCTTCGCTCTACGTGATCTTCCGTGGGTAGACATATTCAACCTTCCACCTTATGAAAACCGTCTGAAACTGATAGACTTACAACCTTTAAGTAAACGTCGTGATGTTTCCGACGTTCTCTTCATTCATCAGCTTTTAGCTGGTGCCATAGACTGCCCTTCAATCCTGCAATCTTTACCCATCTATACCAACCCTCGCAACCTTAGGTCCACTCCCTTTTTCCCCTTTTTCCGACTCGACCGCCATCGCACGAACTACGGTCAACGCGAACCAATTACCAGGATGCTACGAAAAGTCAACGACCTTCCCTCCTTTGACTTCCATCTGAGTAAATCATCCCTTCACAAAGCCTTATATCTTGATCCCGCTCATCTTGATCGCCTTTCTTAATTCTTCTTCCTTCCAGCCTGTATCTACTTTAATTAGAGCTCATATTGTAGCTTTTACTATTTATTTATTATGTCATAATTTATTATAGCTTGTAGTGTTAGTATTATGTAATAGCTTGTATTAAACTTAAATAATAAATAAATAGCTCTGGTGCTACCCTATTATGCCGACCAACTGTAACTGATTTCCCTTGACTCCCTTAAAAATTGCCGCGATATTTCCAGATTTGTACTAATCTTCGACTTATTGCAGTCAACAATAAACTCACCTGAGCTGCTAGGGGCGTTGAACATCTCTGTCCCTCCCCGATCTTTTTCTGAGAAGCCGTGATTTCCTCCGCACATGCATAGAGCCAAGTCCCTAACTCTACAAGGCTTAACTCAACAAGCGGTAACCTTACAAACCCTACGTCTTGGTGAAATAGTATGGCTTGGCCGTTTCGCACTGGTCTTTATTGTTGGGTCATGCAGTGAAACGGCCAAGACATACTTTTTGACCAAGATTTAGGGTTTGTAAGGTAAGGGGCTTGGATCTACATGAGATTTGATAGCTTTTTAACAGTAAAAGCGTTAAGAGTTTGTCAGTCTTGGCAATATACTTTACATAAAATGTTTTTGGTGGGATATCCATTTTCAGTTAGTAGTTTATTTCGAATTAGAAACTTACTTTGACTGATTGTGAGATTTAGCTAGCAATGCTATTACTTTAACTGGCAAAGAATCTTCCAAAATTCACTGATTATTTACAAATTTACAAAATTCCCACAAAAATATAATTCGCCACAAAATAAAATCGCCTGACAGCACAGATGAAAAACTACATTATCATTTCTTCAAAAGCTTGTAGTAAATCAGCTGATTTTCTTTTGACACTGGCATGACGTTTCAAAATGATGTCGGGGACTAAACTTTGGAGGGATTCTGCCAGTTTAATAATCCTTGCTAAAACTAATAAAATTATTACAAATGACTACAATTACAAGGTAAACTAGTTTTATAGCATTCTTTAATATAAATCAAAAAAATTATTCGCAGATCCTGGCATTCAATCGGTCGGAAAAGACATCCTTTATGCCTAACCATACAGTGTTTCCTGGAGGAGCTTGTGATCCTACGGATCAGAGTAATGAATGGATAAGTCATTTTAAAAAGTATGGCGTTACAGATAATCATCTTGCTGATATTACAAAGGTCAAAGGTGAATCTCGACCTCCCATATTTCATACGAGTGATAAAGATAACTTCAAGAAGTGTGATCTAATTTTCTGTTAATTACCTGAATTGTCTTATGATGTTATTCTCCAAAATCTTTTAGGGAAATCTCTTTACGAATTACTGCTATTAGAGAAGCATTTGAAGAACTTGGTGTTTTAATATGCAGAAAGAAACATGACGTTGGCAAAAACAGCATTCTTGGCAGTTTCCAAGAAGACTTTGATAGAGAAAAGTGGCAGAAAGTTGTTCATCAAGATCCGAATAAATTCCTAGAACTCTGCAAAAGTCTGGAAGTTATTCCAGATCTTTGGGGTCTTTACGAATGGTCGGTTTGGTTAACACCTGCAACATTTAAGAGAAGGTAAGTTTATTTCTCTAAATTAGGGCACTAGTGTCAATTAAATCTTTTAAATTTTCGTAGATTTGAGACTGCGTTTTTTGTAGTTGTTTTAAATAAATTCCCCGATGTGATACCTGAAAAGACAGAAGTCCTTCGCTACTTCGTAAGTAAAACACATCATTGATGGACTTTATGTCATTAACTTAATTCCCCTACTAAAGTGGAATACACCAACGGAGTATATAAATAAATTTAAAAATGATGAGCTATGGCTACCTCCACCGCAATTTTATGAAATATGTCGATTGAGTAAGATAAAGGATATAGATGAAATGGCAAATTTTGCTAAAAGACGAAATGACGAAGGAACTTCTCTATTTCTTCCTGCACAGTTTCGATGCTCTGACGGTCTTGTTGGAATTTTAGTAGGTAGAAAAAGGTATCTAGGTTTCTTGTGCTTCTGAAACTCTCTTTTTCATTATTCAAGGTGACGACTTTTATCCAGAGAATGCTAATACGTGCAAAACAGCGATTGACGACCATGCTCACGAGACTGTTGAATCATTTAGGTTAAAAACTAAACGACTTCATCGAATTGAATTCAAATCTGTGAATGACTTCAAGTGCTTTATGAACTTTACACCCTTTAATCAACACTTAAGTCCAGTGTTAGATGAATTTGTTAAAAATAAGCTATAAAGTTGTCTTATTGGGCCTTTATATTTAGTTTAGGGAAGAGGCAATATATATTTTTTCAAGAAATTTATCTGTTTTAGTTAAATTGCTGCTTGATATTTCAGGATTTTTGTTTGGTATCGAAGATTTCTGTTTGTTCTCTCTGTTACAATTACCTTAAGTAGACCAACTAAGGCTTGTAGCTTAGTTGTTATTTCTTTGACAGTTAATGACAATCAGGAAAAGCAAAGCTGAGTATGGATCCCTGTCTAACTCCATTCAGCACTTGGGCTCCGGCAGTTTTCCCTTGTGTAGGACGTGACATTGGGCTCTTGAGTAGAACTCCTTTATGATGCTGAGAATTTCTTCTGGGATGCCTTTCCTACGTAAAGTTGCCCATATATATTTGCGATCAAAGCGTTCAAACGTCTTCCAAGTTAAGCTGCAGGCCATTAGATCCAGACCAGTTCTTGAATGTATTTAAATCATCCTGAATGCAAGAAGAATCATAACTGTTTCTAAAGCATGAGAAAATGTTCATATTATCTGCGTAGATTAAAACTTTAGAGTGCTTAATCAGAGGGACACTGTCGTCAATGGCAAGAATAAACAGCAACGGCCCCAGATGGCTACCCTGCGGTACGCCAGATGAAGCCCTAACGATTCTGTATAAAGTATTACGGAAAGATACTCTGTATGTCCTATCTTTTAAGTAAGAGCAGATCCAGTCAAGCAATAAAGGCGGAAAACCTAACTTTTCAAGTTTAAGCATAATGAGGGAGCTTATCAAATGCCTTAAGAAAGTCGGTCTAGACGCAGTCAGTCTGGAAAACTTGTTGGAAGGCAGAAATAATGTGGGATGTAAATTCAAGCAGGTTAATTGTCGTCGACCTACCCGGCAGAAATCCATGTTGATTAGATGAGATTATCCCCTTACACTGCCCAACAAACTGTGAAAGAAGAAGAATGTTGCTAACCAAGCTTGCCCTCCAATCACTACTGGACTGGTCACCAATATCCGACCGAATTATCACCGCCAGATTCCAGACTAGGTATGTAACATCACAATATTCCAATGGTATGCGCTGACCGAACAGGCAGATATACCAGCTCCTTTGATAAGGCTCCTAAAGGCGATATCAAAATTGTTATGGGGGATCTCAACGCAAAGATTGGTTCTAACAACATCTGCCTGGAACAGGTAATGGGGAAGTTTGGCCTCGGAAACAGGAACGCAAATTAGGAGTTGTTTGTTGAATTTTGTAACTTGTGGCAACTTGTAATCGGTGGATCCTCATTTAAACACAAAAAATGCCACTTAACATCCTGGGTTTCCCCAGATGGCAGAACTGCGAATAACATTGACAATATTGCTGTTTCGAAAAGCTGGAGAAAGTGTCTCATCTTCTCGATGCAAGGTGTAAGCGCGGCGCTGATATTGGCAGCGATTACCATCTTGTAACAGCTAAGTTTCACTTATGCACGGCAGCAGTACACCCGCGAAACACAACATCTAATATACCACGGCTCAATGTGCAGAGGCTTAAAACACCGAACATCCGCAGCCCATATACCACCGCATTGCGCCAAAAAGCTGATGCACTGCGTCATAACACCAACGACTCCATCGACCAAAAATGGGAAAGGCTTAAAGAATGTTTTGTGAGCTGTGGTACAGGCCACGTGGGACGATTAGAGAGCGGAAGACGACCATGAATCAGTGACGCCCCATGGTACAAAATACATAAATGAAAGCAGATTAAAGACCGCATCAATTCTGCTACCGGCGTTGCAGTTAAATAACATCTCAGAACTGCATACCTGCATCTCTGCAGAAAGGCATCCAAAGAAGTGTAAGGCGTGACAAGCGCAATTACATCAACGCGCTAGCAAAAAAGGCAGAAGAAGCGGCCTACCGCGGTGACAGTGGAGATCTTTACAAGATAGCCAAAAAACTGGAAGGAAAGAATCTGAGAACACAACATCCTGTAAGAGATACTACTAGATCCCTTCTTGTCACGGAAGAACAAAAACCGCGTAGGTGAAGAGAATATTTTGTGTGGAAGTCCTAAATAACACCTTCAGACTGTCGAAGACCTCTTCACACCAGCCTGAACAGCCGACGGCTGTGGCCAACATTAGCACCAGAACTCCGACAAGATTGGAGTTGGATGACTCAATTAAGTCGATGGACCTCGATAAGGATTAATGGAATATTAGAAGAACTACTTAAGGCGGATCATATTGCTGCGGCTGATATTCTTCTTCCTGTAGTCCAGGATTTTTGGGAAACCTAGACGTATTCCAGTGAATGGAAAACAGGCGTAATTGTAAAGATTGTCAAAAAAGGCGCCCTGAGGAATTGTAGCAACTGGCGTGGTATCTGTCTTTTATATGCAGTCTCCAAATTGATGGCTAAAATCATCTTAATGCGAATCAAGAAGACAATCGAGCGCACTCTTAGCGATGAACAGGCAGGCTTTCGTGAGGGTTTCTACTGCAGCGATCACATCAACACCGTCCGAATTATCATCGAGCAATCCCTTTTACTACTAATGTTCGCCGATTGTGAAAAGACGTTTGACAGCGGTAATCGAGAATATATATGAGCAGCTTTACGTAGGAGAAGCATCACAGAAGAAATTTTCACCATCATAAAAGAGTCCTCAGGAGCACAATGTCACGTCCTACCCAAGGGAAAACTTTCGAAACCCTTCCAAGTGCAGAATGGAGTGGGACAAAGATGCTTACTGTCTCCTTTGCTTTTTCTGATTGTTATTAATGATGTCTTGTGCATCGCCCTAGACGACCACCCATCGCGAGGGATTAGATATAAACTCTTTAACCACCTTACCCACCTGGACTATGCCGATGATGTATGTCTCCAATCCGACAAACAAAGCCGTATAACCGAAAAGTCCGAAGCCCTGAGCAGAGAAGGTGGATAAATGTTGCTATGTCATTGCTATTACAGCAGAATTACCAACGAAGACCTACGCAGACTTATAGGTAAAAAACGGGATAGACACCAGTATTCGCAGGCGTAAGTGGCAACGGATAGGTCACACACTAAGAAAAGAGCCAAACAACATCGGACAGCAAGCTCTAGTTTGGAATCCCCACGGAATTCAAGAGAGACGCCGAATTGGACGACCGCACAACACATGGAGAAGATCCGTCGAGAGGGAAGATACTTGGATCAACAAATCGTGGCCACAGTTGAAGGCGTTGGCGCAGAACCGAACCAAGTGGAGAGTCGGTGTAATAGACGACCTATGCTTCACAAGGGGATAAAGGAACCAGAGAAGAAGGTTAGTTTTCATGCCTTGGCATTTTTTGGCCCTTTCAGCATTTTCCAGTTACAGTCCCATTTGCTTATTTGCATCAAAATCGAGAAATTAGAGAGATCAGAATGGGTATTTACGACACCAATTTGTGTATAGAAATATAAGGACGATTATCTCTCCGTAAAGCAGGATTAAAGATATATAACGGACTGATATTATCAAGATAACGCAAATCCGATGGAGGCAGTTTCGAGTCTCTTCGCTAAGTTGTCAACATAATTTCATCAAAAAATTGCGTGAAATTTTCAACCTGTATCCGTCAACAAATAAAAGGGCCAGGCACGTCTTATTCTGATAAATTTGTTCTACAGGCTCCTATAGTTCTTCCATAAATTAAAAAAAATCTTAAGATACAAAACAACAGTAATTAGCATCTTAAGTAAACAGAGGGAGCAAGAAGCCAAGACTGGAGTAATTAAACGGGAAATGAAGTAAATACTTAAGACGCTTAAAAGGCCAAGTTGGCAATTAATTAAAACCTCTAATCGGATACAAAGAGGTAAGATCGCCCTTGGAATAAAGTTTTTGCGAAACTTAAGGAATCATAGACCACCTTCTCTGTGCCCAATTGGATGTGTGAAATGGGGCAAAACATTGGAATTACCTTCAACTGAAAAGCTTCCTTCTTTAAATTCCTGCCAAGGCACTTTACGCACGTAAGGAAGTTGGAAAGGACCAGTATGAAACAATAAGACGGCCTTGGAGTGTTCAAGTTATCACAAGCTAAAGAAGGGTGCTCCTCTACACGACCAGACGTGAATGAATTACGTTCGAGGTACAGTGAGGGTGTAAGGGCTGCGTATGCGACGAGAGTTGGAACAAATCATGCATCTAATCACGTATGCCGGAGCATAAAAGGATATGACACGCTTCACTTGCATGTGGGTCGTGGGTCGATAATTTTCCCCGTGTGATTTGATTACAGCGATTTCCTATAGACTCCAAGTTTATGGCAGACAGAAAATGATGGAGTGCACTCGTTTGATAGATAATAAGGCTACCGGGCTTAGTATATCTCTACCCCCAGAGATTCGAACTCTGCTAGCTTTCGTTTGAACTAATTTTTCAATATTTTTAGGGCAAGGTAGAGGAGTTCACAAGAGCACTTGTTAGATAAGCCTTAAACTAAGCTTTTAAGGTCTACTTCTTTCACTCTTAAGTCGCGAACACAAAAAGCAATCAAATAGTGCAGGATTAATTCTAGTGACATCGCGGTGACATGATTTGAACCCAACTCACCTACTTTATCACCTCACCTATTCAATTTGTTGCTTAATTCATTTACATTATCAAAAATCGGGCTGGCCATTGGTTACAGTTTATGGACTGGAATTATCGCGCTATCGTTATTATTGTGGCGATAAATTTGAATCATGACCGCAATATATCACGACGAGCTGGGCTTTTTCGCACCTTCTTTTCGGTACAAACGGCCACCCCTGGAGAAAGTAATGTTAGTGGACTGCATTTGCAGGGCTGTAAATAAACACCCTACATTCAGTTTGTGTTTGACCATAAATATAAACCGTTCTGAAATAGAAAATCCAAACCTTCATAGACCGTCTGCCGTCGTTAAAGTTTTCTTCGACATTTGAGAAAAACAGGAGAAGATGTTCAAAGATAAATGTCTTCCTCGAGGCTCTCCCCTTGCTGTCGCAAATGAATAGAGTCCGAGCATAAATTGCGACTAATAATTTAATGGGCAGTAGTGGATCCCTTGACCGATTAAAGGCGGATAAAAGAATAAATTTTGTTTGTTCGATAGGGAGAAGAAAGCTGTTTTGAAGAGCTACAAAGCTGAGGGACGACTTTAGGCAATCATTCGATATTGACATCGATGCTACGGTTCACTCTAGGGGGATGCTGTGTTTTCCGTCTGTATTATTCTGACTGTACCTATAAGAATTAGGATTGTTTTTCTGGGTTATTATGTCGCGTATAATATAAAATTATTAAAAGTAGTATAACATTAGGTTTTCTCTTTATCGGGTTCCTTTAACCTCCTGTGGGGCATAGAGAGTCTCTTAAATCGACTCTACACCTGGTCCGGTTAGACGCCAACGCCTTTAACTGTGGCCATGATTTGTTCATCTGGGTACCTTTCGGCTCCACGGAGCTGCTCCATGTGTTGCGCAGTCGTCTTCCATGGATTCCGTGGGCATTATAATTTAGAGCCTGCTGTTCATTTGGCTCTTACTTTGGGTGTGTGGCCTATCTATTGCCACTTTCGCCTGCGAATAGCATCAGGTTTTAGTATGAACATTATTTTTGTACTATTTGTTTCACTGAAACGTTTTATGAAACGTTCCGGGCCGCTGAGCCAAGCATACTTCCCTTTAATTAGTCTTCATTTATGGCGAGCTCTTTTTGTTGAAAAGTCGTCAGATTCACAAACTTATTTAGGCACAATCATTTAAAGTGCAGAAAGAAGCTCTATGCTGCAGTAGTACAGCTCTAATAGGAAAATAGTAACTATGTTGGGGCAATTAATTGACCAAGCACCTGTCGTCTGAACGCCTGAGGCAAAAGAAGACAAAATCTTCGGCGTTTTTTTTTAATACGATGTGACCAAAGCCCAGGGGACAACCCGTTGATGGATTAGCATGGTTTTGGCCGGAAGTGAATTAGGGTAATTGAATTGAGGAAACTTGAGTCTTGTTTTTTCATTGCTGCGAGCTAGACAACAGCCCAGAGACGGAGTGGATTATTTTAATTTCTTAATAAAAGCTCACGGGGAGACCTGGTCTCGAACCTGGGACCCATGGCATGGTGGTGCGCTCAATGAATTGATCCAACTCCGTCTCCAGACGATTGTTCAGACGATTTTAGAAATGTCGCGATATGGCCAAATTTGGCTGTTGCGATCAGAGCGAATTGAGGCTCGGGTATTGCGTAAAGGGTGGAACCTGCATGGGATCAGGCTTATATTTTATTAGAACAATAACACAATTGCACAGTCTCCTAAAAACTGCGCAGTTTAACTGAGCGCATTTGGCTTCCCACAAAGTTTCAAGAAAATCTTTCGCAGTTCTCTGGAACATCAACGCAAGTCGGTTGATGTTCGAGAGAACCAGTCTATGTGTTTCTCTCGAAAAAGATCTCCCTGGCTCGACCTGGGCTCGATCTTTCGAGGATCATTTTGTTAACATAGTTACCAAGGTCAATTAATATGACTCTGCGTTTTGTGAAGAGATGGTCAAATGAGTTTGAGATGCCCCATACATCACGAACTTGATTGGTAAATGATTTTGAAACTGTAAACAGTTCTATTACAGTCGTCAGGTACGTAATAGTACTCTGAACTTGAAGGTCCCAAGTTCGAATCGCACCGGCGGCGACCCGTGGTTGTTTTCTGCTGACAACGGGGGTTGCAGAGAAAATCTCAGGGGTTCGGAATTCACTTAAAATTGTAGGTGCGGTCGTTGCCTCGAATCGCGTGACGTTCTTCCGCCCCATGCCTCACAAAGGGTTACGGGAACTAGAGAGAGAGAAGAATAGTTCTGCTGGATTTAATTTAGGACTCGTTTAGTGTCCGGTAAAAAGTCCTCTTAAAAAAGGAAGAATAGTGAATAAATACTTGCACGAAAACGATAAATTTCTTTTGCAAGATTCTAATTCGGATTCATAAATGGTACAGATCTGCGGTATAGTATTCTGTGTAAACTCCACAGTCCTTTTTATATACAAACGCAGTGGCTACATTCTACTGTAATACGCACATTCTCACTATAAGAACTATAAAAGAAAATTGTTTATCATTTACCCTAGTCGTGAGATGAATAAATAACTCATTGGTTCTCCCTCAAAAGATGCTTAGATTTGAAGACACTCAAAAAATTATTACCTTGTCGTCCTGTCAATAATTCGTCACTGTTCGATCCAAACGAAACAGAAATAACAGACAAAAAGTAATCCAGGCGAGACAATAAAATCCTATCCTTATGCTCGTGTATCAGACCTAATCAACATTTATTTATTGTTTCCCACGCCCCCGGTGCAGAACCCCATTCACGTCTACTTGTACAAGATTATATTAATCCCCAAAGGTTTGAGGTGTTGAGAGCTCTCATGGGAGTTTTTGGGGAAGATTGTCACATATACACATTTTGCCATTAAGTCGTAGCAACTACGGAACATGACTGAAATGTGAAATGCTCAATCGTTTCATTTTGGGTAATGCATTAAATAAAGGGTGGCAGTAGGGCCATGTAATAATTTTTTATTGACTTAATTTCGAGAGCCTCCAGCACTATAGCAGTGGAAACGTCGCATCACGAAGTGTGTCAATTTGCGATGACGTAAGACAATATTAGTAACCTTAACTTGTTTAATTTTGTGGTCTCGAAGAGCTTGCAGAGTACCTGCCTTGGCTAAAAATAGTTGTAGTCTCATTTTAATTTGGAATCGATCGTCGTAAAATAATTAGGTTAATCAGCGGATAGAACTTAACCTTTAATTAAGTTGCGCGTAACAATATTGAATCCAATTAGGCGAACCAGGCTCTGGGAGTAGACAGTCGTAGGGGCTTCTTCTACACTGGAAAGGCTGCAAAATCAATAAACTCAGAGAAATTAGTGATGCAATTTTGAAAAGAAACGAAGAAAAGACATCGGTAATTGTGCATGAAATCAATTTTGTAATTGGTGTTGTCTTCGATTGTCACATGCAAGGGAGGAACTGCATGATGCGACCCTTGTCAACATGACATCCATCAGACTTTTGTGCTTGAGGCAACTCGAAATATCTCACGAAATTCGAACTGGTTCAACTTAACTTCCCCGCGTCCACAAGAAATCACCATCACCACCTGATCAAGAACAGAACGTAGGTATCATATCACAAGGGGTTGTAGACTCAAGTGCTCTGCAAAGTTGTTAATGGCACTTGTGGCACGTTCAGATATTAAAAATGCATACATATATATACACACAAGGAGCAGCCCCCCGGTATATGTACTCCTTGCTCTTGTGGTATTTGCTTGGCCCGGCCTAAATTGTTTATGAATATTAATACTCGGTGACATGATAGTCATTCGTAGTCGATGCCGTCACAGGAGGTCCACATTTGTTACTGGTACAGATATAGTCCTTCAGTTTTGTAGACATTTCGCTGCCTCCTTCTAGTTATTGGAAATGCTTCCCAGTTTCTGCCCTATTGAGAATTCACTTGAGGACAGATTACTGCCGTAAAACCTCTTATGCCGGGTATTCGGGTTTAATCGACCCTGAAATTGTGTATGATGTAAAAGTATTTTCCTGCGGATCCAGCGGGAAAGCATAGGTCTTTCATTTTATTTCACTTTATATAACTGGATATAATATCATACCCCAAATGCTTCCACGCACAGCAAAATATTTTCATTATACTCATCGATGCTTGGAAAACGGAGCAATCCGGATGAGCTGAAGCGTGTTTCGTTTAATTTTCGAAAAATACCGAAATTACCAAATAATTAGCGAAGCTTAAGTAAACAAGGAAAGGCTTCTGGCCCACCGCAAACAATGCTCAACTAAAAAGGGTTAATGTACAATAAATATTTGCACTTAGCCAATTACAGAGCTCATCTAGAAAATTGAAATGGAGTTGCTATCTGGAGTGGGTCTGCAATTTGCCATTCGCAAACTCCCTCACTCCTGTTAGCCTTCAATACAGTAATCAGTTATATTCTAAATTCTGGTTTGCTCCATTCTGCAGCCGTACGAGCTGCAGTCTTGTTGAAGACAACTTCGATGAAGGGAATCGAGTTGTTCATGTCGCTATTGATGCAATCCCGCATTATGTACGGTGAGACATTCACCCATGTCATTAAATTTCGATCCAAATGTTCGAGGACTCACTTCAGCATGATGTAAATCGTGGTTTATCTCAGACAATAGGATGCAAATCGGGAATCGATTATTACAGGCGCACAAGAGTAAAGACAAATAGGTACTTTCTGCGGTATATTGAGGATTTTTCGTTTTTTACATTAGTTGATAGCTTGGGTTTTTGTTAGAATTGAGCGATATTAGTTTATTTGAGGGAATTGTAAATGTCGAGCTTTCAATATCGATAGGCGGATGCATACAAGTTACTTTGGCTTATAAAAATAAAAATTATTTCAGCAGCTTTTCTTGCCTCTAATATTGAAATCTGTTAGAACAAACAATTTAGTCTAGGCTAGATCTACTAATATCAATGTTTCTTTGCTTTACTACCAAATATGGCTATAATATTATCAGGCAGATGGACACGGAAGAGATTCCAAAAGTGTTTCGTTTTTAGGGTTCGGTAGCAAATTTCGGTCAGTCTGCCCGTTTGTATGTCACAGCCGTTCCATCTCTCACGTATATATAGTTGATATAGCCAAACAGCCTCTATCTCTGGTTCATTTAACACCTTGTAGGGCATAGGGCGTCTACCGACACTCCACTTGGCCCAGATCTGCGTAACGCTTTCAACTGCTGGCAAGCTTTTTGATCTGGGTATATCCTTCTTCTCTACGGATCTTCTCCTTATTTTGGGGCTATCGTCCAATTCGTCGTCTAGAGCCTTTTGAGCAATGTTGTTTGACTCCTTTCTCAGTGTGTGACCTATCCGCTATCCATCGCCACTTTCTTCTTCGCAAACCAATGTTTATCCCTTCTTGGCCTATGAGTCTACGGAGGTCTTCGTTAGTAATGACTTCCGGACAATGAGACATCGATTAACAAAGGCTTGTTGCCTAGATGTTATTTGTCAGATCACTTTCTATAACAACAGATTTTACATTCGATTCAAAGAGTCGGTGAAGTAAGTAATAACGTGTCGGAGGATCCCAGGTTCGAACCCCACCCTCGACGACCCATGGTTGTTTTCTGCTGATAGGTTACGATAAAATAAGCCATTGAGAGTTGCAAAGTAATGTCGGTGGTTTGGAATTCACTTTAAATTATAGGTTCAATCGTTGTCTACAATTGGGTGAAGCTCTTCTCTCGCACTATGCCTCAAAAGGGGTTATGGGAAGTAGAGAGAGAGATGTAGGTAGGTATTGAGCTATATCTGAGCAAGAGTATTAAATGCAATTCGAATCTTGTTGATGCGTTTATTCACGAAAGAGTGGGTTCGATTGTTTGCTTGATACGCGTGAAGATGATTTTTTTTATAATATAGCCAAAGCCCAGGGGACATCCCTATGATACGTTAGCATGAATTTTGATCGGAAAGGAACTAGGGTATGGGGAATGAGGGAACTTGAATGTCCTGTCTTTGCTTTTCTGCGAGCTATACAATAGCCCATAGATGAAAAGGATTTATAATTTTTAGAAGAGACCGAGACTCGAAACCTGGAGTTTTGGCGTGGGGATCGTGCCACTCAACCAATTAATCCAACTCCGTCTCCCATCAATTTAAGTTAAGTTAAAAGATATAAGTCTCAGTTTACTAACATTTCTGGATTACGGAAAGAAGAATATGAGCCACAGAAATGAAATCCGGCTTAAGAAATTCCGCTGGTATTCATCAATCAACATAAATTCGCAGGTCCTTACCTCCGTCGAGTTTATTACGTTCACCAACTCCAATTTTGACGGTTGTTAATGTTGCCCACAGTCGACGGTTGTTCAGGCTCGGATGAAGTGATATTCGACGGTACAAAGGTGTTGTTTATGACTTCAACAAAACATAATCTCCACTTCCACAGTTGAAGCTCCTCCGTAACAAGCAGAGAATCATAGGTATCTCTTACAGAATGTTCAGTTGTAAGAAGTTTTCCTGCCAGTTTCTTGGCAATTTGGTATATATTATTATTGTCACCGTGGAAGGCCGCCTCTTCTTCCTATTCTGTTAGCGCGTTGATGTAGTTGCACTTGTCACGTCTCGCACTATTTTGGACGGTATTTCTATGGTTGTTGTACTTCAACATCGGTAAGTAAACGTTCCACGTGTTCTGTAGCTCGCAAAGCATTCCTTCGTAGTTTCCCATTTTGATCTGCTGGTGCATCTGCTTTTCGGTGCAATGCAGTGGATTATGCGCTGCCGATATTCAGTGTTTTAAGCCTATGTACATTCACCCGTGGCACATTAGAAGTTGTATTCCGTCGGCGTACTGCTACTGTGCGTAAGCGAAAATTAGCTGTAACAGGATGGTGATCGCTATCAATATTAAGAGCACGTTTAGATATCACATCGAAAAGAATTTTTCTCCAGCTTTTTGAAACAGCGATTCTCAGTTCTGCCGTCTGGAGAAACCCAGGATGTTTTTCTGTTTGCTGCGAGTTACAAAATTCAACAAACAATTCCCGATTGCATTTCTGTTTCCTTTCGCGTCCACACTGCCCTTTTATCTATAATCTAAGCTTTAAGATTTCCCATAACTATTTTGATATGACTTTAGGAGTTGTCGGCAAGGAGTTGGTAGAAGGCCCTTTTGGTTGTTATACTCCCTTGCTCTGCCTTAACTGGTTCCAAGCCCGGTATAGAAAGGAGAAGGGAAACCCACACGTCAGCCAGAACATCTCGGCTTGGAGAGAATCTATGAGCTATGGAAATGCACTCATGGTGTTTCGCAGGACGCCTCAAAGAGAACTCTCCTTCTCATTCGCCTCAAGCAGCAATCCTTCTTCTCCTGTCTAGTACGCCTCGGATATTCCGGACTGATATTGTCATAACGATCTTTGGCTATATACGATAGGGCTATGGAACGTCAGAACTCTGTGAAAGGAGTGTGGATACGCGAAGATTATGTAGGTCTTTCAATATAAAAGTATATAGAGGGCAAGTAGAGAGTTTACACCACCCACATCTGAAACCATGCTGATATGCTGTCTCTGGCCAGTAAGAATCAGATACACCCTGCATGGCAGGTGTAGGCTTGTTGCTCACCAAGCTTGCCCGCGGATCACTACTGGACTGGTCACCAATATCCGAACGAGTTATAATCGCCAGGTTTAAGGCCAGGATACACTAATATTTCACTAATCCATTTAAATACACCAAACTACTTTCAAGTCGAAGCTAAATGCTGTTCTCTGCGAAAAGGCGACTGGGAAAGTGTTAGATGTGAGGAGGCAAATCGGAAAGTTTTTACAACATTGCCGAGAAACTGAAAGGAGAAAAACTATAGTAGACCAAATTAGATCAATGCACCTCGTCCTAACCAATATCCAGAATACATACATATAAACACAAAATAGTCGCAATATTCTAGAATTTATATGTGGCATAATACTTATTACAACTGACACTATATTAAAGTGTCATAAAAAATTCTATTTACATTTTAATATCACACAAAATGTTGCCATATAATAAAAAATAGTCTCAGACCCTTTGCCCATCTTCCACTATTTCATATATTTTCCGAAAAAAAAACTAATTTTAATCAGAACGAAACCATATTACACACCTGCAAACAAAATGTATTGTCCACCAATATTGTTCGGATTGTCAATAACTTCGGGTATATACACAAAAATATTTTACGACCTGTCTTTTCCGCACATCATATCATAAAATATCACGAGAAGACCCAAAATCAAATCACTGGACCACAGAACATGCTCTGTCCGAGGACACCATCTTCATTTTATGATTATAATATGCAAACCGGACATATATCTGACCGAAATCGCCTTGCCATATTGTTTGTGGGGGCGTTTTATGGTAATCATCTGTGGACTTCTAGCAAACATCTATCATATCAGATTGACTACTCGTTTCTCGTAATGGGAAACCTTAAAGAAATTAAAAATTTTATTTGAAAAAAAATGGCAAAGATTAAAAGACATCTGAGAGGACACTATCGTTTCTGGCTTGAGACGTGAGGGATCAGATTGGTAATTTATTGTTTCCGAAACTCACAAGAATTAGTACTGTACAAATTTTTCGTTGTACACAAACACACGGGTCCTGTCGAAAGGAAGGGACAGTCTCGTTTTGTTCAATATTGAATTTATTTTGTTTTTATTGAAATCTGCAACATATTTTCCTGTCGGTTATCGTGAAAGTTTTGCTTTGCGCTAGTGTGATATTCATATGGGCTAGAGGACAACAGAGGAAGGAACGCATCCGTTGTTGCTGCTGTATTTATGGTCCGGCAACCCTCCTCCAGACTGTGTCCTTTCATCCTTCGAAGAGCACAAAAAAAAACTGCGGAAGATCATAAAAAACACCATTTGGCGATTAAGGGGCGAGATTAAAAAATTTATTGCCAAAATATTTATGGACTAAGATGTCGGGATATATAGGACGCTAGTGGACGATAATCTTGAGCAGATGTGTTGGTGACAAAGTATAATTCATTTAGGAGTTCCCATGTAATTCAAAATACAAGGATTGTTCGCAAAAAATAAATCAAGTAAATAATGTCCCTTTTTTTTATAAACTCTTTATAAATTCAAGTTCCACTAATCAAAACGTCTTCAGTTTATGAGCCTGAAAATTGCCAGACTTATTTACCAAAGCGATTTGATGTCTATGACTAGATCCTGCAAGAAAATCCCTCCAGTCCCATAAAGTGCACACTTAAAGTGTTGAGATCCTGAAATATTTTCTTCATTCTCAATTTGGCCCTCATTAAGGCGATATTATCACTCGATTATCTCCAAAAACGTTAAGAGTCGACGTTAATGGCGGCAAGCAAATTAACAGGATTAGAGGACGAGCCCCTTGACACTTAGTAAGATTTCTCAGGCTCTTATAGATGTTTAAGAAAAGGAGGTAGTTTTGACCATGAGCTCCTTTAATAGTTCTTATAATTGAGGAGAATTATTGGAATGGGGCGCTTTGGTTTCTTCCTGATGTTTTTTACATCCCCAGTTCAGATGAAAGCAAAGAATTCTCCCCCATCCAGTGTGCCAATATTCGATTGATTTGTCTTTTTCTAGGGGAGACAAATCTTTCAATCCCTTGGGAGTCTTTAAGAAATCAGATTGCGGTTTGAGGGTTGATGTATGTTAAAAGTTCTTTTGAGGTTTTTTGTTCTTTTGAGACGACTTAACGACATTAACTAATTATTCTCGTTAAAATTGTGAGCAGGTGCACATTAGGACTTTCCGGAAAATAATCACATTCAATACTTGGTCATGTGTATCCTAGGACGGCTTTTATAATTGATTGCCAATCAAGACTGCATCGACCACGTATACAATGTGTACAATTAAAATAGACCTCATCATATATAGATATATGTGAATGTATTTAAAAATTTCATGTAATGGAGGCGGTAATCGTACTCGCTCCCCTACACATCTTTATAACGAAATCTGCTACAAATAGTCGTATGAGAGTGCAGTTCACGTCAAATATGCCAGTTAGTGAGAAGGGTTTTATGGTAGTCTTCATTCCTAAAAGTGGAAGGACCTTATACTGTATACCCAGTGACTTCATGCCTATAAGTTCTCCATTCTTCCTTCCCAAAACCCGAGAGATACAGACGATTTATCTAATCCGTATCTTTCCCAACATTCGTATAATAAAGGTAGGACCGTCAAGACAGCCTTGCACGAATTAATCGCTAGTATATTACGTTCAATACTGCATAAGGAATTTACACTTGCAGCTTTGCTCTATATTGAGGGTGCTTTTAACAACATCAAACCAGAGGCGATAACGGCATCCTTGAGGAAGCTGGACCTAGACAGTTCTCTTATCGAGCCAATTGATCTCATGCTCAAAGGCGGGATCGTTACCTTCTGCTTAGGGCGATCACCTGTACCGTAGAGGCACACCCCAAGGAGGTATCTTACAACCCCTCTTATGAAATCTGGTCCACAATGAGCTATTCCTAGATTTGGAAAATTCCGGCCATAAGGTTATCGCCTACGCTGATAACATTGCCCTCGTATGTTCGGGCAATTACCCTAATACCTTGACTGAGGTATTGCAACAATCCCTCTATAATGTATCTTTTCTGGATCGGGTCAATTCTAGGCGTAAACCCGGATAAAATATCTAAGGCCTTGTTTTGGATAGGAAACTTAGCTGGAAACCTAACATCCAAGAAAGACTACGTAAAGCTACAGTATCACTGTACTCATGTAAACAAGTTACAGGTAAAAGAAGCTCACGGGCAGACCTGGTCTTGAACCCGGGACCCATCGCATGGTGGTCGTGCTGCTCAGCGAATTGATCCAACTCCATCGTCATTGCCTTGTAGGAAGATACGCTCATAGACCTGGCGTGCCATGTTATGATTTTTGTAAGAGTTGCAAAGAGTAGGAGGAAGAGGAAACCTATTTCATCCAGTTCTATGCAACTGCTCTGTCAACCTAGTCAAACGTAGGAGCCGTCTTTTGGGTTCCACCTATGCGTTAAATTAGCCGAAGTATTTTATACTAATATCAGCGACCTAGTTCGGTTTATCAGAAGCTCGAAATGGTTTCCAGTTACGTGACAGAGCTGTAAGCCTTGTCAACTCGTGCTCTAGTCAACATTATGTTTGGGCTCCCCAAGAACTAGGTTCTACCGCGGCTTATCAGGAGCTTCTAATCAGCTTCTTATCCGCATTTGAGGGTTCAAGTAGGGTTGAGCGCATAGCATTAACTGTGGTATAACAATGGGCCGCTCTGGCCTAAGTGCGCCTTCCTTCTCGAATGGGCAATCACTTTAACCTAACCTAACCTCGAGACAAAGGTCACTTTGGCATCTTTCGGTGAATTTGCGGCATAGATTGATGCACCGTAACGGACAACATTACCAATTAACCGCACTTTGACAGAAAGTTTAGAATTCTCTCTCACGAACGAGCAGACTAGGACGCGGTGCTCAAATCTGGACCTTCAATGGTTTACAGATGGCTCAAAAATAGAATACGTTATCGGTGCTGGTGTTTTTGGTTTCAACACAAGAGTTTCGATTGTATTGGGTACCTGGCACTTATTAACATCAATAGAGGAATAAAAGGTGTGGTCTTCAGCCTCAGCAAGAGCTGTGATAAAAGACGGGACTTATAGTCAGCAACTACTATACTGAAGAAATTTCCTCGAACTTAGGCAAGCCAAGGAACTTGTGGACCATATGAGTACAATAATACCATCGCCTTAAGAAAAGTGTATCTAAGGTTGCTACTTATCTGTGAGCCGGATAGGTTTGTCTAGTGTGCCGAACTTTTCCGGAAGACGATGAAACTTCATGCCTTTGGGGGAGTCATTCGAGAATTTCTGCGCCTGGCTGACGTTAGATTCTCCGCTTTTAAAGACCTCCTTGCCTACCTCCTTGGCTGAGTGTCTTTGGCAATAGTGAAATTCTCGTACAAAGACCGCATTGTTCGCATTATTCATCATATGGGTATCTCTCCCTTAATAACTGTTAGATCGAACTTATCAAAATGAAACAGAATTTAGCAACAGAAAGTAGTTCGTCACGCTTGAGGCTAAAGAAATGCAGATATATAAATATCAGCACGATTGCACGGACGGCAGTGAAGGTTGTAGAAAAATTGTGTTACCTTGGTTGCATTGTTACCAAAAGTAGAGGAGCAGAAGGCGTTAATAATATTTTTCTGGTTACAAATTGCTTATTTTGAGAGATCCGTACCTAGAAGGTCCAAGAAAGCTTATGGTGAGACTTCAGTGACGGCTGTTTTTCTCAGTAAGTACTATTGCTATCGAATTGAAATTTAACACAGTGTTAGTATGTCATTAGCCCGCATCTATTCCCGGTGAAAGAATTACAGAAACATATGTTTTTTAAATAAAATCAAAAGTCAGCATACTTCACCACCCCCCACATAAAGTACGCTTGCATAAAGTTTCGACTTGACGCCCCTCCACAGAGAAGTACTTTCGTAATTTGGGCACAGCTCCTTAGTGCCATTACATACTAAAGTTGCGCTGCTCCAATTCAGCTGCGCAATGTTTTTGTATTACATATGTATGCGCAATTGCGTGTGATATACACAAGGGTACGTCGCATCATCTTCATTGGAATCCTTGAGGGTTCCAATCCTGTGGAGCTACATTATTCAGCTTCCCTTTTAATGTGTGCCTCAGCTATTATGCGCCCTCAAGCCATATGGACTGTATACTAGAACAGCTAATTGGAGAGCCTAGGTGCTAGAACTTGAGAAGCTTTTTTTTTATTAATTTATTTTCTATTGTTTAACTGCTTTTATCCGTTGATGAGACCGAGCGCTTTTAGGCTCTTAGGGTCTTCTAACTTTTTCAGTGGTTTCGAGAACTATAAAATTCTAGTTTGAACTTGTTCAGACCTTTGAACAGTTTAAATGACGACGTAACCTTGCCAGGAAATAAAATCTTTCGATTTGAAACAATATACAAGAAAATTCCGAAATTTCTCAAGTTACATTTGTCGCTGTAAATAGGCGACACAACATTAAGCATTCGATCTTGATTTTATGAAAACAAGCAACAGCTTACGAAATTCACTTCCGCCCAAATTTGAATTCGAGTAATCCGTATACATTCACTCACCGGCACCACAAAAGAAAAATTCATAGCGTTTCGGATTTCTGCTGAGATCAACACATCCTCTGCCCGTGGCTAAAACAGAAAGTTGAAAAGTTTTCCACTAAAGCTCGAAAATAACAATAAAAAGGAAGGTATCACTTACCACACGTGGCGGATAAGCAGTGACAACGACGGTTTTTGTATTCATATCAATAAAAACTTTCTGCCGATACTATTTTTTGTATTTTTTGTTTTATTTAAATATTTAGAATTTTTGCTCGTCTAGGTGAGAGGGGATATGGGTTAATAGTTGCAGGACCCGATTCATATAGGTCTTCAATCAAACTGTTAACATACATTTTATGGAAACCACTAAAGTCGGGAAGTATTACAAACACACGTGCCCCCGTAAGTGGTATTACCTGAAAAAATAAAACATTTATTTGATAACAACTTGAACCGCTGGATAAATTTTCCTGGAGGACTTTACGCGGTCATGCGCACATTTAGTAATCGGAAAAGGACTCCATTCCGTATGTGAAGGGAACCGAGAAAGCTCTCGCATTTACACCCACAATAGCAAAAATTTACTGCAAAAGGGCGGAGTTGTTATCAAAGTTTTATTGGGAGAAAGCACGCCCAGTTACCCCCGAGCAAAATGGTAATGCTACCCTACCCTGGAGTTCGACGGTGGAACCGAATACCATCACTGCAGAGAGGTTGGTTACTTCGTGGCACAAGTGCACACACCACGACCCGGCTCGAGGTGTAGATAATTTCATGAAGTGGACTCGCTTTGTATATAATAAAAATTTTTTTTTTTTTAGATTCTATGCTTGTGTAATTGGGGTACGGGTTGGATGGAGCTCCACTTGAGTCGTCGACGAACGGCACAGTTGCATATACTCGAATGGAAGTCGACCCGCGAAGTACATGATTACTATCGTCTACGTCAACTCCCCCAGTCGGAATTCGAGTCAAACGTGAAGTTAAGAGGCGGCTTAGTAAGTCAACTGCGCTCGATGCGACCGTCAGCAAGTTGATTTTCGTGAATTTGTAGCTTTTCCTTGTTATTGTAGCCAAAGGATTTCTTTAAAAAAAAAAAAACATTAAAAACCGGTGCGAGTGTGGAAATTTGGCGTATTTGGCGGAAGGATATCAGTTTTGTTGTGAAATTTAATCGTGAAAATTTGGCGAATTTTGAATAAATATTTTCAAACGTTTTAGTGGTCATTTTAAAGAGATAGAATTGTTTTAAAAAAAGGATTTAAATGTTTTTGTCATTATCGTCGGTTTATAGGTGGGTGGTAACTTACAAAACGGTCTGAAAATTGCGAACGTAAGGATTAAAATGGAAGATCCCCATCTTGCAGACGAATACGTGCAAGAATTCGTCCTGGACCACCTGGACGACACATCAGCGGTTGGCGTTAAACGTGAGGAGCAAAGTCCTCCTACTACAAAAATAGCTTGGACTCATTTACCGGAGGAAGAGGAAATACCGATTCGAATGCGATCGTTTCAAGGTCATCATCCGGCAGGCCCTGGATGGCATCATGAAGATCGACGTCTGCAGGCAATATCACCTTCGCCAGAAATATACCCTCACGGTCCTGTTGCAGGTCAGGCTGTACTAGTAAGTGGTCCTGTAACTGGCGTACCATCGACACCACCAGAAACGCCGCCGGTTCTCGGTTCACCATCAGCATGCAATCCACAGGGATATACAAGTCATTTTAGTCACCCTGTTAGGCAAACATCGACCGGCCTAGTGGAAGAGATGATGTGGCTACCCCAAACAATACGAACTGAACCGCAACCCCTGGACCTAAGGGGATGTATACAAGAAGTTGAATGGGAAAGGCGCGAATACATGCATGCAGCCAATGTTCAAAATCATCTCGGAATTCAGACGCACCACTTTAATCAGATGGATCATCTGGCTCCCATCAATATGCACTCATCCTATCACAGTAGCTCACAAAACAATCGGCCGATGTCAGTCAGTTCGACAAGGTCTTCGACAACCTCACCACGAACTTCATCAGGACAATATAGCAATGCCAGTAGCACCGGTGCTGATGACCTTATTAACGATGAGCTTTTGACCACATTAACAGTGCGCGAACTGAATAAACGGCTGCACGGCTGTCCCCGCGAAGAAGTGGTACGGCTCAAACAAAAACGCAGAACATTGAAAAATCGAGGATATGCCCAAAATTGTCGCTCGAAAAGACTACAACAGCGTCAAGATTTGGAAAAAATGAATCGTCAACTAGTCAATGACTTGCAACGCATAAAAATTGAACTATCCCGAGTGTGTCAGGAGCGCGATCAACTCAAGCAGAGACTACAAATTAGACAGGCTGCCCAAAGTGCCGGACAAACTCAGGATCTCCATTCAGACGGTCACAGTTCACCTGAATTCTATCTCTGACGGCAGCTTGGGCCACAGAATCAGTGGGGACGGTATTGAGGAGTTGAATCTGTGACGTCAGACATTTTACTGACTTCCTGAAGAATTCTACACAACAACAACTTCGGTACAGTGACTTCAATAAATCCTGTTGTAAACTGTGGACAGAAAATTTAGTGAACTAAGAACGAAGCACGCGAGGAGCAGCATTTTCCTTTCTATTTATACTTCATATTCATTTCGTCATTCATTGATCGCAAATTTTGTTCGGTTTAAGTGAAATGTCTAAGAAATCTTGTTCTTCCAACAAAATCTATCCTGTCATCTGCGTTATTGGCGCATAAAAATCAACACGCGCCGTAGATGCACTTCTCCTGTTTTGAGGCATCGCACGCTTGATAACGTTTCTATTTACACTTTTTAAAAGAAAAAATGACAAAAAAGACACTATCAGTTGGACGTTATCTGGATTTCCAACAACTTAGTTACATTGTTGATTAGTTCTAGCAATTTTTAGTGTAGGCGCTATGCTAAAGCTTGGGGTCACCGCGCCAGTCGTACTTTCATTTACTTAAGCGAAAGCCATCAATTTTCTTTGAAAAAAAAAACTAAAAATCCGGAGTTTTCGTGTAATGTAGGGAAATCTTTAAATACTTTGACAATATCGCTAATATCTGCAAGAGATGCTAAGTCTGTGAGTAATTCTTTTTCATGTAATTGTAAACTATGTTTTGTGTTCTCGTTGACGCTAAGTTTGTTTTGTTAGACTTTCAGAGTTTTATTTTAATTTTATTTTTGTACAAATTCTGTAATATCTAAGGTGTACATTTTAGTCGTAAATGTAGGCAATAAATTATCGATTTTTATTTTTTAATTCTTTTTATTTATTTTGTTCTTTTTTCAGGTGTGCACTTGCGTCAAGTTCCATTGGTTTTTTTTTTATTTCAAAGGTGCCAAATTTCCAATTTTTCATGCTAATTTTTATATATTGCTGAACGAAATTTGCCATCGGTGTTTCCGAAAAAATTAAAATTTTATAAACTGTCGTTCGATCACGTGGCAAGCTGTTTAGACGTAACTGAAAAAGACGTAGCGTTTCGACTAGAAAATTTCTTATACACCATTTTCTTTGATAGAAGCCATATCAACGTTATCTATATTACTTTCTCATTATTATTTTTCCGGTGAGGCAAGCGATAACGTGTCGGCCTTCCATTCAGGAGGCCGCAGGTTCGAACCCCACCGTTGGCGACCCATGGTTGCTTTCTGCTGATAAGGGATTACATAAAAAGGCCATTGGGGGTTGCAGAATTATTTCGGTAGTTCGAAATTCACCTTAACTTGCAGGTCCATTTGCAGTCGTTGTCTTGAATCAGATAAAGGTTACGAGAACTAGAGAGAGAGAGAGGGGGGGGGGGAGAGAGAGAGTTTTTGTATAGTTTGTCCTCACTATCCTTTAAAGCAAATCTGTTAGATAAGATTGGCTAGTTCGTTGTGCTTATATAAACGTCCTCAAACTCCTTTTACAACATGTTGTTATCGTGGAACAAACTTTCTTAATTTATCTTATTTGAGTCACGGGTCTATATTGTGTCGTTTGAAGATTGTAAATATAGCGGACGTTTTATGAGTTATGTCACCTTCTACGTTTGCGACAGCTAAAATTTTGTTTAGAAAAAAATTTCCGAGAAGGTTTCGTATTTCCTTGCAATTTTGGTAGATGATTTTCTAATTGTTTTCAAAAATTTAATGTTATTGCAATTACTGGATAAGTAAAGCCTGTGCAGCTGATTTAAAAACTGTATTTTATTAGTTGGTTACTTTCTAAGCATTAAAATCTACTGGAATTTTAATTCTTCATATAATGGGGTAAGCATAACATTGCTGAAAGTGAAAGAAATACTTCTTCAGCGCCATACAGTTCCTGACCAAATTATTAGAACCACTAACTTTTCTTTAAAAAAAATCCTGTGCTTATCCTTGATCCATTCGTTAATATAAATATCTCTGTTAGTCCTAGCACATTATTCTGTATCTCTCTTGTAGTCAACGCATCCGGCTTTCTTAACAATGTCTTCTTCCACTATCCTGCAGCCGTCAGCCTGACTGCAGTACCAGCGCAGGCAGCGGTATCAAGCATAACCTCTAGTGCCGCTGTTGGCATCTTACATAGAGATTCCGTTATACCAAGGCCTGTCACCTTTTGGACTTTAGAAAGGAGGTCCAAATTGAATTTTTTTCTTCAATTGGTGTCCGTCAGATCACTGGTAAATAAAAGAGGTCTACCTATTTCACACCACTTTGGGTTTTAGTCCCCATCTTTCTTTTATTCTTTTAGACATATAGAATCTACCCCTAGCTTTCTTTACGCAATCTGTTATATTACACCTTCAGTTGAGCTTTCAATCTAGTATCAAGCCTAAATACTTGGCTTCACTGAAAAGGTCAAGGATTCGCCACTTCCCCCCCCCCCCCTCCCCCCCAGCCTTGGGCAACTAAACTCTGGTATTTTGCTCATTTTGGTAACGAGTACCAGTTTTTCTTTGCAAGATTTCTTCCAAACTCACCGCTTGAGGCCCAGCTATCAAGCTTATAAGCGCATATACTCGAGCCGTTCACTTATTGTGAACAAGAACTTGCTGGATGTGCAGAATAAATAGAGAGATCTCTCCGCATAGGCAACTGTTGTGAAACCCTCCTTCTCTAAGGTGCGCAGGACTTCGTCCATCACTTGTAGCCACAGGAGTGGTGATAACACCCCTGCCTGCGTTGTACAAACGGACTTTTGCCTCACTAGGTCACTTATGCAAGAGCTGACTGTCCTGTTGCGACGCCTGAATTAATCCAGTTACATAGACCCTTTTTAATTCCAGTCGGTTATATATTGCTTACTTTTTTAAATTATTAAAGACTCCCTCAATATCCAGGAAAGCACCCAAGGTGCACTTCTTGTATTCCAGAGACCCCTACTATATACAGTATCGTCTCAACGGATTTGCCTATGGTTCTAGGTTTGCTGAATATAGTGGCATTATCTTACTAACCTTTCCTAAGTAAACATCTAACAGTCCCTGCAACACTGTTAGCATAAAAATTGTGAGACTGATTGATCTGTAATCCTTTGCTGTTAGATGTGTTATTTTCCCAGCTTTCGGAATAAAGATCACTCTTACGAATCACGTTCATAAAATAAGAGTACCGAGGTTGTAGTTCACATTATATTTTTACGTAACCCCCTTCCCCTTTGTGAGTCGAGGGACGAGTTTTTTATACCTGTGTCGAAAAAGTCTCCTGCCAACTCTCGTGCCTATTGTTTTATCGCGTTCTTTTACCACCTATAAACAACTTCAGAGAGGTGAAAAGATGAAAACCTGAAGGCACCAGATCGGGGCTGTAAGCTAGGAGTTTGGTAATGTCCCAATCGAATGAGTGCAATAGTTGCGTTGTTTCATGGGCTGTGTGGTGACGTGAATTGTCGTGCAACAAACTCGCTCCCCACCTTAGCATTCCTTTTTATTCTTTATGGATCTGTATAGATTTTTTTAATGGTTCACAATAACGTTGGTGATTAATTTTTTCTACCCTGTAGCAAATAGGAGTATTCAATAAGGAGAATTCTTTTTTGGTCCCAAAATACAGCTGGCGGGATTCGGAATCGACACGACACTGCAACTAAAGTTTTGAACCGACTGAAGTGAACGACCCCTCATTCTACTCACAAGAGTTTGTCGTTTAAAGTAGTGCTGCCAAAATAGTAAAAGAAAATCTCTTTACTTTCTGATCGTGCCTTATACTTCCTCCAAGCCGTAAGAACATACCCAAGTCAGAGCCAGCTTTCATATATGTACACTTTTTGTACTTTCTAAAGCATGATAAGCTGTATTCGAGCCACACCCGAGGATTTCAGAGGGTCAAAGGAAGTTTTATAAAACTTACTGGAGTTGATGAAGATTGAGACCTTCATCAACTTCAGTACGTTTTACGAAACTCGTGACTTTCCCCGGGAAATGAGCGTCGAGGACTACTGCCAAGAGCTCTTAATTTAAATCTATCCGTTCTCCATCCTTCCATTCAATAGATGAGAGAGTATTTGGTTGTTTTGACAAGACCCTTCGAAGTCTGGACGTTTCGGATATTTCTTCGATAGATAGTGTCAAACAACTACTACAACGATACAGCACAAATCTTACTTTGTTTCCATTAGCCTGTTGTAGGGAATAGGGCGTGTACTATACGAATTACCTATCTGGTCTGGTTCTGCGCTAACTTTTTCAACTTTTGATTTGTTCAAATGAGTTCGATCTCTCTTTAAGGATCTTGTCCAAGAGTATTTAGGTTCCATGTAGGTTTAAGGTTGCAAGTCTGTTGAGGGAGCATTTTGGACTTCTTTAGTGATGTCTGACCTATCCATTGCCACTTTCGCCTTGGAATACCGATGTCTATCTCACTGCGATCGGTAAGCATGTATAGCTGCTTGTTGGTAAATATTTAGGAAGCAACGGAGGCACCGGATGATAAAGGATTATACAGCTTAGATGCTACAAGATAGGTCACTTTGTACGCCCCCATTTGGCAGCATTCCCGAAAGCCCATTGCCGAGCTAGCCGAAACCTATAACAAATTGTATAATAGATTTGTAACCCACTTTTGCAAGATCTTAAGATCTTAGATCTCCTTTGCGTTAATGCCGGGATTGGCCGAAAATGTGTAAAATGGTTTCGACTTTTTCAACGCAAACTGGGCACAGACTGGGGTCTGTTACTTCTATTCTTTCGGCATGAGATGTTAGTCGCGCAACCCCTGTTACGAGGCCTACATAAAGTATCAATTGGGTCTTATCTTAATTATCTTATTTAATTTCGATGCGTAGCGAGTTCCCCAGCATGCTTTTCTATGGTTTGCTGTTTCTGATCCCTCCCAATATTCATTTTGCCTTCTTTCGCTCATTCCTGTATTTTCTTTTTGATTCGCCAAGTCATATCATTGGAGTGTCCTCGTGCCTTACTGCGGCAATTCATTTGCCTTTTATTTTCCAGGGATTCTGTAGTGCCCTGGTACTTCGTTTTGGTTCTCTAATTCCGCAAGAGCCTGTTTACAACTCTATAAAGTTTTGATTTTATTGATACCTAGCTGTTCGTACATATTGCGTTCCATTGGTTTTCTTGCTCATATCGCTCTATCGTTGCGGCCTCGCACTGAAGCAAACCCCCCTCCCCCATGTTTCTCAGGGTTTTGTTCCTCGCAGGATATTCCAAAAACCACAGCCACGCTTGCTTTTTGAGCCGACTGTGTAGACCACCATGGTGTTTTCTTGGACCACCTTATTGTTGACCCATTTTTTTTTTCAGAAAAGCAGCTTTGAGGTTTACTTCGAGGTTGGTAGTACCAACAATTTATCCAAAATGTTTTCCTTTAATTAATTGCTCAAGCTGTTAACATCCAGTTTAGTGACAGGGACAATTTAGTGAAACCAAGGTTTATTCGCAGTGCACCTAAAAGTGTAGCCACTGGTGGATTGCGAATAAACCAAGGTTTCACAAAATTTTCACTGTCACTAAACTGGCTCGAAATAAAGCAATATCAATATTTGGAATTATCACACTTTCTAGCACTTTCAATAGGGATTTTTTTTATTTTCTAGGAATTTTACTTAACGTTTAATAGTCCGAAAATTTAAAGTTTCATGATGTGTCTGTTCCAACTTAAACATTAAATATGAAGTAGTGTGTGTAGAAAAAACTTACCAGATATTTTAGGCCCACTAGCGGTTAGGGTTCCAGTACTGTACATTTGACACTCAACACTTGCCACACGTTTTACCACACATTTACTTGATTCAACCCTTTTTTTAAGGAAAATTTAATTCTGCTGCACTTGCCCTCTTTAAATAATACTAAAAATGACATTTCTATGTGCTTCTTCTTATTAACGATTTTCAAGTAGCCCACTCATTTCTCTAGACAACAAGAAGGGTGTGTAGTTTTCCCTCAAGGCCTTATTCAAAAGTGTTTTTTGACAGGTGTGGTAAAGTAGCTATGCTCGCACAACTACATTCAAATTTTTTTTTTATATTTGATAGGGCACGGTAAACCTGTTTTTAGCATTACTTCTTTAGCATTTGCAAAACAGCCAAAAAACCTGTCAGTCGTGGAAGGCGGTCAAAACGTACAAAAATTACGAAATATCCCATTATTTGTGGTCTTCTGACAATGTCGGATTTGCACTTTGCAGTGGCGTCGCAAAGGGGGAGGGGCTGCGCTCGGAGCAACACTTTACTGTGCGCGGCCTCCAAGTCTTCTCAGTCGTCCGAAATAAAAAATTTTAATTTAATTTTATTGTTTATAGGTGTTCGCATAAGCTAACGCTCAAAAAATTTGCAAATGGTGCAACTTCAAACTTAGACATTAGATTTTCGGCACATGCATGTGAGTTAATGTTTAGGTAAAAATGTATGTTAAAAGCTTGGCGTTAGCTTGTAGAAGTTTGTTAAGGAGTCTATCGGTCGAGTAGTGTACGGGCGCACAATTAATTTTTTTCGTATAATGACGAGTTTGCCTTAATCACTAATACCCCTCCACTTTCCTCCTCTTCGTGATTGTCGTGGAAAAGCTGCTTTTCCATTCTCTCTATGTCGAAAGTAAGTTGAATTTTGTATACCGCTGTCTTAGGCGTTATTAATATTAGTTTACGGGTATTGGTACATCAACTCCTTGAAGCTGCGAAAATGTGTGTTAAAACTGATGCCAAGCTTTGACGCAAGGGCCCCGATTGCCCGTGCACACTGCCGTTACTCTAGTGACGTCCTTTGGGGTCCAATTTAGGAGTTCTTTCGATCTTTTCTTGTAAATGCATGGCCATATCCTTGTAGATATCACTGAGGAGGTTGGGGCTCTGTACCTGGAGTCCACCGTACCGTTGATAAAAATCCTTCTTAATGGTCCCAAGTGGAATGTGTACCAACTTCCAAAGGGAGGAAGAAGACGAGAGGATCGCTAGCTTGTCTCATCCCCTTTATGTCCCTGCGTCCTGGAACGGCCGCGTGGGTGGCTTACACCTTATTATCAGGTCTTTACCAATTTAGAGTTGATAATAGCGGAGTCAAGAGCCTAAACAGCAGCCGTCTTTTATGACCTAGATACGTTCAGCGATTCGGAGTATATTTCTGAACCAACTACACATTTCATTTTGGAGCCGGGCCAAGCCGAGACTCTTGCATAAAAGTTGTTCTCGTTGGTGTAAAAACGTAACCCGAATAGAAACTAATCAGCAGCCAGTGCAGTAATTCCACACGTCTTTGGGGTTTTCTTAAGTGCAAATCAGCCCATAACCGTAAGAAAAGCTTGTAGAATACTATTTGTTGCCATCTGTCTCCCGGTAATTTAATAGACTATTGGTAAATATATTTTTTAAAAGATTATAGTTGCTTGTTGGTCTGTTCATATGAGAAACGTTCTCGTTTTACCTCTTTCTGGTCAGTACAAGAAGTAGAAGAAGTAGAACGTCTGCGTTTAATCTGTCTGACTTCGACGTGTTTTATTAAAAATAAGTCCGGCTTAATATTAAACGTAGTTTCATAAAATTCTCTATGTATAGATTTAACATCGCATCTAGAAAGCATTAGGCACTGAAAAGCTCTTCCACAATGGTCACATTTGGGAGACTCCGGTAAATCTTTCTTCAGTGAATGATAGCTTCATATACATATGTCAGGAGCAGGCTCATACGATAGTAAAATTATGATTAATGCTAAAATGCTCATCCATTCAGAAATAATTGAAAATTTATTGAGCATGGCTAAATCACCGTAAAGTAATAATGCGCTAATACCAAGTTCGAAAATGTCATAAGGTTTCTCGTACAAAGCACCTGGAATTTTAAATGGTAAAAATGTAATGGGTACATAATTTTACAATTGTTTTTAATAAACAAACTCAGAACCACCTGATATACCACTTGACCAGAAATATTCTTAAACACCTGGCTTCTAGAAATTTTTAGGTTTATTTATTATATTTTACTCTAAGCAAGCGACAAAAAGATCGTATTACACTCCACGTAACTATGCTTGAATGGCGTATTTTTAACCGGCTTCCAAAAAAACGGAAGGTTATAAGTTCGACGCGTTTTTTAAATTTTTTTTATTGTTATTTTTTTATGTATGACCGTGCTTAATTTCATAACGCGTGTTCCGATTTTAAAAATTTTTTGTTGTTGGGTAGAGTATGCTCCCCGATGGGTATTATGTAAAAAAATTTTGCTGTAGGTGGGGAGAAGGGGGATGAAACCTAACTTCGTAATACGTGGGCCGATTTTGATGATTCTGTTTTTGTTGGGTTTGAGCATGCCATAACATGCCAACAATTTTTTGGTGGTGGGGGTGGAACCTAACCTCTCTTTTTGTTGTTGTTCTCCTTAACGCGTTTTAAATCGGTCTGGATGACTCTTTTTTATTATGTAGAGTATAATATCCCATTGCTATTACGTGGATACATTTTTACCTGGGGTGTTAGTGCGGAAAGGGGTAGGTTAACTTCGTAACGCGTGGACCTATTTGGATGACTCCTCTTTTAACTGACTTCCCAAAAACAGAGAGGTTCTAAGTTCGAAGCGTATTATATTAAAATTTTATTTTTATGAATGACCGGGAATAATTTCGTAACGAGTTGGCCGATTTGAGGATTCCTTTTTTATTACCCGATTAGTGCCATGACAAAAATGTGTCAGGTGTAGGGGGGCGTTTGGGGTGGACTTCGTAAAGTGTGGAAGATTTTGAGGTTTTTTTTTGTATCGAGTAGAGTAAGCTCCCCGATTATGGTACCCATTAAAAGGCTTACAAAAAGGCTACTATAATCGTGGACCGATCTGAATAATTCTCTTTTTGTTATATATATGATCATCGGTATAATTAGAAAAAATTTGGATTTATAGTGGGGTGGGGGAGTGGTAAGCTAACTTCTTAGCCTGTGGATCGATTTGGATGACTCTATTTTTGATGTATAGAATGTGTTCCCCCACTGGTACCATGTCAACAATTTTATCGTGGAGCGGAGACTGGAGATTAACTTCGTGTCATGTTAGATGATTCATTCCAAGCTGAATGGAGTATCTATTTGTATCATGACAAACAGTGTGGCTTAGGGTAAGAGTGGCAGGTAAGGTGGCAGAAGAACGATTTTTATTCTGCTGTTGTAGAGGGAAGAGGAGGGATTAGTACCCTTTTTTTGTAATGCGTATTCCAATTTCTATGATTCTCTCTCGCTGTATAGAGTACGTTGGAGTACTACCGCCATGATGAGAATTTTGTATCTAAGGGAGGGTATGAACTCCAAAATGTCGTAATAGATATAAAATTAAATATTATTTAATGCTTTTTAACGCTTTTTGTGACGTCAGTTCAACTTTTTTTTTAAGAACTATTTTTTTAAATGCAAGAAGATTTTATGAAATAATTTCGATTGGTTTGTTATTGTGCTTAAAAGTAAGTTATAGCGGTGGCTTCCATAGGCCCGGAGGCACAATTAACACGCAATATGCCGCTTTGATACCATAGAACTTCAAAACTGGATTATTCGAAGATATAGGGTATAAATCATAAAATGATCGTGCTAAAGAAAGATATCACATTCACTCCGTAGCATTAAAAAAATAGACGACTTCTCCAAATTTTTTCCCGAGATCTCACTGAAATCGAGGCTACCGAATGTCAGGTAACTAGACCTTCCCAATTCGGGATATTCGCATTTTTCTTTCGTCCCCTAATCCTTGCAACTGATAAAATGTGAGATAGACAGGATACCAAGCCTTGCCGTGTGGTCCTCGATGGCCAAATAACTCGTGCATGCCACGACGTTCCGTCAAGTCCTAGCTAGGAGTTTATTTCGATCTTTTCTTCCGATATCTTCCTATATATGGCGCGGGAAGTTAGGCCTCTCCATCTGGAGTCTGCCGTTGATAGAAAGTGTGATAAGACTTCCTTCTGCACCTTCCTTTATGTGCACCAACTCTTTCCAGGGAGCTAATAAGACCAAATCCCACCGTCTTACTAGCCTGTCAGCTCTGTCATTCTCCTTGATATTTCTGTATCCTGAGACGCAAATCAAGGTGATAATAAGCCGGTCGTCCAGCCGTGTAAGTTCCTCGTAGCATCTTTCTACCAATTTATGGGGGACAGTAGCTGAGTCAAGAGCCTTAATAGTAACCTGACAGGCCATTAAAATAGCTACGTTCCGGCCAGCTGATCCCTGCGTTGAGGTAAAACATCCAGGCAAACTCCAAGACGAGCTTCACGAAGTTTTCTTGCAGCCAGCTTTGAATCTTACCTCGCATTAGGTAAAACAAATTAACGCCAGTATTTGTTTCCAGAGATTCAACAGATTGAATTAGCGCTGATCTACAAGTGCCATATCAGACCTAGACTCGAATATAATTCCTATATTTGTGCAGGGGCCGGATGCACCACATTGTCCGCGTTAGACAAAGTCCAGCATAAGGCTATTAAACTTGACTCTCTGGAGCATCGACGGAATGTCGGTTGTCTCTCACTCTTCTATCGCTATTTCCATGACCATTATTCTAAAGAAATTGCTAACCTGATTCCTTGTAGACATATGCCAACGCGTGATACAAGAGCTACAAGTCACTCCCACCCCCTATACTCTTCAGGTAAAATTTGTACGTACTGTAAAATTTCGGTAATCTTTTCTAAGGAGAACAACACGTTTACCATCTTCTGTTTTTCCCTCGTTATATAAATAGGAACAGATTTTTTATTAATAATGTTTTTATTGTTTTTCTTGAAAATCCTTTATTACAACAAAGTGTCGCTACATTGCAGCATAGCTTCGTTACTTGTTGCATGCTTACACATGCACTCACTACGTTTACATGGAAAATGTTATTAGTGGATTTACTTGAAACAGGATTATCTTAATTTCTATTCGTGTACTGGCTTAAATTATACAAACTCGATTACAATTATGGTAATCTAATTCGATTCGAGTTTCCATGAATATCTAATGGATTAGGTAATACCTTTAGTCGATTTAATAAATTTGTGGGTTCAATCAATTCAATTTCAATCCTCTTCAACATCTCAGTCTTGTAGTAATTGGATTTTAAAATTAGAAAGATAAGTGTATTATTTGCCTCAGTTGATGAAATATCTAGAAAATAACCATCTTATCAACGATTGCCAGTACGGTTTCTGGACGCTCAACCGGAGACTTACTAATGGCTCTCACGGTGTGTTGGAATCATTGTCTCTATAATTTCACTGAGTCCGAGATTGTCGCTTTTTATATTCTTTAATAGAGTTTCGCATACTACCCTTTTAGCCAAACTTCAAACATTTGGTCTGCACCTTCACCTCGGTAATTGGATAGAGAGTTTTTTTGTCAAGCCGTCCAATCCGTGTAGTTATCGACGGAGTTACATCTGATTCCTACGAAATAAATGCCGGTGTACCTCAGGGATCAGTTCTTTCGCCAACCTTATTTCTACTTTTTATCAATGATATTTTATCCCTTACTCTAAAATCCTATTCATAGTTTCGCCGACGACAGCATCATTGATGTCGCGTACTCTCTTGAATCTGTAATGAATTCTCGTGGCAATGCTACAGAAGTCAATCGAGAACGCATGTTTGGATCATTAAACAACGACATTTCTATGATCCTCGCTTGGGTAGAGCAAATCGTGTTTCGTTTAATGCATCTAAAATTCAATGACGTTTAATGTCACTTAGGCACGGAGTGAGTACACCCAATTCGTTCTCTTTAAACATCTTGGGTATTCAGATATCCAACAATCTTAGCTGGACTGATCATATATTTGCAATCCCTAAAAGTGCTATAAAATGATTGCATTTCCTACAGAAATGTTAGAAATATTTCCCCCCATTTGACTAAGCGCCGATCTACAAGTCCTACATCAGACTTAGACTTGAATAGAATTCCCGTATTTGGGCAGGGTCCGGACACACCGCGTCCGAGGGACAAAGTCCAGCGTAAGGCTATTTAACTTATTGGTGATTCTGCAATCTCTGAGGGCCTTGACTCTCTGGAGCATCGAAGAAATGTCGGTAGGCGAAATTGCTAGAATGATTTTTTGAAAATGCATGACAACGCGCGAAACAAGAGCTACAAGTCGCTCCCACTCCTATATTCTCCAGGTTAAATTTGGACGAACCGTCAAATTGTGGAACTGTTTACAATCTTCCTCTTATTTTATGAGCACGAAACTTTCGAGTAGGCCAGTTCCCCTATCCTTAATTCCTCTCCTGCCAAGGCTGTGGTTTAGGATCATAGGGCATCCCCTCAGCTTTGGCAACATTAAAGCAGCTTTTTGTTACATATGATTTGCTATATACTTAATTATGGAAATTTGGGGCCTTTTAATTACATTATCTTTTTAATAATGTTATTGTTATTGATCATGAACGTTGTTGGTTTATTATTGTATTATATCTTAAAAACATAATTCTAGAACAAAGTTACAAAAACCGAGCTTGTGGAAGAACTTGCAGGTTAATAAGTTAAAAATAAATTTTTTTTTATATTTATTCAGGCTATGTTAAAAGAAGTTAAAGAATAATTTTATTACCGACAATTTTCATTAGAATCTATTTCGTATCAGTTATTTCGAGTCAGAGGACTTGCAGTATCCTCAGTAGATGTGATATCCAAAACAGCAACCGGTAGATAATGAATATATTTGAATTACAGTGTAATAGATAGGCGGACTATAGTTATATTCTAAGAACAGCACTTCAGTGACATTACAAGTTCCCTGATACGTACATACATATGATTTACCGTAAAGAACATTTAATTGAACATCTAAATCAAAGCTAATTCTAATTGATATTTCGAGCTCGTTACACTTCATAATTTCGATCGTCAAAATTGTTTGATACGAACAAACCGCGCGATATTGTCAAAGTATTTTAATAAATATTTAATTTTAATTTTTACATTCATACTTGTATGTATTTTATCAAAATAATTTTGTATTTGAGGTTGTGTTAAATATAATCAGAAATGAAGAAGATAAGCTAAGAATTGTGGAAACTATGGAAGTTAATTTTGTAATATACAGTCTTAAGTAAATAATGATAAAAGAAGACATAAGTTATTGTATAAAATTTTAAATATAAAAAATAAAATGTAAAATTGAACATATGTAAATAATAAATCAGTTAAAATAGGAATTATAAATTGTTAAGTTCAATAAAATGTATAAAAACTTTAAATTTGCATTTTATTATCAAATTTATTTGGCAAACAGTAACCCTCCCCTTCTTCTCAATTCTCTCTTCAATCATTTAATCTCTGATCGTTGTCATGAATGTGCCGGATATTAATATTGCCAGGTCATCCTCATATGCAGAAGTCATGAAGCCCTCGTTCTCTAGTTTATCCAGGATCTTGTCTATAGCCATTAACCACAGGAGTGGTTTGGTAAAACCCCCCTCTGTGGTGTTCCCCTGCATACTGAAATCCTCACCACTGCGTCAGCTATGCACGAACTTTCCATTCTACTGAGGAATGGTATACTCACTCATATATTCATTCAAATTCAAATTCAGATACATAGACTCTTATGAATGCTCATCTTCTTCAGTCGGTTATAAATGACTTCCATCTTCATATCGTTTGAAGCACTCTCAACGTCCAGGTAGACAGCTAGGGTGTACACGTGGAACTATTTCAATCACCGACACCGCTGCATGCAGCGCTGTTTCTACCGCCTTCCCTTTAATATAGTCATGCTGGCTTTTTAAGATGTCATAGCCCTGCTTTACCCCTTCTATATGCAAGTCTAGTAGTCTCTTCTGTACTTTGACCTTCATGCTTCATGCCAACTTATTCCCTGTGACCACAGAATTGGCCCTATCCCGTCAACAATCGGGGATTTTAGAGGATCGAAAAAATTTATTGCCCATGCAATAATTCTTCCACTGACTATAAGGTGCCGATCTCCTTCATCTTCAGAGTCTACAAAAGCATTCTGTTGTTCTGAGCAACTTCCCCACTCCTCCGGAAGTGGGTATCGAGAATTTCATTTGACAGCTCCTAGTTTGTAGTAGTCCAAACTCTGTTTTCCCTTTTTATTGAAGACGGAATAGTCGAGTCTTTTGACAAGACCCTCTCGTGTCTGAATACCTCGAAATCTGTTTTTAAAAATTCGCAAATCCTTCTACATGAAGTCCTTATCGCCAAGGCTCTCTTTATATCTGAACCAGCCTGCAATGCATAACCGCATTAAACAGTTTTCGCTATTGCATCCTATGCCTTATCCAATCTGTATTCCACTATGGTAGTCAGGATTTACTTTGTGTTCTGCTAATTGGGTACGATTCCGGGAATGCTTCATGTATCACCTTGGTGACAATATTGACCACAGAGTACACTGTCATTTCAGTTGGCAATCTATCAGGTGGATGATGAATCCCCCTGCTCTTAATGTTCCGTCATGTCACTACCTCTATAATATTTATAGTCTAGGGTTAATTATAACTAAGGAGTTCTTTAGTTCCCTTCTTATTATTGTGAGTACAACATGTATTCCAGCTTAACCAACGATGATTAAAACGGGGTTCTGTAAGCGTATGATCGGAATTTTGATCTGATAGATATAGAGATATTATTATCAGCCCCTCCCCTCCCTCCGACTATAATTCATCTGATATATGCCTATGTTCAGGCACCCAGCATAGGGCCACTTAGTTACATTTCGAAATCTTCAGTATAGTTTTGCATTTTTATGCCATCATAGCTTTTAGACTCTTAATGGACTCTTGACTTTCAGTACATATGCTAATATCCTTATCAGTATCACCACACCTATGCATATAAGTATATAGGGTTGTCCCCTAGGCTTTGGTTACATCATAAAAAAATTGGTACGCCTCGAAGTCGCCTTCTATTTGCCGGTAGTCTATGATATGTGCCAGTTAAATTTGCTGCACTACTATACTCTCGCTCGTTGTTTTCGTTCTTCATTTTTGTTCCATTCAGGCCCAATAGGCAGTTTTGTATTAAAGCTCCTATTAAAGGTTAAACTCGGCATAAATAATCCCTTTCTATATTGATTTCGATGCGATTTACTTGCAAAGGATATTGAAATTCCTTTTATTCTTAAATTCTCCTTCTTCTATGCCCTGTGGTTTTCAGTCTAACCTTTCTGTCTCACTTTTCTAACTCTGTCTCATCAGGTCATGAAATTTTATCGGTCTGACTTTAGCGAAATATCACTTCAAGATTTAAGGGTTTTGTGGTACGCGTTCTTCTATGTTACTCTTCCAGTGAAGTTTAGGATTTAGTATTGCGGAGTTAAGACAGAAAGAATTCTTATCTCTTTCTCCCTGGTTCCTTTCCCTTGTGGTATATACGACGTCTACTACACCGCCTCTCCATCTGGTGTCCGGTTCCGTGCCAATGTTTTCAACTCTTGTCACGATTTGTTGATCTGTATACCTTCCTTCTCTACGGATCTTTACAATGTGTTGCACGGTCGTTCAATTAGGCGTCTTACTTGGGTCTCGTGCGGGTTCCAATCTGGAGCCTGTTGAGCGATCTTGTTTGGCCCTTTTTTCCGTGTGTGGCCTATCCATTGCGATTTCCGCCTTCGAACACTGATGCCTATCCCGTTTTGGCCTGTAATTTTGTATAGGTCTTCGCTGGTAATACAAGAATGCGCCGGAGAGACCGGTAGCTTAGATGTTAGCTTACAGCTCCATGTTGAACATCCGTACAAGAGAACAGCTTTTATGTTCGATTATGAGTTCTCGGAGTTTTGTGCATCTGTAGATGTTGTTATTGGCCATATCTCATCGATTCCGGCCTTGTTGATGCGAGTCAGTACATCAATTTCAAATCCGCCATCTGTGTCTCCCAATAGGTTATATTTCAGATTTTCTGTCCCATATGCAGAAATGATGGAAAGCTTAGACTCGATGTCGGACGTGGTCATGAGGTCTCTGATAACTGTTTGGAAGGGGTCCTCTCTTTAAACTCGGGTTCCAGCACTTTGTTGCAATCGAGTCCCATACCATACGACTAACCTATAAAATTACAATGATTTTGCCATTCATCTACGATTTTTAATACCCACCTTCCTATTACGCGCGAATACCTAAGGTTATCTCGTTCGTTTGTTAATTTCATACGCGAATTATCGCGACTTTTCCATTAAGTCTAAACATTACAAATAACTTGGCGTCTCAAGGCTGGCGACTCGTAATCAGTGAGGAACCGAAGACCGGTGGGAAAATCAGCGCGGCAGTGATGAAATTAAAGTAAATAGTAAACAAACCCATCGCAACAATTCGATTGAAGAGGAGCTCTTTTGTTTTTCAATACATTAATTTGAGATGTTCCTGAAGAGTTACATTAGATGTAAGTCAGTTTTGAACACGTTTCTAGCGGGTATGACTCAATTCAGCGCATGTTATCCAATGTGGCACATTGCCTTCGATGGCATTGTCCATCATTTCCATGTCTACCACAGGTGTTCAAGTGTAGTAAACAATATTTTAATAAATCTAATAGTACTTCCTGTTTTATTGAGATGATGGAGAAATGTGGAGCTCTATAAAAGCATATACGACTTGTACACTTTAACAGTATGCTATAGTCACAGTTGACATGAACAATCTTCTTGTAGCTTCTTACTTGCTTCATTGCAATGTCATGAAAACATTTTCTATTTCCTTGTTTTTTATTTACCAGAATAACATGAGCTTAGATGACGGTTATGGTACCTTTACTGACAAATAAATGACGTAACCTTAGAACTTGGAACTGAATTTAATGCTCCCATAACGAGGTACACTTCCTGGCCATAACTGCTCTAGCCGCTAGCGCTAGTTTACCGATTAGCTCAGATCAAAGCAAATGAGCATTGAAGTTAGCCCTGCTCGCTCGCTGTTTGGACGATTTTGTTGACATTAATTGTGGCATAAAAACTAACAACAACAAAACGAGAAAATAAACATCTTGAAAAGAATAAATGAGAAACAACAAATAATTAAAAATTTGATAAGTACCACCTACCCTCCTGGAAGTTGGCCGCCGTGAATTACACCCGCATCTCTATATGGAGTTGAGAACGTTGCCAAAGTTTATGTTTTACATTGAAGTGCTTAGAAGCAAGTCGAGATGATTATTTAATATTGGCGGAGATGGAGATTGTGAACCTCCAACAGTAGTCGCCGGTCATCGATTCATCCGTGAAATGTTTGTTTATGCTACAACCTAAGCACGACCTCGGCTTAAGACCGCCACAAGGTTTTATCATCGACTCAAGTTCCAAGCTCTCCTGTTAGTAATGTTTTATTGCGATTTTATCTCGCGATTGGGTTCCGGCTACTCGGGATGTTTATAGGATTCTTAGTGATAACGAACAGGATTAATTTGTATTTAATTTATTCAAATGGAATAAAGTAGAAATTCGTTTAAATTCATTTCAAAGAAGTTAGAATCTTAAGCACATTGATTAGCGTTATCCCAACAAAACGAACTCAAATGAATTTCTGGCAAAATTCATAAACTTAACTTATTAATTGGCTACGTTATCACATCTGTAGCTCTAGCTAAGTGTACAGAGGCTTATTTAAAATATGCCTCTTGTTGGCCTCAATTACATTTTTGCAAACGAGTCAAATGATTTAAAGGCCGTAAACTGGAGGGGATCTATAAAGCATTCGTTCTTTTCTGGATTAGATTATCCACAACTTTCAAGACCCCTTTTGAACCACAGGCAGGCTTGGGTGTCATAAATTTAAACAGGGACGTCGAAATCAATTTAAAACAGTGTCTCGTTAAATGACGAAATATTTAATGATCTCTCTATTTCCTCCAGAGAAGCCTTTACTAATAGTTCCTCACTTAACCCCGTAAGAAGTCCAAAGGAGTATGGACTGAGCTTGTTAAATGCGACTCCCAGAGGCTCTTCAATAAGGCATAAAATTCCAACTGAACTTTATGTCTAATGTGAGGCCATTGAAATTACGCGTGAGTCCGCTAGACTGAGGAAAGCTTTAGCAAAAGATTACAGTTGCCTATCATCTTGAAGAGGAGCGAATCCAAATCAACGAAGCTTTGCACGAAGTTATCCGTTCAGCAAGTCCGCACGGGGCCACTATGATAAAATTGGGCCACGAAGTACTGAATCTTGTCTTACTTTACAAAACAAGAAGCGCAATTATGACTGTTGTACCATATACATAAGTGACGGGACATGGATTAAATCATAACCATCATCCTCCAAAGGAAACAGCAGTGATTTTGAGGAGTTGCCTTGGACTTCATCTACCGAAAAGTCTCTGGAGATACCCGAGAAGTAACCCACGGCACCTGAGACCAAACTCCTTTAGCCCATAAGTAGTTTTAAACCAGTCAAGGTATTAGCGCCTGATGGCAATTTTCTGCTGAGCTTTAGAGCACCCTTGATTTATTGCTACCTTAATCAAAGGCTTTTTATAAAGGCTGACTTGCCTTGGTGTACATCCTAAGGTAGTGGCAAAACGTCAAAGTAACAAGGCGGGTAAAAGCCTACATGCTAACACCGCTAAGGACCACAGACCTATAAGTCTACCATATTTTCTCCTCAAAACGTTAGAAAGATAGTTGATATAAATTTACGCTACAGTATTCCACAGTACTTACTATCAGTGTCCCAACAAGCATACTGTAAAGGGAAATCTGTAGAGTTTGCTCTACACTCTCTGGTACGCATTATAGAAGAGATGCAAGGAATACACTATAATAGCCTTAACTGATAGCTAGGGAGCTTTGAGCAACGTCAAATCAAGAGCTATTTGCAGAGGCATTCGCTTCTTTTGGGGTGAAAGCCAATCTTGTGTTGCTGATTAGACAGATGCTGCAGGATAGAACTATCAACGCAAGACTAAGAGAGTATAGGCACACAGTAAGGTAGTGTACTGTCTCCTCTTCTTTGGAATCTGTTGATCAAGAACTTATTTCAAACCCTGGAAGGGCTGTTGGGTGATTGTTTATGCGGGCCACTATAGTTGTCTCCGGAATGTACTTATCTGTGCTTAGGGGCCTTACACACAATGCTCCCACTAGGCTCCATAGTCCGTTAAATACAGGCTAAAGGTAAACGCATAAGAGGCCGAGCTAGTTATTTTCACTACGAAACATAGTGTTTCTCATGTAGACTCTCCGTTTCTTAATGGCACCCATCTGGCGTTTACAGCTGAATAAAAGTATTTGGGTATTATCCTAGCTATGAAATTATGCTGGAAACCATACATTTAAGAGAGGGTTAAAGGAACAACGGTAGTTCTGTACTCTTGTAAGAACACTAGTATAACTCACTGGCAGTCATTAGGCCAATCACGTTGTGTGGCGTAATCGTCCGGTGTCCATCCCTGCACAAGGCCAAACTGAACAGTGTTCATTTCTTCCACCTTCCGGACCACTGTAATGTATTCCAAGCGAACTAATGGCAATTTAGCAGGTCCTGGTTTGTTTGAAAGGAAATAACATACTTGAAAAGGAAATTTGTATCCTGATGAACAGTCTATAATCCATCACTTCGACTTCAAAAACTGTTAACATCTATCGCTCATACCTAGATGAGGTGCCAGAGCAGTAGCATATGTGCTGGGTTCCAAGACACAGTGATATTCCTGAGAAAGGCGTGGTGGATAAAACTGATATACTTTGTGCCACACGAGCAAATAGATCTGGCCTAGCCTGGATCTTACGCGTTCCGGATGTTTAGTTTCATTGGATAGAACCAAACTAGGCATAGTCATAAGGGTGATCACTAGTCATTGTCTTATTGGTACACACGCGAAGAGATTGGGACTCTTCGAAAATGACTTCTGCAGGAGCTGTAGGGACGGGGAGGAGGAATAAATTGTATTTCACCTCCTTTGCTTCAGCAAAGTGATTAGACGAAACCTCTCTGAGGCCCATCACATGTTCTCTAACCAAATTAACAACTTGAAAGCCCTTTTCCTAGTACCAGAAATAATGCCACATTCTGCAATAAGACCGTATTTTGCAGTTTTTGTAAGAGACATTCAAGTGCGGTCAGTGCTTGCACCTAGGCTAGACAGAGATTATTTTAAGATCGTATAAACTAAATCCAAACTATTATTTGACAATTAGTCGTAATAGTTAGTACCCATAAACCCCGACATTTCGTGCAGCCAGAAGTTTTTTTGGGCTCATAGTGCTTGTTATTCACATATCCGAAGCAATTTATAGAACACACTTTTGGGTTCAATTCACATTTCAGAAAATCCTAATAATTTGTCAGATCTTATCAAAACTACCTTTTCTATTGATTACATCGTCATCTAAATCTGTCCATTACTAATCGATACGTCCATTTAAAGTGACAAAAACACGCTGAAACATCCAACCGAACTGTCAATTCAATTATGTCAGACAACAGGAGTGGCATACTAAAAGCGTCCAAAGATACACTGAAAACCTGAACTGTGGACTAGATGTTCGCTCTTAGTTCTGAGTGTGAAGATAATAAAGACGCTACATGTCCGATGCGTTGATATAAATAACTAAGCGAAATGTCACAAAGTGTATAAATTCTTCCCTTTTTTTATTGACAGGAGATTCCGTGTGAGTGTCTTCCCTGTAATCTGTATAGTTATCCCGAGGGTGAAAATGTCTTTCTGACATGTATATCTCTTTGGTTTCTCTGTACGAATGTCTATTCAAGGATTGAATAATTCTCTTGCAATTTGTTCCCCTGTGCCAGGACGACCATGACTTTCGAGCCAAGAATTCCCGCCTGGATTGGATGTGAAGTTTAAGTCCAGCATTTTACCCTTAAGATAAGTGGGAACTAGCAATTGAGTCCGTCAGTTAAGTCTTTTTCGGCGAAAGACATTTATTCTTCGTTATGTGTGCTCTTGACCGGAGTGGCATACCCCCCGGAGAAGAATCTTTTCTGTTTTTTACGCGAAACATAACTTCCGTAATGACCAATAGAATAAATTGATCCCCTCATTTGGGAGAGATCTTCCTTATTTTCCAAAGAGGGGTGATTCCGACGATAATAAAATAAAATTGAACTGAGTTAGAGCCGGTGAACAGGGAATACCAGTACAGTCAGTCCAGGGAGGCTATTATAGTCTTTGAGATCTAAGTGTAATCGTAATAATCTTTTGTGGAACGAAATCAGGGACAAGGTTTTGTAGAGAAATGTACAAGGAGTAGCTTCTATCAAATCGGGAAATTAATTTAAGAGCATTTGAGACAATTGGGGATTGTGAGATTCAAAGAAAAATTAATTTTGTTCGTTCGTTCGTTTGTTTTCAGTTTGAAAACAAATCCAGCCGTTGCGGGGTTTGGTTTGATTTTGGAATGATTGGAACGAAATGAAGTATATGTTAATTGACGTTTTCGATATTTCTTGATGGAACTCCATTTCAACAAGTAAAACCAACTGAAACTCGATGAATAATTTATCAAATGCCACTACTTTATCTTATAGGTCGTTTCGTCTGTTTTTTTTTCAGATAAGCTGGTTACAAGCCTATCTATCCTATCCCAAAAGGAGGGCTGCTCCTTAAGGCGTCCTGTGAGTCACGGACAGTAGATTTGTATAGCGCGTAGGTGCTCTCTAAGCAGAGGTGTTCTGGCTGGCGGTTGGATTTCCCTCCTCCATTCTCAACCAGGCTTGGAACCGGCTACAGAGACGCCCTATTCCCCACAAGGGGTTAAAGGATCCAGAGAGACCTTATAGTTGACCACGGTTTTGTCTCTCTCCTGCGGTTTTGCCACACTCCCGTAGGTAATCGGGTTGATGATGATTACGGGAGTGAGGCGAAACCGTGATCACCTACTCGAAGAAAGAAGTTCTGGAATTTTTATACGCGAATTCCCTGGAATTTTTATGCGAAAATTCCGGTAACATTCTCAACTGTAATCCTGTTGCAAGTGTCAGAAACCTTAATTTAATTAATATCTTTTCGGTTTCAATAGGATACTCCGAGTATAGAAATGTGGCACTGTCTGAGATCCGAACACTAGCTAGCTTTAACGATCAGAAGTTTTTAATAATTCTACCTATCGTTTTCATAAGTGCGTCCACTCGGGGTTGAGGTCAACTTTAATTCATGATAAGGCGAGTGTGACGGGAAATATCGCTTTTTGACGTCACCAAAAGGAGCACTTAACAACTCGTAAACTGTAGTTGTAGCCAACAAAATGTTCAATCAATTACATCTAAAATTTTTGACTTCTAAATATTGTGTTTTGCTTACAACTTGATGAGAATAGTCCGAACATCTCTACTCAGATAAGAAGCTTCTAAATTAATATTTCTTACAGATTTATTAATTTAATGAATTGTGATTCTTATCATAAATATTGCATTAATTATTTGATCAATGAATTATTTACCCTTTTGCAATGACACGTGCTCCACACTATCTATCTCCCTAAACGGATAAAATTATGGATTCAAAAGTGCATTCATTTTCTAACGAGATCGTTTGAAGGTTAGCGGGTTCAACTTTCTAATTAATCGGATGCTCGTTATCAGTTGAGCGCTAAGCTTAAAGGTGACAAATTACAACAAACTATCATTTTCACTGTGCCCAGAAATAGCAAGTTAAAATGAGCTCGTGCACAAGAGCTTTTTAATTGCTGACGTCTATAAAAATGGTGAAAGCATTAAGCCAGTAACAAACATAATATTTTTTTAAAGCTCAATATGAAATGCGTCCATTCACTACATTCGATTCTGGCCGAGGGGTAAGGGGACGTAATAAATTTCCATTAATTCAGGCGAATGACCGGTAATTAGCAACGGGTGCCAATTTTGCAATTTCTAGCGCAATTAGACCGCTCTGTGATTGGCAGATATTGCTGGCTTTTGCAATTTTTCGCTGTTGTTTCTCAGTTATACTATATGTGTTGAGATTTTTCGATGGAAAATTCAAAACATTCGAGCTGGGTCGGTAATGTTTGTCACATGCTTACTTGTGTTTGCTTTGGTATCAAATTATAACCCAAAAATAATTAAGCACGAGTCAATTGCAATTTATATTAATATTGTATGGAGGAGGGGGTATTGGGGTTTCATTCAATCGAAAAATTCGAAACCTATTGTATTATCTCTATCACCGAGTGCTGCATGGGTTAGATCACGTTCAACTATTTGAACCCACTCTTTATGTAATAATAGTCTTTTCACAAGAAATCTTTATGAAACATAAAATACCATATTTTGGGCATAATCCATTTATGTACCCTTTCCTGCCTTGTTATCACATAACTGACCCCACATCTTGTGAAACCGAAAAGGCCAAAGTTGCTCTGATGTAATCCTGCCAGGCATATTGATATCCTTCTAAAGTTAGCACCCACTAATAATAGTGTCTGATGTTTATCGAATAAATTTAAGACAACCATTCAACTGACCGCTGACTACCCAGAGATAAGGAAACGTCCCTCATAAAAATTCATCCCAAACAAAACTGAATCTTCTATGTGAGCAAAGTGTTCGTATCAACCTCGGACTAGGGGTGGATTTTGGAGAAACAAAAAAAAAATTGAGAATACCTCCGAACTTTACACTGGTCCTGAATATGTATCATATCCACACATGACCAAAGCAGATTCCCCGGACTAGTGTATCACGAAGGAAGCCCCCGTTGTTCTCATTGCCTTAACCAAAGGTAAACAGAATGTTTGATGTTCTCACCCCATGTAAGGGAACATGTTCATGCAATCTCCAAGGGTTTTACAAAGGGTAAACAGTGTTAATGTCGGCTTCAAAGTGTTTAAACTTTGACCAAAAAATTGGTTTTGGACCTGCTCCACTCGTATACATTATAAGACAGCCAAAATGGCACGATGAAATAGGTAGTTTGGTCGATGCCAGCCAATGGCTACTACTACGTGCCAGAAAATTTTGTAAGAAACGTAAAATAACTTCCATCCATTAGAAATATTTTTTAGAGTTTTTATCTTTTTGGGCTGACTGGAAAGGTAGGGGGGAAAATTTAATTTGGAAAATCAAAAGCATTTTCCTAAGTACAAGTCCGGTCATCATTGAAAGGGTTGGCTCGGGAAATAGTCGAAATTTATGGATTGGAATTGTAGCCGCATAAAACTAGCTTAAATGGTTCGACTAGGGCTATCTCCAATTACCGGAAACAAATCGAAATTGCCTTAGTTAAATTGGCGTGCGTTCCTGTAATATTATAAATTCATATTGAATGCAAAAACGAAAGTCAAATAGGGAGAAACTTTGTAACTTGTATGTCTCTGGTAAAGGACAAACAAGAAGAATAGTTTGTGCGATATAATAAAATTAAATTGACCTTTTACTAGATAGCAAAAAAGTGACTACTGAGGGAATGAGTTACTAACTAATTGAGGATTTGATTAAAATGTGAATCCACCCGGTAAATGGTTGATCTAGGTTAGGTTAGGTTCGTGTGGCTGCCTAAAAAGGGCGCACTTAGACCTCAAAAGGCCCATTGTGATGCCACGGGAATCCAAGGATTCCCTCCTCCTCCTCATTGGAACCATCCGGAGCTGCCGATGAAGCGCCAAAGATCTGCAACGTCAATCAATCAATCAATCAATCAATGGTTGCTCTAAGAAGAGTTCCTTAAAAAAATTGTTGAAAAACACCCGGTAAGTAGTTGCTCCAAGAAGAGATCCTCAAAATTTTGACAATGATTTTTTTGTAATTATACCTACTACCGAGAAAAAATTAACTGAGACCGAAACCGAAAATTTAGGATAACTAGAACACTATTGCTGTGCGTTTCCCGAAAATAGGCGCAGCAACTGGCGAAAAGAACACTGCTTGCTTGCAAGCGGAAACGCCTTTCGCAGAGACGTTCACCTTTTTCTGCTCCCCCAGGAACACTTAATATGAAGTGTTTTGGCTTAACGCACGAAAATTTTTACCGCGATGGAGTCCCGCGGGACCAGCCTTCAGAATCATGGGCATCGGCAAAGTGCTCCCATCAACCTCTCAGTTAGACTCTCCCAACGGGAGCCGAGAGAAGTTCCTTGAACAGGGGGCTATAAGGCTGCGGGCTATTGTCACCAATGAAAAGTGAAGGGACCATTCCGGACCGACGCTAAAAGTTGTCAGATACAGTTGAATGTGTCGGCGTTCGTTGCCAAGAACTCGAGACGTGATCTTGACAACGAAGTTTCTGCTTAGTGCACGTGCGCGTATCTGTGTATTAATGCCCTTTTACAAATTTCGATCCGCATGCAATACAGATGAACTTTTGATTTAGCAAGTGTAAGAACAAAGGTAATTGAATAAATCACCTGGCTGCATGTCCTTGACCTTAGCATAACGACTTGCAACTTATGCCGAATGACGGGCAGATTAGCTAGCACATATCGCGAACAAGATTCAGAATGTCGCATAAGTTCGGGCATGTGAAGTATCTATGGAACATAGTCAGAATCAAATGAGGGAATCCTGGCCTAGAAGTCCCAATAGGAATACATCGGGTACAGAACGGCGTAAAAAACGCCTATAGCCAGATCGACGTCACACTCTCCTAGCGCGCACGATCAATCACAAGAAAGTAGACAGTAATCGATAGACGAGAAGTCAGACCGCTTAAAGTTAAAGAAGAAGTTGAAGACGCATGACAACCAGGAGTGCAGGGTGATGACATAATTCGGGAACCAAGGGGATCTGGCATCTTCTCACAATCGTACCGTCTGGGCCGGACGAAAGCACAAGGGACCGATCTAGGGAGGGTGGCAAGCCGGGCAAATGCCCAGAGCGGTAAAAATAAGGGGCGGCAAAATTGAGGGCACCGGGCGGTTGCACGAAGTCCTCAATTTTCTCTCTAGGAGAAAATTAGCTGGGTAATTTAGGGAGCCGGTTATCTAGTAGACAGTAATCTTTGCTTAAGTGTTGTTTTCAGTTATCTCTCTAACGGTGGATAAATACTTACCCGAGGCAAATACTACGTCAGCATAAACTACCATATTAGAATAGCGTTGGCAACCTCGAACCAAAGCAATGATGATAGAACCCTCCCAGGCTAGTCTGAATAAGTTGACTTTTCAACATTAGGTAGGCTAGGTTAGCTGGCGCGGTGTAATAAACCAGTCGGCCTCACATGGTCCGTTGGGTTACCACTACAAAAGGAACATCAACCTGGATCACTCTAATACTGCCATACAGTGATTAATTGAACCAGCCGCAGCTATCGAGGAACTTGATTAGGTCCTTCAGCTCCACACAGACAAACTCCTCTAGTCCGTTAAGGAAGTGCTTGCCAAAGGCCTGAAACCTTCTCCTCACTAGTCCAGGGCATTCGCAAGGCAATTCTAAATGCTTTCAACCTCTTCCTCGTCCAGCAATTCCAGCAGAAATCATTGGCAGGACTACGCATGGTAGATTCATTAGCAGATAAAACGTTACATTTAAACTCCTTACAGTGCCTTAAATGGCTTCTATCTTGACGTTATTGAATGCCGCTTAATATCCAGGAAGGATCCCATGGTATATTCCTTACTCTTAAACTTTCATGGTAATAAGCTTAATAATTAACAACGAAACCTAAAAAGAAGACAAATTAAGATATAAATGAGAACACAATAAATAATATTGTGGTGTCTTAGTAATATATGTAGATAGATGTTATAAGAACTAGCAATGTCCTAACAGGTTAAAGATCAATGAACAATTTACAAAGTTTACATTCAGCATAGCTTCCATTCAATTATTCAGGTCACCGGGGATCCATCAGTCATTTCTAGAGTTCTCAGACCTGAAAAACTCTAAAATATCATAGTTTCTTTCTAATTCTGGTATCCTTGTAATTTGCAACAAAATTTCTGATTTTCCTTTCATTATTATATTCAAGGGGCGGAAGGACCTTGAACTTCTTCTTTAGACTCGACACAGCATTTTAGTGTTCCAGTACCCTATAACAAGACGATGAAAATCAAGGAAAGGAAATCTGTGGAACTCGCTGACTTTGGATTTTATGGTATTCGCCATTGGGACAACCAACAACAGTCCTATAGCTTCCAAACCAATCACACTTTTACTTTAGTCTCATATAAGAACATGAATCTAGCTACCGTACCCGTAGGTAGATGTGTGCAGAGACTATCTTAGCGAAAAGAAAAGGCAAAGACCGATGATGATGGTGAAATTTTACAAGTTGGACAAATCGATATCATCGAGCCAGACAAAATCAGACTCATCAAAAAATTTGTAAATTTCTGCAACGATATGCAGAAAAATGTTCATGAGGCCGGCAAGTATCGATTTCTACTCGTCATAGGGCAAGGTACGTGCAGTGTGTAGCATGACGTTGGGGTTGATCACATTTAAGGGATTGTTCAGAAATTGTAACTTTTGGTCTGCACGAGAATTTCAAGGTATTTTTGCCCTTTGAACTCAGGAAGTGAAGGATTTTTTTTTTAATGTGAGATTTTCAGAATTTATCCTTCCCTTTAAAAGTTATCCCCCTTTACTACTACGGGGAAAGCAGTGTGACAGTTTATAGTGATTGACACGAACGATAAAATAAAAACGTTGAAAAGACCGGGATAAAACTCTTTAGATTTGAGTCAAGTGGAAATCCTGTATCACGTGAAATTGGCTTAGTTTCTGGGAAAGGCATAACCAATGTAAGTTTCCGCTTAAAAGGATTTCTTCTTTTTCGATTTTTGCTTAACACTTTCGTAAATTGTTGACACGTGCAAAACGTTGACGTGGTTGTTAGGATAGATGTCGTTTGAAAACTAAATTTTTGCTCTTAACTTTACAAAACAATACTTTTACCTCATTTTTGAAAACGATTGCATTAATCTTTCAGAGTAACAATTCATTGACGTTTTGTTGTTGGATTTACCTATTTGGCCAGAAGTTTGCAAGTTTTGGTAACTTGGTTTCAGGTAACACTATTAATAAATCCTTCTTATAGTTATAACAGCAATTATTGGATGCAAATCAAAATAATAAATAATGTGATGCGCCGGATGATGGTGAGACTCAGGAACGAGGGGCGAAAGACACTAGAAAACCAAGTTCAAAAATCTGCCAGCGTCGTTCATCTCACTACTGTCCTGCGACAAACCAGAGGAGGCATCGATGATGGTCAGTATATGCTGCGGAGAAGCCGTGAAAGATGGTAGTAGAAAGTCGTCCTCAACGGAACACTCCCAAATTACAGTAGGCATATTGAAATCACCCAGAAACAACAAGTCGTTAGATGGAATTGGGAGTGCAGCAACATGATCGATGCCTGCAGGCAACCGGTCAAAAATGTCGGAGTGCGAGCCTAGTGGAATATAAACCGTGGCGATAAGTACATTTTTATGAGGCAGTCGCAGAACCACGCTACGGAGTTCCAAAAGATCAGACCCAATCGGATCAAGATGAACAGCACAAAGAATACCACCGCCAACAGAAGCGTCCAGTTCGGCTAGATGGCGATCATGGCGGAAAACCAAGAAGTCAGAGCTAAAACGCTCGGCATCACCAATCCTCGCACAAAGCCAAGTCTCAGTCAGACAGACCACGTCAAAATGGATCCAGTCGAGCCCACGAGAAGGCGAGTCGTTTTGGAGCGTAGTCAAGTTACGTTGGAGTAGTAGAGGGAGATCTCGGTGATAAGTTTTTTGAATTTCTTGAGTTTTTAGATAGTAATCCCCCTTAAACTCAACTTCAGATAAATTAGCCGCCATGTTATTTTACTCTGCTACTAAAGCAGCACTTTCATCAAACAGATCCAATATTACCATGATAAAATAAAGTGAATAAGTTTCTTACATGTCGGGATCTAATATTTACCAAGTGTCTTACCATTGGTCATTGCTAAACTTGTGCAAAGGTTAGAGATGAAGCCGTGAAACTTTAGTGTTATTATTGCAAATTTCTGCTAGTGCGGCCTCTCCATTTACCAAAGTTATTGGTCAAAAACCAATTTGTGATGAATTCAAATTAGTTAAAATCCGGAATTACACAAATATGCTCGTAAATCACAACAATGGTGCTATCCTTCTTCGGAAATAAATAAAATAAAATGATTTCGAAATTAATTCATTTTGTTCCCCTCACTGAGTCCAAGACAATCTTCCGGATTAGCTCCGATAACCAAGAGATCAGTTGAACATAAATCAACAAGAAAATCAGTGTCGCCCCCTGAACAACAGAGACAGAGCCTAGTGTTAAGGGAAGCTTCTGTAAAGGCATTTCCACCCCAAATAGAGATACCAAAAATTATTTCCCAGAATAATCAAGAATTGTTTTCGAAACTTTCGCAAAGGAACTATAGCTAGAATATCCATTCAGGGCAACAGTCTACTATGCCCTTTGATCCCCGGATCCCCTGGAGTATTTTGGGAGAACATATTTCGATTTTATATGCATAACTTCTCCATTTGCTGCTATATTGTTGTGTGAATGCGGCCAGATATGAATTTATTAATTACCGAAATGGGAGTTCGTCTAGCTGATGGCGAGGAGGTGGTTACATTAAGTGCGCACATCGATGGCAATTTATGCCCTTTCAATGATCTGGCAGCCATATAAAGTTGCTCTTCCATGTCGAATTGGTGCTGCGTGAAAACAGTTCCTGGTCTGGGGATAGCCTTTACTAATTAAGAGATGAACATGGGATATGTGCTATTGGGATGTTATGGATGACGTTCTGTTTTATTGGTTCCCATTTGCATGCACGTGTTGTTAAACTTTTGGAAGGATTTTAACGCATAATTTTTCAATAAACAGGACACCAACGTTTGTGTTTTCATTTAATTAATTAGTAATGGACTTGTTTCAATAATTATTAATTAAATTATTTTCTTTCCTTCATTTGGGCGTTGTGGAGTTGTTTGATAAATTCTTCAATCGAAACTATATTAATACAGCTTAACACTGATACTATTATATATTTGGATTTCAAATTTCCTTCTTGGTCTCGATATTTCAAAACCTTCTAAAATTGAAAACTTGCAAAGTCTGCTGCGTTCCAAGTAAAACACAATAAAGAAAAATTATTTCATCAAGAAAAGCGGATTATAATGCGGCCATGAATTGATACCGTTTAGAGTTAAGCTATTCCTTTTAACAGGCGCAACTGAACCGAAAACCCTTACAACTCGCAAAAAGGACATAATTTTAAGATTTTCCTTTTAACATCTTTTACTTTGTGCTGCCAAAGAATCGTCTTGATAACTTTCTCAATAAGAACGAAACACTTTATGTATTCCCGAGTGTCGTCTTCCCTCCACAGAAAATGAGGACAAGACAAGATAGCATCTAGCACACATATGTAAGTTGGTATAGCGCTTCCCTATGAGGGCGAGAAATTACGGCTAAGGATTTCACTTGAACCCTTCATCGTAAGCTCTGTTATGACTGAGGAAGTTCTAAACTCTATTTTTATAGCGAATTGACTCAAAATATGAGATCTGAAGATATTTAAGTCTTTTATCCTGACTTTATTGGTATTAAAAATATGCTACAGTTTCCTTACGGGGAGTATGCCTTTTGTGTGTGAGGATATGAAGCGGATTATTTACGTAATTTGTATGGGAATTCTATGGTTCGATGATTTTGAAAAAGAAAATACTTTGAAACTCAACTGGACAGATTAATGAATGGTTGTTTTGATGATTTGTTTTTATTTTAAAATTAGAAAAATCATTATTTTGTTTATGGCGCAGGCTAGCTTCATTGAGAAATATTAAGCGGGCTTTCCAGTGTAGAAACCTTCTTTTGATACCTAATTTCGCGAATTTGTTCTGGGAAAAACAAAGTAAATGCAATTTAGAGACTTTTCGCATCTTTTTATTTAAGATATAAAGTACAAAAATACACTTTGTTTTTTAAACGCCCCCCCAACAGGGGGGCGCTGCAGGGCTGTGAATGTGCCCCCACCAAAAAAACGCAGCTGCAAGGCGTGCAGTGTACCATCCCTTCCAGTTACCTGAAATCAAAAACATCAAATCAGATTCTTAAAGCAGAGGCTTGTGACTATTGATTGTTCTGATCTGCTTCAAGTCAAAATTCCAAAAATTCAACAAATAGTACGAAATTCAAAAAGGGTTAACAAATTTTCAATTTTTTTTTCGTCTTTGAGGGTCCGTAACTTTGTCCTTAATATCGCAAAAAATCTGATTCAGGTCATGACAAGATTCACATGTCCGCCGAAACATTTAAAGCCCAAGTTTGTTCTATTTTAATAATTTTTACACATCGAAGTACTACACGATAACTCAAAGAACATGGTTTGGATCAGTCACTGTCAATGATTGACAAACCGCGCTACACGAAGTAGTTCGCACTATTGAGAAATCGTTTAGATACAAAAAATTTACCTTAGATAAATTCCTCGATATTGTCAAGACCATAGCAATACACAACGCTTTATAATTACACGACACTGATAGCCTCGTTTGCCACTGGATTGACGCACTGCTGAATTGTCGTCAGATCTACACAAACTTGGGCAATTACGAGGCTGTCAGAGCCGTATGCAGAGGAATTCCGCAAGGAGGTGTTTTGATACCATTAATCTGGCTGTTATTTATGTGTTAAACATATTAGTTTATGCAGACTACCTGACCTTATTGGTCTCAGGAAAGTTCCTATGCACCATCAGCGAACTATGTAATAGAAAGAGCTCATAAAGAGTTCCCTCTTAAGGGAATCTAGTAGGATACGAATATCTTCAATATGGTCACGTTGCAGAACTGCGCCCTCTCTGGCAAGTTTATCGGCCATCTCGTTCCCTGCAATGTTCCTATGACCGGGAACCCAGTACAAGGTTACGTTAAGCAGACTGCCCATCTAAGAATCATCTGTGAATATTACGGTATCATAGTTGCTAGCCGGTTCCGTCATTCTTCATTCTCTTCTAGTTGGAATCCTGACACTGAATCCTTTTTCAAAATTTATGACAGGCGTAATGTAGTCAGTTGAGGCGTCGGCCAGTGCTAAGCTAAGGATGTTGCTGTAGCCATATGGCTTAGCAACCCAGATTTTTGAGTCTGACTGTACTGCATGACGCCTAGAATTTGATCTGGTGATCAAGGGGAAGTAGATGGAGAAGCACAGGGCACCGGTAGTGCCGATGCAAGCGGTTCTTTGCACTTTACTCAGCTTAGTATGGTTATAAGCCTTACTCATCGCAGGCCACCAAACCACTCAATCGTAGGTGAGAATTGGATGCACCACCGCTGTTTATACCCACAGCGTTATCTTAGGTTGCAGTCCCCATGTTTTACCAAAGGTACATCTGAAGGCATAGAGGGCTATACATGCCTTCTTTGGCCGTTTAATTTAGGTAAAGCAAAGTATGGTACCTTGGTTTTTTTTTGGTGAAGAGCATAAGCTCAGTTTTCCCTGTACTTACATCCAGTCCAGAGTCAGTTCTCAGACCAACTACTCACCTTCTTCAGGCTCAGCTTTAGGCACGTACTCCTTCGAAGACTGGACGAAGTTGCTAGCTTTTGGCAGAAGCATCTTCATAGGTTTATTAACAGTCGTAGCTGGTTCTAAATAAACCCTATATTAATATGCTGGTGCTATCCCGCGGTTATGGTAACACAACGGACCTTCTTAAGTCTATGTGAGGCTAATTGGCTATCCGGTAGCAACCGCCCTGTATATGGGATAGCGGAAAAGTGGCGATACGAACTAGTTAGTCGCACGAAAATTTAAAGAACTGATTATTATATAAACCCGGTCATAGAAAATTCCATACAAATTATTGTTTTTCTAAATTATTCAGTAATTAAATTTAAATAAAACGCGCTTTAATTTCTTAACCGGAGACGGAATTGGATCAACTAGTTGAGTGGCAATTGAATCAACTATTTGTTGGTTCGAGCATCGGTCTCCCCGTGAATTTTTAAATATAATTAGAAAATCCACTTTGTCTCTAGGTTGTTGTCTCGCTCGCAGCAACGCAAAAACAAGACATTCAAGTTCCCTTATTCTACATACTCGAATTCACTTCCAACCGAAGCCCTGCTAACGCATCATAGGGCTGTCCCCTAGGCTTTGACCAAATCATAATAAAAACAAAATTCTGTGACAAAATTGGTTCAATAAAAATTCAAACAAGTCTGCATATTGAAGACTTAATTTCTATACCATACAGACAGACATAAAATTTGGGCACTTCAAAATATTTTGCAATAAGTCAAAGTCTATCGTACCCACATTCACTATGTAATTCATTCCTTCATAGTTTACCAAGGCATTGTACGAGTTAATCGAATAATCACACAAAATACAAAATGCACTTATCTCCTTTTATTCTCAAATTATTTAGCATTTTTCCAAATAAATAGAAACTCATTGAAGACCTCTCCCTCCCTGAGTGGTGTTAATAAACAAACTCTTTTCTTTAAGTTAATCGAGGATTCAAGTTTACGACGTTTCGAGGGTCCGGTTGGTTAGAAGAACTTTCACAATCGATTAGCGTTTGAAAAGACGAACGGCGATAAACGATAACAAACAAATCGTCAAGTGACGCCGAAATTTGTAAGGAAAACTTTGGGCTCTAAGGGTCGGATAGTCAATAAATTCTCATTACGCATCCGTTGCTAATGAAGCATTCAATGAGTCAACACTTCCATTCATTCTGTCAAGTACCTAACAAGGGTGATAATTAGGATAAGTTTTTCGCCTAAGTAGTCCAAGAGGTTGTCATAAATATGGTATTTAACCGTTCCATCAGGATTTGTATTACGAAAATATCTCGCAGAAGTAGATGGGGATGAACGCTAGCATTAGAGATGATAGTGCCCAACGAAGTATAAACTCTTGACGCAACACATTCAGCTCCGAAAACAACAAAAATTCTAGGAAATTGCTTTTTTTCTTGCCTAGACTAAAACAATTCGGTCCCGCCACGTCCTTGTGACTCAGGTGAAAATCGTAAACAACAAGTGAAAAGAAACTGCACCCAAAACATGAAGTTTTTCTAGTTTGCATCCATTTTTGCAGACGGATGCACATTCCGGGGAGCTGTAACTAAACACGATGACAGGGTAGTGTCCAAGTCCAACAAGTGAACAGAAATTGCAACCAGGCGGGTGTTGGCTATTCTGTTGGTCGTTGGTGTGACGACAGCGACAGCGCAAACATGAATTTTGCCTAAACTGCAATCGTTGCAACTAGTAGAATTCTATTTTGATGAATATGCGAACTTCCAGTCATTCACACTATCCCCACGTGGAGCACCAGTACATCAGCGGCTAATTAGGTGAAAGAAAGTCATGACTGGAGGATAACCGCGATACAATTTATGAACGAGAATTGATACTACTGTGTCTAGTGTAGCTGCAGTTTCACAATTATTAATCAGCTCTTGTGGTCCCCATTTAGGGGGCTCGACACTATGAGGTAGATTAGATAAAAAGGAATGTCTTATCAGCGAATGTTTTGTGAATGTTGTTTGGGATTCTGATAGTTCATTAGCCAGAAAATAATTTGCCATTGCGAATCTTAACACTTACAGTATTTTTGATTTTACTTTTGTTTACTTTGTTTGTTGTTGTTGTTGGTTATATATCAGTCAATGAAATTGTGCTTTTAAGCCCAGATACACAACCTTTTTTTATATGATATTGCCAAAGCTCAGGGGATGCCCTATGATCAACTACTGTGATAACGTTTATTCTTAGCTGCTGTTGTTTGTAATTAGGGCGGCTAAGTTTGAATGTGACTTCACCTAGTTGCTACTTTTCTCTTAATTTGCTACAAGGATCCTTTTCCTTTCTTCCGAGCTATGCCCTATTAGTCCAGGCGTATGGTAGTTTAATGAAACACTTTGGGTAAGCGCGATTTTTTACTGGACCTGTTGGAGGGTTGGTGGTGTGATGACTGGACGATTGTCGAGATATTACTAAACTCACCAATAGATCTCAACAAAAACATCTGTGCAACTTCAGAACTTCAGTTGGAAAAAATGGAGTAGCTCTACTATTCGACCATCTTATTATTACACTATTGACTCTGCAACTGACATCTGGAACGACATCGAACTAATCTGTCTCGCGAAGTGGATAACATTCATATTATTGGAATCGACCACCAACCTGATTATTATAATATATGGATAAATCTAAATACGGTTTCTACGATGCCGAAGACTTTATTCTCTCTCTCTCTCTGGTGCCTTTAACCCCTTGTGGGGCATAACGCGTCTACTACACTGACTCTCCACCTGGTCCGGCTCTGCGCCAATAACTTCAAATGTGGCCCCGACTTATTGACCTGGATACCTTCCTTCTTGACGGATGTGTTGCACGGTCGTCCTACATCACCTTCAGCTCCGCCGTCTGCTGTAACTATGTTTCCGAGATAGCAAAATTTTCACTTGTTCTATTTGCTGCTCTTCCAGATAAGCCTGCTCTGCGACCTTCTCTATTCAGTGCTTCGGACATAAGGGCTAAATGTCTCTGTCTGTTGGATAAGACATAGTCCAGTTGCATAAGGTGGTTAAAAAGTCCATCTAATCCCTCGCGATGGGTGCTCGTCCAAAGCGCTGCACAATACGTTTTTAATGACGAACAGGAAAATCAAAGGTGACAGTATGCATCCTTGTATCACTCCAGCACTCGGAAGGGCTCCGGTAGTTTTCCCTTGTGTAGGACGTGATATTGGACTTCTAAGTAGGACTCTACCTGTTCATCGCTAAGAGTGCGCTCGATTGTATTCTTGATTCGCATTATTCAAATCCAAATTCAACTCCTCATGTCGCCCTTTTTGGGAATCTTCACAATTACGCCTGTTTTCTATTCACTGGGATAAGTCTTGGTTTCCCAATATTCCTCGATTACGGGGAGAAGAATATCATGGGATTCGCCTTAAGAAGTTCCACTGGTATTCCATCAATTCCTGGGGCCTTACCGTTGTAAGTTCCCATCTTGCTTAATAGCAACTCTGACCTCCATTGCGAAGCGACATCTGTGAAACTCGTTTAGTTACTGAAAGAGTTAGTTTTCTGCAATTTTCTGGAGCAAATTTTTGCCACGTCTCTTTGATGCATTCTTTTAAATTAAGGATGTTTTTCGGGTCCTGCTCGGAAATCTTTAATTTAAGCCAGGACGATGAGTTTTCAATGGGGGAGAGGACTTTGAGGTGGCCACTTTAGTAAATTAACATGATGATTGTTGATGTAATTCGTTACGATTTTTGCCGTATGGATTGGTGCATTGTTCTGTTGAAGGATGAAGTCATCCCCAATTAGTCGCTTTCCCTCTGGGATAATAACATCTTGGGGCAATTTTAAATAAACTTGTGCATTAAATTTGCCTTCTAATATAACAATTTTGGCCACTCCATTTGATTATAGACATCCCCACACCATAACTCCCCTTTGCATTGACTTAAAGGTTGGTTTAGCGCACTTATATGACAGGGCTTCTCCCTTTTTCCTCCACACATATACTTATCGATGTCCATCGACTTAATCGTGTCTGCCAACTCCAGTGTTGTCGGAGTTCTGATGTTAATGTTGACCGCAGCCGGCGGGTTTTCAGGCCCACGTGAAGTGTTATTCGACAGTCGGAAGGTGTTGTTTATGACTTCAACAAAATATTCTCTCCTCCTCCGCAGTTGATGTTTCTCCGTGACAAGAAGTATCTTTTACAAGATGTTGAGTTGTAAGAGTCTATGTTGTATAGAGCTCAACTACGATAGGCTGCTTCTTCTGCCTTTTATGCCAGAGCGTTGATGTAGTTGCACTTGATACGTCTTACACTTCTTTGGACGTTTTTTTCATTTGATTCATGTTCAGGGTCTACGTTTTAACATGAACTTACAACAAAAACAACTTAATCCACATTCATTTAGTTTTAAAATATTCAAAACAACCATATTCTAGCTTAGATTTGTGTGTATGGTCCTGAACTACTTTTCCATAAAACGCCTTGATTGAAAATCCCCAAAACTACGAAAAGTCTAACTTGCTTTAAGGACATCATTCCTGACATTCACTATAATTTCACGTCTCTTTATTAACCTCAGCATCAATTCTTCAACACTTTTCACACTCTTTCTATACGACCTATTTGGGGCACGAAATACTGAAATGTTACCCATTAAGCGGATACCCCTGAGATATTTCCTTGGGTATATTTCACAGTTCAATTTATCGGACATTGTCCATTGTTCGATAAAGCCTTTGTATGGCATCGCTAATAGCCTACTTACCCCCATACCCTTGGATTATTTGAGACTTAGTAAGTTCCCCTTTGTTCACTAGGGCATCGGTTGGGGGATTATACGGCCAAACTTGCGTAAATTTGTATCACCGGGTTAATCTCTTAATGCCGTTAATGTTTGTCTTTGAAATTACTACCTATAATTGGTGGCAAGGGTGGCAATCAAGGTACACTTGATATGTCTGCAGTGTAACGTGTTTAGTTCAAATCATTGAAACAATCCATCTATGCCTTAAGTCCCGGGAATATTGTCTTTCAGCTCCAGTGTCGCACTTGGTGATTTTTCAACAAGTTTAAGGAGCTCGGTGAAGTATTTGGATGCTTCTTATCTTATTAATCTCTATGCTGTGCAGGGAGTCGAAGTATCTTCTGTTCTATGTATAATTTTTGGCACAGAACAATTTTCAAGTCGATTGCATCACTGTCGATAGCTACGGGGTTTCTCTTTTTTTGTATGAACCAGAGCAATCACAATAATCGATTTCAAATACTCTTCACACATGTTAGACATTAGGGATTTTCGAGGGGATATATGTAGAGTCAAGTGGTGCGGTAATGTAAATCTCATCCAATTGCAGTTAGTTAAATTTAGAAGTGGTCTTTCATTTCAAATGGATGAAACTATATTCTTGTCATAAAAGAAAAACATTTACGTTTCATGGACAACAAATTTTTCCACGTGGCACACTATCCTTGAAAATTATAACTGAATCAAAAAAAATCTCAAGTGACCACATCGAGATTACACAGATAGCAGTCAGTTGCATAATAAACTCGGAACCAAGGCAGGACTATTCAACCTCCCCCAAACAAAAAAAATCAAGGGACACTAAAAATAGACAATCGCGTATAATCCAAAGAATTTTTATTGCCAGGATGCGTCCTCCTCCACTTTTTTATCTTTTATAGTCCTCCAGTCGGCATTTACTGTTTATTTGCACAGCGCTCCACCTTCTTCAATAGAAATAAAGAAACTAGGGAAATTTAGGAATCTCCGAATTTGTTCACAATAAAAATAGAGGAAATTTGAAAAGAGGGTTCACAGTGACGGAAGGGTAAGTGATGATACTAAATGTGACAAAGATTTTCCTAATTTAGAAGCAGGTACTTTTATTATACATTTGACATTAGACGTTCATTGAGATTAAACTCTTATTTATTTAAGGCATTACAGCGTTTTTAAAAGAAACGAGAAAAGGCTAATAGGTCTGAAGTGTCCAGCGGTTATATGCCCGTTTTTGTCTGCCTTGGGTAAGATTCCATCTATTCTTAATGACTTTTATGGTTCAAAGGGGCTTTTAACCTATTTAACCCTGTCGTGAGTAACAATACAATTGACACACTGCAGATTTGGGAGCTCCTGCCAATCCAGTATCTCGACATGTCTTACTGCCGCCCACGGTACCGGGGAAGTGCGTATTTATGAGCAGCTCCAGCGGTGTCTCTACTGATTCCGTATAAAAAGCATCGCTACACCTCAAAAAAGAGGGAACACTGATGCTACTTGTGAGAATCTTCCCTAATCTAGCCGCCTTATTTGCATACTTAATGGAGTCGCAATATTTGTGCCATGACGTGCGTTTGGCGTTCCTTAAGGAGTTAAAGAGTAGCCTTCTTTAAAAGATGCCAAGTCCTCAGATGTGTTAGTATACTCAGCCCTATTGAAGAGACTCCTCGCCCTCCGTCTTAACTCCCCTAGGTCTCTCATCCAACAAGAGTGAAAAGTCTCATCCTTCTTACAGGGTGTTTTTAGCGGACAGGTCTCCGTAAAGGCTTTACTAAAAACTTTGGAAATAGCTCTACTAAATCGTCAATGGAGGACTGGTTATTATCGAGTATCTCGCAAGTCAGTGCCACTGGACTACTTATGATGAATCACTTTTTGAATTTAGTCCAGTCCGTTTTAACTGGGGTCCTAAACAGTTTCGCACGTTCTTGCTGGAAGTTTACTGTGAAAAGTATCCAGCAGTGTATGTCGCAGCTGAGTGGTCTAATATTCTTACATTCTCGACAGCTGCCCAGAAGAGAAATATACTGGGTAGACTTTTCGGCACATTTACCAAAAAAAGAATCAATTTCGTCGTACCTCAATGTTGTGTTTGTAAAACTTTTAATTTTTTATCAACTACATATTTTTTACTCGATGATCACGGAGTTGGATCAATTCGTTGAGCGTCACCACTACCAAGCCATTGGTCCCGGGTTCGAAACCAGGTCTCACTGTGGGTTTTAATTAAGAAATTAAAATAATACACTCCCTCTCTGAGCTGTTGTCCAGCTCGTAGCAATGCAAAAACAACACATTCAAGCTTCCTCACTTCCCTTACCTTAAATTCCCTTCCGGCCAAAACCATGCTAACAAAGGGTTGTCCCCTAGGCTTTGGCTACATCGTATAAAAAAAACTGGCGTGCAGAGTCTGATAAGATGTAACAATTTAGTTGGTTAAGTAAAGATCTGAAAGATCTTATACAGTAGGTAACCAAATATAAAGATGCCTGAAATAGTCAAATCGATCTTTCCTATAAAGATGCCCTCATAAGGACGTTCGCGTTGTAAGATCGTGTTTTAAAACCGATCAACTACTTGATAGAGTCCTTAATTTCTTTCCTTCCTTCTTTGATTATAAACCGTCCTTTGCTTGGGATTTTATATCTACATTGCTCCAGCATCGAACTTCAAACAAACCTCCTTGACCCCTGACGCCTGTTTATGTGATATGATGTGTTGTCAGCAGAAAACAACCATGGGTCCCCCTCAGTGTGATTCGAACCTGGGACCTGCAGATTGGTAGGCCGACACGTTATCACTAATGACAATACTTTAGGGTTAACCTCAATTTTTGCAGCTATCAGAAAATACATTTCCTCTAAGAAGCGACATCGGAAAACACATTTCTTCCGCGGACCAACAAAGCGAACGACAGAGCAAACCGTCTGAACAAGCTCTGTGTCGAAAGTAGTGGATTATCCCGAAATACTAAAAACTGTGAATATTTGATAGAAGCCGCAAATTACTAACTAAATTTAACAAGGATATCCGTTCAAGGAAACCCCATCACATAAATTTCTTTGCTCTCGAAAAAATATTTTTACATGCGACAGAACATAAATCAAGGACTTAACTTCCTCGTTTTGGTCTCGAATTAATCACCACAGAGTGTTCACTCGAGCACAATCATAATGAGAACAACACTTTGAATAATTTGTGGAACCCGATTACGTTCACTCCCCTAGAAAGTCAGTAATACAGAAGCTGAAAGCGAATCCATTGTTGGAATCCGTGCCACCTACCACCTTCCAAAAGAGCAGTCACAGTGCATGGTTTGTAGTTACCTAACCAGTAACCAGCTACCAACCACAAATCAGACAATTTCATCCCATTAAGGGCACATTTAAATCACTTTAGCATTCTCTAGAGCCACCCCACTCGAATATGAACTTCGACGATGATGTGCCACCGTTCAGGCGCTCCGGTAATGTCCTTTTGTCGTCCTTCCTGTCAGTTAAACCAATTGTCCTCGATGTGTGCGTAATTCAAGTTTTTCATCCCTCGAGCGTGAAGTTTTTGATTTCCACCGATTAAGAGGGGTTTCCTGGCTTCCTGCTTGGCCTGAATGAATTTTCAGTTTAAAATCAAGGGAAGAGTACCACTAAACGAATTGCGACCCTATGCAGTGTCAACAGTGAGCAGAGATTTCTTTTAACTGCCAGGGCAGATACTTTCCAACATTTGATTAAGCGTCGCTTTTATTTAGCAATTAATTTTTAATTGTGACGAATTTGAAAGCTTAAAACGGATTGTTTTCAACTGTCCCTGCGCAATCATCAACTTTATAGAATTCCTTCCGCTTAAGCTACTCTCTTTCGCGGGGTAATTAAGCTTAATCTTGGACTTTTCACTTATCTGCACCAGTCAGTCTGTCAACCGGATTCTTTTCGTAGCAATATCTTGCGACAATTTAGGGGCTCTTTAGCTAAATGTGTTAGATCTTAATGTACGCAGCTGGCGGATTTTAGATGGGGTGACAGGGAACTTGATTGCCACTCCAATGGAATTATTCAGGAAGAAAATTTATGGTCAAGTGACAGGAATTACTTTAATTAGTTAAAGAGAATTCTTATCAGAAATCGATAGAGCTGAACTTTTTTCAGCACAACCACTCGAGGAGTGGACTCCATTATTCTCATCACGTTCATCCATCTACACGTCCAATTTGGACTATTGGTTTTAGCAGTTACCCACACCTCGGCGGGTGTTCTATCGCTTCGATATAAGGGTCGTTTCTCCAACGATAAATGTCGTGATTGTCGTCTCTCGTAACGAAATTGTCCTTCGTTTCTCTACAAATTGACCGAATCTTCTTGCTTTTTCGGTTTGGGAACAAAAGAGGTGTCTTTCACCTCCTTCCTGTTTTTCTTAAGAATCCAAAAGAATCTAGCCCATCTTACCAAGACTTTCATTTAATGGAAGCAAAAAACTTACAGCAAAAGCTGCAAACCTGCCAAACGATTACCTTTACACAAATGTCAATGAAGCCCAATTTGTTAAATTCCCCCTCTCGTTTGGCGTATCTTACCAGGATACATTCAATAGTCGAAGGATTTGTTGCCAGAATTTTTGGCCACCCACAAGTGCATTTGTTCCCTTTTAGAGATTTATCGACGATATCACGTTACATCAACATTGCATGAGAAATTGATGAGATCTGCTTAGTGGGAAATGAGACGTCATTTATCCACGCCTTTTAGGCTGTTAAAAGGCCTATGGGAATCTATTTAAGAGTTTAGGATACGTTAAGGTCATTAGTGGTTTGAATATTATTGTTCAGATAAAATTTTCGTATATACTAAGTAAGTATATGAGTTTGTTTGCATTCTACCTTATAATATACTTATAGAGCAGGACCCCGTATAACGAGGTACTCGTATAACCCGAACTAAAACTATTTTGAAACAAAGAAAGGTAACAGGAAACAGGAATATTAGTGATCAGATTATAACACACAATTTTGACTAATACCGAAATTCGTGAGATTTTATATAACTCTATATTAGATGGTGTTTGTATCTCAGAGGCCTGGCTTAGACCTGCGATTGATGGTCACGCTATGTGTGTGTTCGAATATAGGGTATATCGCTGGGATAGAGGTGCTGGACGGGGTGGTGATGGCGTTGCAATTTATGGGCGGAAGGAAACAAGGTGTAAAATTATCCTCACAAATTCTACATCATATTTTGGAGAAAAATATATATTTTTTGAAGTAGGTTCCAGTTCTGCAAAGTGAAGCACCGACCACATAATGGTACTGTTGCTGGCAGTGGGGATCTCCAACAGGAACAACAGCTGTTGCAATGCAATGTCGTTCACTTATTGCTAAATTGCTAAATGCGAAGAGTCCTAGCTTACTCTAGATAGAAACCCGGAAATTATGACAGGCGTGCCTATTTAAGCACCAAGTGTGTCGTCACTATTTAATTTTTCTATCTTTTTGGTGGCACAGATTAACCATTTAATTAAATTTTCACACTCCCCTAAACAAAACCAAAGAGAAATACTGATTTCGTTGATTCATTACAAGATCTATACTTTAACAAAACGGAAACAAGAGAGAGTCTTCGCCGTCTTGCCTTTATGCTTTCCATCAAGTTTGTCGGCATATGCCGTCTTGTCCGCGAATGTGTTAAATAAAATTTGTAAAGAAAGTTCAGAACATCTGTAGGTTAACCTCATACAAATGTCAGGTTAAAGTTCAAATAATATCTAGAAAAATATGATAAGAAAGTATGATTTACCATGGAAAGTGCGGTTTGTCCAATATCCAGCTGCTCGTATTGGCTTATATCTAGATTAGACTCTGCCTAAAAGGTTGTTGAGTGGCTAGAGTGTGTAGGGCACCTACTATGTAATGGAACAAGGATGATCGTCAAACAGCTATCGAATAACATTATCGAAGCCGAACTTATGACTGGAAGGGACAAAGGACATACAGAATTTATCCCCAGAATACCAATGATCTCTACTGAACTGCCATTCCAATTTTAAAAGACTGCAATTTCCAATCAAATTAGCCTATAGATTTACAATTAACAAAGCGCAAGGACAAACTTTAAAACATTGCGGCATCAACCTCAAAGACTCCTGCTTTTCTCACGGTCAACTATACGTAGCTTGCTCTCGAGTAGGAAATTCGAAAAACTTGTACATATAGTATATACCCCAGATAACAAAATGAAAAATGTTGTTTATAAACAAGTGTTGTAAATAGTTAGAATATGTTTTCAATAAAAAATTTGTACCTCTTATATTTTAAAGTTTATCCTTTTATTCCAACTACCACAGAATCTTATATCAACCCCAGCTTGTACTTAAAATAAAGTGATAATCAAAAAGGTAAATTTACGGTAAAGAAGATAAAGAGTCTCACAAGGGGAGGGCATACTCTCTAGTAAAAATAAAAGAAATAAAGCATAGAGAATAGAGAGTTCCTACAAATCTGGAGCTTAGCATTTTATCGATGAAGACACAGATTCGAGACTCAAGATAGGCATTCAATTGTAGTCTCAATAGAAGGCCGAAACATGGTCAAATATTTTTAGATGTAATGCAAATTTGATACATTGCGCGTACGCCGGTTGTAAGAACGGCGTCAGTATACACTGCATTGACATAAGTGATGATCAGCGCGAGAATATATGAATAAACCGAACTGAAATTTTACAGTGACCTAAAGCCGTCGAAGACACTTATCAAACAATATGATCGGACGAAATTAATTTACCCAGATCACTTATCCTTTCTACAACAGGGACCACAGCTGATCCCACCTCTGTAGGTGAAAGACCAGATGAATCAATTTTCTCCTTATATACAAATATACAATTACAGTTTTAAATTATTCACAGACACCCATGTACTTATAGCTCTTAAGTCCTCATTAAGGCGAAAAATAGCATCCTTGATGAGTCCTAAGCGACTTTATATGTAAATATCTATATCATTGGCATATATATATGTAAATCGCAGTGAATTAAGGCCATATAGACATCGTCAAGAAACATTGAAAGCAAAAGAGGCCCATTAAGGGATCCTTGGGGAACACCAGGCAATACCGGAAGCAGCTACGATGCCACTCGATTCGATTCGACAAACTGAAATCTCTGTGAGAGATAACTGCAAAATACTTTACGGTATCGTTAGAAAAGTCAAACAAGTCACGAAGTGTACTTGTAAGAGGTATACGATCAACGAAAGCTTTAGTGGAATTTTATGACGTAAGAACTGTGATTTCATTCTTATCAATGCTCGTATGAATATCATCAGTGATCTTTAGCAGAGCAGTAGTTGTACTGCGACCCCTACGAAAACCCATTTGACGTTTACAAAAAAAAAATTGATTTTAATCTACATAGAACTTGAACTAAACACTAATAAGTTTTTCTATCACTTTGATAGCAATATCGCGTACTGCTTTCTAGCAAATATGAAAATACGACTTGGTAACACACATATTGAAAATATGAGTCAGCTGGGCTATCATAGATGGTAGGATTAATTTAAGAAAACTTGAACAGACCAGATCACGACCAATTGCAGTAAATTTTATTATGCGGATACATCTACAGCTTCAACGTTATCTAGCGAGAAATGCGAGGTCAATCTGGTACCGGAAGACACTTTCGCGTTTGAGGTTAAAATGTCTCGATTTTAAGATTGCAAAGAATTCATTAAAATCGTTGGGCAGAAAATCTGAGGTACTCTTGTTTCTTGAGTTAAGCGCTCCAATATGCCTTATATCTGCCCAAAGCTTTTTCAATGGAAATTCAGGATTCAGTCTACTAGAGAATCTAAAAATTCAATTTTTCCCTACCTAGTTTTGTAATTAACATATAAATATTAAGATCTCGTACCTTCTTCTAGCGCCTACTTCTAGTAAAGAAAGTTTTTTTTTTGTATTTTTTTTATTTTAACGAAACTTTATAAAATAACTGATTACATCGAGGGTCTTACAAATTAAAACTTAAAACTAAATCTTAACGAAGCTGAGTCTTCACTTCGTTCTGGGATATGTGTGAATCGATATGATCAAAGCTCAGATTAAACAAGCGAGATCAACGATACTGGCTCATGAAAACCATATACAGTGCGATGAAAAGGTACCTGGAGAAATGTGTGCCCTCTTAAGGAGCGCTACGAAGTCGATATATTGAAAGAGTTAAAAGTGAAGAAAGTTGTGGCCTTTTTTTCTAAAGAATCCAGGCAAGGTTAAGTCGGTCAAGATTCGGAGGCGTTCGATAATTAACCTTTCTATGGCTATGTTGAGCCAAGGAGTATCATAATTGGGTTATTCTACTAATCAATATAAGAGCATACAGACAGACATTCTCAGGTTACTGAATTTTAATACTCTTAAGAAGAGCCTGCGCAAGTGCAGTCGTTTATTTGCTTTCGATTCCTTGCAGAGATTGCACTAACTTTGTGTTCAATGTACAAAATCCATAAATACTGAACTACAGAGATTCGAAACTCTTAACACAAAAATACACAAGAGGCTTTCTACTGTTTTAAATTTACAATCATTACATAATTAATTAGTAATTTTCAGTCAGGGGTTCTTATTTAAGTGGACAAATCTCATTCGTTTTATATATCGTTAATCCGGATTACAGGTGCGTTGGGTTTTGGCTACTTCATATAATAGAAGTTAGAAAATTTATCGATTTTCCTTAGGTATTACTGATCTTAACAAGAACTCGTTGCGATTACTTAACGACTTTTTAAATCAAACCATTGCCAATAGGTATAAATAGTAAAGTAATATAATGATATCCTTTACATTTATATTATTATTTGCTAACACTGTCAACAAGGTGATTCGTTTGAATCTGTTTAATAGAAAACTTTTCATTTCCACCTTAAATCGTGATTGCTTTTCATTCAATTCCATTCAATGACTCGTTGTCCTTCTTCTACGTGTAGATAGACTGTTCTTATAATCCGAGAGAATAGGAACAAATTTATGTTTTCCTTTAATTACTTGATAGGATAAAACTAATCATCTTACACATATAGAGCAAGTTATGCACTCAAAAACATTTACTCAAGTTTTTCACGAATCTAACTTGAATAATAATTTAATAATTTTAAATATATAATATTAACCTGCAGCAATTTTATAACATACTACATTTAAAACTATCTTTAAAAAATTAATTTAAATTGAAACCCGCTCTCTCACCTTATACAATAAATAAACACATAAAAAAGTCCCCAAGATAGGGCCCCAAAAAAAAAAACTTTCTTTCCTCTTATGAGCACTTTAAAATCATAACTTCATTTCCACGACCCACAACTCCTTCATACAGAAATTGTTGGTATCGAAAATAGGAGAAAACATGGCGCAGACTTTTAATTATGTTGTTCCCACCAGGTGTCGGGGATGAGAACAACCTTAACCTCTGCCACCTATAGGCGTGGCTTTAGTAGGGGTTGGGTTCATATAGCTTTCAGGTACATAAACAACGAATCTAACACCAGTGGAGCTCATTGTAATTTACTGCTTCTGACTTTCTGAGAGACTCCACTGGTTACAGACACACGCTCCATCAAGCTCCCCATTTCGAGCAGAGCTTGCGCGAGCTTCACTCGTTCTTTTTGCATTTCCTGTTCGTACTCCTCTACATGGCAGCTGGAAACATTCATTACTATATCACGTCCGGAGTAAGTTCTTCTTGTTAAGTTAATCTTTAATTCCAGAATATAGTGCAAGTGTGTCGTAGGATTTTAGATTTCATATAAAATTAAAACAATATCAAAAACTTCAACAGTAAATTACAGCAGAACGTATCCATTCCATTTCACCGGAGACGTACGCAAGGAAATTATTTGAAAAATTTCACAAAAGATTAAATATTTGTAAACTTAAGACACTTATTTTTATTAAACTAAAAGGTTGGTTTTAAATTAAAAACCAAATTTGATGTATATAAAATGTTCTTTATAAATTGCACACCAATACATAAACATGAAAATAGCACTAGTGTATAAGTAAAAAGGAGAGAAATTCCGGAATTAAAAAATTTAAAAATATTTTGAGCACAACTTATCCTACGTTTTCAAGCTCCCATTATCTTTTTCTTAATGAAAAAGCTCTGTAAAAATTTCGAAAGCTTCAAAGAGTTCATGTTATAGTAAGTTAGGCAGGCTTAGGTATCACTCAGGATCAGACGAAAGTGTCGACGTCCGATTTAGTCTCGACGAGTATTAATGTCGGAAATCGGCAAAACGTATCGATTAATTGGCTAGACGGAATAGTGTAAGCGGAAAGAGAAGTAATGGCCTATATTAGGAGAAACGTAACTGAAGTACTGAAGGAGTGTTTCCAAGCGCAGGGAAACTTATAAACCGATACTTAAAAAAGGAGAGGCATGCGACCCTCCTAACTATAGACCAATTGCATTAACTTCGGTCTTATCTAAAGTTTTTAAACTCTCATCAACTCTCTGTTTATGGAATATCTAAAAAATAATCATCTTATCAACGATTGCCAGTACAGTTTCCGCGCTGACCGGTAAACGAGAGACTTACTAACTTACAGCCTCACCTCGTTAAATAGATAGAGAGTTTTTGTCGGGCCGTTCAATCTGTGTAGTTATTGACGGAGTTACATCTGATTCCTACGAAATAAATGCCGGTGTACCGCAGGGTTCAGTTCTTTCACCAACCTTATTTCTTCTTTTTATTAATGACCTTTAATGCTATTTAATGTCCCTTAAAAAACGCCCAGTTCACCCTCAACCCATTTCAGTCGACGGAGTAAATATACCCGATTCGCAATCTCTAAACATTTTGGGTATTGTGATATCCAGCAATCTTAGCTGGAGTGATCATATATTAACAATCTATAAAAGTGCGATGAAATGCTTGAGTTTTCTACAGAGATGTAGAAATATTTCACCCCATCTGACTTAGCGCAGATCTACAAGTCCAATATCAGACCTAGACTAATATATACATATAATTCCCATTAAGCAGGGGCCGAACACACCACATTGTTCGCGTTAGACAAAGTCCAGCGTAAGGCTATTAAATTTATGGACGATGCCTTAATCACTGAGAACATTGACTTTCTGGAATGTCGGTTATCTCTCACTCTTCTACTGCTTTTTCCATGGCCATTGTTCTAACGAAATTATTAATCTGATGCCTTGTAAACACACCACAACGCGCGATACATATAAGAGCTTCAAGCTGCTCCCACTCTATACTTTCCATGTCAAATTTTGACGTACGACGTGGAACAATTTACCATCTTCTGTTTTTCTCTCGTCTTATGAGCCAGACACTTTCAATCTAGGGGTACATTGACACCTGTTCACTAAACTCCTTAACCCATTTCCTCTTACCCTTAATTTCTTTCCCGCCAAAGCTGTGCTTTAGCCCCATAGGGCATCCCCTGAGCTTTGGCTTAACATATAAAAAAAAGTTGCACTATCGTGCATGACTATTTGAGTTGTAGATAGGCGGCTTCATGTCTGTGCAAATGTTCAATAGAATTCAGTAAATTAGAAAGGATCTCCAGCCTTCAATGATGTCTCAGCATAAAATTGAGGCATTCACTATAATACAGTGTACTTCAATAAGATGTCTACAGTACAGTATATTCTAAGTCCTTAAAAGCTTAAACGATCTTAATAATACAGTACAGATCGTTTTGTCGATATCTAAGGTTAGGTTAGGCTAGGGTGGTGGCTATCGAAAAACGGGACCGCACCTGATTGTAAGTATAGGGTTTATTTAGAACCAGCCACTACTGTTAATAAACCAAAGAAGCTGCTTCAGCGCTATGTTGGCAACGTTGTCCTATACGTCGTCGATACCTAAACTTACCTCGTTTAATATATTTAAATAAAAGCTATCAACAGCGAAGAATATACCAAGTTTATAATTCAAAATGTCCAGAAACCAATGCTAACTTCGAAAATTCCTAGGGTAGCAATATACCTTTACTTCTGCACTAAACATAAGCTTTACTTGTCAATCTCGATAAAAAGCAACTAAATCCATCCAATAACTGAAAATTTTATTGAATTATCTCAAAATTACGGTAATAGGCGACAAGTGTATCCGCAAAATTTATTGTCATCCCCTCTTGGGAAGGAAGTATCGTTCCAAACGGTATATAAAACTAACTTCCTCAACCCTTATGCCTGTCAGACCTTATGAAATCTATTAAAATGGGTGGAGAACATTGAGGATAAAATCAAAGTGGATAAATGTATGATTTATGTTAACAAACTGTCGATAAATTTATTTTATGGGAATTACGAGGCTTCTCGTTTCCTTCCCTTTGGCATTATATCTCCCTTCGAAGTAGGAGCGCGATTTCATATGATTTTCCTCTTTTCCCTAAAGGAAGAAGTAAGAGCTCCGGAAAACGCGATATTAAGTTACTTTGGTGGATTTTATCTTTCCATGAAGAGAGATATTTTGTATGAGAGGCAAGACACATACTAAAATTGTTTGCTTTTATTTAATAAAACAAAAGGTGCAATTTAAATAACCCTTGCTATCTTGAAAGACAAATAACTTTTTTAAAGGACTTACATTTTTACCTTATTACTAGTGTTTTATAATTTTTGTAGTGCTTTCGTGCAACTAAATAATACATTCAATATTCGATGGAGGCTTTAAAAACGTCAGCGATACATTTTTGACAGAGAACACAATTATATCGGAGTAATGTTAGTTGGCACGGTATCTGCAGTCTTCAAATTGATGGCTGAAATCATTTTAATGCGAATCAAGAGTACAATCGAGCGCACTGTTAGCGATGAACAGGCATGCTTTCGTGAGGGTTTCTCCTGCAACGATCATATTAACACCCTCCGAATTATCATCGAGCAATTCGCCGAATGGAGGTCCTCTTTATATCTAATCTTCGTCGATCTTGAGAAGACAGCTTTACGCAGGAGAGGCATCCCAGACAAAATTATCACCATCATAAAGGAGTCCTACTGAAGAGCCCAATATCACGTCCTACACAAGGAAAAACTGTCGGAGTCCTTCCAAGCACTAAATTGAGCGAGACAAGGGTGCATACTGTCACCTTTGCCTTTCCTGATCGTCATTAATGACATATTGTGCAATGCCCTAGACGACTCCCCATCGCGAGTGACTAGATGGAAACTCTTTAACCACCTTACGCACCTGGCCTATTCCGACGATGTATGTCTCCTTTCCAACAGACAAAGTCATATAGCCCAAATGTCTGAAGCTCTGAGCAGAGAAGGTCGCAGAGCAGGGCTTAAGATCAATGCTGCTAAAACCTAACTTATGAGCTTGGACTCCAGGAGGCAAGATAAAATTTATCTGGAAGAGCATCAAATAGAGCAAGTGGATAAATTTTGCTATCTTGGAAACATAGACACAGTAGACGGCGGAGCTGAAGCTGATGAGATGCACAAAACTCCCGATCTTCGAGTCGAAGTGAAGACGAAGTCCAAATACCGGGATTGGAAGCTGAAGTATTACTAAGGGAGGTCGTAAAATTCAAGGCAGCAGTCGGGTTCAATTTAAACTGCTTCCTGTGACACGATCGGCGCTTGTGATGGTGCCCGGAGGAAGACCGAATAGGTGTAAGATAATCAACCAATATAGAAGCAAAAGTCGAGCGCTGGTTTTTAGAAGGCTGTAATTTAAGTAGCCGAAGGAGCCGAATCACGAGATGCAAAAGTCTGAACATCAGAGGCGATGGTATTGATGAACCCAGAGACCCTGGCGGTAACCGGTATCTAATTCAGGAGGTAGTTCTCAAATAATTTGATATTACGCCGAATTTCATCAAAACGAGAAGGGAGACGTAGTTAGATCCAAGCGAGTTTTTAATAAGAAATTAAAATATTCACTCCGTCTTTGGGCTGTTGTTTAGCTCGCAGCAATGCAAAAACAAGATGTTTGTTTGTTTTTTTATTTATTTATAAATTTTTTTTTAAATAATATATAAATATAAATATAAATATAAATAATTTTTAAAATATTTACATAAACAATTTAGGACCTAGGTATAGTCCATATCTAGTGCTGGCAAGATGGACTAAAAAACGGAGGTAAAGATAGCACAGATGAAACTACAATGCCTGTAGATGCTTGCATGTCTAGGAGTAAAGGGTGATATGCGCACTTGCCAAACTTCAGCCAATGAAGCCATGTTAGACTTCCTTCCCTTGCACATACATGCAAAGAAAAAGGTAACTCTTAGTGCTATTAGGCTACACAAAACGGGTCTCCTGAAATCATACAATTTAACTGGTCAAAAAAGAATTTAGAGATGACCCAGTGGTTAACATCAGCTATAATGCCGAAGACTATACCTTCGAAATATCATTCAGGGTGATCATAAAAACTAGAGAGAACTGACACTCAAATAACTATACCTTCGAAAGAGGATCTCTTATATGGTACACGGATAGATCAAAAATGGATGGAAAATGGAGGCATGATTTGTGCTAACCATTTTTCAAGCCAAGATGCATTATATTGCACTATACGCACACGAACTACTCAATCGAGGTATTCGTAGTGCCAAAATTTATATAAAATACTAAAGGTACATACCCGTTGAATATAGCTGGTCTGGGATTTTCTCAATGGCCAAAGGAACTGGCAAAAACCAATTGAGGTACCAGGCTATGAAGGCATTGAAGGTAACGAGATGATGGACGGCCCTGCAAAAAAAGGAGCTCAAACAACATTTGTGGGTCCCGAACCGTTTTGTAGGTATTCAAAAAGCCAGGTCGCGATGCACATAAGACCTTGGGAAGATCAGGAATAAATAAATACACTGGGAAAAACTCGCAGGATTGAGGCTAGTGAAAAAGTATATTAACTATTCGTAGCAGAGGACAACAACATACCTCACACTCAGAAAATCAGAGCTTAAACTGATAATAGATTGTCTAACTGGACACAACACTCTGAGATATCACTTCAAAAAGATGGCTAAAGCTGAGGACGAAACATGTCGCATACTATCACCAGACCAGATTGACTGGACTCAGTAAGATAGGGTCAGGTTCCAAAAGGTTAAGCTGGTCGAAATTATATTTTTACTAAAATTAATCCAAACCTTATATTGGAACAATCCATATAACATTGATGTCCTTACGATATTCCTTGATAAGTAAATCACAGTAGGTGTATCCTTAAAAGCACACCTGCTTGTGTTCTACTTAGAAAGGGACATCCTTATCTTCCTCAAAAATTAAATTTTTGTTCTCCACTCCACAAAAAATTTGAAAACTATATTGAATGAAATTTTTAAAAAAAGAAAAGATCACGCAAAACTGAAGGCTTCAGAAATGCTCTTTGGTAAGCAGATCACAGCGGGTGTAGTTTTCAAAAGACACCTGCTTGTGCTCTACTTAGAAAAAGACATTCTAAAAAACATTCCAATATTTATCGAACACACTATTCCAACTTTACGAAACTAAACGAAATGTACGAAGTGGAAGGAACAACTAAACTGATCGCTCATAACAAACTTTGTCCTTTTTATAAGAACACAATTCTAAAATTGGATTTAATCGCGGTCTACTGTTTGATCAAGATAATGCCATAATAGTTAGTCAACGACAGAAGTTTCCTTATTATAAATACTCAGACATAATTACTCATTAAAAGAGTGTTATCTCCTCAAGGGCGAAGACCCAAAGATCTCCAGGGTGCCAATATGCAAACAAAAACTATTCTCACAGCGTTAGAGATTCCTTTTATCGTCGAATTGTTTGCAATTTGGCAGCATCTCTATTTGTCAATTGAATTTTATCAACTGGCATGAATGGCTGCCTACAATCGTGTAGGGTAAGAGTCATAATTTAGACATTCCACAGATAATAATTTAGAAAGTATTCTTGTACTAGTCCATAATGTCGCATAATTTGTTTTCAGAATTTCATTGAATTTTGATAGCTTTCAGTACTATGTTAATGAACTATTCAAGTTGACATGAAAATTAATTTGAATTACAAAATTACTAGCAAATCGACACAATTTTCACACTTAATTAAAATGAAGGGTTAATCACAACACAATTAAGTGGCGGAAGATGTCTTAATTTCCCTTTCAGATTTAAACGTTAACAGCATCCTATTCAGTGTATGGGTACAATACTTTAGCACCAGGAATAGCAGAGTAAATCGCATTAAAATTAATTCAAGGCTTATTTTCTCTATTTCTTGCTACTCGACTCGGTTTCCCTCCTTCATGGGTGACTATTCCTTCCAAGAAGGTACAAAGCAATTATCGTCTTATGAAAAAAATTAATTTGAATGTCACAAATTCTGATTTACGGGGGCGCATAAGGAGACTTTCTTTGATAAGTGTGTCCTATCTATTGTAGTATCTTCTAGGGGTGGAGTAATATATGTAAAATAGCAAGTGTAATAATTTAGACCGATTTAATTTAATTATTAAGATGCTTACACTGATATATTGCTCTGATTCCTGTATATTGTTATCCTTTAATGAATTGGATATTTAAATTATTGTAATGATTTCGCGCGGCCTACCGTATCACTTTCTTTTGCTCTTATAAAAAATTTCCAACGAATTTCATATTTTTATTGTAGTAGTCCTATAATTTCACTTAGAAATTGAACAATTATTCTTATATAGTAATAGCTGTCCAAGTCCCTTATACATTTAATATAATTGTGTAGGACTAAACCGTTGCTCTCGGAAATATTAAGCAAAATTCAGATTCTCCTCGCCAGTTTAGTTTCTTTAAATTGCAGATTTTCAAATATTTCCCGATAAGTTTTCTACTTATAAATTTCGACACCCTTCCTCCACGGGAGCATGTTGCATCTTTTTGGAAAGGTAATAAGATGGGCAATCCAATAAAAATAAAAAAGAGGAGTACTAATTACATGAATTTCGGAGTAAATTTTGGAAAATGCTGAATTTTTCGGTAAGCGAAAACCATTTTGTCACTTTTGGAAGTGACTGTACCTGCAAGGGTAGGAGTTAGATCAACAATGTCGACAATTTTGGAAAGTTCATTTAGATAGTATTTTTTTAGCGTTTGCTTGATGTCGCTGTGTTGGGTAGATCAAAAGACAAAAATAAAAGAGTAATGTCCATACCATGAAAAACGGAAATTTATTAATCACCCTGTAACTCCCAAACCATTGAGATTGTCGCCCTCCTGCCAAAAATTTTTTTTTGTCTTTTGGCACGTCAGATCTGAAACATCCTGTATATATTTAATATTTCCTACTCCTAGAAGTTCCAAAGTCCTCATCAAACACAGAACTGTGAATTCTAAACAGACAACAAACATGTGCTCGAGTGCTTTTGCTAGAAAACATAACAAACTAATCGGACGATAGTCCTCAAGCGCTGAGGGTGACCGTTTTTTCGAAATTGGGACAACCGTTGCACTTTTCCAAGACTTAAGGAATTGAGAGGTCGTTAGGCAGGTCGCGTTCCATTTCATAGATGAAATAGCATTGATGATTTCGTCAAGTTCGACACAACGGAAACTGAAGCCATAAGACGATGTTTCTGTAACACTGAAATTATTCGGTGCTGAATTAGTTGAAGATATAAAATACTAGTTAAGCTCCTCAGGATCAAGGTAACAAATTTTACATTTATCCTTTCATCCGCACTCCTAAGGTGCAGAGGTTGTTCCATAGATATCTAGGTCCAAGTTGTTACCTTTAGCTAAATTTGTCTTAGTATTAACGAAATTTCGCAATCTATTGTAACAAGCACGACTACATTATGTTCTAAGCCTGCGAGGAGGTCGATTGCATTGTAGTCCCTATATTGAAATCTTCGCCGAGCTGTATTATACGTATCGAATACAAAGTTGTGTGCTATAAATAATATATGGTGGTCCAATGAACTCCATGGACTTAATTGCTTGTGGAAGGAAATACCGGAGTTAGTTACTAAGAAGTAATCTAGGATAGATGACTGAGCTGCTCTGAAGTAAGTTGGTAGATTGTTAACAACCCTAAGGTCTAGGGATTGTAGCAGGTCATTAAAACGATCACTTGTAATATTAGATCTCAGAAGGTTAAAATTAAAGTCACAAACTATAATTATGTTGGGGTAGCGCTGCATCAGTAGCGTAACCGCTTCCTCAAAGCCTCTAATATGTTCTTCGATGAAGCGGCTAGGTGCACAATAAACACAATAGAGGAACTCCGCAAGGAGGGATTCTTTTACCATTTTTGTGGCTTCACCAAAAGACATAAATTAAGAAAGATAGTTCCCCCGTGCATCGGAAACACAAGATTAATTTTAAAGAATGAGGCCAAATTACTGAGTGTGCTGATGGACGGGAAACTATCTATCTATCCGTGTTGGGCCAGACATCTACACGAGAAGAAAAAGAACGCAGTAAAAGCTTTCTGGACGTGTAGAAATGCTATAGGTAAGGTATGGAGACTATCACCCTATATTATAAAATGGATATACACATGTGTAATCAGGTCTAACGCATGGAGTGATAATCTGGTTGAAAGCGATGGAAGTGGGCAGAAACCAGAAGATTATGGACCAGGCCCAACGTATTTACTGTACGCATAACCGGGTCAACACCGACAATTCTAAATATTTCTCCACTAGAATTCTATGTTAAACAAGTGGCACTAATTTCGGCTATACGTTTACGTATGAGTAAACTGTGGAACGTAGGGGAATGCAAACCTAACATGAGAAGACCGTCCGAGTATGTAATGGAAATACGATCAAGAGACTGTTTGAGGAAGAAGATTGCTGGGACTTCAAAACTGATTATCCAAAATTGGAGGCTTCAAAACTTAGTTCCCGACAAAAAGTGAATGGACCAACAATGGGGTGATCCAAGAAAACACTTTAGCGATTTACACAGACGGCTCAAAATGCGAGCGTGGCTGTGATTTTGGAATATCGTGCGAGGAACTTAACCTGAAGTTATGGGGAGTGGTAAACGACTCCTCCTCGGTTCTTCGATGTAAAATCGCAGTGATAGAGATAGGAGCTAAACAGCTAATACAAGAACGGGGAGTAAGATCCTCTAGGATTGCAATATGCACGGATAGCCAGACGTCCATCAAATCTAATCAACTAACGCCAAGGTAAAATCCAAAACGATAGAGGGATGTAAACAGACCTTAACCGAGCTAGGGAGACAAAACGATGTCATCCTAATATACGTGCCGCGGCACTGTGGGAAATGAAAAAGCAAATGAGCTGGCACGGAGAGGCGCAAATGAGAACACTCCAATAATGCTCAACCTGAGCATACCCATCCATGAAATTAAAAAAGAAACCATGGAATGGATAACGAGAAAGCAAAAGGAAAAATGGGAGGGATCCGATATCGCCAGACACACAAAGGCGTTTTGGGGAACTCTCAATGCACATGAATCTAAAAAGATTATTAAGGTTAACAAAGTCAAACTGAAACTACTTGTTGGCCTTGTGACAGGACATGCAAGACTAAGGGCTCATGCCATTAAAATGGGAAGGGCGAACACTAGTCTAAGCAGGGGATGTGGGGAAGACAATGAGACCGTATTACATGTTCTCGGCGAATGCCCAACCCTAACGCAAAAAACGGTCTAGAATCTTACAGGTCCGTGCGAAGGATTTGCTCGTTGGTGGGGGAGGGGGTGGGGGGTGGGGTGTTATATAATTTCATAAAAAATAAAGGAGCTATAGAAAAGAACACTATCAACAAATGGATGAACATAAAATATGATATATTATGCAATTAAAAAATATAGTCATATAGATTTTTGTTAGTATTTTAGTCAAATTTGAAGAAACCCCCCCCCCCCTCCGAACGGGACTGGAATCTTAGAAACATACTACTGCGAAGATTTAACAGAAATTAAGTAATCGGGGGTATAAGCGAGTTATTAGAGGGCGTACAACGGGCCACTAAAGGCCTCAGTGCAAGGAAGACACACATCTTTCTCCCCTCGAAAACCAACCAACCAATTTATTTATATTTCAGTCACCATAAAAGATAATATGATAAAATTTTAATATGAAAATAAATGCATCTGAATGTACTTCACTCACCTTTTCAAATTCATGGAACGGATACTTCATAGTCGTTGAAAGCCTACACCTCTAATTCACATATCGGTTGCAGAATATTTAACGATAATTGCTTTTAAAACACATAAAAAGCACTATTTATATACTTAAAACACAATTAAACACATAAAAAGCACTATTTATATACATAAAACACAATTTTTTGATATAAAGCACTATTTTTTTCACATAAAGCACTATTTTTCCTATTTCCCCTTCTAACCTGCAAATTCATTCACTTTTAAAAAACAAGAAATCATGTTAACACTTCACTATTAAAGCACTGTTTTAGTAAACACAAGGTTGATAAAGTAGATAATTTGAATTAAATTAACAATAATTAAACAGTCAAGTTAATGACAGTAGCTTATAATGGCGTACTTCCTTTCCTAGGTAGAATCTCCGCTATTCAGCAAAACGCAGCGCTATCTTGTATCGTATGGAATCATTTACACTAACGCAACTGCAGTAAGAAGATAATTTCCTCATTTATTTTTTTAAAGTCAAAAAAACGGAAAATACTTGCTACCCGTTAAAAGCGTTATTCAGACTAGACTTTTAATTATGATTGTCTTATTAGCCGATCAATGAAACACTTTTTTATATATTATGTATAACTTCTAACCGCACGCATGAAGTCACAATACTTAATATAAAAACAAGAAAACCACGTTACTCCATACTCTTATCCACTGCACGTTACCATACTCCACTTTAAAATGAAATTTGAACTTTAAATTTAAATATTCACAGGATTAATTAAATATTTCTAAACCTGCTAATTTGCCTTTTCAACAGTTAACTTATGACAGCAGTAATGGCGGAATAATTTTTTTTTTTTTTGCAAACGAAAAATTTCCTTATTTAACTGGGTACAGCGCTATCTTGTGTCGTGTGGAATCATATAAATCTAAAACATAAAATGTCAGCGCAGAGAAATTTTTTCACTTATTTTTTGAAGTCAAAGAAACGGACAATTGTTTTTATTCGCTGAAAGCATTCCTCAGACGTTATTTTTAACTATAACTTTCCGTTTTAATTGATCTATGAAGCATTTGTTCCACTTTTTTTATATAAATAATCTAACCGTTGCATGAGCACTTCCTATAAAAACGAGAAAACCACTCCACGATACTTCATACTCCAAGCCATACCACGTTACCACACTACACTTTAAAACAATATTCAAAGTTTAAATATCAATATTCACAAGATTAATGAAAAAATTCGGAACGTCCTATTTCCATTTTCAACGATCAACTAAATGACAACAGTAATATGGCGCAATTTTAACGTTGCTTAGAAAATTGCAACGCTATCTTGCGCCGCATAGAATAATTTAAATACAAAACATGAAACCGAAACGTCAATCTTTGTCAGCTACAATTTCACACTTGAAGCTCGTCTTTTCGTGATTTTCATTACTCCTCTGCACGTTACTTATAACTTAAATTTAGCATATTTTCCATACAATTGTGTTATTTCAATTATAGTCACAAAACTTTTACTGTTGCATTATTTATATTGAGAAAATCCGTGCTTAAATAAAAATGTCGCAACCTGTTGTTTTCCTTACTCGGAAAGAAACATTCAGTGCCTGCCATCGTTTACATAGGTAATTTATTCGTAGTCCAAGCTTGATATATATTATTACTTGCTATTTAAATTTCAGTCCACAATTAAGTGATGCAGAAAATCGAGAAGTATATGGAAAGTGTAACAATCCCAATGGTCACGGACATAATTATACTGGTAAAGATTTCAAGATAATTTTCTAAACGTGACTCATTTTTGTCATTCACTTCAACAGTCGAGATTACAGTCCGTGGACCAGTTGACCAAAGGACCGGAATGGTAATGAATATTACAGATTTAAAGGCATATATAGACCAAGTAGTATTTAAAAATTTAGATCACAAAAATCTGGACAAAGATGTTGTCTTTTTCCAAAGCACTGTAAGTACACTCAACTCATATAAAAGGAATTATCACGAAAATTCATTTTACCTGAAATATATTTAAATTGTGGTTTTTATAATAAAAGTACTTTCGTAGCCAAGCACAACTGAAAACCTGGCTGTGTACATCTGGGATAATTTGCGCGTAATTATGAAGTATCCGGATCTTCTGTATGAAATTCGTATACATGAAACTGATAAGAACTCGGTTGTTTATCGTGGACCTTATGTACAAAGACAAGGAATATTCAATGGTAAACAATGCCAACAAGAGTCCTGTACAAATATTTCTTCAGATTCTGACTGAATCCTAGAATAATTTTTTATATTTACCTAATTAGGTTAATTTTTTCATAATGATTCCATAAAGTGAAATCTGTTTTTGGTATTTGTTTACTATTTTATTTAGTTAAAATTGATTTTAATAAATTGACTTTTTTGGGGTATAAAAATATAAACAAAAAAATTGTAGGTTCTATTCAAATTACGTTGGTGTCGGATGTACTTGCTTGATTGTCTAAATTTGCTTATATGTAATATTGCAATATGAAATTTTTTATTCTATTAACTTGTAAATGAATGAGCGAATAATCTTGATGTGATGTCTGGCCTTGCAGGTCATGTTCTCTGTCTTCCTGTATCGATTGTGTTTAATGTTAGTCTTAAACGCACATTACTTGCTTAAGCTTAGACGGCATGGAAATTGATTTTATCGATTTTTGACCAGATTGTGACTAACTCTGACTTTGGCTTTTTATTCAATTCAATTCATTTTTTTACTATATCTAACCTATAGTTAAATATAATATTTCAGCTTATGCGTGTCCGGGTACTAGACCATATAGCGTCTAGGTCAATTCTTATTTGCTAACAGTTTACTTATTTCTTACTTCCTATTTTTACTATAATATTTTCGCTTTCTTATTTATTTTCTGGTTTGTGGTTCTACATTTATTATCTTTCAGATTATATTATATGGAACATGTTTAGCTTATTTATTTTCTATGGACTTCTTTATAGTTTGTCATTCATTTATATTTTTTATTTTTACAACTTTTCTTCAACATTTTTATTTATTTATCATCAGTTTTGTCCAGTCTTTCCTTGAAATGCTCGCTGGATATTCTGGTGGCGTGGTTTTGGAACAGAGTGATGCAAGGAAAGTATCATTTCTTTTCCCACATTATTTGTTTTTTCCACTTCTTGTCTGCCGTTCTTTTAATGAAGCCTTAGGTTGGAGGTATTACCTGTTGGACTTCCTTCTGGGATAATTTTCTTGGCTTCCTCGTATCCTGGTATCCCTTGATGACCCGGAATCCATTCGATATTTATTTTCTCTTGCTTGGATATAATGATGTTTCTGATCCAGTTGATTATGGCCTCCAGGAGACTTTTGGAGTTCGAGAATATGCAGAATTGCTACCAGTTCGGCTTCAAACACCGACGCTTCCTTTGGTAGTTTTATTTGACGAGTCGATGTTTCTGTTTGCGATTTCAAAAGGAGAAGGTGACGTAGGGAGGGGATTGGGATCTTAAGTTCTAAGATAACCATGAATGTGATTGAAAGTGAGAGGTAAAAGGCCATTAATAAAAAAAAGAAACGGAGTTGGATCAATGCGTTGAGCCGCACAACCACCATTTTCTTAATTTTATTAAGAAATTAAAATAATCCACTCTGTCTCTGGGCTGTTGTCTAGCTCGCAGTAATGCAAAAATAAGACTCAAGCTTCCTCACTCCCCTTACCCTAATTCCCTTCCGGCCAAAACCATGCTAACGCATCAAAGGGTTTTCCCCTAGGTTTTGGCCACATCGTATAAAAAAAAACAATTACACTGTAAAATCCATTTTTCGTTTCGCCATTAAGTGTTTAGCCCCAAAGTTTATGATTCTTTCAACCATTGAGATGATCCCTGATTCTATCGTTAACGCTGGTATCGGTGTCATCCCTCTCTTGGAGATCTATTGGCCTATTCCTAAATATTTTTTCTTGCTAATTGTAATAGTTTCTCCTTTGTTTATAGCTAGAAGGGCGCCGGTTTCGTCGCTCCATTCGTTTATATTGAACAGAGCCCGGTGGCAATTGTGTAATAGACAAATTGACAACTCTTGGGAGGAAATTAACCTGTGTCAAGTTTCCTTTATGGTCACGATTTATGCGAACGAAGAGAAGAAAGAAATCAAACAACAAAAACAACATCAAATTTAAGTGTTTTTTATTTATATAAATTTCCCTTCGCATAGAGAATAAATTAAGTTGTTTCACTATCAAACTAGTCATAAAACTACGCATAAAATGGTCTTGGACCAATAAATTGTCTACAATAATGCTTAATTTCGTATTAAATACGTAAAATAAAAATCTCACTTCATTTAAAACTTACAAACTTAAAGTAGATCACATAACATGAAGAAAAATCTAAATTTTTTCGGCATTATTAAAATTAAAATGTTTCCTAATTACCCTACACAACCTCATATATTTTCAACATTTCTAATACATTTTAAGTAAAATAAACAACTCGCCTTTTTATGAAAAAATTTGAGCCTTACGAACGTTAGTTCTACATAATTCTAAGTAGTCTTTTAAAAATTTGTTCATGTATTTAATTTTTATTAGAACAATTCACGAGCACTATTCTGATATTGTTTCGATATTTAAATTGGAAGCATTGGAACTCTTTCTTTTTCTATGTAAATATGATAAAAAAAATAATTTTACTTTGCAAACTTAACGACTTTCTTAATAAGTTTAACGCAAACTCTTTATTTTCTAAACCTATACTACTTTTTGGTGTTTATTTCACATCTTTGAGATAAGAATGATGTGCTTAAAAATTTCTTGGTTATTTGTTTTTAATTTAAATTTCATCTTTAACTAAATTCCCGTAGTTCTTGAATGAAATAAATGGTATACCAAATTCGAAGGTATTCCGAGGCCAATACTTAAGCACTGGACAATACTGAGGGTGTTCACTTTCCACGGAGAAATAAGCAAACAAAACCAAAGCTGTATAAGCAGCTATAAAAATAAAAATATGCCAAAATCCGTGTAAGTATGGGAAATTGATCGATGACCAAGTATCACAGAACAGTCTGTCGTTGACCCAGCAAAAGACAGCCAACAGCCACACTGCAGTGCATCGAATGCCCAGACGGTAAACTCGGGCACATTTGACTCTGAAAAATGTAAACAATCATAATCAAGTATGCTGAGAAAAAATTAATTCCATCAGTTAGCAATGCAATTTGGGGTTTGGTTTGAACAGCGACAATACAATAAACTAGACTCATAATTTACCTCTGCAATTCTCGGTAAAGCAACATCATAGTTGGTACCGATAGTAGCATTAACGCAAAGGCATTAACAACTGGCTCCCAAAAAGATAATACTGTCGCGGTCAATGCAGAATATAGCATAAGTTTGCTAAACTTTTTTCTGGAATGTTATCAAAATATTATCTGTTTCGATAAGATAAGATTGTTTTACAAGTGCACTTACCTTTCGCCCTTGCAATATTTAGGGTAATATCTTCGTGGACAAAATAGAGAAAATGCGGCCATAAACACCCATAGAATTGCAAGCTCATCGAGTAATTGCCCTATTAAACTCAAAGTTGCATGAAAATATGCCGAACTGAGGCCCACCACTATAAGTAGCACCCAAATTAAGTATATTCCTGGATTAACAAATTTTGCATATTCTTTAAATAAATATATCAGAATAGGTGGAAGAAGTAGAAATAGTATATTGCTTATCTGTAAGGATAAAAATTAAGTAAACGACGCAATTCAAAATCAAATGTTTGCTTTATTTACCGTGTTTACAAACTCTGCAATATTCTGTGAAATTAAATAATTTCCCTCGCACCAATCAACTGGTGAACTTCCAGGACGGAGATGCTCCCAAGTCATTGTTTCGTTCAGTTTTACTGGTAATTTTTAACAGATTAAATCGAAAATGTAAGTTATATAATTTATGGCACAAGGCCCTTTGTTAGGATTTTCAAATATCTTTCTTTTTGATAAAACTGTTTGCAAAATTTATATTAGAAGAACTGTTAATTTTTTTGAACTGCGAATATAAATTTTAATTCACTTTAGCCAGGTTAAAGTGGCCTTTTAATTGAAAAACAAGACGCAATACAGGAATTTCTTTGTGCTTATCAAGAGCTCTTGAAAAGTTTACAAATAAAAACAAGAACTGCATTGCCGATATCATGACAGTTTTATTGCCCAAGCCATATGATGGTTAGTGGGATTCTAGTACTCTACTATGGTTTTCATTTGAAATCTTGTTTAAATTTTTATAACTTAAAAAAATTATTAATTTTAATTATATAATAATAATTTATTAGTAAATTCATACTTTCATTACACCAATCATAACCAATTAAACGTGATTATGATTATTGTATCATTCAAGTATGGTAAGTAACAGTATGCAAGTAGGTTTCTTTTAATCGGTTAAATTGGATTTCCTACTTCGACGAAAGAAAAATTTGCTTACTTCTGACTCAGTGCTTAGCACCCTGCTCTTCAGTGTATTCATCAACAACCTCCCTGAGTGTGTCCATAGTGAGTTAGTCCACCTTTATGCTGATGATATACCAGTTACCTTCTCCTCTGAACTGGGGCAACTGCATGCCTGTGCGAGATTGATAAATAGGAACCTTCAAGCGATTTGTGATTGGGCGACCTCAAATAATCTCAACATCAACGCCCCTCCCGCATCAGTCAGGTAAGAAAAAGTGTTCTTCGCCCTTCGCAAGTTATACTCCGCTAGATCCTTCACTCCATAGTGGCTGATCGCCCTTGTTGGTCAAATCAATAATCATGCATATCATTTGCTATGGATATGAAACCTTTTCAGTGTGCAATGTAGTCCAGCTAAATAGACTGAAAACTTGTTTTAACTCAGGCGTCAGGTACATCTTCTAGTTGGACAGGAGAGATTACGTTTCAGGCTTAACGCACAAATTCCTTGGGTGTTCTTAATAGATTTTCTCTTCCTGCGGACACTTCAGCAGCTGCTTCACTGGGTGCTAAGTTCAACACTCCCCAATTACTTGTTCTTCTCCAGATCGGAGAGATCCAGGTTGTTGCTACTGCCGCCCTTTCGGTTTCGCACGATGGATATATCCTTCCCGGATAGGGCGGTTCGTTTGTGGAATCGACTACCTTTGACACAGAGATACCTGGGGTCGCCGGGTTCCTTTTGAGCTAGGTGTATTGATATGTTCCAGGCTTAATGACAGAACCTGACTCCTTATGCTTATCTATTTCGAGCCACTCTCATTTTTATATTTTCTGATCTCCCCTCTATTAATATTATCTAGTTAACTTATCACGCTAATCATCTTAGAATTTGATTCTTTTAACCTCTCCTTCGCTCATCGCAATCTTCACCGTTCTAGGGCTTTGCAGTCTTTTATTATACTTTTCAAGTAGTGTATCTAAAAATTTACTGAGCTGGGTTGGCGTGGGGATGGCGGTCGACTTGCGGACGTTCTGCATTACTTAATTATAGCTTAGCTTAGCGTTATTCTAGGATTAGTGGTGCTATCTAGTTAACATTGTTATTGTACTCAGTTAACTCCTTTCTATTGTATTTTTATATTGCTTCTCTTTAGTTGTAAGCCAATCTATTGTGCATACTTATACAATCTTTGTATAAGGCTCTTGAGCCTTTTGATTATTGTTTTCAATAAAATAGACTAAATATAAAGAAAATAAATAACGCTTACTACAAAAGAATAATATCTTATGCTTTATTATTACCTCCTACAAAGAGACGACTTTTTTAAGGATATTTACTTCCCAACTAAATTGTCTTTTTGGTATCAAAGTTACAAACCGTAGACGGGCTTGATAGAAAATGCTATTTCTAACGGAATTTTCCTTGCAATACTTTACAGCCATTAAAATAAAAATAAAACATTCTTTTGTCAAAACATCTTTGTACTTAACAGAACATATTCAGCTTTGCTTCAAATAAATTTGCACAACTTATATCTAGCACACAAAAGCCATTATTTCTTCTTTCTATCCTGCGAACATTTTGGACAAAACCATTTTCCCTTAGGTTTTATTGTCAATCCAACACAAGCAAAGTGGAACCATTCAATGGGACACTGAAAATATTTATGTGAGTATAAATAAATAGATAAAAATATAGCATTACATCAGGATTATCGCATCCAATCATTTCTCCATAAGATACTTGATGGCAGAGGCAATATGTAGGTTCATTTGGATCAACAGGCATATCTAGAACATCACTTGGGTGTGTAGTTGTCATATGTCCACTATCTTGGGAACCTTCTTCAATATCTGCATTTTTCTGTGAAAACATATCGAATAATTAGAAGAGATTAATAAATACAATGACAGGCCAACGAAATAAAAGCCCAAGCCAAATGGATATGACAAAATGAATGAAATGGTTTCATGCACTAATTGTAAAATTAAATGAATAGATGGGTTGACAGCATGCGCTTCTTGTGAGGTGGAACTACACCACACTGCGTAAAATATATTTAACTAAATCAATATAAATACCTGAAGCAAGACCAACTAAAAATTCTACATAACAAATTTCGGTTCAAACGATTTCCAAATATTAAAAATTTTAAAGGGACAAGAAATGAACTAGTGCTTGTAAGTTACGTGAGAATGAGATTACCTTTTGACCTTTGCGACCCTCTTTTTCTTGATTTACCTTCTGCTTTTTATTCTTTGTACCTTGCCCGCCGCCAGCATTTGTGTTTCGCGACTCATCTTCAGATGAAGCAGATCTTTTTTTCTTACCCAAAGCTTTCGTATCTTTACTCTTTTTCCGACCTTCTGCAATTTACAATGTTTATAAAAAAAATTGTTCTTAATTCACAAATTGTTTTACTTTTTGTTACTGTTTCTTCTGATTTGCTCCGAGTAGATAGAGCTTTGTCTTGAATTTCTCCCTCAAATCTTGCTAAATCTGAATCTAGTCGCCGAATATGTTTATCCACTAATTCGTAAGTTTGAATAGCTAGCTGCACTTTATCGTCCCCATATTCCTTGGCTTTATTGAAAAGATATTGTATTTGCTTGAGCTTCTCCTTTCGGATTTCTTCTGGTAGGCCTTCTTTATTATGTGCAAGTGCCTTCATAAACTCCTTTGCCTTTTCATCAATGTTTTTCATTATACATTGGGCTCGGGTGTCCAAATCACGCATTAATTTGAAATTCCTCTGAAGTTCATTTGGCAATGATTCCAGGCCTTTAAGAGTTTTTAATGAAAAATTACTTAATATTTGTTATTTGAACTATTTACCATCTAAGTAATGTTCTAAGTAAATTGCTGAAGTCATTTAGAACACGACTTTTTATTAATTACTGCCCTAAATTGAAAAGGAAATCTTAAAAGATGACATTCAGTAGACGTTTTGAAATGTTTATGTTTTTATTGGTTTGTTATGTTGGTATTGTGTTGAACAACAAAAAAGAATTCGAATAATTCCAATTAAATTGATTTTGTTGTTATATATAAATTTTGATTTTTTTAGATCGTAAATTATATTATTTAGTATTTTCTAAATTTTATTGTTGCAACTGTGCGACATCTCTTATCAAGTAGAAAATGTTTCAGAATTTGAACCGGAGATAGTTCGAAAATTATCGATATTATTATTAGTAAAGAAATATCGATAACATCATGCATTTTGAAATGGAAGTGATTATTTGCACTTATGTGTACTTCCGTGTTTACACGTATTCGAGAAAGTTTGGCTTTTACGGTTTACGTATTTTATCATTATGTACTTTTATGTACTACTCGTCGAATCATCGTGTATTCCACGTGATTATTTTTACTGGGTAGGTACCGATTCAATTGAACTGGAACTGGAGCCAACTTCGTGCCAGTAATATTCAAAATCGAATCGAATATCGCTCATCCCTGATATGAACATTTTGCCATCGAATTGAATTGACTATTTTTCATCAAAAGTTGTACGTAAAGGCGAAGATTCGTGTGGAAATTTACCGAAATAAAGTAAAATCTATTTTTCAAGATTTTTTTAAATTTTGTAATGCAGTGGTCTCGTGAAAATGATGAAAAGATGAACAATTATAATTTTCTAATAATGGAATTTTGTTTGGAAAAATTCGAACATGTCAAAGAACTCGCATCTTGACGGGACTTAAAAATGGTAAAATAATCACGAGAAAGTGAAAAATTCAGATGAGTAACAACAAAGTTATTTAAGCGCTAGTTATACACAAGATAAAGAGTCGAAAAAGAATTTCGGTACAAGGCAGATTCCGTATATCTTGGATTATATTTTCTTCATTCACCAAAAAAAGGCGTAATTGTTCAGACTGCTTTTAACATTCTACAACAACAACAACAATATTAACAAAATGGAAACTTCTAGCAGCGATTTAAAAGAAGTTTATCGGTAAGTTTTTGTTTAAAGTAATTAAGGATTTTGATTACAAATAAAATTGCATTAAATTGTGCAATCTAAAAATAGTTTGACACCCACATGTACCCGATCATAGTAAAATTGAGTTGGTTAGTTCTGTAAATAACATTTTCAATTGAAATTAATATTTATAGGGATAGGCGGAACAGGTGATAACGTTACTGCGAAATCGCAGTAAGAACCCCGTAGGCAGATAAGAAAACAAAAAATTGAGAAAAATAATAATAATATGCTGGGTCCACCTTTTCTAGTTCAGCCAGCTTAAAAGGAATATAAGGAAAAATTCAAAAATGCAGTCAATTATCAAAACAACAAACTGAACTACACACACTTAAAAAAGTCTCCATACCTTATAAAACAAAAATGTTAAGAACCAAAACTACCGTAAACTACAAGTCATGAACTGAACTTTTGAATGTGGGGTCGTAAATGGTCTTACCGAATGGTCCTATCTACATTCTTTCTTATAGAAGCCAGGATGTGAGTTTTCCTTAATCTCGCCCTACCGCCGAAACTATTAGTACTTATGAAAAAAGCTACTTTTATTAACTTAAAGCAGACGAAATTATCTTTCCAATAAAGTAAAAACACGTACAATTTATTAACCGAAATAACAAGAAAACTTTGATTAAACGTGAAATTTTAGTCGCAACCAAATTTTCATTCTAAACGCAAGCAGTAAGTGATGGTCCGACCATGCTCTGAAGAATTGGAGGGGGATGTTAATTTATCTAAAGAGAGAGTATCATTATGAAGTAGTACACGAAAAACTGTAGCGACAAATATATTATGGTTGGTTGTAAAACTGAATCTTGGATCTGCATCTATAACACTAGTTTACAGAAAAAAAGATCTGGTTTCTCATGGACACTTTTCACAGTTATTTTCCCATCAATACATCAATTTTTAATCGATCTCCATATATTACAAATATTTTGAAAGGTAACTTTGTCCTATTTCCAACGCTATGCTGTTTACGCGGATCGGAAGAGATTTGATGAATTTACAGGCGCTCAAAGTCCAGAAAAGTGTTTTTTTTTCGGAACTTTTAAAAAGTTGTTAAATTTCAATTGCTTCATTTAACTCCAAGAAATTGTTTTTCATATTTTTAAGATGAAAGATAATTCTCTTATGAAAATTTTAAGTCTTAAATTTGACAAAATTGGACAAAAAATTTAAAAGTTATTCACAAATGAATGAGAAAAGGTAAGGGCTATATTCATTATTCTTGTCGAAAAGAAATGAGCCTTCCTCGCAGAATCGGTGGAATTCCTCAAAATTCCGTGGAATCGGGACCACGTTTGTTTTCGTTTGGACATTGACGACATTTTTCACTCACAGAAAAATAAATAAACAAATAATTCGTAGAACACACAATCGAGAATATACTCAAAGTGATAATCAAGACGGCACAGCAGCGATCGTACTGCATTAAACGCGGCGACTGGAAAACAATATCTAAACTGATTTGATCCGCGGTCAGAGACATGCAATGACACATTTCTCCTCACTCGGAAGGGACCGCGCGAAAGGTCGGATTAGCGAAGTCTACTGTATGTACTTTCTATTTCCTTGGAACAAACATTTTCTGACTTCTTGTTTTGTGTGTGAGGTTAAGTAGGTCGACCAGGCGTAGTAGTATCTGGGCACCTGCTGGGTTTACTATTTTCGTAAGCGGCAGTAGAAGCTGTCCGCACTTTTGTCTCATCATTATGCAATCTGTCATTAATTGTTGGCAGTGTTTGCATCCTGGACTTGGTGTCTTTGTGATAAGATATTCGTGTGTAAGTTTAGTGTGTTCTAGCCTCTTTCTCAGCATTATTTGTCCTTGTTGTCTGGTCAAGTTTGTGTGATGATTTGGTGGGGGGGGGGGGGGCTTATTGTTTTCCAGTGCAGTGCCAGAAACAACCTAGTGTAGCAACCAAATAAAGGTCCCTTTTTTTGAAAATTTTTGCTGCGTAATGAAAAATGCGCTGCACTAGCTTGCCCCCTTAAGGCGGGAAATCCATAGAAATGGTCAAAAACGACAAAAATTTTCGGGATTTTTTTTTAACGCAATTACTCGACCAATCGTTTTGAAATTTTGAATTTTTTTAGAAGGCATGAAAAACATTATTTTCGATAATAAGTGTTAGTAAGCAGCCTGCAGCCAATTATAGCTGAACGAATTTTCTTCGCGATGTCGAACTGCGGCAGCTGTAGATTTTTTGTTTTTCTCTGCAACAAAAAATTAAAAAACCATTACAATCTATATGAAAGTGTGCTGTCGATAAACCAAGAAAAAGTTGAAAAAATTAAATATTGTAATAATGGCGGCACTCAGAGAAAGAGATCGAATTTTCACCGACAATTTTTAGCAAAAAATTATGTTAAATTAATTTTTTTTGAATATGGAGGTTTATCGACGAGGGTTTGCAATTATGTGTCTAAAAATCTTTGGTTGAAATGAATCGGATGAATAGTTTTTTTAGTATAGTTAGTTGTAAGTAAATCACATTTCGGGTAAGTAGCAGTGTTGCCATGCATGGTATTTTTTATTGCACTTAATTACTGCCTTTGGTAAACTTAGTACAGTTTGCTTGTCAGCTAAGTATATTGTGGAATAAATTTGAACAACATTTTTGAAAAAAATTCTATGTATTTCCCCCCTTAAGTCTATGTCGGCACAGCCGATTTTCGAACATAAATTGGATCCTTTTGGCTTTGAGTAGCGTCAACGAACATACCTCTTGTCACTTCACATATTTCCATAGGCTACACTAGATACAGGTTCGGAAAATATTTTATCTCCAAGCATGCGTCGTTATTTAATTTTTTTGTAATACTGATTAACAAAACCTTTCACACAAATTAAACTGCACATTTTCCTAACCAAAGACGACGAATTCCAAGCTCAATACAAATGAACGAAAGAGAGTCTTCCCTATTAAACACATGAAAATTGTAAAGGAGAACGTTTTTATCATCGCCACATGTTCAGAAATTTTATAGGTTCACCTCCAGTAAATTTTAAGTTGAGACTTGTTTACTATTGCAAGTTTCGGTTTGTTAACCCCTCCGATACACAGCTGTTCATATTTGCATCCAAACTTGTATCTAGACTAAGCTGTGTTATTTCGCTCACACTTTTGAGCACTAAAGTTAAGGGAGCAGAATAGATCCAAGGAAAAATAATTCTGAACTGCTCTAGTCTGTACAAACTATGTTCTAGTTTGTGTAGATTTATTCACTCAGGCTCATTAAATCACCAGCACCAGCTAAATTTCTTGTACTATTAATTTTGCGCTTAAGGAAAAGTTTTAACGTCGACAAAATTTACACCATTTTTCGAACCAAAAAAATTTTGGAGAACAAAATTTTGTAAGTTTGTGCGCACACCTGCGAAGGAATTGTCTCAACTAAGAACAGTCCTAAAACTGGTTTTGCTGCAAAATATGAAAGTCATTGTTACATTTTTTTATCATTTCCTTTAATATATTTTAAGCCTAAACAATTCGTCTTGTAAAATAAAACAGACATATAATAGCTATTCCATTTATAACAGGCATTTTTTTAAGATTGGTAAATAATTTATTTTCCCTTTTCAGTTCGGTGTATTCCTTAGCAAAGGCCTTGGATGATGAAAAGAAAACCTTTACAAATGTTTCACAACTGTTCGAGCGCGACGTCATTGTCAACCGGTCAGAGCTCGTCCATAAATGTGAAAATCTTATTTTTCAAGATTTTCAAGTAATTGGAAAAAAGTCACGAGGAATCTTGTGGAGAAAAGGATACTATGAATTCATTGCTTTTGTTAAGAAAAATTGGCATAAGGAAGAAAATGGAACAAAACCTAAATATCTCGCAAAACTACGAGATCTTCTTTTGGAAGGTATAGCGAATTATAAACGTATAGCAGTTAAAATGGAAGAAGTCTATGACTTAGATTTGAAGAATTTCATTGATTTTTCTACAATTAATGATCAAAATCATGAGTTATTGCTACCTATAGCTGACTGTCGCTTTGATAAGTCAGTGGAGGCAGCTACTTATGCACTCGAAACGATACATTCGTCGTTTATATCATTGGGTGACTTGCACAGGTATTTCCTAGATTTTAAATTTGATCGAAATCCGAAAATTACAAGAGAGTCTACCGCTCGATTTTACTACGAAGCCTTCAAATTAAATCCTACAATTGGAATGGCCCAGAATCAGCTTGGAACTTTATTTTACGGACAAAACTTTGACTTGGATTCGATCTATCACTACTTGTACTCCTTAATATGCACTGTTCCGTTTGAACTAAGTGAAAACAATGTTTGCAAATTATTTCTGGCGCATGCCGAATATTTGGAAAATCTAGATCCTGATAAGGTTGAATTTAGTTTACGCGATTTCTATGCGCGATTCTTTTTAATAGTGGATATATTTTTCTTTGACAAGGATGTCCCGGACTTTAACAGTCTTTGTCATTGCGTTCTTGTCGATTTGAGAAAAGTGCTCTGCTCCAAAACTGTTAATATTTCGGAACGTAGCTTGTTCAAATTGGTTTGCATACTTCTCTTTTGCATGTCTAAACTAAAAATGATAAATTCTCAAAAGGTTTATTCCTTGAATGCATTTCTGGTAGCCGTTTGCTCAGATTTGATCGATTCCTGTATAGTAAACTTGGAGCAATTTATTTTGGCAAGATCAAAGCAAAACGACAAGTTTCAGGACATGTACACAATTAAATTTAATCAGTTCGAAGCAACAGTTCGCAAAAGTCGTGAGGTTTACAAAGCATACGTCGAGGAAAGAGACGGAAACATTCAGCAAAAAGTTATTCAGAATGGTAACTGCAAACATACAATATCAACTGACTCGGAAGGTAAGTCTCAGAAGTCAGACCGTGGCGATCAAGATACCAGTCAGAAATTAGAAAACAAAACAAATATGACTCGCAGTAGTGATGAAGCAAAGGAGTCTGATTTGAGAACGCCTCTTTCAAGTAAAAGTAAGAAACGTGGATTGAAATTAAGGAGGCGTCGCAAACGCATCCAACAGTCTGATGAGAGCAGTTGCTACGATTCAGAGTCAGACTTTGACTCCGATTTAAGCTCAAACGATGAAGAAGATTTGACTGATTTAAGTTCGAATTTTGAAAGTGATTTTAGCGACATGGAAGAAGAGAATATTGTCAAAAATGGCGAAAAATCCGAGTCTGAGAATGAACAAAACTACCCAACATTTTCTGATAACGAGGACATTGTTATCGAAGAAGAAAGAATTATTTATCCAGGAGAAAATGCACCCGAACTAATTGAGAATTTTAATGATTTAACATTAAATGGGAACCTTAACTTTAAAACAATAGATGAAGAAGACAAGCATGTCGACAAGTTAAGGTTAGTCAGTCCGAAAACAACTGTTGCTAAAACTAATGAAGAGCTAAATTCGTTGGAACCACCACAAAAACTCAAATACAAAAACAAATATTCCAAAATCGATCCAAATATTATAATTGATTTTGCTGCTTACGAGATTACGATGCAATCACTGAAAATTCTCTTTGATTGGCTTCGTATTAATCATGAAATATTGTCGGGATGTTATCACACCAATCCTGAATTTATTCACAAAATCATGAAGTTGTTGAACTATTGTAACATTGATGTATTTACTCGAAAGGTGTTCTTTGAGAGGGAATTGATTACGTCAGCCAACGTTAGGAAAGAGTTGGATGATTTGTTTAATATTCGATCTAATATTCCGCTAAAAGAGGACATCGTTCTGAGAAATTTCGATCTTCTTCAGAATACGCAAATGTCGCTAGACTGGGAAATTCCTATTCGAGATAAAGTCACAGAGACCGAAGAGAATATCATGAGAATTTTTAAGATGGTCGACTTTGGATTTTTCATTTGCAAACTAAAGAAATTCAATTACAATTTTTGTCCAAAAACCAGAAGGTTTTCGGAAAACATAAAAAAGAAGCGCGAGAAAAAGTCGAGAAGGCGCGAACGTAGATCAAAAAATTCGAGAAAAAGGGGCGATGGCAGAACTAGGAAATACAGTGATCGTCGGAATGGCACAAGAAAGAGCTACACCAGCAACGAAGATAAGGACACGGTCGAAGAAAGTAAAGGAAACCGTCCTGTTCCTGGGCCAAAAAAAGGTTATTTAAAAAATCGTAACCAAGTCTCTGAAAGAATTCATAGCAGCAGTGGAGCGGATGATGAAAAAAATGATACTCCAAGATCTCTTCCGCAGAAATGCGAACTGATGGGAAAGCTCTGGCTAAAGAATGAAGTTGAAACATTAGAAGAGAAGGTAATAAATAGCACAAGAATTATATTAATGCTGTAATTTCTAATTTATCTTTTTGCTTGTTTTCAGTTGAAGAATAAGCCGTTGAACGTTGTTCTTACACCGTACATTGTTGTGGACTCCAAGGCTCTTACAGAATATACCGGCATTGTCAAATCTTTAGTGAAATCCAGAAACTTCATTGTGCTTATACCTAATGCGGGTAAGTTGAACAAGGAAAACTTAAAATTAAATTATAGTTCTTGTTAAATAGAATACGGCAAGACTTAAAAAATCAACTCGTTCATCAAAATGGTCGCTTAAATATTCTTGCTTTTAGTGGAATATATAGCAATCGCAGAATTTTTTAACCGAAGAGCAAATAAATTTAATCATCTGAGAAATATATTAAACCAACCGCAAACATATTTAAACTTTACCAAAGGAGTTTAAACTATTAGCAAATATATGGGACTCTTCGGGCTCGACGGATTAATTAAGACACTTATTTTCAATCACAAATGTTCTTAATTTTATTCCCTTCACTGATTATTTCTATATATTTTGGAGAGTCTGAAATCGTAGCTCTTGATATTTCAAAAGCCTTTTGGTCTGCACCCTTACCTCTTAAAATGAATAGAGAATTCTTTGTCAGCCCGGTCTACACGGATAGACGGAGTTAAATCTGGTCACTCCAAAATAAATGCCGATGTACCTCAGGGTTCAGTTCTTTCACCAATCTTATTTCTTCTTTTTATTAATGATCTTATAATGCTTACAATCCTATTCATAGTTTCGACAGCACCCTTTATTTCCCGCAATCTTTTGATTATGTGATGAATTCTCGTGGGAACTAAGTTTAAACATATTTGGTAAAGGTTTAATTATATTTGCCAAGTGGCTAAATTTTTTTGCTCTTGAGTTAAATATGAATGCTATAAACAAGAAACCAATTAATGTTTATGGTTTCAAAATCGCACTATTTATTTTGCTTAACACAACATCCTCTTTTTATATATTTTAGTACTCGGTGACTTAGATGGACTCAAGAAGAACAACAATGGGGCCAGAAACGCCATTCGTTGGTTGGAACAAGAGTTTAAAAAAGGTAACCGATACATTCGCTCTCAGCGTGACAATGAAAACTTAACTCTGTCTTTAATCAAAGTACCAAGGAAGTTAGGTAATTTGAAAAATGTATTTAAAAGGTTTTTTTTATAACTAAAGGAAATTTATTTAGATCGGGAAGCATCTGTGTTTCTACAAATTGCTCAGTTTTGCAATCACATTATTTCCAATCATGCAGACGGAACCGGCGTAGAGATGAACATAATGACCTTCCTCTCTGGGGATAATTTAAATGAGAAACGCCTCACCAATTTTAGCTACACTGGCATATTAGATGCCATCCCTGTACGATTTGATCAAATTTCAAATTACTACTCCAAGTATAGGTCAAAATGAAAAAAAGAACTTGGATAAGATCTTTGAGTGGGATACAATCAAATGATGAAAAAACAGATTCATTGAAGGATAGATAACACAGAAGAAAAATCAATTAACCAAGGAAATGAAGTTTCACGAGGAAACTTCGAACCTCTTCGCAAATCAAATATGGCCTGCCTGTTGCTTTCGCAGAAGTTTTTGTTTCAGTCAAGTCCCCCAAAAGTAATTAAAATCAACATATTTGGGAAGTAGTTTACATTGTTTGATCACTGCATTTTCTCTTAAAACTCGAAAAGCTACGCCAGAAACGGTCATGTTTGATAGGTTGTCCATAAGTTTCCCTCTTGTGTATTGATTTTCTTCTGAGGCTTTCGTCGCTAATTTCGGTATAAGAACTTCTTAGCTAGTAAAGTCCTCCATCCTCATTTGTCTGTTGATTCGCAACTTAGCGTTTTCAAATATTATAAATTTCCAATTTACAACGATAATTGTCCCTTCTATAGCAATGTTTTCCAAGCAGAATTTGGCATGATTTCGTTGAGTGACAACACCAATAGCAGACATTCAATTCCATCTTACGCTTTCTAAAAATAACAAAGGAAGGAGGGTAGTATGTTTAAGTTTTCTTTTTTGCTATGTTTTCTCTTAGTTCCAATTCTATCTAAATTCAGAAGAACTTGTAATTTGTGACATGGAACTTTTTTGTTTTTAAATAAATGTGTCTTAAATAACTTGCTTGTTTTAAATAGGCCATACATGGCTGATAGAGAAAATATAGTCTTGGGATGGGACTACTTTATCTGGCCAAACGCCTTTAAAAACCCAAAGAGAGTCGAACAACCACATCTCGGATGACGGAGACTAGTGCAACAATTACAGGGCGCACGAACGGCGGATACCACACTATGTTTTCAATACAACTGAAATGTGATTGAATGTTTCTATCACACTTGGTGACGTGTGTCTAGTTTCACCTAACATTTGCTATGAAACGTTTCATTCACGATTTAGATGCATATTACGGAACATCTGCCTGCCAGAAATTAGGAATCTGTCGTTTCAAATGAGGTAATTTAATTAGTTTTCCATTAATATCTTCTATAATACAATTTACAGATTCCATTTTTATTACAGTAGGTATATGGTCATTTGTACAAAGGAACTATTTTTTTTTATATAAGAATGGTGTCACGTTTATGAGTGAGTTACGGTGATTTTCGTTAGATATCTTTTTATTTTTTATTTTCGTAATTTAATTTCTTAATTTTACAAGTCGTGGTTGTACATCATGTCGGGTTGAATATGAGTTATGCAGTATTTCTGTGGTTTTTGTATTGATTTCTTAGCATTTTAACTTTTGTTTTCCTAGGATTTTAATGCGTTCTTAATTAATTCAATTACATAACTTTTCTGCAGAAAGCTCTTCGAATTCCTGCACTAATGCGGGTTCTACGGACTATTTTCTTTTTTCGTAACGCATATATAATTTTATTCGGCGAGGGAGCTCTCTAGGAGAAGGGATCAGACCCGCAAATATAGTAAGTTAGCAGCCGTGGTGAGCAGTAGAAAACATAACATTCCAAAGCTATATGGTATTATTAAAAAATTCAGATCCTGGTAGAGAAAACATCCCAGAATATATTACAAAAAAATCCGGTCGAAAAAGTCCTTAAAACAAGGAAAATGTGACCAAAAGCGATTTCTCGAAGGAAAAAATTTGCTTGCTATCGATTCTGGTGGCATGGTGTAGAGCTCATTTTTGGCCCGAAAACTAGAAAAACTGGATTTACACCAGTTTTTTTACATTTTCGTTTGAAAACCATTTTTCGGTTTATTTTCGGTGTTTTAAGGACTTTTTGGACCGGATTTTGTTTGTATTCAAGGATGTTCTCTCTACCAGGATATGAAATCTGATCTAATTTGGACAAGAATAATATCCTGAAAATTGCCAAAAACGACGAACTTTTTTCATTTGTTGAAAGTACATTATGGCGTGTATTTAATTTCGATCAAGTTGTATTGGACAAGGACTTCAGGATAAAAGTATTAGAGATTATTATTCGGATGATTAATTAACAAAATCCCATTAAATGACAACATTTTTTCCGCAACACATTTATCAACAAAAACCATGGATTTCAGTATGTTATCCTTGTTATGTAGGATTGTCGCTTCGATTTCTGGTAGAGAAGACACTGCAAAATAGATTTAGAAAAGTAAAAGGACCTCGTTAAATTCAGGACGTTATCCAGTCGTGTTCTTGTAAAGAGAAATATCTTAGAATAGATTAAAGAGTAATCCGGTCGAAACGCCCTATAATCACCAAAAATGACATAAATTATCACTTATTAAAAAAGGCATATCGTTTTAAGCCTTATTATCCTTTTTCAAATTTTTTCTTAATTTTTCAAGAGACAATGTTCACACTGAGAAGGACACATTGGAAATCGAAAATCCCAGCCTTCAGTTTGGTCGGTGACTATAAAAGTAGTTTCCCAGTTCCCTTCCAGTCAGCCGCCAACATTCGAAATCCCTCCCGCCCTCCAGGACGTCTCATCCAGTTACACCTGCCCCTCTTGGTAGTACTAACTTATCATCATCATCCTGGTGCAGAAGTCCTTGTAGTCCTTAACCAAATATAAGCCATAATGTACTTTCAATAAATTCGTCGTTTTTGGTAATTTTCGGAATGTTATCCTTGTCCGAACTAGGATCTGATTATATATCCAGGTAGAGAGAATAGACTACAAAAAAAATCCGAAAATAAGCCAAAAAACGGTTTTCAAATGAAAATGTAAAAAAAAAACTGGTGGCCAAAAATGAGCTCTACACCAGGCCACCAGAATCGGTAGCAAGCAAATTTTTCATTTCAAGAAATTGTTTTTAGACTTATTTTCCTTGTTTTAAGGACTTTTTCGACCTGCCTTAATTTAATGCAGCACCGTTCGCGTTCCTGCACTTGTGGGTTTGATTTAAACAGCGAATTTAAGTATTTTAATATTGTTAAATTAAATATTAATAACCGTAGCAGAAGCAACAATAGCAATAATAAATTAATTATCTTGGCAGACTTGTCCCAAAATAATTCATTTCTTTCCTTCCCTGACAGTTCCTTCAATTGTTCTGATTGGCCGAAATACTGGAAGGTTTTCAACTACTTTAACCAATTTTCCTGGGTCCACTAACATTTCTCATTCTCTGTATTTAGGCCATAATTCAGCATTCGGTAAAATATCTAATTTTGGTAGGAATGCAACGAAAGGACAGAACTTGCAAACTAATCCCAATGGCGGCCCTTGAATTTTTATTTTTACTTGGCAGTTGATCGCAGTCTACGAGGAAGAAACTAAAGTTAGTTTCTTCCTCGTAGATCGCAGTTTCTTTCAACACACACTTTAAAAAAATGGACTCTATACCAACTCATGTCCAATTCATCCTTAGAACATAAAGCTAAACTTTAGCTTTATGTTCTAAGAATTCATCCTATTTCTGTTCGAAATTTTTTGAATTTCTGAGCTCCCAGGCGTGGGAAGAAAGAAAGATCTAAATATATTGAACGTATGTTAGAGCAGATAAGCATGCTATTATTTTTCTGCCACATTTGATGACACATTCATTATTCATCTTAGAATAAAGAATTCATTAAGTTGAGGGGTGGCGATCTAGCAACGAAAGTAGGGCTGTAACAAAATTTGCACTAAAATGTAAAAATTAAACAAATTCGAAATTTGCAATATTAAAATGGAAAAAAGTTGCCATAAGATTAATTTATTAGTCTTCTCCGTTATAAAATACTAACACCGTATTTGAGATAAAAGATATTGTAGAAATTCAATTTATTAATTTTTCCATATTCAATAAGTGCAAATTTTTTTCAGCCCTACTTTCGTTGTCTAGATCACCCCTTCAACTAATGTCACATGGAACAACAATACAGTTGATCCAGAAGAAAAACATTCTCATCTGCTTTAACATACGTTCAATATATACGGCTGGGAGCTCAGAAAATCAAAACAATGCCAAGGATGGAATGGTGTAAAAGGGGCTTCTGGGTTTAGCGAAACTTATCGAGCAACCAAATTAACCCATAACCTAAAGGGGAAAGGGCCGCCGTTGGGAGTGTTTGCAAGTTTTCGTTCTTTCGCTGCAATTCTATAAAAATGGGATATTTTACCGAATGTATAATGCTGAATTATGTGCTAAGATGCCGAGAAATGTTGGAGGACCAGAAAAGATTGGTTAACATAATTGAAGACCTTCCAGTATTTCGGCCAATCGGATTAATTGATTGAACTGTCACTAAAGTTCCGCAGAAAGAAATGAATTAATTTGGGACAAGAGGCTGCCAAGGTAATTTATTTATTATTGCTATTGTTGCTACTGCTACGGTTATTAAATATTAATAAAATTAAAATACTTAAATTTGCTATGTTTTCTAAATCAAACCCACAAGTGCAGCGACACGAAGGGTTTAAGTAGTAGCCGCCTAAATGACAAAACTTCTAGGTATTAAAATTAAACTCTTTAGTCCGTCCTGCCTACTATAATTATTATATATTTGCAAGACTTCTTTATAGGCTCTTTTTATGCTTAGAAAACAAAACTAATCCTTATTTTCATCTTTTTAGGGTGCTTCATTGCCAACGGGATGAATAGACTTGATAACAAAAGCAAAAAAGCAACATCATCACACCTCGGAGCGATTCATCTAGTTAAAAGGACAAGAGCTATATATCCAGATGTCATAAGCTTAATTCAGTGGATTATTTTATAGCAGATCTACTAAAGACAAGATTTAGTAGGATAGGTGCTAGTTTATAAGCGTAATTTTTGTCACATAAGAATTGTTTTAATATTTTCAAAGCTGATAAACTCTAAACACAAGGCTGCTTTCTCGAGTAATTTTAAATGTATCAAGTCCAAATGTATATTTATAATTAGATTCGTCAAACTAATTCTTTAGAAAAGATATGAAAAGGAAAATACCTATGTTAACTGTGTGTAGCACTCCTTATTACTGCCATTAAACAATTAACTAAAATATGTTATTTTTCAATTATTAACAACCTCTTCCTTTTGCTTACTATGACTTTCAGATTTCTAACCAATATGTCTTCGTTTCTTTACAATTTGAGGATCTTCACTTAACTAGCTTTAAATGACTTCTCCTTTATAGGATAGTCCATTCCAAGTTGGAAAAATATCACAAGAGGACCTCGACAAAGGCAAACGAACCTAAAAACAGAACCAGTTTTGTCACAATTGAAAATTTCATCGTTTTTCGTTTATTTCAGGACGTTATCCTTGTCTAAACAAGGATTTTATTTCCTATCCTGGTAGAGAAAACATCCCTGAATCCATTCCGAAAAAAATCCAACCGAAAAAGTCCTTAAAATACCGAAAATAAGAGCAAAAACGATTCCTCGAAAAAACAAAATTTGCTTGCTACCGATTCTGGTGGCCTGGTGTCGAGCTCAGTTTTGGTCCAAAAACTGCAAAACCTGGATTTACACCGAAAATGGGTCAAAAAACGGTTTTCAACGAAAATGTAAAAAACTGGTGTAAATCCAGGTTTTCTAGTTTTTGGACCAAAACTGAGCTCGACACCAGGCCACCAGAATCGGTAGCAAGCAAATTTTGTTCTTTCGAGGAATCGTTTTTGCTCTTATTTTCGGTATTTTAAGGACTTTTTCGATTGGATTTTTTTCGGAATCGATTCAGGGATGTTTTCTCTACCAGGTAATGAAATCAGATCCTTATTTGGACAAGGACAACATCCTGAAATTCACTAAAAAGGACAAAAATTTGAGCATGGACGGAGAGCAAATTTGATTTATGGCCTGATTTCCATAATTAAGGTCCTTTTTCGACTAAATTTTTTTATTTCCTAAATTAGAAAGAATATCCTAATCACAGAGAGGAGTTTGGATTGCTTTGGACAAGGATAAGGGTTGAAATTTAAGTGAATATGAACAGTGAGTGGTTCAAAATGAGAACTCATTCATTTCGATTAATTTTTTTAATAAAATCAAGAAAATGGATTTACAAAATACTAAAATTAAACTAATTCGTTTACTAGTATTGCTAGATGCTTTTGTTAACTGTTAAATTTATCAAATCTCTTACTTTAAACTACTTAGTTCTAGCATCTTATCTAATAATCTTATTCTAATCACAAGTTCAACAATAAACGCTTAGTCCGGTGACTGGACACATTCCTTTTTCCTTGGCTCATTCACTTCGCAACAAGAAGAGATTTCGAAGGCAGCACTCTGATCAATCCTTGCCTTTGTTGTCATTTAGTCACAAGTCGTTCGATTATCTGAAATGAAACAGAAAAAATTTGGTTTAGATTACTGAGAACTGATAGTACGATAGATGCGAACATAAACAAATTCAAAAGTTTTAAGTTAATGCTTAGCTTGAACATATGAATCCTCTCAGCTTTGTGAAAGCTCCAAAAATCTGCATCCGAAATCTAATCCTCAGGTAGCAAAACCGGACGTCTTATGTTTGGTAATTTGTTCCGCAAACAGTCAGGTCATTTGCTGTACCTAAAAAGGGAAAAGACAATTTTAGATCACGATCTGCGTTTGCTCATATTTTAATTTTTGGGAAAACGAATAAATATAAAAAACTGCGGTTTGTTATTATTTGGGTAAGGTTGGGTAATTTAGTTAGAAATAGACATTTTGCGCTGTAGCGCAAATCCTTTTATACAAAATTGTAGATACATCCTTTGACTAAATTTTTCTCATAGACACCATTTTGCTTTGATGAGTATTTTGCAGATTTTTATAATATAATATGACTGTACAGGAGGCAGGAGTTTTGGAAAGATCATTGAGATAGGAATAGGTGAAATTACATTTTGCAAGGAGTTAATAGATGAAAACTATGATAAAAACTTTTTTATTGGTATGTTTACTGGTTTGCAAATAAATTAGTTAAATTTCTTGTGTTAACAATATATTAATGTGCGTGTCAACTTACCTGTAGTATTGGCTACGGAAATCTTTGTTGTTGGGCTAATCCATTTAGTTTCTTACTCGTAGATTCATCCTGAAAATTGATTTTTTTAAATTCGATCATTTTCGGTACTTTAAACGCGTTTAAATTCGCCAAACGCGCTTTTCTCGAAAACCCGTTTTTGAAAATGGCTCACACTTTCCTGACCACTGTATTTGACCGATCCCCTTGAAAATTTGCCCAGCTACTCGGAAAACATGAAGTCACAGTTTTTTTTTCGATAACTTAAATTTTGCATTTTTTTATTAATGTTTTTATAAGAAAAAAAAACTGAAAAAATTTATTTTTATTTAAATCGACGCCATTTCATTAATTTTGCAGTAAAAAAAAAATGTTACGTCATCGTGGGGACAAAGCAAAGCTTACTTTAGATACAAGCCCGGAAAACATGACAATTCGGCCATTTCACCACTAAACGTTTCGTCATTATTTCATTTTTGTTGTATCACAGGTTAACCGATCCTTGCACACAAATAAAACTGCACACTCTCGTAACCAATAAAAACGAGAAAAGCTGATGTCATTGACGCATTTTAAGCTCAATACACAAGTACAAGAGAGTTTTCCTTTTAAAACACAAGAAAATTGTAAAGATAGACACTTTTATCGTGTTCAGGAAAAAGTTGAAGTTCCCAACTTTATTTCTTTAGTGTAGCAAGTTTCGGTTTGTTTACACCACCAATGCTCAGCTGCTAATGTCAGCTTCCGGGCTTGTATCTAGAGTAGGTAGTGGGCCAGGGGGATTATGATTAATAACATGTGTTTAATTTTTGTTTCGGGTCAACAGGGAGGAAATATGCACACCTCTTTTCGCGGAGCCCCGACAGCCGTCATTTTGGATTTTTTTATTACAAAAAAGTTTGTTTGCATAACATAAATACTTAATAAAACTATACAAAAAACCGCACCGTCTATATTTATTCGTTTTCCCCAAAAAAAAAAAAAACTAAGATATGAGCACCTGAAAAATTGTGTTCTAAGCTAAAAGTCTAAAGCTTAAATGATGCCACATAGAAGTTTTCAGAAAGGATTAGGAACCATTACTGGTTAAAAAAAATGTAATTTTATGAGAACTTTCGCTTGATTTTAAAGTAAGTTTTTGATTTCATTTATGTATCTGCAGAGAGGTTGTAGGATTAGCATTGCTAAATTATTTTGCGACTACTGAAAATTCAATTTATTTTACAAAACGGAAATCTTTATTCGTACTCATCATCTGTTTTGAATACACGTTATTTATAGAATATTGGTTGTATCTAAATTTTTTCATTTCAAGTTGCTTGAATTCTTTTCTCTTTTACGTTAGTTCAATGAATTTTAAGGCACTTTTCATCTAGGATAGAATCATAATGTCTTCTTTATAATTATTTTACTCCTAAATTTTGCATTTTTAGTTATTTACTGGGAAAATATCTTCAAATATATTACAATTTAACACAAACAAAATGAGAAAATCTATTTTTCTTAGTTTTCTTTTTTACTTTTGTTGAAACATTAGTAGGACAGTTAAAAGTTTGTTGCGCTTATTATTTCTCATCAGCTATTATTTGCCACTGCAGATGATCAGCTAAAAGTTTTGTTTTTATTCAAATTCAAGTCTATGAGTTGATCTCTATTATTTGAATCGAGAAAGTGCCTTTTCACTGAGCGGTATTAGTTTCTCTAGCTAAGTACAAAATTTATGAGAGAAGGAATTGTTTTTTTTGTGATTGTATTAATGGGCCCTTGGAAATTAATGAGCAAATTTTGAGTTTTAAGGAAGATTTCATATATATAGTCACTGATCCAATTATTCGTTTTGTTATATAATAAAAAGAAATATATCACAAGAGTTGTTTAAGTTAACTAGTTTTAATGAAAAGTTTACATTTTGATTTAAGAGAGAGGACTCTTTTCTAAAAGGTAATTTATTCTTCAAAAACAAAGTTTCGGTAATATTCTATCGTAAGACATACACATAAACAAAATAAATACTTTGTCAGGTAATAACGAATTTAGAAATTCAAAGATTTCCAGAACAGACAAACCCTTTACGATCTTTAAAAATTTGAATATTTAATGTAGATCGCAGTTTGGGGGTTCCACCATACAAAGGTTTGCAACAAAAAGAACACCTCACGGAGAGATTCTGTCAGCGCTTCTGTGGAATTATAAGGTCCATAAGATTAATACCTACGACGACGTCGCCTTGTTATCTTCGCGAAAGCACCCAAGAATGAGGTGATGATGAAATACCAAGTTTGGTCTAGATATAAGCCTTGACAAAACAGAGCTGATGCTTTTCAGACGAAATAATAATAATAACTCTCCAATCTTCAATGGGATCATTTTGAAACTACGTTATATATATCTAGGCCTTGTTCTGGATAAGAAACTTAGCTGGAAACCGAATATTCAAGAAAGAGTACGTAAAGCGACTATTGAGTTATACTCGTGCAAAAAGGCAATAGGTAAAAGATGGGGCATGAAGCCGCGTATTGCGTACTGTCTCAGTTTTAGCGTTATGAGGCCCATACTGAGCATGTACTGGAGAAGGTGATCCACCAGAAAGCACTGGAAAATGTTCAGAATGGAATATCCGTAATAGGTAATCTGGACTGAATTGATCCTAATGTGGCAGTCAAGGATGTAGTTTGCTTACCGAAGAGTTCCAGCGATACTAGGTGGAGGACGTACTGATTACGGATATTTTAAAAATAAAAAAAAATATTGAATACATCATACTTTAGTCTTCTTTCAACGCCAAATTCGCTCAATTCCTACGGCGCAAGACAAGTACAGGGGGAAGCCCCCCCCCCCACCTAAAATGAAGACATTCCTAAGACGGTTAAAAGAGCTCATCTTGAGTAAAATATCATAAACGTATTGTCGTGGCTGTCATCACGAGTAATTGTCTCATAGGCAGACACGTTACCAGACTGTCCATGAAAGATTTTTGTAGAAGTTGTCACGATGAGAATGTTTCCTGTGCAGCTGTTCGGATCTAGCCAACTGCAGGAGCCGGTATTAAGACTCCCTTTTTTTTAAGAATTTAGCTGAACTAGGTTCAGGTTAGTTTGGTTCATCAGCAACTTCAAATTTTTGTAGGTATCTGGGAATCTATCCTCGGCATGGTATCCCAATGGGCCATAATGACCCATTGGGAGGCTGTTATTATGTCTTTTAGAGTGATTTTATTCTTTTTGCTTTTAAATTTAGTCGAAAAGCAGGCCAAGTTATTCCACTTTCTCAAAAGATAATAATAAGAAATACTGTACTGGATAATCGTCAAATTTCAGTTCGAGTTTCATGTTAGAGACTCCCGGACAAGAGTATAATTCAGATTGTCTGTGAAGTATAAGATGAAGGGTCGAGTTAAATGCTCGAAACTTGCAAAATTGAGAAACATTTTGTTCTGCTCTCACACATTGGGATAAGGCATCATTAAATTGAATAGAAATATTCTTCACGACATCAAGAGACCATGAAACAATTGCGAATTTTTTGAGATTTAAGCTTTTTCTGAGTTGGTATCACAAAAATAGCTTATATTCCTTAGTAATATTATACCAAATATCATCACAGAAACAGAATTTAAAAACAAGTCTAATTCTAGGGCAATACCTTTTCTAATAAATTTAAAAACAAAATTTCAAAAATGTAATAAGTCCTCTCTTAAATAGTAAAAGAATTAACAGTCATAAAAGTATAGTAATAACAAAAGGGTACAAATTTCAAAAGGGAAAGAACCAGTGATTAGTTTCGCGCGTATCTCTAAAACTCAAAATGTTGATATTTTCTTTTTTCTTCAATTTTATACAAATTTATTAATTTATTTTTTAAACTTATGGTTCTCATTCAATTCGCTTCAATAGTAACACACTTTTAGCACTAAAAAAATAATGTTTCTTACAAGCTAATCTTAATTCTAGGATTTTATCACTTTTTCAATAACATTTTATAATTTTTTATTTAATTATTCAATATTTTGTTCATTTCGACTCCTTCTTCGTCAAAGACATCAGTTCTATGGACTGTGCAATCTTTGATCTTTTTTTTTTGTTTTGCTTTTTTTTATGAGCCAGCATTTTCGTATTTTTCGAGTGTTGGGGAGGATAGTAGAAATTGTTTATACTTTACGGGAAATGTTTTAAATAAACAAACACTTAAAACATAATGGAATCTAAAGGGATTACATAATTTATTTAATAATTTAGCTAAAATCTAACTGTTAATCAGCAAATATATATGATTGACTATAACTTAGGGAACAACTCTTGTAAATGCAACAAAAAAAGTGAATTGTTCCTGAGAATATTTTTTTCTTAGAGTATCAAAATATTTGAAAGATATTCGTTGATTTAAATATACATAAAATTATAAAAATTCGAAGTTTAAAATTAAAAAAAGGAAAGGTAGTTTTATGAAGGAATGAGATTACGTATGAGATAATTAAAATGGGAAGGAGAAGGCTTTGACAGCAAAAACATATATATAAAATTTAACGTCCCAGATATCTTCATTCTATACGAAAAAATGTATATAGAAATTTTCAAAATCAGTCGTAGGAATTATTTTCCTGTCTTACGAAAACTAATCTCTTGCGGGACATGGGGTGCAATTCAATAAAAACGATTGCAAGTGTACACTACGGTGCAGATAAAAGTTCTCACATATAACGTTTACATATGTTTGTGGTTTCAAAGGCAGTTTCTCTTATAAAGATCATTGTATTTGCCGACGTTATTTAATTTTTCTATGACCTTTTTGTAATTAATGCTGTGAATGCCCCCGATCTGGAATTATACAAATGTCGCAATTCGTAAAGAATTATGTCATTGTAGTCCCAGTCGTTAATTCTGAAACGTTTAGTTATTGTGAAGGAAGTGATAAGTGACAGACTGAGAGTAAAAATGACCTATCAAGAACGGCTTAACTACAAAAAGTAATTCAAAGTTTATGCAGTTAAGTAATTTTTGTCCGATGTTTTTCTCCGATCCGTTTTTGTCCGGAATCTCACGCGGTTCATTTTTGCGCGGAGCATTTTCTAAGCCACTTTTGCTCGGACGTTGTAAATAGGTCTTTTTTACTATCAGCCTGTCAAGTATCAATGTGAGAGAGTATTTTAAAACTAATTGGTATAGCCGCCCTGGACAAATTTCGTTAAAGAAATAAGAGAAGTATATGTACGATCAATAAATTTTGAGAAAAAGGATTGAAGTAATTTTTGTTTTTAAATTTCTTCTAATTATATTATTTCATCAGACACCCTTGCCCCACAGGGAACAGCGATATTGTTTTAACCCCGTATTTCAATTTTCTAGAAATCGTCGAAACCTTTCCGAAGCAGAAAGAGGACTTTTCATTGAAATGAGTTCCGGTGGCTTATCCCAAAATGATATTATAAGGGAGATGTGGAAACAACACAAGATAAAATTATCACAAAGAGGAGTCCAACGAATTATTAGATTTTTGGATTAACAGCAAGAAAACCTGGAACCGGTAGAAAGCACACAAACAAAAAGAAACAAAGACGTAAACGCACTTAAACTACATCAAGGAACAGAAAAAGACTTACGGAAATGTCAAAGGAATTCCGTATAGCAGATAATGAAACAATGAGTTTTCAGGAAACAAGGGATAAGGAGCTATTAATGTCGTCGAAACTCCGTTGGTGGCGAGACCACAGAAACTTGGATTGGAGCGTTTTCATCTGATTCGCCGAATCCCGGTTCTGTATGAAATCTGATGGGCCTGAAAAGTGTTTTCGGAGCTATGGAGAGGCGCTTGTGCAGGAATGTGTCCAAACTACAACAAAACAGAAACCAAGAAACCGAGCGAAAATTACAAGATCATACACAATAAACAATCTTGAGGAATTATGGGGTAAATAAAATATATTTGGGAAAATATTCTCGCAGAATTTTTGAAAAAATTAGTTGATAGTAGTTAAGCATAAGATAGAAGTAGTTGAAAAAAGAGGAGAGTGGACTCATTATTGATTATTCTAAATGTAATTATAGGAAATTAGTAAGTGAACTACTTTATTCATAAGCAATCATATTTCTCATTTCTTACAATACTTCAAACCTACACCTTTTATTTTCTTGCCAAAATCTAGTCAGATAAATAAATAAATTGTATCCTACCAGCAGTGAGAACTTTTATCTGCACAGTAGTGTATTCCGAAGGAAATCTCAAATTCCGTTGTATCAGAAGAAAATCATGGACTGCCGCCAGCATCAAATCTGCCGAACTTATTTTGAAAAGCCTCCACGTTATTCATTATTACACCGACGGTTTATTACATAATAATACTAATAATTACTATATTTACCTATTTTCGCCAGTTAAATATAAATTTAAAAATAAAAGGTCAATAATTGTCTTACAGTTAAAGACATTTTCCACTCTCGTTTGAAAACTAAAACAAAGAAGGAACATTTGTTAGCTCGACATTACTGTTCCAACAGTTCGGAAACGCTTTAAACTTCCTATCGAATAAAGAACCTGCAGTTTTTGTATAATTGTATGTTCGCTCATGAGAGCTTATAGCTTAGTCCTGAATTACACGAGAGGGATCTTACCCCATAAGTGACGAAACCCTGTTTTTTTCTTGTTGAGAGAAGTGAGGTAGCAAGAGGGTTATCTGTGAGTGTCAATCACGAATCGTAGGGGTTTTGCTTGAATTTTTCCTGATTTGCTTTTGTCCATTTTCGTAACTTCCTCATTAGGGTTCGAACAATTTTTGGTGTCAGGTTGATTTAGTATTCCTTGAGCCGGTGAATACAAATTTTCAACCCTGCAAAACACTTATGAACCGGTTTTTTAACGTTAGTCAAAGCCCCTTCCGTAGCAACACTCCGAGGGTTTTTCTACTTTTGCACAGAAGAGAACTGCCGTGAGTTATGGGGTAAAATCCCTCTCGTGTAATTCAGGACTTACTCAAACTTGCTCATTGCTCTAAAATTAACTCAGAGCATGAGCATCGTAAAAAAGCATAAATGCTCACTCATTTTAGACCAATGAGCAAGTTTGAGTAAGCTATAAGCTCTCATTAGCAAGCATTTCCGTACCCTGATTGAAACTCTTGTTTTATAAAATTAATTGATTTCTCAATAAATCTTTTCTAAATTTTAAATATTTTGTTTAAATCGAAATTAAAACTAAAACAAGGAAAAGAAATGACTCAAACAAAATCGGTTGTTTGATTCACAATTTGCAAAATGTGCGAATCTCAGAATGACTAAGGTTAATTGATCGTTGCATTACAGACTCAGTGAAGTCAATGCATTTAAAATGGTCACTCATGAGTATGAATTGTATGCAGAAGTCATAATATACAATTCTAGAATACGCGATGATTCTTGTGTAATATACAAACACACAAATTGCATCACATGCTTTTAAAACGGGCCATAAACAATTAAGATTTTGACAACAAACTGAATTGAAAATCTTTACCTACACAATACGATTTCATTACAGCCAAGCTTTTCGACTTCAAGTAAAAACTACACTAAATCCGATGATAAATATTGAAGAAAATAAAACGCACGTCATAGTAGGTCTGCTCCCTAACGAGCGCTAGTGATAACTCGTGCTCACTAAATGACACTGAAAGCAAGCGTTCCCCAACTTTCAGTGCTCGCTATCTGAATTGTCAAATCAACTTTTTTTGCATTCTTGACATTGAAAAGCACTCTGCGTTCAACTCAGTGCCGTGTCATCCCTAACAACAAGCACTTTTTATCACTGCACTTTCTGTCACTGAAAGTCAGGGAACAGATCTAGTTATAACATTTAAAATTGAATTGAATTCTAATTCCAATTTCAAATCACAACTTCTTCACTTTTTCTTGCGCACGAAAACAGGAGAAGATTGCGTTCGCCAGTGATGCCAAGTCGTCGATAAAGAATGTCACTAGATAGGGACTTAAATGGACACCATTTTTTAAAAAAAGTCACCAGATACAAAATAATACATTTTTTCAAAATTTCCTCCAATATAATATAACAAAAAATTGAAATACTACTACTCAATAAAAGACTGTATTTACCTGAATCACAAGCGTATTTACCTTTAATTGGTGCTCATTAACTTAAGCGTCGTGTAATTTCTTCCTTTCAATTTGTAAAAGGAAAGGGAGGAGAAACAGAGAGCTATTAGAATGTGATAAAGTTCTAATTTTGTGGGCGAAATTCTTATCGTAAGCGACAGAAAATGAGTATCGTTAAAAGTTTCAGGGTCCCGGTGGAAAGTCATGAAGTCTCACAGGAAATTGTTCGAGTTGTCGTACAGATGCGTTTAGCTTAGCAACAAAAGCATTAAATGGCCTCACTTGAATGTGTGGTGCAACACCGGTTGTAACAGAATAAAATGATAACCCAGCAAATATGTACAAAAATAGTCAAAAACAATGCCGAAATGCCGAATATTTACGTTAAAACGTTAAAGAGTCGGAGAACATTTGGTGTCATCGGAAGAGGTTAAAAATAGCAGTGTCGCTAAAAAAAATATCAGCCACTAAAAAGGTATTCGAAAATACCAGATTTGGTGACAAAGTCCCTGATTTGGACTCACTGCATTAAAAGTCACCAGAAGTCACCGCGGTGGAAGTTAAAAATCACCAACTTTTAGACGTGTCTGAGAAAAAAAAAATCTGTCACAAATGCAATGTCGATGAAAACTTTTGCTTTTGTGTAAAAACTTTCGAGTAAACAGACAAATCTACTGAATTTCTCGGTGCGATTTCATACAGCCCAATAAAATGTAACATTTGACAATTTGTCTTTGGGCAAAAAACATTTAAGGTGAAATTACAGTGATGTTTTCGAGTTTGCTTCGGAATTGACTCCAAAGCTGTCCCTTTTGTGTTTTTGCTCGCTTCTCGATGATTCCGATGCTAGCACCGGCTCGCGCTAATGAGCAGGTTGCACTTATGACCCCAAAGGAAATGAGATATAAACAAGAAGAATCACATGCGATTAGTTAAAGGACAGCCTACTCTAGATACATGCCCGGAAAACATGACAGTTCGGTGATTTAGCGTATCGTCATTATTTCATTTATTTTTGTACCCCAGATTACCTAATCCTTGCACTCATATAAAGCTACACACTGTTTTAACCAAAACTGAAGCGAAATGCTTAAAAAAACGAACACAAGAGAGAGTCGATCCATTAGAACACATTAAAATTGTAAATGCGAAATGTTTTATCGTAACCACAATGTTCAGCACATTTGTAGATTCACGTCAAGTAAATTCCAAGTTGAGACTTTAAAAGTACTGCGAGAAATACTACGAAAAAAATAGAATTCCCCAACCTTTTCCTATTCTTTACTGTAGCAAGTTTTAGTTTGTTTACACCACCAGTGCTGTTCGTGTCAGCTTCCGGGTTTGTATCTGTGCTTGAAGAAAACGTTGCCCAGAATTCTCTTGACAAATTTATTTTTATATCATATATCAGCCATATTCGAGTTTGACGTTTCTTGGCTCCGTAAAACAAAAACACGAACCCTGACCGTCGAAGTTAGGAGCCGTATTGGAAGCAATTCATGCGGTTCTGACATGTCCCCGGTGTCATGCTTCGGGAGAAAATTCGAAAACACTCAGTGAGAGCAGCGCATGCTTTTGAGTGATGTTTGGCTGGCATTGTACTTGGAAAAGATAAAACAAATTTAAAGTGCACAAATAAATAACATTAAAATATACTACAAATTAGATTATGCTAAAATAAGACTAAATTGCTGTTGATTTGGAAATCAAGAGCTTTCAAAGGGATAAAAAATAAAGGAATAGTCACTAAGAAAACTGATAGATACCAGAGAACGAAATTATTTAAATTTAATTAGCTATTTTCATTTTTACGCGTTCTCTTCTGTATTAAATATCATAATAACGACGTAATTTATTAATCCGAAATTTCCTACTTCCGTTCCAATTGGTCACACCAAGTGTAAACGAAACTTATAGATTTTAAGAAATATTTCGCAAGGCAAATATTTAATGATGTTAAGTGTTGGCATCTTTTACAACAGTTTTCTATTGCACTGGGTATAAAAATCCTGCTACCTTAAAACTTAAATAATAAAATATAAAGAAAAATACTTACATAATTTGATACTAGGCAGTGAATACTGTACAGGTAGACTCTATTACATACAAATTACATTAAAAATGGGACATTTCACAAATTTCTACTATCCTCTTCCTCACTTTATAAAAAAAAATCCTATTAAATACGATTTTTCATCTCTACACTTTACCGTAATTAAAAAAAATTACAGCACTTTTTGTTCACTTAACTAAATTGCTAAAATTAAGTTTGGTTGTATGGAATAGACACCAGAAAGTTGAAAATCAACTCCAAAGCGCCTCTAGATTTGGGAACACTAGTTTACATGCATTTTGAATGCAAGTCATGCAAAAATTGTCAAATTTGATTTTCTTTTTAAAAAATTCCTACCTAAGCATAAACAAAGAAATAAAAGGAATTTTATGTAATCATCTTTTCCGATAAATATCCTTTTCTTGATAGTGCAGGAAAGGATATTTATCACAATTACTATACGGCACAGCCCTTTTTTGTGCCGTACATTATTCTTAGTTCGGGATAGATGATCTTTTTTATTAGTTGATTGGTCTTTGCTGCTAGCATTGCCCGGCGGGGATCTTTTTTAAGAACTTTTATGCCAGGTTTGTGGACAAGAAATCCATTGTCTAATATATGAAATTCGTAGTCGAGAGCACATAGTGCATAGCCCTAGAAATAATAAGTTAATTGTGAGAAACAAAAAACATTGTAAATCGCATCAGATATAACATAAATAACAATTGAACAAATTACCTGAGTCATTTTGTCACTTTTGCCTTCCCAACTAAGTCGTTCATCATAGTGCGGATCTGCATTTGTACCAATATAAATTGGTTCCCAGTGAACAAAATATCCAACTCGCTTTCCTATGTGAAAAACGCCTAAGTCTTCAGTCTCATTGGCTGCCATCCATTCTTTGGATTTTGGTACTCCATGGCAACTGGAGCATACTCTCTTGTGGAACGGGATGGCTTTCCCTATCTTAAGAAGCTCTTGTAGCTCTGTTTTATCTTTTGGAACAGGAACGGAGCTTTCTACTTCGAAGATCGATAGAGGATAGACCCTACAAAAAAATGTTTATGATAAAACATGTTCTATGAAAAACAATAAAAAAAATATTGTTATTTTGTTTTTTTCGTCATTAAGAAGAAATCATTTTGATTTCGGTATGGAATGAGCCAAAATGCTCGTTACGGATAACATGAACGCTAATAAAATTCAACTTGATAGTGATCCCCATGTTAAAAACAGCAATGTGAGTTAGTTTGTCAGTATGGTCGGTGCTTCAACTATTGATATCGCGACAGTAAGCTACGACTTAACCCCATATATATGAAATCCATGAAAATTGTCAATCAGTCCTACTCCGATCATTTTCCGGTAAGCCTAACCTGCTTCCTTAATCTAGGGTGTGGTACCACCCGTCAAGGGAACAAAATGAAATTTATTCCAAAACGATTGGAAAAAGCAAAATATTGCTTGTTATTAAGATAAATTGGATTTAGCTATGAACGGCTTACACGGGGCGGTTTTGACTAACTTAATAAATGCAATCAACGACTCTTCAAATAAATGTGGAAGGATTGCAGAAAACCTTTAAGAAAAAGTGGTTCGACCAGGCGTGTCTTAAAGGGAGAAAAAAATCCTTTAAATGGTTGAATCTCTTTAGAAAAAATAATGCTGATTTCGAAAAATGCATGTACTTAAAGGAAAACAAAAATTTTAAAAATCTATGTAGAAAAAAGAGAACCGCTTACTACGATTAAGTCTCCTGTAAACTTGATTACACAAGTGATTGCAAGCACTTCTGGTTATTGGTCTGAAAACTCCGTGAAAGTGGTTTTACTAAACACAATAATATTGGTATAAAAGATTTTAAAAGTTACTTTGAAAAGCTGCTGAACCCTCCTATGACATCAAATGTAATATTATATGCAGTCCCTCGTATTGACGATTTGACCCTTGATGGTGAAATATTCTTGAATGAGCTTCTTACTGTAATAAAAGAGACCAAGAATAATAAGGAACCCGGACCGGATAAAAAGGCTACTCTACAGCCGAAAAAATTTTTAACCTCCCCAATATTATCAAGATAAAATTAGCAGAGAAAAAAGGGAACATCCGTGCCTACTTTGTAGATTTTAAGACTGCGTTCGGTACAATTGCCTGCGCTGCGGCAAATTGAAGTTTCAACCTAAGTTTAATAGATTCCTTCAGGAATTATACAAGTATAACATCTGTTCTCAAGTGTGGAATGGTGAAACACTATCCAAGAGAATCCCTGCGAATGTTGGAATTAGACAGGGGAGCTTATTAAGCCCTTTAGGACTCTGTTTACTCAAACGTTTTCGTCCACACTGCGTCTGTTTACTTTTTTTGAGGAGATTTGATAGTCGAGTAATTTCCCCTTTTACCCAAATTTTATACACGCTGATGAGTGCGGACCAAATATCGGCAGAATTCTTCTTCTTCTTTTATGGTTGACAATTCACAGCTGATTGATGTTTGACTAGTTACAACATATTTACATGCTTTTGATAGGGCAACCCGAGTCCCGAGTCAATTGAAATCGTGGCAACAGTGTGCTGAGCAAGAGGGATGCATGCATAGGAAAATAATGCGATAATAAAGCAGACAGGAATAGTCCATAAGAGCGTGTACTGCCAATATTTTTGGATCAGATTATATATGCAGATGACCTAGTTCTACTTTCTGTGGATCCAGACAAGTTTAAAATGATTATAACAAAACTGGAAGAATACTCCCAAAGGTACCATAGCTAAGAGCAAAGCAGAAAAAGCGACGAAGCAAGGAACTAGAAAAGGTTCTAGTCGAATACTTGTTAAGATTGATAAGGGAAATTGATTAAGAAGATTTGAGAGAGAGGTAGTGCAAAGATGTATTTGTATGATTTGTGCTGATGAGTTTCATAGTTAAGCTACGATTCTCTGGAGTTGTAATAATACGACTTCAGGGAAATTTTCTATTATTTTGAAACGTACGAAGTGAAATGTTTATGCGATTTTATAATGATCATGAATCTTAATTTTAAAAGAGTAGGAAAATAATACAATAACTTTAATAAATTATTACTTTATAGGAATAGGATTATAATTCATAGATTAATAACAAAAGTTTTGCCCGTAAGTTTTGCTTCGGAAATCATTCAAGTCTTGAAAATGTTTTATCTTTTGATTGGCTTAGATGACTGAGGAAATTTAGCATTTGGATGTAGTCAAATACAACGCTATATCTGTAAGGCTAGGTTTACGCTTTATCTTTGTCTGGACTATCAATCTGATTTATTCTTAAATTCAATAAAATAAATATCTGAAAATTTAAACATTTTAAACCAACAAATAAGATCTAATCTCACCTTGGACTCTTTCTCTGTTGATTGGCATCATTCCTTGCAACCATTTCGAGAAATTTCTTAACTAATCCTGGATTCGGGTATAATTCTATATCACTGGCGAGGATAAAATGTGTAAGCGTAGCATCCCTAGCAATATTTCGGCCCACATTAACAGGATATAAAAGTTTTTTTTGCGTTTTGTATAACTGTCCGAAGGAAACGTTCACAAATGGAGGTGGAATTGTGCAATTACATGCCGTCTCCAGAACTTTATCATACTTGGGAACATTCTTTGGGATATGTTTCGTACTAAAATAAATATGAAAAGTGACAAATTGTCGCACTAAATTACTCTCAGGCAGGCAGTCTCTTAAGTATTTTATTGAATTTATAGTGGGAGTAAAGTCCGTACCGGGTGCATGGAGAGCTATACTAATTGGTGCGTTCCATCTGGAATAAAGAAGAAAAAAAAATTAATAAAACTATGTTGCAAACATGTATCTACACATACCTTTCGAGCAATGGAATTAAGTTGTCTAAAAATGTGTAGTCAGCGTGTGTTGTGTAAGTAATTGTTTCGTGGCACTTGAGTTCGCCGTGATCGGCCCGGATGTAATTTTTTAGCACCCAGAAATCACCGCGTTGTATCGTTTCCGGAACATAGTCCCGATTGTGGCATTTTAGAATTGACTTCAAACGTTCTTCAAAATCTTTTTCATCGCCGGTGGCTACATAGTTATCCGAATTTGTGTTATTTACAAATGTTACTGGTTCCTGGCCAACTGGAACCTCGTTTGGAACTTTTTCTGGTGGAACATAGTTTAGATCCGTGGGAATTTCAAAGCGTTTCTCTTCGTTCGGTTCTGCAATATCTTTTTGTGATGGCGATTCAATTTCACGCTCCTGCTGCGGTTGCTGAAATTGTATCTGTGTCGCTCCTGACGATTCGTCATTTAAATTCATACTTCCACTATCGGCTGGCTTTGGTTCTTTTAATTCCTGTTGTTGTGGTTGTTGCTGCTGCTGCTGCTGTTGTTGTGATTGCTGTTTACTTTCAGATTTTGATGTTTCATCCTCTTTGGATGGACTTTGATTTTCCTAAAAAGTTTAAAATAGATTCATTAATATATAGATTCATGGTTATTTAAATCAATCAAGAACCACTCAATTAATTGATTAAATTCAATTTACCACACAAAAGGACACACAAATTGACTTCAATTTTGTCTTTATATACGAACCTGTTCTTTGACTTTCACTTCCTCCTTTTTCTCAACTGAAGCAGTTATTTGGCGCATTTTCGGCATGTCATCCTGGATGAAGTAAGCTGGTCCAGTGGCAAAATTTCCACCGCCACCGATCATAACATGACTGCAAATGTATAGCACAACGGCAATATTGATTAGGATGCTGCATCTTAGGAGCCAGTTTCGTCGAGTAAACATCTCGGAAATAAATGAGCTGCAGCAAGTCTTGTGCTCTGGCGAATAAATCCAAAAAATATATAACTTCAACAAGAAGTTCCTCTTGGACAAGACTACCTGCACCAAGTGGCGTGTTGGTGTCTTCCGCGTTTCAGCTCTTGTGTCGTCTTCCGCGAATTTTGAACTTTTCGTATATTTTTAAGTGGCGACTACTCAATTTTTTAGCACTCATCTAGCGGTGGTGTTAGTTTCCTTGTGCATCTCCGAATAGCTAAAAGAGAATTCGAAGAAGATTAGACGTTTTTTTTTGCAGTGCGCCAAAGAATGAAGTAGTGAGAATAAAGAGAACTCTATTTTCATAACATGAGTTATTCACTTGCCACACAACAATGCTAAGACAACACATTCGCCCGGCATTAATTCTGAGCGATGAGATCTTATGTCAATTCCGGGTTAGACGCGAGAGGATGTCCATTAAGCCTTACCTGAGACAATAACTTGTACTATGTCGTTGAACCCTCCTATTTACTCTCCGGTGGTTTCATTATATCGCTATGAACTTGAGAACCCCCTGAGGTGTTGGCTAGTGGCTGGGCATGGCTTTTAATTACAGTGTAAGTCGCCAGTTATGGATCAGTTTAAAGCAGACGATTACCAATCTTGATTCGTATAAAGACATGTTTGTTTGTTTTCGACAGACGTGAATGCCCTCAAATAGTCATGTTAAATGAACTTAAGTACAAGACCCGAATGGGATGATTAAATGGCTCCTCTATGCTCGGATCCCTCAAATCAAGTGGCCGCATCAGTTGGGGGTCACAAGAAGTTAGCAAACGTTAATTTTGTGGCGTGGAACTTGCAATTAAAAACTTCGATACAAATCTCTTTGGATGTCGGAGGAGCGTGATTAATTAGATATCGTGAAACGACGGAAGAAAATTCATTAGGCCGTAGAAAAATTACAGATTCAAATATCCCACTGGGCGATGTAATTACCTTTTAATGGACTATTACAAATGATGGACTTTAAATGGTTGCTGGGCTGCGTACTACAAATTCTTGCGTTCCAGTGATAAAAGTAAATTATTGCCGGAAATTCAGGTGATAAGCGTAGAACTTGTCGTGTTTGTGTTTGACATTGCTTAGCAACCAAAAAGGTCCAGCAAAGTAATTTGATCTTTGTTGGCAAGTAATTTTTTTTTCGCTTGATAGAAATAGTGAGCAAATATGCTCTTTAGAAAATTACAGAAGAAACAGATTTTGCCTTCCGTATATGTAGGTACATCGAAAATCATGTTTATTCAAGGCTGGTAAATTGAGAATTGAAAGTCAAGGTGTTTTGGTACAAGAATTTCTCAAATTACATGCCCCAACATTAGAGCGGCATACGATTACTAAAGTAATAGCGTCGGAATTATGGATGCATGGGTATATTATTTTGTGAAGCGAAGAAGAACACTAGTGAACTTTTGGGAGAAAAAATTACAAATTTTATCTGAAGATATCAATATGGGTAAATTTTCAATGGCTTTTTAAGCATAGAACTTTACTAAACTCAAAGTGACAGATGGACGTTGTTGGCAAGAAAAATCACTTTATTTTAGCGACAGCCAGAGTGCCCTTCTCAAAAATTGTCCAGGATTGCAACCCGATATACCTCACAAGAGTTGGTGGTCATAATTGAGAGAATTCAAAAGGCTTCAAAGTAATCAAATTAATTCATCTTTAGTAAAAAAAAAAATTAAAAATGTACACAGTCTGAGATTCGAACCCTAGACCTCAGCAGCACGCTCTTACGTCTTCAATTCTCAATATCTCAATTTGACGAAACAGGAACGATTTTTGTCTCTCCTGGAAGCGTTTCGTTGATGAGTCATTTTTCATTCAATGCGCAATTTCCAGCCTGGAAAATTATCCCAATCCACAGTTTAGAATATCTACTTTCAAATGGCCCTGGAAATTTTACTGGAATTGAGGATATTGCAACGGTTTTTCGTCATTTTTTTCCATGTTTCCAGGCTCCAGGGAACGGGAAAACCAACTAGACCACCATTTTCTGACATGCTCTTTCGAATGGCATCAAAATTTTTGCAAAAAAAATTTCACTCAAAATCGACAAAAATCATTGGCCTATAGCCCATGATTTTTTTGGTGAAAAAAATTTTTTGTTACGAAATCAAATAAAAGGGGTCTCATTCGAAAGAGGACGCCACAAACAATTAGTTTGGAAGGTTTCACTGGAAAGTATCTCAATTTGACGAAACTGAAACGATTTTTGTATCTCCTGGAAGCGTTTCGTTGATGAGTCATTTTTCATTCAAGAAATGAAAAATGACTCATCAGATATTAAAAGATATATAAATTCATATAAATAACTGAAATTTGTTTGGAGTTGTAGAGAACCGTAAAATTTGCGGGTTATTCCGGGAATAATTGTATATTAGGCGATATAGTTCTCCTAAATTACTTAGTAAATTTTATAACTCACGTAAATTTTACGGTACTGTTACGTAAAAGTTGCCAATGAACACATTAAAAATTATTAACCACACAATTATTAATAAACCTGAGAAGCCGCTTCAGCCCTACGTAAGCAACACCATCCAGTTTACCGAAGAAGTACGAGCCTAAAGATTTGTGTATTCTCTTCGCCAGACAGAATGCTGAATGTTTTTAACTTATTCCTCGTCCAGGCAACTTCTGCAAAATTCGGAGATGCATAAATGTTCTGTGTGTGTGCCAAAAAGACAGTGGCCAGGAAGGACTGCCACAATAGCCGTTTTCTTAATGTTTAAATCAGGCCACATCTGTCTTGACACACTGCATGCTGTCCGATTGCTCCATCTTTCCTTGGCAAGCTGAATAGCTTTGAGAACAATTTATCTTTTAACTGATCATCATAAGCATCAGTTGAGAACCTATTTTTGCAAGCGTTCGAGCCGCCTCAATCTCCAATAATCCTTTTGAAAACCAACAGAGAATTACCGTGTGTCCTGCTCCTAAGTTCTGGAGACTATTCCCACACCTGCGTACAAGCTGTGAGGCTAGCGCTCTTATTGCCGCTTGGCTGTTATACAAATTCCTATGATGCTAGGTAGATGGGGGCGTGATAGTAATAGTCCAGCCGCTCTTTCTGTGGTCAGAATCTCTGCTTGAAATACATTGCAGTAGTCCGGCAATCATTACTGAGTATGATTGTTTAGACGGTCCAAGTACACTCCAGCTTACTCTAGTAGAAAAGGTTTTCTCAAAACTTAGTGTTTGGTAAAAGCTGCGTGCAGCCACACTTTTACAGTGAACGTCAAGTGGTTAGCTTCTTAAGGTTGCTTAGCTTCTCTAGAGCAATCCACCAGAATACTATACTATAAATAAGAATTGGTCTCACAATGTACATCCAGTGTATAATGCGAGAATTTAAGGCCCATTTCTTGCGAAACATATTTTTGCAGGCATAGAGCGGTCCTGACGCCTTTTTCATGCTCTTGCTCAGTTTAGTTTCAAGTCGAGTAAGACATCTAAGTACTTGGTCTGGTCGGTTAGTGTCAGGATATTCCTGTCCAATTTGGGTGGAAGTCAATTACTCTGCCACAGAATCTTGTTTCTTTCCAGAATCTCCAAATCTTTTACAGATTGCTCCAGCAAATGTTTTTGACGAAATTATATGGCGTCATACACGTGATAGGGCATTCCGATGAGAACTGGATCAACGTTCCCTTTTTCTAATCACGTTGCTGTTTCAATATTGGTTAATTTTATTATTAGAGCTAAAGTAAATGGTTCCAGTTGTCGTAGAAACGTCCAAAAAAGAGTTTGCTTTAAGGAGTAGAGGACATTGCGAAACGTGTAAAAAGGCACTTAAATCCCTTTTGGGTTATAAATCTAGGTCTACAATCTCTTACCGAATCCAGTAGTTATCGGTACCTTTTCTCTCAACTTTATTTTTGATGTTTTCTTAAAAAATCCAAGAACAACCACAGATTGGTTACGAACAAACATTTCTAAGCTAATTTTCTGTGTAAGCAACTAACAACAGTTTTCGATCTCATTTCATAAACGTGTTCAAAACCGTTCAAGCATTAACACGAACTTTAAGACTTTTTTTTTACCTTTCCGACTTTGTCAATAATTTGCCAATGCAATTAGAACCCTTCATTTCGTCATTCGCACGTATTTATGACAAGCCATTTCGTGAGACTAATAAACACGACCGGCCATTACCGTGAAACGCAAAATAAAATGACTGCGTGAGTAATCTGAAGGTAATTTTCCCCGAAAAGCCATTTATTTGCCAATAAAAGAAGCACCGGACTCTTTACCATTTTAATTAATAATTCTGGGTACGGTTGGCCGTTGTTCGGTTGTTCTTGGATACAAGTTTTTTGGGTACTCTATAAAATGGAGCCCCTCTCAGGATAAGACAAGTTTTATGGCAGCATTGCATGAGGTGTGAGTACTTACCTACCCTGAATAGGCAGTGAAGTCTATTTTTCCACCCGCGTGTACTTAGCGAGTCAGTCGTATACTTGAACGGATGATGACCCTCTGCATTAATGGTGAAGGTTTCCAAAGATTTCGTGTAGGAAACCTTTTTCTTGATTTACACTACTGTAAAGCAGCCAAGGGGCACTCTGTTTCTCCAAGTCATTTTTTTTTCTACTGTTTTAGGGAAATGACGAAGGGTTTCCCTTTGTTGTTCCAATCGTCTACGGATTATATCGCTCTGATGGTCAAATTAATGTTGGGTTTGTTGATGCCACCAGCTAACCTCTCTAGACTCCAGTTTCGGGATGATATGAATGTGCTGAAAGAGAGAAATTCGAGATTATTCCTGGAAAATTAAATTATGCTTAAGAAATGTTTTTGGATATTGCGGCGTTCAAAGAAAATATTTATTTTTATAACCTAACATGATCCCTTTTGTGTAGGTATAAAGAAAGGATTTCAATCCCTCATAATATGAAGGTATATTTTTTTTTAAATCTGTAATCCGCTTTTTTAACAACAATCGATATTCTTAAAGTTTTGAGTTTAACAGGTCATGAAATGTGTAATAAGTTGAAGTTGATTCATTTTGGAATATGAGGGGTGGGGTGGGGAGGGGAGGGGAGGGGAGGCGCGGATCCAGAGGGCAATGGATGCAATTGTGCCGCACCCCCTGAGACTCTACGTACATTTTCATATTCGAGAAAGACCCGTATAAGAAAAATTACGGCGAAAATCACAGTAAAAATTAATATGTATACTGCACCGGAGCGATACGGTCAAATATAGACTTATTTCGAGGAAGCAACCTGTAATTTGACAGTAGAAGATTCACGAATAAGATTTCTTATTTTACGAAAAGTAAAAATTTCCATTATAAGAAATATATTTTTCTAAATAGTAAAGTCTTGTTACCCTGCACTCTATGAAAGGCCTGCTCTAGCGACTAGAACAGATAGGCTACTGGGCATACGGAGCAGCAGAGCGTAGAGCTTTCCTTAGGGAAGCATGATGGCTATGAGAATAGGGTAAATAAGAACGGTGGTTTCCCATGAATCTATGGGTCACAGTGAAGCGGGCTAAAAGTAGCTCAGTAGCACCGTTCCAACTTAACCTAACATTCCTCAAATTTAATATTAAATAAATGAGAATAGGGTTCGATTATAATTCTAAACTAAAAACTAATCATATTTGCATTAGCATTTGGCTTGGGTTTTCTACAGAGATGCAATAAATACTCCTTCTTACTTGGCGATCCCACATCAGGCCTAGACTGGAATATAATTCCTATATTTGGGCAGAGGCTGGACATTACGCACTGTCAGCGTTCGATAAAGTTTAGAGAAAGGCTATTAAACTTATTTATAAAACATTGACTCTCTAAAGAAACGACGGAATTTCTTGGTCAGATCTGGTGTACCACAGGGTAGCATCATTGTTCCGTTCCTCTTCATAATTTATATTAATAACATCTCGTTGCTCCTATCTAGGTTCAGAAATTTGTATTATGCTGATGATGCTTAAATCTTTCGAGCAGTCTCCTGTGACGACGACTGTGCTATGTTTAGCTCGGATATGGGCATTTCTCATGATGGGTGCTCCAATAATCGTCTTCTGTTGAATTCCAGCAAATGTACCGTTATGTCCTTTTCCCTTGTAGGAGTCGGTCTATTTCCTTCAGCCACTCCGTGGACGGTCACACCTTGACCAGGCCCGTCTTGGTTAAAGACCTAGGGGTGATTCTGAACTTCCGTCGACGTCCTGGTTGTCAGAGCCAGTTTCACGCTTGGCTTTGTAAAGAGGTGGTCTAGGGAGCTTGATGATCCCTACTTAACGATGCTTCTTTTCTGCACTTTTGTCAGACCAATCCTGGAGTACGCCAGTCCGGTTTGGAATCGTTGTTTCGCCGTCCATATTAACCGAATTTCATCAGTCCAGCGCAGATTCCTACCTTCCTCCTTATCGTGCCAGACTAAGTCTGATTTCCCTCGACACTTTTGTTGAAAAGAGACGCAAGGTCTCCAAAATTGTTTTTTTGTATGCTTTGTTGCAGGGGTCGATTCACTTTGGCGAACTATTTAACGACGTGAGCATCTCCGTACCGGCCCGGACCTTGAGGAATCATGACTTCCTCCATGTGCCTCGCCACCGAACCCTGTATGGATTGCACGAGCCCATCGCCTCCATGTCTTGGTTTTTAAATGAATTTGCCGTCCACATCGAGTTTGGACGTTCCAGGTAGCAGCTGAACGCCCAACTTTAACTAATCATTGAACAATAAATATATATCTGTTGTAGTAGCCATTCTTGGCGAATTTTCACAAATAAATAAATAAAACCATGTCAATGAATCGTTTCCTCTTTCTTTACAGATCGAACAAGTGCTTATCTCTAGTAGAGTGAAAAAGACACCCTTATTAAAAACTGGACAATTTCGTTCCATTTGTGCAAAGTCCCACAACAAAATCCATTCTAAAATTGTTTCCTGTAAAATATCGGAAAACAAATATTTGACAAGAATTTGGAACGCTTCCAATATTTACTTTCCTATTCAAGTTAAATATTACACCAGACTTGTTCGTTTCAAGAACCACTGACCGAAATCCTTTCATATCTGTTTACCTCTGCCTAAGGTTGTACAAAAAAAAATATTACAAAAATTTGCAACTCTTTTGATTGTACTAAGGCTAAAGGGTAAAGTACTTGAAATTCTTTTTTGAACGAATACTTACAAAACTTTTCCCCTTTAATGCCGCCATTTCAATTGCTTACAGATAAAATTCATGAAAGTGCATTTCATTATGAATATTTTGCTGCATCAGAAATTTACGAGGCTTCAAACGTTTCTCGTTTTGGCCACCAACAATTTTTGAATGAACAAAGGAACAGGAAATTAAAATGTTCCGAAATGGCAAGTTGATTTTATTTTATTTTAATTACACAGCGCAAAAATTTTCTATTCTCGAGTACTTTTTAACAGCTTCAAAAATAATTTAAAACTTGTCGAGATGAAATATGAAACTCCTGGACCTTACAACGTTTCAGAACTACTTCTCTCTACTATCTCTGTCTCTTTTTAATTTAAGTTTCACATTGCAAAGCAAAGAGAAGAGCAATCATAAATTTGTTGCCAATTTTGTTAATTGCTTTACTTTTGTAAGTTCAATGGAGAATCGTAAATTGGACAACTCAACCGTAGAGAATTCAATCGAATTTCCACGGAAACTTGTCCGAACATTTCTACCAAATTTAGCTCACTTAGATTTTCTTATGAAAGAAAACTAAAGCGTGAAACGAAGGGAAACGCATTTGTATCCAAATCTTCTCGATTCAGAAGACAATTTTCTGAAGTGTATTCCTTAAATTATGAGGTAGGAAGTTCCATTGTCGCCAAATTAAATAACGATGCCTGACCCAAACTTAATAATTCTACTGGACGGGATTATCGAAACTACATACAGTATGTTCCTTAGGTCGTGTGCAAAAATGAAGGAACTGGTATATCTAGGCGAGAAATTAAAAATGTTATGTAAGGAGGGGTATCCAACTCCACCTTTCAAAGGCTTCGAGAAACTGAAAGGGTTCAAACATTTTCGACTCAAGCGGATGTCAATGTTGCCCGAATTTCGGATGAAATAAAGAAGAGGATTCTTGAGGCAAGCAACTGATCCTACTACAAATACAAGGCACATAGCGTGTAGCGTACGGTTGAGTGCATCGACAGTTTAAAGAGTGTTACGAAGAGAAGGACGTTTCCATGTAACTCCTGTGCAAGAATAGGACTCATCAACATGACGGAGCACCAGCACATTGCGGAAGTAACGTACTCCACTGGTTGAATGGAAATTACAGGGGGGCAGCTAGATACGGTGACGTGGTACTTTTCTTTGGTCGGCTCGTTCTCCCGTCCGAACGCCACTTGATTTTTATTTCTGGGAACCATGAGAGAAATGGTAGAAGTTGCAACAAGAGATGAACTCATAACAAGAATTTTAGAAGACAAGTATGCTCGTCTGCAAAAGGTACCATCCAAGAACGCATCAAATGGGCTAGGACTTCTCAAGAAGCAGAATTGTACGATTTGTTTTTTATCACAAAAGTAAACAAATATACTTTGATTAATCTATTTTGGAAAGATTGAATCATGAAGGCAAATAATATGCAATCAGTCTTACCATTGTCTTGGATTTTAGCACAAAGAAAAAGCAAACTGCACAAAACCATTCTCGAATTTTCGGGAATTTCCGTCCATAAAGTAAACTATAAGAATTTGAATGGAACAAGGAAAGAATAATTCTTTTCTTTCTCAAATATCAAAAGATCAATTTTACAAAAACCTCGAATAAATAGTCAAACAAAACAAATTCTTCGCCGTTTTTGCATATCTCTCATTTCATTACTCATCAAATCATCATCGTCATTGGTAATTTGCACAAAAAGGCCACAAAATTGCGATTTCACACCTGCACCTAATTCGAGTTGAATATATCAGAACAAGGTAGAATTAATCTACCGTTTTAGAATCGGCGAAAAAACCACGTCAATCTTGTATCTGACCAAGAATTTGTGATAGAACTAAGCCAAGTACACATAAGATCAATTCTATACTTGAACTGGCTGAGATTCTGTATGTTAAGACACCTCAAGTTCATCCGTTGGAGGACGTTTTTTTTTTCACGCTACAATCAAACGTTAAAACAATTCTGTAATGGTCGTGCTGAACACCTCGGATCCATGTACGTTGGGTTTTTGCGTTTACCTACAAATCATCTTCGTTCATTTGAAGAACGCAACTGTGGATTTTTTTTTTTTTTAATTTTTCTTGTTAGTGTTTGGCGCAGATATGTTACAAAGGTGAAAAAAGCGAACCTCTGCCCAGAGGGGCAGTCCTCCAGAAGCCATTAATTTTGTTCTTTACGTTGTTTTAGAGGCTTTTTTATTTCTACGGATATGTACACCCAGTCAGACCGATCAGCGACCAACCGTCGTGTCATTACATGCCAATCGGTGCGAAGTTTATTGCACCCCAAGCCCCCAGCGACTAAGTTGGCATCGAAGGCGCCACAATGAATTCTCTGCAAAGGTCTAAATACCTTCATTAGGCTAGAGAACCGTAGGAATTACCTATTCGTATAAGAAATAAAAAACACCTTTCGTCGGCGGATCTGCAATGGAAGTTTACCCTACAGAATCCAACCAACGGCGGCGGCAGGAGCGTAATGAAGCATTGGACATGTCGATTGAGGAGGCTCCAACTATAGCACAGTTCAAGCGACCTGCAAAGTCACCGCTTCTAACTTCAACACATGGAAATTTTGCAATTTTGTAGAAAACTGGGAAACACGCAACGAAAAACAAATTGAAAAGAGGTTCTTGAACTTGGAGGAGGAAGATTGGGATCCATTCGATTGCCAATTTAAGCGCGGATCGAGCCCCATCTTATTAAAGTGATCGAAACATTTAATCGAAAATCGCAATCCAGAGAAGTGATGGCATCGACACGTATCCAGAAATAGATTTCTAGATAAGGCCAAGAATTGAGGAAATTCTAAGACTTGCTAATCCAGTATCATTGGAGGATCTCTTTCAGCTTGAGGTTTTCATTTCCTAGAAACGTTAGATTAACCGCACAATAGCAGAAATTACCTTGAGTTCGCTTTTTTCTTGTTTCGATTATTAACGCCGTCTGACTACCCCATGACCATGCCATATTGAATTTTTTCTACATCGGTTTCATGTTACTACCGACTGTTATTGCCTTTATGTTGCAATTAAATTCAAAATATGCGATGCGGACGGGGAATATGGAAATTTCCTGGTTTTAATTAAACTTGTCATACAAAGTAAAGTGACGTTTATGTAGACGAAATGAGCTTAATTTAATGGTAAAACTTCCACTCAACTCCATGCACAGAAACAAAAGGAAGAAGATCCATGTTTAAAGTGAACAATTTTCCGACTTCCTACTTTCTCAGCAAACTCACTTTGACACTCACTTGACAACTAAACCACGCGAAATACTTATATCAATTAATGTCAATTTAACGTCAAAGTAAAGCAAATTTACAAATTGTTTAAGCAAATTTGCGGTTACACGCGTTGATATTTTCAAAGGATTATCTTATTTGAAGTTTTCGAGACTTTGAATAATATTTCTGAACGGCACGTCAAAATCAGACTTGTTTTTAAATTAAATGACGTCATTAGCAAAATAGTTGTCTTACTAGTGCGAGAAAAAATCTAGGACACAAATATCTTTGGGTTGCAAAGTTCTGAAATTTCCTTTCCTTTCTTTTTTCTTTTCGTGGAATATTGCGTTGCCTTTTCACTCACCGTTCAAGTGAAAGCTGAAATAGGCTGCTCGCCTAATATGTATGCGGGGTAACCCCATGTGCCTCTGAAATATTTTTCCCGTAGGAAATTAACTTGTACGAGGACTGTCCAATCGCTGGTGCAACAATCACCGTGCATTTGAAAGCTGTCTAGATGGTTCCTTTCAGCGCACCTTCGTTACGCCATTTGATGGTAAGGGGTAAGTTCGGATGAACAGGAAGTGCGTCTCGATTAGTACTAGACTTACGTTCGCTTTTATGAAAACGGGATTACTGTTTCTATATGAGATATTGGTGCATTTGATTGTAAATGGTGTGTAAGGGTTGGAATTATTCATTTCATTTATATCTAGTGTCGTGGCAACAACTCGACTCAAAGCGACACGTGTGAGGAGCGACAAAAGTGAAGACGGAGCGAAACGTGTAAACCGGTCTTAGACAGCAAGTTGGTCCGTGTGTGCCTCAGAATGTTTTTTTCTTTAGGAAAGTATCTCGTGGAATATTGCGTTGCTCGTTCACCACTCATAGTTCATATTAACTGGTGCGAAGGCGCCTCGCTCATCCCTCACTTACGGTGCATATGACAGCTGAGTTAGGCAGCAAATTTGTCCGTCTATGCCTCTGAAATTGGGTCCTTTAGGAAAATACCTCATGGATGGTCGCTTGTCTATCACTTATGTAATATGGAAGATAAGTGGAATGGTCGGCTGAGCCTATAAAAATGCCGTTCTTTAGTAAATTAACTTCGCCTGGCTCATCCTCTAATTAAGGTTACATGCTCAAGCAAACGCTGTGTTGCTGGTATAAAGTGTAGGGCCTCGTGTACAATGCTATGGGTTTCTGTTTTTGCGATCTCACTAAGCATAATTTGGTGCTGAATAATCGATGACAAGTAGAGAAGTGGAAAATTAACACTCCAATTAGCACTATTATAGCGCCATTTTGATGCCACAACCCGTACGACCCGGTGATTTGTTGGACTCAGTTCACTCGCAACCCTGATTCTTATCTGAAATCATAGTTGAAGTCGGCTGAGTTTAAGAAACTGACTATTTCCTTAATCTTAACATCCGAGATTGCCTTCAGGTTTTCAAAGAAGTACTCCCCCATAGCCCTCTTTCTGACTCTGGCAAGAGCCGGATATTTACATAGAAGGTGAATAATGGTTTCTTTTTCGTTCACGTTGTCTCAACTGCGACAGTGTGTATTGTAAGGGGTTCCCAGCCTAGCTGCATGCTCGCCTAAAAGACAGTGGCTCGTACAGCCCGCAGTGATTTTTGCGATAACAGCTCTCGGTCTACTTTTATTATAACTTGGGCAGGTTGCCCATGCTTTCAGTGCGCTCCATCTTGTATTTGTCAGCGCCAAGGAATGTAAAAAGCGAACCTAGTTAGATACGAATATCTTCAACATGGCCACGTTGTAGAGCTGCACCCGGTGTCCGGAAACCCAGTGCAAGGTTACGTTAAGCAGACTACCCAAGAAGCTAAGTAATACCCGACAGTCCTGTGCCACCCTAAAATATATGGTAACTGAGTCAAGCGCTCTAATGGCAGCCTGAATATCTCGCTCGATGTGTTCGGTAGACGATAAGACTTCGATATATTCAGTGTCTCAGAGAACACTCCTGTACCAACACCTTGTTCCATCTTAGAACCATCCGTGAATATTACGGTATCATAGTTGCTGGCCGGTTTCGTTATTCTCCATTCCCTTCTATTTGGAATCCTTACACTGGATTCTTTTTCAAAATTTATGACAGGCGTAACGTAGTCAGTTGAGGCATCGGCCAGTCTTTTAGCTGCTAATCTGAAGATGTTGTTGTGGCCATAGGGCATAGTAACCCAGCGCCCAGATTTTTTGAGTCTGAAGAGCTTCGGTTGGGGTGGAGCACAGGGCACCGGTAGTGCCGATGCAAGCGGTTCTTTGCACTCTACTTAGCTTGGTTTAGTTATAAGCCTTACTCATCGCAGGCCACCAAACCAGTGTATAACCACAGCGTCATCTTAGGTTGCAGACCCTATGTTTTACTAAAGGTATGTCTCGAGGCATAGAGGGCTATACATGCCTTCTTTACCCGCTCCTCTATGTTTAGTTTTCAGTTCAGTTTGGGATCCATAATTAAACCCAAATACCTGGCACTTGGCATGCTACCGGTGCTTGCTAATGTTTTTAATTTGATTCTTTCCTTTAATTGAGTTCTATTTCCAAAACCTAAATTACGTTATTCTTGCAGTCTTTTCTTATATAAACAACGAGAGAATACCACAATCAATCATTACGAAAACGTGCCGTGTCAACTTAACTGACATTAATTGGGCGCTATAATTTCTTTTTACCTGTAAGAGGTGCATTTAACTCAATTTTTTAGGTAATTTACAAATTACACAGGAAGAGATACTGCGTGAGGATTGTGCCACAAAATTACAGGTATATGCAAAAACATATAATTTGCTGTCATGTCAAATTTAAAGCTGAAATACATTGCGTTAAAGTTAAATAACTTACGCATGACATTTGATATTTTCCTTATGGTTTTTATAATGCTTTCTTTTTAAGTAAACAATTAAATAATTTTGTTATTCGATTATTTTTAGTCAACAACAATTGTTAAGATTCACAAGACCGGTCGATTCATGCTGTAATCGAATCCGCACTTAAATTTGATACTTTCCTGCAAATTCCTTTGAATACTGATGTCTCTCCTTAGATATGCAAATATATTTAATTACCTTAAGCTTCTTAGCTTAATTACGTTCTGATTGTGTTAAAATTTAAAAATAAAATTACCGTCTCGGCTTACACGTTCCCGTGAAGGACGACACCATAAAGTGGAGGGAAATTTAAAATCTTTGAAATCCATAAAAGCGTGAAAAAGCTTGAAGGTTAGATATGATCTCATAATTTTCGCGGATAATTAAAATTTCCATAAAAAATGTTTGCTTTGCTGTAAAATGTGTTTAAGCGTAAAAATGTGGCTTTTCTTGTCTTCGCGGATATTCTTAAGTTTCTAGTGAGTTATGACTAATTCTGTCTTGATTGAATGCTCGAAAGGTGGTGATGTTTATCAGTTAGACAAAAACATGTCCAGTGCCGTGTCAATCAAAAATTTCTATAATCGACGATGAGGTGATTGCGATTATAATACATATCCCATCCATGGTCGTAGGTTGTTATTTCATCTGATGATTTGCTTACTTTTGAATTTTGATGACTACATTACAACTCGACTGAAATTTGAATAGAGCCAAATGTAATATCGATTGAAGTTTTCAAGTGCAATTTAAATAAGGTATCATTTTTATACCACTTACGTTGAGTACTGTCGAAATAGTTTGAGTCGAATTGGAGGCCTTTTAGAACTTACTCAAAAAAATTTGATTTACTCCACGATGAACTGACGTAGAATGATTTGTTTTACTGCACGATGGGATGGATGGGATGGACACGAAATTTAACAGGTTTTTGTTACTCTAAAAATATTAAGTAAAATCGACCCTAAAACATGAAGGCAAAAAAATAGTAAAAACCTGTAAAAAAGAAAATACAAGACATTTTTAAATGCCTCCAAGCGAGTGCCAGTTCTAAGAAAAGTTCCTAAAATTTTGACAAATTCCGAAACAAAACCTACAGCTAAACCTAAACAAACGTACGCACTGAACCAAAACCGAGAAAAAAATTAAACTAGAACACAATTGTCTGAGTGTTCCGAGAGCGTAGATGCAGCACAAGGCTAAGTTCCGACTTCAGGAGACGCTGTTTCCAAGCAAATGCCCTCTTCATAGAACCGTTCGCCACTTTTCTAGACCCTCTGGGATCACTCATCCAAACAAGTTCAAAACGAATGCACAAACATTTCGAACCACTTAGAGTCCCGCGGGACCAGTCTGCAGAGTCATTGACGTCTGCAAACTGCTATCAACATTCTCCCAGTTCTACGATTCCAAAATGAGACTTGTCCTTCCCGCAGCACTTGCAGCAATACCAAAGCAAAGAGAAGTTTCGTGGACAAGCTGATGCAAATCTCCGGCCTGTTATTTCCAGTGAAACACAAGGCTTCCGTTCCTCACCGACGATAAAGCTTGCCAGGTGCAATTGAATCTGTCGGCTTTCGTTGCCAGCAACTCTAGATGTAACCGCCTCCTCAACCTGGCAACGAAGTGATACACTTAAGAATGTGTGTGAAACTGTAGGTTAGTGGGCTGTGGACCAGGCTCAATCCGCATGCATTACAGAAGAATTATTAATTTAGCAAGTGTAAGGATAAAGCTTATCAAGCAATTCACTTGTTTACATGTCGTTGGCCCCAGTAGAAACGAAAAGTCGAGCAGATAAACTGGCACATATCACTAACAAGATTATTAATGTCGCTGAGAGGGTAGGGACGAAGAGGGACCCGGATAAAGTGGTCTGTTTCGGCAAATCTCGCTAGAGGGATGTAAGTGAGTAAAAGTCTCACACTACCAGAGACAATCGGGTCTCCTGGTGTCTTTGGAAGATTTTCACGCAAAAAATAAATAAAAATAAAAAAATAAATAAAAAAAAGACCTAAAATTGATCCTTGAGGCACATCTTACACCAGGTAGTGTCTATATCTGCTAATGGTTCAAAAATTCCGCCAATGTTCAGCCTCTAGCTCTGAAGCCCATAAACATTATAAGGGGAGTCTCGCTCGCAGATTTTAATCCAACTGGCTTTGAGCGCGCAACTTCCCAAGGCTCTATCTCCGAAACTATTACTCCGATCGACTTGAAAATTTAGGACAATATTCTAGAGATGTTGTAGAATTTAATAAGATTTTTGAAGCCGATTGGAGAAGGAGATTACCTTTACTATATTTACTGTCTAACTATGGTATGCATGAGCCTATAAATCGCATGTGTAGAGCCGTGAATATGTGTTCTATTTTTGACCTGTCTGTTACTAAAGAATTGTTTAAACGATCTCTGTTGTAAATTAAAGAGGAGTGCTGTAAACGAGTGAGAACATAGGGCAATATTGCTGTCACGGAGATGGAGTTGGATCAATTGTTCGAGACCAAGTCTCCCCGTGGGTTTTTGAAATTGAATTAAAAAATTCCGCTCCGTCTCTGGGCTGTTGTCTAACTCGCAGCAATGCAAAGGCAAGACTTTCTCTATCCCTCACTCCCCTTACCCTATTTCCCTTCCGGCCAAAACCATGCTAATGCATCAAAGGGTTGTCCCCTAGGCTTTTTAAAAAGTTAGCGCGCTTGCCTCTAGAGCTAGTTTTGTGCGTAATGGAAACTAAGTACTCTAAGAAGCTGATCATTTAAGGGAGCTCTCTACTTTACTAGCAGTGTGCTTGGTTGTTCCTTTCTTAAATCTAAACAGCAACTCATAAACTCTAATTTATCTTCAATTTTACTTGACCACACCTAAACAAATGTCCAATGAATATTTTCACTTAAAATCGACCGCAAAGAAACCGATTTTTTCAAAGAATTTTATTACCTGAACGTACTTTGGTTCCGCACACATTCCCTTCATAAAGAAATAAAAAATTATTCACTCCGGAAACAATTCAGCTAATTTAAAACCAAATAAATTGAACATAATTTGTTTCACCCTTGAACGCAAAAATTTCTTCCCCTCAGCGTTTCAATAAAGTTCGTTGACTCACTCCTTTCCTCAAGGGTAATGACTCAGCACCAGTTACCAGCACTGACAGGTGTTTTTAATTTGTCCGTAATCCCAGGTAACACGCAATTGTGGAATTTCATAGAATCGGGAATTGTAGCCATTGTTTTCATATTGTAGGAGATTTTGTCTTTCCGTCCCCAATTCCTGCGTTATTACATAATTTATCTTCCAAAAAATTGCAATAAATTATTTCTGGAGCGAGCAAAGGTCGATGAATCTTAGTGTGGTAGTTAAAGCCGCCGCGCATCAGTGAAGCATGTCTCTGGTTTATTTACTAAAATTTATTGCTTTAATTTAAAAGTTGTGTTCCACCAGGATGGCGGGTTAATAATGAGACAGGACTGTCAGTTTTAATAGCTACAAGGAGCTATTATTTGTTCATATATGCATGAAACGATGATGGTTCTGGTCCCCATCTGAATCCACTGTGAAACGGAACAGATGGTGTCATTAAATGCTGTAATTCTTGTAATTATTTTCATTCCTAAAGTGTACTTAGCCCATTAGATCAATAGCGCGTTTCCCACCACACCTTTAAGCCCCCGGGGAGTTAATTTTGCTCCCGTTCTTTCTGATGGTCGACGAATAAAATCTCCAGCGAAACTGTGCGCTAATGACGTGAAACTAAAAGAGACTTTAATCTTATAGAAATAAGCCTACTTAGTCAATAATGGCACGCCTTTTTGCTTTTGAAACACCTCACGCAACATTCAAATTTCGCAAAAGGACAAAACGACTCGGTTGTACTAAATTTATGATATGCAGATTGTACTACGTCAAGCGCAATTAGAGCCCTATGCCGCGGCTAAATTAACTTCGATTCAGTTTCGTGATTGATATGTTTTGTTTTGTCATGCTATGGTTGCTGTTTTTTTGTACATAAGAACGGTCAAGGCTTCATTTTAGCTTTTATGGTGTGAAAAGTAGTCCAAGTTTTTCTGTTTTTATGGATGATCCTCTCCCACCACTGTTCCCGGGCCAAGTAATGGCACCATGATTGCTTTTATACACGCACAATTTTGGAAAATAGTAAATTATTGCATCAATTTATGATATCGTTTCGTAACCCTATTTTAGCCCATTCGATGTACTCAATATTTAACGATGTATGCGGTCTGTCGTTACCGGGGTGGCAAATAACGTCTTTACGATTTATCAATTATGGTTGCTTCTCTGTAAGTGTGCTCCACAAGAGAGAGCCTTTCCATTAAAACACATGATAAATTTTTTATTGTGACAATGTTCAGAACATCAACGTCAAGTAAATTCCAAGTTGAGACTTTAAAAATATTGCGAGAAATACTATGAAAAAATAGAATTCCTCAATCTTTTCCTATGGTTTACTGTATAGCAAGTTTTGGTTTGTTTACACCACCAATGCTCAGCTGTTCGTGTCAGCTTCCGGGCTTGTATCTAGAGTAGGCTGTGGAACTGCTTATTTTGACACAGAATTTCGTCGGTTGTTCGATCTAATTGTCGTAATTATGTATACACTAGTGTGGATCTAAGGGGGGAGTGAATCCGAACCAGGAAAATCGTAATTTTTCTTTTTCTTAATGAATGCTTAGAAAAGATGTTATTGGTGAAAATATTGTAGCAACATTTGAACTTCTCGCCAGTTCAGTCGTATTTTTCCAAAAAAAAACTCGCCAAATCTCTTGTTCGTTCTTATACCAAATTTCATATTAATAGGTTTATAAAAACCTAAACTTAATGTGCATAAGTCGACGGATGAACTTCTGTCGTTGCCATACTAAAGTGTTTAACAATCGTTAACAAATGTTATCCAATTTCGAGTTTCGATGTAGAAATCCAAACCTCACCACCGCGACAAAGGGTTTCACCTATAACTTTTATTTTCGTAAATGGGGTAAGTTGTTCTTCCGTCCCATGCCCCACAAGGAGAGAATCAGGTACTGCACTATTTCCACATTCGCTTTTACTGTTTAAAATTGGAACACAACCTGCCACAACCGATTTTCTTCGAAATTATCTGATATAAAATTCTTGTCCCCCACCTTATCTCCGAAAGTATCGCTCAGAAAGACCTTAAAAAATTACGAACACTGAAAATAAGTTTTAGTTTTAATGTAAATAATCACGATTACACTATGTTAGTTTTGGGAAACTGAAAGAAAATGTCATCAAGTGGGGTGTCAAATGAAAACTTGTAAAAGCAGAAAATCTTTTAAAACTTTTACATGATTTCATAAAAAAAAATATCAGTTAAGTGATTATGAAAGTAAAAAGGACAAGCTTTCAAAGAAACCCATGTTAATACAAATTCCATCAGTTTTCACGGAGATATAGTATTTTAAACTACTGAGAGAAATTTTTTCAATATTTCTGGTGATCCCACTCGTGATAGTTTTTATTTAATCTACACCTTATTTCAAATTTTTTTAAGTTGCACTTTTGGATAGAGGATGGGGAGATCAATTTAAACATTAAAATTAAAAATCGGTTGTAAAAATTGTATCTCAAAATCACTTAAGCCGAAACAAAGTTGTTTTACATTTATACGACACAATTATAACTTTGATTACATCTTCATCAAATTCGACTTGTCGACCAGAGCGGATGGAATTTTATAGCTGAATTTCAAAATTAAAACAGCAAAAATATCTTCTATTTTCCAATCGACGCTATGCACACCCCCTAGGGCAACATCAATACGACGAATGTTGCACCGAAATCGGTTTGGTGCACTGTGAAATATAGATTGAAATCACATAACAGCTGATGCGACGAGAAACTTGACGGCTCGAATAACATGAAAATCCAAGCAAAACATCAATTTCATTGTTGGCAGTACTGAGTGCGACCGACAGATTTCAGAAATAGAAATGGATGTGCGACAAAAATTTTCGTCGCATTGCTGTGTCGCATTCAATGTGCAAATCAATGGTTTCTAAATTTGTCTCACTGTCGTATGCAATCTGTTTCAGCCTTAATCCCAAACTCAATTAAATTTATACAAAACACCAGCTATCAAAATTAAATTAGGGTTGCCCGATCAGATATTCTTTGATTACTCTGCGCCCTTGCACATTTTAAAGAATTTAGAGGAAGCTTCTCAGTGCAACATGAGAGAAGTATTCTGAAATTCGCAACGAAAATTGGTACCTTTAATTTAAAAAAAGGTAGCGCACCACCGATCGCTACACGATATCAATACGATGTGAGACACCTTAATGTGGTAACCTGGAACCGGTGTGGTTTATGCGAGGCTTTCAATGTCCGGATTATAACCTAACCTATGTAGACTGTTGAAAAAAATAAAGTAGTAGGGTATCTTCGTAGGGTTGGGTTCTCCATTCCCAGCAAATTTGCTGGAAGCATTCATTATTAACCGACGATAGTGACAATAACTACAATGCACGCTCATGACGTAGGTATATTTTAAGCACTAATCCTAGACAATTCTGGAAATTCATTAGCTGTAAGCGCAAATGTGAGAGCTATCCCTCCTCTTTAAAGTTCTGTGACTGCAATAGCAACGACCCCTTTGTCGCTCGCTAACTTATTTGCTGACTTGTTTCGTTTTGCATTCTGTAATTCCCACTATGATACTTGACAGGCTGAGAGTAAAAATAACCTATCTACAAGGTCCGAGCAAAAGCGGATTAGAAAATGTTCCGCGCAAAAGCAAACCGCTTGAGATTTCTGGCAAAAACGAGCCAGAGAAATGTGAAATGTAACTTTATCTTGTTTCACCTAAAATTACAAAACTTCACGTCATTTTTGACATAGGAAATCAACACTTTTCGAATAATTGAAAATACCTATTCATTCCAAGAACATTCACTATCAAATCCCGCGTGAAAACAATTTAATTTCGATAAACTCTTCTCAAACCGGAAAGTCAATAAAATCGATTTGAAAAAGCAATTGAAGACTTTGAGAAAGTACTTTAAGGAAGTCAGCGAAGCTCTTAGCAATTTCCCCATTTTATTGTGAAAATATTTTCAGAATTTACACGAAAAAAGGGCAATTTCGTATCAAGGGAATAGCAGACCTACAGCGATGATAAGTGAATAATAACCCACGCCCACTTTGTTGGGTAAACAACTGACAAGAGTCGATCCCGTGTGTGCCTTCAGAAAAAAAAGGAAGAACTGGTAGACATTTTCTCGAGGAAGAATTCATCACTTGCGATATGTTTTAGGGCTGACACGAAATCCGGAAATGACAGCCACTCGTAAAACATAAGCATTTCAGAGCAGACAGACACATTCAACCTATTCCAGAGAATATCCGGGAATTTATTAAAACCTGAGTTAAGGAAAGGCGGATACTCGAACGATGTTACGTAGGCAAAAAGAAAAGCAGACAAGACAACCTAGACACACATGGTAAAAATACACTTAGCAAGTCATCAAAAATATGCCATGTCGGTGTAGTACCAAAATCTAAGTATCTTTTCGGTAACATTGCAAATGATTGACTTACTCAAGACATTCATCCTCATCCTTAGCTGACAGGTGGGATTTTGGTATTCCTGGTTGTATTATACGGAACATAGTAAGCAGCAGTATAATTTACCGGAGATAATGAAAAATCTTGTAAGATGGAGAACAGGTTTCGAGAAATATGGTAACATGCAAACAATCCCATCTTCTATGACACGCGACGGTGCATCCATAGATACTCCTGGAAAACTGATTAGCATACCGAATCTGCTATAAATCAATCAGCTGTCTCATTTTGAAAATTGCATCGTTAAATCGTCTGCAAAAAATGCTCTTACGTACTTGACTAATTTAGAATGAGTTACGATTCAGGTAAGTAACCTCCGCGTAGGTAATACTCCTTTTATCAATGTTATGAAGAGTTTGCGATAATAAAGCGCCAAGAAAATCGTGACGTGCCCAGATGCTTAGCAGATACATAAAATAAAACTCATTTAACAGTCGAGTCATGCATATCCATTTTTTTTGTGTGTTTACAGTCACTGGTCGGGTTGTAGAAAGTGAAAACGGAACTGGTGAACAGAATTGACTACACTAATCGCGCACTATGATGTAATTCTACGGAGGAGGATTGTTTTCGGTAATTGTATAATTTTTTTAGTACGCCACTTAACATTGTATAATTCAATGAGCTCCAAACAATTGGCATGAACATTAAGATCGTGTAAGTCTTCAAGGTTTATGACAAGGTCTAATCGATGCAAAGTGGATACAATAGATAAGAGCAAAATGCAGTTGCCTTGGACGATAGATACATTATTTATCAGGAAGGTGTATATAAAGATGATTTCTGGTTATATACTCAGGGTTTAGGTCTAACTAGCTAGTGCCTTCCTGGATCATTTTCATCTCCTCACTTCCATTCACTTACACTTCTTCTGAGTTCTGCTACCTAGGTTTAATTATTGGGATTTCTATATTGAATCACGTTGGCCACAACCATGCTAAGAAAGTTATTAAAAGTAAAGAGAATGCTATGTCTTTAGCGTCTAACTTGCTTCCAATTAGCTTGTCCAGTTTTTTTGCCAGTCTCATCTCGGCACCAGGAAAGCTATAGGATATAGCACATAGATTTACGCCGAGATTCTTTAAAGAAAATTTTTAAATTGAATTTTCGTTTTTTTTGGCAATACTAAAAAACAGAAGCAGATAGGGAACCTTACTAGACTTTGTTGGAGAGATATTTTGCCACCCTTTATTGACACCAATTTCATTTGTTAGCTTGCCCAAATAAGGTAAGGTTTACAATGGCGGTAAAAGCCAGACCAGAGAGGGCAGAGATCATACCGTGTCCATAGAGAGATACAACCGTCTGGGAGCTAGTACCTAGTATTTCCTTACGTAAGATGACGTTGTGGTTCAATACATCGGTGGTGCGTCCAATTCTCGCCTATGGTTCGCTGGTTTGGTGGTGTCCGATTAGTAAGGCTTATAACCAAACCCAGCTAAGTAGAGTGCAAAGAACCGATTGCATCGGCATTACCGAGTGCTTCTGCATCTAATTCCACTTGATCACTAAATCAAATTCCAGGCGTCATAAAGTGCTCAAAAAATCTGGGTGCTGGGTTGCTAAGCCCTATGGCCACAGCAACATCTTCAGCTTAGCACCTAGAGGTCTGGCCTATGCCTCAACTGACTACGTTACGCCTGTCATAAATTTTGAAAAAGAATTCAGTGTAAGGATTCCAATTAGAAGGGAATGGAGAATGACGGAACCGACCAGAAACTATGATACCGTAATAAGATGGAACAAGGTGTTGGTGCAGGAGTGTTCTCGAAGACACTGAATATATCCCCAACCTTAGGACCAAATTATTATCCTATTAGCAATGGGGGGATCACACTCTATACGGCAGCAAAAGAACCATTTAAATCGGTCACGCGTTACAAAGTTAGGTTCCACCCCCACCCCACCAACATTTTTTTTACTCGTGATATCAACCAGGGAACATACTCTACTCAACCGAAAAAGAATTAACCAAATCGTTCCACGCTTCTTGTTAGCTATGGGGGATCATACTCTGTACAACAACAAAAAGAACACATAAAAAATATACACGTCGAACTTAGAACCTCTTTGTTTTTGGGGAGTAGGTTAAAAATAGAATTTTACCGAAATTGTTTGTCGGTTGGTTGGTTATGCGGACCATTTGGTGCCGAAGCACCAAGTCCACTCGGAGGCCATGTAGGTAGTCCCATTGTGAATGCCCTTAAAAGAAAATAAGTCAGTATCGTAAGAACTTAAAACCATCCAGATTTATGTAAGAATTTATTGAAATTCACCAGTAAGCTAAGTTTCCAAAGAACACGCGAGTCATCCTTCTTTTAGAACTGGATATTTACAGAGTAGGTGCATTATGGATTCAGTTTCCTCCTCGTCTCTGCAACTTCTACAGAACTTATTTGATGGTACGCCGATTCTCATGACCATAACTCCTTTGTTCAGTTATGACACCGACAGGTGATTGGACGCACCTTCTATCGAAGGATAAGGGACTAGAAGTTCTGATATTATTATGTTTCGGCCAAATTCTTCGTATTGTGGCACAATAGGTAATATTTTCCCACCGTTCCGAAGTCTTGATGGAATAGTATCTCTCGATTTGACTTTTCGCTATGTTAAGAGGAGGGTGAACTCTGTCCGTGATTGTGTTTATATCTGTATTTGAATGTTTTTTGGCCAGCTCGTCGGCTTTTTCGTTTCCGTCTATGTCGACATGTCCTGGAACCCAGCAGATGTTGACCGTATGGTCTGACAAATCTCTTAAGGTTCTGATACAGTCATATTGTTTGTTACAAGGTCAATTAAATTGTGGTTGGCTAACAGTTCGGAAGCTGTTTGTGAACATTTCCATGTATATGATTCTCTCTTTCTAGTTCCCGTAACAAGTTGTGGCGCATGGGGCGGGAGAAGAACTTCACTTGATTCTAGACAAGTTGCTCTACAATTTAAGGTGGATTGCGAACCACCGACATGACTCTGCAACCCCACAATGCTTATTATCGTAATCTCTTCTCGGCAAAAACCAATTAGAGGCAGGGGTTAACCTGGGACTCCGGGGATGTAAAGCCGATACGTTATCACTTATTCCGTCAACAATTGTGTTTTTGATATCATCATAAATAGGAAATGAAAAAGATTTGACAATTTGTAAAATAAGAGCATATTCATATGGGTGTTACGTAAAGATCCGGAAACTTGTTCGCACTTCCAAGAAATTTCATTAATAACGTTTCTACCCTGAACTCAAACTTAAACCGATCCAAGCCCCATTGACCGTGTCCTCACTTTGGTTTTACAAGTATCTTAAATTGTCTTAATATTCACAAAAGATACGTACAATCGCTTGCTTTTCAAACAAAGAGGCCACTAATTCCAATTGACATTTTCACGGCTGCAATAATTCTTTTAGTATGAAAAAAACATAGGCAAACAAATGTAACCTTTAAGTGACCTTTTCACCGATGTCCACAGAAGCAAAAGGAATTGTTCCCAGAGAATTAAAAAAGTAAGAAGCAAACAAATTGCCGGAGCGGAACAGATAGGAAAACTCAGCGGGAAGCGAGGCAAAAGGCTTTTTTTTTATTAAAGACTTGTCAAGATATGAATGGTTCTAATGAATAGTTATAGATGGCTTAGTCAGATGCACTCGTCTGTTATGTTCCTTTGTTGCAAATATGCAAACTGCACTTTGTTAAGTTCCAGAAGAATCCATTAGGCGCGCTCATAGTTGTGTTCTCGTCAGCGTTTATTTTTCCCCCCTTAGTGGAGTGCAAAGCGGTGGGGGGAGATGAAAGAATAGTGGATAGGGCGAGTGGTTCGTAGTTTCAGAAAATCCGACATCCAGCGCTGCACCGGAACAAGAAAACTAAGGTACAAATTGCAACAACAAAAAAATAGAGAAAAATGGATAGAGGAGAGCTTTTTGATTACCGAGAAGAGGATTTTTGAGGAAATACCTTCCTCGATGATGACTTCCCTTCCGCATTTCTAGTGCTGACTGTTGGGTACTTAGTTCATTTTTTTTTTTTTACAAAAAAACAACAACTCGAAACTGGTTCAGTACATGGTCGAGGACGACGACTATGTTGTTCTGCACCGAGTATTTCAGAATATTTCGTAGGTTTGGATGATAGTTTTATCCTCCAGAATCTTTTAGTGGAAAATCTCACGTAGGTGTATAAAACAAGTTCTGGTTTATTTAAGATAAAGAAAGGGTTGCATGTGCACAGTTTCCACAGAACAATGTACGTTGTGCACTACCCTTTTGCATAAAATGTGCTTATTCGTGTGAATTATAAGAAGGTCGTGTTATGGAACGGATTGAAAAACAGGTAAAATAAGGGGATGTCATTGAGTACTGAAACTCGTCAATTTCAAAGTGTTGATTGGTTGGAAAAAAGCATTATTGATGAAAAATTGTTAAATTAGAGTGTAGATTAGCTACTTTAAAGCAAAATATCCTGTAGGTGAAAGTTGATAGCTAATAGAAATCATATTAGTCGGTGGCATCTGGGCTACCGACAGACTACAAAGGAGCGGCAATATGGAAATGTGGTAAATTTCCTCTTAACGTAAGTAAATATAGTTACGTTATGCACCGCCCAGCTAGGCCCATATTGACTACCAAAATATGTTGGATGAACTCGTAGCTGATTCCCAAAGAGAAGCCCCGCCCCGTTGATTATTGCTGAAGACTTTAAGAGACTTTAACGTATGGGCAACGGAATCGGGAAGCAGGACCACGAACGTAAGAGAACAACATCTCCTGGAAACCTTTTCTGCCCTCGACAAAGTCGTAGGTGTAGTACTTATCAAAATATTGGAACGCGGGTTCGATCATAGACTTAACCTTTGTGAGCAATTCTTTTATTCAAGATATATTATAGTGGGGCAGCGAAAAGTAGGTAGGGAACGATTTGTGGAAACGGTAAGCACACCCCGGAAATTGTAGCACAGCAGCTTAAACCGTAAAAGAAGGGGCGCGCCATACTATTGGTGAAATGATAACATATCTATATAGACGCTCAGAACCGAATGTTTAAAGGCGAGACGTAAAGTCCAGAGAGTCACGGGTAAACTTTAATTCGATAGCAGTCTTCAAGGGACGTAGTCATGCCTTAGGAAAGATCGTCAAAACCAATAAACAGGAGTGCTTCAAACAAGTATGCGATGAGGCCGATGTCAATCCGTGAGGTACTGCTTATAAGGTTTTTTTTAGGATGGGACCAAAGCCTAGGGGACCTTCTCGAGGTCCCGCAACTACTGTAATTTTCAGTACAACTTTGATGGTACTTGTATTCAACGGGTGGAAGGAGTGAAGGACTTGGGTGTGTACCTTAATAGACAACTTACTTCATCCCCCACATTAATAATATTGCTTCCAGGGCCAACTCTATGCTAGGATTTATCCTTCGTTGGTCCAGGAAATTTCCTACCCCTTACATAAGATTTCGTCTGCATACATCCCTTGTTAGACCACTGATGGAGTATGCTAGTCCGGTTTGGTCTTCGTTTTACAGATCTCACATTAAACGTATTGAATCCGTTCAGCGTAGATTTGTGAGATCGGCTCTTCGTACTTTGCCCTGGAGTGAACCTCTTATTCTACCTCCATATAAAGAGCGATTGGGACTGCTACAACCTGCTACTCTCGAGAAGCGTCGTTTGTTTGCTGATATAATTTTTCTACACCAGTTTCTGCAGGGGAGGATTGATAGTGAGGAACTTTCTTCCAAAATTTTACCTAGAGAACTGTCCTATTCCCTTCCAAACCGTTCTAGCTTACGGAGAACTTACTCGCGCACTAGGTAGGGTATGTTTGAGCCAGTTAATCGCATGTGTAGGTTTGCTAATGATGTTGGTGATGTTTTCAGCACTAACGTGGACAAGGTTACATTAAGGAGTTGTCTCGACAACTTGTAGCCTTCCTGTTGCACTCACTTGTTTTTGTAAGAGTTCTTTTATGTTAATTTGTGTATGTATTGTATTGGCTTGGCGATCTCTATTGCCTGTTGTACTCCTGATTGTTGTGTTTGGGTGTGTTTTGTGCTTCTGGGTACTAGCACGACGATTGATGCTGCGAAAAGGCTAGTAGACATAGCAGCTAAAAATATAGAAGGCGAGAGATGGTGATGGGAAGCAAAAGAGTATTGTGCGGTGATTAACTCGGTACTAATCATGAATGTGTTTACAAGAATGAATACTTCGGAATATATCAAAAGGATAATCTCAAGTTACTTCACCAACAGTATGAAAGTGACAAATATTACGACGTTTCTGCAGGTGTACCACAAGGGTCAATCTTAGGCCGTCTTTAGTGGAATATATTGTACGACGAAGTACTCAGTCTACCTTTACCTCAACGGTAATCAATAATAAGTTTCGCAGATGATATCGAGATATCCACTAAATTAAAGCAGTTACCAACGAAGCAAGTTTAATAGTACGGAAGTGGCTAGAATCGACGGGATTTGTGGAGTCAGTTCTACTGTACGTTTCAAAACAAACGACAAATAGAAAAAACGATGGAATACGGGCACAAAGGGGAAATTGACATATAAAATTATCCCGGATATTGAGAGTTGGACGAACCGAACACATGGAGATGCCACAAAATGCTGGTCATACGTACAGGGATTTTATAAATTTGAGATAGCCTTTCCTCTAGTTTTTTATTCTAAGTATAATATAAATTCAACAATTTGCGGCTACGGCATTTTAATCAAATTCAATTTTTATTCACTTTAATCTTTACTTCATTCGCAGCCACGATATGAAGTGGTTTATTGGCGTAAACAATATTTTTGTAAACAGCTTCAGTTTTATAAAGAAAAACACTATTTCTGTCGATTTACTTAGAAGACGTAATCTGAGAAGATCTTGCGGCTTGTTTCCAGTGTGAAATTATTTTCTGTTTATTTTTTCTAAATAATTTCAAAGTGCGCAAGAAAAGCGAGAAATTTATGGGCGAAATGGAAATGTTTATTCAACGTGGAAAGCGTGAATTTCACATATTAATGAAAACGGATGGTACTCATGCGGAAAATTAAAGAGAATTTCATGGATATGAGGCCTTTTTACATGGGCTTATGTTGGATGGAAGTGAAATTTGTAGGTGTTATGTTGTTTATTCAACATTTGTTATATTAAGATGGGTAAATACAGCAGATGTTGTTGGAATTTATGCCGAATGACTTTTACCGAGTGCGAATATAATCAATAGCGGCAGTACGCTTGGATGATAAAAATACGTAACAAAATTAAATTAAAACAAAACATTTCGACGTGATACACTGGAAAGGGATTTTCTTCTCAGCTGCATTGAATTTTTTTGCTGATCTTATTGCCATTTTAAGGGATTTAAGGCTCTCCTTATATCTCGACTTTAGGATTTTACTCATATGACGAGGCTTGCGCCGTCTACCTTTGAAATCAAATACCTAGTGTTTGACGAGGCTGCCGTCTTAACTGCATTAACTTTGCATTACTTTTTGTAGTTAAATCGTTTTTGCCCGGAAATTTTCTACGATTCGTTTTTGCCCGGAATCTCACGGGATTCGTTTTTGCGCGGAACATTTTCTATGCCACTATTGCCCGAACCTTATAAATAGGTCACTTTTACTCTCAGCCCGTCATATAACTAAACTCCTTTATTTAGCGTTCGTAAGACCTAAGTATGCTACTCCAGTGTGGGCTCTTTTTTATGCGACTCATATTAATCGCATTGAGGCTGCACAGAGCCCTTCGTGGCCTCTCCTTGGACCGATCCTCTTCGGCTGCCTCCTTACGCTGATTAAAGTTCATTTCATTGGAGTCCCTTGAATGTAGGCGCGACAATTACAGAATTGTTTTTGCCCTCGAAAAATCTTATCTGAGGTATTTGACACTTAAACTGAAGTCTGTTTGATAACAAATGATTTGTTTCAGTCGACAGAACTTCATTTTGAAATATTCTATCCCGACAGTTATAGCCCCTTCCCCACGCTACTGTGGATAAAATGCTACGATGGAATTTTCTACTTCATTCAAGCTCGACGCTATAATATGGTATGTGACAGGCAACATTTTCAAAGCCACTTTCGCAACTACACTATCTAATAGTCTCCTTAAGCTGGTCGTTGCAGAGGAAGTACTTACATTTCCATGAAGTCAATCCTTTTTCACGATAAGGTCATAAACTTGCACACAACACATTAACTTTACGAGCACATAAATTCCCAGTGTTCAGTTTCAGCTTCTTGTATGGTCGTTGTCTACGTGCATTTGTCTTTCCTTGCCATCAATTTTCATATGTCAAGTCTTAACCTCTCGCAAGTTGGTCCATCAGTTTTCACTTAATTTTCCTAAGTTAAGTGAACTTGTTAACCTTCCTATGCTGCTAATGGTTTACTTTTTCAAACACCGTGTGTTCTATCCATAACTGCCTCGAAAAGGCACTTGCTGAAAAAATCTAATTTACTTTGAAACGACTTCGGGATATGCCTTCGGTAAATATCATTCCCAAACCACAGTTGGTTCCCTAAAACTCCAACTGTCCCATTGACTATACTTTGCTCTCTACTAAAAACGAAAAAGTGGTGTTTTGCTACAACAACAAGTGATTTATTGCAATATCAGATTTTTGCGGGAAGTCCTTTCCAGCTCAACCCTTATACGGTTAATTTCGACGGTCCAAGCAGCAAAAACCACTGACTTTCAATGCAAGATTCCGAGAACTGGGGAGCACATCAAATACATCAGAAATAGATTTATGTTCCTTTTCGTATCTCCCGTCGGGCTTCAGAAAAAGCCAGTAAGTGATTTGTTGTACCACTGAAGTTTTTGTGATTTTATGAGGCATCCAATGTTGCCGGTACCCGGCCTTCTTCGGAAACCTTCGAAGAGAGTCATGCATTTGCGAGATAAGACATCTTGCGCAGCAGACCGCAAATATCCGCCTTATCAGCTTAATGTCAGATTAATTGCGACCATAACAAACCGTGCTCTCTGCCGTTCGCCGTTAGTTTAATTGAATCCTCAATTCCTGTTGATGATCATTTTTAACTTTGCAACTAAAAATAGCATCGAAAGGGCAATGGTACCTGTTGGCCGCAAAAAACTGGTTTCAAACTTCTGTCATTAGGAAGAAATCCCGATTACATAAAGTCTTCTCTCCTGCGTGCAGAATACTTTACAACTGCAACGTGGTATTGTTTTTAACTTGATAAACGTCTAAAAATAGGTTCCTCCAATCCAAGCAGCAGAGGCTTCGGTGTTCGCTCATGTTGACAAGTACCTTTTGCGTTTCCATCGCATAAATTGCGTGCAATTAACTTTGCTTTGTAAATACTTCACCTATTTGCGGATGTCAACATTACTGCTCTTGACCTTTTCGATAGATGTCCCTTAACATTGAGCATTCTCTGCCTGCCTGTTGGCTGGTTCTGGTGTGCCTGATTATAAATAGTAGTAGAATTGGCTTCTTCGGCTAGAGCTGGTACCACATCACTGTGCCATCATCAGTCCCCATAGTGGTAATGTTGTCGCCTTCTTGCAAAATCAGGTTCTTAGAGTTTTCAGTCACGACCAGAATTCCGAAGGAGAAATTCTTTTTAAGGTTATTTTCTCCGTGTTTGGATACCTTGGTGGACCTTTTTTCTTCTGATTAAATTGAGTAAAAAATTAAGAAATTTTCAAGGGAGGCAACCGTTGATTAATCTCTAGAGCGATCGATTTACGATCCTTTTTGGACTTGCCATCTTGCCGTATAAGTTTTTGCTCTGATTGCCTGAAAGGTGATTCATATTTCAAGTAGAAAAAAACTTATCTTGATTCATGCTGCGGAGTAGAAAATGTCAAGTCCGAGGTTGGAGATGTTCAAAGTTTTTTCGTTGCTTTAAGTGAAGTCTTGCTTGTCAGAAATTTGTTAAGGTAAGCAAGTTTCAATCCAAGTTCCAATATTTTTTACTTTTTGAATTGTTTCTACATAACAGTAATATTTCACAGGCTGTCGAATTTGCAGTCTTGTTTTCAGTGTCTCCTAAAATCTCACTCTCTTTAATACATATCGGATTTCAAGTCTTTTTAGACACGGCTAAATAACACCTAAGTTTAAGTTTCAGTTTAAGTCTTGTTAGCCGCTGCTATATTTTAAGTTTTGACGTTTCTTGCAAAGCCACATTTGTTTCTATCTAGGTAAACGCATAGTTAATTGTTGTTTAATGATTAAACATAAGAACTGAGCTTAAACTCATTCGGCTTCGTCTAAAAACGAGACATAAATTTTAGCTGCGTAAAGCTGGTAAGCATAAGACGCGGCTTAAGATAGTCGAGTGAAAATTAAGCATTAGTAGTCTTAAACAAATTTTGTTTATGTTCGCTACATTACTTTTCAAGTTGAAAATAAAACTTAAAAACTAAGAAGATACTGAAGGGAAAATTATCTGAGGAATCTTAGCCTCTGCATCCACCCACAATTTAACTCTGATTAATATCCCACTTACAAAAGCTTTTAAAAGAAAATGTTCAGTATTTTAAAGAGGACAGACTTGTTTATTATCACAAGGATTTTTGGTCGTATTTTTCTCTTAGCTGTCTAACATGAGATCCACGTTATTAATTGGCCCTAAAGAATTCTGAAAGTTTATAAATTCCAAGCGTTACTGTGACGCATATCCCTCATCTCTGAACTATCGCGAGTTATCTGATTGTAAGAGTGACGATCCCTCTGCAATTGCCAATTATTTCTTCACGGACTGTTGCCATACTGCCTCCTGTGATTTAAACTGTGATATTTCCTTTACTGAATTTACCCACTTAACGAAACGTCTGCCTATTTCCTTTGAGTCTAGGAAACTAGTATTTACTCGATGACGCATCTTCCGACTAGTACCTAAATGAGACAAACAGGCGGTTTGTATATTCATAGATGTTAGCAAGGTCTTCGAGAGCATTGACCATGGAGACATTTTTTACAAGCAGTACTGCTTGGGTTTCCTTCTTGTTTCGTCGAATGGATGTCCTCTTACGTGTCAGGTCACACGCAACGTGGCTATTCCAGGGAGCTCTTTGAAACGAAATCTCGGTTACCGCAGGGGTGCCCCAGGGCTGCATCCGCGGCCCGCTCCTTTTCAATTTGTATATCAATGATGTCTTACTTCATCTTTCCAATGCTAAAATTCTGTGTTATGTGGATGATGCCAAAATATATCTCGCAATGTTTCTCAGGGCTCCGACTGTGGCGAATCGTTTCAGATCATAGTACGTCAACATTGGAAAATTCGCTGACCAGTCTTTTGAAAATTCGTTAAAAGCCAATCGACTGTTCAAATAACCGCCCCCAAACAATGAAGTTCGTTTGTAGTGCAGGTGCAATGAATAATGCAAAAGGAGGAGAATCCAAGTGAACATCTGCAAGCACAACTGACTTTGGTAAAACTACAACCTTAGCAGGAAGCAACGAATCCACATCTTATTAGATTAAGCTCACACAGCTTTTACCTTTTAGCTGATAGTTTATAGTGAAAAGGTATCCTAATAATGCCTTAAAGTGCCAAGAAAGGTCGCTTTGATATTTTAAAGTTTCTAAAAGCTTTTCGACTACTCAATTTAATTTTGAATGACCTTATTTCCGACAAGAATCAGTCTATAGCTTTGTGTATATATATTGTGTATATGTCACGTATATTATTAATGTCACCAAATACTCAGCTTATCACCTGAATTTCACCTTTTTGTTTTTACCTATTTTTCGTTTTTCAAATATCCCTACATGCGAACATAAAATAAATTCCCACAAAGTACAAAAGAAACGGAAGAAAAACATAGATTCAACAAAATTGAAATCCCCGTGTCAACTTAAATCCAAGTGAATCCAAGAAGAACGGCAAAGGAAGGAATCACCTTAATCCCATCAGTATAATCAAAATCCCATCTTGAGCTCGTTGCCGTACACACGCTTTTTTCTCTAATGAAGACTTTTGACGTTTCCCCCCAAATGAAATTCTTGCACAGATTTAAGAAGCTCCTCAGTGAAAACCTTTAAAGGAGTCTCTTCCGTTTCCGATTTCATTACATCTGTCGAATGCTTCCTCGCGTTCGTTACGTCTTCCTGTTTCCCTTTTTGCTCTCAAAAACGATGGAATGTGAAAGCTTTTCGATGCTGTTGAATCACTTTAATCTCGGGGAAATGTGAATATGGACCCCTGCGAAAAGTGAAAGGAAACAATTATTAGGGAAAAGGATGCTTCGGGGTTACACAAAGAAAGGGTTCAGCCGGCAGCGGTTTTATCGATTCGGAAATTTCTCTGATCCGCGAAATTGGCAACTACTGATCAACAAGGAAATTCAATTAACATGAAACGACAGTTTTTAATTGAATCGAAGTCCTGCCGCTATAGCTACTTGAAAGCACTTAAGACACTCTCCATTAGCGAAATAATTCAGTCGGACTAATGAGAGACGCCTGTAAAATTGTCTGCCCTGAGGGATTTAGTCGCGATAAAATTTTAGTCGATCCTCGGAATCCATTTCCCATCCAATCAGTAGTTTAACAGTCCTCCATGGAATTTATTACTGTTCGACAATTTCAATGGTAAAAAAAGAAGTTTTAAACACTTACGAGCTTTAGAATTATTACTTCCTCCGTGGTGCCTTTTAAGAGGCGACTTTTAATGCACGAAAATAAATGTTTCTTGCCAATGCCATTCCTCATTACAGATAAAAACATGAGTGGACGTTTTATTGCCTCTCCATCCAGTCATCCTAACAAGAGGAGTCATAAAAGCTGAGCATTCTTTGCTCCTTTGAGCGATAGTCGAGCGGTAAAGATGTGGCAGAGTTTTGTCGGTTTTTTTTCTTCCAGCCATTCAAGACTTGTTAAGATTTTCGCATTTTTTTTGCACTTGAAATCTTTTCAATTCTTTAAGTTTGTTGCAGATTTTCAGCGAGAGATGATTATATAGTGATGGCGAGAAGCACAAAATTAGCACTTAAATTCTAATAGTTTTCTTGGAAGACGAACAACAGACAAAGAGTGGGGGTGAAGGGGGGAAATCTATTTCGTTCTGAATGGTTTCTGTAGGTTTACCGAAAATTGGACGCAAAATCAAGAATAGACATGGATTGATAATAGAATATTAAATAAGTTTCAAAAATTGAAGAGCTTTTGTGTTACTTGATAGGCTCACTTACCTTCATTAACTGATGAGATGGCTGCTGTTCCAAAGATGGGTCATGTTACGAGGTAGGTTGTTCAATCTGAAAGGAAAATGAATGAATAATTAGTCAGTGTAAACCAAGAGAGTACAATGAGTTTAATATTAATTCTATAATAAATGTGCCCTTGGGCAAAGAGACAAAAGAGATGAGATAATCAATTGAGGAAGAGACAGGTAGGAACCTAAGGCTATTAGCAGTTTTGTCGTCAAATAAATAGCAAGTTTTCGCACTGCATTTGTTTTATTTTATAGATTTCGTTTAAAACAAATCATTAAATATAAAGAAGTGGGTGTAGAAAAAACGTACCACATATTTTAGGCCCACCAGCGGTTAGGGTTCCAGTACTGTACATTTGACACTCAACACTTGCCACACGTTTTACCACAAATTTACTTGATTCAACCCTTTTTAAAGGAAAATTTAATTCTCCTGCACTTGCCCTCTTTAAATAATACTAAAAAATGACATTTCTAGGTGCTTCTTCTTATTAAAGATTTTCAAGTAGCCCACTCGTTTCTCTAGACAACAGGAGATGGGCATTTTTATTCAATTAAAGATAAAATCAACATAATCAAATAAACTCGAATAAAAATTTATTTATTAGAAATTATTTGTTATTTGTAGAATTAATTTTTATTTAGTGCTCCTTATTTGAATTGCAAATAATTATTCGTTATTCGATCGTGCATTATTTGATTATCAAATAATTTTTCGGAATTTGATGAATTATTGGCAATAAATGAAATGAAATATATGGGTGAAGTGGTAACGAGTCGATCTACCAATGTGGAGGTTCCAGATTCGAATTCCACCCAATTATTCGCGATATTATTCGAAATATAAAGTGATTACGGAAAAGTATTATTAAAATCAAGACTATATTAGTAGAGTGATTTGTTTTTAAGAACTTTGAAACCGTTTAAACACTTTAAAAGACAGATTTTTAAAATGAAGTGTGCAGTGCATTGTTGCAAAAATAATCGACAGCGGACTCGTGGAATATCTTTTTTCAGGCAAGCAACTAGAGCATAAATATGTTTAATTTCAGATTAAATCATTAAAATTCTTAAACCAAAAAAGGGTAACAAAGAAAATCAAAGTTTCTGTCCCCATTCTCAGTTTGTTTATATTCTGATGAATTGGAATCGGTGGGCAAATCACGAGTTTATTTCTTAGAATCTTTAGAATTAAGAACTAGAGGAAGCGCTGTACCGTGTAAAATTCCTAGCCGTGAGCAGAGATGGGCATTTTTTATTCGAATAAACATAAAAGCTGAAAGTTCAAATAAATTGAAATATCGAATAAAAATTTATTTGATTACAAAAATTATTTGTTATTTGTTGCTTTTTATTCGAATTTCAAAGAATTATTTGTTATTTGGTCGTTCGTTATTCGATAATCAAATAATTATTCGTTATTTGATGAATTATTCGCAAATAATTATCTGTTATTTGGTGCTTTTTATTCGAATTTCAAATAATTATTTGTTATTAGATTATCAAGTAATTATTCGATAGTTGATGTCTCTTTATGGAATACTTATTTGTTTTATGGTATCAATTACTAAAATCTTTACTGCAAACATCGAAACATAACAAGGCAGTTTTAATTTCCTAAGTACGAGACATCTTGTGATATGAAATGTGTGTACCAAGAAATAATTTTTTGAAATTGAACTAATGGAAACCAACAACAAATAATTATTTTATAAAGAGACATGAAATATCGAATAATTTTTTAATAATCCAATAACAAATAATTATTTGAAATTTCGAATAAAACGCACCAAATAACAGATAACTATTTGCGAATAATTCAACAAATAACGAATAATTATTTGATTATCGAATAACGAACGATCGAATAACAAATAATTATTTGAAATTGGATTACGGAGCACCAAATAACAAATAATTATTTGCGAATAACTTAAAATAAATTGAAAATCGAATAAAAATTTATTCGAATAATGTCCATCACTGTACGTGAGTGAAGCTGCTCGAGGAATTTAACATCATCTGTGGGCGTTCAATTAAAGAGACAAAACAGAGACAAATATATGTATTTCGGTTGTTTAGTTTTGTGCGTGAAAATTTTTTCTCAAGTGAATTAAGTTAAATTTTGTTCCATTTGTTAAGATAGCTGCTACTAAAAGTGTATATTATTCATTGTAATAAAATTATTAGACTATTTTGTGATTTTTGTGAACCGACATTGCTTAAAAGAAGAGAATTTATTTAAGTAAAGCAGCACGAAGTGTTAGATTTTTTGGTGCCCAAATAATTAGAAATAGCATGTCGGGAAATCGCTTTTCCGGTAAATACATTATATAAATTACTTCTAAATTCATTCTATAAACATGTCATGTTCCATTAAAAATTTATTTGCGACAAAAAGGGTAAAAGTTTTGTATGAATGTTTGTGAGGTTAACATGAAAACTGATTTAATGTTCCTTGGGCGTTCGTTCTAGCGGTGAAATTTATTTAAATTGATGATTCGCTTAACTTATAATATAACGTCAAAATTAATATGCAGCTTAAATATTTTATTCAGAGAAGTTAAAATCAAATTATTCTTTAACGAATTATCGAGCAGCAGAGACTTCCGTAGCCTGTGCCTAAAATGCGTGAGTTTACACGCCCACAAGAAAAACAGCACAGGACAGGCTGAAGAAAAAATCGTTATATGGGGGTGCTTTGGTGCCATTTTTAAACTTCTGGAGAAATCTGTTTAAAACTGCAATTTAAAAGCGGCTTATTCACTAAAATTTGTAAATTTTATTACGGTTTTTCATCACATTAGTAAAACAAGAAATTGAACTAATTAATTTGCAAAACAGTAAACACTTTAATAATAAAGTTTTCATCTACTAACTCCTTGCAACATTTAATTACACCACCGCCTTTGCAAGTGTTAACTCAAGAATATATGGCTGCTAAACCAAAGGTAAACAAAGTCTACCTTAACTCAAAAAGTGGGCATTTTACAAGTTAATAGTGTGTTTAACACACAAAAGAAAGTTATTTTCTCTACTTTACCTGTGAAATGAAATCCCGCGGTGTTTTAAATAACTTGAATTTTTGCAAAATTGCACCACACACTTCATTGTCACTGATCGTTTAAAACTTGAACTTTTCTCAAATAGTTTTGACACAACACGCAATAGTTTTATATTTTTCTACTTCGCAATCAATTAAATTGTTACTTCAACATTACAGAACGATAAAATTAGCACTTTTTCACCCACAACACTCGGTTAAAGAAAAATGTCAAACAAGTGACAACACGAGAAGAAAAATGAGTAGAAATCGGGATTTTCCATTTAGTTCCGTGGAACTGGAAGGAACAGAATACGCGCCAGAATAAACGGAATAGAAGCAATATGTAAACACAAAGGAATATTCCTTCCAATTGAAAATTTAAGTTAGGTTAAAGCAATTATTCAATAAACAATTTTTGAGGTTTCAGTTCTTTATATTATTTAAAATGAACGCAAAATACATAATCCAACAATAAATTGTGTATTTATTTACAATTATGACTTTCTTTTCCTTCCCTTTTGATACTAAATTGTTTTTTGACAGTTTTATTCCGTTTATTCCATCTACAACTTCGGTACAAAAAGAACGCGTTCTGAACGCGCCGGTGCTAATAAAAAACACGGAAAATTAGGAATAAGAATATTCCGAACGAATAAAGAAACACATTGGCGCGTTCCGCTCATTCGGAATGAATAAAGAAATGCACAATGCACCCAAAAGCAACTCTCTACATGTTTCAACTTAGCTTGTCATTCAATCAACACCGTGCGTACTGAGTTTCATTTTACTCGGCAACAGGGTTCCATACAAGAATTGCTTTCCGTCGTCAAGAGGAAATTCAGTTCGCAGCGGCCTAGCCTACCCGAGTGCACCACACTTGCCCAATTCCTTCAGTAAAGCAAAGCAGTCCACTGAAATTCAGCCAGCATGTCCGTTGACTGGTGGTTTCGCTTAATTCAATGCGAACGCTCTGCTTGAAAAGAAATCGCTTTCTTCCCGTCAAGCATTTCATGGGCTTGTTGTCGTTGCATTGCAGTGAGACGCTGGTCAAGTCAAGCTGCTGGCTGTGGGGTGGTTGGGTGGTGCGCTTTCGTATGAATTTTTCTCGGGCACACTTTTCTCAAATTGCAGTCGCCTGAAATTGAATTCTTTGCGATTGCGACGATTCAACGTTTATGTTGGGCAGCGATATTGAGTGAGCGAGGCGCTGGACTTCAATTTTGAAAACTCCACTGTCCACCGTCCTAACTGTTTGCATGCGCTCGGTGTAAAATGTGTAGTGGCCGGCGTGGACAGCTCTCAAGGAAACTCGGGAACATTTCTGTTCAATCAATTTTCGATCGGAAAAACTGCAATGACTGAGTGCAGGCGTTTTTGGCAAGCTCTAATGAATGCCAGTCGCTTCAACTGTTCAACCTCAGTGTATTGCACTAGTGTAGAAATAAGCCGAATTGAATTGGGTGATGGCAGGAAATTAACATGCGCGTGGCTGCGTGTATATGACTGCAGGTGGACATTTCTGAATATTGTTTGGTTCGGTGGTAGAAAATAATTTCTTTAACTGTTTAACTGTTTGTAATGGCGAACTCCAATGAAAAGTGAAATTAGAAAACTTAAAATAATCTCTTTTTGCATTCCTTTAGAAATGGTTACAAAACCTGAAAGGTTTTTTCTTTCAAAATCAGACAGCCGAAAGTGGGAGACGACGCAGCTCATTATTTCTTGCGATAAATTTCGGTTTGTCTTAAAAAGAAGTGCTGGAAGAGTTGCCTTTAAAAGGAATTTAGCAGGATGTGAACAGCTTCTGTTCCAAAGCAGTGGAAGGCAGAGCCATTCTTCGCACTTTTATTTCCTGATATGTTCCTACGACCCGGAAGCCTGAAAGGGTAATATTGAACCTGCCCTCCAAAGAGTTTAGTTTTTCTTTACAGTCCTTAACTAGCTTCGAAGAGGTTTGTTATTGAGTCAAGCGCCTTAATGGCAGCCTGATTGCCCATAAAAATGGTACCGTTCATCATCGGCGATTCACTGAGTTCTAGCAGAGAGCATGCCTTCAGGATAGGATAATCCTTACCTTTAGCGAGCTGCCAAGCTAAGAACTCATAACTTAGAATAATACGTACTTCTTCTGTGTACATCCACAGAGTCATTATAGGCCCCTTCCTTTACCAAAGGTGTGGTTGCAGGCATAGACAGCTAGGTTTGTCTCTTTAACTCGTTTTGTTTTAATTTGCTTCCAGTTCGGAGACGGAGTTGAATCAATGCGTTGAGCCGCACGACCACCATGCCATGAGCCCCGGTTTAGAGACCAGATGACCCCGTGAGCTTTTATTAAGAAATTAAAATAATCCACTCCGTCTCTGGGCTGTTGTCTAGCTCGCAGCAATGCAAAAGCAAGACTTTCAAGTTTCCTCACTTCCCTTCCGGTCAAAACCATGCTAACGCATCAAAGGGTTGTCCCCTAGGATTTGGCCACATCGTATAAAAAAAAAAAAGTTCAACTTCGGGTCCCTCCATCCCATAATGAGACTATACGGAATCGAAGACCTTCAGACCCGTTAGCCTGACATCCCAGCAACCAGCACACTAAGTGGAGCGAGTAGCAGAGCTTAACAGCAGACAAAGCAATGGCCGCCATTATAGATGTTTAAGGGGACCTTTGATAATATATCCTTCGGAAGGCTGGAGGATGCTTTTATTGTCTTGGGAAAGGGAACGGCGGCGGGCCTGTTGGAGATGTGGGTCACAAAGGAGCACTAGGAACAGTGGACCGTCACGTACTCGTGAAGACAGGCTTAGGTGGATATTACATCGCTCAGAAGTGCCGAATGGCTGGCGGCACTAGTGACGATGCATGGAAAAAAGAAGATGAGGATGAGGCTGTGCCTAAAAGGGCGGGTTTACGCGGCGCACATGGTGTACCAATGTCTGGAATTAGCAAGCTGAAGGAGGAGGGTGATGGAAATCCACTGGAAGTAGGCCTGCGGTTCCAATTCCAGCAGGGAGCGCTGAACCAGTCCGGGCTTAATAATCGAATTTTCCGAGTTTGTAGTATTAAAAAGTTAAAGTTAGATCTTTGCTGAATTCTTTTACTACTCGACCCCGTCTTCTAGTATGGTTTCCTATGGCTCAATGCTCCTATTAGAGACTTAAACTGGTTCTATTGATACTTAGGAGTGCGCTGGTTTTTGGGCATAGCTCTTCCATGCGCCGATGATTAGCTTCAGGCATTGCTAATGTTGTTCTCTTGAGTGTGAGTTTGGAGTTTTGTCCAATTCATCCGCTTAGTCGCTTGCAAAACGTCACGTACGTCAGGTTACAACAGGTCTACGGCACTATGCTACTGACTGACAATACTCATCTTATGTTGAATGCAAAACAAATGGAGTTGACTTCAATCGACAAGATTTTAAAGTCAGGTATAGTAATCTAATCCTGAAGATATAAAGTCAATGCATTTATGCAATGCTTTTGGACATAACACTAATTCATAGTTGCTTAATGGTAATCCGCTTGATGAAAATTGTTTCTTTGCCCTTTGCGTTGTTTGATTTGCAAATCTTAAATAAAAAGGTGAACTCCTGCTTCATAATTGCCTTCCTGACAAAGTTGTAGAATTTCCGAGATCTTCTGATATTAATTGCCCGCTAAATAACATGTAAATTACCTGAACACAGAATGACAAGATCAATGGCCTCTCCAAATTAATTTCCATAAGTTTCCATCAAGCCTCATTAGATTTTGGAGCGGAAATTGAAAATACCCAATAACTCGACGTTCACAAATTTTTTGGTAATTAAAATTTTTAGTGCAAATTCCAAACAAGTTTTTTTTTTTTATTAAAACGCCTCAATTCTCTGAGGTATGAACTGGTGATCTGCCTTAAGAGAATCTTACGGAATTCGAAATTTATATGAGATTAGGTTAGGGTTTTCAGATTAAAATTGATTTTGATCAATTATCTCTTTCAAGTTTAGATCGGTGAAAGTCATTCGATGACGTACAAATGGATCGTTACAAGACAAGTTGGCTTCAAGGTTTACTAGTCAAATTCATAGAAACATTGAAAAACAATCCAAAATTCCTTAACCTGCCCCAAAAATAAAATCAAACCAATTGACCTTCCCCTGATTTCACAAAAATCTCAAACAATACTTAAATTGTGCTTGCGATTTATCTAAAATTTCATCGCTCACAAGATAATCTCGAAAATTCACGTAATTTCATTCGAGTGATTACCTGAACGATCACCGTGCGATAAATTAGAAAGTGCGCCCAAAGACAGCGCACAAATCCTTTAATAGATTGGTTCGAGCAGAAAACAGTGAGCCTCCCGAAAGTATGTCAATAGCCATGAAGTAGGTACCAATTGCAGCATCTTTATGATACCAATTGCACAAAAGATCCGAAGACGTTGAGTTATTGAAAGGAAAATAATTGGCCGTTGCCGTTGCAAAATTGCCATCGAACTGAATATGATGAAGAACTACTCGAAAATTATTCACAATTTAATGTAGAGGAGGTCTGTCGTTGCTGCTTCTCCTGGTGTGGTTCTTGCTGCTGATGCATCTTTTGTCGTCAATTTGCCACGTTCATTCTCCCCGGGGGACGTCAAACAGAGCTCCCTTTGATGATGGATGAAATTTCTCAATAATTTTCTAAACAAGTTAATTTTTCCCTGTCTTACATAATTCACCTGAGTCGCTGACGGATGCTCAGCAATAAGTCAGTCATCGACGTCGAGCGGTCCAGCCGTTGCTCTCTAGCGAACTTCAGAGATGTTGTCTTCCGGATGTGATTGGAAGCGCGATTGCGCCAAGTCGCGCTGCGGCAGTTTTATTGAACAAGGTCTGCAATTGTTGATAAAAGCCTCCAAAAAGTTTTCAAGTTTGTACGGACCGGTTGCACGTGTCCGTACACAGTTGCGTGTTTTGATTTGATTTGATTGGAAGCTAATGAACGGGTCTTGTTTTATCAGTCAACGGTCATTGCTGCGGGTTTGTCGTCGCAAAAGAACCTGTTTCATAACGAAATATTTGTGCTGGCACTTGCTCGCAAATATTTCGATTATGCCACTAATATCGGTCAAGGCTGGAGTCTTAATTGCTGGTCATTCACCATTTGATTTGGGAGCTCTAAAAATCTCATAAAACGAGAATCGACACGTATATAATTACCTGCTGCGCTGCCCAAATATATCCACCACGAAATTATGTTTGAAATTCTTATCGATCGACGTTGCTTAATCCCGGCTAAGTGCCGGTACTTCCAGCCTATTCCAATGTTAATACTTCCAGGATTAAGTGAAGGATTATATGAAGCCAATTAAATTTGAATTTATTTTCCGCCGATAGAGTGCAAGAGTTTACGGATTTATTTCGCGAAAGTGAGATTGGATATCGTGTTCAATTTTGTTAATAAAATTTATTACGCTTGCAGGGTAACTGCACTAGTTTCCGGACATGCTCTATAATATTCGCACACTCTATTTGCAAATAATAAGGAAAGGGCCCACGTAACCGTCTAAATTCGGTCGGCATATTCTTAACTTGGAAATGGAAACATCCATAGGCAAAATTTAATGGATGCACATGCGCTTCTTATGCAGGGACCATGTTGATCCACCAATTAGTTTTGTTAACCCACATTTTGAAAAGGAGGCATTCAAAAAGCAAAAATCAGGGCTAACTTCAAGGTTTTGAAATTTTATGAAATTCGAAAATCGGTAGTTACATCGATTGACCATTGTTCGACCACATAGACTCCTAAGAAAGAAAAATTATAAAAAAAAATTTTTTTTGCAAGTGTTTTTTTATATGAGTTCTCTTTTTGCTACCACACGCTCTTGCATATTTTTAAAAACAAATCAATCGTTTGGGCTATTTTCACACCCGCTGGAGCCATCATCAGACTTCTACCCAGGTCTGATCAGCTTTCGAAAACGTTTAGCCACTCCTCAATTTGTTTGTCCATAATCGTAAATTTTTCAAAATCAACATTGCAAGTTTATAAAAGGAGGAAATTGAACAATCAGACATTTGCCCATGTTTAACCAGCCTGAGAAAGGTAATCCAATGTTATTCCATCATCGGAGAAAATTTAAAAAAAAAAATTCCAACGTCGATTTTAAGAACCTTACGATTGTGGACCAGTCCTCCACGAGGTAGTAGACAGAATTGAATATTCAATTAAGTATAAACAATATACCCTGGCTGCACTCCTGGACATAGAAGAATCTCTTGCCGAGCTTGGTGGATAACTACTATGCTAAAAGCAAGGATAATCTAGTCCGAATTCGGAATCAGTCGGCGCGCTTCCCGCGTTATCCTCCAAGACGAGGTTCTCTCTCTCCTGCTATGGCTAATGATCATGAACAAGGTCGTGCTGATACTTAAGCAAGCGGGTTTTAACGCCGTCTCTTACGCGGACGATGTAATGATGCTGGTATCAGAGTTGTTTCCCTCTGTTATCAGCGAGATTATGGAGAGTGCTCTGCAGAAGGTGAGCAGTTGGTATAAGAACTGTGGACTGGTTGTGAATTCAGGGAAAACTGAGCTTATACTCTTCACCACAAAAACGAAGGTGCCATATTTTGCTTTACCTAAATTAAACGGTCAACAACTCTCCAGTGCCAGATATTTGAGTTTAATGCTGGATCCCAAACTGAACTGGAAGCTAAACATAGACGAACGGGTAAAGAAGACATATACAGACGTACAGACGTACCTTTGGTAAAACATGGGGGCTGCAACCTAAGATAACGCTGTGGTTATACACAGCGGTGGTGCATCCAATTTTCACCTACGGTTCACTAGTTTGGTGGCCTGCGATGAGTAAGGCTTATAACCAAACCAAGCTAAGTAGAGTGCTAAGAACCATCCGTAAATATAACGGTATCATAACTGCTGGCCGGTGGTTATGACAATGTACTCAGTTGAGGCATCGGGCAGTCCTCTAGGTGCTAAGTTGAGAATGTTGCTGTGGCCCGGCACCCAGATTTTTTTTGTTATACGATGTGGCCAAATCCTAGGGGACAACCCTTTGATGCGTTAGCATGGTTTTGGCCGGAAGGGAATTAGGGTAAGAGAAGTGAGGAAACTCGAGTCTTGTTTTTGCATTGCTGCGAGCTAGACAACAGCCCAGAGAGGGAGTGGATTATTTTAATTTCTTAATAAAAGCTCACGGAGTCATCTGGTCTCGAATCCGGGTCCATGGTACGGTGGTCGTGCGGTTCAACGCATTGATCCAACTCCGTCTCCAGATTCTTTGAGTCTGACTGCAGGAGTGCTCGCTGAGACACTGAATATATCGAAGTCTTACCTTCTACCGAACACATCGAGCGTCTTCCAGGCGGAGGTGCTTACGATTATGAAGACGCGTTCGCTGCTTCTGTGTGTCTATTCACCGAAACAGAATATCGCCATTTTGACAGATAGTCAGGCGACCAATACGGCGCTTTACTCAGTTACCATACATTCTAGGGTGGTAGACGTCTATCAGGAGTTACTTAGCTCCTTGGAAAGTCTGCTTAACGTAACCTTGCACTGGGTTGCCGGTCATAGGAACATTGCTGGGAACGAGATGACCGACAAACTTGCCAGAGAGGGCGCAGCTCTACAACATGTTAGAGATATTCGTATCCAGCTAGGTTCGCTTAAGAGGAAACTCTTTCTGCATTCCTTGGCGCTGGCAAATACGATATGGAGCGGCCTGAAAGTATTTAACATATCCAGGGCAATCTGGCCAAGTTATAATAAAAGTAGGACATCCGAGGCGAGCATGCAGCAAGGCTGGGCGCCCCCTTACAATATACACTGTCGCAGTTGCGACGATATGAACAAAAAAGAAACCATTATTCACCTTCTCTGTAAATGTCCGGCTCTTGCGAGGGTCCGAAAGAGGGATATGGGGGAGTACTTCTTTGAAAGCCTGCAGTCAATCTTGTGGGTAAAGATTAAGGAAATAGTCAGTTTCTTAAATTCCTTGGCTTTAGTTTCTTTTTCCCCCCATAATAAACTGGGTTGCGAGTGAACTGAGTTCAGCAAAAAAACCGCGTCTTACTGGTTGTGGCATCAAAATGGCGCTATAATAGTGCTAATTGAAATTTTAACATGATGGCAACGCTCACCACTTGAACCAACCAACCAACCAAATTAAAAATATATACGGATTCAATAATAGTAATCAATTCAATGAACAACAAAGTCATAAAAAGAGGTAAGTGTCCGGAATCTAGTGCAGTTACGCCTCTGATGGGATCATGCAAACAACCTGTAGAAAAGAGTAGGTACTCTAACTGATTGCTTATTAAAGAAATTGAAGGAAGTACGACGACCACTACGATTATGAAAAAATATCGAACAATTTAATTAATCAATTTATCGATATGTACCCGAAGGATATTTCCAGCTTCGAAATTCTTATTATCTTCGTCCTTCACATTTAAGCCAACATTCTTTAGAAATTCCTTCGTAAAAGCATTTCCACTGATTAACCAGCTCAGATGTAGACGAATACCGAAAACTAGCAGGAAATCAATATCAAGAAGTTGTTCGCAATTCAGCTCATGATCCTTAACAAGTAATTGTTCCTGAAATTTTCTGAAACACACTAATTGATTGGCTATAGTTGTAGCCAGGAATCTTCCGGCAATATTAACTTCAATAATAAGTCATTTTTGCTTCCAGTTGTATCTTGGACTGGAGCCATTCATTTACTTTTCATTAAAATCGCACGAACACATTGCTTTTCTCACTTTCTTCTTGGAAAATAAATTCCAAGCCAACAGATAATGCTGTAACGTAGGAAGAGATCGAAACCAATTAGCTTGAACGAATACAGCAAGACAGCTTCGAATTGAACCAGTGAACACACCGCAAGCAAGTCTAAACTTGACCAAGTTTTCTCGAAGAAATTTTAATTGAATTTGGTCATCGTTGGGCAGTTGAGTTGAGCTTGAAATACGCTCCAGTTGGATTGAAAGTAAACATAAAGTCGGCTATGGGTTTAGGTTAATGCAGCACACTAGCTCTAGGAGGGAAATCGAGCAGTAACGTAATGCTTTCGAGTTTAAAGGTGACACTGGGCCATGTAGGTGTTTTGCACTAAAATTTAATGTTGGATATGCAAATTACAAAATCATCAACAGTTTTTCTCGAAATTTATAGTATTTAAGCATGAAAGTATCCAAAATATATTTTGTTTGGAACTGTTGTGGGAGTGACGCAAGTTTGCATATCTAACCATGACCAAAGCTTAAAGAGGTCTCGTTTATCAGGAAGTTTTTGGTCAAGTAGTAAATATTCACAGTTCAGACACATAGCTTTCTGAACAAGTCTTAACGGATAATTAGTAGGTATCTGATTTTAGTTAGTTTAGCTATATTGACTAAAAAACGCCGCTTTGGCCAATGAAGCCAAACATATTGTTTATAAGTTAACATTTAGTTAGGTACGCAACAGAAATTTAAATTGCTCAGAATTAAACCGCTATGACATGAGTTATATTAGGTATAGAAGATGTTTACAGAAGTGATGCTTATCAGATAGATATACAAATCTTAGCCGCCAACTCACACTGTACTATAGATTATTGTCTAAACAGGAGCTTGCTGAAGTAGTTTAAATAAACACAAAGATTCCTAACAAAACACGGATTAATGCATCGTCCAAGAACCGCACCTACTACTTGAACGATATACCACGTCACTTTCAGGAAGCAGAACTAAAGGTCCTGTAGTGTTCTTTTTACGTGTACTTCAGGTTAAACTGGAACGACAAATGATCACATACATTGCACTTATAACAAAACTCGTTCGAAACAAATCTCTTGTTAAAGTGTTACTTTCGTAAGGACGATATAGTATAAACGTGTATATTCGCTGAATTTCGTTTGCTCCAAAGGAGTTCGCAAATGACCCCCAATTTGACCACTAATGGGGACGTCAGATTTTTCTGGTCTCAGTCCATTAAAAACTGCTACCCTGCTGTAAATCCGCTCCCAACAACAGTGGATTTTCTTTTATACGATGTGGCCAAATCCTAGGGGACAACCCTTTGATGCGTTTAGCATGGTTTTGGCCGGAAAGGAATTAGGGTAAGGGAAGTGAGGAAACTTGAGTCTTGTTTCTGCATTGCTGCGAGCTAGACAACAGCCCAGAGAGTGGGTTATTTCTTAATAAAAGCTCACGGTCATCTGGTCTCGAACCCGCGCCCCATGGCATGTTGTTCTTGCGGCTCAACACATTGATCCAACTCCGTCTCCAAAATCAACGAACCGAAATCGAGCCGAAATCTTATAGCTTATAAAGTCCGTGATGAACTCCAGGTTGACCATCTATATCACCGTCGGAGGCGGGATTGCTTCTCTGTCGAAGACCGTCCTCTTCGTTGTTTTCCGTCCAGTAGTCTTCGAGTTTTAGTCGTTTCAAACTGGATCGTTTTGGTGTCGCTCATCATTTTGAAATAACACTCAAGATTCGCACTAAACTTAAGGGTAGTTTGTCAAAATATTTTTTTTTGAATTTTCGAAAGGAAAGCCCTGAAAAGTTCCTTTATGTATTTCGTTGTTGTATAGTTCGTAATTTACATCCTCTCTGAATGAAAGCCTATGTATATCTGGCCGGTGCCAATACATCAACTTTGAACGCGTTTTTCTCAAAACTTTTTTGGCTGAAGTTGTTGATAAAAAAGAAACCATTGAACCGATTAGGCTCAAATTTAGACACAGTGTTCTCCATACCAATAGGTATGCCCCGAACCAAAAACTTTTGTTGTAAAAATGTTATATGGTTTTTTTTTATTAAAAACCCGCTCGAGAAAGAATCAAAACAGCGACAGTTGACGAAAATTTGCTACTATTTGTTGAAGGTTAATGAGATTCGATTATATTTTTATGCAAAATTTTTTCCATTCGTGTTTTTTGACGTTAAAAATCAAAAGTTTAACCAAACTATCACTTTTCTTACGGTACGTAAAAATCATATTAAAAAAAACATGGCGACGACAAAAGATTGCCATATGCTCCCTGCGTCGTCAAATAAATCTAATTCCTTTTACAGAAAGAGGCGAGGTGGAGATATGTACACTTATAAGGACGGCGATAGACGGCACAGTTGATCTTTCAAATCAAATGTATAAACAACACATGTCAGTTCTAAATTAGAATAAAAAACAGGATCCACAAAAAATGAAGACACGCAATCACATTTTGGGGGTTAATTTACTTTTTGTTCGGTGATGTGTTTTGTTGAGGAAATATTTCGAGTATTATTCACTTAACTTATTAATTTACTTAACGAAAACACTTCACCTCCCCCCCCCCACACACCCATGGAACATGAAAAGGATAGAGTAAGAAAAGGATAATTAAAAACGATCCCGACATCTTCAATGAGAAATCTTCTCAACAACATTATCAAAGCATCTTTCCACATCTCTGCCGGTTCTCCAAGCACTAAATCGGTAACATAGGTAATATAAAAGAGAAAAAACAGACGGGCGCTCTACGAACACGAAAGGAATACCTTCGGGACCACTCGAAAAGCCCTCGGCAAAATTCGAAGTGCACCTTGATTGATGACTCGTCAAGTATAAGGCTATGACAAGTAATGAACTCGGCGGAAGATTCAAGTTAGTAAAATCGTTATAAATAATATTCTAAAGAAGTCACCAAAGGGTTTAGAATAGGTATGAACGCTCGACATCATTAAGTCTGCGCGAAGAATATAGTGCCTGGAGTTTACAAACCTCCAAAACAGATCACCACGCAAAGTCACTTTCAAAATACCAAGTCCAAGTTATACTGCTGGACTGTGTCAGACCAGAAGATGCAATGCTATCGGCGAAGCCGGAAAAGAAGACATCATGCCCTCGTCGTCAGTAGAAGATCTAATCAAGAGCAGACAAATTAAAATCAACAAGTCATCAGAAGGTAGCAACGCATATGTAACTCATATATCCTAGGTGATGAGCAAAGAGGAATGTAAACTCTGTTTTTATGAGGTAGGTTCAGTATAACGCACAAAAACTTGAGATCACCACAATCAATGAAAGCGATCAGTATGCACGGAGTGTCACGACGAACGGCAAACATGTAGCACACCGTTGCCAACAGGAGCGTCCAAAGTCGAAGATTGGCGATCCCGACGAAAAACCTGGAACTTAGGGCCAAAAAGCTCTGCTTCTGTAATTCTTTAATACAACCAGGTTTCGGTCAAACAGACCACGTCGAAACAGGAATTCATTGAGCCAGTGAAGAAGTGAGCCAATTTAGAATTTTGTTTTTTTTATTTTGATTGGTTCCTCCCAATGACACACAATCGATAAAAAATATTGAAGGAGATATGGAAGAGATAGAAGAAATTCTAAGTTTCCAAAAAGGGCATGCCGATGTCTTCCGATGTGATTCTACTCCGTAATGGATGTAAAAGAATTAAAAACGTGAATGAATATTAATTTTACAATAATTTAGGAAGGCAATTAATATAAAAAGGCCTAGATAATACCAAACAAGTAGTGTTGGACATTAAACTAATTGAAATATTAATTGATTGATTAATCAATTGAAAAATCAATTATAATTAACTCAATTGTAAATAAAAATTCAATTAGTAATTACAATTGAGGAATTGATTGTAAATTATTAAGTATTCGTTTTTAGTGTATCACCCATGTCGTACGTCAATGTAACCTAACGCCTGCTGTTAGAGTAAATCGATTAATTGATCGTTGGAACTCTTCTGTTAACCTAAAATTTCCACGCAGTTAGATAACTCTTCCAAAGATATAATCGCCTAGACTTTTAGAAAATTTACTGTTTTTCCTTATTATTTATTCAAAACAATCAGCATTTAAGGAAATTAAAATAATTATCAGCTTTTGATTATTTTTTATTTAAATTGGAATTACAATTAATAATTAATCAATTTCAATTATCAAAGTAATTGATTTTCAAGGTTAAGGAAATCAATTATCAATAGTAATTAAAAACTAATTATTTCAATATTAATTATCAATTATCAATTCAATTGATTTTTGCCCAACACTAATTATTTGAATATCAATTATCAATTCAATTGATTTTTGCCCAACACTAATATGAAGAATGAGTTTCGTAATAAGAAAAGAAATAACTGCGGAAAGATATAAGACCAATTAAAATAAAAACAGGTGCGCATTCATGTCTTACCTTTTAATGGAACTAACTAAAAAAAAAGTGAGATGATACGAGATATTTTTCTCAAATTTCTTCATAAACATTTTATGCTACGGAATTTGTTTCGCTCAATTTAGTTCCAACAAGAATATAAATTGATGGAATGTCTGAAGCACTCTTGCGGGGTGGTAACAACCTTGTCGTCAATTCGTAATCTATCCAATCCGACATTAACAAAACTTGTAAGCTGTTTTCCATCACATATTTAAACTTCTTAGCAACCTGTACGCTTTTATCTGTGCACTTAAACCCCAAAGTTTTTAAGTCTTCCTCCTAAAGTTACAAAGTAGCATCGCAAAACAATTTCGTTGCAGTTGTTACGGTACGGAGAAAGAAAAACTTTTCTCCAAAGAAGGTATTTGAATAAGTTCATGCACTTTCGATACTTCTTCGCCATTCTACTTAAAATAGTTTCCTTTAATAACCATTAACCCAGAGGAACGCGAGCAAAGCATCATTGTTATTGTAGAACCTTTACCTTTCACGTTTAAATGAAGAAAAACATTTTTTATGTTAAAATTTAAAACAACGCAATTATCATTAACTCGATCTCGTTAATTGTAAGCACTTTGTATAAAGAAGTAGAACTAAAACGAATCGTCAGAAGTACTTTCACATTCCGACGTGAAATAAAACGAGATGAAAACTTATGGAGTGAGGCATTCACCTAAAATTGCCTGCTTAAGTTGAGAAAAACTTGTTTACAACAACTATAGTTATACAGACATAATGATTAGTCACTTAACGAACTTAATCGACACCTGTACACTAATAACAGAGCTGCAAAGCATGTTACGAAGGGCATCTTCAACATACATCACCTCCTGCAGCCCCAAATTGAATGTAATCGGTATTTCCGTGATTATTGCTATACCCTGCGGTTGGGTTTAACCCAAAACTTTCGGATCAGCTTCATTAAGACGAGGTTCTAAGGTCATTGCGAAAATCTCTAACTCTTCTATCTCTCGGGGAATAATAATTGACTCGGTTCCAATTACAACAGAAGTGGGTTTCCCAGGTGCACACATATTTGAATAAGAATCTTCAAGTGCTCACGTTATCAGCGGCGTACATGCGAGTTATATAGCAACATGAGTCACCTACATACCTACCCATAAATTATTGAGATAAAAATGTTAAATCAATAGCCGACGTCTATAAGCCGAGGGCTTCAACTACCACCTTCTTCTCAGTTCTCGTGTGGCACATATAAGCTAACATAGGAGTGCTACTTGGCTGGAACCACGTCCCGACACTCACCTTTTGCCGGAAACAAAATTAGGGTGTCCTATATATCACTAGTATGGACTAAATTCGCCTTTTTAATGGAGTCAGATGCCCAATTTGAATTCCCCCTCCGGTTGCAAGGCTGGTCGCCAATTTTGCTGGCACTTAGAGACCTCCAAGGCCCGCGAGCACCTAGCAAAACAAACAGTGTTCCAACAATTTTGCATTTCGCTGTCACTGTGCCAACTTCATGACGAAAGTGCCGCAAAGAGGACCTGGCGTACGACTGACATATAGTAAGAGAAGCACTAATGCAACCTTTCTAATTTGCCCAGACCCACTTCTCTGCCGGAACAGCATGCACCCGGTTTGTTTACTATTGTGCAGCATGCACTTGCAACACTTGCACATGATGACAGTGACATAGCCACGTCTTAAGTGCATTCTTCGCTACCGCTACTTGTGCTATTGATTGCAGGATGAAAAGCCCTTGGAGAAGGAGTTTTTATAGCTTTCTTGTCATCGATGCCCCGAAGAAAGCATGACAAATTGCATAGGTGAAAGGCTCTCATTGATATTCTAGACAGCAGCATCGCTGGCTCATCTATGTCGCCACACTCCATATGCATCTGCTTGCCATGGAACAAATATGTTTTGTGGGTGAATCCTCTCCAACAAATCTTTTTATCACTAGCTCTGCAGTATTGGGGGAATCAATAATCACTTTTTGAATGCGGCAGTAATTGATCGAAGGATACAAGCACGAAATAAAGGCCTTGTCCTTGGAGGAGTACTGGTACCTTCTGTACTTTGGCAAGCATAGGCTTCTACTTAAAGTTATGAACATTCAGTTTTTTTTTCATTTCCATTTTTGCTGTCTTACATAATAGGCGGACTTTTATCCAGGAAACAGGAGCGACGGAAATGTGTGCAAAATTCTCTATTGTGCAATGCAACACAACCACACCAAAAATAGTAATTATTAAGAGGATTTTGAAGGAGTTGCTGTAATTAATGCTATGCTGGGAGATATTTGAAGAACACCAGACAGAACGTTTAATTTCGGTGAAAAGTATGTCAGGAAGCATAAAAAGTTTCTCAAAGACTTGCACTAAAAGTGGAACGACATGAAACTTTTTTTTTTGTCAAATTGGCAAATTTACAAGTTATGCTAATTAAGAAGTTTGTCATTAGATGAATTATAATTAGAAAGACGACAGGGTGTTTGTTAAGGGTAATGCTGTGAAGCAACCTGGAGTTTGTCAGAAAACAAGTGTGTAAAAAATGGCAAAGAAATTTTTTTTTCGCGAATTAAGAATTATGTGAGGGAAACATAAAAGATAACACAAAGATAGGTTTTGTAACGTTAGTAATAAGAACCAGCACAATGTGATTATTAAACTTTCCGCTACACTTTCCCACGCGGGAAGTTTTTAAGGTACTCTCTAAACTCGACCTGTTCAAAGCTACTGGACCTGATGGGGGTTTCCGTCCGTAGTTTAAAAGTGCTACGCCTCTGCTTTGGCTAAACCGCTGTGCAAGCTTTTTAAACTGTCATACTCCACAGGCTCTAACGTCGGCTCTTGATATTTCAAATGCTTTTGATTGAATCTGGCATGCTGCCTTTTAGCCAAACTTCAAGTATTTGGTCTACACATGGATAGAACGTTTTTTTTCCGGCCGTTCAATTCGTGTATTAATAGACGGAATTACATCTGTTCTCTCGAATTAAATGCCGGTGTACCTCAGGGTTCAGTTCTTTCACCAACCTTAATTCTTCTTTTTGTCATAGATTTCATATCTCTCATTTTTAATTCTTTTGATAACCTCGCCGACAACATCACTCATGATTTCGTACTACCCCCTCCGCACACTCAACAATTTCCTTCGGGTCAATATATCCAATTCGCCCTTTTTAATCATCTCGGGTATTGAGATATCCAGAAACCTTAACTATATATATTTTCAGTTGCTAAAAATTCTAGGCGACCTAGCCTTATTTTGCCAGTTAAAAACTTGTTCAACGTTGCCTGCGACAGCTGGATGCGTTCAAACCCCATCGTATACGACATTCCGCCTCTTAGCTCTGAACCAATCTCTGGTGGCGAAACTTTTGCCAACATTCAAAGTGGATTCGCTTGTAGTGAGATTTTCCCATTGAATGAAAATATTTTCACGGATGCTGATTTCGTAGGTGCCGAGGTGTCACCGATCGTTCACCACTGGTGGGGCGAACACCACTAATCGGAAAGTTCTAGTACAATGACTCTAGCTCGAAAACGAGAAGAGAGAAGAAATTGTGTTCTTATGTGCTGGTATAGCCAAAAGATCAGGCTTTCAATTGATGGTTTCCGCATCTCTACCTCTTCTAGATTCCGAGCTACAGCTCCAACACTTAACAAAGACTGGAGAATTCTGGAAATCAGAATCACTCAAGAATTTGGCCAAATTTAAAATATTCTTCAGAACGGTAAGTTTCGTCAAATACAGGGTTTTTGGAAGACAAATCAGAGGGAACTTCTTCAAAGGAGCAAAATCATTAGCACTAGTATCACATTAAAAATGCCCCCCTTGAGGTCCGGAGATGTTTGAGGACTATTACTTTTGTATCCATTACAATTGAGGTTAGAATTAAGGAATTCCAGAATCGGTTAGGTCACATAAGTACCTTATTTAGTCCTACCAAATTTTCAATATAGGAGGCTGCTAATGCAGATTGAAATTGGTAATAAAAAATTAATAAGGAAGGCAGCCTAAATCGATCAAAATCTCATCAAAGCCTTCGTTCTTGAGGTTAAAAATAGCAAGAGCAATTTGACCTAACAATTCATAATTTCTAACTCGTCAGAAAATATACAAATATCAAGTGTTTAAATTAAAACCTCACTAGACGTATACCTGCGTCACCTGTATTAAATGTACAGATAATTATTTTCTTCAATTAACCCTCTAACTCTGTATATGCCTACAAAATTGTCCTGTCATTTGCCAAAGCTACAACATGCAGAGAATATAAATTGATTTTCCAAAAATATCACATAAACGCAATGAACGAAAATAGACCTAAACTGAACATGGGCAAGAAATATGGAAAATATTCAAGAAACACAGCAATTTTCCACCTCTTTCGATAAAGCGTTCCTTTAATCTTAAAAAAAAAAGGGAACGATAAAAGCGCACACGACAACGCCTCCGTTCCCACTTTAACATGCGACGTTTATTATCACGCACTCGTCGTTTTGACAAATTGTAACGATTGTCTCTCGATATATCCGTAAAAAACGGGGATAACAGGGCACAGGGAATCCATCCAATCACGAACCGCTTAATTGAAAATGCTTAACGATATCTTCCACGAGTGTTTATACCTTCATCCTCGCGCTTTCCGATTGCCTTGTATCACGCATATTTTTTATTTTTGAGCGCCGCTGGAATCGGATGGATATGAGGCGAACCCGATTCGATATAGGATATTAAAGGGAAACATTGCATCGCCTTTGGGTGCTTATAAAAATGCTAAGTGACGTAGTCTAATGATGATTCGTTTCCAACTTTAAGTAGCTGTCGAACTCGACAATGAACTGGACTGTGGAGCACAGGGAGTATGCGACGTGGTCCGCTATACAAAACAAGGCTCGGTTCAAAAGACTCATCTGTGTCCTATTTGTCTATAAATTCTGCTGGCGATGCGGCGCGCCATACAATAACAGCCTTAGCCTTCGGATACATGCATTTTGTACAGTCCACGGGAATGGGGCAATAAAAGTGCATACGATAACTTAACCTGCAATCGATTTCCTGCTGTGAACCAGCGAACCTGATGTTGATTGCATGCAATATTTCCAGACGATAGAAATAGACATGATTTACAGTTAGGTTTTTTTTTTTTTTAATTTTCCTTTGAAAATCAAATCAGTTCGTTGATTGAAATTCGTCGGTGTGTCCACTGCATGATTTAAATTTATGGAACTAAGTTTTTACTGCAATCGGTTGCTTGGTGGCCAAGGTAGGCTGGTACTGGCTAAAGAGGTAACAAAAATACAATCGAGCCAGATAATGGCAGAGCTAAAATTTGATTACCTATTGCTGTGCCGTGACCTTTTGTAGGTCAAAATTAGACGAGACACAGCCTACTCTAGATACCAGCGCGGAATCTGACACGAACAGCTGAGCATTGGTGGTGTAAACAAACCGAAACTTGCTGCAGTAAACAATAGGAAAAGGGTGGGGAATCCTAATTTTTCGTAGTATTTCTCGCAGTATTTTTGATTTCTCAACTTGGAATTTACTTAACGTGAACCTACGAATGTTCTGAACATGTGGTCATGATAAGAAATCTTTCTATTATAATTTTCATGTGTTTTAATGGGCAGATTCTCTCTTGGGTTCGTTTTGTTAAAGTATTGAGGTTAGAATGCGTCAATGATATCAGCATTTCTCTTTAGTTGAAGGCATGAAATTTGTTCGATTGAATTCCTGTTGCAGAGCTGTTGCTGACACCCATCACAAACCACATACATCTCCAACGGATTATAAGCAGCATCGCAAACAGAACACTCGTACATTTCACGACAACGACCAATATTACTGTTGTTTTCTTATTATTCTGTTGTTAAGTATTCTTAGCTGATGTTTGAACCAATGTTTATTTTATTGACTTACTGTCTGCAATGTTAGCCTTTGTCAGATGTTGCTGACAGTAGTATGCACTTTCCGTCTGCTATGCACTATCCACCTCTTCAGATTTTTCAGTAGAAACTTCCTTAAAATTAAACTCTCCGCCTTTACTTCAACTACTATACTATAGTACTGCCATTTTTACAAATAAAAATAACGCACGAAGCGATTAACAAATAATTATTTGAAATTCAAATAATAAATAAATTTTCAAATAACAAATTTTCTTTTTTGATTTTTTAAGTGTTATCTTTATTCGAATAAAAAATGCCCACTTTTATGTGATAGGTTAATACGCAGCTGGGCTTAACGTCCCTTAAAATACATATAAAGTACAATTGCTGGTGTTCCTTAAGGTTCAGTTTTGATAGTTGCGATATTTTTAGTTTTAGGTAATGAGTTTTGAGTTTGAACTACTGTAGTAAAGTCTTTATTTCTACATTTGTTATTAAATCACATTTTGTATAGAGGCAGCTTCTATAACATACCATAAATCATTCTATTTAATGTGTCGTCTAATTTTTGTAAAGTTTTTAGTGACTGGGTCAAGAACAAAGTATGCAATAAATTTTAAAAGCACTTGAAACAGAAGTAACATCACAAGAGTTGCAGCAAATACTGGTTTCAGAGCAATTTTTATTTCCAATCAATTAAGCACTTAGAAAACTACATTAAAACTCTTTAAAAAAATTCACAACAAAACTTTTTTGCATTTTCCACGTTCGCCATTATAAATTGCCAGGAAAATCGAATATGAAATTAACAAATATTCGATTCGCACACTCAAGGCAAACTGATTTTACAATTTGAGAGTAAGAATATGAGAAAAGCCGTCGTTCGCGGACGGAGTTGTAGTTGCTTTCTCAAATAGAACTTTCCGGTCGGGGTCACATAGTGCAATTTCTTTAGAAGCTTTTTTTCTTCTTTTTTAAAACTTTTTTTTTCTTCAATTTTCCTATTTCTTTCTTATGGGAACGTACACATGAGAAAGTTTGGTATTCATGAATTTACTCTCGACCTCCAATTTTCAATAGATTTACACGTTTGATATTACTGAATAGATTTGATTTTTTTTCGAATAACCTATCAGGTGTACCATCATAAGGCAGAGGAACATGCAATAGAAAAATCACATTAGTATTCACGAATATTTTTGGTTATCTTTGAAAGTTGGTCTGTCCTTAAAATTAAGTGACCTTAAAAATTTCATTCGACTGATAATCATGTTGTTATACATAGGCTAATAAAGTCCCGTGAATGATCCACAAATATTTATCTGCGAATGGTTTCGAAGGTGAGATTCGATAACTTGGTCAAATATCCATCTATTGATTCAGATGAACGTAATGAATCTCCTTCAACCATTCTTTAAAGGAGCTTTGCCAAGATGATCCTTGATATCCAATAGCTAAGCATCCTTCTTAAATTCTTTCCAACCTTACCTGCCTTCTAGAGTCTCTCGTAGATACTGACAGCAATTTACAGTGTAGAACCATGCGATGAAATTACTTTTCTTAGAATTAACGCACGTCGTCTGAAGTAAAGCATGGTGTTTCCTTACAGATATCAATATCAGATCAGAGTGTAAAACCGCGTTCTGTTGCATTTACACCAAGTATATGTTTTGACTCGTAATGTCTTTCTCACCGTTCGTAAACGCCCGGTCGGCAATTTTTAAGTACAAGAAAGAGCAGTAGTGCAAGAAGTGAACCTGAAGGTAGTCCACTTTAATTCTTTCTTAGTACTACTGTTGGCTAGACTCATGCAATTACAGCTTCAAATGCTTAATCGGGTTTTAATAAGTTTGCGATACATTATTTATTATATGAGTCTTATAAAATGTCTAGGGAACCTTCTTCTATAAATTTATTGACTTTAATTATAAAAAAAGGGCGTCGTAAGATTGAAGAACCTCTTAATGGGGTAAAAAGAATTTTACTGATATTTTACAAATTGAAAGGTTGTAGGTACAAGGGCTTGTATCAGTTTAGAGCCAAACAAATTTGAAGAGGATATTCCCCAAAAATTTTAATGCCGGGCAAGTGCATCTTTGTGCATCCTCTATACAGGTTCAAGTAGCTGGAAGCTGGACTAATTTGAATAACATAACGCCCTAAGGTGATACACAGCCTACTCTCTAAATACAAGCCCGGAAAACATGACAGTTCGGCCATTTCACCACCAAGCGTTTCGTCACTATTTAATTTTTGTTATACCACAGATTAACCAATCCCTGCACACAAATAAAACTGGACACTCTCGTAACCAAAACCAAAGAGAAACGCTGATGGCATTGATTGGCATTTTAAGCTTAATACTTCAACAAAACGAACACAAGAGAGTTTTCCCGTTAAAACACATGAAAATTGAAAATACAGTTCCCCAAACTTTTCCTTATCTTCTGTGGCAAGTTTTTGTTTGTTTACACCACCAATGCTCAGCTGTTAATGTCAGCTTCCGGGCTTGTATCTAGAGTAGGCTGTGGATGATACAAGTCTGACAAATACATCAAGATCGAATAAACTTCAGGCAAACCATGCCAAAGGTTAGATTAAGGCCGTTAACTTCGAGTCTGATCACAAATGCCCTTATAGTTTATTTATAATTGAGGCCAAATGAGGGAAATGTTCCGTTGAGGCCTAATCAGGATCCAACTACATTCTGCCCAAGTAATTAAGTATTATCTTATTTGGTTTAGTTTTCAGATGCGCGGGGATTCCTCTATTTATAACTCGTTTATTCAAGCCTTATTTCAATTGTTGAAGTCGAAATTTCGGGTGTACAGGTTCTATTTGACTTTTTCATGTGAAAACCTTGTTTTTCTAGGTTCAAACCCGTTTTAAATACATAAAAAAAAAGGTTTTCGTCCGCCATTTTTAAAATAAAGCTAAAAAAACTAATAGGTGGACAAACATGGACTTGCGATGGCCAAATGAACGCATAAAAAAATTTCAAAATTCAAAACAGGTGTGCCAACTTCACACACCTTTCTCAGTGATTTTTGAGAGATGTCGGTACGATGGGGCTCAAAAAACGCTCTTCGGGAAATTGACTGTAAAATAATGAAGAAGAAAATATCAAAGAAAGTATATATGGCTTTGAAATCTTAATTAATTAATGTCATAATTTCAATAAGGAACTAATTAATTTCTAATTAATAGCAGTTATTATGTAATAATGCACGGGAGTGAACAAGTTTAACGCACTGACAATTACCTCTGAATCAAAGGTCCCATCCAGTTCATTCATGACCACAAACTTGCATTAAATTATTTCCAAATCTGGTTTAATACCGGAACTACGAAGTTTTTCTTAACGTTGATGATTCAGCTCATAAAAACGGCATAGTCACCTTTCGTAAGTATAATAGCTTCAGCAATTCAACATCAACTTATACCGCGTCATAATCAGTTTAACGCGCCTGCGCTCAACTTTCTTTTTATCGTTTTTGTCGCAAATCTCATTTCAGATGGCAGGAGGAAGCGAGCAAAGTGTAAATCTGCATTAAAATATCAGTTTGCGGTTTCTGCGGCAACCGTTCAATTAATTTCAAAGCTGTAGAGCGGCTGCAACGGGTTGCAGGTTTGCAGCTTGAACTGTTTTCTTCCACCATTACAACAAGCTTAAGTAGTGCAATTGAATAGTTGAGTGGTCGACTCATTTGCATCCGGTACTGCGGATGCAATTCTCGTTGTAAGAATGCACACATGAAGGCGATGATTGAAAGAGAGCAAGTTCTCGCTTCGCAGCCCGGTAGTAAGTACATTGATAAGGGACTTGTACTTGTCCTACTTTCGGTCCAAACAAGATGGGACACAAAAGATATGGTTCACTTTGGACACAAATTGCTCAAAGCTGTACCCCCGTTTGTTAGGAAAGCGCTAGGCGATATCATCTTCCTCTATTTCGCCATGTAACCCGCACTTTCGTCCTAAAGGATACTAGAACATCGTCATCATATTTATGTTGCCAGAAATCAGGGACCAGGAACCCCCTTACTAAACGAAACTCAATTCCAGACATAAGTGGACTCGACGAGTGTTGTCGCAGCCTCCGAATCCCGTATGCTGTTTGTATTATACACCTCGAGCTCGGGGTATGGCTGATGTTTCTCTCGCATGGATAAATTTGCAAAGGAGAACACAAGGGGCAGCTTAGGGTGCAAAAACTTATTTTGGTGTCTGCTATCCTGCCCGGATGACTAATGAATTGGGGGCATTTGCAAAAAGGCTGCTACCCCATGTATTTCGTTAGACAAAGGGAACGTGAATTTAATTGGTGCCGAGGGTGAAACTGAACAACTCCGATTTTGTCAGCTGTTTCAATATATCCAGGGGATTTTCTGGCTCAGCTTTAGTCAATTGAAATATTTTTTTTTCATTTTATTTAAAACACAAATTTTCACAATTTTAATTTCGCGCTCCCCTCACAGTCATTTTTTATGGAAATTGCTGCGGCATATTGAAGTTAGCGTCGTTTTAGATTTAAAATGAAAAGACTACATCTTTTAAAGTGCTTCTATGAATTTGAACTAATTTTAAAGGAACCTATACTTTGACAAAGTTCCAAAATTTTGTAAAAATTACACTCAAGAAATATGCTCTCATTCTGTTTCTCTGAATTTCATTGGATTGGTATGTTCAATTTAGCTTTACAAGACAATAAATAACAACAAAAGTCCATTAACAATTCTTCCTGGTGCTTCTCTGCTTGCAAATCTTCCCATGGCGAGTTGAACTGATGGGAATGTTTGCGCCTGCACTCGGGCTCGAAACGCAACATGTTCAGATCACGTCCGTCAAGTTCACTTGGCTCGCTGCATGACAATAATCCCACCTGCAATTGTAGCAACAATGTCTCATTTTAATTCTACATTCATCTTGGATATCAGTCAAGAAATTATGAGCCGATTGCTATCAGTTCACTGACTGTGTTGCTTGGCGAAGTTTATCGTGACCGCAACATAGTACGCATGGTCGCGAGACCTTAAATATATCTGAAAGCAACGAGTAATCGGACCGCTAGTAACTGACCGGAAGACTGCCAATGGGGCACAGATTAAGCCGTTGGAAGAGATGCTATTCTTAGAACTAATCCAATTCTAGGATTCGTCTCACTTACGGATTCAGGAGAGGCACTAGCTGCATCAACCAGCAGAGGTAGATATTTAGCGAAAATTCTACGATGACTGATGAAGTTTTTAAGAGGTGATTCAAGTTACATAATTTCTAGAAGCTGTTAATAAGTTGTCACACAAGTTTGGCTAGGTAATGATAGGATGAACTATTGAGTTTGGCGTTTGTGTTTATTTACGAAGACGTAAAATTAGTGTGAAGTAGACCAAATGACAGAATTGACTAGAGCTCTTTAATAAATAATTGGTGATTCATATTCAACATTATCTTAATTTAGCAGCTTCATAAATTTTTCGTAGGAAAGACATTAACAACCGCAATTCACTGTAGAGTCTGCAATTTCGATAATTCTCTTTTACGTAGACTTAACTTTCCCAAAGCGACGGTTGATTCCTTAATTTGAATGAACTGATTATACTAGTGGTGTTCTCTATGCCGTTCGTCGCGACATCTCTTTTACAGTTTAGAGCAGAGATGGGTATTTTTTATATGAATGAAGACAAAAGCTAAAAATCAAATAAATTGAAAAACCGAATAAAAATTTATTTGTTATTTGGAGAATTATTTGCAAATAACTATTTGTTATTTGGTGCTCCTCATTTTAATTTTAAATAATTATTTATCATAAAATCGTGTGTTATTTGGTAATGAAATAATTATTCATTATTTGATGAATTATCCGAAAATAATTACTTGTTATTTGATTATCAAATAATTGAGCCTTGAGAAGACATAAATCTCATATTTAGGAATTTTACTCGATTTCTTGCATCTACAAGCGACTTCTTACATGTATTAATCGGCACTGCTCTTTCTACAGACAATTTCTACTTATTTCTGCCTTTATTCTCGCTCTCCCTTAGTATTGTCTTCTATTCTTCGAACGAGCCGCCTCATTACCAGACATATCCCCATAGTACCTGTAAGGTCACCCAGCAGTACCCAGTGTAAATCCATCCATCAGCTGGTGCATGAAGTAACCGTATTTGAGTCGAGCACCGTGATGGCCGCTTGACTATCACTTTAAAAACATATTGCGCTACGCTTTTGTAAGTCGTTGTGCGACGCAATACTCTTTCCGCCCTTTTATTGGCCAGGACCTCTGCTTGAAACACGCTGTAGTGGTCTGGCAGCCCATACAAGTTTTGTATGTTAAGGCGGTCAGTGAAAATACGGGCTCCACTCAATTCTCCACTTTCGAGCCATCCGTTTCAGGTAAAGTTGTCCGAAGATAAATTGCATACACTTCGCAATCAAATAAGAAATATATCTCTCAATAAATCAAAATTTTTCAGTGATTTAAACACAGATCCGCTCCACTAAACCTCAATGAACTGAAAATCCTGGATAATCCAGTAGTCTTTCATCCTCAACTTGCCTCAAGTACAGAAAGGGCAAAAATTTATAAATTTTTTATTCAATAAATTCCAAAAGGGAGCCGTTTTGGATCTTCATATCCATCAACTGGTAAGACAAATTAAATTACTCGCCCAGCTCCAGGTGTATATCGACATTTTCCACTACTTCATTTCAATTCATCTCATTTCCATCGGAATCATTTCTTCATTAAAAATGAACCAAACAAGATTTTCCTCTCCAAGTTCCGGGTTATACCAAAACAAGTGTATCTCTCGAGAGGCAACGTCCAAACTTTTGGCATGTGTTCATGCGGCATAAACAGCATTTCTGAAGAGCTCAATTCCCAGCCGAATGGTAATAAATTAATCATTTCACCGCATAAATTACGAGCATCCATCTACCTTCGTGCGAGCAAAAATAACCCTGTCGTATCCTTGATTGGGAGATGCTCGAATGTTGTACGTAAACTGGCGTTCGACTTTCAGACTTAAGACGATATCGATTTCTGTGTTCAATACATTAACCATCATCTTTCACACCCCCGCTCTCTGCCGATACAGAAAACATATGGTGGGAGCACTCTGGAGCCGAACAAGGCCAATCGTCAATTGTTTGCAAAAGGCGTCCTCCCGTGGCCCCTCAAACAATTATTTTTCTCACGAACGAGCTTCCTATTTTCGGCCAAAGTTTGTGAAGCTTACCGGTTAACCATTCCAAGGCCTCATCCTGACTTTTCCCTGGTTGCGTGGTTGTTTTGTTGTGAGGAGCCTGAAATTTATTGATAAGGCAACAAATGATGTTCCGAGGGAATTTATTTCTGTCCGAAAAGCTCGGAAGTGGTTGTGAATCCATTAAAAAGTTTATGTCCCTCCGGCTATCCCCAAGCCCTTTTCTTTACGTTAAACGGATGAACTTCTACCATCGCGGGATGTATTAATCTCGGCCAGTTGTTTTTACAGAAATGAAATGCAATAAACTGCGCATATTTTAGTAAAACTACCGCAGACTTGCTTTGATTTTCTCCTATATTCGGGCTTACATAGTTTCCGGGTATAGTGCCACTAGCCACTTTCGTGATGAATATTAAAACTGAGATTGAAAGTGTTTTCCACTTTGATCTAGCGACTCTATGTCATGTTTGTTAAATGTTCATCCTCACTTCTGACCTACTGCTACGCGTGCTTGATCCCAAGGTAACAACAATACTCCACCCGTGGGCCACAACATATGCACTCACCGAGTTGATTAGTATTCCAGTGATTCCTCCGGCACTAAATTTTTTGAGAAGTTCACCCATTGATCAACTACTGGGCTCGCGAGCACGTTCGTCCGACATTAAAGTCAGACCGCGAGTATAACGCCAATTGGGACATAATAATGACCATCAACAACATGGACGTCAATAATGATGGAATGACGCGTCTACGTAGCGCAAATATTATCGCGGCTATTTTTGAGGCTCGTGTAAACTGTTCAATTAAATTGACCAATCGTAATTGAATTGAACTTTCAATTTCACACCGACCGATAATAATTGCAGTTTGAGTGACGTACGTGTCACGCCTTAGCCTTTTAGCTTAATTAATTAAAGGCGGAGTAGCATTGATAATTGTGTGGCACTTTTTTTTTCTTGTATATGATTATGAAATCGAGCAGCTGTCTGAGTTTCATTTGATGCGAATAGAAGTAGTTTGTCCATTAACTGTTTTCTTGATGTATTACCAATTGCAAATCGCTAGGATGGTGTTGTACTTGTTTATGCAATTTCAGAAACCCCGTCGGGCACCTAATTAATTCCGGATATACCTTTGTATAAATTCCACAATTGGAATTAATTTTCGATTATTTTTGCTGTAATACACGTGCCTAATTTTCAAATTAAGCTAAGATTAAAAGAAAAAATATTCAACGTACGACAATAAATGTCCTTAAAAAAAATTTCAACAACCAACACGCCTTATTCAAACACTAAACAACTCTCCTTAATTAAAAAAAAAACTCTGATGCGCACGACTAAACAAAAAATATCCAAACAGCATCCATTTCAACTCAACTCTAGCCAAACTTCAAGCATTGGTCTCCACCCTTACCTCGTTAAATGGATAGAGGTTTTTCTCAGGCTGTTCAATCCGTGTAGTAATTGACGGAGTTATATTTGATCCTTACGAAATAAATGTCGGTATAACCCAGGGTTCAGTTCTTTTACCAAACTTATTTCTTGTTTTTATTAATGACCCTTTATATCTCACTCAAAGTCCTATTCATATTTTCGCCGACAGCATCCTTGATTTCGCGTACTCTTTTGATACTCTAATGAATTCTCGTGCGAACGCTACAGAAATCTACCGAGAACGCATGTTTGGATCTTTATGTGCTATGTTTAATGTAGCCAAAACTCAATCCTGTTTAATGTCCCTTTAAAAACACATAGTCCACCCTCAACCTATTGTATTTCAGTCGACGGAATGAATATACCCAATTCGCCCTCTCTAAACATCTTGGGTATTAAAATATCCAGCAATCTTAACTGTACTGATCATATATTTGCAATTGCTAAATATGCGTTGAATAGCTTGGGCTTTCTAATCAGATGTAAGAAATATTTCACTTCGTCTGGCTTAACGCTGATCTACAAATCCCACCTAGACTTGAATGTAATTCCCATATTTGAGCAGCGTGTTAGACAAAGTCCAGCGTAAGGCTATTAAACTTATTGGCAATCCCTCAATCTCTGTCCTTAACGATTTAAGATGAAAACTTTTTTTCATCCACTACACTAGTTTGCACCCTTAATTCCTTTCTTGCCAAGGATGTGCTTTAGCGTCATAGGGCATCCCCTAAGCTTTGCCAATATTATATAAAAAAACTACTACTAACACTTAAATGCAATTCGCCGAAAACCAACACTCTCAGTGACTGTAATATGTTCGCCACTGAATGATTCAACTTACTCAACCATTGAATCAACGCATATCACCGAGGTCTTAACATATTTACTCCTGGATATGAAGAGAAGTCAAGCGAGTAATTTTATTACAGGCCTAACCTACACGAATTAACCCACAACCATTTCAACTTGACTAGCGCCTGTACTCAGCAATGGAGGAATGTGCAATTCAACATGACCATCATGAACATCATGGCTCATGAGAGAAACGTGCGAAATGCATGTGCCACTGCACATTTCTCTTTGGGCCGCACCTGCGCGGAACGCTGTAATGTACAAAGAAGGCTTTGATTGTGACTGATCGTCGCCGCAACATTAGAGTTCAATTAAAAAACAATTCAATGTGCCACCGCTTAGAAGCCCGTCACCAGTCATATTCCTACTAGTCAATGCCTGCCGTGATGCAACGCAGGTATAGCGAGCGATCAATTAATGCGAGTCCTTACGTCGTCAAAGTAAACGATGCCTCCTTCGACTCATGCCTGTGTCGCCTGACGTATTGAATCCCGCCGCACCGCTTAACTCCAATGCAAAGCTACATTGAAAAGGATGTTGAAAGCACTGCCGAAACCTCGGGACTGCGCTTTGAATTTGATTTGGGAGGAAATAATTTTATCGCGGTACGTGTTGGGCCCCGATGCAATGAATTGGCCTAATATGACGGCGCTGACCAAGTTGGAATATGTGAGGAATGGCTTGTGGCATAAATTTCTTTCGCGCTAAGTTTAAAAGGATAGTGGCCAGCTTCTGTTGCGTATTTGGAGGAACTCTTTTCAATATAATCAACTCGCGTTGTGACCAAGCGATACGCAAAGTAGCCAAAATTAATTTGCGAATATTACGGCTTCGAAATTTAAAGAATCTATAATTCAAAAAATCTCCACAATTCGAATTACAATTATTTGTGCAGAGCTGTAAAACACAATTGGAAAAATCATAAAACAAGTAATTCCCTGTATTGGCAGCCACTAGACGGTATTACAATTTGGCAAAATATTGTAATTTTGTTTCCAGCCCGAATTCAATAGGGTCATACTTATTCCCGAGTCGCGTATGGATTTAATTTACCATCGCAATGGGAGTCTGTCGTAAAAATTTAATTATCGAATATTTTTCGCTCGAGCGGGTATTGTCCGGAAATTTATAATTAAATTTTTATCCGCATATCGCCAGCCAATAATGTCTGTTATCTCTCGAGAGTTTCAGATTGATCGGTGCTTTGTGATTTCGTATTCCGCTGAAAATTATTCATTTTCCAACAAATGATGAGCATGAGTCCACGCTGTAGGTAGAGGTCGACATTTTAAAAAATTAATGAGAAATGCATGTTTGAAGGAAGGAAATTCCGCTCGGGTGAACCGGGTTAAATTAAAATAACCTGACCACCCATTGCGGTCTGTCGAGTACAAATTGGTCTGGATCAGTTTCAGTTGTGGTTCTATTTCAACATAAGCAAATTAGTTTTTATGATGAAGACAATGCAGACAAAGTGGATGTGATTACATCTGCTTGGAAATCAGCATGACAATATTTCGCGTGACACTTTGTATTACATTTTATTCGTTTACAATTGATATCCGGATTTAGTCGTACTTGATATCCGGAGTTATGTAAAAATTTCCTTTGTTCAAATTGTTCCAAGAGATAACCACGCCTAAATTAACAAACGCATTCCAAAAATTCCAGAAAGATGAGATCAGCAAGTCTGCACAAACCTCCAGACAGCCATTCATTATCGGAAGATACTGACTGGGAATAAGTTGGTCAGTCGGTCGAGTATGGAAATCGCTTAAAATTCCACGCAAATTTGCAAAAACATCGCATTATTCCCAAATGGGTGGGTAACGTAAGTAACTACACCTGATGCCCACGAGGTAGAATACCATCGGCACCCTGCAGCATATAAACCGCGGACGACTAAGCAATTTGCAAGTAATAATGGAATGCTCGCATGGCTCACATCGAACCAAACTCGTCTGTAAAAAATTTTTTTATTAATTTTTTTTAATTTTGCGGCTAACATCATTAAGTAGATCGCAAAGAGCGGCTAGTTAGAACAAAACGCAAGAAGATGCTTCGAAATTGCTCGCTGTCTCCATGTTTCTGAAAATTAATTCACGTATTTTTGGGATGAGAACTTTATGGGAGCTCTTTGTTCGGAAATCCCCAGACGCACTTAAGTATTCATCAGGGCGCAAACCATTTTCGTTCATTCGTTGGATATTAAGGTCATCGCTTGGTCAGTCTCATAAAGCGAAAATCCCCGGGTCGTCAGAAATATTGTCCAAGGTTATCGGTCCACTATGGGGGGCTGTGGGGACACTTGAGCCCAACATGTCACTAATGCAAACTAAAGGCATTTTGTGTGACACGCTTTTGAGAATTTTAATCCAAAAATCAATTTCGCGTTGCACTTGTAGGCCGGGAACACTATAGAATTGCACAAACAACGCCATGCAAGCTTTGCTCGAAATCGATTTGAAAAGTTCAATTAGGACGGCAATGATCTTTGCCCGCTCGGTCTCAGACGTATGTTATAGCGTCAGGTGGCTGTTCCCGTTGTGAATCTAACCTAAGAATATATTCTATGGTGCCGCACTTCCAGCTAAGCACTTAGATAATGGTCATTAGAAGCTCAGTCACGTTCTATTGATGTCTATTCAACACAGGCTGGCTATCCTGTCTAGTCCCGTCTGAGAGATTTGCTGATTTTCATATTATTCAATTTGAATGCAAATTTCAAGCGCGCTTTGTGCGGTCGAAACGGAACGCCTGATGAGGTCGCCAGACTAAATCTATTTCTTATTGACAATCTGTCGGTGACTGGAACTTAATCGATTTATAAGTCACGTCGAATATGAACGCAATTACTGGGGAATAATAGAGTCAAGATTTTGTAGTCATCTCTCCGGATTTTAATGACCATTAGATTTGCCCTTACAATGAGATGTCAAGTGGATAGTACTTGAAATCTGGATGAATCCTCTGAGACGTTTTTTAATGGCATCGACCTATAAAAATCCAAATCAGATCGGTTAGGTTAATTTATGTCGAGATGAGGAGTCTTGTCAAGTATCTACTGTATACTCATAGCAAATGTCCAGCTTTTCCGGGGGGAAAAAAAACCCAAAACGATGAGAAAGATGTGTTTAAAGGTCTTCGGCAACCACCAACAAAAAATCCTGTCAGCAATTCACGATAGCAGATGATGTGCTTCGCTTTTTTTCAGTTGAAGGAACGATACTATACCTATGCCCTTTGGCTAGTTAAGAGGATATAAATCTTTCTATTGTGGTGGGATTTGCAAAGGTTTTTACTGAACCAACTGGTATTACACCTTGTCTGTGAAATGTGGAAAAGTTTTGCTATTCTGGGCGCAATAAGATATTTACTTCAGGTCCGGGACGCACTCCTCAATCCCCAGCTCCTACCACTGCATCTACGGAACGGGCATTTATTTACCTACCCGACGAGGATTCTAGGTTTGTTCATTATTTTTCGTCGATATATCCACTTTGTGTAGGTTAGTTGAGGCATCACTAGAGGACTTTCACTAATTGCTTTTGCAAATTTGATGGAGTATGCGGATACCAGTTTCTGTAGGTTTCTAGCTTTATGGCATTTTGACATGGGCAGAACTTTGTCACTATTTTTGCCTGTTTGCCTGGAGCAATTTTATGAAGCATTTTTAGCTTTTCTAATATAAAATTAGCTACATCCGAGGTAGTTACAAGCAAGGTTACTCAAGATATCGATATATACATGCAGAACCAAAAGTTTGTGGGTTCAATTTCTAAGTCGTAAGTAAGTTTTTCCCGGGTTTCCAGGATTAAAACTACTCGCTGTAAGGTTTGGGTCGGCAAAATATCATATTTTCCAAATGGTTAACATTTTCATATTGCATGAATTGCATTCGTTAATTCTCAAAGGATGCGTACTTGCCACATTCCTTTCAGTAGATCCTGTATTACGGACGCTGATGAATTGCTCTTTACATCTCTGAAGTCGCTTCTTCTCACTGCACAACAGCCACCGACATTTACAGCATGTTCCTTAGTAGAGTACTTTTCCAAGAGTTGTTTAGTAATTTGGTAAAGAACTTTACTATTGCGTGAGCTTGCCGCCTTTTCTGGTTCTTCGTATTAATACACAAAGGAAATTTCGAGAGGGGCTTTTACGGTATGTATAGGTCATATATCCCCTAAAGATAGTAACTTATATAAGCATATTTACAGATGGGATTAATTTGTTACAACACACTTCTACTGAATTAACAACGGACAAACAAAAACGCCGTTGGGAGCAAACATCAAGAATTTCTGTAAATTGTTCACCTGATTTACCTCTAAGATTTAATTATACAATTCGCTTCATAAAGGAGTAAACATGGACAATAAACCTATCTGAAAAGGCGTGGAATGATGAGTAATGGCATGGGTGGTAATATAATTACGTAACCGACGTCAAAAGGGATTACCCCGATTTGCTAAGCCTATTCATGTTTGCGTAATAGAAACTTTTGTCTGCTGAAATATTCTTTCACCTTCCAGAATTACATCATCCTGCCTCTCGCCACTTCTAAAGTAGGGTAGGCACACTTTCTATTAATTTGTAGACATCAAATGCGAGGGTAAGCGAATCTCTATTCATTGAATACGAGCAGTGTGACTACGAAAGTTATGAGACGCTTTTTGGTTAGATTATCCTGATCGGGACATCTTGATAGCAAAATTAGCTTAGCCACAGGTTATATAGTAAAAAGGCCTAAACTCCTCTGAGGACGCATAAGGGAAAGACCACCGAAGTAATGCATATTCTAAAAAGTTATGACAACATTTGACACATGCAAAGCATCCCTAGAACCCGAGGGACATGTTTTCTTTTCACTTCGTTGTACATGTAAACGGAAGAGAAATACGAATTTCAGGATCCTTTCAGGCAAATTCGTTTGTTTTATTCTTTTAAAAGACTCACCAAGGCGCAGAATATTTGAATTGGTAATAAGCTACCAGTCAAAAGTTAACATAATATTCTACCAGACTTATTGCTAGATGGGAATAGAAAACGCTCCACAAGTCCCCAGATTCATTGATATTCAGATAAACCTAATTGTCTGTTAAGCCAGCAAATTTTTCAGGAAACTTTCCAGCGAAAAGTGACAGGTTGTTGTTCAACTCCCAATGGACGGGCTTCTCTGTAATTATTCAACCTCTTGGGCAAATTTACTGTGAAGCTATAGCATGTGACACGTGAGGAGAGAATTCAATAACCCGAAAAAGATGAAAATCCCCCAAAATCCGAGATGAAACCGAGTAGACAATTTCTTAAGAACCTTTTTAGGGGATCTGCGCTTCAAGTAACTTTCACCTTCATCGTCAAAATTCAATTGGCTTAGAGGAGAGAATTAATTAATGCCGGTAACACGACATCTTGCCTCCGGAATTCAGATCGCTTTTGCGGCTTTTCCACGGATAATTAAACCGCGCATTTACCAGAAGAAGCAATGGAAAAGTTTCTTCATCAAAATAAGACAACCTTGAGAAGAATGTTCGAAGCAAAACAACAATAAAATCCATTAGTTGGATGATTTTGTATCCTCTTCGCTTTTGATATCGATTTAATACAGCCACAAGTAATAATGTTGGGTCACCTGAACAATTATAGAAGACGGCAGAGCCCGAACACCAGGTGTCCACGGAGTATTGATTTCCGTCGAGTTTACTGATTGAACGAGAAATTTATTTCAATTTCGTTTGCTATAAAACTTGGCCTTGTTTATAGTCGAAAAGGTTATTGAAATTTTCCTTTTTACAGGGTTTCGATACTTGATACTTCGAGAACTGGAGATCTAATCAATATCGTCTTCGGGCCCTCCTTGATGAAACACGGTAGCTAAGTAGTCCATCTGCTTTTTTGTGGTTTTCTTGAATTGCCGCATCAGTGATCAAGCAACTTCGTTTATATTTCAATTAAATCTCACCCATCACTTCAAATTAGGGTTCTCTCGTTAACACTACCTCGACAAACTAAGGTGGTCTAGCAAGTCTGACGACCTTTATGGCATCAATGCCATCGGTGGATTTAACTTAAACACAAGGGGTTATTGAAAGCGGAAATCTCTGACAATTTATAAGTCAGGAGCAAAACTATAACAGAACGACGGAATCTCTGAAATATCACTGCGGTTATAACATTTCTGCCGGAGTTCACTAGAGGAGTTCGCCAGCGTGGAGCTGAAGGACCTAACCAAGTTCCTCAATAGCTGCGGCTGGTTCAGCTATGATCCATGTTAAGTTTCCTTTTGTAGTGGTAACACAACGGACCATATCAAGGGCTATGTAAAGTGGACTGGCTTACTACTGGTGGCCGCCAGTTAACTTAATCTAACCTTGTATGCTTAGAATAGACACAAACAGCTTTCGACATTTGACTAGCCCTCGAAATAAAAACAAACAATTAAATTAATAAAGTCAGTGTATGGTTAAAAGACATATTTTCAGGTTCTGTATTCGCTTTCAGCAGATGGTTAAACGTGGAAATTACTGAAGATGACTGCCTTTTTATGCTTAGGGTTAAAAATTCGGAGGAAGACAAGGGGTCAGCTCAAAATTTTAACTGAAGAATTAACCCGGAAAGGAGAGGGAGGGGAATGAAGCTCGGTTTTGGAACTTTCTTTAGATACCCATGTTGTTGGGTTGCTTGACGATATGAGATACTCTTAATCCGCATATCAGCAAACAACCTTAGCAAGAAGGGCAAGTGTCTATAGAAAGGTTCAAGAATCGGGAGAAAGAGTAAACTTATTTCCTTTTTATCGAGGAAGAGGGAGGTAGACTGGAATTTTGGGGTTTGCTCACTAAGACCATTCCATAGACATCCATATTTCTGGGGTTGTTTGACAATAAATTCAGTAGTGAACCTGAGGATGCAGGGAATCATATCAATACATTACAATGTGCACTCGTTACGACATGATCATGTAAAGTTTCACGTTTATTGAGCATTGGGAACTTTTGTTTTTAATTGGCAAGTGCCTGCAACGAAATGTTAAATTAATCATCGTCCGCAAAGGGTTAAAGAAGAATGGAAAACTAAATAAGTCCTTTCTCTTCAGTGACTTTCACTTACTTGCTACTTGCAGTTTTGGAAGTCTTCGTGGTGAAAGTAGTCTAAAATTCTACAAAAATTATTCTCTAATAATAACACTCTGGCCAGAAACAATAGCCCATCAAATTTCTGAAGGCTTTCTAAAGACTCTGATTGAAGAATTCGCGCTACTTTAATGTCTAAAGACCTCCCATAAAATAGAACACCATCAATTATCCACTTGTTACCAAGTAATTCTACCTGAATATGAATAGGCGCGCGCATTTCATTCAATTTCAGGTAAAATGTCGCGTTTTTGCCCGTCTTACAGATTTCTTAAGCAGTTTCTTCTTTTCATACGTTTTTCTGGTAAATCTAGAACAAAGCAAGGTACGCGAAACCAACAAGTAGTTATGCATCGCATTAACTTTATCAGCTCTCGTCTGTCCGTATGTGCTCGTGTGGGGGGCCCACGTCTTTCTTAGTTTATCTGTGCAAGAAAAGAGTATGTAAAAGATCTTGTGCTAAAAAGCGAACTCTCGTGTGAACTTGGTATGCGAAAAAGCACGCGAAATAATTGTTAAGCTGCGCGCGCAACATTTTCTATCATTTCCGTAGATAATAAATTTTATTACACTTGCCGTACAATACGAGCGCGCTTATTCCTCCTAGGACACGAGTGATATGTGGCAAGTTACGTAAATGGTCATATACAAGATGATACCCACCGGACTAGATGAATGCCGTAGACTCGTTTGCACTGTAACTGTTATATGCAAAGATAAGACTGAACGATGATAGTAAATTGATTAAATTTATGCGCTAGACTAATTGGAACTCATTGTTAGATCCAGTGATATTCGATAATGAAAAGTGATTTGCTTGAGATTTCATGGCTGCTTAACGATAGAAAGGTAAATAACTGCATACTCCAGTTTTCGAACAAATTGAGCGTGGCCCCAATGAATCTGTGCGGAACATTTGAACCAGTTCTATTCAAGGAAGTGCAGGAGTGGGTTCTTGTTTTCAGGTTTGCCTCGACAATTGGGAAATACTAAAGCATAATTTATGGTTTCCTATAAACAATAAAGTAGCCTTAAAAAATTCTCAAGCTGTGTAGGTCGCAACAATATGTTCTTTTTAATTTTTCTCTCAGGCAAGCCAAAATAACTTTGTAGCAGTACTGATTTTTGTGGCAAAAACTTTATGAATGGATCAGCTTAAAACTAAATTACCTTAACAGTCGGATCAGAGATCGAGGGATCGATAATAATCGCCGCGAACAGCGAACCTGAGGAATATGCGCTGGACGGCCTCAATCCAGTTGATGTGAACAGCAGAGTAGCCATCCCATACCGAAAAAGCATATTCCAGAATGGATCTTACGAAAGTAGAGAAGAGGAGTCTAGTTAAGTAAGGATCGTCGAGCTCCTTAGAACAGCGCTTCACAAAACCGAGCACGGAATTAGTCCTGCCTACAGCGAAGTCCACGTAGTTCTCAAAGGATAGACGGGAATTAAGGACCACTCCCAAGTCCTTCATCCTATCAAGTCTGCTCAAACCACCACCGTCTAAAGGATAGTCAAAGAAGATGAGACATCTTCTGCGGGTAAAGGTCATTATTAGGATTAAGTGGCAGACGATTATTGGAGAACCATTCGTAGGAAATGTGGATGTCGGAATTTAAAAGGGCACAAAGTGTTCGCGGGAGACGGCGGAATATTTTGGCATCATCGGCATAACACAATATTCTGGAGCCAATTTGAAACAACGAGACATCGTTAATAAAAATGATGAAAAGGAGAGGGCCGAGAATGCTGCACTGAGGCACCTAGAAAGAAACAGAGATTTCGTTGGAAAGGGCTCCGCGGAACAGAACGCGCTGAGTGCGACCGGACAGGTATGAGGACAACCAATCAACAAAAAGTGGTGGAAAACCGAGCAGATAAAGTTTATGAATAAGAATCGCGTGGTCAATCCTATCGAAGGCATTAATAAAATAAGTAAATATGTGGACATGGCACAAGTTGGCAATGGGTCTGTAATTAGAGATATTCGACTTGTCGCCCTGCTTATGGAGGGGTATTATCACGGAGTCCTTCCAGGGCATAGGGAAATGTATACAGCACAAAGATAAGTTAAATAGATAACAAAGAACAAGAGAAATCGACAAACAGCAAAAAAAACGAAGGGATACCATCGGGACCACATGAAAATCCGTCGGGCAAACTCGACAAGTATTCAGCCACCGCATCACAGTACGAATCACAGAATGAAGTAACAAAGAAATTGGCGAAAAATTTAGACACAAAATTGGGGTCGCTACTCTCGAGTTCACCTAGGGTAGCCATCGCAGTTACGTTTAGAGTTTATAAACCTCCAAAACTGTCGAGGACTGGAATGCAGAGTGTAACACATGTCGGACAGAAGTCTTTTGTAGGACGTCTGCAAGTCGATAGAGAACTGAAGGTTTAGGTAGTAGTCGTCGCACTTAGAGGAGCACAACCTCTTCCAGGCCTTACTCTTTAGGTTCTTAAGATGTCTCAAGTGACCGTCTATCCAGGAACGGGGAGAGCTGAAAATGGAGACCGGCACGCAGTAGGTAAAACATGAATAGAGGACGTTATAAAAAGTCTGGAGAGTCTAATCGATAATATTGGATTCCACGAACATATTTGCCCAATCATAGTCGAGGACAGAGAAGTCAGCCGCTTTGAAGATGAAAAGGCAGCCACTAATTGATGTGGAGAAACTGTCAGATGTCTCAAAGCACAAGAGAACTTGAAGTGCAGGATGGTGGATGGACTCTGGGACTACGGGAGTTAAGCACCTTCTCAACAACGAGCAACCTTCCTGAATCATTTGCGGCATTGTTACATTGAGCAAGACCCGCGGAGGCACAGGTGTCCAGGAAGTACAACATGCTGAGGGCACACTAGAAGGAGCGCAAAATCCCTTCAGTCTTGGAGGATTCAGTCCAACCCACTGAGAGAAGATTAAAGTCGCCGAAAATTACAGCTTCGTCAGAAGGTAACAAGGAATCGCTTAAGCGATCAAAAAATGCAGAAAGCGATGGGTGAGCAAGGGGGAATATAGACGGTGTGGACGTACAAACTTCTTTGAGGAAACTTTAGAGTGACAGATAGAAGTTCCAGGTCGACGGGACACGCAATCTGCGTAACTGAGCACGGGATGCCGGCTCTGACAGCGCAAATCACTTCGCCATCAATCGGAACAGACAGATTAGAGTGGCGGTCAGGTTCAAAGAGCTCAGCGTCAGAAATTCCGTTGCACAACCAGGTCTCGATCAGACAGATGACGTCAAAGTCAGAAGAGCTAGAAGCAGCGATGTACTCGTACTTTCATAGTAACTTTTTATTTTTTTGTGTTCATTTTATTTCGTTCCTTTATATATACGAATATATTTTGGTTTAATAACAAATGATAGTTAATTTTTGGCAAGTATACTTGTCGTCAAAAACAGCTAGCTAGTTAAGGGAGCACTTGTTATCGGTTCTTGTGACTGTTTGAATAAAGTCAAGCAAATATTAAGAAGTAACAAAGTCGCCTTGATGAAGCTGTTGGTGTAAAACGCAATATTTCATCGTAAATGCAATTGCAAAGAGCTAAATCATTTTTTATTTGGACCAGGACGCTTTGGTGGTACTTATAAATATGATTAAAATATGGGAGTTCTAAAAAGGTTCCCAAAACAACGTTTTTATTCAATTTATGATACTAACGAGATCAACAAACCATTGTTTTCCTTAACAAATTAGTAGAATCCAAAAGGTCTTCTCACAAGACAAGATTTTTAAAGTTATGTATTATTTAAAAACGCTAAACATGAAAATTATTTCCATTTTTGAAGCAATTACTCTGCAGTATTTCGGAAAGGTCAAACGTAGGCCAATGAACATAAGAAAGGCAAACCCAAAAGAGTTTGCCAGGACCTTGGAAATCGGATTAGGCAACATTAACGAGAAGTCTTATGAGGGTTAGATTCATAAATTTAGTTGCTCTGGAGAGGTTTACTAAAAGAATTGCTTTGCGGTCGAATCTTGGTTTTTATGGCTAGTATTATTCGATTGTGCTAGTGTAACATAAGAGGTAATAGTAAAAAGAAATTGTATCAATTGTATCATATTAAATTAGAAAAATATTTTAAAAAACAAATAAAACTTTCTCGGGCGTGTACTTAATATATATTTAATATGAATATTTCGTAAAAGTATTTTTTTGTTATTAATAAATGTTATTTTGTAATATTCCAAAGAAATTTATTTTCTCGATAAAATTGAAATTTTCACCTGGCAGTGCCGCAAAGAAATGTCAAAAAATAAACTCAGCTAGGGGGAAAACTTACATGATTTGCAGCAACGATATTTGGTCCACAGCCGATGTTAAACCACTAGATTAAACGCATTTGAGCTAGTATTCCTTCAGATAATATCCGAAGTATAATCCAAACATGTCTTTAATGCAAGAAAGCACCATACGAAAGTAAAAAAAACGAAACGAAAATTTGACGGATCTCCAGCACTCAATTTGCACCTTAAAACCGTAAAACGAAATTCGCTCTCACCGTCGCCGTGCTGCAGTGAAATCTTACAGCTCACAGGTAAACAAAAAGCACGTAAATCACTTAATTGACACAATATTACAATTTTACCGAAATAACAATTGCTCAACAAGCACCGCATTTAATAACTAGCGAGCCATGTCAACATTTAGCACTCGATTTTTGCACTCGCGATGTTCCCGAAACAACATTTATGAAAAATTTCGCGACGCTGCGCTGCAACAGCTGATACTATTGCGATTTTATCAGTTAAATTCCAAAATGCATGAAATTACGATATTTTTTTAACGTTTACTAGCTCACTTTATCTCCACTTAATCAAGTTAAAATTTCATCGTATATTAAATCTTCGACACTACATCACAACTCACAACTCTGTCAAGATGAAAACGTGCACTCAAGCACACCCTCACGGGAGATGGGTTCGACTTGTACTGGAATTGGGAGGAGAAATTTTTATAGCCAACTTCATCAGTCCACTGTTCCACTCCGAAAAGCACAGAGAAAGAAAATTTTTGGAGAGCTTTGAAACTTGAAAGAGCTCGAAGAGCTTACAACAACAACTACCTAGTAGGTGGATTAAGTTGGCAACAGTTCAATTTAAACGTTGAATTAATTATGATGTTTTTGCATACATATTTAAAATGAAATTGGTATGCAACCAGCCCAGACGATATATGAAGAGGAGGACTACATACTACATGCGCCCAAATGTCTTTCCTTAAATAAACGCGAATTGTATTTTAAAAATAACATATAAATAAAATTACGGTTATTTTAATTGAAATGCAACCAACTTAATCCACCTACTAGGTAGTTGTGTTGTAAAGCTCTTCAAATTAAACTGAAAGTGTTAGTGAGATAAATAATATCCCCAATCTCTGAATGCGCCCTAGCTCTGACGTCAGTAAATTTATATTTATTTATATATTTGATTGTAATAAGATTGTAATTATATACTAATGCGTACATATTTAATTCTAAAATTTGGTATACCATGCTACAAAGATGCGGTACAGATGTCCGTTAATTTACTGAGTTTAAGAAATAGGAAACTTCATATTGGTTTTTTTTTAATATAATTTTAAATTTTGAATAATTTACAAATATTTTTAATGCTGTGTGGATGGATACTTTTTAATTATAACGTACAATTAAATAATATAAATTCAATGCATTTGTAAGGTTTGTTTTGCAACATTTGTAACGAATTCTCTACCTTTAGAAATTGGTTGTTGTACGGAATTATTATTTAATTAGTTAAGGAAACGAAAATGGAATGCTTCGAAAAATACGAAATGTATTATTACAGTAATTTTGGAAAAACTTTTAACGTCTTTAATATTCATAGGAAGCAGTTGCTTCTTACTAAACACTTTTGATATTTATTACAACCAATAACCATAAAATAATGCCACCTTTTGAGAGCTTTTGAAGCACACAAAAACTCTAGCGGAAGTACACTTGAGTGCTCTGTGTATGACCCTGTACCGGGTGTTTCAGATCTGATGTGTAGAAATGAGTGTGTGTGGTGAAAAACGTCAACTACACAAATAAAAAATAAACTCAAAATTTAAAAAATTATTAAAGAGACGAGACATAATTATGTAATAGGCTCATGTATACCATAATTAGTGCGATGGTGGGGAATATGGAGTAAGTTTTGGTTCCTCAAGGGACGAGTAGGAATCGATAAATACAGAGCCCCCAGCAGTCCGGGGGAATCAATCGCGCCTTGCAAGCATTCGAAGGCAAAAACAATTCTGGAGTTTTTTCTTTCTTTTATACGATGTGTCCAAATCCTAGGGGACAACCCTTTGAAGCGTTAGCATGGTTTTGGCTGAAAGGGGACTAGTTGTTGATAAAAAATTTCGCTTAAGTAAAAAGGCTTTTTGCTATCTGCTAGACCATATTATAAGTGTGACCCCAAGTCAGAAAAGAGCTGCATCAATACCGTCTATTTTTTACAACTGGATCATTTCTTTATTAGAGAATCCTACTTAATTGGAATGTCGTGATATTTGCTTACATTTTTACATCCGCTCCTTGCCTAACATTAGCTGTCGACAAGGTCAATCTCATCGAGAGTTTTATCGATCACGGTCGCCTGCAACCTTGTCGATATCGAGTTACCAAATACAAATTTCTCGATATCGACATCGAGTCGAGAAACCAAATACGGGCCCAGAAGAATTTTGTCCAAATACGGGCCCTGGACTCTTCATTACAAAAATAAGGTCATCATTAACGGATGCATCTATCAATAATTTATGTTTTTTAAAAAATTACTTTAGATTTAAAAACGAAGAAAAATGTAATTGTTAATTATTTTCCGCTAAATGAAATCTTTTTTTCTTTTTATTTAAGGGGGTCCTCTACTCTCGCGGTTTCAAAATATCGATTTTTTTTTTTAAATTTCAATCTATATGTATCTGAGAGTATGCCACAGGAAGGATTTCGTGAAAATCACATTCCTTTGCATGTTTCTAGGAACATAAAGGTACCCCTTTCCGAGAAACTAAGCGCGGCGCGCCACGACGGCGCTTGTCCAGTTAAAAATCATTGTCTAAAGAATTTACCGGTCCGCTCTTGAGAAGAATGTGGACAACCAAGAACATCAACGTGATGAGGAAGGAGAACTCTACGGCCCCGGTATAGCAGATTAACTCGTAAGTTACTACAATCATGTTATACACCGTAATTTATCATTAAACGCGTTTTCCCGAAAGTAGTGTTTTTTTAGCTGCCGTGTAAGACTTCTCATAAAAGTATTGGTCCGATTTCAATAATTTTTTTTTTTAATTGTTTAGAAATAATACCGCTATGTTTTCCCCGAGTACGATTTGCAAAATTTTATTTTGTTCCATTTTTATAGCCTCTAATAGGTCAAAAAATGACGTAAAAATTAGAAATTTTTACAAATTGTTGCATAACTTTTACAAATTGCAAAATAAAAAAAATCTGTCTCGGAAAAACATAGCCAACGTAACTATGATTATAAAGAATATCAATTTTCAGATTACAGATTAGCCAATTGGCCACAACTTTGCTTAAGCGGGACCCATGCAGCTTCAACATCAATGGTCGCGTTCGATATGCTGAGGGGCTACCTAGAGATAGGGTTCGGTTAAAAAGTGAGGCTCTAAGTGAGGGAAATAGTAGGGAAGTGAGCCATAAATTTGTTCCCTCACCTATCTAGCTTATTGAATTTGACATTAATCAGCTGTTATTTGTTTGATTCGCAGCAATTTTCACATAAAATTAGCGCACCTTCTAAATTAAGATTAGAATTGCAGTTGCTAATTAATGAATTCTACTGCTTTAAAATATTCTCAAGTAATATTTTTTCTATTTTGTAACAAATTTTAATTTAAAAACTCATAACCGTCAAAATTTTAAACGCCAAAAATTCCTTCAATACAGGTCCGTTCGGTTCGCATCAGAATTCTACAAATAAGCGCAAAGTGATACTACGCTCAGTTCCTCACTCTACCGAACAAGCCCAATGACGTTTCAAGGTCGCGAGAGTTATTTTTTTTTCATCTACAAAAGTCAAAACATGTATCTTCGAAATAAAAAAAAAATTTCAAATATATTCAGTACATCCTTCGCAATTTATTCCCCAAAAAACCGCTCAATTTCAGGCCTCGAGAGTAGGGGACCCCCTTAAGAATTTATTTTTTATTTTATTATTATTTTTACAAATTAATTAATATATTTTATTTTTCTTATAAAACACTTTTTTAAATCTTAATTAAATATGTTATGGCGGGAAAACCCGGGAAATCACCGGAAAAGCGACCGTGAAATGAGAAGTCCTAATCGAGACGTTTGAGGTACTGGTAAAAAGCTCATAATGCATACTTTGTCGTCCTACTGCAGTTATAGCGTTTTATATCAGCTCACCTTGCACACGCGAAATAATTTCAGTCGTTAAAAGAGGGATAAAGGAGGGATTTTACGAAAAAATTGCTTATCGTGAACACTGATCACGACACTATAAGGAATCGATTGGCACATGTTGGAACACTTCTTTACGAATCAACCTGTATACTCGACTAATTAAACAGGAAAATTTAGATATGTATGAAAGGTGCTAGGTAGTGAGTGCTTAATGAAATAATTTAATTTAATAAGATGAACAAATGTTTAGATTTCTTTGCAGAAATAATAAAACAATCGAGCTTATGGCATATCTGCAACAAGAAGTATCTTCTTTAATAAATTTCCTTTTCATTCTATAATTGTTTATAAAACAAAAAGTTCAAAAATATAGTCCTTCCCTAGTCAAGAATGTAAATTATCTTTTAAAAATGACAACATTTTTTACATTTACAATATAAATTCTATTTTAAAAAAATTAAAAAGGAAATATGAAGAAAAATTTAAAAAAATAAAATATATGTATTTAAATAAAAATATTAAAATTGTTTTTAAACATTTCTTTCGCGTCTATCAAAAGACATTCACATTATGTTGGCCTATCATAAATATTACAAAAAAAAAAATTTATGACAAAAATATTTTACTTCTTTCACAGCGAAGAAATGTAGTCACATAAAATGTATAATAATAAAAATGAAGAGAAAAATGAAATTAAATATTGCATTGTGCTTTTTATTTTATAATTTTATATCAAATTGTATATAAATATTCCAAAACGGTCAGGTCTTTAATAGTAATCGCCCAAATACACTTGGAACACGGATGTAAAAAATTCTTGAAAATTTGAATACGATCCTTTAAGGAAAATAAATTTTTCTGTGTAATTTTCTTAGGTTTTTTTTTTTTTGTGTTTTTACGTTACAATTAGCATAAAAGTCAGTTTACTTACAATATGACGTATAATCAATTAATGGAGCTCTTACGTTAGTATTTTCATTCTAAATTTTAATAGTAAATTTATACAAGTTTCGTCCAAAATATATATTTTCGTGTAATTTTCTCTCGTCTTAAATAAATTTTATGTAGAAAAATTATATTTAATATACGTACAATATTAAGAAAAATACTACCTTAATGCTAGGGAAAAATATATAAAATATATATATATATTCTGCGTAACTATGTACAGTAATATCGTTATTCTAACGGATATTCTTTTGTTTATATCGTTTAAGTTGATGTTAGACGAATTGTATCTATCATTTTGCTTTTGGCGATTGATATCGTTTTTCTTTTCTTCTAAGTTTAGATATTATGTATTTATTTAGGCACAAAAATTGTTGTTTTTCGCTATTTCAGTTTTTTTTTACTTAGTTTTTATATCTTACTTTTAGAATAATTTTAAGTTAAGTTTATATCAACCCCGTTTCGTGCGATTTTCATACATTTGTCAATGTTCCCCACGCAAAAGCTCCATCAGCAAATTGAAGTCTTCGCCATCTCTCGATTTTATTGTCAACATTTCTTTTCCCAGCTGTAAAAAGTTCGAAATTTATTTTTCCTAATTGCGTATAGATGTTGGAAATCATGTTAATTCGGGAAAGGATAAAAGGTCTAGAAAATTATTGATTCGGATGTTTTTTTTATACGAAGTGGCCAAATCCTAGGGGACAACCCTTTGATGCGTTAGCATGGTTTTGGCCGGAAGGGAATTAGGGTAAGGGAAGTGAGGAAACTCGAGTCTTGTTTTTGCATTGCTGCGAGCTAGACAACAGCCCCGAGACGGATTGGATTATTTTTAATTTCTTAATAAAAGCTCACGGGGTCATCTGGTCTCGAACTCGGAACCCATGGCATGTTGGTCTTGCCACTCAACGTATTGATCCAACTCTGTCTCCTTGTTATATTACATTTAATGCAAAAAGCGATACACGTGAGTGTTGAAAAGGCGGCATTCGAATATTTATCCTTATTTTGAAAAAATTAATTAAAATTTCAAAGCTATACTGATGCCAAACTCGACTTGTCGAATATTTTTCTTGAAATCAAAACAGATCTACATCCTTCCCTATGACAAATTTTAGCACGAGGCTGTGTTGCACAGTAAAGTTCCAAAATTAGAACGTCCCAGAACCATGCGAAATGACACTTGTTGTTCCTCAACATTTGGCATTTTACTTTCACTTACGTGAGAACTGATTTACACTAGATCCATCAGGCTGCCGAAAACCAGCCGCTCATAATATTGTTAGATGCAATTAAATGACGTTTTATATTTTCTACCCCGCAACGACAAACTACGAAACTATTTCTTTTATAAATTAATTCTGTGCTCAGCAAATAGTGCAACTGCAATGGAATATGATTATTGAGCATTCAAACCGGCATTTGCCTGCTGGTAATGTTTCATGTCATGCCTGTAAATGTGCCTCGATTTTCATCTCAACAATTTTTCGATTATTCCATCGGCAACACGCCACGCCACATTGACATACACCGACAGTTAGCATTTAGAAAAGTTTCGGAGAATAATTTAATAATGTTGGACGATTTTCGGCGAAATTATGTCCCGTTTTCTAGGTCAAAAAGGAAAATTTATATCTATAAAAAGGGAATACAAGTTTTATAACAATGCAGATATAATTTTCTTTTAATTAATAGCTGCGTTCCCCTGGACCATGCAGAGTACACTAGCGTAGTTCAAACTACGCTCAACTATACTAGCAGGAGTAGTTTGCCAGAATACGTACATCAAGTTTTCCTGCAAGGTTTTTTGTGCTTCAATATTTCTCAATAGATGGCTTTTTATTGACTTAGGTTATGATAACAAAAGTGTTTAATAAGAAGCATCTGCTTCCCGTAAATATCAAAGACGTTAAAAGGTTTCCAAAATTACTATAATTATTGCGTCACATACCATATTTTTCACAGCATACCAAAACACTGCAAGTACAATCGATGAAATACCAAACCGGACAGCGGCTTGAACTGCTCAGGTAAACAAAAAGCGTTCCATTGGTGCACGCCCAGATTTTTAGTTCCGAGTTCCTGGTTGTCCGTCGAAACCGACATTCTTTTTATTTGAATGCGACTGTCGAAGGTGATGTTCTCTGTGCTGTTCATTGTGACATTCCCTGCGGACTTGTAAATGTTGCTGTTCCCAACGATCTAGAGCTGCTATATGTTGTTCTCAGGTTGCCTAACAAAAATATCTACGTGATCATCATCTATATTTCTCCACATTTACCTCCTCAAATCTACGAAAGAACCGCTTGCTGCATTGGTGATTTTGTCGACGACTTACGGCCATCTGAAGAACTTTTGGTTTTGAGTCACTTCAAAACTGTTTGGTATTTCATGGGAAGTCTATAGCATTGAGGACGGTGTACTACCATCTGTTTTTATCTGCCTCTCAGCGGGAACTGTCCTTCGTCGACATTATCGTGTCCTTTGGGTTGTCACAGATCTGTGGAGTTACAAACGATCACGACCGATTCCTCAACCTTGTGTTTTCTACGGATCCTAGTGGTGTTGTAGTTGAGCGTTGCTTGGCACCTCTGGTTCCCCAGTCTGGACATCACCCCGCTCTTCATGCTGTGCTATTTTTTGATTCTGTTTTGCCTATTTTCTCTTATAATGAACTTTATAATAACTTTAAAAAGGCGGCCCTCTTTATACTTAATGACTGGCACTCGTGATTGGAGAGGCGTTCTTGAAGAGTGTGACGTTGACAATGCTACTAAGTTATTTTATATAATGGCTAATTGCTTTGCTCACTGCGTTCCGGTTTCTAAGTCTTGTAACACGCGGACACACTTATCTTGGTTTGATACCTCTATACGGCATTTCAAGAATTTAAAAAGTAAGCCTTGGAGACGGTTATGCTCCTCAAAGAGTAAACCAGATTATCTGAATTATTCTTGCTTTCGTCAGCAATTTGTTTCGGCTTCAGCGTCCTCCTCATACAATGCGGGTATTCCTCAGTTAAACTTGACTTTGTGAGGCAACCCTAGGCGGTTCTAGCAATTTGTAAACTGTAAACGTTAAACTGATGGTTACCCGTCTTCATTAAGTCTTGATGATAGGTGTAGTACGATTGCCAACCTCTTCGACTGCTTCTGTAAGACTGTATTCTTGGAAGACAACTGTGATATTAGTTTTAAGGATTTTACTAAGTTGACAAAGTTCCCACTGAGATTTCTTGAGCCCAAAGATTTCATCTTCGACGAGGCAATAATAATAGGTAATAAGTGTGACATCACCTATTATAGGCCTATTGCCAACCTTTGCTGCATTTATAACTTATTTAAAGCCTTAATTGTTGATGCCCTTTATATTCATTGCAAACAGTTTTTGGGCTCTTGTCAAGACAATTTTGTAACGGGCAAGTCAACCACCACGAACTTGCATGAGTTTTCGAATTTCTATATCTCTGTCATCAATTCTTGTAGGCAGGTGGACTGCATTTTTACTGATTTCAGTAAGGCCTTTGACAGAATTAATCACAGGATTCTTACACAAAACCTTAATCTCGTTGGGTTTTCCTCTCTTTGTTGTGCTCCTACTTATCTCATGGTACACAGCGCGTTTTATTTCGGGGCACCCTCTCAGACATCATCTGCAATATTTTACGGTGTTCCATAACGGAGCCATTTAAGGCCTCTAATCTTCATTATTCCTATCGACTATTTGCATGATTCCAGGTTTCTGTGTTATGCTGATGATGACAACATTTTCCGTATGGTTTCTGACGTGGCTAATTTTACCCTCCTGAATTCCGAAACTTTGCCACGTGCTCTATTTAATTTCTACCACTCAATATCGACAAATGCACTATTATTTCCTTTTGATGTAAGAAGAACCGATTGGTTTTTAACTATACCATAGACAGACACTCTCTTGCTAGACTCGAGAAAACCAATGACTTAGACGTTTGGCTAAATGCTCGCGTCTCCTTTTTAGATCATATTTATGCAACAGTTAGTAGGGCTAATCCGACCCTAGGTTTTATTAAAAGCTGGTCTAAGGAAGTATATGAAGAGGCTACTTAATTGGATTTTTTTCAGGTCAATTTTGGAATATGCTTGTATTGTGGTCTCCCTTTTCTGCGTCACATAACCGTATGTGAAACGTATTTTAGTGAAATTCTTAAAACTACGAAAGGAAATCGGGAAATATAAAGGATGCTGGATAACGATTGATTTTAAAATAGTGATTGAAATTTTAATTCTAGTTTACCTGGCATGTTCTTTGCAATTCTGGAATTCTTAATAATAATTCACCAAATTTTGCTGGTGACTCTGGAGAATGAGCTAAGGTATACGCTTGTAAGGCTTGCAATGCTTTCTCTTGACTTTCACGAACTTTCACCGGTTCTCGCAACTCCGATGTGTCTACAATCCAAAGAAAATAGAATTTATCCAAGTCTTCCAAGCCACAATCTATCAATCTTACCGGATTGTAGCAGAACTATAACTTTCATGGCAACGTACTCATATCGATCAACACGCAATCGCCTTAAATGATCAGTCAGGTTAAGCATTCTTTCAATGCATGCCTAAAATAAATATGTTAAACATTCATTTTGGTCGGTTTTTTAAATTTAAAAACTGAAATTAACCTGTAGACCGCTGGATTTTGCTTGTTCAAGTGTGATTGATTTTCCTTGTGAAATCTTTATTTCTCCAGGTGTTGCTATCGATCGGAAGCAACAAGAAAATAGAAGTAATTCACACCAAGAATTAATAAGCAAACATATTTGATCATCAATCTAAAATGAAATGTTTGCATTAATATCTTCACGAATATGCCTCTTAATTAAGGCATAGTTCTTCTGAGCATACTACTTACCGAAATATGTTTAAACAACGGCAAACTTTTACACCATTTAACAATTTTGTACAGTCGATGATCGGCTACTGTACAAAGATTAGCTATTAAGTCTGGATTAGTGTTTTCACCATTTGATGAAAGACCAGTACTGGCTAAAAGAGGATTCGCTGATAGATTACCAGAATCTGTACCAGATGATGGTTGATTAAGGCGTGACAGTTCGCCTTCATTATATTGCCAAAGATGTTCAACATCCATGATTTCCTAAAAAAAAATAAGACGTTAGAGTTATTCTAACATTATTAGAAAAATGCTTACCTGTAAAAGTGGTGGGACACTGTTGCGATAATTATTTGCGCCTATACTGCTATTGCTATTTCCATTACTTGTGTCAGGTTGCTCTGATTTAACCATACAACCATTGACACCAACTCGCTGGTTTTGTTGGGAGCATCCTGTGTCGGAATTAATAAGCGGACTCAGCATCGAGTTAGGTAATGTGTAAGAACATTGATAAGTTGATCTGCCGCCTCTAGTTCGGTCTTCACGGATTGCTTCAAGTTTCATACCTTTTTGTAAGCACTTGTCGAATCGACACGCAGGACATTTTTTTCTAGTTGATATTGTCACAGGACACGGCCCTCCACGCACACAAACATAATTCTTTCGGTTTTGCACAGTTCGTTTAAAAAATCCTTTACAAGACTCACACGAAAATATTCCATAGTGAAATCCGGAGATTTTATCTCCACAAATCGGACATGGACTATTTATTAGCTGCTGTCGAGAGATACCTGCCGATGGGATAGCATCCGCTTCGATTATAACTTCTTCAGGTCTGCGGGGAGTTGAAGGTAAGGATTGTCCGTCACCATCTAAAACTGGCCGATATAAAACTGAATGATGCAAGGAACCATTAAAGTTTCCATAAACATTATGTCGGCCTTGGATCGGAGAATGTGTTGGACTAAATTCGGAGCTATATGAGTAACAACTACTGTGGGATGCATCACTATTATTTCTGCTTAATGATGGAGTATAAGGTGCATGTCGCGATGTAAGTGGAGATTGGCTGGGTGAACTGTGCGTGTATACGGAATGAATTGCTGAATCGGGACTTGGATTGGCTGGAAGAAGATTTGTCTTAGATCTAGCAAGCAGTGGCGAATTCAAGCCACTCGGAGTAGCGTCCGTGAGTCCAGGCTCATACTTAAGATTAACTATATCACTCTGAAATTTCTTGGACCCCGAAGTGAATATCACGCCCGCTCCAGTTTCTAGTGAAATATGATCGTATTCTGGTTTAATATTTGCACATGGTCTAGACTCGTCCTTTGTGGACATTTGAGAATCCTCAAATTGCTTATCATTGCTGACTGAATTCTCTGTGTCCATAAGATCCTCAGCTTCAGATAGTTCACCTTCCCAGGACATCGGTCGCGGTCCATTTTTATTTGTGGCATTCGATCGTCGACTTACTTTTGAATTTTCTATGATTGATAATTCTGACTCCGATTCATCTGAATCCTCCACTTTCGGAACTGAAATTCGAATTCCGCCATTGAAAAAATTATTACTGGTAGGAATTCCATTTGTCGTGCAGTTTGGGATAGTGGTTGCTGCTGGAGCTGACGGTGGTCGAACATTTTCTTCACATTTTATATTTGTGACTGAAATATTACTTCGCACTGTTTGTGTTGTTCCGGTTGTATTTGTGCTAAGCATAGAGCTATTTGGACTAGCTACATTTGGGGACCTATCCCCAACAGGAGTGGACATTTTTACCATTAAAACTTATGATGAAATTTCGAGCAAATTGCGTGTAGACATTTCTGAAAAAGAAAACATTTTCAATAAAATCACGAAACAATTGTGTATTTCTAGTTGGAGTTGGAAACAAACGTTGTAATCGCAAATATTTTTAACGAGACAATAAAATATTTGTTTTTGGTTAATTTAAAGGTCATTGGATTGGGCTGGGCGTCTACTAAAAATAAACCAAACCAATGGGTCATAAAATCAATAATTCATGAATGAAAAACTTGTTCAGCGAGCTAATAATCTTTGCAACGAAAATTGTCTTTTTTTGCGCAAGTTTTAGTTATTCGATATTTTCTCACAGGCAAATCTAAAACCAGTTTTCGAAGCAGACAAGCTCAAAATGTCAAAAGTTTGGAATATTTTAGAAAAATGATTTGAGATGGTGTTAGCTTTTAGGTGCAAAATAAAGCGAGAAACTCAATGGATCTCAATTAATCAGATAAGATATTTGATTTTCTAATCGTTCGGTAGACCTAATGGTTCTCGTGAATTCAGCTAACTCGTTTCAGATTATGCGGGGGTTTGTAAGTTTGTATATAAATTTTTTTTAAACTAAAATTAATGGGAAGATCTTTCTGACAAAGAAAGTTTTAAATCGTTTCTCCAATAAATTTGTGACAAAACGAACCAAATGAACACTTGAAATCAACAAGGTCAATTTAGACATCATAACTGATACTGTATTTGACTGGTCTTGTCTTTGGATTACAGTCCGTTTAAATTCTTTTTACTTATTCTAATTCAATTACAAAATTATTCAAGATCTCCTCCGTTCGCCTTTACACACTTCTTTAATCTATCAGGCCACTCTTATAGGTAGAGCTTTCGTTGCTTTGATTAAATCAGCCTTTAGCGACTCGATATTTCGGTGAGTGGCCTTCTCCTCTAAAGCATCCCAAAGCGGGTAGTCAAACAGATTCAAGTCCAAATTTTCGGAAGGCCTATCTTCTGCGGCAATAAATTCAGGAACATTCGCTCTAAGCCAGTCCTGAGTGGTCTTCGCTTTATGTATTAGTGCCGAATCCTGTTGAAAGATCCAATACTGACCCTCAAACAGAATCGTGTTTAAGGACTTCACAATGTTATCCAAGACGACTCTCTGGTAGTTCTTCGCTTTATTTTCATGACTTTTTCGCAAAAATGCGGCTAAAAAATAAATAAACGCCTTCATATCAAAATAAAAAAGTTATTTGAAAAAGGAAGTGATTCTACTACATGGCCTGTCTAAATTAAACTAAATCAATATTTCCTTCAATATCTGGTTGAGTAGCTCTTGTTTTTTATAACCTCATGACTTCTACGCGGTATTGAGACTATTAAATTTTTAATTATACTCATGGGTATTTTTCCCATTCCTGCTTGATCGATTGAGATAAAGCCTTCATTGATGCATGCCCCGGCAGGACATGAACAACTTTTTTAAAAGCTTTGAAGTGTGCTGTGGGTCGTTGTCCTGCTGGAAAAACCACCGCAATGGCATCTATTTTTCGGCGTACTGTAACATGACCGTTTCCAATATTGGAAACGATCCATGATTCCCTGAACTTCATGGATGGGGACGCAGCCATATCCCAAAAAACACCCACACGCCATGACCGAACCGCCACCATGCTTGACAGAGAGCTGTCAATGTTTTGGATGCAAACGTGTACCCCTCTCTCGTGGTACGTGAGCATTTCCAATCAAATTAAATTTGCTCTCGTCTCTAAATAGGACTGTATTACATTTACGAATTTGCTAATTTAAATTAAATTATTTTCGGCGAAATCCAATCTAAAAATAAAGATATTTTAGGGCATCAATAACAAGAAATAATGATTATCAAGCTCCGGTCAAAAACGAATCGTAGAAAATTTCCGGGAAAAAACGATTTAACTACAAAAAGTAATGCAGTTAAGTAGTTAAGACGTTTTTGCCCGGAAATTTTCTACGATTCGTTTTTGCCCGGAATCTCAAGCGATTCGTTTTTGCGCGGAACGTTTTCTAAGCCACTTTTGCCCGAACCTTATAAATAGGTCACTTTTACTCTCAGGCCCATCAATTGATCCTTTCGGTTTCATGCGAAAGCTTCAAGCAGCTTAAAAAATCTAACTCTTTAGTGGTGCTCTTGTAGAAAAGCCAAACGAATTTAGTTAACCTTTATCAGAAACGTCACTCGTGTAATAAAAAATTTTATACTTCTTACGTCGCTCGAGTTTTGAATTTTTGTTTTTAACAAACATATTGTAAGGAAGTTACATTTTTCCCACCAACCTCATCCATCCCACAACGAAGTAAAGGGTTAGGTTTACCGCCAGACCCCAGCCAGACTATATAATTGTGACTGATTGGCTCAGTGCTTTGGGGTATGTCGGAGGTCAGCCGCCATCAAGACCACATCGACCAGCGCACCAGAGGCAGTCGCAGTCTAGTAGTGATGCAAGCTCAATATTCTACTAAGCTGCAGTCCCAGCGCTCACAGCAGTCATCAATATTGCTAGGCATAGCAGTACTGTGATATATACCGACCGTAGACTACATGAGACATGTTGACGGCTGTGTCCAATCACAAGGATGCTACGAATAATTATAGCTCATATTGTAGCTTATACTATTAATTATAGCTTGTATTTTTATTTGTTGTACTATTATGTTATAGCTTGTATTAAGCTTAAATAAATAAAGCACGAGCAAAAGATGTAAAATTAACGTGGCATTCAACGTGTCAATAATGATGCCATCTTTAAAAATATAAGAAGTACAATTTCTTTAAAATGTCAAAAATGATTTGAGAATGTTGATTTGGCAAACGTTCCAGAAAATGGTTCGCAAGGGATGGCCACGTTTGAACTCATACACCATACAAAACCACCTTGTCTAGAATTTTTTGTTAAGGCGTTGAAAATAGCTGTAAGGTATAATTTAGGTAGTGCAGAAATTAATCTTTAAAAAAAAACCAAACCATCTGATACCTTCGGCTCTCTGATTTTGCAAAAAAAAAATATTTATGGCCTTCGCAATGATTTACAGATGTACACTCGTACGTGCACAGGAATTAGTCAACGAAGGTCAAAACAAAAGGAATGCAAAAAAAAATATTATCGTACAGTTGCCAACAGAGATTATTGTAAATTTTCTAATTTCACTTTTCACCGGAGTTAGATTACAAACAATTTTATAGTTCCGATATTTTCAATAAATTACTTCCCACCCCCGAACCAAACAATATCCAGAAATTTCACCTGCAGTCAGACAGAGATTACACGCACAAGTTAATTTCCCAATTCAATTCGATTTATTTCTGCACTGAGGTTGAACATGTTAAGCGCAAGCGACTAAGCGAGTGGCGTTCTTAACTTGCCAACAACGGCTGCACTCAGTCATTACAGTTTACTCCGTTCGAAAGTTGATTGAACAGAAATGCTCCTGAGTTTCCTTGAGGCCCTTCACGCCGGCCACCACACATTTTACACCAAGCGCATGCCTACCGTCCAAGCAGCGTTGCCAATGTTACAAAAATATTTTACCCACAAATTTACCCGCATTTCGCCAAAAAACCCGCCCCCAAAATCAAAATACACGCATTTTACCAGCAAGGATTTTGTTGTTTTGTTTACATGATTAAAGGAATTAACTACTAAAAAAGTAACTCAAATCCGCAAAGAAACAATTTATTCTTCATAAATACAAATTTTACAGTTCATAAAAACAATATAGGTAACAATGGGTGCATTTCTTTATTCATTCCGAATGAGCGGAACGCGCCTAATGTGTTTCTTTATTCGTTCGGAATATTCTATTCCTAATTTTCCGTGTTTTTTTATTCGCACCGGCGCGATCAGAACGCGTTCTTTTTGTACCGAAGTTGTAGATGGAATAAACGGAATAAACAAAAAAAAACAATTTAGTATCAAAAGGGAAGGAGAAGAAAGTCATAATTGTAAATAAATACATAATTTCTTGTTGGATTATGTCTTTTGCGTTCATTTTAAATAATATAAATAACTTAAACCTCAAAAATTGTTTATTGAATAATTGCTTTAACCTAACTTCAACTTTCAATTGGAAGGAATATTCCTTTGTGTTTACATATTACTTCTATTCCGTTTATTCTGGCGCGTATTCTGTTCCTTCTATTCCTTCCACGGAATGAATAATGAAATACACCCAATAACAAAACTGTTATTACATACTAAATACTTTTGCATTAATCATTTTCTGACTAGGCTCAAATGATACGCATCCACCTTCACTCTCTATTTTTTTGTCGGGCTGCTAAAATGGACACCACTGTTTCAGTACCTAGTTTGTTTCTCTCATCAGTTTTACAAAGTTTAAGGCGACTAAATACTGTTTTGAGCGTATAAAAAATAGAAACAGAACTCAAAGGCGGAAGGCAATAACGATGAATGGAAACAAGAGGCGCACGACGATCGACGGCACATGAGACATTAAAGGCTGGAACACAATGTGGCGCTGGCGCTCGTAGCTGGCGCAGTAGCTAACTCGGAAATGTCAAATTTGGCGCGCGCCAAAAGTTAGAAATATTGAACTTTGCGCTACAGCGCCAGCTACACATTGGACTGCCATCTCTTAATTTCCATATTTTTAACTTTTGACAGGTCTGGCTACCGCGCCAGCTACGAGCGCCAGCACCACATTGTGTTCCGCACTTAAAAAGTTATTGGCGACGCGAGGCAGTTCTCTTTTGGGCTACAAAAAGAAACTATTGTCTTTCCCTCTTCTTTTTTCTCGACTCATTTCCCATAGACTTTCATGTGTCTTTTATTTTCATTCACTGTTCTTAGTGTTCTTTATCGCTGATTTTCAGATTAATATAGGAAATATTTTTTTTTGCGTTTTACACGCCATTACACGCAAATAATTTTTACCCACCACTTTACCCGCACTAAGATAAATTACCCCAGTTTGGGGTAATTACACGCCACTTGGCAACGCTGCGTCCAAGCCAGTGGAGTTTTCAGCATTAAAGATTGAAGCCCAGCGCCTCGCTCACTCAATATTGCCGACCAACAGAAGCATTGAATCGTCGCAATGTCAAGAGGTTCAATTTAGGCGACTGCAATTTGAGGAAAGTGCGCCCGAGAAAAATTCATACGAAAGCGCACCACCCAACCACCCCACAGCCAGCAGCTTGACCAGCGTCTCACTGCAACGACAACGAGCCCATGAAATGCTTGACGGGAACAAAGCGATTTCCTTTCAAGCAAAGCGGTCGAAGTAATTCACAGGAGTTCTCATTGAATCAAGCGAAACCAGTCAACGGACATGCTGGCGGAATTTCAGTGGACTGCTTTGCTTGACTGAAGGAATTGGGCAAGTGTGGTGCACTCGGGTAGGCTAGGCCGCTGCGAACTGAATTTCCTCTTGACGACGGAAAGCAATTCTTGTATCGAACCCTGTGGCCGAGTAAAATGAAACTCAGTGTCAGTGCGCTGCTTAGTGCTTTGACTGAATGATTAGCTGAGTTGAAACATGTGGCAGGTTGCTTTATGTTGAATTGTTTTAGGGCAATTCAATAGCCAAAACCACATTCGATTAACTCGTGCTTTTTCTACCGTAGGCGAAGAAGTGATGAGTGAGTGGTAGGTAAGCACATTGGCTCTGCTCTGGTCTTTTCGAATTATAATAATTACAAGTGCTGGGGCGCTGGCAATTTTCTTTCGCAAGGAAATTAATGTTTATGTTGTCTTCATTTCTTCCTTATAACAATGAATGTGTGCTATGACGTTTTGTGCTGTTTAGGGTTTTCACGGTAGGACAGGATGGCTGTCATTGGAAAAATTAAAAATGATAGAAAATGAAAATATCGCCCAGCAACAAATATTTTTGAATAAACCCTTTGATATTTTATTGACTAGCCTAACTTCGTAACGCATGAACCGATTTCGATGATTCTTTTTCTGTTGGGTAGAGTATGTTCCCTGATTAATACCACGAGAACAAAGGGATGGGGGTAAGGGGTTGAACCTAACTTTTTAAGGCATGGACCGATTTGGATGGTTCTAAAAACAGGAGTATTAATTTCTTTGGGAAGTTAAACAAGTGCTTTTACTTTTTCTTTTTTGAATAAATGACTTCCACCAAGTGTTAGTCGAAAGGAAACTTTCTGATCATGAATAAGGCGTTATAATAATTTATTTAACTTGTCGAGAGTCGTATAACTTACTCTTTTTCACTTTAACTTGAACTCCATTTATTGATAAAAAAAAGATTACTATGGACCTATATTATCGACACTTACAGCAAGATACACTAAAAGCGAACACATAAAAAATTCATACATTTTAAGTGCTCTGTATGGAGCATAGCAATGGCTCATAAACCATAAATTTAATTCGAAAACATCCAAATCAAATACAAAATTTATTGTCAATATTTTAGTAATACAAATTTTGTGGCAATTCCTTATTTTGATTGTCAAAATCCGATATTAATTTTTAAATGATGTTTAATAATATGTTTTAGTAAAAGTGACCTATTTCTAAGGTTCGGGCAAAAGAGGCTTAGAAAATGTTCCGCGCAAAAATGAATCGCGTGAGATTCCGGGCAAAAACGAATCGTAGAAAATTTCCGGGCAAAAACGACTTAACTACTAAACTGCATTACTTTTTGTAGTTAAATCGTTGTTGCCCGGAAATTTTCTACCTTATAAATAGGTCACTTTTACTCTCAGCCCGTCAATTATGAATTCTACATGTTCACACTTTTCGTACCTTGCATTCTCGGCTTTCTGAGTTTATCAACCAAGGAAAGGAGAAGGCAATGTAGACAATCATCACATTTCCCTACCAGACGCCTGCTTAATTGCTTGCATCGTATCTTGGAAAAGAATTAAATTCGTCTGTTTCATTATTATTGGAAAATTCACGAGTGAAAATTGTTTACAAAAAAAATCCGGAATAATATGCAGAGTACTGTAAATAAAAAGAAATTGTTTCTATTTCTTTTACGGATTATATTTGCTACTAGCAAAAGGAGCATTGTCGTGATGAAAAAAGCATATATTTTCCGTAAAAGGTAATTCAATTCAATTCCAACTTTTTTAAAGAAATTTTCAAATAGGCCAATACTTTCGGTTCAGGGTAGTACAATTTCATTATATGGTGTAAAATCAGACTTTAATCCATCAAGTGAAAATATCCGTTAAATGTTCTCATACCTACCTACATAGGTATTTGCCTACAAAAAGAGAAATACATAATTTTGTTAAATTCCACACAATATGTAAATTTACCTTAACCCAGAAACCGCCTCCAAAATAGAAAGACCAAAAATTGCCTTGTTTAAAAATATCTTTTAATAATTCCGCAAAAGTTCAAGAGTATCTGACAAAAACTTACTGCGAACCGGCGACTAAACGAAATGTGAACAAAGACATTTTGTAAAGCTTATTACGAAAAAAAAAACAAATTCCGTTAGTTCGAGTCACAAAATTCATTCATCGATCTATCTTCACTCAGCGCAGCACACATTATTAAAAAATTCACAATGGACCGGTTACTAAGCCTTTCATTTCAATGGACAACCCTACCGAATTCCAGCCCCGTCACACACGACACAACAGGAGATACCCTAAAAAACTCAATGGCGATGCAAAATACAACATGTGCGATACGACGTGCCCACACAAAATTCAACGAACCATCGTAAAAAGGTCAATTCACGTTGATGAAACAAACAAGAGCACAAATTTGCCGACACGATAATCTCCGCAAGTTATCTGCCAGTGCCACCCTGCCTAAGTTGCCATTCTCATTCTCGTTCAGTCAAGTGTTGATAGCCTCTGGAAATTTGTGTTAATATAGCGACAAACGTACACCATCTAACTATAGTACGGAAAAGCAAATAATCCGTTCTTTGGCTAAGCAAATACGTGTATGTAAACATTTTCTAAAAATGAAACAAATGTGTACAATACCTTCGCATTCAAGTTATGTGCCGCTCGAATAGTCACGTGATCATATGGACGACCTTCAAGTTTTGATTGAATTTGTACGCAACGACCTTGCATGTGCGTCATTTCTACAAACACAAAATCAAACATTTCAATAGTATCGCTATCTCGTCTGGATTTTGATTAATTCGTGTGTGTGCGCGCTTTCTATATATTGAGTCTGAATATGTGCACACTACCAAGCGGTTATCTTTCATTGAGGGCAAGAGAGACCGATATAAAGTTGTCGAGTAAATAAACATGAACTTATGCTGAGGAAATAACGAAAAACGAAAAACGGGCTGCCCTGTATAGAATCGTTCAGCAATTTATTTTATATTTTCTTCATTAATTTAATAATTTAATTAAATTTTTATGTCAGATATGTCCATTATTTCAAATCTATACAAAAAAAACTATTGCGACGCGTTTTACCTTGTTTTTACACCTAAATGGAGCTACGTTAAGTTACCTGCTCTGCTTTTGTTTAATCCAAAGACGCCAGAAGTTGGTGTGCGTTAAATTTGTCGATGGGGAAAAATCTCGTGTGTTGCCAACTTTCAGGTAGATTATTTACCTGCAAAGAAAGGAAAAAATTATTTAAATTATGAATATAAAAGGATGATTGGTTTTAGTATTCTTAATAAAAGAAATAAATATTATGCCCTAATCATCCTTACCGGAAGTAAAACATTAATTTGGCCAAGTGGTACTGAAGGAGCATTTTTTTATATAGGCATTTAGTACTTAATCAACTATTAGGGAAATTTTTAAAATTGAACTGAAGCTAACTTCATAAGTTACTTGTTTTATAGTAATTTGATTGTCAAGTGTATATTTTATATCAAAATGAAGAAAAAGAAGAGATAAAATATTAGAAGATGTAGTGTAGTGTATGTACATAACAGTAATGAAAAATTATATTTGTTAGTTTTGTTTTAATCACAATGGACCTATTGAGGTCTAAGTGTGTCCTTTAAGGCAGCCACACGAACCTAGTTTTTTTTACGATGTGGCCAAAGCCTAGGAGACAATCTTTTGATGCGTTAGCATGGCTTTCGCCTGAAGGGAATTAGGAAAATGGGTGTGACGGAAAATGAATGTCTTGTTTTTGCATTCCTGCGAGTTGGACATCAGCCCAGAGGCGGAGTGGTTTTTTTTAATTCTATTTTAAAAACCTACCGACACCGAGTCCCGATCCCGGGAGCCATCGCGTGGTGGACGTGCCGAGTAGTATAGATAGATCGATTGCAGCTCAGATGTAGCAGAAAATGTGCTATGCCGATTCCAGCTCATGAGAAAATGTGCTATGGGGGTTCCAGACCAGGTGCAAATGATGGATAAAATGTGCTCGAAAAATATGAAACAGAAACGTTTAAGTAAAATTTTCAAAAATGAAATTTGCATTAAAATTGACGTTGACAAAATTTTATTTGTAAGGGAAATATTTCAAACTCCCTTGGCTGGACAGTGACTTAGATATAGAACTGGTTCAGCAGTAGACGGAGAACTGTGTCTTTCTCTCTCTTTCTGGTTCCCTTAATTCCGCATAATACACCAACTCTCCACCTGGTCCGGTTCTGCGTCAACACCTTCAACTGTGGCCACAATTTGTTGTTCTGGGTACCTTCCCTCTCGATGGATCTTCTCCATATGTTGCGCGGTAGTCCAATTTGGCGTCTTCCTTGGATTCCGTGGAGATTCCAATCTAGAGCCTGATGTGCGACGCTGTTTGGTTTTTTTTTTCTAAGTTAGGCCACTTTCGCCTGCGAAGACTGGTGTCTATCCCGTCTTGGCTTGTAAGTCTGTGTAGGTCTTCGTTGTTATGGATGTTAAGGATGCGCCGGAGACACCGGTTGACAAAGGCTTGTTATTTGACAAGTCACTTTTTATGTTGAACAGCTCTACAACAGAGCAGACTTTACGTTCAACTCGAAGATCCGGAGTTTTGTTTGTTTGGAGATGTTGTTATTGTGCCAGATCTCAACAAGTGCATTAAATGCTTCCGAGATAGTAAAATTTATCCACTTGCTTTATTTACTGCTCTTCAAAATAAATTTCATTTTGTCTCCTGGAGTTCAAGCTCATAAGTTTGGTTTTAGCAGCATGAATCTTAAGCCCTACTATGCGACCTCCTCTGCTCAGGGCATTGGACATTTGGGCTACATGACTTTGGATAGGAGACATGCATCGTCGGCATAATCCAGGTGTGTAAGGTGGTTAAAAAGTTTCCATATGTCATTAATGACGATCAGCAAAAGAAGAGGTGACAGTATGGAACCTTGTCTCACTCCATTCAGCACTTGGAAGGGTTCCGACAGTTTTCCCTTGTGTAGGACGTGACATTGGGCTCCTGAGTAGGACTCATTTATGATGGTGATGATGCCGCTTAGTTAATAAATCAACTAAAAGCCTGATTTAACCTCTTCCTCCCAGAAAGTCTAATAAAAATTTGACATACTTTCCGTGTATTTCCTTGTACACGGAAATTATATGGCAATTTGAGGGTGGTAAATAAACACTGCCCTTTTTAAGTTTTCCTGTACAAATATCTTGATTCAATAACTTGAACAGCCTTGTTTTTTTACGTGTTCAAGTTATCGCGAGTCTATTGTAATTAATTATTGTTTTTTTAAGAGCTAATAAACTTTATTATTATTATATGTGGAGATGTGGAGAAAAACAATTAATCGAATGTTTTTAACAAAATCAGATCACCCAGTAATTTTCCGTCATTCCACAAACTTCCTCATCTCTGTTCAGAAACAAACGAGAAATCCAGAATCGACCAATATTGACACGAACTAAGTTCAACGAAACGTTACACTTCCTTTAAGTAGGTAATTCATAATTGCAATTATATTCCGCAATTCTCTATATTTTTCGGAAAGGAAACGCATTTTATGGTAAGAAGAAAAAAAAAGCACCAAATCCGTTCAAAAAGAAAAATTACGCAAAAATCTGTTTCACAGAAGTTAATGAATGAGTTTCACTGCACGCTTAAAATTGGAAGCGCAGCAAAAAGTTCCCCAAACAGCAGTAGCTGTACAAGCAGCAATAGCAGTAAGCCAGCAGCAATGGCAGCAGTTGCCGTGATCTGGAAAAAAAAGAGACTGAAAAAGTCCGTGGAAATGTTAGTTAACCAGTTTTCAATTTTTTCTTCATCGAATTTCGAAAAAAAGTTGAAATTTTCGAGACCGGTTGCGTTCGTGCATGATTATGTAATTTACTGCAATTTATCAAGCCGACTTACTTCACTTTATTGGAAAATTTGAAGTCTTTATTTCGGGTTAGTGACCGTTTAATTGTGGACACAGAGTAATTAACGCCTTGTTCACATCTAGTGCAGGACAGAGATTTCCACTTGGCATTCCCCGCCCGTCTGCACAGCACACAGCGGTTGCATATTTAATTTTTATTGAAATTACGTGTGCAGTTATTTATATTACGCGATAATTGCTTAGATGCAAATCTTATTTATGGAAAATGTTGGGCCTTTTACTGTGTCAGGTATAGTGGGGGATAGGTGGTAATTTAATTATTTCTGATTGGCGCTTTTGTTTACTATACCTATATGAATTACAAGAAATCTTTACTGATTTGATCACATTTAAAATTATTTCTCTTACATGACTATGAACTGAGTAGTAGTGGCCACGGTCAAAAGCTCAATGTTTTCAGTCGACTTCACGATTCAGCAATTGTTTAGATTTAAATTAAATTGAATTGTGCAGTTGGCCTCTGAAACTGAATTTTTCACCGCAGCCTACTTTTCTCATAAATTTGGACATAAATTTCTAAAATTGATTACAATTTCGAGTTTGTCCTTGCTTTTCTGAGTTTTCATTGAGATTAATTTCGAAGGTACAACGAATAGCAGAAACCACATACATTATACTTATTGTTAGTAAAACTTATCACGGTACAATAATGCATGGCGTTAAATTTAAGCAAAGCAAAGCAAAGCAATCTTTATCAAATATCCAAATAGAGAATACTCTTTAACGCGCCATCTACAGTTTCTTATGTTATGTTCATCTGTTCTAAGCAAAAAAAAGGCGTGCGCGGGCTTACACTTAACTTTACTTTGCCACTCTAAATGATGCATTATTTTGGGATGACACTTTAATTTAAAAAAATATGAAAAAAATTCACGATCAAGTATTATTTTAAAACCAAAAACTATTTTTCAAAGTCAAAATTTTCTTCGAAAAATTATATTTTTATTCGGAAGGCCATGTAACAACCTTTACAAATCACTAAACATCAAAGTTTTACGGCAATGGTGACGATAGTTATGAATTTTCAAAAAAGGGATGATCACGAGAAAAAGTGCAAAAATGCAAAAGTTTACCACCCTGTAACATCTGGACAAAATTTTTGTTTTGAAAATCTTTTAGCACGATAATTACTTAAACCAGTAACAATAATTTGGTGAAGTTTAAACAAAATCGGAGACATCGAATTTTTTCACCTGGTAGGTACACTTGAGGAATTTTGCCCCATATCCGACCCGAAGAATGCTGCTCGCACGAGCATAGCAATTTAAAAAGTTGCAGCGGTAGTGCACATTTTTAACAGAATTATGCATACCCTCACCTTAGAAAATTCTTACTATGGCCCCAGTGCGGCACTGTATTCTATACAGCAAGAGAAAATCATCGTAGTCACTCTAGGTACAAAATTTTTATTACTTCATATAATCATTAAATCATCAAAATCGCTCTATGCCTTATGAAGCTAGGCGCGCCCATCCTTCAACTCTCAGCACAAGCCACAATTTTTGTCAGAATACAAATAGATACTCTATGCATTCAGAATCATATAAATCAGTCCACTCGTTACAATGTTAGGTTACACCTCCCCCACCACAACTCTAGGTTCACACTTTTCCATATAGTTGCAATGGGGAATCATACTGTATATAATAAAAGAGAATCTTCCGAATAGGTGTGTGCATTAAGAATTTGGGTAAAGCACACCACCGCACCCCATCGTCGTACCAGTAGGGCAACATATTTTACACATCAAAAGAAGAATCATTTAAATACATCCACACGTTAGGAAGTTAGGCTACCCCTCCCCACCCTAGTAAAAAATTTATCATCATATTAGCAATGGGGGATTACACTCTATATAACATAAAAACAATCATCCAAATCGGTCTACGCGATAAAAAATTGACATACAACCCCATCGTTTAAAATTGTGTCGCGGTGCCAATGGGGGAACATACTCTATACATCAGAAAAAGAATTATCCAATTGTGTCTACGAGTTACGAAGTTAGGCTACCCCTACCCTCTTCCCACCCCACTCCAGGAACACATTTCTTCATTATAAGCATACTCTATACAACAAAAGAATCATCCAAATCGGTCCACGCAGTTTCAATTCAGAAATTAAGAAAAAATAAAATAGAAAAGAAACAAAATTTAAGAAATGTCTGATGACATGGACAAGGGACTGTCTGTCACTCTGCATACAGGAATATATCTCTCTCTAGAAAAAAAATTTGACCCCAAAAATTTTGGCCTTTTTATCGTAATCTTTTGTCAGCAGAAAACAACTTTGGGTCGCCGTCGGTGGGATTCGAACCTGGGACCATCGGATTGGTAGGTCGACACGTTATCGCTTACTCCACCGATGCCTTTAGCAAGTTGTTAGTTCTTGCAGAAGATAGAAATTGAAGTTTTGAACAGAGGTATGATGGCTTGCCAGAGAGAAAAAGCCGATGAAAAAAAAACATAGCTCCTTCCAACCAAAAACCACGATCGCATGCCGAAAGCATGCTCATAGCGCTGCAAGCCATATAACGCACAGATGCATTTAAGACCACATTGACTAGACTTTCGGATATTGAGTTCAAGTTCCCCAAGACGACGTTAGGATAAGTTAATACGGGCAAAATAAAATATTTCACCAAAGCAAATCGTGTAGCAGCTGGAGTGAAAACTCTCTTAGAGCTGAAATAGATTTTTTTTTATACGATGTTGCCAAATCCTTGGGGACAACCCTTTGATGCGTTAGCATATTTAGGCCGTAAGGGAATTAGGGTAAGGGAAGTGTGGAAGCTTGAGTCTTGTTTTTGCATTGTTGCGAGCTAGACAACAGCCCAGATTAATGATTTCTGTGTTCCTATTAAACGATACGGCAAAAACTGCGGGTGTGTCAATCATAAAAAATTGGAAAAAGCCGTGATAACAGTTAGTGAAATTTAAGCTTTTTATAAAAAAAAATATAATTAATTACTGGCAGTCACAAACACATACAACTACAATACAATTCAAATTCTTGCAATCTGTGTATACAAATTCCGCGATCGTTTGATCTTCTAAAAACCTAAAGAAAGCATTGCGCGCATGCCAATTTGTTTCGTTATCTTTACGACATTGGCCTGGTCATTATTGTCTAACAGAGCGAGTTATTGATATTTGATGGTGTCTTGGTTTATCAAGTCTACAGATTCTCGACATTTTCATAATCTGACTCCCATTTCAGTGATATCAGAAATAGTCTTGCATTAGTCATCAAAATACATAATCCGCCTCTAGCACGTTCCGTTAGTAAGCACATTCCAGTTGGAGGCAAACATGATCTGATCAATCTCTCGAGCATCGGTACCTAAGTCAAATTGTCTTTGCGCAAACAGTGCAAATTACTTCGTTTGTTTTTCCTAAATTACTTGACAGTTTCAGTAAAGCAAGGCGCAAATAACCACAATTCTTCTTCTTATCGAACCGTGCGACTGTGACACTAATTTTATCTCGCGAAAATATCAACGGTGCCAAGCGGATCTTTTATTTGCATTTTGCGCTATAAATGGTGACACTTGTTTTATGGTTCTAACACAAATTCAATAATCAAGCGAAAAATAGATAAAGTAGGGAATGCTTTAAGCGTTTTATTTTATTCACACTGTTTTGTTCCTGTACGCTCGCGACGAGATAGCTGGGCTAGGCAAATCCGCAGAAATTCAAGTGGCATGAAAATGTGACGCTCTGTCTGCTGCCAAGTGCCACGCAAATTCTATAGTAGCGCTATTGTGAGAGCATATTACGGGGCTGCCGCGTCAAGTGTTTAATCGCAACTTTTTGTATTGGTTAAGTGCGTTAATTAAATTCATGATCAACGGATCAAAATCGCGCGCTTGCGCCACTCCATCAAGCTTTCCATTCCCAGATACAAAGATACTAATTTTGATTTGGTGTCAGATCGGTTGTGTTAAATAAACATCACGTCGCGTCGCGTATGTCGGTGCGAATGTATTATGCAAATTTGTTTTCATGTCCAGAGTCAGATTGAAATCTAATCACTTGGCTTCTTTGCTTGGATTACTTACTTTACCTTCTTTGAGTTTATAGAAGAAATTTTAATCGCGTTGCCAGAGAATTCGACGGACGGGATGACGGTACGGGAGATGGGTAAGAAGAGAGAGAGAGAGAGAAGAATTTTAGGGGCAAGGTCATCATCGAGACGATGTCGATGGCCGACAATAACCTCGCTAAATCGATAAAAATATTTTCGCTAGAGAATTATTGTGCTCTGCCTGTGTTGTGTTGATTTTCTGAGATATTTTGAGGATGACTATACTTTACTTCTTTGTTTTCTAACAAGTTCCTTTCGCCATTGGTAGTTTTTTAGTTGACGCAATTTAAATGTGATTTTTTTGTGTCTGATTGACTTATTTGCAGTTGGAAACTAAACTAAAATAAAATTGAAGCAAATTCTGTAAAAATACTGAAAAGTTAGATGATGTAGTCTATTAGGAGACATAAGGTTTGAGTAATTCTTATCTGGCTGTAATGGAGTTGGTTAGAATAATGCCCGAGTATCATTAGTTTAACTATCCTAGTTTTAGTTATGCTTTACCCACATGGTGAGTAGCAAATGATGCTAAATGAACTGGTAGCCGATGCTCACGCTAGATCACGGGTGGTCATTGCTAGTGGCTTTAACGCGTGGGCTGTAGAATGGAGTGGGGTAGCAAAATCCCGAATGCGAAGTCTTATAAAATCGTTTGCTGTGCTCGATCTAGAGAAAGCTAATGATGGACGAAAAAACACTTTTGTCAACATAGTCGTTATATCCAACCTAAAAGGATAAAAATTGCATCCTGAGAGAAGTTATAACGACGCTTTTCCCACAGCGTTCAACGATCACTCCTGCTAGTGTAGAAGAACTGAACTAATATAGAGGAAATCTCGATAGTTACCTCGAACGAGCTTCATTCAATGCTCAAAAAAATGGGAGACAACAAAGCACCGAGGCCGGAGGGTAAGTATTCCGAACAAAGTCTTGAAACCAGCGATTCTCACAAACCTGACATTTTTGTTAGAAGTTATACAAAGATGTCTAACAGAAGCCGTGTTTCCGAAACAGTGGAAGCTGCAAATCAAACGGAGACAAATCAGCTGGAGAGCCTTCATCGTACTGCATAATTTGCCTCTTGACGCAATGGGAAAAATACTTTAACGAATAATATAGAACAGGTTACTTCCGATAGTTAAAGAAAAAGGTGCTTAATCAGAACATCAATTTGGATTTCGAAAATCACGCTCCACCGTGGATACTATCAAAATAGTATCAGTAAAAAGAATAGGGTTATTGCTTTTGCTATACTCAAAAGACAAGGAAGATGGGCAACAACCAGAATTACACTTAGAGTTAACAAATCGCCAGAAACGTTTAGGATCGATACGTCAGCTAGCCCTAGTTTATAGATGTAGTCATTGTAAGAAGACACTGATTCTAAAATAAAGTGATCGCGTAAGGTGGTATAGTTAACTAGCCAGCATACTCTTGGCTCCATTTAGCAGTGATCAGTGATGTATGTGCAACATACAGTCCTGATAAAGTTAGTTAGTTTTATTATACTTTTGGTAATACATTCCATTAGTTGTGGATTTATAAGGAAACAAATAGTTTCCGGTAAGCGTTTTGACGATCAGCCAACGCATACTATTTGCTTAAGTCTACCTACTTCTCCGGATTACTTTTTACTGCAATTTAAGAAAAGTGCAGCAAAATCATAAATTTAGGTCTAAACAAAACCGGTTCGACGGAAATCTATTAAGAACATAACTCCAATGCATAAAACTATTACCACCTTGCTGAAAAATGGGAAAAATCAATAAGAACGACCAATCCCAAATAATCCGAAACTGGTTGCACAAGTCAAATTCAGCTTTAGCATGGTTCTGCATATTTTTAAATTTGATTGCAGTCAAAGTGCCTATGAAATGAAGGAGACACCTCTTTGGAGTTTGAGTGCTATAGCAAAGCCACCAGAATCGAGTTAAAAGTTTTCTGACTGAGTAGAAAACCAGTTCAATGTGGCGGTGCTGTGATATTATGTTGCGCCACCTTCAAAGATGCTATAACCGAGAGGAATTTTAATGGTTGGTGGCCGATTAAGTTGCTTTACATAAAATCAAGTTTCAGGCATGGTCGGCCGTTCAACCAAGCATAAAAAAGGACAATTCAAACACTATCAGCAGCAGCATGCCATTAATCAAAATGCGTTTTATTGCGCAAGAAAAAGAAAGAGAAAATACCTTGCGAAAAATCTTGTTTCAGTCACTGTCGGTCTTGTTTTTTAATTTTTTTATTTTGTTAACGCTGCGCTGTCGTGCATTTTTTGATTGCACTTGTTGCAACAAGGTTGGAATAAATTAATGTAACCGCGCTAGCGATTCTCAAGAAGTCGGCTTGGCCTGTCTTAAGAAAAGAAGTATGGTTTGGTGCTGGAGCTAGGCGCAGGTTGCACTAAACTCGTCCGTTAATGTGCTGTGTGTTTAGCCACATTCCTCAAGGTAGTTCCAAACACTGATGCCTCTCGCGATATAATATCTACTGGCGCTGCTGCTAAACTGCTTAAATGTTGGTAGAAATCGCCATTAATTTATTGCAGTCCATTTATTCTTCATTCGTTGCTAGTTTATCACGCGGTAGAGGATTACCTTTCAATAACCTTCAATCGGCCGATTTTTTTGGGGCAGAGGCTCATTTAATGCAATTAGCTGCATGCTAGTCAAGGTGATCGTCTTTTTTTTAGAGTAACGGATCTTCTCGCCAAAGTATGTTGCGAGTTTTTATTTTGAGTTCATGTAAAGTGCGTTTTAAAAGGCAAACAAGTGGAATTCGCTTAATAAATATAATTTTATAAGGTAGGCAGCATAGCACCGATATTGACAGTATGTATGTAAGGATAGTCAATTATTTTGACTAATGATTAAGAATTGCATATATGTGCTTATAAAAGATGATTCTTTTAGCTGAACCTTTTTATATGGTAAACAATTTCACTTAAAAACCCAAAAAAGAAACACTGCCTAACAATGTATTTCGTAAGTTTATCAATTTTTGAGTACCCATATTTATAACCAGGACCTTAGGACCTTATAATCTTCGTCCAATTAAATTATTAGCGCCACAGATATTACCATATATATTTGTAACTGCGAATTAGCAACACCGCAGTACTGGTTGTTTCCCGTCCAAAATCAGATCCAGATCCAGTCATCAGATTTTAGACCAATCAGCTTATTACAGCGATTTCAATAGGACTTTAGTGCGCTACGAATTTCACGAGGCTCGAACCTGCAACCAATGCGTGGTTATCGTGTCATCCAACTCCGTTTCCGCCTTTAATGATTTACGAACTTCCACGAAATGCTCATGTATAGCATCTTACACCAACCACTGCTTGGCATTTCCATTGAAATATTCCTTTAGTGTAATTTAATTTATTTATATAAGTTGTTATCTAGCAAATATCCTGCATATTTGTATGAAAAGATGCATATCCTTCGTTCTCTTAGAGGTATTAGGCTTCTCGCTCGCTGTGTATAACGATATGGAGAACGATCTTACTTTGTTTATGCTAAATGTCGATGGAATATTCTTCAAAAGGGCAGATTTTAGAGGGGTTGGAAAATTAAACTATTATGTATCTTAATCGTCAGTCGAGTAAGTGATAACCTGTCGGCATATCAACCCGGAGGTCCCAGGTTCGAGTTCCATCAGCGGCAACCCTTGGTTGTTTTCTGCTGACAAAAGATCACGATAAAAAGCCATGTGGTTGCAGATAAAATGTCAGTGGTTCGGAATTCACTTTAAATTGTAGATCCAATTGCAATCGCTGCCTCGAATCGGGTGAAATTAGTTCTTTTCCTGTCCCATGCACGACAGTGGGGTTTATACAGAGAGATTACATATCTTACTTTGATCCTGATCTTCCATCAATAGCGTTATGGCACGGTTTCAGTCTCAACTAATATTTGAAAAGCATGGGTTCATTAAAAATGCATCAGAACCGAAACTGTGAGCAATTTCACTTCATGGCTTAAATTTTTTTTATGTTTTACAATTCTTTTTTCATACATACAGAATGTTTCTATTTTCTTCTTGTTGTTAGACCGTCAACAAATACGAATTTTAACCCAACAACCAACCTTCAAACAATATTGCGACGCTCCAAATAAACAACGATCCATAAAATCTCACATAATAGATTAAGGTAGAGCGGATCACATTAAATTGTGTCAAAACAGCCGTTCTACAACTTAATTAATGGAAACAGCTATTTTCTTGTGATTTTTCAATGTTAACTCGATTTATTGCATGCAGGTAGGTATTGTGAACAACGAAAAAAAATTGTCTAAATTATCACGGAAGAGAAAGTATAATTTTCACTTGTAGTCCTTGTACGCCGGCCTTGAATGTTTTACACAAGAAAAGAGTGAATTAAGTCCATTCTATCCATTAATCTGTGTGCTTGTTAAGATATATATTATGGCGCAGAACGTAATTAATCCGATTAAATTCCTCTAGATGTGATAATATCCTCGACAATACAGTGGTCAGTAACCCCACTCAATTCTTAAAGTTTCCAGCGAATTAAATTTGCAGGGAAAAAAAGAGAAAAAGTTTTGAATTTAATTGTATGGCAGTAAATCCTTTCACTCCCGTGTTAGAAACGCAAATGGCGGAATTAAAATAAGAAGAATAAAATAAAAAAAAAACATTATAAGTTAAAACACACAAATGAGCATAACCTCAAAAAGTAAAGGTAAACAGTGTACACTATTTGTAAAACACAAAGAAAAGGGAACAGGCAAAGATTAAGAAACCCTGCTTAATGAGTGCATACACACCTGTTTTGGCCATGTGTTGGAGTTATCGCATTCAAGAGTGCTCATATGGAAATAACCTGATCGGGTTTTCCTCTATAGAGTTGAGCAGCGTTTAAAAGAGCAGTCATCACCCATATGCACGCGCCTGATTTTAACACAACCTCACTACTGTGTCGAACCAAGAGCTAAGAGCCGACCTCTTTTCCATAAGCCTACACAGCACAGACTCAACACAAACACTTTAATCATATTCAACATTTATGTTAGACACACACCGTGAAATCTTGTGCACTGCCGTTGCCGTAAGCCATCTACACCTTTCTTTTTTCTTGCTGTAAATGTTTTGAAGGACATTCACAAGTTGTTGGGGTTTTTATGCTCGTTTTGTTGCCGCAACTCAAGTGGAAAAATCCTCTGAACACAATATAATTATCGCCCCACAATGAAGGACACAACGTCCTTGAAGGGCAGGATCAATGCGACCTTTGAAGATCACCTTCAGGTAGAAACTTTTTTTTTTTTAAATTTAAATCTTCACATATATTGACGCAAAGAACAGATCCCGCACAATGTAAACGATCAGTATGGACGGCACACAACTAAGTCACGGTGAGGATCGGACGGACAGCTACAGACAAGCAGACGGGGCAACAAACAACCGCAAACTGACATCCACAAGATCGGCTGGGGAATATGACTCGAATTTGAGTCTTGAGCCGCCAAATGTCTCGAGTCTGAGGTCTAAGTCTTGCTATTCTGAGCTTCGGTGGGTTATGCATTCAATAGTGTGCTGGTCTCTGGTCGTGGCTGCCTGTATACCTCGAACCTAACTAGCAAGTAGAGGTGCGCGAAATACAGAAAAAGACAAGAAAATTACTGAGTCGTCGTCGACAGCCAAGCTACCAGCAGCAGCAAATAAGTAGGCAAAGAAAAGGCTACCACCGTCAGGCAAAACTCTTCAAGTCGCTAGTTGACCATAAGACGGAAAATATTTTTCTGCATCGGCAGCAACATCGTCATCCAAAGGAACTGAGTCTGGTAAGAAACCGGCATTCGCTAATCGAGTTGTGATGAAACAAAGAAAATCAAAAAGAAAGACGGCATCTTGCTTGAATCTTGACGTAACGTGAAGCGAGAAGTGTAATTACACTGTAGGTGCGTGCTACCTTATCCAAATGCTTGTCCGGAATTATTTTACTGGCAAGTTGAAACTTTCATTTCTCGGCATTTCAAATGTCGTATCTGCAATTTTTTTTGTAAATTTTTTTTTCAGAAACATTTCTTAAGAATGCGCTTTAGTTACTCTCTCTCTCTCTCTAGTTCCCGTAACCCTTTAATTCGAGACAACGATTGCAAGTGAACCTATAATTTAAAGTGGATTCAGACTACTGACACTTTCTCTGCAACCCCATGGCCTTTTTATCGTGATCTCTTGTCAGCAGAAAACAACCATGGGTAGCCGCCGGTGGGATTCGAACATGGGACCTCCGATCCGGTTATTGTGGACATAGAGAAGAACTTCATTAGATTCGAGGTAACAACTGCAAGTTGACCTACAATTTAAGGTAGATTCCGAACCACCGATATTACTCTGCAATCCCCAATGGCCTTTTCATCGTAATCTGTTGTGCATGGGTCGCTATCGGTGGGATTTGAACCTGGGACCTTCAGAATGAAAGGCAGAGAAGCAATTCATTCCTTTGGTGGATAGTAACTAGAATATAATGGACCAACTGCAACGAAGGTTAGTCCACACAGGTGCAACTAGGTCAACAACGACGTGTCAATAAAATCACTAACAAAGCCCGTGGAGAAATCTAAAGCGTTAGGGGGATGTGAGCAGTCCCTTGCGATGTTGGGACAACAAATTGATGGGGTGGTTAACGTGTTCGAAGTCAGGTGTCGAACCTGGGCAAAAGTCTAATTGTTCAGTTTTACTGTGTGAAGGTAAATTTAAAAAAACATACCCTCGAAAGGGATAAGAAACTGAGGGGTGGGTTTGAGTTTTCGAAAGCTGGTCAAACCTGGGCAAGTTTGAATGTTCAATTTCGTTCCAATAATGGCTCCGGGGGGGGGGGGAGGAGGAGGTGATTATAGCCTTGAAGAAGGCATTTTTTTAAAAACTTAAAATTTTGAAGGTTGGAAATATATTATGGGGACTATTTTTTATTTTATGGGTAATTTTTTCAATCGATGGTAAATCCTATAAAGTAATAAAAATGAATAAATAAAATAAAAGCATTTTTTTCGCATATTTCGTGACTGGAGGGTAGTCAATCAAAATTATTGCTGGTCAATATTGGTCAAGATTCTGATGACTACATAAGAAACTCAATGTGGCAACGTAGTAATATTATAAATTAATTTTGTTAGAGGAAAGCATTTGCCTGAGTCTTCTTAAAGGGGCCTTTTTTTATGAAACTTTCCCATGAGGAGACTTTTTTTCCTTTCTTTTTGTTATCTTCACATTCACAAGCGCAGAACTCGTCATTTCCACATTGCGCTTCTTTGTTCACTATTTTTGATAATAATCAGCTTCCAAGAATTTATCTATTTTGGTCACATTGTAAGACATAGGGAGATTTGAGATCTATTGACATTTCCATCAAATTCCTGAATTACAATAAATGGCCTGGGACGTGCCTCCAAGCCATACAAAAATTCCTCAATTTTATGACGCCACTCACCTTGTGGTATTTTTGCATGATTTATACGAGCAGCGCATTTAAACAATAGGGAATGATTCATAGGTAAGCCTTTCTAGCAATCTATCCACAATGACGAAGAATAATTAAAACAAATTTACTTAAATTAACAGCGAAAATATCTCGCCGCTAAAAATTCCTCCTCTACTGAGACTATCGATTTCAACATATAAGAAATATCGACCAAATAGAAACGTTTCACTGCAAAGTTTTAAGGCTATTTGTCACGCACTTCGCGACTTGCCGCAATCCAGCGCCAACAAAGACCAACCAAAAGTTTGCCATAAAATTTCATTAAACTTGCCATTGGCGGGGCTCTGACGGTGGCGGATTGCATGCCTATACTGCGGGGCCCGAAAACGTCTATTTTACATATTGCGGCTTACCTCGCCGTGCTCCAATATTTATGACTTTGGGATGTAAATCGTAAACCAAGACCTCATCATTCTCCCGAGCCAATAATTCTCCGAAGTAGTCTGAATCAATCGCTAAATGCTGGCCGTCTTGAGATGAGGGTAGATGGAGATGATTCATCTGCACCAGCAACTCAATTCTGGTTGGACGTTAAGCGGACACCTTGAGCAAGTCAGTAATGTGTTCGGCTACAATTTTTTTTTACATATATATATATATAGTGTATAGGGCAAAAACTTGCCTATTAAATATTCTGTTTCTGGCTAGTGACTGGCTGCCTTCAATCACTTTGGTTGGTGGCATCAAGTTAAACGGTTCGTGAGACATTCAGCAATTTCCGGGATGATACATTTTAGGCGGCGACGAACAGCTTTTAACCTTTCGAGCCCGACAATTTGCGGCACATCTGGTCCTTGGTAACGACCCAGATTTCAAATTTTAGATTAATTAGTGGAATTTATTGAATGTTTTGATTGGAACTGATTTCAGTCCTTTCAAATTTGGCACCCACTAACCTGAAATTTGCAGCGCTGGCAAGGTATTCATGCGAGGATGATTAATCATTTGCATGCGGAATTTCAAATCGCTCGCTCAAGTCAAACTGTAGTAATCTGTTGTAATTATTGGGATGAATTACGCTTCCCACATTAGCAGTGACCTTAAAAATTGTACAGAAAAAAAAGTTTCGGTTGTTTTTGAATGTTTTTTTTCCTCCGCTTTATCTCAAACTGGAAGTATTTGCTGAGATTAGCGCGATTTTCAACAAAAACTATAAACACCTTGCTGTGAGTCATTTGATATCTGCACTATTTTTAGAATTTATTTGCTGCTATGGGTTTTTATGCAAAATGAGTACGAATAACAAAAACCAAACACATGACTAATAAAAGTATTCACGGTATGGACTTTTAAGGACATGTATATGTATTAAGGGGCGAAGTGTACCAAAGTATTAATACTTTATTTTATACGCTTGCTTATGCCTTCTTTGTTTAATGGCCTGCACGCTGATGATTTAGTTCGTCCAGAAGTCGTACATAAAATTACGCGATCCTTAGGTTAAAGCTCTCCGCGTCCTCAGTTAGTCGAAATAGGCTCCACTAACGTCAATGACTCAGTTCGTTTTAGCAGAAGCTCTAAATGGTTCCCGGATACGTGATAAATCTAAACCCTATCGCCCCAGGCAATTTTGTATATTGGCTCCCCGAGAACTAGATTCCACTGGTGGCAGGGAACTAGTTCGGTTCACTCGGTTGCTCTCCTCTTTTCCTAGGGGTTAAATCGGGTCTAAAAATACAACCTCAATTGTGGTATCACAATGGGCCTCTTTGGCCTAAGTGTGCCGTCTTAGGCAGCCACTCTTACCTAACCGAACCTAAGTTAACCAAACGTAGGTATGTAATCTGGCTGGGTTTAAGCAAAATCTCACAAAATTAAAATTTACCAAAGATGTATGCTTTGTTTGGCATTTCATGGAGGCAGGAGAGGTATTTGACGTTTGACGCCATAATGTTTCCTTGTGAATTATTTGGGAAATTCACTAGAAGTTAATTAAAATTTTCTGCTTTACTTCTATTCTTAGATAAAAATAATTAGAATTGTAAATGCATTAAAGGGGCTTTATTATTTTCAACGGGGCAAGGGCTGTCTATCTTGGTACATCGATATCTAAACTTTGAATTGAACGTTAGAAGTAGGATATTTCAATATAATGCTGATAGGCCTAGTATCTAAGGTAGTGGGTGTTATGTTAGGTTAGAGTGGGTTCTGCTGAGGTACCTTCAGCCCGCTATACTTAGACCTGTAGACAAGTTCATTGTGCCCTATTGATTCATCGAATCCAGCGTCCTTATTTACTTTGCTCTTATACCCTTGATGCTTCCCTAAGGAATGTCAGAATGAGAAGAAGTAACTACCCAGTAGCCTATCTCTTCTTGTCGCCAGCGTAGGACACACGCAGAGTACATGGCCGACTGATCCGATTTCCTCCGCATCCCTACAGCTTCGTCAGAAATCGTTTGCAACTCCACGACCAGTTACAACCACTGCTAGATTCCTGGTGTCGGTTCGGCTACCACTAAGGAGCAGTCTAGTTCTCTTTCTGTATTTAGGTCACAGTTGTCTGATATACCATATGTCTCGACAAGTTCATCGATTAGCCTTACTGTAGATCTCTCCAGATCTTCCCATTTCAGCACTCTCGCTCGCCAATTCATTACCTCTACGTAGGATATTCCTAAGTCAAGGCTACCAGCATAGGGTCACCATGTGATATCTGGAAATCTTTCCAATTCTGAGAGGCCGTTACTAAAGAAGCCCTACATAGATTCAGAAGCAAAGACAAAATAGGCATCTAAGAGCATTTAGACCGGGAGAAAATGAAACAGTACTTCAATTTAAGCAACAGGTTGTCTCGACAAGAGTAAAAAGTGCTTTAATTGACTCCATTCCAATTTTAGATATCTCGAAGTTCAAAGAATCACTTTTTAGCACTACTTTGAAAATGAGCCTGCAAATTCAAAACAATATTCAACAGAAATTTTTTTTAATTGAACTAAGTAAAAGTCGTTTTTGCAATAGAAACAGGTTTGTTGTAATTTATGGCAGTTATTTAAGCTTGAAACTCGTCCCATACCTTACAAATTTGTGTGCTAATAACATTTTTTTTAAAGAGGTCAAGACCACAGTACAACTTACAACTTATTCTAATATCTGAAAATATTTTTTGCAACTCCAAACATACAGTTAAACTTCTTTTCACCGTTGAACCCACTATCCGGAGTGAAATTATGAGAAAACCTAACCAACCTGTAAAATGTCTGCCAACCTAAACAACCAAAGCCAAATGGTAACCATTTTTAGTGACGTCAAATGATTCAGAGGTCAAATTATACGCCTAAGAAGAGTGCAGACCTTAAACGGATAAGTGCAAAAATTACAAACTTCCGCACTCTCATTTAAAACCTAACGGTATATATCGGGGAGGTGAAGGGCAACGAACGCCATTCTACACTACTTCCCAAGTAAATGTTCTTCATGACGTACCTGATACAGTGAAGCTGAGCAGAAGCAATAGCTGCAGCAACACCGGCACCAACATCCACGTAAGGTAGAAACGGCCAAAAAGACATTTCAAAGGAGCCAAAAAGACAACAAAGAGAAAACGCCTCAATCGCTAGCGGTATAGGAGCGTGCGATAACCGCAGTTCTTCGGGAAGCGACACTATAAAAGACATCGCCCTGGTGATTCGAAGAATTTTAAAGAAAAAGCAAATAGGTAACATGAAGAAGAAAATAAAAGATGTAGTCGCCTTGCCATCGTCGATAGATAGCAAGCTAAAGCGCCGAAATGATTCTCCGAGTCCAAGAAGCCCCTGAAGAGAGCTTATCCAGACCAATGTCCCAACGACGGTAACCTACCGCAAGACAAGAAAGAGCTGATCAGAACTTACTTGATTCGATGTTCCATTGCTGTGTCAGATGCTTTTCAGTCACCTCTTCACGGTTGGCTCTTATGGGGCACCGTTCTTTTTGGATCAGCGGTAGCCTCCGTCGCCTCCTTATGCACCTTTCTTTCAGTCAATTAGTCAGCTGCACCTTCCCGCTCCACTATAAATCCGCAGCCGATAGAAGTAAACTTCGTTGGTCTTCTGGTGCTGGTTGCTGGATGAGGTTCTCTAGATGTGCGCCTTTTGTAACCAAAGCCAAAACGCAGAGTTTATTGACACTTCAACTAACAACTACATTCATAAAATGGCATGCCATGCAACAAACTTCACACAATCACCATTTTTTCTTCACTACAAATAAACACGTTCAATTTTATCTATAGCCGTCTTTTTCTGTTTGCTCTTCTTTCAGAATATTTTCCTTATTCTTCGATATACAATTCACGCACACTTAATTTTAAATTGCATAGTGTGAGTGTTACGTTCCTTTGCTTTTTTATGTCAAGTGAACTCGACAAATTTCGAAATCTGTCAAAAGAAATGCCAACATTTTGGAAAGTGATCACATTCATCAGTCTAAACGCTTAAAATTTAATCAATTCCTAGATTAATTTAATTTTAGTCACAAACGCAATTTATTTTCGGGATAAAAAAAGGTAAAAAACAACAGAAGAAACTTCAGCTTCAGCAGGTTGTAGTGTGTAATGCACCTTCTACGGGTCGGAGGGGTGGAACACTTGCTTTACTTTATAACACAACACGTATAAATTTCCGCACTTTTATCACTTTTTTAACACTCTTCATGCACTTTTGTAGCGATTTTTTTCAATAAATATATCTAAATAAGGCAAGAAATACTGTAAACCGTTTCATAAATAGCAACCATCTCGGGCATTCACGGCGCCCATTCCATCTCCAATGAAATATTTGCAGAACTGGTTGGTTTTGGTAGTGGTAGAAGTAAAGGGAACGCATGTGAAAGGATACCAACGGGTTGTCAATTGAATGCGATGTTTACCGATAAACTGGACGATTTACCTGCTATGGCAAGAATGATTGAAGAATAAGAAAAATTATATATTGTGCTAATTTTTAAATATATTTTCTATTGTTTTTTTCTTAATTAGAGATAATGAATCATATAAGTAAAGAATTTAAAATTTTCATTAAAATTATAATTATTTTTTCACACTTTTTTATCGAACTACAAGATGGAGACACTTAAATAATTAAAAGTTCTTCTAATTCCTGTGATACAGTTCGGAAAAGTATATATATTAGAATAAATTCAATGCAAAATATAAACTAGAATCTAAATGGATCTGGTTGACTATCTAATCGAATTGTATTGAAAAATTTAGAAATTTTTTTCCAAATATTCTGCTGGCGGCATCTAACGACTCAATCGATAACGGTATCATATTTGTCCTGGAAGTCAAATTCAAAACCTTTTAAACAAATTTCTTCAAAGTTAACGAAACATTTGACATTTCTTCGTTCTATCAAACCAACCACTTGTGACATTTGCTGAACTTAAAACTGTCAATGGCAGCTCTGCTTTGATTAAATTGTTTATTTTTCTAATAAATTAAAAATTTAATGGCTGTAGTGTGAAATAATTAAAAGATAGAGCAAATTATTAAAAATTTTTTAGTACAAGGCAATGATAAGAAAGTGGAAAACCCAAAATTGAGTGTGATAGTACAAAAACGAAAGGAGAAAGGAAATTTGATTATTAAAATTTTATCAAATTGAGAAATGTTTGTGAATATTATATTTATTCAGGATTGTAATTAAAATTAAGAAATTGATAAGCTACCTATTGTATATTTGACGACAAGCGTACAAGAAGAATTTTCCATACAAGATGACTAACATGAGACCTCCAAACAAAACAATTTTGTTAAAAGTTGTGATTCTCGGGAATGGTGGAGTCGGTAAAAGTTGCCTTATGAACAGATTTGTTTCCAACAGATTTGATGAGAACAGTTTTCACACAATTGGCGTTGAATTTATGAATAAAGATATAGATGTGGATGGAGAAAAATACACTCTGCAGGTATATAATAATTCCTAATATTTTTTATTGATATAGTTGCTTTCGATTCCCATTTGCATTTTGATTCCCAGTATAATAATATCTCCAACAACTTTCTGATATATGAAATATACTTCAATTTAATTATAAGTTGGTCCTCTTTTATAAAAATTTGGCTGTTCAACAAGCATTATATGAACTGCGTTGTGTTACAACAGATTAAACGCCACTAAGGGTAAACTGAGATAATGAGCTTCAAAGTTAAAATTCTCGCTGTGGGTTAATTTATCAATAACATATTGTGCGCTATAACAAATCAAAAGCCATAAATCGGCGCTTCATTCTCAATCGAGTGAAAAATCGCACGAGTGGTGATAAGCACTTACGAATTAAACGCCATTTAATTCGAAAATTAAATGGATTATCTACAACTTGCTTCCGTTTAATTTGTTTATGTAATCTGGAATCTTGTTTGTGTAACAGTAACTTTGGGGCATAATTCTTTAATACGTAACGAATGTATTCACAGATTTCTAACACATTTTGACTTGTCGCTTGACTCGCCTCCTTATTATAAGGTACTAGGAGTGATTTTTGAACACAAAATTGGCTGAATACATAATTTATCCATGCCTAGAATCGATCTGCATTCATAAATTTTTTTCAATCTTGTCACTTAATCCTCAAGCTCTAATTTTAATTACTTGTACTCTCTTGGGCTTAATTTTATGTTAAATAGGAAAATTGCGTTAGATAATAGGTTCTGTTGTTATATGGATACCTTGCACCTACGTGCGCCCATGTTACTCTGTTAAACTTCTTATAATTGTACATTAGAACTATAGTAAAACCTTCCTATAGCAGACACTGCTAGTTTCTAGTTTTGTGATCAAATTTTTTTCTCTTTAACATGTACAGGATGGCCACTCGCCGGAAAACCGTGAAAAGTCAAGGAATTTCGGGGTAGTCAGAGAAATTTCAGGGAATTTTGGGAATTTTCACTGTGGTCAAGGAATTTTTTCATTGATAAATTCAAATTATTTTCTTATGAAGATCCTATGCTAGCACGGTATACATACACGGTACGTAGGAACCCAGAAATGTTTTGTTAAATTTTTTGCAAAGGGGAGGCTGAAAATTTTTGTATAAAAACCTTATTTTTCTATGTAATCTCCCTCTACTTCAATGCACTTCTTACATTTATCATAAAGGCATTTTAACCCACAAAATAACCACTGGGGGCTAAGGTCTGGACTGTATGGTGGGTTTTAGAGTTCTTCAAACCCTGTTTCGATCAGGATACGCCTTGAAACTGCGAAATGTGCACGGGCGCATTGTCCTGCAAAACAGCAGTTTCGCCAGTTTGGCTCTCCTTTTCTCCACAACCACTTGACGCAATTTTGTCAACACTTGCGGCGTAATAGTCCCCGTTCATTTTAGTTTTTTCTAGGAAGGTAGTCGATGAACAGAATCCCTTCACAATCCCAAAAAACAGTGTCCATGAGCTCCCCCCCCCCATTTCTCCCTTTTCTATCTACTGCATTGACTCCTGTTTTGACTCTGGATCGTACTGTCTGATCCATGTTTCATCAACAGCGACAATGCGAGAAACTTCGTTAAGATTATCGCCACAGATGTCCAAAAACTCCTGCGAAGTTGTGACCCGACGCTGCTTGTTCAGCGGAGTGAGCATTTTTGGCACCTATCGCGCGCACACCTTTGTCATGTGATTATGCAAAATGTCACTGATTTGCTCCTTGCTGATGCCTATGGCTTCAGCTATCTACCACAACTTTATTCGTCGATCTTCTAAAACAAGCCTTTTGACTTTTTCAATATTTTCTTCGGTAACGGCAGTGTTTGAGGTCTTGACCTAGGATCATCTTCCAGCGACTCCTTGCCATGCTTGAATTCTCGGCTCCAACATTTTATGGTGGCAAATGAAGATCCAGACTTCTCATAATGCGTAGACATCTCTTAAAATATTTCTGTCGGCGTTTTGTTTTTCTTTGTGAGAAATGTTATGACAACCTATGACTCTCCAAATTCGTACAATGCGCGGATGACTCAGATATGGCGATGTTTACGGTTCAATTATTAAAAGCGTACTAATGCTGATGACGTGAAACATGACATGCTCTAAATTTCATAAGAATCGTTCGAGCACTGTCAAAGTAATCTGTATTTTCTAATTCTCTAAGCAACCTCTGAAACATCGATCCCTTCCTTAGGTATTAAAGCCAGAGGTGGGGGACACAAAGGCTAGACAGCCCGGAGTCGCGAGTTTAAATTGAGATTTTGATAGGAAACCGATTCGAAGAAAAAATGTACTCACGTATTTTTGAGACCCCAAAGTTGATATTTACGTAAAAAAAAACAAAATTATTTTTTAACCTGTTAATTGGTTATACCCCCTTAAGTCCAGCACGAACGATTGTCAAGTACCCAACGAAGTCCTGTGATTTCGTCGCATTCTTTTAGGCTAACAGTGGCTGAGCTTTATAAATGCGCCCACCTCACTCGTTGATTCTGCTTCGCTAGTTTTTGTATGTAATGTGTTCTATTGGGCGTTTCGGTCGTTTTCCTGAGATTTAGAAGTCTCCCGTGCTAATGCCTCCTCATAAGAAAGGCAACATCCGACGTCTCAAAATATCGACCGATTGCCAGGTTGTGCCATGTTGATGATGCTAAGATTTTTCGCACTGTCTCCCACGAATCAGACATTAATCTCCTGAACTCTGACTTGGCTGTGTTGTGCGACTGATGTTTACGCAACCGCTTTCCTTTCAACGCAGGCAAGTGCACCGTTATGACCTTCTCCCGTAGAAGGCGGGGGCGATTACACTGTCAATGGTGTTCTCTTAAGTAGGTGAGGGACCTGGGAGTGGTCCTCAAAAAGAAAGACGAAACTTTTGAGGTCCATATTGACTCGATCGTTGGTAGGACTAACTTGATGTTGGACTTCGTTAAAAGACGGTCCAAAGAACTTAATGATCCCTTCATAACTAAGCTTCTTTACTGCACCTTCGTTAAACCCATTTTGGAATACGCTAGCCCTGTATGGTCTTTTTACTTCGCTCGTTCACATCAACCGTATCGAGGCGGTGCAGCGCAGATTCCTTAGGTTTGCTCTCCGCGGACTTCCCTGGAATGGTCCTTGTATGCTTTCAGCTTATGGTGATCGTCTTCTTCCTATTTCTCCGGACTCCCTGCAAATGAGACATAATATTTCAAAAATAGAATTTCTGTTCGATCTTGTGGTTACCTGTTGTCCCACGATTATTTTTATTTTTTACTTTTGGCTTTTAATTTTTGGTTTAATTTTTATGATTTATATCTATATTGTAGAAATCCATGTGATGAATCTGAAATAAATAAATACGAGGTTCTTCCCATAAGGTTTCCTTTGTTGGGTTTTAAATTTACTGTCCGTATTTGTTATTGAGATGTAGAAGTCCTGAGTTCACTGTAGTTGATTTGTCCAAAGCGTTAGAGAAAAATTGGGTGCTCTGTTGAAGCAAAAAGGTTTCTTACTGTCATGCTAAACAAATATTTTGTTCGAAATTAAATTATTTTAGTTCTGGAAATGATAAGCAATACATTTTACTAGATCTGGGACACTGCTGGTCAGGAACGTTTCCGAGCTTTACGAACACCGTTTTACAGAGGATCAGATATTTGTTTGTTATCATACGCAATAGACGATCGAGAAAGTTTCAAAGGTTTAATCCAATGGAGAGAAGAGTTTCTCAAGTATGCGGATGTGAAGGCCGATAATTTTCCTTTCATTGTAGTTGGAAACAAGGTAAGTCAAAAAAATTGTTTAATTTGTTACGTCCGCTAACTTAGCCCTTCCTTTAGAATGACATCGAACCTCAATATCGACAAATAAGCTTAGAGGAAGTTTCATCATGGTGCCAAGAGTACCACATATCCAGTTTAATTGAAACATCCGCAAAGAATTCCACAAATGTTGCCGAAGCTTTTGCACTCGCTGTTAAACAATGGCACAAATTGGAAAAATGCACAGAACGTGAAATGCGCGCCCACGGCGACACAATTGATTTGACAAGAGGAGTTCGATTACCTGGACAGACTCGGAATTGTTGTAGTTTGGGCTCTGGAGACAGTCGCTCGAATTCGCCTGCAACGTTTAATCGCAACAACGAACTTTAAATTATATTTTGCTTTTACAGTCAACCGATAGTTGTGCTATTTATAAACATTCCAAACGTGACGGAAAGGCGTAGCTAGCCGTAACTCGAGACTTATCAACAAAAGTTGTAAAACATCAAAATTTTTTAATATTTACGTACAATATCAACATTTTAAAAGATTTTTTTTTTGCAAATGCAAATACTGTAACAATTTTCCTAGCCACATAATTAATTATAATCCTTAAGAAGATAGAGAAACGCATGTATTGCGCTCTTAACTAGGTCTTAAGAGGAACCACCATTAAAGTAGCTTTTTGCACTTGTAACTTGTAGACAGGAACGTGATTTTTGTAATATAACTTAGGTAATAAGAAGAGGATTCTATCGAAGCAGCAAGGTATTAGCCGATCCAAAGATAGAAAATATTTTATATACTTTAAAAGTAACCACCATTCCGTTTTTAAACTATTTCAATAGAACTATTTAATTTGTTGCTAATCGATTGCGATTTTTGCTTGTTGTTACAAAGCTTGTTATTTTTTTAAACCAGTTTTTTACTCATTTATTGTTAGTGTAAGTAAGTGTAATTTGATTTTAAACATTTATTTCAAGAATTTACGAGGGAAATATGTTCATTTTTCTATTTCCTTTGTTTGGATCAGATTCGTTTGATTGTGAATTAACGTACTGACATTGAAATGCTTATATCGAACGATGAACTAAAGATGCATACCAAAATTTATTAATTTATATAAAATAAATTATTTTGAAAACTATTCAAGTGATTTCAGTATACGTTGCCTAATTTGGACAAATGTGATTGAAGGCAAATAAAGCCTTACCAAGATTAGGTTAGAGTGGCAGCCTACCCAGAAGAAGGCACACTTAAGCCATAATGGCCCATTGTGATACCATATTCGGGCTAGATTCCCATTAAAGTTAATAATATCTAAAACTATTTGGAGCTCCTGCTGAACCGAACTAGGTCCCTGATATCAGCGAATCCTAGTGTGGCTAGCTTCTTGAAAAAGGGGGAGCCTAAATACCTTGCCAAAATACTTGGAAATTTACTACTACAGCATATAATGCTTTTATAGACCCTCTGATGACTTGGTCATTTTCCCATATATCCTAAATGTTGTAATTTTAGTCTGCTGGTGTTCTTCCTTGAATATACCTTATGTTTAAGTAACTGCCATATGTTTTCGATGGCTTTAAGGTCTGGTGAGTTACCAGGCCATAGCAAAATAGGAATATTCTCGGAAGTGAGGAAATCTTTGATAAATTTTGCAGTGTGGCATGGTGCACCATCTTGCATTAAGATTTGTCGACCTCCAGTTACCCGAATATCCTCGAAATAGGGCAAAAATTTATCCTGCATCATTCTAATATACTGCTCTTTTCTAAGGTATCCTCTACAACGTACAGAGGACCTGTTCCACTTTCGCTTATAATACCCCAGATCGTGATGGACGGTGAATGCTTTATGGTCCTTTGAGGGCAAGACTCCTCATACTTCTCTGAAGGTCAACGGTAAACAAATGTTGAAGCATCCGTCATCGTATTGAAGGTAGATGAGATAAGAAAAATTGATATTATTTTTCGACACTTCTCCTTCCCTTAAGAAGAAAAATTAGGGATGCTTACCTTCCTCCATTGCTCAACTGTAAAGGTCTTCCGATCTTTGGCCCATTTTAGTCGAGCCGATTCTATCCTGAGAGTCAGCCTTTGTTTCTTCACTGGCCGTCGACATTTTAGATTGTTTTCTGAAAATCGTCTCCCCAAATTTCTTAAGGATATATTTATCCCCCATGCCTCTAGCTCATATTTTATTTCTCTAGCTGGAAATCTTATGTGTTGTAGAGCTGTGAATATTATTTTTATCTCTTCCCTCGATGTGGTTTTACGTGGGCGACGGAACTTGTTGACGCAGCGTGGAAGTGGAATGACCCTATTACTGAGGTCAATGTGACTAGACGCAAAAGAATTGCCATACTCAAAAGAGAAAGTTGCCAGGTGATTGTCATTACATGTTATGTGTTGCGGCATTTGCTGTGCTTTTACCGTTTTGGAGGAAGAAGAAGAAGAAGAACGTTATATTTTAAAACGACGAAGAAAGTGACTATTTTAACTTGTTACATGTACGCTTCGAGTAAGTAACTACCAACTAACTAACTAGTTTCTTACTAGTAGTATGTGCGTAAGCAACATAGGGATGAATCGAATCCCTTAGAACAAGGATGCCAAACTCAACGCCTAAGATGGGCTTAATAAACAAGGATTCAGTTTATGTGGGCCGCAAAGGAACAGAAACTTCAATCTTCATGGAAAGCTTTATTTTCTAATTGGATGGATTTTTACATTTGGATGGATGGATTTTTACATTTGGACTGGTGGCGACAGAAAGCCCAACAGATTAATTTTGCCGGCCACAGAAATATGTGCTGAGGGCCAATGTGGCCCGCGGGCCGCATCTTTAACACGTCTGCCTTAGAACGTCCTCATGCTGAGTAAGACCTCTTTTATATTTTATGAAATAGTAGGATACTACTTCTTTTTTGTATTAGATTTGTAAAATTATTAAGATTAAACAAAATAAGCGATTTGTTACGTGATATATGTTTGCCACTTTCTGCATTGTGACTTGTGAAATGAACTTTTTATTTTATTAGTTTGGTACTTACAATTGCGATACTTACCAGGAAATTATATTAGTCTGTAATCGATTACAAGAAATCACCGGTAGTTGTTTGTTTGCATTCTCTCTGGTTCCTTTAACCCCTTGTGGGGCATAGGGCGTCTATTACACTGACTCGGTTCTGCGCCAACGTCTTCAACTGTGGCCTCGATTTGTTGACAGTACGCATCGTTGTCTTACGACATTCAGAACTTGGAAGCCCTCCGACAGTTTTCCCTTGTTTAGGACGTGACATTAGGCTCTTGAGCAGGACACCTTTATGATGGTGATAAGTTTTTCTTGTATCTTTGCACTGACTCTCTGAAATCACCGGGTGTAAATGGAAGAAGGTACTAGTTAGTGCCCACGTATAGAAGCTGTCTGCAACTTGCGTATATTCTTACGGCTTGGAGAGAAGGAAGAGCGATATTTATCTCGAAAGCTGGAAAAACCAGACATGTAAAAGCGAAGGTTTCCTCATCTTTAACCTTAAAGTGCTGAAAAGACGGTTCGATGTTTACTTAACAGAGGTAGTTTGTTTTCCATTGTTGTATACTTTAATAAATCAGCCAATTTCCAAACATAGTACATTCAAAACAATAGGGAACCCATGACTGAGCCCTGAATGATCCCGACTTATTTAGCAAATATGGATTAAATAGAATACGCTTAGCCAGAAACAGAATTTTAATAAAGTACTGATCGTTCTCAAAACATTTGCATTTCTAAAGCTTAAATTTGATCTTTTAAGTAACCACCAGGGCTACTCGGGTTTAAATAGGTGGCCAAAATTGAATACTGTAACAAAAAAAGCGCCAATCCTAACCTTGGTTTTGCTTGAGCGGTTCCAGAACGTGCCTGTGTTCCTTAAGGTAGATTTTTTCCTCTTGTAACTGGTGTGGTTGTCTCGAATCCAGCCCCATGCCCCACAAGGGGCAAGAGAACTGTTATTAATTGCGTTGTATTGGATTAATGGACTTAGTAAGGATTTTTTATACCAATTTTAAAATTAACCATTTTAGACCAATAACAAACGGGGATTGATCTAAATTGCTGAGAGCTAAATGTGACATTCTCTATGAATTTACATCCTAATCAAAGTTTAATAAATAATTGATTAGACTAAAATTGTATCGTTTATTAAATATGAAATCGTCAAAAAGAGTTGATCGTACTATTTAAAAGTATTATAGCACTAATAATAACAAAAAAAAGTTAAAGGTACCTCTGTTGAACATACAATGCACAAATGCACCTTTTGAATTAGAAAAAAAAACAAATCTGTTTACATGAGACGAAAACCAATTTGCCTAAAAATTATTCCCTTTAAGCACTTACAGCATAAACCAAGAGTAGTACAATGACACTTATAAGATTAACGGCTTCGGAAAATTCTGTTTAGCGCACGCCTTTACAGCACCACATCCATCCGTTTATCATTTTACAAAATTTTCTGAGAAATATTCAAATAACCTTAGACAATACCCTCGTGCATAGTATACCTATAATTGAAGTCAGTGACACTCTTGTAAGTTTGGTCACATGCCAGCACCCAACGTAGCTTCTAGTAATCTACACGTCGACGGTTTAGAATCCCTTGCATACGAGATATACAACAAACGCGCCGAGTAACACTCAAGAGGAATTATGGAATTTATAATCGGAACCTGAGATTGTAAGGACTACGCTATTTGCATACAAAAAAGACACCTAGACAGTTTGAAACGGGCAGAGAACGTTACCATGTGACAAGACGTTAATATTAATAAGAGTACGACAATGGATATTTATTCCGTACGCAGGTTCCATCTCACAACAATGTCCATTACCATCATCCACCAGTCTCGATGAAGACCTGAAAAAGTAAGAAAAGAAAAAAATTGGAAAATTCATCATAAGCAGATCGTGCTAGAATATTGTCAGAGGATCGATCTCCCTTGGGTCGGACCTCGCCCAGATGTTGGCCAAGATTTATTCATGTTGCTCGCATTCACTTAAGTCACTTGCGGGCCCCATTACTCATAAATTCCACCCTTTGTGCTATAATTTCACGTAATTATGACAGAACGGGAAGGTGGAAGGCTACGCAACATAATTAGAAATTTAAATTCGGGACCCGTCCCGTCAGATCAGAGGCCCAGATCTTACGAGTGGGCATGCGGAAAAGCCGTAAAAAAATTGTTATTGTTTGTCGGGATGCTGTGACTATGAGTAGCACTTGAGCTTGATTTGATGGCAGCAAGCGATCATAACACGTGACAAATTTATATTCAGGTAGTTTTACGAAAAGATCGCACAATCATAGCTGATACCATCGGAAACGCACCCAGAGCTTGTACATTTATACCGAAATGCGTGTACCTGTATTTAACACAAATTGTTAGAAAATTTGAACACGAAAGTGTGCAGAGTCGTACAAGGAAGCCGAATGCGTTAGTTATTAATTACATCCTCGCCGATTCTATGTTCTGTACCAAAGAACATCTATTAACCAAGATTTTACTCTGGTTCTATATTTACTGTTGCACTATTCATTCGAAATGTCTTTCATAGAAAAGGAAAGGCTTCCGCGTGGCAAACATATCCGAGAATTGCTAACATCTCGCCCAGCTGTCCCCGATCTTATTTACTGCCATGTTTGTTTCAGCCTGTCCCCCGGGTATCCCAGCGTGTTCGCACATATCTCATGTTCCTCAAGTGATCTTTACTCCCCAAAAACTGCCCCGTCTGTAAGGAGCAGACGATAGCAAACAAATACAACATTTAGGCGTCTAAGATGTCAGGCTAGGAGCCCCGACGAAGCCAGTCCAGTGGCCAAGAACATCTTAACCCAGCCAACTCTTGGTCGAGCTTGGTTAGTGTTGTACGTACTCGGAGGACTAGAAAGAAGGAACATTTGAGACCACTTTAAAGTGAGATTTGGTGTTTGAATCTTTCTATTTGTTTATGGGAGTTTTCTTTTTCTGTGTAAATTTATTGCACTTTAGTTGGGGTCTGGTTTTTCTGTTGCACTGTAGAAATAGTAGGAAGTGCGTGCTGACAGATCTCGAATTTGTTTTTAATGACATTGACACTGATCACAATCTAACCGACCGAAGTTTACTGTCCAGGTCACAAGTGTGGGAATAAATTGCGAAAAATCTTGTTATTTTCGATTAATTTATTGGTTTTGGTTGTGGCCAAAGCTTTAGTTAAATCGCTCAATAAATAAAAATTGAATTTCACGTACAGAGAACGGCGGACTGTCTGTCTTCACCAATACTTAATTCCAAGACAATTGTTTTGCTTATTTAATTTTGTAGAATTTCTTTTCTAACACAGAAGGCGCAGTTTTTGAAAAAATTAACCTATTCCATCAAATCGGTTCATTCGCATGCCTCGTTGGAAGGTTTAAATAATATGAGAGGTAAATTTCAACAAGTTAATTGTCTTGGATCTACCGGGGAAATCCCTGTGCTTATTGGGAGAGATTAAACCCTTTTTTTTCTTTTGCGTGAGAGGTGAAAATCTTCCAAAGACACCAGGAGACCCGATTGTCTCTAGTAGTATGAGATGTTTATTCACTAAAAAACCTCTCCAGGGATTAGTCGAAACAGACGACTTTATCCAAGTCCCTTTTCGTCATTATTCCTTGCGATCTCAGCGAGAGAAAGCCGAACTAATCCAGTTTTCTTCCCTCACCTCGATTTCTCGGGTCAGCGCAAGCATTTGCTTATAAGACACCTCTGCCACTCTTCTTTCTTCCATCCACGGGTCCGAGAATGTTCATCTTCTTTAGGTGACACCTGAAGTTATCATGTCCTGTTAGTATTGCTGTCAGCCATCTCAGAGCTCTACGATCCATATCCAGGACCTTCCTCTGTTGTTGGTGATGTTTTCAATTCGATTATTATCGATCATCGATGTCAACATCAACATATAGTATGGAGGATGAGTTAACTAGATAATAAACTCATGCGATGTCGCACCACTTATCCACTACGCAGCGCACGCCTCAAGCCTGAGTTCAACTGTCGGCCTGATGTATGTATATGGAGTGACGGGTGGTACGTGTTTGCCTCTAAATTATTTTTTTTTCACTAGAAAAGGAATTTCCTCGTCCGCTCACCTAAAAATTCAGAGAGATGGGTTTAGGCTACTGGCCTTACTTAGAGCCTGTTTACATTGGGGCAGGAGCACGAAGCATTGCAACACATGTGTTCACATTTCGCTTTCTGGCAGTAACGTAAAGAAACCAATCACGTAAGTATCACGTGAGTTAAAGCAACCAATCAAGCATATAGTGAAGCGCCGTCCATCGAATTTCAATCGAGTACACCGTTCCCCAAGCCGCACTTGCTCCGTACCATAGTTTCGCTGAACCGCGGGGATTTCACCCCAATGTGAACAGATACTTAGAAGGTGATTCCGAAAATATTTTCCTTTAGGGAATTAACTGTTGCGTCGCCGATCCACCATTCATCACACTTATCAAAGCTGTGTTGTGCTGTCGACTTGAATGGAGTTGAAGGGCGGTCCGTGTGTGCCACTACGGGCATCCTAAGAGGTCTGCAGGGTGGCAACATTTGCATAATCATAGCACCTAATCGAATTATAAGTGATATATTAACGAAACTCTAGGCCGCATTAATATTGAGGAGACGTTTATTAAAGCCGTAAGCCAACCGCAATCATAGCTTTATGAGTCTTTATAATCTCTGCAGGTGTCATATCATGTTAAGCATTTTAACAAATGCAATTTCACCTGAAAATCGCCAGACACATTACAAAAATTAATGGGATCCGCTCTAAGTACCCCGTTTAAGTTCGGTCTTGAACTCAATTAAAAGATAGTTATAAGCAATCCCATTAAAATTTTATAGTCGTTGTAATTGTGACTATCCGCATTGAAAAGTTCTATCATCATTGGATTCACCATCGGGACACATCTACCTGAAACTAGAAGGTAATGGTGATAATTCTCGTTTTGTTTTTGGCGTTGTTTTTTTTTCCAATGGAACATACCATCAGCGTCTTAAAATGCCGCCATTTAATTTTCATATAAATACGTGATTCTAAGCAATCGTATATTATTCGTTGCTTTCGAATATGCAATCAGCTAATCAAAGAAGTGCCTATGGAATATTAAAAGCCTATTATCGGTCTTGCCAGCGCCATAATCCGCGTGCATTCATTATGCTACTACAGTGAGGAGTTCGGAGATGTTAATGCGCCTTCTTCTTGGATTTGACCAACAATGGAATTATGTTTTTATAGGATTTCCAATAAATGAATATAATCAGTGACTCTGCAAGGTATTCATGTAAAAATTTCAGGTTTTTTTTATTTCTAAGCAAGATGTCAACTAATTTTTAAGCAATGGTATCTCTACCTATGGTTCTCTGCCTGTTTCTCTACCTATAGGTATCTGTTGTTGAAGTTTTAATCTTGCAGTTATAATTTTTTTAACTTTTTTTTTAATTGGCACGCAAATTCAAGACGGCCTTAAATATGGGGAGGGGGTGGGGTCGGTTTCGAAGTGAACCGATTTGGATGAATTTTTTTTTGGTGTAGAAAGTGTGTTCTCCCATTAGTACGATATCAAAAATTACTTTTTGGGCAGGATGAGAGTAGGGAGGGGTGTTGATTTTCAAAAAGAACTAATTAATTACTTAAATCTAGTGTTTGATTTTACGATGACGAGCGATAAAACTATACCGACTATGAGATACGGTACAACAATTAGGTTGCTGGTTAGGTGTATTGAAAGAAATAAAATTTTAGTTATCATAAATTAATGATTTCATTTATAGACTGAACAGCCCAAAGTCTTTTTACATTCCGAATAAAGTCTTCAGTCGCCTAATGCCCTTAAATTTTAGGATTGCTTCCGACCCCTTTCTAGTCACTTTACGTTATCTACCAAAGAAGGATGGCAGCATGAGTTTACTTTACTTGTGGATGCTAGTGCAAAATAAAGGCATACGAAATAACACCATTTTATCCGCATCTTCTTTATTACTGATTGTTTATCAGTCTCTACCTGAATTGGAAACCCCCAGGTGTTCAGAAATAACGGACACTAATATCACAATCACTTTTTTACTAATTATAATTTAATCTGATTTAATTTTTGCGGTGAAACTCTAGATCATTAAAATCTCCTTCGTAATTTTTTCAAAGAGTTCATTGAACCGCATACCTGTATGCCCTAAAAACCGTCAAAATATTCCACAAACAATTCCGCTACAAATTATAAGACAAATTTCTCTGTTTTTTTTTCACACACTAGTCTCTTCCCACGTTCAAATATAAGTTATTGCACCAAACTGCATCCGAAGTCTAATTAGAATATAAATGAGGCCCAAAAGTGAAACAAACAGCAACATACGATCGGCTTTGGAGCTATTTATTGATTTCCTAAACTTAGACCAGATGCAACGGGTGTCTACCTAATAGATTCCTCCTCAATAGAGTATTATTTACGATATTATCGATCTGGGGGCATCCGTGTGCTACAGGCGTAAAATTAATAATGGACGCTGGTAATTCCTGTTGACAGAGGATGAAGTCCACACCCAGTCAATCGGTGGTGATGATACCAAAGAAGTAGGAACTTGTTCATCGGATTTTAAAATTTTCCATACATTGGGAATTTTCCCAAAAGCATAGATCCGAAAACAAAAACATAAATTACATTGCAGTGTAAACGGAGATCATAGTGGAAACTTTTTTAGATTTTGAAGTGCTTACAACAGGTTCGACAAACCGTTCGAAATCTCTTCATGATGTTGGGCGTGCATAGAATTCTGGTCTTTTTGAATATTTTTGGACAAACTTCTAAATCAGAAATGTGATGAGATTTGGGTCATACCTAATCAATGCTCTAAAATTTCCCTACGGTTTTTTTTTTATTTAACTTTAATTAAACTGTTTCTATTCACAGCAGAAGTCCCGAAAACCCAAGTATTCATGCTGCGATATCATTTACAGCTTCCAATTCAATGCCGAGTCACAGATGATCTAGAATTGATCGTGATCTTCTCGTGTTTTCAATTAAATGCGAAGACGGAGCTAATTCAGTTATCCTCAGCAGGCCTATACTGTACTGATCGTCAAGACGTAATTGCATGACGTTGATTGATCTTGCTGGTAGTGATCCTTACTACTTGTTCGGTAAGCACTACAAGTCCAGGTTGTTTTGGGTCTTCATTTACATTCATCCTGCTGCGAATTAATTACATTAAAACCCTATCGACCTTCCTCTTGTTTTGACGTCTTTGTACGATCTGCGATCGATCTTCTTATTCGTTTGAGGTGTCCGATCGACATTCAAAGTAATCGTGACATTTTAATTATGCAATAAGAATGGAAACCCAAGGCAAATCGTACCCGTGGAACACTCTTGCGTGATTAACGCTATTATAGTCGCACTGAGGATGTTTGGTGATGGGTCTAATTATATGCGATGATAAGGTCACACTTGCTACAAACACCTGAGCGAAAGGTAAAAAGTTATGAATCCAAAAATAAATTAATTTGTAATCTTCTGTTTATTACACGAACTTCGTATGCAAGTTTGTGTTGGCTGATGCCGCACTCAAGTTTTTTTTTAATTAAATGTTCTGTTCTTCTCCAATTTCTCACTATTTAAATGCTATCAACAAGTTCTTCGACCCATTTCATGGTTGTTTCTTAATTGATTCGTTTTTTTTCCCCAAAATTGAAGACACAACAATATTATGGGCGTAGACAAGAAATGGTTGGGTTGTTCTACTAACGCTATATGATTTTTAACGTGTCAATATTATAACCATCGAATGGACCTCGAGAGGTTCAATAAGTTCTGGTTTCTGGATCTCACTATCGACAATGAACTAGTTGGCTAGACAATATTCTTTTTACACACGATGTCGTACGAGGATTGCGCATTGGATCATCCTGTGTTATCAGTAATCAATTACGAAACTTCGCACCCTTGGTTGTGAACGAAATATAAGACAAAAACAGACACTCCTTCATTATAATACGAGAGATGTGCACATAGTCGGCCAGTGCCCTGCCTTAGCAAGTAGAAAGAGGGGGGGGGGGGGGGGGGGTCCTTAAGGAACACCATTCGATGCAGACCGAAAGAATAGAAGAGGTGTCTCATAAGCAAATGCCTGCGCTGATCCGGAAAATCGAGGTGAGGGAAGAAAACTCGATTAGTCCAGGTATTCTTCCTCGCTGAGATGATAAGGGGTAGGGACGAAAAAGGGACCCGAATAAAGTGATCTGATTCGGCTAATCCCTAGAGAGGTGTTTTTGATGAGTGAAATTGTCACACTGGAGAGAGTTGGTGTAGAGGTGTAGGAGACGCCACACTAGGACTTAAAGGATCCCGAAGGAGGCGAGAACGTTATTTAAAGCTAAAGCACGTACGTTCCAATTAGAATTTCGTGTTATGTATTCGAGACAGTTTACTCTAAAAACCTTAACTGATCGCTAGTTTCTGCACCTACAACTACCAGATCGGCGTTTGATATTAATTTAAAATAGTAAGACCTCTGCTATGCCACAGGGTAGCTACTTTAGTCCGTTTTTCTTTATATTTAAAATTGAACAAGTTTTAGCGGGCTAATTAGTAAGTAAATAAAAACCTCAATAAAATCTATTATGCAAAAGTTCAACATCTACGTATGTTGTTGTTACTTAAGAACCTTTCTCTGGTTTTGAAATTTGGTGAGAAATTAAAGCGATTTAAGATATGACAGTATTCCCTTGGATTCCCTTTCATTTCTTTGTTGCAGTCACGCTCCAAAATATCATTTACAGGAAGTGATTTTCTCGCATGCAGTAAGAAAAGTTAGCACGCTTTGAAGTAATTAGTTTTATTTTGCTTGAATCCTCATCTTTAACTCTTGCACATATCAGTTCATTGCTTCTAATTGCTTGCTTCAATCATAAGAAGAATTTGCTCATAAAATTCGTTACCCAAGAATCATCTACAATAGTTCGTCTGAGTTAGGATTCGATAGAACCCAAATTGTTTTACGAGCCCATCCACACGAGGCTCATAAAAATATCATAAAAGTTTGAATTAGCTACAAATTGCGCGCACTAAAACATTGCATTTCCTGGTCAAAGATGTTCTCAAGTGTTGTTTGGTACTAACTATACCCCTGGAAGCTGTGAAGATACGAAGTGAACTGATCCACAGGAGGTTTATGATCTTTTTAACGGATGCTTCTGCATATTTTGCTAATATATATGAACGATAATTATGTCGCTGTGCCAACCATTAGAACTAGTGATGCTATAGAATAGAATATGCCAGGAAAAATTTACTTAGGAAACAGAAAGTTTTTGGCATAAAATTTGAAATGAAGGCGCCAGCTCTTGAATGATCGGATGTTATGATTTATTTATGTGAACATAAAAGGCGACGTGTTCTGCTTGCTTCTTTTGTTTCGCGTACCCTTCAGGTACGGAGCCCTAAAATTCAGGTCCGTATGTATCTGGATATGTTCCAGTATAACTTTGGAATGCCTAGAGCATAATATACTAAACTTGGTACACATATTGGTTACAATCTGAAAAAGATACTGCGGGTTAAGACATTCTTAGCACCCTACGGATGGGGTAGAAAGGGAGTGGCATATAAGACGAATTGGAAAATTGGCGAACAGCATGTTATATTCGTCTCGACATATCGTCGATTTGAAATGAAGGTTCATCTCAGGCCTATATGGTCAATTAATCGACATGTTGAGAACGTCAACTTAGACATGATGAACGACCAACGTTTTAAATTCGTTTTTAATAATTCACGAAGAAGGACTCACAAATCAAAATGCCGTTCACCTACAGAACATGTCTAACTCCTTTTCCACAAATTACATGCACTCATAAAGCAGCATAGAATTATAACCAGATCTAGTTCTCTAATTCCAAAGTGATTTTCTCATTAATTGTGGCAAGTATGATCCCGTTAAAGTAAAATATGCAGCTGTTCCTCTTTAAAGTGATCTCAACCTAAAGCCACGCCAGTGCAAGATGATCCATTTTCAATTAGACACAAAAATAGACTCAAAGTGTGCCTTCTCGTCTGGGATGGTTTGTTTTTTGCAAAAATAAATTGGCAAGCAAAACAGCCTGTAACAAAAGTGGCTAATTTAGCACAGCTCAGGGCACCCTAGGGGGCTTTAAGTCATATATTATTTCGCAGAACGTTTACACAACTTTTGACTAGAAACACAAATAATTTCACTTAAAATAATTTAATAGGGTAAAATCGAGAGAATTATGAAAACGACAGGCTTGTTTTCCTCGACAGCGACAATTGTGAATGTTCGTTTGTGGTTCAAAGCCTGTTTGCCTTAGACTTGAGGTGAACATGGTTTCCTTGCTTTTGATTGAAGTGATCAATCACTTTCCGCTTTAGCAATTAGCAAAACAAACACACAAACGACATTTAAACAGGTACAACGATGCAAGATTTTTTCTTTGATTTTGTATTTACACACATTCGACGCCAACGAAGATTGTTACCTTGACGGAAATGGTTATGTTCCCAATCACCTGTAAATTTAAGCACTTATCACCTTTTGATGATTTGTTGTGAAAATTTACATTTCCGCCAGTAACGTTAGTGTTGTGAACAACAAGAGTCCGAAGAGGTTCATATAACACAATTCACGGAATTCGTGACATAAAAGAGTCTACTGATCCTAAGTCTTATGTACCATTCCAAAAAGAAGTGATTGGTCAGGTCTATTTGACTAAACGGCCACTTTCTTGTGGACCACCATCGAAAAGTGCTCATCCATTCCACTCTATCGGTATAAGAAAAATATTATCAAGATTTGCTATCTTTTGTAAGAACGTTGCTCCCAAAACTTTAAGCATTTTCGCTAGTGTTTGCGTTTCTCAGAGATTAGTCGGCTTAAAATCACATAGTTGTGTCCAGCTCTTGTTTAGATTAGATAAAATGGTCAAGCAGTGGCGACGTCTATTCAGTTTAACACTCGTCGCTGCTCCTTAATTGGATCATGCGAAATGCTTTGATCTGAAACTGGAGAGCCTCCGATGGTGATTTCTTTGCTATTTATCTTGACGTAGGAATGCTTAAGGTATGATAAAATTTATTGTATAATGGAGTAGAGAATGAATGGACTGGTACTGCATGCCATAAAATTTACATGGAAATTATTTGCGTCTAATTAAAATTGCAAAATTATAGGTATGTTAATATCAGCAAGGCTAGAGCAGGTGAGAGAGCATTCTGGTCGACTTATGTTGTTTTTAATAATAACTTATTAGTTGTATAGATACCAGTTGGATGAATGGAGCCCTGGACATTTTTGAAAATTTATCTTATAAAATCAACTAGCCGAAACTCGACAGTTTTGTCTACACACAATTTCTAGAAATAGTTATAGAAATTGTCAGACAAGCGTTGTCTTCCTTGACGTGGTCTTAACTGACCTATGACATAAGGCGGTTATGATTATTATTTTAAATTTCTCTCACTCTGGTTCTTTGAACCACTTGTGGGGCATAGAGGTCTATTACGCATCTCTCCACCTGGTCCGGTTCTGCACCAACACCTTCAACTGTGGCTATGATTTCTTGACCTGGGTACCGTATCCCTCGACGGATCTTCTTCATATGTTGCTCGGTCGTTCAATTTGGCATCTTCTTTGGTTTCTGTGAAGATTCCAATCTAGAGCCTGCTGTGCGATATTGTTTGGATCTTTTCTTAGTGTGTGGTCAGTCCATTGCCACTTTCGCCTGTGAATACTGGTGTCCATCCCGTCTAGGCCTGTAAGTCTCTGTAGGCCTTCGTTGGTAATGACCTCCGGCCAATGGATGTTAAGGATACGCCGGAGACACGGGTTGACAAAGGGTAGCAGCTTAAATGCTATTGGCCAGGTCACATTCCATTTTGAACAGCCTTACAGCAGAACAGATTTTACGTTCGACTCGAAGATCCGGAGTTTTGTGCGTCTGGAGATGTTGTTATTGCACCAGATTTCAGCGAGAGTATTAAATGCAACTCGAGCCTTACTGATGCGAGCCTGTAAAATGCTTCCGAGATAGCAACATTTATCCACTTGCTCTATTTGCTGGTCTGGTTTTAGCAGCATTGAATTTAAGCCCTAAGAAGTCTGGGCATCACTAGATTTCTTGCGTCGTGGCTGAGCGAGGCAAGACGGCATAGGTGTTGGAGAGGAATCATGAGAATCCGTATCTGTATCTGTTGGAATAGTCATCTGTTTAGTAAAAAAATACCTTAACTTACAAAGCGATGGCATTGATGATCTAAGAATTGTCCGACACATGAAAGCTAGTCTAATATGAAATCAGCTCACACCTAACCTACCCAATACTACGGCAATGGTAGAATTGCTGCAGGAGTTCCCTTTTATCTCCAAATTGAATACTCTCGAATCTAAGCCCTAATATAGAGAAACCTTGATTCTTTGATCTTATTGAAAATACGATCATTATAAAGAAGACAGCACGAATTCGCCTTGTCTACGTAAAACAACTACGACACTCGACATCAATGTCATCGCTCCAATTTCATACTCCACTTCCAATCGATCATTCTATTTTCATAAATTCTCTCGAGATCACATAAGCCCCTTTCACTGTTAATCACCCCGAAAAGCTTCCAAGTCACATTCCAAACAACGAAGCCAATCGTGGCGCGACAGATTTTTAATAGTTAAAATTGTCAAAGGTTCAAAAGATTGATTTATCGATCTCAAAGACTCAAAATTGTTTAACCGCAAATCTATTATCATAAAATTTCACCTGGCCGCATACGACACAACCTGGCTGTTGATCTTTTACTTTCATCTCTGAGGCTTGGCACATGTGCACCATTCTGGCCAAATTTAGCTGAGCTTTTGTATATTGCTCTGGCATGACTATGTATATAGTAGATCGGGCCAGACGAGATATCTAATTAGTTGTGACGTTTGCGTATTCGGCATACAGTAGTCATCGAAATTATCGCAACCTGGAGTACCTTTTTCAAAGGTGACAGTGAGACATCATTAATCATTGGACATTTCGGGTGATCTTACTGATCAGATACGGATCCAATTTGTCGTATCTTAAGGAAAGGGCTTTGTTAGACAGATTCCTTGTATCAATTAATGGCCCCCTTTCGTAACACAATTCCTGATGCGATTCATAGTCGCATCGATGATTTATTGTCACTTTCGCATGACGTGTGTGAGTGTCATAACCCTAACAGAACTCGAAAACATTTTTGTGGTTTCTATTTTGAATCGAATAGATGCACTTTGAAATTTGCGGTAGGAGCAGAACGCAGATGAGCCGTGAACCTGGTGTTGAATACAAAAGAAAGGACGTCAGGGCTGATGAAATTTCAAAGGCGCGTCTAGGTGAGACTGAATCGTTAGAATCTGCAAGCATACCAAGCCCAGATCGTAAAAAGTGACGAATTGTCTTTTGCTCGTTAGCTCTTTGGTGACTGTTAAGAGCTTGCAGTTCTACGACTTCGACGACATGTGGGTACCTGATTAGAATAAATTTCTATTGTTGTCCGCCACGGTATGACACGAAGAAAATGCATTTTCTTACGCCACTCTTAAGGTCGTCAACTAATCGTAAATTACATGACTCCACTTGGTGGCTTAAGTAAAATGCCGCACTGCAAGAGACCCAGAAAACAGCACATCTAAGTGAACTGCGAAGTATAAGCCTTTCAAGCGCTACAACGTTGGCTCTACTCCATCAGTTTGCAAACAGTTGTCGCAATTGGTTATGAAATTCAAATTAGGATTAGTCGAGAATTTGCCGACCGACTGGGCTGCCTCTACGAATAAATCGAAACGTATCCGAGCCGCCCCTAAGAACTTGATTCTTCCGACTATTTTTGGTGCAAATAATAAATCCATGTCCAACCGAATCTAGACATGAAAATCTCAGCCCTTAATTAATTGTACGCGTCGTTTTGGTCCATCTAATCCGCGCTTGAGTAAGTCAAGAAGAACGGATAAAGGAACAGCACTTAACCAATCGTCATTAATCAAGTGGACTCCTTGTGAATGGGGCGCGCTGGTAGATTAGAGCGTCTCCAAAAAATAAATTATCCCTGACAGGTTGAATCGGAGTTTGTCAGTGGACGAGACAGATGCGAACCTCTATCCATGTCTTAGATGCGTCTAATAAGAATAAATTGGGTGGCTCTATCTCCTTTTTATGATTTTTTCCACTGATTGATTTTGGCTCGCGACAGAACAATGCCGTGACGGACAGTCTGTAAAAGGGTTTCTAAGTTGCATCGACTTTTCGTTTTCTCACTGATGGAAATATTATCTGCCGCGAGAATTATAATGAATATAAATGATTTGGGTATTAAGACAAGTTCTGCCTGGTATCTGAATACCTTGTGTCCTTCGAATTCATCTTGAAATTTTTATAATGTCATGATTAAGTGATGTTCGGATCTAAGGCGGTCTTACTCGAGAACGTTTTGAAAGTGAAGTGATTTGTTTATTTGAGAGAAAAAATGTTGATTGATGTGGAAGAAAAGCGAAGTTTCTTGTTAACTATTCAGCTGAGATTCGGATGGAACTGAAGATTGAATGGTGGAATAATTTTAAACATGTTTTAAACAGTGTCGGTTTTTCGGCGGGACTTGTGGGGATTTAGGAACTAGAGATAACATAAAAGTGGTTTTTTGTGGGGTGGTCGTTTGAATGTAGCTTGTCAAATTACTTTACCTGTCCAGGTGTATTTTATAGACTATCTCAAAAGGGCAATTATACAATAATCATATTATTCTTTGAATATAACTCAAAGGATCGCTGATAGGTAAGTTGCCGTTACCAGTTCCATTTAAATTCATCGCGCACCGCTCACCACGCGTCACAATATCATTGTCAAGGGATTCTATCTATTCGGGAGCAATGTCAAGCCCTTCATAAGAAAAACATCGGTTTCCTTTCGTCCTATTTTCGTGAGCCAAGATTACATTGCTGCAATCGGGGTACTAGTCGTATTGTAGCCGCCACCCTAGTCACCTCGACAAGTGAGATATTTTGTGATTTAATCCTACACTATTGAACCGAGTGAAGATTTAGGGTCTTTATTAATACTATAATTGCTCTGGGAGCCTCTTTTGCAACATACTCTGGCTATAGATGCACCATTGCTGGATTCTTTAACCTATCATGACCCAAGGATTCACAGTGGCGGATGATATGCTCTGCTGTTTCTTCCTTTTCCAACTTTGCCCATCTTTTTAAAGTTGATATCTCAGAGGGCAGTGTTCAGTTAGCAGGTCTGTTATAAGTATCTAAGAGTCGATCTCGTGTTTAATAATATTATAGGACTTCTGCAGATCGACAGAAAACTAAAGTTAGAGGTCGTATTAAGCTTGGTAATCTGCCTCGCACCCAGAGGAGCAGTACCTTTTTCAGGCCTTTCTTTTCAAGTTTTTGAGGTGTGAGGTCAACTTGCAATCGCTGTCTCGAATCGTTTGAAGTTGTTCTCATGCCCCAAAAAGGTATACGGCAACTAGAGGGAGATTATGCCCAGGGGTCAACTGAAGGGTAATGAGGGAAATTGAAAGTCCATATTGCACAATATTACTTTTCATTTTTGAAATAAAAAATCCTTGATCAGATCTTCAACTTACAGCCTGAAATAAAGAAATTAGCAAAGTGGAAAAACAATTTAAATAGCCAATTACATGGACAAATTTGGGTTTAAACAATTCTCTGGGTTTCCCACAGTACTTAAGAAGTAACAATTGCAATAAAAGGTTTAAAGTGGACAAAAATTCCGTCAAATAACTTAATTTTGACAAATGAAAACCGTCCAATTGTTTCCAGTCTTTCAAAAACTACGTCAGTGTTAATAGCGAAATTTACATAAATCATTCCATTAAATTATGACAATTTTCACACGAACACGACAGGCTCAGACAACTATTAAATCTACTGGAAATGTTCACTATTTGAATTGAATGTAATTTACAAGTTCACGGATAGCAAAACCGAATGCTCCTCTAAAGAGAAAGTAGAGATTCGGAAGTGATAAATCCATTGAGTGCCGAACAGGCACTACATTACGCCTCCAAAACGTTATGACACTTCGCCCTAGCCATATAATTGCATCGAAGGCACTTAAATGACATGTCGAGCGAATATAAATACGAGAACTGCAGGAAATTTCCGGGAAATTTATAGTGTGATTACGTTTGTGGGAAGATATCGTAACTGGCCATGCTTCTGTTAACTCGTTGAGTATAATGGAAAACGATGGCGGTAGATACGAATAGTTAGTTTGTTGCATCGAATATGGATAGTAATGCCCACGGAAAATCGCCAAACATAATTGAAATGGGCAAATCACTTCCACGTTTTCTCAGGTAAATGGTGAAAGTGAATTTTGTGGAATTATTGCAAAGTTTTTCAGTTTGATGTTGTGTGAGCCAAAAGATCATGAAATTTTTGCTGACCATTTGTCCAAGTTGGTTAATTTCCACGATTCGATTAACGTTGATTTCCTATGTTAGGCACGAAATTGTAAAACACGGTAAACGGCTTAAAGTTGAATATTTTATAAAAAAGGCAAGAAGGTGTATAGTTCCTGGTGGTAATCCGAAAATATCTGGAGAATCACATTATCTGACCATACAATTTTGCTGAAGTGAATCCTGACGAAAATTGGCTAATTTTTTTTCCTTAATGAATGTTCAGAAAAGGTATCCTTGGTGAAAATATTTTATTCAAAATATTGAACGCATAAACTAACATCTGTAATGAAAGGATGGGAGAACGGTGACAACATTAAGTCGGGTGGACGAACTTAAACTTCAACAAATCCTACCCACCGAAATCGGGTTGCAAGTAATACATTCTGCTGAAATTTAGGTAGCTGCACTGTAAAATTTACGGTCACATTCCAGTAATTTTTATTGTGTTCATAGACAATTTTACCGAACAGCACGGCAAATCTTATTTTTCTCCACTGTAATTTCCTCAGCTTTGGAAGTGAACATTGGGTTAGTGTTGAAGATATTGGGAGCGTGCTGCTGAGGATTACGGCTCAAACCTCAAATTGTGTACATTTTTATTTTATAATTTTTTTTTGCTAGAGATGAATAATTTGATTACTCTTAAATCTTTTGAATTTTATGCTCGGAATATCATTTGAATCCGAACAGATATTTGAGGCTCATAGTTAAGGGAATTTTACGGTGCTGAGAACTGTAATTTTTACCGGAATTTTGGTATAAAAATCGCAGGATTTTTTTTTCTCTCTCTCCTTGAGACTATACTAACTTCGGGTTGGAATAGAGTTTAAAGAATGTGGGGAAACTTGTCGAAGAACTCAGTTTTTTTTCGTGAGTTGCTATGCTGCTGGGGACGAAGGTATTCAATATATTGATTGGCCTTTGTGTTTCTGTGATGATACACGAGTAAAAATAAGACTCAACTGCACAAACGTTGCCGGCTATTGCGGAGATAGGTTTGTTATTTCAGACATCGATCCCGAATGAGTGAATCTATGAAAATAATTTTTTTCCATTTTAAATTTTAGTCTAAAAAAGTTGTAAGCGTACCGTGTTTGGCTTGGACTATTATTGATACGTGCCAGCAGGAAAGTATAACTTTTACTTAGGCGTTCCGTGCGTCATATGAGTGGCATTCAGTTGTTTTGACCCTGTGCGTGCCTGTTTCAGACTAGGAACGGGCGAGTCTTTTTCGATTAACGAAGTAGTTACAAAAACCCTGTTTTGTCGTTCGGATGACTTTAATCCTGTGGGTAATCTCGAGCGTTATCTATTAGTAATAGCATTTTGTAGTGTGATTTTTTGCTTGAAATAATTTTCTCAGGCACACAATAATTGAAAAACCATTCCTTAAATAAATCTCTGGGACATCCGGAACCCTACGATAATTTCATAATTAAAATAATTATTGTATTCTTTTTATTGATTTTCATAGCAAGATCACAACTGTAACACATTTATGAACCAAATACCTTTACCAACATCAATATTTAAGCAATACTATAATAATATAATTTGCCACATAGTGGATCCACTTGATCTAGATTAGATCCCAAAGACAACCCATAAACTAATCACTGTACCATTAAAATTGCACCTCTTGACAGGTAATGTGAAATACAAAGGACATGTCCTAATTATAGAATACCAAACAGAAATTATATACAGGTGAGTGTTTACTGCTACTTCCCAGTACGACGTGCAAGCAATGCTAAAATAAAATCCACCCATCATTATCTGGCAAGTGTTATTAGCTCGGCTACTTTTCAACCATAGCAATTACCTTATCAATGAGGAAATTTTCAAACAAGTCAAACTCTGTTAACCGATATAATAACATCGTTACTGTGAGCATCAATTCACTTCTAGGTAGTCTACATCTCATTGCATCTTACTGCATCTGAGCATGATAATTAAATTTTCCCGTGCAAGCAGTCTCCTATGAAGTTGCAAAAAATATATATGACAGCACTGTGTTGTGCAGTGAAAATCGAAACAAGAACCTGCTCACCTCGAATCCCATATTTAGATGCATTAGGCAGGTGTAGAAGTGCAAAAACATAGCTTTAGAAAATTTGCACAATTTTCCATTTAGACTATGGTGTCAATGTGGGGGCAACAATTAGCGCCCCCAACTAAATCATTAAATACAACAAAAGTTTTATATGCCAATTAGGACTGCTGAACAATTAAAACAAAAAATGGCAGGTGAACATGCAAGACAGCGATCAAGTCAAGTTGACTGGGTTTGACAGCTATTTGACTTTAGTTTCTAGTAAATTTTCCAGAAGATAGTTCACGTAATGGCAACTATTGTGATAATAGGAATGTATTATACTCAATATAGTAAAAACTATTTATTATGTACAATATAGCAGCAGACTTTCCAATACTTGTTCATACTGGCTAAATTATTTATTCAAGTTAGTATGTTAGATTCGGAATGCTATTACGTATCCGTTTAGGAGTGCGAATTCTAAAATTTAGTTGCGAATTTAAAGAATGTGTCCGGTTTGAGATCTAAGATGACTCGCCTCTTAATAGGCACGACCAAATGTTGTTTTGATGTGATCTGTTTGAGGGAAACTTGGCTGTGTGGTGGTATAGCGGATGCGGGGATATTCGGTCTCATCCTTATTTAAATTATCCATCCGTAGTAGCATTATTGTGTTATTATTCCAACCCATAAAAAGAGCAATAAGTCTGATTCTACGCGCATCTGATTATACACCCATCGCAAACCTTTCTTGTGTAGCTAAGCTCTTTGAGACCCTTATATGTGAGGTCCTATACTTTCATTGTAAACCCTTTTAATCTTCTTTCCAACATGGTTTATTAAGAAAAATCTACAACAACCAATTTAATGGAATTCTCGAATTACTGAAAATGCTAACCAAGTTGATTGTATTTTCATCGACTTCAGTAAAGTTTTTGATCGGATCAATCATAACATTCTCCTTCATAAGTTGGCGATTCTTGGTTGTCATGCTGGTTTTGTTCATTGGCTACGATCATATTTGTCCGAGCGCTCCCAACGTGTTTTGTTTCGTGGAATTCTTTCGGTTCCGATCCGCATCACTTCTGGGGTTCCACAGGATAGTCACCTTGGTCCCTTACTGTTCATTATTTACATCAATGATGTACCTTTAATTCCATCACACTCGAGAATTTTATGTTATGCCGATGATGTAAATCTATTTTGTTCTATTTCGAACGACAGTTGGTGTTCCATCAACTGCCTTCCTTAACACTTGTCCAAACGCACTGCCATGTCCTTTTCTTGTAAAAGAAATCCTCTGCTGTTTAGTTAGGTAACCCGTAGATGGACACTCTTCGAATAGACTTGACAAATCCAAAGACTTGGAGGTCTTGCTTAATTCTCGATTTTCTTTTGATAACCACATTGATACTATTATTGGTAAGGCTAATGTTACTTTGGGATTTATAAAGAGGTGGTCTAAGGAGTTTATTGATCCTTATATCACTCGAATCCTTTATTGTACATTTGTTGGGCCTATTCTTGAGTATGCTAACCCAGTGTGGTCTCCTTTTTATGAGTGTCCATGTTAAGCGTAGCGAGTCCATCCAAGGAAGGTTTTTAAGGTTTGTTCTTCGTAACCTTCCATGGAATAATGACTGTACTCTGCCTCCTTACGCTGATAGACTTAAATTGATATCTTTGAACTCTCTGGAAATCAGACGAAATAATGCCAGTGTCTGCAGGGGGCTATTAACTCTCCCGAATTGCTAAAATGTTTTAACATATTTGTTCCGTCCTTGAGGATTCGTGACTTCCTCCATATTTCGCACCACCGAACTGACTGTGGGCGTAATAAGCCAGTTACAGCTATGTGCCACATTCTCAATTCGGTATATGATCATATGGACTTTCACTTGTCGAAGGGTATAATAAAAATCCAATTGATGGGTCAGCTAAGTTTGCACGTAATTTTGCTTTATGTAATCAGCATTTGATGAATTCTAAATAAATAAATAAAAGAATGCTTAATGCTTTACCAATTAAATCGTAAAGTTTTAATGACTTGGTTGTTCAGATGTTCTACAGAATAATTCCTAAAAACTCCGAACTTTTCGGATAAATGGTTCTGAAGGCTCTGTGGTTTAGACACATCTTGGCCATCGGCTCAATCAATATCAATGGACGTGTAATTTTTTTACGAACTGGAAATTTTAAGGAATCTGAGTCCGAAAATTTCGGAGTTCAAATACTCGGAAGATAGAGGCTCAAATGTTTAGTAACTGACAGTATGTTTTAGATTCCAATAGCTTGGAGAGAATATGTTTGAGGGAAACTTGGCTGTGTGGTGGTATAGCGGATGCGGAAATTTTCGGTCCTGGTTACTTGGTCATTCGTTGTGACCATCACTCTGCACTTTGCGCCCCGGATAGCGGTGGGGTTTTATGTGCTATCCGCCGTGATATCCCTTTGAAAGAAATATCTAGAAAAGCATGTTTGCCAAAATATCAATGAACCAATAATTTTTTTACGAGCTGGAAATTTTAAGGAAACTGAGTCCGAAAATTTCGGAGTTCATATACTCGGAAGATAGAGGATCAAATTCTTGAAAACTGACAGTATGTTTTAGATTCCAATAGCTTGGAGAGAATATGCAAATATAAAATTTGATTAAACGTTTTTGAGTCCGAAAGATGAAGCCAATCCTTGAAGATATAAAATTATTAGGTTTTTTTGAAAAATAAATACATTTTTTGTTTTAATAATAAATTTTATTAAAACTTGCTTTCAACTAAACTCAAACTCAAACTTTTTAACCCCGTCCAATGTTAAAAGTCTCGCATTAAATACGAGAATTGTTTTGCGTAATTTTATCAATTCTAAAGTCATATAATAATGGAGCTGCACCATTTATACTGTTGACGTGCGAAATATCTGCCCCAGAAATGTCTATCATATACTCGTCAAATGTTACTTAAATAATTTTAGACATTTGCAAAAATTGCATGCCCAGGGACTACGACGACGATTGCGATAATGGCGGTTGTCTTGCATGCATCTCGAGTTTTTGTAATTCTCATTCGCCCGATTGGATTGAATCGTTTTGACCTTTTTTCAAGCGTTCGTGTCACTTTATTGCAGTTTCCGAAGAATCAAACTGCATGACAGAATAGTTGTTTCCTTTCACTTTGGTTTAGGTGCAAACCTATTGGTTTTGCACTGTACTGATTTTTTTTAATGATTATAAACAGGTATAATTATTGTGGCACGGCTACTAATAGCTGGATGTCAGGAAACGGACAAAAGAAGACAAAGAAGTACGGGGATTCGAGTTGGTATTTGTGTGTAAAGAAATATTTGCTTATAGTATGAACTCATGGGGTTTTTAAACAATTGAGTTTGAATGCGAACGAAAGGGACACTATTTGGACAGGATTAGGCTTTTGCTAACAACAACATATGTTTTACTTGCGTATTGTGGCGCAGTTTCCTTGTTACTTGGGTTAAAAAAACGAAGTCCCATTGCTTTCTTACGTTATATGAATTTATGTGATCTTCCATCTATTACGGTGAGGAAAATATTGATTTTTCCCCGCCAGTAAGTATATAGGTAGATTCTACTTATTCACAGGATTTCAAAAACTCAGAATCATCCAAAAGGACGCGCGGGATGAAACAAGCATTTCTTTTACGATGACTAATTAATATCAAATTGACTATACACCATTCGCCCTAATAGTCCAACCCCAAGATGAGCTCATCATCTGCATGCTGCATCTGAATCGCTATCCAGGGCTACTAAGTTGCGAGTCCATCAATTTAACTTCTTAAATTAACTTTAATTAACACAGCCAGCCGCACAATGAAGCGAAACTGCATAATAACGCCGATGCAATTAAGCTGATGTCACTCACAAGATTCGATTTTGACTGATGTAATAGTTTTATTGATCCGCGATTGACTGCCGATCGATCGATTAATGACCGAGATGATGGTGGAGATTTTGAATTTTAACGTCGTCGTTGTTTCTTTTTCGTTTCTTCTCTCTTTATATCTTCGTTTATTTTTTTTTTAAGCTTTTTCTCTGGGCAATTGATGCGACTTAAATTACAGGTGGGCAGGTGAGATAATAAATGCAGCTAATGCAACGGATCTCAGGTAGATCTGAATTTGCTTTATGTTTCGGACAATGGAGAAATGATGAGAAATGAATTTTTCAACATTGTCAGTGCATCAGTAATGAGCATCGGATGAAAGAAATGTATCGACGAGAGAAGCCAACGGTAATAATTACGGATTATGTAATTGGCCGGTTATCGATGCAGGTAATCGCGGGGTTCCAATTGATGTTTGGATGAATGCGTTCATGCAGATCACATTGTCAGTGAATGATGGTTTTTGTCAATGGACAAGAAATATGATAAACTTATCACTTTCTAGACTCTTTCACTACAATTCAATGGATTAATATCTCAGAAGTTTAGTTTTATAGATCAAGGAGAACTAGTCCAGTGAAAGAAATGTAGGAATAGCCCAATAAATAAACAACAACTATAGTAAAAACATACCAAAATTTCCCTTTTCAATAAAAACTTCATCAGCTTCTGATAGTGTTTACAAAACACACGTCGATCACTTATAAATTGCATCCTACTGCAATCTGAGGCATTTGACCCTAATGAGACTACTGATTCCATTAAATCGACTCCAATCTACTTCCTCGATGCTAATTATCAAGCTCCGGTTTCATCCCATTAAATCGAATCAATAAAGAACAATAAAAGTTTCAAAATTCGAGCGAAAAAAGCCTTCTGTGCGCGAGTACCTATGTTTTCACCTGTTGAAATGATCGAAAGTTTTGTGATCTTGAACTAACGACCACGTGTTTTTTAAGTTTTCGTTTTTTTATAATTTTGTTTTGCTTTCTTTCTTGGGACGTTAACACCTGACGTTACCTTTTACACAATCAGTCATTCGTAGGTCTCTCATTGATTGCTGAAAAGGCGTTGACTTTCTCATAAAACGTGATCGTCAGCCTGCAATCGAAAATGTTTGCTTTTGTTAAGGTTTCTTTTCTTTTCTTCTCAACAGTTTACATTTGAAATAACATTTTATTAGCTCGTAAAATCAATGTATACTCATTAAAAAATTAAAAATCAATCATCAGTTTGAACCGCAATTTGGAAGACCCAAAACGAGATTGTCTCGACTTCGATGAGAGAAGTAAAAGTGATCGATTCGTTTTTACCTGTAAATCGTGGAAACATTAAAACTAAACGACAAGGAAATGCCATCGATTAGCTAAAGACTTTCATTTAATTACAGAGCGCAACAACGTTTAGATACCGCGGATCGCGCCAATAGATTTCTGTGAATGATCGAAACCAAAACGAAATACCAACCAACAAAATTGATACGATCGTAACAATTCCGTTCGATTGCTGGAATCAATGACGATGACTCGTTGTGTTTTCTTATGTTGGTACTCATCGAGTAAGAATTGCCCAGTAATTCACCTATGTTGATATCGGCTCTTCTAACCAAAGCCGACAATGCCGACAACTATTGGCAATTAAAAACTTTCGTTCATGGAAATAGTGAACGCGTAAATCACTGAAATACACGAGATATCGATTCAAGTGAGATTGACTGAAATATCGGAAGAAATCAAGCATGAAATTGGAGCTCCGAAAACGATTGCACATGTACTGATCCAGTTGCAGCCATTCCATATGTTTTTTTTACTTTCATTCGTTGATTGCAAATATTTTATTTCACTTGACATTTTCTTTAAATTGTAAATATTTGCACATGTGGGAAAGTCTTGCGCGTGCTGATCTCATGCGAATCTTGTGCACAACTTGTAAATTTATGTGATTGTGAGTTTTGTTACTTTTTCTTAATACGTAGAGGGAATTGTGTTGGGCAGGATTGTCAGTGATTGCTAGAATGGTTTTCTAACAGCCTGCGTAAGAATAATTGTCGTCGAACTTTGTTTGGCATACTTCTATCTCTCTTAAGTTTATCTAACTCCTTGGTTGGACAGAGCAGGAGAAGAATTTTTTCCTGATACAATCGAAAAGATTGCGAGTAAATCTACAAGCATAACTTGAGTTCGAAACCGCTGATATTACTTTAGAATCTCCAATGAGATCTTTAGTGAGATCTGTTGTCAGCGAAAAACAGCAATTATTTGCAATATTAAAAACTGGCGACTTACGCTGAAAACGCGCTTGAAAAGGTTCAAAGGATGGCAGCAGTACTGATCACAGGTGCTCCCGCAACCACATCTAAAGCCTTCAATACAATTCTCCACCTAGAGTTATAACAACACTGACTACATCACACTCAACCCTTTCTTTAATGCAAAATTTGACTCCTGTTTCCGCACCATGTCGGATTGGGAAGATGGTCCCGATCAATGGGGAGAGTCAGTACATAGTAACACTGGCGGTTCCAAATTGGAAGGCAGTATGGGTGGTGGTATCTTTTCGAAATACCTGGACATAGGCATTTGATTACGCTTATCTGACTACTGCAGTGTTTTACAGGCTGAAATCGTGGCTATAAAGGTAGCCGTAGAAGTGTATACGGCCTCCAAAATGGCATGTCACTCAATTTGGAACAATATGGATGAGCTGTACGCCTCATTTGCGTACCGGGGCAGTGTGATATTCCGGATAACTGTCGAGCTAGCGAGAATCGGCTCTACTCGTCTTTACTCGGATGTAAATCACCAGCTTGGCAAGCCGCTAGTCATATGCAAACTGGAAATTTCACATGCATCCATTAGGATTGAGAATATTAGATGGCAGAGGGGACACAGCTATTTTATTGCCTGGCAGATATGGCCGATTCTTGCCTCAAAGCAGACAAGAGAGCTCATCTTGCTCGAACGAAATATTATAAGCATTGTGGTGGCACTCTTTTTTGGCAATTGTCTCATAGGTAGACACGCCGACAGATTTGGTACGCCTTCAAAAGACCTCAGTAGGATTTGCCAAGACAAGGAGGGAGATGAAACCATATTCCACCTCCTCTGCAATTACCCGGCTCTAGGCAACCATAGGAACCCCTTTTTTTAAAGATTTAACTGAATCAGGTTCTACTGATTTCAGTGATGTATGTAGTTTGGTTCATCAGGAGCTCTAAATGGTTCCCTGCTACCTGACAGGGTTGTAACATTGTGCTGTAGGCAAGAATACTTGCTGTCTCCGCGATCTCGGCCCTCTGGAGAGCTCTAGGTCGGCTTTCCTCAGGGGTTATAGGGTTGAGTGCATAGCCTCAACTATGATAAGACAATGGGCCGGTCTGGCCTAAGTGTACCTTTTTAGGCAGCCACCCTAATCCCCCCCCCCCCCAATCTATCCTACATTGAAAAAATAATCACATTATCTCTTCCACCACCGATGACGATATCCTGCCTTTTTAGACAAGCTTATACCATTTAATATGGAACATTAGCATCGTTAATTAATTGGTAGTGTCTTCTAGGATCATCTAACCCGTGTTATAACTTATGAAGTCACAACTGAAAGTAATCTCGGTCTGTCGCAAGGCTCAGTTCTATCACCAAATCGGTTCTTTTTCGTTATAAACTGACTTTGGCTCTTTTGCTGAATTTCTAAAGGAATGCTAAAATATTAAACCTTCACAAAACTGTTCAATACTTAAGTTTAATTTATTAAAAAATTAATATCATTTCCATTACTCAAAAAAAAAAACACAATATACTGCTCCAATTCTCACGCTCAATTCTCTTCCTAAAAATAACTAACAGAAAATCCTCAACCCAGCAGCAGTGTCCATGATAATCAGGTTTCGTTTTAATTTTATTTACAAATCGAAGTAGATTGAGCGATTGTTTTAAAAAGAGCACACTAAAGATCGCTGAATGATCTGCTTTAGCACTTAGCTCCAGAACGAATCGTTTTATTTCGCGCTAATATTGCTAATCAGGTTAATTTGAAAATTCAGTAAAAGTTGCGGGCCAATTTTGTTTCCAATCAGAGGAGAAGGAACACAAAAAAAACTTACGCGAAAGTGACTATGTTGCAATTGTGAATAAAATGTTTGGTCTTATCCGCAGTATCCCACCGTGATGGAATAGAGGCTTACGGGTACGCTTGATTCACAAATTTTAAATGAGGACAAGAGAAAAAACATCCGCTGTATCAATCAGTTCACCTAGATTTATGCTAATTGATTTACCGGGAAAAGTTCTTTTTAAAAAGAAAGGTTCAACTGAAGCGGCTTATCGCATCTTAGTCGAAAACAACAGCCGAAATCCAATTATCTCAACACCTTGCAGCGCTTTGGTATTCTAGTGGTATTCTGGACGTTTAGCATAATCCTCTTGGGAATGAGACACCTGAAGACACAGAAACCTAACGCTAAAAGGCCTTGCAGAAAACGATGTTGCACACTTGGCTGGACATTCCGTTACCAGCAGTCCATTGTGGACCAGCTGGGGATCATTAGATGTTTTTTTTTCACGGCCAATTTCAATTGAAACTCACTTCCGCAAATGGCCAATCCATTCATTTCACAGTAGTGTTGTATTGAGTGGCATTAGGTCGCCAGATCATTAGAGAATCGAAGCCAACTGATAGCAACTTCCAAGTCCAATGTCCAACTACTAACGTATAGTAATTCTGCTTGCTTACTAGACTGAGCAAATCAATTTGATCGAGTCTTGTCAGGTCACGTGAAATTACCTTTTGGCTTCGGTTGAAGTACACCGCGCGAATGCATACAATGCCGGCAAAGGAATCAACCGATCGTTATCGTTGCGATCTTTTCGATAAGCAAGTCTGATACGCTGGTAGCTTACATGGTTAACAATCTTCAGCTATTTTCGATACAACGAGATTTGAGATTATTATTAGGTTCCGGTTAGAGTTTATAGCTGTGTAATAAGTTTACTGTAATTTCTTGATTTTTGTTCTTTAATTTTTTGTAGAAAATTTGCATAAATTCTAGACCAAGCTGAAACTTTTACGAACAAATCTGTACTGGTCCTGGGTGTAGTCTATCAGAAAATAGAAGCGATTGCACATACCGAGAAGTAGAACAAAGCGGGCAGTAATTTGTAAGGTGCGTGACGTGATTGCTGGTTTTTGATTGGTAAATGCCAGAAGAGATGAGATAATAGGTCTGTTGTTCACATTGGACAAAATGTGAGCAGCAATTCCATCATCTAGGCTTAGGTTGAGGTCTAGTTGAGTTGAGAACTACAATCCCTACAAAATACAAATCACTAGCTTTGTCAACTTTTCCCATAACACTACTATCCACAGAGTACTCAAAATTTCTACTACGTATGCTACGAAAGGTTGAATTAATAACGAAGGACACGGACAAGAGACGACTGAAATTTCTTAACGAAGGAAGCAGAAATGCCAACCGGGCCCTCCGTGAAACCGTTTGACAGATGTTTAGCTACAGATGCGTCGTCGAGTATTAGGTCTTTAGACTCAAACGAAGTTTTACCCATCAGGTTTTTCGAAATATTACGTCAAGCCAGAGGGCCAGACATCTTTTTATTGACGAAAAAGAGGTAGGAGGTGTAGCATGACATTGAGAGCCTCCGTTGGGGTTGTTCGCAGCGCCCCAGTAGGCCAAATGCAAGCGGCTCTTTGGAGCTTATTTAATTTGGCCTTGTTATACCCCTTCGCCATGACCGGCCACTAAACTAGGGAGCCGTAAGTTAGGATAGGACGTACCATTGCTGTATACATTCGTATGGTCATTCTAAGCCAAACTTGCCTTTTTGACTCGTTTTTCAAAGTTTTGCTTCCAGTTGTTGAGGCCGAGAACCAACCGCAAGTACTTGACCATGGAGGATAACGAAAGTTGATGCCAGTTTGGTTTTTGTAGTAAAAAGCATAAGCTCGATCCTTCCCGGTCCAACCGGTTGTGCTTTTTGTAATCGTAGATGGTCTTGTAGCCATACATCGGAATGTATACGGCAGCTAACATTCTTGAATTGCTAGGTGTTCGGATCTATCAATTCTAATTTTGCTAGTGCCATGTCTATCGGTTTCCAGCTCGTTCAACAACAAAAATGTTTAAGTCTACATTAGCTCCTGATAGTCATGGCCTAGGTCGTAAGATCCTTTTAAACCTTTCAAATTACCGGCCTTGGACTTTTGAGCCTTCTCAAAGTCTTTATGAAGCCCGCCTAAGCCTCACCTACATTTAAGATTCGTGAACCAAATTCAAGGTGGTCTTCATTCCTAAAGTAGGGGAATAAGTCTACCCTCCTTCCTTCTTAAAAGCTTGGGAAGACTTATTGATGTCCAAATCAAAGAAACAGTTGATCGACCTAAGTTGTCTTTCATTCTCAACATGCATTGGTAAAATTAATTCGGCTACAAGATACAAGGATCAATCATGTATAAGGAAATAACCCTCCCAGCTTTTCACGATATTGAAGGTGCTTACAACAACGTCAAACCCGAGGCGATAGCGGTACCCTTAAGGTATGGATCTAGAAAGTTCACTTATCATGCTTATAGATACTCAAAAGTACGATAGTAAACTTCGATATATGTATCTTCGCAGACTTTCTGGTTGCTATTAAATCTTCCAATTGAATGTATACGACCTCTAAAGCTGCTAAAATGACACTTAGCTGTTTTCAATAGGACCTTCAAGTTTTTTTTATGTATATTTTTGATAGAGGCGGGAATCTAGCTCCAACGTGGTATCACATGGGCCATTATGATGGCGTAAGTGAACCTTCTCCTTAAAAGGCTGCCACAATAACCTAACCTAAGCTACATATTTACTTAAACATTTTGTTGCAATTTGGTTCAAACAGCTGCAAATCCTTCGCTGTAAATTTCTTAACGTCTAAAGTTGAAGGTTCAATCGGCTTAGTGTTTTCCAGAGATATATTTTATTTAATAAAAGCTAAAAGCTCAAATAAATTGAAAAATCGAATAAAAATTTATTTGATTACAAAAATTATTTGTTATTTGGAGGATTATTCGCAAATAATTATTTGTTATTTGGTGCTTTTTATTAGAATTTTAAATAATTATTTGTTATTGGATTATCAAGTAATTATCCGATAGTTGATGTATCTTTATGGAATACTTATTTTTTTATGGTATCATTTACTAAAATCTTTACTGTTAACATCGAAACATAACAAGGCAGTTTTAATTTCCTGAGTACGAGACACCTTGTTATATGAAATGCGTCTACCAAGAAATCATTTTTTTAAATTGAACTAATGGACACCAACAACAAATAATTATTTCATAAAGAGACATGAACTATGGAATAATTATTTTATAATTGAATAACAAATAATTATTTGAAATTCGAATAAAAAGCACCAAATAACAAATAATTATTTCATAAAGAGACATGAACTATGGAATAATTATTTTATAATCGAATAACAAATAATTATTTGAAATTCAAATAAAAAGCACCAAATAACAAATAATTATTTGCGAATAAGTCATCAAATAACGAATAATTATTTGATTATCGAATAACGAACGATCGAATAACAAATAATTATTTGAAATTGGATTAAGGAGCACCAAATAACAAATAATTATTTGCGAATAACTTAAAATAAATTGAAAATCGAATAAAAATTTATTCAAATAATTTTTTATTCGATTTAAAAAAAAAATCGTTATTTGATTGAAAATTTATTCGAATAATGCTAATCACTGTCATCGTTCCAGTTTCATACTCCACTTTCAATCGATCATTCTATTTTCATAAATTCTCTCGAGATCACATAAGCCCCTTTCACTGTTAATCACCCCGAAAAGCTTCCAAGTCACATTCCAAACAACAAAGCCATACTGAGCCGTGCAGATCTTTAATAGTTGAAATTGTCAAAGGTACAAAAAATTGATTTATCGATCTCAAAGACTCAAAATTGTTTAACCGCAAATCTATTGTCATAGAATTTCACCTGGCCGCATACTACACAACCTAGCTGTTGATCTTTTACTTTCATTTCTAAAGGCTTGGCACATGTGCGCTATTCATTCATTGTTCCAAATTTAGCTACTGAGCTTTTATATATTTACTCGGTGTGATTATGTAGATCGGGACAGATGAGAATTAGTTCCAGCAATATTGTGATTGACGCAGAGTTACGCTCGTTCTAAAAGCTTTTTGACCTTCGTTCATTACAACTTCGGGACGGAAGAATTTTTGTTAAATTCTCATTATGTTTACCGAAGTTCAATATGTTGAAGCCTACTTCTTCACCAGAAATTCCTGGTAATGTTAACGTTAAATCAAAGTCCAGTCAACATTGCTCGGTGAAATTTTAGCATGACGACCTGAATTTTTGGACATTCGTCTATTTTCAGAATTTACGAAAAAAGGAAGATCAACCGTCGTTTGAAAAAACGAATATAGTTGAAGCTTTTAAGGTTTCAGTTGGCTATTTTTCTTTTTACCCACATAACCTTTTACACAAAAAACTTAACTACAAAAAATATAAGATATAAATGAGGTTGGCTGAGGTCTCATGTAATTTAGAAATTCTTCACCAATTCCAAAGGTTAACGAGTGCCCATTCACAAGAGAGTAGAATTATTTCTGAAACCTTTTCTACAACTTCTCGGATACACGCCAGTAAAACAAAACAAAAAGTACGGCAAAACGTAAACAACACAATTTTGACAGAAATGTGAAAATTAAAAAAAAAACTTCCAAACAAACAAATTGCTTTCGAAACAGTCCATCATACATGAAGCGATTGCATTTGACAGTCATTCGCAAATTGTTTGCGCAAACACTTTACCACGCAACTTGCAATAACTCAACTCTTGTGCGGATTTTGCTCCCTTCTGTTCGTTGGAACTTCAAACGGCAGTTTGCCACCTAAAGTCTAACAAACAAATGAGTCCATTCACAGGAAATACGCGAACATTAGCGCTTCATAAACAATCCGTAGACGTCCTAAGTGAATGTCGTTTTTTGCGACTACGCCTTTGCAGAAGCAAATCATTAGCGTAGTGTTCTTAATGTCATGGTGTAACCACTGCGGATAAATGTTCAGTCTGGAATGGTTCCTGCGGCAAGTGAACTCCTTAAGGAATTGATTTATGCAAATATTGGGCTAGAATACAGCAACACATGGCTGCAAGCGATTCCTTCAAATTCGCTTAGAAGAGCTTCTGAATCGCATATAAATGGCTAGCAACCACTGGTATAATATTCCTTGCGGTGATTATTAGAATGGGGCACTAGTGCTGGTGCTCTTGGTCCACGAATGATTGCACATAAAAATCCACTTTGTCGGCAAAAGCGTGCTCTTGGTGCACTTTTTGTGATCTTTTCGAGATCTTAATATCTTTTTAGATGTCTGGTCCAGTCGAAGTTTCTCGTCTCAGTATTTTTTGTGCTGCGCTTCTAGATCCGTACAATTCTGGACGCTTTAACTTAGACAAGAAATATCTACCTGGGGAAAACAGCTTTGAAAATAATTTATGGTCGCAGCATTCTTTCGTCTTAATTAAAATGTTTAGATTTATCTGACGATAAATTCAGATAAAGCTATTTAAGTACGCTGTAGCTTGAATATTAGAAGAACGAAAGATAATGGGATCGCAAAAGATCTCACAAAAGGTTCAGGTGATAGACAACAAGTGCTGAGTTAGACTATTTTTATTATGATCATAAGGAGTCAATAACCTGATCCGACAATGTCAGTTCAAGCCTTTTAGTTATGCTCGATTTAGTTCAGATAGAATTTTTATAGCCTCTAATTTCAGTTAAAAGAAGTAAATTTTGGGCTTTAAACCAAGCGTTTCACAGATAAAATGCTTGTTGTTCAGTTATTATGGAAATTATGGAAAAAATTTGGTGGTTCCGTAAGCCATTAAGGTGTTTAAACGTGATCTAGGGCAAGAATGGCCTTCTTACGCATAAGCCAAGCACAATGAAAGATGCTCTATCTACTGAAAATCAGTTGATTTAATAACAGGCTTAGCTATCTGCAGCGAGTGACTTCTGGCTCAGCTTAGGATTAAAATTCTGGTAGTCAAAATTTTTAAATTTCAAACTAAATCTTGCAAAAGCTCTAAAAAATAAAATATTTTAATCTTTGTCTGCTATTCCGGAGATCCCATGTTCGAATCCCACCAGTGGCAACCCAGAGAACAAAAAGGGACCCCAATAGGTAGTCTAGTTCTGATACACGTAATATCTTTGACTTAACGCTTTTCGTCTTTTGACCAGACTTAGGTTTTTGACCATGGTTAAACGGAATGTCAACATCCTCAGTTGACTTCTGCCTCCTCTTTACCGCCATTTGGTTCTCAACGCTCACTTTTACTTTGTTGTAGAAGCTCGGGTCATTACCCACGAAGTTCCTTCTGCTTTCGAAGCAAGCCCTGCTCATGGCCACTGTATCCCTCTTCCAAGACAGCCTTTCTTGCTCCCCTGGGGGTGCCTCCTCATCGGAGGTGTTTACTCTTACCCGAAACCAGTCTGTTTCGATTTCTCAGGTGGATCTGAGGTGCCACTGGCGCAATTAAAGCAAGCTTTGACCGTGTCCACCGGCAGTCGCAGCACTGACTCCTGCCAATGTTTTGGTAAATATCTTTTACGGACCTTTCAAATCCTTGTTTAGCATAGTGGAAAAGCCTTTACTTATATACAGTTTTAAAATAACTCCTGAAATTATATTCCTTCTTGAATGTGTGCATTTAAATAGTATTTAAACATATGTAAGTAAAGAACTCTATTGTACGCCTTACAAAATTATAAAGCCTATCAGCTGTTGTAAGATGCCACACCTCAAGATCGAACCTCGCTAAAATTCTTTTACCGCAATTTCGCAAATGTACATGTCTTCATTGAGTTCCAGTCTCACCTTATAATTCATTAGAGCATTAAATTAAAAATTCGAAACTCATTTCTCCCTGATATTATTGCTGATGTTTCTGTCTTAATCGATCGATTACTTACAATTCCGCCCTCGATCTAATCGGAACCATTGGAGGGCACTTTTGCAACCTGTCATCAAGCACAATTTGCCTCGGATGACCTAATCCTTCAGCAATTCGCACATATTACGCCAGACACAATAACCACAACTAGCCAACTACTTCTCCTGCGCGCTTGTGAAACTGCCGGACCATAGCCAACCACTCAACTAAGTATGCTCGTTTTTTCCCTGTGATAACCGGGCTCAGTCAATTAATTAAGCCTTACCTTGAGGTAAAACAACAAGCGAGAAGCAATCGTTTTACCCAAAAACCTGAGCGTTGACCAATTATTGGCGATTTTCGATATTTGCACAGTTTTTACCTGGTTAGCAGCGTTCAGCGAAACAGACTTAGCAATTTCGGTAATTAGCAGAAGCGGCGGAATTTTGCGCGTACAACGGCCAAACCAGTTGGTTATTATTATTGCCACCGGTAGCCACCACGTTGTGTAAACACGAACGACTTAAGCATGCGCGCAGACCTGTTTAAATAGTAAATTTATTGGGAAAATGATTAGAGAAATAACTGCCAGTTGCGAAAGGTAAATATTCATGAGTTCAGTGAAGTCGTAGCCAAAGTGTTTGCACCAGAGTTGCGCAAAAGCCAGAGTCTGCTCAATCGAGCGAAGGTTCTTTCGGTGTTAGCAAATCAGTCAGGTGAAAATAAATCTATCGGACCTCCAGCATTTGAAACCGCACGGTTGTCACCGTGGCTGGAATTCAGATGACATGGTGTTAAGGTACTTAGGAGTGCCACAATAAACGTGTCTATTAGTCTCATCACCTTTACCATATTTTGCAGGCTCGCGTTGTATTTTTAGTTGCATCACTGATTGCCAGCAAGGTAAACATAGGTGACATGTGACTATGCGATTCTCCAGTAAGGAATGCATTCTCATGGAAGTTTCACATCGCTTTTCTTTGGATGATTCTATGTGTACCTGTGCCGCCTTCGGAATATTTTCGCTCGAGTTAGCCTTCTTAGCATATTGTGAATATTTTACCTCCTTTGCCTCCGGGTGGTTTTGAAAGTGAAGCTGACAGCCAACATATGACAAAAATTTTTTTGTTTGCCTGACTAACTGACATGAGTCTTATCCCAGCGGCAACCTGTTGTTTTATCTTTTGATTGTGAGAAGTACCTGCTTGCGGGCTCTATACTATACAACAAGAAGTAACTCTTCTTGTTGCCTCGTGCTCAGCTACCGTGAAAGTGAAATGAAATTTCATAGCAGCTTGGGGGCACAATCAGATCAGATCTGGTCACCAATTTTGTTGCAAAGTTGAGCGGCTATTTATTACGCCACGTGCTATTTTGTTGGCATTTTATGAGTTGAATATTGTTTTGATATTAAAATATGGAGAAAATTGACAACTTCTCTAATTTATTCGCGAAACTCGAGTCGTTATTGTATCGATGGCATTTATATGCAATTCGTTTACTGGGTGGAAAGGGGCCATTGATTAATTGTTTGATGGTTTTGAAATCATAAAGTTTAGGACAGCCATAAAGATGATATTATGTGACAACCTTCGTTTTTAATTTATCAGATCTTTGACAAACGATCGTGACTACTCTTCAGTGGAATTAAGTCAAACAATTTTATGAAAAATTTCCGTAACATCTGTGTTTTGCAAACTCCAGCTGTGTAGTTTGGCTGAGCTAACAATATCTAAAATGAACGTATATGGTAGGATAAAGTAATTCTTTAAACATTTCGCCAACTTTCTTTTGATTACTTTAATGAAAATTATCAAAAGTGTAATTAAGAGTGATATTTTAGTGAGGAATTCCATTGGGTTAATTTGAAAAAATACCTTCTAAAGTACAAATGCATACATATTTAAACTATTTACTATTTTATTAACTAGAAGAGTCTAAGATCAGTAACTTACTAATTGTCTCTATCTGACGTCAAAAACAAACATGACATAAGATATTGCTTTACTCTAAAACTTTAAGGCAACAATCTGTAACAGGAAAGTACAAACAACTTTTGAATACCAGCGGAAAAAAAATTTCAAAAAAAACTAAACTAAACCTAATTGTACGAACAAAATGAACCGAAACCGAAAAAAATCAAACTAGAACATTATTGCCAGTATGTTAGATACAGTATCGGGAGAAGTTCACAAGTCCTTCCCGTTGGGCCGCTCGCTACTTTTCTTCTCCTCTGGAAGTACTTTCCAAAAATGTTCTAAGCAAAATGTTCTAATTTCGAGTGGCTTAGAGTCCCGCGGGACCAATCTGCATTACTTGCAGCAATTTCAAACCGAAGAGAACCTCAGCGGACAATTTCCAGTAAAAGACGAGGCTTTCGTTCCATACTGCCGATAAAGGTTGCCAGGTGCAGTTGAATTTGTCGGCATCCGTTGCCAGCAACTCTAAATGAATTCGCCTCCTCAATTTGGCAAAGAAGTGTTTTATAAGTGACCTAGTTTGGACAAAATTAATTAAACAATTCACCTGGTTGGATGTCCTTGGCCCCAGCTAAATCGACGTTCTTATTATGTCGGATATTGGTCATGCTCTCGTGAGCCCTTACCTCCCAAAAAACTTACCCATAGTTGCTAAATTTAGTTATCTTTGCGACAGAACACTGTCTGAAATGCTCGAGGTACGGGTGAAGGTAACGAAATTTCACGTCTGTCTGTAAGACCCAAACACCCCTCCGCCACTGGTCGGTAGAGTATGCTTTCAGCGACCCGTGGTCCCATCGAAGACTCGCCCTTTTGCAGCCAGCGCGACTGGTTTTGGAGCAGAACCCCAAGGTGTACTTGTAATTTTGTGCTGGCAGTCGTTCTTTAAGACGGAGTAGGATCAATACGTTTAGCGGCAAGACCACCATTCCATGCGTCCCGGGTTCGAGACCAGGTCACCCCGTGAGCTCTTATTAAGAAATTAAAATAATCCACTCCGTCGCTGGGCTGTTGTCTAGCTCGCAGAAATGCAAAAACAAGACTTTCCCTTTCGGCCAAAACCATGCTAACGCATCAAAGGGTTGTCCCCTAGGATTTGACCACATGGTATAAAAAAAAATCTCGTATTAGTGATATTTGCTTTGATTGAATCTCTTCTCAATAAATGAGGATATTTGAAATTTTTCAATTCCCTACCAATGGGTAAGGTTTGAATAAGTGTTCTTATTTTCTCGCCATTGGTGCCAACACTAAATAAATTCTTCGAGAAACTGTGAGAAGTAGTTGTTGAAAATCCAGTAAGCAGGACGATTTTCGATTTTCAGTCTGTCTATCCTCAAATCCAAAAAGGTGCCGTGGACATATCGGGAAATCCTTGGGTGAGACTTATTTGTTGGGTTAAGCCAACGGTAGACATCCACAAGGTTTCGATGTCCGACTATGATCAACAATCCCGCGGTCTGCCTTTAATTTTTTATTTCGAAATCATAGGGCTTAAGCCTTTGAAGCCGATGGCTTCGGGACAGACAGTGGCTAAGGAACTACTGCAATAAGGGAGCTTACAATCTTTAATACAAATGGCTGTCGTAAATTAAGCCATACACTATAAAACATGAATTTTAATTTTGGGTTGAAATTGGGTCTAAATTATTATTAATGACCCCAATTTTTGATTTATTTGACATTTTATTCGTACAATCCAAAAGCTCGACTCTGAGTTGGACTTCTTTATGAACGAAATTCTCATTTACAAATAGCATTTCAGTTTCACATGAGTTCAACAGGACACACACCTTTCTTCACTTAACGTTACGTTTGTAGCAAAACAGCATCTCTTACTTGGATTGCATTCATAGATCTCCTCAAATGTAACTGTGCGAATTGCCTGAGAATTAAGGTAGCAAGCTAGCATTCAAGTGTCACCAAAGTCACGACCGAGGTCTTTTCATTCACTTTTCCGCTTTTCCCTCGGGCAAGAGAGACTCTTTTATTTCCTGACGATGACAATATCCCATAGAATCATTTGGTGCGCTTTCTACATTGTTCTCCCTATGGTACCCAGTCAGTGGGAGGAAATGGTACTCGCGAATCTCGTAGCTTCGCTTTGTACCAGAATATTACGGTGAAATTGCTTGTATGATACCAATTGGAACACAACAGCCAGAAGTGATAGAAAAATGATACAAATTGCATTTCCAACACGATATGACACTTATAATGGACATTACATGATTTAGTGTGTCCCGAGATTTATGGTACAGTACGAAACATCAACCCACTTAAGGGAGATTTGATTTTCTGGCTGGTCGTTTTTGTACTCGAATTAAACTACATACGTCTGGCGGAGCATGTAAATTAATAATGAAAGAACGGAACATATGGGGCTCGTGTATAGATGATCTATGGTAACACATGGTGGAAATAGGTTACTAACAATTAGTGGAGTGATGACAAATTTTTTTTTTAAGGAAAATTTAGCATATACAAGGCGCTTCTGGTTATGACGTTGAGCCTAAGCTTTGCACCCGTTGTATATGTAGGAAAGAATGAAATCATTTTTATAACAATCTGTCATAACAATCAATCTGACTCATGTGCTATTTTCCAACAATTCACCTTAGGCAAGTTTTGAAACGTTAAATATTTTCAGTCCCACAGAAAGTTGTTAAAATTTTCTTAGATTGGTCCATGTTGACGTAGCGTTAGTATTCTAATGGAAATGAACCATTCAAATGCTGGACATATATCACTCAAAGATTTGACGCGGCTGTCCATTGGATATAGTTAATAGAAACCCTGAACGTTTTCTCGCTTTTACAATAATATTAAGGTATCTATAAGCCACGGTAAAGGTATTTGATAATTGAACAGTTTTTATGGTAATTATCAGCAATTGTTTAAGTTTTTGGGTGTGTTTATTACCTAATTTTACTGACAGGTGCGTAAACTCAAGGTAAATTATTGAAAGGTATTTTAAGCGGTTAAAATGTGCTAATTATCAGTCAATTTTATGTCAGATTACGATGATCGTCATTAACCCTTTTAACATAAAAAATTGTTGAAGTGTTTGAGTCAATGTCAAATTTGGTGTTCGTTACCTTGCACCAGAAAACTTTGTACGATTTTCAAGGTATTTTATTGCAGGAGTTATTGAAATCGAAAATAATTTTAGTTATCGTATTTAAAAGTGTTTTTAACTTAATTTCTAGAAAGTAAGAAGTCGTGATATCACTCCTTTTTTTGGAAGGTTCAAGATTCCCCAGCCTGTCCAATTACTTTGGTAAACGAAATAGATTAGAACAAAGAAGGCCGCGCAAGAAAAATTTAACAAATCGATGCTGGACCGCCTCAATGCGATCAATATTGATAGCATAAAAAGGAGACCAAACTGGACATGTATACTCTAGTATTGGTCTTACAAAAGTACAGTATAGGACGTGGTGGACTCACGGGAATGTAGCAAGTCTCAAATCCGCAGACGGAGTTAGAGGAGTTACTAGAGTCAATTGGCAGTTACTGTTGACGTTGTAGGTCGTTTGTTACAGGTTTTGATGAATGTGCTTATAATTTTTCTTCTACGCTTCTTTTCAATTTCGTTGTCCTTTTTCTTTTTTTTTTTTAATTTAATCACACAAAATTACTCTTTCATTTATTTACACAAAGATTGTAACAATGAAAGTTACTTTCCTAACATCGCGCCAACGACATGTGGTTTCTGTCATAAATTATGATTAATTGTCGAAAATCGATTCCAGGACATAAAACACAGGCAAAAGATTACATTGCTCAAGACTCCTTTCATTTGCAGCTTTCACCGTTTTCAAAAGTCGTTTTCAGACTTGACATGCTCATTAAGTGCAATTGCTAATGGTGACAAAGTTCCTTGGAATTTCACGCTTCAAGCACACTACTACTAAAAATGATAGGCCCAACCTGAATACCTGACCCAAACCATAAACAATATCAAAAGCAGCCAAAGACGAAGTACTTCCACCTCAACTTGTCATCCAGATGTGTAATGAGTGTCGGCACAACAATTACCGTGACACGAATATTAATCGTGAATCAATCACGGGGTCCCAGAGCGAGTGCAATTCAATTGAAGACAACATTTCTAATAGGTGGTGGCCAGCCACAAGAATTTCATTCATTTCTTCGTGCAATGGGATTTTCGGGGGCAACAATGCGCCCTAGTTCCGCGGTTCGTTCCAGTGGTTGGCTGGTGTAACCAGGTGTAACTGAACTCACATATCTTTGGCTGTCACTCAATTTTATTCTGGCATTTGTGATTCCCTGAGATGGTAATGTAAGGCACAGTGAAATTTTTTATAGTACGATAGAAACGTCGGATTGTGGGTGATACCTGAAGCTGGGAATTGAAGTAAAGACGATGCAATAATATAGTGGTGGCCAGTGATGCAGTAATATTGGTCAATGGTCCATACTGAAGAGCTGCTGCAGGGAAACTTGAGAGCCGGATACGATATCCAAGGGCGCGTATCTTGGTAGACACTGACAGTTATCTGAAGGAGCTAATCCGTTAGCAACACCATGCATGGGAAAGTCTGACTTACGATCAACGCAGTTATAAAATGAAATCAATGAAATCGATGTATGAAACTGAAGTTAGACAAATAATCTTAATTAAGTCTATGGAAAAGAATTAGCAAAAATTTTCACAGTAACACACTAACTTTCTCTCCAGTCCCAGAAGAAGGTCAATCTTGTGGCAGAATAAATTCTCAAAACCAATAAATTCTCACGATGGTTCTTCCGCACATATCCACCCGTCAATCTTCTATTTTAATTGTTCAATATGACTAGGCCAATTACCATTTAATTGCCCCGAAAGTGGAGCGGATTGCTATGAATGAAATGGTCGCCCCAAGGTGTATTCCAAAGAGTGGTTGACTGTGGAACCCTGTTCCTTTCATCGCAACTTCATACCTCGACAATTTAACAAAACAAGACACCTGGCCATATTTCATGGACGATTACATTCGCTGTAAAAATTGACATAAATCTCCATTTAAAATCTTTACGACGTGAAAATAATCTTAAACTTAAGGGAAACTAACTGTGCTGTAGCCCACATTGTACCTGCACCAAAGTAATTAATAGAAGTTTTGCAAGAAGCGTCGAGACTAGGTCAACATTTCTAATGGGTTGGCCCCCAAGAATTCCTCCATTCTCATATGGATGCACAAAAACTGCCGTACTGCCTCAGTTCATCGGTAATTAACGTCTTGCCTAGGCCTGTCACCTGTGGTTCGATGATATTAAGGCGAAGGCAGCAAGCGGCTGACACAAACAAAAAGTTGTGCCAAAGTGTGGGAATAATTAAGCATTTTCCATTCACGCTAGTGTCTAAGGCATCATAAATTATTATCAATAACAGCATTATTTCCTGGGCATCGTCTTCTTCGAGTACATACTTACGTGAGGTTCCGCGCATGCTACCAAGGACTTTGATCTTTCGTCTTGGGTGCACAGTTGCACGCGGGGGCGTTAAATTATGCTGTATTAGTACTTGCAAGTATGAAACTTTTTTACAGCCTCGAGTTCGACATTGGTAGGCAAGGTTTTAATTTGGCCGCGTCGCGTTATCCCTTCCATACCTCTCCATATCCAAATTACGAAAGATCTCACCACGATATGCTACCAACCGTTTCTTGATCAATTCGAATGAATCGGCCTATAGGAAAGACCATAATTAGCTTCACTACGAGGTTGATTTTTTCTATAATTAGTCGTTGATCCTCGTTTGAATACTTCTCGTCAAGTACTTGACCTCATCTTCGACAAGAAGCAAAAACTCCTCTAACTGCTCTTCATAGGACGCTTATAGGCTCAAAGTACACAAACAGAGTTGCCGCGGTAAACTCGTCGTGGAAGTGATTTTTTGCATGCAAGCCTTAGGAGCCTAGATTGGCCCCCATGCAAATTGATGTTCTATACCTGAGGCTGCAGACGGTGGGCTTTTTATAGATCCAAGCAAGAGCTGGAATTTTGTTTGTTTTTTGTGCTTTTAATCGCGCATTTGTTGAGAGTCTCGTTTCCTTGGTGGTAATTGACTCATTGATTCTAAAGTCTATCCCAAAGTTGGCTAATCTTCATTACTTATGTTATGGCCTCAAGCTATAAAAGAGTCCTAAAACAATCTTTAACAAACACTTTTTTGATGACCTTCTCAATTTATGACATGATTTAGCTTGTTAAGTTTCTGTTTGTTATTTTTCTTGGGACACACTGTCGACTTAAGTGATTCAGGATGTGATCCTATTAACTATCTTAATGACATTTTTGATGAGAAGAGTTTTACGGCGCCAGCCATCGTAATTACTAGAGATTGCGAACTTTAGTGTATTGTATAGCAAATGATTCTTAGTATTTTAAACCGGCATCCAATATTTGCAGAAGGCTGCAATAAAATACTTTGGAGTATGCGAAGTTTGAAAAGAAACCATTTTATTTTATTCGAAATTTTTTTCTATGGAATATGATTAAGACTTCCAAGGAGCAGTTCTAGTCCTTGGGCTTAATTTAATTTAATTTGTAGTCCGCCTTCTCCATTGATTACAGAGACTCATTGTTAATAAGCAGAAGGATATACTATTTATTTGGGGCTGCTCGGTCTTGATGACGGCTCATCCATTGGCACCGCATGGTTGTGAAGACGTAGACAGCTTCTTTTTTGTCAATCAAATTCGGACTCTAGGTCTTCTGGGCTTGAGGTTCATCACCTTCCAGGCGTCGCTGACGATCCAAGGAAGTTCTTGGAGAACTGGTCGTCACATTTGATCACTCTGCATCCCCTGATCACTTTTTATTAGATTCTTACATGCTGTTCCCAAAAGTATGTCCGGAAGGGACGTGAATACCTGGCCTAGCCGACTAACCAAGGAAATGCATTAATATAACGGGCTTTGCCCCGGACATGGGAAGGGACCGTTTGCGACCAGTTATGTTTTATCGGTTACTAGTCATGCAGCCCTCGGTACGGGTACCTGAACATCTTGGCTTAGAAGTGGTTGCATCGCCTTAATCATCATATTAGCACTGACCTGTGCGGCATTAATGACCCTTCTGGTAACAGGCTACTGCTGGCGTAGCTCAAAGCCTCTTCGATGGAAGGAAGCTGTTTCAACGACCTGCGTTCGGTAAACTGATTGCATACCACTTGTTACAATTTTTAAAGTTAACTTTTCAGGGAATTTTTACAACCATGCCTTCAGACCAATACGGGTATAGCCACTGTCCTAAGCAAAAATATGCTCATATTGAACATTGTAGCGAACCCAGTAAATTACTTGAGCCGGATTGGTCCTAATTAAGTTTATCACTATGGAATAATTAAATCTCTACACTTAACCCCAATTAACTCTATAACAGCAATTAAATTCGCCGATAAGATAAATTTGATATGCAATTTTTCGTCAAGGTGGTTCTCCTCGAACTCGAAAGTGGTTCATTCTGCTACTAACGTAGGTCATAACCTGTTGCTTAGCAGCCTTTCAACGGCTCAATCAACTGAACAATTTACGTTGCTGGTTGCCGCAAACTTCAGTCGATATTGTGCGGTGCATTATTGGCCTCTCGCCCCCAACTAATCGTATTTACATAAACTTTTAAGGCAATTACACACGCGCGTGAAGAAAGTCATTAACGCATGCTCGAAAGTGGTTAACAAGGCATTTTTCATTATTTTTGTTGGCGGGCACCGTTCAACGTTCAGGGCAAGTCGTCGCGTCGTTTGTTTTCTATCGCGTTTTCATTAGGTATACACACGGTTGAAGGCTGAAGGCTGCGGTTACGTTCGTTTTCGTTCCGTACATGACTGGGATCGGTTCCAGGAAAGGCGCAAAACTTTTCATTCACTTTGATATTCCGAGCCATTGTGCCTAGATAACACTTTTCCCTGCTAGCGCACTATTGCTAGCTGCCAGGAAGAAGTCTATTAGCTTATTGCACGGTTCTCTAGCCAATTTTTATACCATTCCGCTACTATGGGTACGTGCATGCGCATTGGGTTCAATGAGTCTAAACCTCTAAACGGTAAAGTGAAAGTGGAATTAGACAAAGTGTGACGATAGCATAAACGGAATAATTTCGCAAAAGGAAGTCGATGCATGACATGAACAATTAAAAAATTCCTTCCTGTAAATTATTAATAATTTTCACGGATACCGTGCACTGACTTGGCATAATTAAGTACGTGCTGCGATAAGGTTGTTGACATTTCGAGGAACATTTCTAGGAAACTCTCAGTTATTTTCTTGTGGAAAAAATTTTAAGTTTTGCCAAAAACAAATTTATTATAAGTACATTTTCGCCCATGTTTGCGTCTAAAACTACTGACAAAAAAATTGTACTTTGAATCTTTACGCCACTGTTCACATCTTTATCAAAAACCCTAGAAGATTTCTTGACCTTGCAACATATTTCTAATATTGTTTACGTTTATCTTAAGTTCTTTGAACTGCTCAAAAACTGTTGATAATTCATCTTTTTGAATGCCTTTCCTTATCGAAAAGAATCATTTACCAGAACAAATTACACCCAAATGTCTAATTATAGTAAACGATTATTGCTTTTCGCCGCTGTCTAAATCAATATTTGTTTGCGCTATCAGTTAATCACTTGCTAAAACTCAATTAGATTACCGATAAGGCGTCTCGCATTTTTTCCAATAAATCTTCTCGGTTGTATTTGTAGCTTAAAGATTATATATCAAAAAGGCCGCCGGAAAGAAAGTACTTCAGCAAACAATAAAAATTAAACAACATAGAGAAAAAATTCAACGTTTATTTTGTCAGCATTTCGGACCGTTTGATTCTATAGATGTAGTAATCAATTAAAAAAAATTAAATTTTTATTGGACTCGGTGTCAGATTTATGCATACAGTATTGGGGTGACCAAACTAGTATTGAGGTGACCAATCTCCTCGGTGTACTGGGTCCTGACGTGATGGGCCAATTCTGACCCCGGATTCGGATTCTACGCACGTTGGAAATGAACATCAGCTTTCCAACATGACCCCGGTATTTGTAGACCTGTGTAATGATTTGAAAAAAAAATCGAATAAATTTTTATTTAATGAATAATTTTTTTAAATGAATTTCAAATAATTATTTGTTATTCGATCGTACATTATTCCATACTCAATTAATTATTCGTTATTTGATGAGTTATTCGCAAATAATTATTTTTTATTTGGCGCTCATTATAAGAATTTCAAATAATTGTATGTTATTCGATCGTGCCTTATTTGATAATGAAAAAAATTATCGTTATTTGATAAATTATTTCGAAATAATTATTTGTTATTCGATAACCAAATAATTTATAGTTAGGCGATCTCTGTTCATGCAATAATTACTTATTTGGTTGCAATGCAAATAGGATTATCTTCGTCTGAAGTGGTTTCTTTTCTAAAATTCCTGAATATGAGATTTATGTCTACTCAAGGGTCAATTAATATTTGATAATTGAATAAAAAATAATCATTTACGTTCTTATTGCAGATATTATAACAAATAATTATTTGAAATTTAAAAATTTATTCACCAAATAAAGAATAAATTTTTTATTATCAAAAAACGCGCGATCGAATAGCAAATAGTTATTTGAAATTCGAACAATGAGCGCCAAATAACAAATAATTATTTGAGAATAATTCATCAAATGACGAATAATTTTTTTATTATCCAATAACTCGTGATCGAAGATCAAGTATTTATTTGAAATAATATAAGGTGCACTAAATAACAAATAATTTTTGAATTCAAATAAAGTTTTATTCGATTTTTCAACTTATTTGATTTTTTTGCTTAATCCCATCATTGATAAAATCTAATAAGTTTAAAGTGGAGCATCTTAAAAGACCAAATAAATCATAACTTTATCAATAAAAGTGATTTTTTCCTAAGCCATACACAATTTAAGTGGTGGTCGGTTAGATCTATTGAAAGGTTGGCGGGGTCTTTTTGAGATTTCTAGTGAACTTTTGTAATTTTATTTAAAAGACCGCTTGTATATGGCAGTACCAAATGGATGTAAATTCAATGAAAATTTAAGAGAAATCTCACACTAACGATTTTTTCCCACGAAATGATGTAAACACCGAGAGAAATCGCATCATCTCTTAAGATTAATATAACAAAATTACACCACGAATCAGTGTTCTACCCAAGCAAGTGTGGTCCACTATCAGGCTTAAATAAAGTGTCACGTCTCTTACCTCAAAGATTTTCACTTGTTCCTCAGTCCTTTAGAAAGTACACCCCAAATCCATCAAGTTACGTGGAAGAATTCTACCAACGTGTCTCTGGTTTGTTTTTCCGTTCATACGAAGCCTGGTTTAAGCATTTTATTCACGAAAGAATTTCTCTTAAGTCTCAACAGTAATTTTCATTTTTGAGCTTCTCTCGTTCTTATCGACCGACCAAAACTACTCTCGCCAAACTGCCAAGTGGCAAGTGGAGTGTCTACACTTCGTAAGCAGCTGGTTGTAGTTGTACCGTTGTGCCAGGTTGTGTAGTAGGTAGGTAGTCTGGTCTGGTGGTAAAGAGCTCTCTTCCACGAATCATTCGCTCAGTACCGTGAATACATTCGAGACGTCTGGGTAAATTCAAATTCGATTCGTCGCGTAATCTTAACAGAAACAGATTCGTCTTTAGACATAAACCGTCTGTCGGTTGTGTCGCGCAATAAAAGTATTGTCGTCGCCTTGGAACACGCATTTTGCAATTACAGAACAATGCGTGCGCGTACTTAAGCCTCTGCACAATCGAAGGATAAGAAGAAGAATTGTTCTAACGTCGCGCCGATCCTGTTAGAACGATCAAACTTCAGTTGTTGTTTGTTGGAGTTGAATGCAAAGAAGTTGTCTAGTGGTAAACGGAATTCCTTTTTTGTCTTTCTTGTAAAACTGATCATGCAAATTAAGATGATCATGCGAAATCAGTGATCGAGTGAAGTGCTGAGTGCAATTGATTTGAATTTTTGTTGTTAGGAAGAAAAATGTTGAAATGATGTTGATAACGTCTGGAGGTGTCAACCGCGCAATCAGTGATTAAGTTTTTGTCATCAGTTTCGTTCTTAGTTTTTTTTTTCCTTGGTCAGGAGTTTGACGATCTTTATCTTGAGGTAATCTAAGATCAGACATGGGCACTAGAACGACCGATTGTCGAAAGTTCACTCCGAACATCTTCAATAAGAGCAAGTGTAGTCACTGCTTTCGGCAACGTGAGGAGCATAGTGCAGCAGCTCTGGAATCTAATCGGGTAAGTTTTCGTCAATACTGCAAGATCACTGATCTTTTTATAATACTAACTAAGCCCATAATGACATAGTGCTACTGACCGGTGATTACAACGAAGAAAGTGTGGGTATTTTACTTCTTTTTTTTTTTTGTTCTGTAACTGTAGTTCTTTGCGAATTTGATTGTGGTTGCCGCAAGAGACAGAAAAAACAAATGATCCACTACCCACTCGGACTTCGAAGTTGTTCAATATTTTTATGGAGATTGAAGCTGTTTTTTCATTGCCTTTCCGGTTGGCGAGGTTATTTTTCTATCAAAACCTGTGTCGTTTTGAGTACTGTTTTTATATTATTTAATCCACGGAACCTGTAGGTGATTCATTTTTAAGAGAAGCTTTTTTTTTTGCAGTCGCTCTAATATATCTGTCGTTCATAAAATGTTATGTGGGAGTTTTTTGCAAAACGGTTGAAAAATTGATTTACCTACCCAAAGCGGCTTAATCGAATGAATGGAAATTGTACAAACAAAACCCATTTGTTAATCTGTTTATGGTACGGTGGAGATTGGATATTTCTTTTATGAGGTTTTAATGAATCAGAATCACGTTGCACGTTGGTGCAGTTGGAAAAGAAAAGCGAGATGAAATTTTTGTATATGGTATTGAGGGAACTCTTGTGCAAATAGGGATTGAATATGTTGTTGTTCATAATTTGTAGGGTAGTTTATACACCGATATAATGTGTATAGAGCCGTCTTCTTGTTGCCTTTTCAAGACATTGAGTCGCATAAATACTATTTGACGGGCTGAGAGTAAAAGTGACCTATTTATAGGGTTCGGGCAAAAGTGGCTTAGAAAATGTTCTGCGCAAAAACGAATCGCATGAGATTCCGGGCAAAAACGAATCGTAGAAAATTTCCGGGCAAAAATGATTTAACTACAAAAAGTAATGCAAACTTAATGCAGTTAAGTAGTTAAGTCGTTTTTGCCCGGAAATTTTCTACGATTCGTTTTTGCCTGGAATCTCATGCGATTCAGCCTTCTCTTCAGCCTCTACTAACTTCGGAGTGGTTAATTAATATTAATATGTATTTCTCACAGTTGACGGGTTTTAAAACAATTTGCGTCTTCTATGATAGGATGCACGCTTACACGCTTATTGCATGCAGAATGTTAACACTTATTTTTGCTCAGATATTCCGGATGCCCCATTATTGTGGTATTTGTAAGGCCAGACCTCCTCTTTTGAATTCCTTGTAGGTTCCAATTTCGAGCCTATTTCGTTAAGGTATCATTGCAGGGGGACATATTGTGCACCTCCTAATATAATTGTATTTTTTTTTAACTGAATTTTCTGTTTGAACATATTTTGGTGAGCTCTGGGTATCATAATTTTTCTACCATTAAATCTTTAGGATCTGATTAGGTCATAAATATATGAACACTTGGAGGCGTTGTATTGCGTCCTCTACATGTTGTCATGGTTCCAATGTACAACATTTGCGTTGGACTTAAACGACGGCAGTTCAATCTTACCTTATATCTCCGTTGATCTCCATTGAACACATTGGCTAATTTCGAGAATATTTTTTCTTTAAACGGAGTTGTGCAATAAGCGAAACGTAAAACAAGGAGAAATTCATGCTCTCAATGTCACTACGTCATTTTCATTTCTGTTTATTCGCTAGTATTATTTCTGTCACTATTTTTTACATTATCTTATTAGAGTGATATTTGTTTAGCACGTATCTCTTCTAGAAATATAATTTAAAGGGTTCAGGGTAAGATAATTCTAGTCCTCTTATAAATTTCACTTTCTTGGAAAACAATAAAAGTGTGGGTTAGCACTATCTTGCCATTTAATTCAACAAAATCGGAGAACAAACTTATGAAATGATTAAAACTAGACTATAGAAAGTTTAATGTATTTAGAACATTTAAGATAAATCTTTTCTAAAAAATGATGTACTTCAGGGTTCAATATTGTATCCACCTTTGTTTCGTATAGTCTGCATTTGTTGGCAAACGCTGTCTTTACATAAAATACTTTACTGTAATCTTAGAAGTACAAATGAAGTAGGACTTAACGACATTTAATCATCAATACTTAACTTTGAAAACCTGGAAATAAGTTTGTAACATTAATTTACTTTTTATGGCAGTAAACTTCTTAAATTTTCCTAAGTCGTAAATTGTATTATGTGTTCTCCCAGTTAAAGCAAATTTTTTTAATTTATATGGCAGTACCTACGCTTTATTTCAAATTGCATGTAGTACAAAAATGATGGACTGTTTTTGAACAAACACAATGAGAACCTATTGACAACAGTCGTTTAAAAATTTTTAAAAAGCAAATATTTGCAAAAGAGGTATATTTTGTATAAAGATATGTGTGCATTCAGTTGCGACATAAACTGTTTGACTCCATTTTTCAGTTGCTGTTTCTAATTGTAGAATTGATGAGTTCATGCGCGCTTTCTCTTATGCAGAACTTTTCCACTATAGCATAAACAGCTGCCAAAATGAGTAAAAGACATGAACAGCAGTAGGAAAGAATTTCACATGAAGTGCTGTTTCCGCATAAGAAATCAATAATCGAATGCAGAAACTTCTTAGCGTATAAAATCCACTAAACAAAAACATACCTAAACTTACGGGTACACTAGCAAGCAAAATCTACCAACCAAAAGCATAACTGCCTCTAATTGCACGAAAAATTAATTTCTAATCTCCCCAAATATTAAGTGTAGTGCTAATTGATTCTAAACACCGACACCGCAATTTGATTGCGATTAGAGACCTGACTAGTCATTATATAACCACAATCAAAACTAGTCTCAAGTATTACTCAATATTTACCCCCAAGTATTCCTGAGGTAATTGGCCGTGAGGCGTGCAAAATGAATGATAAGAGCACCTAGAGAAGGAGAGAAATTACTTTGTAAATAGTGTCGTAGATATGACACGGTAAAAACAGAAAAAAATCACTTAAAATACTTGAGTGTGTTGTAATTAGCCGTGTGTTACCTGTTAAAACATTTTGTTTACTCAAATTCGTCACAATTTAGACTCTGTCAAGTGAAAAAAAATTTAAGGTCACATCCGACTTCATATTTTTGAATTTTGACGCACTATGTGAAGTTTTCTTGTTCGTTTTGGTAATTCAACGTGTGCGAAGATAGAAAGATCGTTAACGGAGATGAATATTTTCTATGGAAATGAAGTTGTAATGCAAATTTATTCCAAAAAAATTTTTGTTGTTTGTTTTTCATAATGGCAGCAGAGAGACAGGTTGTTTTAGAATAGCTAAACTGGTATAAATCAGATTCAATCAATTCAAAGAATTTAGTTGATCGATTTTAAGTTCATGCAAGAATACAAAACTACGCACAAGTACAGAACTTATTGATTTTAATCGCGTAATTGGTCTAAATTTTTATAACGTCTGTCTTTTTTCACTACTTAATTATGTAGCACATATCTAGTAAAATTAAATTTGGTAGAACATAATCGACTTTCAGCAGATAAGTCCTCTCTTTGCAATTTTATACCAATCGACTGTGTTAAATGGTCTAAATTAGATAACTTGGTGTATACTGAGGCACAAAACTCAATTTTATACCTTTTTTCTTAGAAACTTTAGTGTTCATCATGATAATAAAAAACATAATTGGTTAATGCCGCTGCGAACGTCGACCATTTGATAATACAATTCATCCCCTGAAGATTATTATCGACGATACTGCTAACTTATGTTGTATTTTTGAAACCTCAGGTTGCGATGTATTGAACTTTCACTGCAAACGCTTTTTGGTTTCCTTCCGATCTGGCTATATTAAGGGTAAATCCACCACAACTAATTTATTGTAACTCTCAAACTTCTGTGTTTCTTCCATTGAAGTTGGTAGGCAGGTTAGTAAGGCTATCGTCAGAATTAATCATACAGTCCTCATTCATATGTTGTCTGTTCTTGGGTTTCCATCTGTCTTCGTCAACGTCCCTTAGGGTAAACATCTAAGATTTTTGCTTTTCGTCATTTACATCAAATGTGTATTTATGATTATGACTAACTCGGTAGTTATGTTGACGACGTCAACATTGGCCATATGGTCTCGAACGAAAATGACGGTACTCTTCTAAATTTCGACTTAGACGTTTTTCACAATTGATGCTCGATTGACTTCTTTCTTCTGAACATAAGTAAGTGCACCACCATGCTATTCTCCTGCATCGACGGTAGCTCGACGGAAGCTCTACTCAAACTTGAAAAACCAAAGACAAAGATTGTCCTTAACACCAACTTTTTATTTTAAAAAAAAGTTTGATTCCCATTCATAATGAAGCGGCCGTACTGTTCCTATATTAGACCAATTCCAGATTACGCTAGTCCAGTTTGGTCTTCTTTCTTTACGCTTGAGATAAATCGTATAAGAAGCAGTCCAGCGTAGGTTCGTAAGATTTGCCTTTCGTCACCCTACCTAGACCAATCCTCTTTTACTCCAAAATTGTTTTTGCATTTGACTGCTTGCAAGGCGTGGTTAATTCCCATGAATTTTGTTGGAAACTTTAAATTTATCGAATCCGGCTCGCCCCTTGCGGAACCAAAGCTTCTTTCAGATTCCTTACAACCGCACAAAATATGTAAGGATGTAGGAGCCTTTTACGCCAATATCCCGTCTATTTAATCATCACTTGATTAAATTACTTTACTTTTTTATATTTTCATTTTTTGTAGTAATCAGAATTTTTATGAATCATGAAAGAACAAATAAATAAGGCAGTAATCCCTTGTGGGGCATGGGGCGGTAGAATATTTCACCTGATTTGCCACAACGATTGCAAGTGGACCTACAATTTAAGGTGGATTCCGAACCACCACCCTTAAGTATTCTACAACCTCCGGGATGGAAGGCCGTAACGTTATCACTTACTCCATTCGATAAATTGCTTGCGATAAATTGTCGGTGACAAACGATAAGTTCTACAAATGTCTGCCGGAGGGATTTGATTTTTATCTGATGCCGACCATGTTAACCATGGGAATCCGCTAGGTGAACGAAAATTCTATTTGCATTTAGATGTTTTCTTGACTAACACCTTGAAATTTATGAAAGAAAACGAAAATATCTAATTTTGCACGTCTTCAATGCATCAACAGAGTGCATGTCTTTCATTTTACAGTTCATTCTGTCAATATTTACTTCGTTTCAGCTCTGATTGAATCCTTAAGAGTAAAAAATCAACACAGAATCATCATCACAAAATCCTTGGTGACATGTAGACACCCGCTGTCTCAAGTGGTTGTCTTGCAATCTTCGCGCATCCATTTTGAAGATATCGTGTCTGTTGCGGATGACAGTCTCAAGAACAGCGTGCTTATCCCAATATAGTAATCCTATTCCAAGTCTCTGCTGTCCTTCTGGATTCGAGTACGTGCACTCTGTCACGCATCTTTCCCAAATACATTCAAGATTTAGTCAGACGCAAGGGCACCACTCACCACGGTAGAAGGAAAAAAAATTCTCTAAAGTAAAGAGTTCCATCTTAGCTTATTATTGGCATAATGCAGGACAAGATCTGGCCAGCCAGATACTCCCGGCTATATGGATTAGTCCATCGCTTTTAAGGCCAACTCATCCGGATAATTTATCTTGAAAAATTCTTCTATTTTTATGGACTTTGAAATTTTTCATTCTCGGACGATTTTTCGTTTTCTTTTTTTGTAAATCAATTAAAGACTTCCCCTCATGGTGACGACACGACCGGTTTAAATGGATTGATCCGAGTTGCCAGAGTACAAGTAGTATATGTCTTTTCTGGCCTCTCCTTGCTGGTTTTTGATAGGGCTATTTTTAGCAGAAATCAAGGAATTGAGAAATGTGCCGGGAATGCAGTTTTGGACGTTTTTTTTTCTGAAATACTAAGAAACGTCGTCAAGTGAAGTCATGTGTGCTATATTTAGGCTCAAAATGTGGAACTCTACTGGATGCAAATGGTGAAATTTTGATTTATTTCTCAGCTGACTCAGATTTTTTCGCACTTTGCGTGATGTTTCTGATTTTCAACGAAGCGGCTAATGAGGGCGGAAAGCATCTTCTTGAGGATGCTGGAGTGGCAATTACAAGACTGATTTGAAGCAATTTGAGTGAAAAGATATCAACGTTAACGATGTCAGCATATAAGAAGGAAGAAATTAATCCTTCTTCGAGTTTTGCAATAAATTGCTCTCATTTCCTCGATTAACAAAGGGATGTTCTATAATGGCTGTTTTTTTTTATTTACCTTATTACAACGGTTGTGAGTCAATCTTGTCTCTTGAATGCATGTACTCCTATATTATTAAATATCTTTAATTTCCTTTTCGGTTTCCACTGTCATTCGATAAAGAATTTTCTAGTAGAGACATTAAAATGCTCGGCTACAATTTTGTGCAATTATCTCGTGGTTAGCGCAATGAGGCCTGTTCGGGCAGGCCATGGGTATGAGATTTCTAATTAGAAAATTGGCTGACTGAAGAACGTCGTCTGGAGCAGATGTTCAAAGTAATGTCGTGGAATGATAATTTGTTAAAAAGATTGAAAAAAGCAAAATGGATTTACTATTCCTAATTGGACGGCAAAGGAGTACGCTAGAGTATTGGGATTGTGAAAAAACTGATATTGAGAGTTCGCCTTATTGAATGAGAGGAAAGAAATGCAGTAGTTTGACGATATTGAAATACGGCTTTATTGGTGGTTACATCTATGGAAGTGGACAAATCTTAACAAACAGTCTTTCTTATGTCATCTGTAATGTATAATGATTTATTGGTAAACATGATTATACGGGTCCCTTCTAACTTTTTATTCGGGATCCTCCTCAACATGGGTATCAAAACAAAAGGTATTAGTAAAGAATAGAAAACAACTTTAGCAAGATTTATCTTAAGCTTCAAGCACATATAACAGGTTGAGAGTACATATAACCTACCTACAAGTTCCGAGCAAAAGTGGCCTAGAAAATGTTTCGCGCAAAATCGAAACGCGGCAGATCAAAGAAAAACTGCGAGCAAAAATGACTTGACTACTTAACTGCATTAATTTGAATTACTTTTTGTCTTTAAGTCGTTATTGCCCGCAGTTTTTCTCTGATTCATTTTTGACCGGAAAACAATGGTATAATAATCACTCTGGTTTCCGACTACATTTTCTAACAGTAGATACAGTTCCTATTAATTTATTAGTTATATTTGGTGACAATTAAAAAAATATATACTTTAAAAATAAAAATAATTATGCATGTGGTCTCCTTTAGCTTCGATAACTTTCGGCATAGACTTTATGAGCCTTTCGTAACTGTCTTTGATTTTTTAATAATGAAACCATACCTGTGTACCAGCGCGTATCATGTTCGTTTTGGTTGTACAATCCATTTTGGAAATGCTGTTTTTGGAGATTACCCATTAAAGTCCAATAGGATTCAAATTCTTGAATTAATTTTTGACGTGTGACATGGAGCGAGATCATGTTGAAAAATGCTTTCGTTAGAAGGGTAGACCACTTTCAGCTTGGGAATGTATTGGCCTGACTTCATCATCCCTTCAACAGGCCGTAAAATCCCAAAATGCCGTAAAATGAAAAACAGTCCCAAAACATCTTCTTTAATGGGTGTTTCACTCTCTGAGGTAAATAGGCTGGAGAAATTGGTTCACCACCCTTCAGTCGTCGCACCAAGTGTACGCTTTGTATCTGGATAGTGAACTCTTGCAAAAAAGAATTTTTTCCAATCGTCAACTGTACCGTAAAGATACTTTTTTGCCCATATCAAATTATTCTTTATCATGTGAGAAGTTAAAATTTTTTTACTGTTCTTTTCCTGCTCCAAGGAGTCTTCGCCGTATTCTGGTCACGTGTACATGGACACTAGTTTTGTCGACTGTATTCCGTGTATCAATTTTACTCTTTCTCAATAAAAGCTGGTCATTCTTTTGAGTTGTCTTTCTTGTCCTTGCGTTTAACCTCCACGGCTTCTGTTGCTCTCGGCTGTTTTAAAATTTAAATAATAAATGCGCACTCCTAGAAAAACTAGCATTTGTTTTTTTTTTTACATTTAAAAAAATCAATTTAAAATCACCTCAAATCTGAGGTCAGCTAGGATATTTGAGTGTTTGCCCATGGCTTTACATCTAAGAAGATTACCTGTTGAGTTAGTCACACACCATTCAAAATTCTTTTGTCAACTAATCTTGTCAGGAGTTATGACATAACTGCTACCGTTTTCACAAGTTGTCTATTAATTTGAGGACTGAATAATAACAAAAAAGCCCGTCACGTATCATTGTAAAACATCAAGCGAAGAAAGTATGAACGGAATGAAAGATACCATCATGGATTAACCATCACATTGTTACGATCATCTTTCAAAAATAAGTTAAAGAAGATAAAATATCTGTTAAAGCTGCAAATAAGTATTCTGATAAACTACTTCACTTTCTAGTTTAAATTAAAAATTCTGCTGAAAGGAAGTGCCTACTACCTTTCGTTTACAAATCCTTGAAATAAGTGCATAATCCATCATATCACCAAGGTAAACATTTGATCTTACATTTTACATAGTTCATCCAATTTTATTGCAGTAACATATAGCAAAACCTACTGAATACTAATTATCTCCCACTTTAAAGTTTCTACATAATAAGTTCTTGCAAATTTCTAAACGAACAACCATTCAAAAGAGCCATTCCGGAATGAATACCGACTCTGAACAACTTAGCGATCGATGATTGTATTCAAATACCTTAGGACCTTGTCTGTCATAATTTAACCTCTTGCACTGGAGTTCGTACATACACTTGCCATAAATTTACATTCGAATCGAGAGAGATTTCGCCTTCAAAACAGCTTCCCAGATCGAGGGTATCTTGTATCTTCATCATGTCTCAATCTATTCGCCTTCGGATCGTCAATTCCGTCACAATTGTCGGAAAAAACAATTAAAAATTCCATCGCATTCAGCACAGTCTTGCAACAGCAGCCGAATATATATCTGGAAAGTTAAGATTTTGGATATAGAATTCCCCGGCACAACAGCAAACACGAAGAATCTTTTTTTTTTATGTCCAGATTATGACTTTTGGCCTTGTATCTAATCACAAATGAAGGCTGCACCTGTAGTTCCATAAAACTGTTAAGCAGTCAGTTCGGGTAAATTCAAGCGCTTCTGAGAAATGTCTGTTTAACAATTGTTTTCTGCCGAAAATTTGCGTCTTCCGGTAGCATTTACCTGAGGCAGATCTTCATTAATGAAACCCAATTGGATTGCCATATAGCATGCAAACAAACTACAAACCATACGTTTTCAGTGAGTCACTAGACCAGTGTGACTAACACATATATTTCGATTTGAGTCGAATATGTCCAACTATGTTGAGATCACGTCGTCTATGAACAGCTTGTCGAGAAAGAGCAGATCAGGCCGATCACGATTTATTCTATACCGAACCAAAATATGGTATGCGCGCGAAGTAACAACTATACGAACCTAAACCATATGTGTGAACATGATCGTGATGCAACGCACATGTGTTTGTCCAATAAACCCAGATAACGGTACTAAAGTGATCTGGCTCTATCGACCGGTTGCCAGAATCGCGCTGATGATCAAACCGCTGAAATATGATCGAACTTTGAAGAAGTCTCAGATGTCGAGGCCCCATAAAGATTGGTCTTTAGCCGCACTCGATCTTCATCAGTTTGTATTGATCGATATAAATGTGCCTCAGCTGGCATGTATCCAGAGATGCTGGGCGAAATGTAGCAAAATGTTTACACTGATCTTGGGCGATCGGGAAAACAAACAGTTTTCAGTTGGCCTTTTGGCCGATTAGAGCTATATAGTGTGGGATGATGGCTGCGTCGTAAGTACATGGTGCGGTACACACAGCCCTGAACGTGATCACGTTTATTGATCTTCATACTCAGCATAAAATAAACGACTTTACGGTATGAAACAACTCAGGTCCTGTTATGTGCGCACATGCACTCACCTGGCCATAAACATATACCTTTTCTTTGTATTAATAGATTTCAGTTACAAGATGCAGTCCTTAATATGGAGGAATTTCACAGCCAGTTACTTTATCAGTTTCGCTCTTTGACTTCCATGAGAATCTATCAAAAGGTGAACGCAACCTGCAATGCAAGATGTGCGACTGTGCGTTTACTTCTCTGGAACGTTGAAAATTTCAGGGATTGGCAAACTTTTTTTATCGTACGCTGTTTGGTGTCATAAATAAAATTTTAAATGTTCGCACGGAGAAAATTATCGAAAAAGCGAAAGTTGTCGCTAACGTTGCAGCGATTTTTGTGTTATGATCAGTGGTTGGTCGCGCTTTGTCATAACGAAAAGTGAAAACATTCCTAGGAAAGTTTTAGCAAATTAAAAGTCACATTAAAGTGACCTTAAATGTTTTGATAAAAGGCAATAAAAAAGATGAAAATTTTAACGATATCTGGAGATCAATAACTTCCAGTTTTCTAGGGCAGCGCAGCATTCAGATTAGCGCCATGGCAATTGAATACTTTGAAAATTGAATATGGAACAGGTTTCTTTCTGAAAATGTTTTATTTGATGTATTTGCGAGTTTCCAATTAATGCGAAGAGTGTTCGTTTCGATTTGTTATATGGTCTGATGTAAAATTGTTGACAGTCGCAGTATTTTATTGAACAATTAATTATTTAAGCCGAAGTAGAAGTTGATTTTCATGCTCCTTATTTGAATTTCAAATAATTATTTGTTTTTCGATGGGATTATTCGAAAATAATTATTTGTTATAACCAAGTAATTAATGGTTAGCTGATGTCTCTTTATGGAATAATTATTTATATTGTTGCAATTAGGATTATCGTCGTTTTAAGTGGTTTCTTTTCTAAAATTTCTAAATATACTCAAGAGTGAATTATTTGATAATCAATTAAAAAATAATTATTTACGAATAATTCATTAAATACCGCACGATTGCATAAGAAATAATCGTTTTAAATTCAAATAATTATTTGCAAGTAAATTTTCAATTAACAAATGATTTATTTGATTTCTAGCTATTATCTTTATTCGAACTTAAATTGCCTACCTTTGGTTTAGCTACCTTTGGTTTACCTTTGGCTAGCATCAGGAAGCTGTTGCGGCAATAGTGCTTACGTAACACTCGCTACTCATCACACTTCACTAACTATAGAAACTATTCCTAGCCTAATTGATTATTGAGTCTTCAGAGTTTGTAAGTACGATAGGTTAGGTTAGGTACGGTTATAGGGGTGCTCTAAAAGTTCTCTTTGCCACTACTTCGAACACCGTCTGTGTCCCTTGTAAGAGGCAACCATCTATCAATTACCTTCTATGTACGTCAGATCAAACTGAATTCCTTAAGGAATCTCAGAATGCATCTGGACTATGCTTTATTCATTTTATCGAGGTCCACGAAGAAATAACTATCAATTCTAGCAATTCCCAGTGTTCTTGCGTGTTTGCCTGTTGCCACATTTGTATAGCAATTTTACATGTGTCCCTGTTTTTCCACCGGTCAACAGTTCCCTAACTATATGCATCTTTATATATGCCTTTCTATTGGTGTCCTCACGTAGTCAACTGCTACGATAATGTCCATTTCAGAACTCATCTGCCCTTTCATTCCTCGGAATTGCACTATGCCCTAGTACCCCGCATAGAGTAACTTCATTGCTATTACCTTTAGACTATCTTTGTATAATTGCACGACCTTTGATTTTACCCCCTGCCTAAAAACACTAGATTTATCTGGTATTCTATATGGTTCTTGGCAATGCCATTTGCTAGAGTTTATTCCCGCTCCTACATTCATTTTTGATCCGTCCGTAGATATGAATGTTTTTGTTATTCCTACTCCATCAATATAGTTCCATTGATTTCTTGCAGACAACTTTGTATTAAAGCCTTGTCCCTTGTAATCAACGTATCCTACGTTCTCAGAATGTATGAGTGACCGTATGACTTATCTTTCCACCGTCTTGCTCAGCTTTTTCAGTATGTTATAGGTCGGACATCAGATCATACATAACTTATAAAGTCGCCGCTGGCGTCGTACGTAGAGTCCCTGTGAAGTACAATAAAATCACAAAAAATTAGAACGCAAACGTAGATCAGAAAGGCAATCAGAACTATAATTAAGATCTCATAAATGGCGCTAGGAACGGTAATGTTATCGTCTGAGGGATACGAAAATTTCGCGTACATCGCTTACGGATAATAAAGACACTTTTATCCTACATCACTTGAGGTCGATATTACTCCTGCGAGGGTTAGAAAAGTTAAGTAATAGAGCTGTTGACTTAGCCAGCCCATCAGGATCTAAGGTGCTTCAGCAAATACTTAATCATCTCCACCTACATAATATGTGTGATTATTGCAGACGGTATCACTTAACTCCTATATAATTTCAAGCTGTTCCTTAAAGGTAATATTCAGAATTTTCTAAATTAGTCTGAGACCATTTCTAATTTTGTTGCCACTAACTGGTATTTTTTCTTCTTCTTCCTGTTTTTCAATTATCGCCAAAATCACAAAATCTACTATTCCATACGCTAAATCATCGAAGTATTTATTATTGATCAGCTTAAGATTTGCATTTTATTTCGTATCAAGAGAATCAACAAAAATTATTGCTACAGTGCTTTGTTATGTAAATCATCCTAGACGTTTGCTTCAATAAAATCAAAAGTTTCGAAATCTTGGAAAAGCAGATAGTTCCCATTTCACCGATAAAGAAATTGTGCGATAATTCGAAGCTTAAGATTTCACGAAAATTGGATTTAACCTGACCAACAAAAAAGTTTTATCGCCTCCTGCTCCAAAAAAAAAGCGCTCCTTATCTGCGGCTCTGTTATGCTGGTAAAAAAAAGGACCAATACACAATCGCAGCAAAAGTCGCGAAAGCAGAAAAAAGAGCACGTCTCTGAAAAGAAGCAGCAGAATTCGAATAAACGAGGAATTCCAAACAGAAAAATACGCTGGAAGAGGAATTTTTGACAGATACATTTTTTATGATCGAAAATGGCCGAAAAAACCAGCAAAACACGTTACTGGATTGGCCGACCAGTCACACAGTTGGTCAGTTCTACTTAGGGTTCAACTACAAAGGTCTGTGTCGAGTCCAGTATCTGCAGCATCCGAAGCATCAGAGCTTGATCAAAAACATGAGAAACAAAAAAAAAATATTAAGAAAACAAGAATAAAAAAAAAACCCCAACTAATCTCAAAGTCGACTCATATGTGCTATGCTGGGAAGCACAGTGGTTGGATTCGATCTGTTCTTGTCGTCGTCGCTGATGCTGATGATCATGATGATGATGATGCGTTCATTCCCAGATCACGCCGAGATTTCCATGTTGAAATCAAACAAACCGAAAAATAGGCGAAGAAGCAATCAGCAGACCGCACAACTCGAAAGCGAATTGTGATCGCACTGGATGAAAGGAAAAAGGGAGCATCTTGACTGCATCTATATCTGCAGTATCCAACACTGTCAAATCGAATGTTGTAACATTACAAGACGATCTTGTAACCGAAGTCGTTGCATTGTTTTCTTTTGTTTTGTTGTTGTACGCGCCACATAAAGATCAGCGTCTTAGCAACTGATCAAGTGGCTAAAGTGATCGGTCTTCTCTCTATGATTCTATAAGTTCTTATAGGTAGGCCTTCGCTTATAATGGAACAGTCGTAAAGAATACGAGCAGAAGTCTGAGAACTTCATAAAGAGCCAACAACAATGGACCAATGCTCGACAAATGATCTCAAGATCTAATCAACCGCAGGAAATCATTTTCTTGTACTTACTCTGGTTAAAGTGGAAAGAAAAAATAAATAAATAAAGGACTGAACCTGGGGAGTGGAAAGCAAAGGGAAAAAAAAAAGCAAAAGAGAACTGCTCAAGGACATATCGTTTGGTCAGTACGTCTCAACAGTGCGTGAAGTACGTGCCTCCAGAGTCCACACAGTACCCAGCGATGGCGGTAGTTATGGTTTTGTTTTTCGATTTTGGCGACATTTTTAACGATAACTTAACCGACTGGTTATTGTGCTCTAAAGAGCACTGCAATTAGGATAACATTGTTTTCGAGTAATCTGCGGCAAGGTGGAGAACAAGGCCTAGTGTTCTGAAGGGTTTTGTGGCGAAAAATGGAACTGACGTTCTTGGGAAATGCACTTGGTTGCGACGGCATAACTTTTAGAGTCAGCGAATGACACTTATACGTGGAGACTTGAAATTTAATTGATAAGTTTCGGATTTTTTTTTATTTTTTTTTATTTTATCAAGAAGCAAGCAATGCGTTCGGCTGTCTTCGTTGTTAATATAATAACCTGCAGCTGACTATGAATACAATCCTAAAATCCATTCCAAGACCCGCCAAGCCCATACCATTTATATTTCACTTATGTAAAGTATACCCAATAATTCCACTGGTGCAAATATTAAGTTCTCCCGGGTAGAACAGACGTAATATACTTATATAAGCGAGTAAGTGAATTAAACGTATAAAATCTGTCGGTCTCTGTCTCTCTAGCTCTTGTAGGCATGGGGCGGGAGGTGAATTCCAAACCATCGGTCTACCACGTCATAGGATTTTTTGAGACGATGAGTTGAACGTTTGATAAGAGGACTAATTCAATTTATCTGCATATTTATTTACACTGTATAAATTATTTTTTAGCGTTAAAGGGATATGCAATACAAAACGAAAGATGGGTGAAAAACTCGTGAGTCCTTCTTTAAGGAGAAATTTTCGATACAAAGTAGGCAACTCTAGTTTCATTAGAATGGTTAGCTACATGGTTCTTATCACTTACGTCTGCTGCGAAGGTTGTCACTGTTGTACCGATAGCAGAGTCTAATCAGCCCAATTGGCCTGAAAAAATTAGCTACTCATTTTAGGTTCCACCGCAATGCTGTGTCCTTCATCCATAACTTCTAATCGTATAGATTGTAGCGGTTTCCAGTGAAAGAGAGCTTTTCCTTTTCTCTGTCCCTTATGTGTGGTGTCCCACACTTTTCTATTCTCGGACCTTTCCTCTTTTGCCTATATATTAACGACCTCCCGTAGGCTCGGATTATAAGGTATAGTTGTATGCTCATGATGTGCAACTATATCATAGCCGACCTTTAGGGCTTATAAAGAACGGCAGTTAATAATCGTTTGCTTCTACACCCCCATAAGTCGCACTACATTGTATATCCCTTCTATTTCTCTAAATAACATAATGTCTTAGTATATTTCTCAATGCTAGCATGACATGTTGTGAGTCTGTAACTGATATAATGGGTAAGATTTATGGCGGGCTTCGACGGCTATGGCTGTCATCTGCTACCTTGTCGTCGAACACGTATTTGTTGGTGTGTAAAATCGTTGTTTCTGCTATGCTTTATCAATTACAGCCTACTTTTCCCACATTTTTGTTCCACTTGTTCCAGGAAAGTAAATGTAGTTTTTAATGACTGCACAAGGTTAATTTTTCGATTGAGAAGATTTGATCATGTGTCGCGATATCGTACGGCTGGGTAGAGCAGATTTTTATTCACTTCATCAAATTATTAGTATAAAAAATCCTGGTTATTGATAAATGGATATTTTTGAACTCCTCCAGGCGCTTTTACCTGCTAATATTACGCAAGTACATACTAAGTTTGATTTGAGTTTCATTGCTTATGTTATTTCCAAAACTTTGGAGAGTTGGAAATCATTGCTGTCTATTTCAAAGGCTTGTGATAGAGTCTGACCTGCTGCCCTTCCATACAATCTGAAACCATTTAGTCTGCATCCTTACCTCTTAAAATGGATAGAGAGGTTTTTGTCAGGTCGTTCAATCCGTATAATAATCGGCGTTACATCTGCTTCCTACGAAGAAAATGCGGCGTTTTAATGTCCCTTAAAAACACCTTTACCCACCCTCAACTTACTTAAGCCTGAAAATTAACCCACAGGAAGAAAACAAATTTTACAGACAATAATGACTCAGGATAGTGGTTGCATAGACCAAAGTCCATTAGATGACAAAACTTTCTCATAATTCAAATACAAAAGTGAACGGATTGTATTTTAAAATTCTATCCACTGTAAAGTAGCTAAGACGTTTGTTGTCTGAATGATGTATGTCTCTTATTACTTTTCTCATATTCACTTTAAACTTCAGACTACATTTGATTTTAATTTCAAATGCAAGAAGACGTTCTTAACATTAAATAGTATTGCTAATATTCCATAAACGATAAATAATGATACGCCAAAAGGTTCGATTCTGTGACCTACTTTATTTCTTATTATCTGTCAAAGTATCTATTTCTTGGGCTCTCGTCTCAGTTTTGCCGGTCGCTGTATGCAGGACTTTAATTACTTTAGTCTTTGGTTCATAACCAAGATTCCAATCAACCGACATACCAAGATTAAGTCACTTAACGTAGGCTTTAGCACACTAATTTGAAGAATCTAATTTAATATACATAAAATCCAGTGCTTTCCCATTATATGACATTGTACCAAAAATCTACTACATTCAGCGTTAAATAATGTGACAAATCCGGCTATTTACGAGTTAAATACTTTAAAATCGCAACATCATGTCATGTAATAAAAATTTACTTCCAATAACCACTGAAGAGTGTGCATAAACCTGGCTAGGTAAAAATAAACGAAACAATTTTTTAATAACTTGTACAAATATGCCGTAAACAGGTAAACCAACTGTTAAATCTGGTTAGAAGCAAACTGATTCGGGTTATATATTTTAGCAGCTGGAAATGCCTAAGCTTCCCGAGATCTTTGCGCGTAAGGAGGCGTCTACAGAGGAAGTCTTATACAAAATCACCAGGCAACGTTATACCCTGAGAACATGATCACTATCGCGCCAGGTATTAATGGGCGAAAAGTACTTCCCCATTACCAGTTTAACCATATCGGCGTGTTCTCATCACCCGACCATCTTAGGAATGTTATAGGTCTTGCTGACTGGCTCACCTCTATATCGTCATCGGCAGAAGATTCCAAGCCAATTTGCAAATGTGAAAATTTTCATGGACTACGCAACGATACGCGGTATGATGATTAGACGTCGCGAAATTTTGTACGATCGGAAGCAATTGGCGCCACTTGCATGACGAAATCGCCTCAATAAAGAATTCGTAGAATGTTGCGTTCGTTGTAAATTAGCTGATCGCGGCACTTAACTTGATCACTTCTTGCCCACTGCTTGGAAGACCGTACTGATTACTTCATAAAGCATCTCATGAAAAAAAAAAAAAAAAAGCGCACGAGTCGAAGAGGTGAGCTAATAAAAACACCTCAACGGTGCGACGCAAATTTCACAATTCCTTTGCCTCATCGATCGTGCGCGATTGGAGCTAGAGCGAGGTGATTACCTCATTTGAGCCAATCAGGTGTGACAGGGAGACCTGAACTGAACCTGAAGCTAAAAACGAGGACGATCTTTTAAAGCTGGCCAGTGGTTCAGCTCGGGGGATGATGGCTAGATGTCTAAAGTCGATCAATGCAGGGTAGGGTGTTGTTCTCAAGTGCACAACAACGTATGTATGCAGACAGGCCGGTTTTCAGGTGATATAAATTCCGTTGTCGTTTACCTGGAATGGTGACGCTGTCAAGGTTAAGTAGTCGACGATTAATGGGATTTCGAATCGAACTCATGTGTATGCCCCATTCCGGGACGCAGAACAGATTAAAATGCGCGTGGGACATCAAGTCGACAGTTTATTGCACTCCGTTGGCTTTTGTTATTCTTATTTTGTCGTGTGATATGGCATCAGTGCCCACTTGAGGTGATTTTCTGGGACACGTTGAGAAGAAATCTTTTATTTCTTGACCTGTCCCACTGATGGTGGCATATATGCGCTGATAAATAAAGAAAATATTTTCCCCTGGCGGTTAAAGTGTTTGTTTTGCTCAAAATTATTTTGATAACAAATGAGGTAGACACTTGTATGGCCTACTAATGGTCAGGTTTGTTGCTGTTTTTGTGACAAGTCGTCCCAAATGGAAAAAAGCCCCGGGGTCAGAGCTGAAACCGATTTCTTTGCCAACATTAAGTGAAAATTTATTTATTTTTTTTTTTGGTGGTATAAGCAGCAAAAGTAGGTACTTGTAATATGATCTGAAGTGACACACCTACCTTAAGAAGCGCGCTAAATTTAAGGCGGCCGGATCTTTGTCATGAGGTGTGTTGTTTTCATTTTTATTGTTGGCTCTCTATATTTGGAGATTGTAACATTCCGATAGGTGGAGAAGGCAATTAATACAAGTTACACGTTCGGTGAAAATAACAGAAAGAAGATTTAACTTATGTCCCTCAACCCATTTCATGAGCAGAAGATTTACTGATTGCCGTTTGAGCAATACCCCAATCCCACTTAACCAGAGACATCCTTAAATCTCACACGAGCTGGCGGGATCAGAAAATGTGGAAGGAAGCACAAGATCAAGTAATGGGAAAAATTTCGTCCAGCTTGCATCTCCTACTCGTACCTTCCTTAACCCTGGAATTCTAACCCGTTTTAACTCACAGGAGTTTAAATACACCGCACACAATTTCAAGCTGTAAGGTTTACACTTCGCCGAGCGCATCAGGATCTAACAATCACGCACAAGACAAATGCACTTGCGAACTATAGAAGTTCTGGTAATATGTCCTGAAAAACATGCGCACAAAAAGTAGCAAGTGAGTAAATTTTACTCATGGTTAGCGTCGGAGTCGCCCGTGCCAGCCCGTTTAACTTACGCACATTGAAACTCAGAAATTCTAAACTAACCTCGCAATCTCTATATGTCTTTTTTCGAAGGCGATCCATATAGAAGTTATCACCGATTTCACAACCGATACCTTCGGTCTATCCGACTGTGGAACCAATTTTATTGGGGCAAATTTCAAATTTAATCCTGATTTAAAGAGAGCATTCTCCAAGGCAAATTATGACGCAGCGAATGTCTTGAATGTTGAAGGCATCGAAGGGCCTCCCGGATTCTCATCTCTTCGGTTAGTTGTGGGTGGCCGAGGTGAGATAAATTAAGACTCACTTAAGAGTCACTTAAGACGGACGCTTTAACTCTCGTCCACTGAGCCCAATGTCTGACAACCCCGATAACTTAAGAGTTTTAACGCCCAGACATTTTTGATAGGATATGGTCTTTTAGCTATTTTTTAAGATGACCTCTCTACTTTGAGAATGAACACTAAAAACTTTACACAACGTTTACATTAAAATGCACCAATATGTCAATACGCTAACATACTAACGTGAGTCCACTTCTAACCGAGATGTACTTCTTGGTCACCCGAACTTACCCCTCACCCTTAGATTACATGACTAACATTAATTTCAGTGTTCTAAATTGATTAAAACCTAGTTACGAAATATCTCAGCTACCTGAAACTATAGCTAGGATAGTTGAAAGATTTCATTCTTCCCAATACTTAGGGTGTGCTTCATCTAACCCAATTTTAGGGGACCTCAAAAAATACATAAAAAAACCTCGAAAAGACTTCTTCTTCTCATCTGAATGTTGCACCAGATTTGATTGATTGAAAGAGAAAAAAAATTTGAACGAATTTAAAACATAAATGAACCCGCCAAAAAGTATAGAGACATCAGCAATCAAATAAACGTCCAACTATCTGTCCCAATTGGTCATAAACTGAGATAACCTAACATCAAAAGATTTTAGACCTCTTGAGTATATGTTACATATCTACATAACTTGAATAAAATATTTCTAATGCTTTTTTTGTCTAGTTTTTTATGCTATATTGAACGAGCACGATTAGTCTATGCCCATATAAACAGACACAACAAAGTGAGAGTATTGGACACGTTTTTCCCATTTTTCATTCTCAGTGGCACAGAAACATTTGACCTCGATTAGTATGCTCCATTTGCTATTCGAATTGATCACTGCGGGACCCTGAAGCCCTACAACGTAAGCTGCAGCATAAAACAAAAATGGTATTTGTTGCGAGCCCCGGTCGATTTATAATATTTGCAAAAAGTCGTCCGCCTCAAGTAATTAACGAGTTCAAGCATAGAACAATCTATATGGAAGCACAGACCACGCACTCTTCATAGGATCGAAGTTAATTCGCAGAGACTAGCCAGCCAGATTTCGAGCTCATCCATCAAACTCACTTTCAAAACCACCCAACAATATGTAAATGCAATTTTCAACCTCTAACAAGGGCGAGGCTACATACATACTACACGCCACACAGCCGAAGCTGTGGAGGACTTGCAAAACGAATAGGCTCCGTCTACTTGATCCAGACTGAACTGAAGTCGATATGCTGTTGAGTCTAGAAAAAACTGCATTCCCAGCATAATTCATGTGTTTTTCCACCCAAGCATAGTACACTGGCTTACCGTCCATCGGACTAAGCAATGAAGAGAAGCTCTGGGCATACTGGACTAGAATAGTAGGATTGCTCGTGCAATGATATGTATACTTGTTCATGGTGCAATTCTAACATGTGTCACCACACGATGCCGCGTAGTATTACCTTTAAAGCAGTGAATTTGCGCGGTTGTCAACAATTTTCCTTACTATGTAGTCCGATGGTAGTCAGTCATTTGGTCGCATATGTGGAAGCCAATCTAACTCATACAATAAAGCAATGCAATCACCGCCAGTTTCAGTTCGAATCAAATCCCAGTCTTATCTTACACTAGAGCTAGAGACTTGGAGGATTTCATTTTGTTTTTGTTGCTCCCTCACGAGGTGACTTTTTTCACAATTTTCTACTTGAATTGTTGTCATCAACGTGCACTTTACCATGTCCTTGCTGATATAGTGTTGCTTAAAGTGTGTCTTGAATCTAATAGTAGTAAGCGAGCTCGATCGGTAGTTTGCTAGCATCTAGATGGAGTGCCGGCTGCACAGTAAAAGCGAAGGTACTTACAATAGATTGAAACCACTTAGTAGGTGCTCGTTTGCTTAGTGTTTTGGATTTGCGCAAGAGTATCCAATTGAAGTCATTACCTCAATATCATGTGAATTGAGCCCAGGTACATGCGATTTTCGCTATATTTTTCCATTGTTTCGATACCGATTTTGGGAAAAGGGTTAAGAGGTTTGCTTATTCCACTTTAGAAATCGAAAGATATTTCACTTTAATGATTCATATGATAATTAGATTGCTCCCGGCGACATGGATTCTTGGCGCACCGTGCACAGGCACAATGCACATAACGCCGCCGCTGACTGTACAATGTTTTTGCTTACCGCAGCGCCTGGTCAATAAAAGTGAATTGTTTTAGATAAACGCTAAGATAGCTATGGAGTGTTGTTTACTTTGTGCCAATATTTTTGCAAGCTTTACGATTTTGGAACCGATAAGTTTCGATATAGAGGTTTTGAGTTATGAAATGAAGGTAAACAATGCAATTTTTGAAACAACGAAAATGGGAAACTTAAGCGTAGAATTTGAAATATTGGGATTGCGCTTAAGGAGGATTGGTTATTTTGTGATAGGAGAAAGGAGCTTAAAAGGTGATGCGAATTGTAGGCGCTACTAATCCACTCAACATTATAATATAGTCGTGTAGTTAACATTCACTGATTTCCTCTCAGTATATTGGCCCAACTTGTCCTTGGACGCTCACATAAAACTTGTAATGGTATCATTATCCATGCATAACTTACTATCTGCGTTGGGGGTTTCCCCAGCCAATGCTTTGATGTAAGATCTGCTGAGCTTCAGGTGCGCCCTAGTGCCGATATGCGAAAGGCGGAGGTGATGGTGACACGATCGCCACGCCGTGATTCCAGCGTTCGAACCTCGGTCTCCCCGTGAGTTTTTAAATAAAATTAAAAAATCCATTCCGTCTCCGGGCTGTTTTCTAGCTCGCATGAATGCGAAATCAAGAACGGTACAAAGCTATCATAGTAGGGTTGTACCCTGGGCATTCGCTACATAATAAAGAAAATTTTTTTTGGACAGAAATGTAGGGCGGCGAACGGATGACAGAGATCGGAATAGGCAAGGCAATAGACGTCGCTCGTTGAAACACAAAATTGTTTTTTAAATTCTTTAAATGCCTCCAGGGACCGTTCAGCCAGAGAGAAATAAGAAGATTCAGAACGCTCTAAAGTTATAGTACTATTTTCCAAGTGAAGATTTATAATGTCGTGGAGACGCAGTTTGATCAATTGGTTGAGTTGCACGATAACCACGCCGTCGCTCCAGTGTTCGAGCCTCGGTTTCCCAGGGTGTTTTTAATAAATTTAAAAATCCACTCCCTCTCTATGTTGTTGTCCAACTCACAAAAATGCAAAAACAAAACATTTAAGTTCCTTCATTTCTCTTATCCTAATTCCCTTTCGGCCGAAGCCATGCTAACGCATCATAGGGTTGCCCCCTGATTTTTGGCCTTCATAAAAGAGAAAACTTCATTAGACTGCGACAAGCCCGCTGAGGCTCGTGGGTGAAAGGAAGAAAGGTGCAAAGATGTTGTGGATAGGAACTACTCATAATGCTACCCATCAAATAATTGGTTGTCCAAAGAGTAGAAATTTTAAGATAAGCGCACTCAGCTGGCATGAATAAGTTCCGGTTCCCTAGCGTTTTTTCAGTTAGAATTAATAAGACGTGAAAATAATAATTTAATTTTGTATATAGGTATATTCTCTACAATAAAGCTAATGAGTCGGCGAACATTGTCAATTCCCTCTTGATGTTTTTTTTATGACTCTTTCCCGCACACCTCCGCCGAAAAAATTACTAAGTTTGTGAAGGAACACACTATTATAGAGATTTTTGTTTTAGTTTTTCTTTGGACGACTAAGAAATGCTAGAAATCGTAGCACCTGACCTAATATTCAGTTAGAAAAAATTTTAAATATTTTTCTCATAGCTGAAGACCTAAAAAAATAAGAACGAAGCCCTCAATGAAAAGAGTAAATCCATTTAAAACTTTGCGTACGCGCGTATCGAGACCCATTTTTGTTCAATCCATATAATACTTATGCGACAACGAGTCGTTTAAATCCGGCTTATCGCAAGCTACTTGAAGTTTTCGATTAAGCCATAGAACTTGCAAAGTGGAACAGAATCCATAGAAGCCCGCAGGTATGACAAACAGAAGCCGATAGAAATGGACTTTTGAGTGAAACCAGTCAACCGAATCTGGTAAACTTCAGTAGACTGCACTTCGATTTTCCATTCAGAAAGTTCGACAAGGTAACACACGACTACATTGTAGAGAGAGTAGTCCGAGTATTTCATTCATCATCATAGTGTACCTGTTTACCTGTACAATTCGTGGAATTATTGATAATTTTTTTTTTTTTACTTTGATGAAAACCGTTTAACTACAAATACAGAGTATACAGCGAGCTATTGAGGCTAGAACGTTGCGTACATTGCACTTCGGTAGTTGCCTCCAAAGAAAAAAATCGCATATCGCTCTGACAGTAATCCGAAGAGGTATGGGCAAGCTAGTACGGGCGCTCCTCTAGCAGCTAGCTATCATCCAAACGACTTGCACGTCACATAAATATGAATCAAGCGATGTCTGGAAATAATTAAATCGATTACTGCTAATTGGATTTTTATCGATTCCGTAAATTTATAGACAAAGACAAGCCAACTCAGTCGACTTGTTACGGGGCATGTCTTATATAACTCAGACCTGCCTGCACAGCCGTTAGCCAGCGTGGGCTGTAATTAGCTCGTAAATTTCAAGCCGATTAGAAGATTTTGCTCATCATAAACGATGATGACCAGCCAAGCTATCAATTTTGCAATTCTAGAATTCGGTTGGATCGAGTTAAGGCAAGAGAATAATTTTCCAATGAGTATAGGGCATACTATGCAGCTGAAATATGACATCAAGAAATTAGTGACGCATCTTTTGATAATATTTCTGTCCAGAATGAAGGAAAAATTATGCACGCGGAAGCACTACGATCCTGACTTTAAAAGGTAAAACGCATCCGTTAACCGGTTTACAAAAACGGCAACTAGTTGTCAATCTAAGCATTTGCTATAGAAATGCGGATTGTTGGATATCACATGAATGCCTTCAGGTAATCTCGTCGTAAAACTAGCCACAATTGTTGGTACACTCTTCGAGGTAGTATCGTTCACATTCCGTCTCTATTCAGACGTCCAAATGAATGAGCCTGTCCTATAAATACGTCAAAGGGTTGTGTTGCACCACTGTTGACTTCCGTCAGTCACTTAGAATTGATGAGATATGCAAGATTCCATCCAATAGAGATCGTTTTGATGAGTATGCCTTTGATAATAATAAACCAAATAAGAACGGCTATTGCTGATGGAATGGTGTTAGTACGTTCACGTAGATTTAATGGTTATTTGAATGTTTACGATGTTATTCATGGATCTTCCGGGTTTGTTGTGGATTGAGTAAAGATATTGAAGAAATCTTGGACTTGGCATCGATATATATTAACAGTACTTGTAATGGATACTTAATATAATTCGCGTTTATTGTTTTGAAGATATTGGACATATAACTTGTATTGTAACCAAAATCGCTTGGCGAAAAATGTGTCTGGTCGCATATTAAAGGGCTTGAGCTTGCTTGTGATTATTTAGTAAGCTTACTTGCAGTGGAAATGGTCAAGATGTTCATATCTTATTTGGACGTTTGTTTCACTCCACAAATAAGTAATTACAAGCACCGTATGCTATCACTTAAAAAAAGATCAGTGTAGGAGAATGCAGTCATTTCGGGATCCTTGCCACATCGGACATGGAAAGGGCATCTCCGAATCATCAAACCTATCAAAAGATTAAAAGATTCTTGACGTTTCAGGTGCTGTTGCTGATGCTTCTATCTCTTTTGAGAATTACGTGCAGGTTTTAAGTTAGGTTAGGTTAAATTTGTTTTTGGTCACCGGGTTGTAATCGGTCGGCCTCACATATACCTTACCTTGCGGCCAACTCCTGGCCGAGTAGTGCCTTCTGTTTATTCCTAAGCAGCGCTCAGAATCCGGGGCCTCTCAAAAAAAAAAAAAAAATCACCATCGAAATTACACTCTACGGTGCGCTAACTTAACGGGCCTTCGATCTAAGAAGTCTATATATTCGCTCTACTTATTCATGTTAGGACGTGGTCTGTCTGACCGAAACCTGGCTCTGCGCAATAATCGCTGATGCTGAGCTCTTTGGTCTGGAATATATCGTCTTTTGTCGTGATTGGCATCGGTTTGCATTGAATGACCCTTTGGGAGGAGGTGTACCCTATGCTGTCCATCGTGATATCCCGTTCTCTGTTGTTGAGCCTTCGGACTCGAGTGAATTGGAACTAATGTGTGTTGTTTTGGAGTTGCCGAATTAGAACGTACTTATTGCAAAAGTTCTTCAGCGACTTCGAACAATTACGATATTCTCGATTCTCTCATAGACACTCTCTCATGTGTCGTACGTCCTCACAATAAACTGTTGCTCTTCGGTTATATCATCTTGGAAATTATCCCTTATCATTTCTTTCATTAAGAAGGGCGAGTGATGTGGTCTTTTAAACCATAGACCCATTGCAGTTGTGTTGCATTGCGAAGAATTTTAAGGCATTAGTTTGCCATGTGCTTTCATTTTATAGCGAACCGGTTCTTGGTACTTTCCAGCACGTCGTTATGAAGGATAGGTCAACCATGACTAACCTTCTAGAATTCGCTAATTTTGGATTGGATTGGTGGATTGTATCTTCACTGATTTTAGTAAACCCTTTGATCGAATTAACCATAAAATTCTGACTCACAAGTTAGGTTCCCTGCTCATACTTATCATGTGATACCCAGCATCTATCCATCTATCCCTATCCAAGCGTACTTCTAATATATCCGGTGTGCCTCAAGGAAGCCATTTCCGTCTGATTTTATTTATTATTTACATCAAGGATGTATCTGTGTTCCTGAGAGGCTCTAAACTTCTCTGTTATGTTGACGATGTTTTATACACGACTGCGAAATATGAAATTCTGACTTAAACGGCTTTTACATCCCATCAATATTAGTAAATGCACTACTATGTCATCCACTCGTTGAAAAATTCACTTGATTTCAGCTACTTCTTGCATGGTTGTGTGCTTGAAAAACTTAATAAGACCAAAGAATTGCCAATCACATCGAATTTGTGTAACGTCTTTGGAGAAGAATGTCTGAGAGATTTGTGAGAATACCATGTATTATTTGTATTGCTTCTTTTTGTCAATATCCCAAGATTAGCAATACTTTTCTTGACTCTTTAATGCCAAAAACAAAATGATCTATTACAAAAAGTTTTGCAGGTACCATATCTCGATCATCTATTACGGTCAAGACCTAGAAAAAGTAATCAATTTTCGAGAGAAATTATACAGCTCTTTAAAAATAATCAAATCATTACCCTTCTAAAAATAGTTAAAAGTCTTCGCTGGAAAATTCGACATGGAGCAAAAATAGCAATACAGCAACCTACTTTTAAATGCTGGCAAATTAAAACGATCTTCGTACGAACACTCAACACTTTGCCGAAATTTTCTTCTTGTCTTCATCACTATTGATAGACTCATCAACAAACATCTTAAAATAGTTCAAAAACTTTCATCTCTTCAACTAACGAAAACTTCCAACTCAGTTCCACCGAATACCAAGCACCACGATTTTACCTACAAGTGATGGATCCTGTCCAAACTATCCAAACAGCCCGGCGTTTTCTCAAAACACGATCGTCTCGAAATTGTTTCCATTTCACTAGTTGCAGATCATCAGTTTCGCCCAAAGTAAGACTTGATCTTGTCGGCATTAGTGAGAACACACCGTAAGAACTCTTTCAGCCTAAATGCACATAAATACCATTTTGCAGTCGAACACATTAAGAAATAAAAAAAAAAAATCCGCCAACTCATTAATCAGCCCCAGGTGAGTCGCGCTATGAATTATCCAGCGAACAGAGAACATACAAATTTTACAGCAATGGGCGAAAGTACAATGGTTTCCTCGATCAGTGATCGATCATTTATCTTCCGTTCGTAGACGCTAGTCCACCTGGATTGATCGATGGGAGGAGGTCGAGCAAATATTCTCTGTGGGTGCAGGGCCTAAAAATGGTGCGAACTCGTCATTGCTACAAATTTGAGAAATTAACTGCTTCGCTTCGATATTTTCGCTGAATCACTGAATAAGGTGTAATTGCGGGCTGTGGCAGCGCAGAAGCGGAAGATGATCTTCTTCGGTTGTAAAAAAAAACTCAAAATGCGCGAAGACGATATGTATTGGCTGTTGCGTAACATTTATCGCTCTTAATGATAGGTACGCGCGCATTGCTACATGAGCAGTGATATGCACTTTTCAATACTGTATCTTTGAGTGCGAGAAATTTCACCGCTAATTATTATTAAGTTTTCTTACCCTACGTTTCGATTTTGTAAATTCAATAATGGTGGGTTTTGGGTCGTTATCTTGCGTAATTTGCAAGTCGCTTTTAGACAAATGACTGGCGAGATTTCTTTGTGCATGTAATTGCGTTTCAGTGGCTATTCGTATTCAATTAAGTGGATGAACAAACCAAGTTGAGACTTTATATAATTTACACATATGAGTTGCTACGCGGTCTTTACAAATTTTAAGTTTACTGACCCTTTTCTCTTTTTCTTTTCACGTAAGTGTCTCTTTCTAATTGAAATCTTGCAACAGTGGATCGCTTATGTGTGCCTTTGACTTCACTGCCGTAAGTCATGATAAAATATTTCGTAAAATTCTTTGTTAATTTGACAAGCTTAATATTACGCTACGGCACTTACCTCCGATTTGCAGTTAAATCCTCGAAGAGCGGGGACTTAGAAAAAAAAAATTCCAAAACTCAAAAGGCTTTGGATTGGAGTTCATGCGCGAACATGAACAGAAGGAGCCGTTGCGTTAGATGTGTGTATGTGTGCGTTTGTTCCGATGATACCCTGTGTTGTGGCAGAGCGAGACAAGACGGCACAGATGATTGACTGAAAGGTATCATGAGAATCCGTACCTACAGCAACATATGGACTAGGCAAATCGTCAGGCATAGGTGTCGATACAGCAACCGGGTCGTATGGTGACAAGGATACAAGACCAATATTTCAAACGTCCTTATCGCCGAAGACCTTAACCCGCAATTGTAAGAAGGAGCCTTCATCAGTTATTTAGTTATAAGACCAAACTGTACTAGTTGAAATATATAGAGATGTGGCTTGTTATTTTAAGTCAAAACTAGATCAACAAATGCTAATTAAAACTTAACAAGAAGTAATGTACTTTCCCTAATCTATTGCTCGATTTTTGAAGAAGCAAACACCTGGCGAAAGTTGTAAACACTGCGTAGGTCGGAAAGTATCTTCCACTCTAAAAGTGATCCTTTAACAAATAGTGACCTTGTGATCATAGAAATATTTTCTACTACTTTCTATTCAGAAAAGAACAGCACAAAACCTACAACCTAATTTGAATATCAAAAACCAAATTGGGACAAAATTTTTATTTAACATAAACCCACAACAGCCATTACTGGCACTTTATGTTACAATATATGTGTTCGATTCAAAACAGAGAAAATAGTGGAAAACATTTAAGCGCCCCTTTGTCCGGCGTGCACAAAGCTAAAGCCAAAGCCCGAAAAGTGGGCCACAACCTACTCCGAAAGCATCTTTTTTATCTAAAATCGAAAGATCTAGGCAAACCTTTATGGCCAATAAGTACATTTCCAAGCAATAAATTACCCTCCAACAATACGACGATTTGGAAAATTTACAAATCCGTCAAATTTACTGAAGTGGTCCATTAAGTTAATCCGAAAATATCGCTGTCGATCTGCCTAAGTTGGCAAAATGCTATAATGCCGAATGACAGCATTGTTCCCGTAAAACCTCTCGTAAATTATGCTTGGGCTCCAAAAAAGGTGTGATAACAGCAATTCACCGAAAACTTAATTTTGTTCAGTGAGGAAATCAAACTCAAGTCATCATCGGTCCATCATTAAATTATTGAAAATTGATTGAATGATCTTCATCGCGTCTACACCGCGTCTTCCACCTACCCGCCGCCGATTACTGATCCGAGATCGTTGATGGTGGAAATGAATGAAAGAAAGTTGGTCAACTTTGGGCTCGAGGTTTTTTTTATTTTTTTGATCGCCATTGCTGCTGCTGCTGCTGCTGGCGGTTATTACTGGGGTCATCGTGCCCAACGATGAGTGAGACTGAATTACCACCAATTCTCCCACAGCTGATTTGAACGGTTGCGATCATTCATTTGCTCGTTGAGCCGATCAGCAGTAATTGGCTGATGATTTTTTCATTGATAGGATAGACCTTCCGGAATGGTGGTCGGCAGCATAAATTGTGCCATGGATAATTCGGCGGCCTCGCGATCAATCCAAGAAGCCCTTTGCGATCATTTCACGAACGTTTTGTTTGCTGGTGCCAAATTGATCGTGACACGAGATCAAAAAGATATCATTCCCACTCAGATCAGTGGAATTTTATTTTGTGGATTGGACATGTGCCCGTTACAGAGAGTCAGTGAAAGTCCTTAGCAATACGTGATATTGGCCAGACTTATCGCTGCGGTCCGATCACCTGAAATCGTTGACATGTGAGACTTTGGGTCAGATAAATAAAAATCTTCTTGCAAATTCAATACCGAAAGGTATTCTAAGTGTTTTCGTCGTACGAAATCGTTCCGTACTTGCTTTTGTAGTTTTCGATTTTAGCGTGCGAAAAGCACATGGTGAGGTAATTCCAACGTCACCCATTCGACCTGCATGCTAAGAACGAGTACGAAAGTGACTTTCACTTTAATTGCCTCGCTATGGACAGAGCCTAATTGGAGATGAATGGAAGCATACATACATGATGGTCATTTGAAGTTATTTTCGGCGAGATCACTTGAGCTACTTAGAGACATTTGGACATAATATAGGTAACATTTCGCACTTGCACGGAGGTGGGCACGAAAAAAAATGGTTTTTCTTTTGACTAATTGGATGCGGATTGTTCGGATCGCAAAGAGGCTTAAATTCGAGAGATCCATAGAAGTGTTTTTGAGAAAGTTTTTTTTTTCAAGTGCGGAAAATTATGTCAAAAGTGTGATTAGTACTGTGAGAGCTGCAGATAGTTTTGGTATTTTGAAAGGTGCTGGACACTCTAATGAGGGGCTTTTGCTAATGGACATTGTTTAACAAAAAGGTTTCAAACGCGAAAAAAAAATCGGAAAACTAAACTATGTATGTCGGATGAAAAAGTTTAGAAAAAAAGAAAAGTTGTTATAAAATTGAAAGTGATTTGGGGACCTTACTAATACACGATATGTGAGGCAGTGTACCAGTAATGCAAGAAAGTAGTAGTTCCCCAAGAAATGTGATGGTAAATGCATTCGAGAGTTTGCAATAATTGGTCATCTTTTATAGGATGCCAACAATTTCGGAAGTAAATTATCTCCCGCTTAAAGAAAGTATCACTTCAGTAAAATACTTCCTTTTGACTATCTCTCTCTCTAGTTCCCGGGCGGGAGAAAAACTTCACCCGATTCGAGACAACGGTTGCAAGGGGATTTACAATTTAAAGTGGATTCCGAACCACTGTAATTTTCTCTGCAACCCCCATGGTATTTTTATCGTAATCCGTTGTCAGCAGAAAACAACCATGGGTCTCCGACGGTGGTATTCGAACCTGATACGTTCGGATTAGTAGGCCGACATGTTATCACTTACTTCACCGACGCCTATTTACTAAGATTTATCAATAGCTGATTATTTAACAGGAAAGTATGAAAACGTAACACTAAATGTAAGTCAATGAACTACGACGCGGTTACCTAATACATGGTCCAATCGTCTTCGTTGGCCAGAATAGCCCAGCACCTTCTGGGCATGCTTTCGACAAAGTTCTTGACGTATTCCAAGGTTAGAGCTCTCCTGTATTTTCTGGCCGAGCTGCTTCAACAAAGGGCATACGCGTCCTTCTGCAAGCATTGCAATCAGGCGATTATGATGGCCTATCCAATGATCCTGTAGATCCAGTGGGTGAAGAGACTGTTACTCAAAAGTTTCTCGTAGGAATTTCTCTATATAATCTACGACTAAAGAGAAAATATCTCACATTCCTTATTTCAATTCGGGCTTGCACAAAATAATGAGTCGAACGTTTGCGAATTATTACCATCTTATCTTGCCGGTACACCAGCGAATGTAAATATCTCCACTTTCTTTCGCAAAGAGAGGACCGTGTAGAAGACTAGCTTAGGCTAGAAGTAGAGTTACTTAACATTTGGCCGTTACTATCCGGCCGGTAGTTTCTTCTACGTAATTTTAGCATATTTTTAAATGAAATTTAGCTGCTCTAAGTGATTTTTCTAAATGTGAAATGGAAATTTAGCAAGATACACGAAGAGAAAATACCAGGAAAAATTACGGTTCCACTCACAGTAATCGTGTTGTAAGGAACATATTTTGGTAAAATTTAAGCACTATAAAGTTTACGATCTCTTCAGTAATTTTTAAGGTGCTCATATTTAGCACCGTGAAATTTACCGTGCGATTTAGGAAAGATTTACCGCCTAATACACAACGGTTCTCTACGGTAATGTTGTCAGCTCAGTAAAGATTGACTTGTTTGTGAAGAAGTTCCTCGAATTTTTGTTTAAAAATTACAGATTTTTTCTCTCCGTGTAGTTTTGCTATTTTTAAGGATTTAAAAATGACGTCGTTATCCTTTAAAATTTCACAAACTTTTCAAGAGCACTTTCTTTTTTAATCGATGTTTCTAAAAACTTTTTTGCTCCAAATTAGTCATCAAATGAAAGTTTCCTATCCCGTCAATGTTTACTCCACTAAATTATGGTCTCCATAAAAGGTAAACCGCAAACGTTTCAATAAAACCAACGTCAACTAATATTAAAAGCAAAATCTTGCACTCTCTTTGCAAGGAATGAAGACGGTCTGCCTCCATAAACATACGCTGCACCTGTACCACCGAGAAAGTTGACACCTAGTTTAGCTCACCTCTTAAACTTTAGAGGTAAATAACCCAAACAAAAAGAAGTTATAAAATAAATAAATAAACGAACATACAAAAGAAGCCTCCTCATCCGCGTTTCATCATAATTCCAATCCTCTCTTCAGGGTAACACGTGCATTCGCTAGAGTTGATCAACAACTTTCCATCATGTCGTCAAGTGAAATCTCTGGAAGTCTTGCATTGTTGAGGTCCATCGCCTTGGCTAAATCTTAAAGAGGCTGATGGCGATCACAACCAAGCTCAGGCTTACTGGCTAGGCTAAGGTTAAGGTTGAGGAAAAACGTGCCGAAAACCTGCGATGCAATCGCAAATACAGCTTCAGGTGCCTTGAATAAATAGCGTCAGACGCATAGAGTTAGTATGTACTAAGTAGGAAAGAAAGCTATCGACACCATCTAGTATTTAGGTAAATTATGTTGCAGGCGTTAGGTGGTTAAAAACAGGCCTTAAAGATTGTATGGGAGCCTAACCAGTCAAATGAGTACTTCAAAAATAGCTATTTCATATGCAAAAATGTTATGCGTGGGCCTGTCGTAGACTTGTCTTTGGTTGATTTTGATTGGGTCATTTGCATATGGCTTTGTACAATGTCGGAACCACCATGAAAGAGTTCTCTGAGATCAAGATTCGCGATAAGTCTATAAATTTCGTGGGATGACAAGTCGCCTCTGAGCTTAATAAAGCGAATTCCTTTTGCGAGGAGAAGCTTGCTGGACCGGATGGTGGGTGATAAATTTAACGATACTAAGGTGCTGGTGGTGTCGGTTAGGACAAATATAAATGTTTATTGTTAACTTAAAAAAAAAATTCGCGATGAGTCTAGCGGAAAGCTATTAAATTGTTATATGATTTCAACGTAATTTGTCGGACTGTTACTAAGTGTTTGGTAACATAGTGAAGGAAAATGTCGTACTTCCTATTACGATTCAATAATGAGATTGAAAATCATGAATTAATAGCCCTTCGAGCAAAATCAAAAACTCAGTTGTGCCTAGTTTCAACCAAAGCGGTTAAGACGGTAATTTTGTTATTGATTGGTTAAATCTCTAGGGCCGACAGACTCCCATGCAACACTTTCATACAAAAATCATTAGAGACATGGAGAAGCGGTAACAAAGAACTTAAAAACAATTAAACAAAGAAACAAGGCCTACTTTAGGGATCAGTTCTGGCCCCCTCTTTTATTTTCTAAAGATGTTAAACAAAATGATCAGAATTACACTGATACTAGGCCATTTGTCCAATGCAATCGAAACCGTAGTGTTAGGTCCAGAGACACCAGTACCATCACCGTGTTCCATTTTTGCGTCATCAGTGAACCACTTGAGGGTACTATGATCTAGACTTGGACCAGCGCCGTGCTAGTGCGCCCGCTCAAGAAGGAGAATCCTCAATATTTTGCCGAAGATTAGTTCCTTAGCCGTGTGGTCCGTTACGGTGCACACATATATGACAGGAATGCGCTGAAGAATGCCCACGTGTCCCTTGTCACCAACCGGCATATGAGGTGCGAGCTGCACCCTCAGGGCAATAATTGTAACCAATTTTATGATAGAGATGTGCATGGGAGAGGGTCCAATTACCAATTAGGTTCTAAGTGCTTCTGTTATAGAGAGGCAGACAAACCGCTTTAGCTTGTTGCATTTAGCGACTGTTGTTGAACTTATGGCCACCAGACCAATCTGTTTGACAATCACTACATATAACCGGAAAATCATCTTCGGAGTGAGGCCCCAAGTCCTTCCGAAGAGCCCATAGGGCTCATGTAGACCTATTATACTTTAGATGTGGATCCATATCTGGTATTTCCGAGATCACCATCCATATCAGTAAAAGCACACAAAGCTATTTCTTTATGGTAAAGGGCTATATAGCCCCAATGGAGGGACTGGGAAGAAAGCGAAATAGACGCCAGACCAAGCTTGAGGCCTCACGGCTCAATCGGGCACGAGGGGAACTGAGTCTGGTCCTATTTTTGACGCAGGGAAATGCACCTGTAATGGGTATTCCAGGGTTTCGGTGCAGGTGTCCTTCTGATTCCTAAGAAGCCCTACTGTAAATTTTTCAGAGCAGTTGTTTCGCTCTCTCTATGGTTCTTTTAACCTTTTGTGGGCCATAGGGCGTCTACTAAACCGACTCTCTGATCCGCTTTTGCGCAGACGCCTTTAACGGTTGTTAATGATGCACCATAGATATCGATTGACTAAAGTTTGTAAGTGATATTGTTTGTTTGTTATTCGATGCTCACTCAGTTCGCTTGACAACACTCACGGTTTCCGTCTATACAGTTTGCATGCAACCACTCATATTCAGCTTAGCTGGCTAAAAAATGGGATCAGTACACCCGCCACATATGCAAATGACTCATTTTGGAGACGGAGTTGGATCAATACTTTGAGCGGCAAGACCAACATGCCATGGGTCCCGGGTTCGAGACCAGATGACCCCGTGAGCTTTTATTAAGAAATTAAAATAGTCCACTCCGTCTCTGGGCTGTTTTCGAGCTCGCAGCAATACAAAAACAAGACTCAAGTTTCCTCACTTCCCTTAACCTAATTCCCTCCCATTCCATGCTAACGCATCAAAGGGTTGTCCCCTAGGATTTGGCCACATCGTATAAAAAAAAAAGTCCCGAATTTGTAGCGCTCGTAGTAGTCATACTCATGGGCAGGTTATTAGATTGATTGATTGGTGAATCATATACCACGTTGTTGTTCTTCAAGATAAATTTCATGTTGTCTCCTGGATTGTATTAAAAATCGCTTAATGTTGCGAAAATATTAAAAATGTTAAAAAGATCATATCGCAGCTAACTTAACTAACTACTACTAGACGGCAGCCCTTATAATTTATATCAACCGCAATCATATGTCTAGAAAGTATGTTAATTTGGCGACAACTGGTGCAGTCAAGATTACCACAACTTGTTCAATATTGAACTTCCGTAAGTGTGTTAACCTCAAACTGTCGTTCAAAATGTCCTCAAAAAAAAAATTGCAACAATTTAAATGCGTGCAAATTTGGATTATGGACTGACATCGACATGTAGTTGGTAAAAGTAAAACCATAATTCCGACATCCGGCGAAGTGCTTCGTTTCAGAAGAACTCGTGTCGAAAACATTTTAAATTTAATAAATCCGAAAAACAAAAGAAATTCAAGCTCATCATGTAAAAACATTTCGTGCAATTGACCTAACGACAATGTACTCGGACACGAGAAGACCTTACGGCAAAAATCAGCTGAAATTTAAACATTACTCTGAAAGTTGAACAAATTATAGGTTATGTCGGGGGCAGGTATGGCTTTATGGAATTGTCTACCGCGTTAAAAACGTGCTTCAAGTGAAAACAAAGAGAAATCACCTGTGTCCGCCCAGAATTCAGGCTTAAGTACAAATCTTGTGGATATTAATCTGGTCAATGTGCTCTGGCCATTACAAATGAAAATCCACCCAAAGCCCGAGGAGGATCACAGTAAACCACTATAACCTCAGCAAGTTTGGGCACCAATTTTTTCGCCGACATTTTGGCGTTTTAATTGGAATAATTGCGGGTCTTTAAGACCCAACCTTACTTTCCAGGGATTCCAAGCTTGAGAAATTGGCCGCGTTCGGTGAATCATGACCATAAGTGCGTGCATTCGCTGAGGTAATCGACCCTTACGTGACAGCAAAGAAAGTTGTTTCGATTTCAATTGAAAGAAATTTTTTTTCGTCTTAATTGACCGGGAGACACGAGCAAAAATTAGTCATATGCGTCTCTAGACGGACGGAATGATATCAGAGCAGTGGCAGCGATCCATTCAACCAGTTTCCTTCCAGTTGTTGAGTTGGTCACCGCTGTCAAATGCCGCTGCCGATGCAATACCAATTATTGAATGCACGGCATGGCCCGAACACGATAAAAAATAAAAGCGAAAACCGTAAACAGCTTCGGTGTGCTGTAAAGGCATAAAAAAGGTTGACATTAAACCGGTTAAACAGTAATTGCCCCGCGTCGTGACTTCATTGACATTTCAATGTTGGACCGGCGATGTTGTCTCTTCACTTTCTGACTGGAGATGGCCTAAGAAGACTTACTGAGCTACTCAGCCAGCATCATCAACGGTAACAACAGCAGTAGCAGCAGCAGCGTCAGTTTCTGGGATCTCACCTGGGAAATGCGGCTGCACCTTTTTGAGATTGGGGCAACTACCATGGGTTTGCCAATAGCCGAACATCAGCAATCCAGCATCAGCAGTAGCGATTCATTCTATTCACATTGCTGCTGTTGCCATTTGCTACTTAAACCGCAATCAGTAAAAGTTACGCCAAATTGTCTGCCATTTTTGACTTTGTTGTTAAAATTTATCCTTCCGCAATTCGCGGACCATAGTAGTCAACTTTGCGGACCATAGTAGTTAACTTCTTTTCTTGTTTTCCTTGCATGTCTAGCCAATTGAGGGACCCGTAAGTATTGCAATTGTCAGCGATTTGTTCGGTTTGTTGTTCAATGCTCACTCAGTTCGCCTGACAACACTCACGGTTTCCGTCTATACATTTTGCATGCAACCACTCATATTCAGCTTACCTGGCTAAAAAATGGGATCAGTACACCCGCCACATATGCAAATGACTCATTAAGTCCCGAATTTGTAGCGCGCTCGTAGTAGTCATACTCATGCGCAGGTTATTAGCAGCCCAATCAAATCATTTGCTTCAGCTTTAGTTGCAATTGCTTTTAGCGTTCCATATCTATGCTCTTTGCATAAATTAACGATTTCTTTTTAGTTTTCTAGACGGAAGTGCAGTCGCCCTGTTCACAACATGCTTGCCGCCAAGGAAACCCAAATGTTAAGTGGCGGGTACTATAGTAAGTGGTATTGCCAATTAATAGATCGAGTTTTATTAATAAACGCTAGAGACGCAAAATTTATGGGACCGGTAAAATGCCATCGAGAAAAACGCTATGTATGTCGGCTCGACTCGATCTTTCAAAATAATTTATGTCGGCTCTAATTACGTTTATCAGTCTATGGCACCAAGCGGAGTCGTGTTGAGCCCGATGAAAATTACGAAGCAACATTTTCGCCAAGATACTGAGTTTGTAGTCTGACCATGACGACAAAACTGTTTAAGGAAAGTGTCTATTAGTTTGCTATAAATTTTTCAATTACACAATAGTCTGGTTCTGGATGCTGTTCGATCGATGACATTAGCTGTATCTGTTACCTGAACGCGGCAGAGCGCGGTATTGAAAACTTCCATAAATTCTATTACAAGGTTACTAGCCGGCTTGAAAGCGATTTTGATTATCCGTTGTAGAATTTGTATTGTATATTATGACAGTAATATTCGGCGGATGTACACCGTCTCCTTATTGGCGAAAAATAGTTGCATAATTTTTCCCAATGATTTTCAAATATCTTGGCTTGGCAATATTTACAGAATATCACTAATAGATGGAGTAGACAGCGTAGTCAGCTGTTTCCGAATACTAAGCACTGATATTCTAGCGCTCTTTGAAATTTTGATTTTTTGCCGTTTATGTGTTTTCTAGTTCTTCTTGCAGTATAAGAACTTTACCTGGTTCGATGACAAAGATTGCAAGGGAACCCAAGGCCTAAGGTAGATTCCGAACCAACAGATCCTCCTGGCATTGTAGCAGCCACCCGTTTCAACACCCTCTGGCGATGCAAAGGCTATTTTTAGATGCTTGTACCTTATCTGGATGCTACCTTATCTGGACAAAAACTTCACAGTGGCAGCGGATATGCTCTGCTGTTCCGTCCTCTGCAATACAAAAGCGACATGTTTTGCCCGCAACTTTGCCCTATCTTCTTCAGATGACACCTCAGAGTGAGTGTCAGGAATTCTTTTGTCCTCTGTTGCAATTCACAAGACCCTGGGTAGTTAGTAAACCTTTCCGGTTGTTTTAGTTCTGAGAAACTTGCCTAGTATATTTGTTTGCTCCTGTTTTCCCGGGTCTTCATTTGTCGTACGACCTGGCCTTTTGAGTAATCACAGGATTTGCCGCCTTTTCTGGCCAGTCCGCCCGCAATCTATTTTCCTTCAGTACCTTCGTGGTCCGGCTATGCTAGAGTAATCCTGTTGGTGTTTGTCAGCTCTTTGAGTAGATTGAGACAGGCCAAGGTCAGCCTAGATTCGTGGGTACATGTCCTCAGTGCTTTATTCTATTTTATAATCTTGCGGCATCGCTTGCGATCACCATGCCGTAGATGCAGGTTTGCGCTTCGGCTTGCCTATGAGTTTTTCATTTACCATTGCGATAAAATAAAAGATTCACTCCTTCTCTCTCAGTTTTTTATGATGTAGCCAAAGCCCAGGGAAACAGCCTATGATGCGTTAGTATGGCTTCGGCCGGAAGGAATTAAGCTATTGGGAATGATGGAACTTGAACGTCGGCGAATGAACGGCGAGCTAGCCAACAGCCCAGCGAGGACTGGAACCTTTCGACAACAGCCATGCTAACATCATAGGGTTGTCCCCTGGGCTTTGGCTACATAAAAAAAAAGTAAAGAAAAAAAAACTTTCTTGTCCAGTTGGGTTATTAGCTTTTAGGAGACACGTCCTATGTGGCCTAATCGCACTAAGAGCTGTGTCTTTCCTTACACGCAAGTTTAGGGGCGAGGAGATTTAGACGCACTTCTAAGGCTGACGACATGCAATTCTCTGCAGACGTTGTAGTATCGTGTGTGCTGTCCTTTTTGCCATTATTGGCCACCATTACAGTGGTGCGTATGTGACCAGGGGTCTTATAATCACCTGATAGGGCCAGAAGACCATTTTGCGTTGGTTGGCATCAATTTTGGACTATATCAAGGGTCGCTTGTATTCATTCACAGATTGTCCGATTATGCTTACCCTTGATTATGTTGACCAAGTCATCTGCATATCCTTTCAATGCCAACATTTGTTAGCTTAGTTACGAGGTCTTCAATTACAAGACAGGACCAACCTTCGTGGTCTTAACAGTGATTAACTCTGATGACGATGCATGTATTTTGTATATATTGAAGGCAAACTCATAGGAGAGATAGTCCAAAATCTGGTCCCCTGCACGTCCAGACAATTCCAGGAAAAATCGCGGTTCCACTTACTATAATTGTGTTGCAAGAAACACATATATAACTATAAAATTTACGATCCTTCCAGTAATTTTTAATGTGTTCATAGGCAATACTTACGGAACAACAACGTAAAATTTACCGGACTCCTAAAATTCACTGTGCGATTTAGAAAAAAATTTACCGCTTAATTAGTACATAATTTTTCACTGCAAAATTGTCGGTTGTCCACGGTAATTTTCTTGAAATTTTATCTCTGTGGAGATGAATTATTTAAAGGGAAGATTGCTTAGTGGTGATGACGTCTGAGTGTCTGCTGAGTACTAGGGTTCAAATCCCAGACTGTGTACATTTTTCTTTTCGTTTTTTATTTGCTTGAATTTAATTACTTTTAAGTTATTTGAATATTCTTTGAAACAAAACAACGCCCAACACAAGAACTTATATCGCTCTACACACTCCAAGTCGAATTGGGATGGATCATAAAATTTCGAGAATCCTTTCTTTACAGTGCTGTTCCGTTAAAAATGGGAGAAGCTGACACGATTATGGGTAGAACCGTAATTTTTACCAGAATTCTTGAATAAAAATGTCGGAACTATATGTAATAATTTTCAGTATTTTCCAGATTTCACTTTTCTTGAGTACTAACATTGCATTAAGTTAAGGTTGTCGAAGTCCTATTAAATATCTACTAATAACTTATTTTACATTTATTCGAAAGCAGTAAAACATGTCTTCCTTAACTTGTGCAATTTCCATAAACAACACAAATTATCAAACAATTTTCTCTTCAACCAGTTCACATGCAAGCAATTTCTGATCTTTAAAACCATTAAGGAACCCATACAACATTAGCAGCGAATGTAATTTTCCTTGCTTCATTGAAATACCTCTCAATAATTTTTCAGGTATGAATCATGCTAATATTACACTGCACATCAACACCATTTTGCTACCCACTTCCGTTAGAAATTCTAGCGATAATCATTACTAATTGCCGGCCTGGCCGCGAAATATTGAGCACATTCTAATAAAACTGTTATTTATTTCAGGCATCACGTAAGGTTTCGAAGTGTGGTTACCTGTTCGTTGCACCTGACTGGGATTTCAATAATCCGCTCTATAGAACAAAGGTAAGTAACAAATGCTTATTTCCACTCCTAGCTCTCCTAATGAGTGTCTATTTATGTACATTTGCAACACTACTAAGTTATGCAGTTTGAAGTTTTAGCATGCTAAGCCCAAACCAAAAACACTTCTATGCTCTTCTGGGACGTCTCCTTGAGACACCGATCTGCATTTTGCGCGTATGGTTCGGTTTCAGCCGCTCGAAATGGATTTTCAGTGTTGGCCAAGAGCAGAGGAACAAGACTTTAATGCTAATGTGATTTGGACGGTTTCGTCATGATCCGATTATGCAAAATTAGCAAAAATTATGAGTTATGTAGTGTTATGGAATTCAACAAGCAGGCAATCCACACCCACCACAGCGCTGAGTGATACTGGGTCGGACAGACGACCTGCCAAAGCATAGCATTCCATTTCTACACGGCACAAGGTATGCGAACCCGAAGATGAATCTTGAGACTCCGGTGTCAGTTCATGTTTGTGCTTAGATTACTCTGGCAAATGTCTGAACATCTGACGGGCTTGCCCTACATTATGACTTGAAATTGGCGACTTAATTCGAGCTCGTCATGCGGAAATCTAAATAGCAAAATTTGAATTGTTCTGGTCGTTTTGTGATCTTGGGCTGGGAAGACATCAATTTTCTTTTATGTGCCTTTAATGCCAATGAAACTCAGGTTTCATTGAGCATTTCATTTATTTTTTATTTATTTTTTTGTGTGTGTTGTTTTTTCTTCTTAAGGTTGGCATTCCACGGGATTATGATGGAGTAGGAAGTGTTGTTGTGATAGACAAGGTATTTTTGTTACATAAGATTGTCGATGTGGCGAGAAGGTGGTTTTGTTGTTGCCTGTAGTTACTTATTTATAGTAATGTGGTCAAATTAGTTTGAATTAGGAATTTCTACCGCATTGTTTGGGGGATATTGTTTTTGATGTTTTGCATGTCAAATTAGCTCCTTAATTCTGAAGTAGATCAATCTACAGCTCAGCAGTATATCAATTACTTTCCAAGGAAAAATACTTAATAGGTGGCTAATGAATGCTGAGTTCTGATCATGAAATGTAACTCATAACTTTTTAAGCAAGTCATTTCCGTCAATTTTCTTTTAACTGTTAAAATACGTCCATACATTAACAGGAAATTGAGTTAAATTCTCGTTTTCTTTAACTATTAATTTCTCCGCATAATCATTTTTCACCATGCACCAATCGATGAAACCTCAAGTGATAAATTTACCTAACCACGTGCGGTTAACTTAAGGTTTTCCATATTCCGTTTCTTATGTTTATTTAAATGAAATTTCTGTTGACTTTAGTACTGTAACGCAAGAGGAACTATCTACACTTCTCCCTGCATCACGATAGCTGCTAGAGCCAGAGATCTTTAGGTAAATAGCTTTCTTGCTGCAATCGTGATAAAACCAATCACGATCTCATCGGAGAAGGTCTTTCGCGATAAGCCAATCCGGCTGACAGCTTAATAAGGCAATTTGCATGACTCGATCATAATTTCACTAAAAACACCTCATTGCACTTAAATGGCCAATCCAGAAAACCTGAAAGCTGAGGAGACTATTTTGTCCCAGTGCATCCCGGAAGTACAAAGGATAAACATAACTTGGTAATAAAACTATCGCATCGTCAATGACCGCGACTCGCGATATATAGTGTCTTTCTCATATAAAATGCTTTTTGCGGGTGCAGGGAATGAGGATGGAAGAGAAAGGCAACCACTTTTGTTGGCTCGTTCGCAAGGTCTTGATGATATTTTTCAATATTTATTAACGAAGAAGTTTGTCTAGGAGAGCCTTAAGGCTCTTAAACTTGAATAAATTCACTGGAGATATGGTCATCAGTAAGAAGTGCAGAATCTAACCAATTTCGAGCCTACCTACGATGTGGAAGTAAATGCCATGCCGCCGTAGAGAAGTAACACTAGCCAAATAGAGACCTATTTCCTTATTCCCGTGCAAACCGAAAGATATTTTAAAGTAAGCGGCGCGCGCGCACACCTAAGTACCAACGCAAACATATCGTAACGCAATATGAGTTTGAGGAAAAGTAATCATCACCGAGTGCATGCAGGGAGCGGTTCGCGATTGCCAATTTGAAGAGTAGAAGAAATAATCGTGGCGGTCAGTAACCCCATCTGCGGTCACACTTTCTTATGTACATACACACAATTCCTCGCAGTTCTGATGACGGGCATTGATGGAATCTGTAATTTCCGCGTTTATCATGCAAACACTTCATCCAGATGTGCGCGCATCTCAAAGATGACGAAAGTCTTTAAGGCGCATTCGAAAGTGCGCAAGTCATTTGATCACTGCCAGATCCGTTCTTCGGTTGCATCAGTTGCATCTTGCGTCAATTCGTTTGCCATGCCACTGCCTAAATGACAGTCTTCAGTCAAAGAGAAATTGCTACCATCAGGACGCTAGATGGTGAGTAATAGCACAATATTATTGCACCAGTAGTACGCATGCCCGGCGGACTAATTTCACCCCATAGTCAATATCCCCGAGTATTGGTCAGCTTTAATGTACAAGTGGAGAGTTGATTATTCGTACCTGAACGCCAGGTTGAAGCTAACGCAATTACTGGTAATTGGAGTCCAATACACTTTGGCCAGCTATCGCGACTACATACGCTATCCGGCGAATTGCGTTTTCTCGGAGGCATTTTCTGTCGCAACTGGTGCATGCTAGTACGCGGCTGAATAATTGAGCGATTAGACATCGCACCATCACCATATTATTCAGGTGAAAGTTTTTCTCCTTCCAGAGTACACGAAAATACCTGAGCAATAGCAGAAATTGATTTACTTCTGAATGGTGGATTGCACGCATAAATTAGATAATCGATTGCATTGGATGCAGTAGTACTTTTCTACTCTTCAGAGGTTTAATTAAGTTGGATTAGATTCGTTTTGTAGGTATCGGGGAAATTGTGGATCTGCTGCAATATTTTACTTCATGTGTGTAATCTGTTGGAATCGCCTATCATCAAGATTGATCGCAATTTGTTTTACATAACCTAACAGCATGTTTTAGTTAAAAATTCGCATAGATTTTTTCGCGTTGTTTTTTAAACGAATTGCTTGAGTATGATGGGATATACATTACTGCAACTACCAGTTTTGTCCACTTTACTTAGCTTATTGTCCAAAATTCCAACTTTCCTTTTTTCGAGTAAGCAAGTACATTGTTAGGTTTGCAAAAATGCATTCACGAGGTAGCGATTGTTGTTCCACGCGTGTTATACAAGTGACGCACGCATACAGGCAATATCAAAAAGGTCAGAAACTCGTGCATCGATTATTGGAAGATATAGATAATGTAGTATAAGCTGTGAGATAAGCGATCGGGAGGAAGTTATCAGATCCACCATGTAGAATTCATAAAATGGATGACTTCTTCAATTTTCTTCCCCCCCCCCCCCCCCCCCCCCTGAGTTTCCTCCCCAATTCACTGAAACAAAGTCTGCCGAATGCCCAAAATCTTACCCTGAGCAATGTCGCAGAGGAAGTGAAAAAGAATCTCTTGCTCCCATAATATTTGCAGGTACGAAAATGTGCCTGATTGCCCAGTGATCCGTGCACACCGCCGCCAACTTGACGATGTCCCTTCGGGTCCATGTTAGAAATTCTTTCGATCTATTTGTGTCAAAGCTTGGCCAGGAGGGTAAGGATTTATCCTAGATATGGCGTTAAGGCTGGAGTCTGCCGTTGATTGAGAGTGCGAGAATATATTTCTTTTAACGGAATTGTCTCTCCGTGTACCACACTGGTGAAGCACCTTGTTGGCTTTCCAGGTAATTTTCGAATCGAGGAATGCACGAAGATCATTTAAACTTAGCAGCTAAAAGTCTAAATGGGCTAAGGTCTATATCTTTCCTTTTCTTTGCAAAGATTATTAGATCTGACTTGTACGCATTTATGGACTCGTCCTATTCTACACGCCACTGCTCTGCAATTCGGAGAGAACTCCTCATAATATCCGTTGTTGCGATTTCCCTTTATAAGAACTGTTCTTCTTCCTTGGTTTCTGTTCTTTGTTATTTATTTAATTTATCTATTTCTTGTGGAGTCTTTCCAAAATCTTGGAAATCATCTCTTATTATCCCTCTTCACAAGAAAGGCATGAGGTGTGATATTTCCAATTACAGACCCATTGCAAACTTGTGTTGTATTGCTAAGATTTTTGAGGCATTAGTTTGTGATACACTATACTTTCATTGCAAACCTTTTCTTGGAACTTTCCAGCATGGCTTTATGAAAGGTAGGTCTACTGCGACTAACCTACTGGAATTCTGAAATTTCTGCTTATCCAAAATTGAGGCTGGAAAGCAAGTGGATTGTATCTTTACAGATTTTAGCAAGACATTCGACAGAATAAGCCACCAAATTTTGATTCACAAGTTGACGACCCTCGGGTTTCCTTCATTGTTTGTAGACTGGGTTCGTTCTTACCTACTAAATCGGACTCAGCGTGTGTCCTTTCGTGGATCACTATCCAAGTTTATTTTTAATTCCTCTGGCGTACCTCAGGGAAGTCACCTAGGCCCGATTTTATTTATTATATACATCAATGATGTATCTTTATTCTTGAAATACTCAAAAATTCTTTGTTATGCTGACAACGCCAAAATTTGCCGTGTTGTGTCCTCTATTCGAGACTGTGAACTTTTAAATTCTGACTTAGACGCTTTCTATGTACAACTGGTGTTCTGATAACTATCTTCCCCTCAATATTAGTAAGTGTACGTCTATGTCTTTTAATCGTAGAAAGAATCCTCTCGACTTTAACTACACCATGCATGACTGTGTTCTGGAAAAAATTAATAGGACCAAGGACTTGGGTGTCTGGTTGAACAGTCGTTTTCCTTTTGACGATCACATTGATGAGATAGTTAGTAAGGCTAATTCTACATTGGGTTTTATAAAAAGATGGGCAAAGGAATTTGACGACCCTTATATCATCAGGCTTCTCTACTGCACCTTTGTTAGGCCTATTCTGGAGTATGCTACTTGTGTTTGGTTACCATTTTATCGTGACTCAATTGACCGGGGGTAGAGGCAGTCCAGCGCCGTTTTATTCGCTTTGCACTTCGTGGGCTTCCTTGGAGTGACCCTCTTATCCTGCCCCCGTACTCAGATAGGCTTAAGCTCATAAAACTTGGCTCTCTTGAATTCAGACGCAACATCTCTAGAACTGTTTTCGCTTTTGAATGTCTTCAAGGTAATGTTGACTCTCCAGTCTTGTTGTCTTCTTTTAATATATCGATTCCGAGTCGCTCCTTGAGAAATCGAGATTTTCTTAAAATTCCACAGCATCGCACAAATTACGGTTTTCACGAGCCCGTCACGTCAATGTCTCGGTTTTTTAATTCGCATTTTAACAACATTGATTTTAATCTGTCGAAAAATTCTGTGAAGGCCAAACTTTCCTAACTACTCTGTTATTATTTTGTAATTATTATGTACTTTTGATTATTTTTATATTTTTCTAGTTATTGTTTTAAATTAATTATTTTCTAGTTATTTATATTAATTATTGATTATTGTATTTATTTTGATTCTTATTTTATTTTGTGACTGTTTTTATATTTACATGTTAAGTAATCAGCTCGTTGATGAATCTTAAATAAATAAATGAACTTTTCCTTTACTATAATTGCTATGTCGTCACTGGAACTACAGATTGGTGTTGCCTTAGGAGCTTAAGACGATGGACTTAAAAGTAGTTGTTCGAAACTCATGAACTTGTACGTTACAACCATGATATATCGTATCCGTGTAATGGTTGTGCAACGAATAACGAACTTAACTTCACCATTTAGCAAAATGCATAACTCTCCAAAGTTGTTTGACCCCTAGAAACAACTTTCTTGTTGCCTAATAACAATGTAGTTAAGTAATCGAGTTGTATAATTCTGTATGTCGCGGCGTCAAATAGGTAAAATAAAATCTTTGCACACCTGTACTCACAGAAAAAAAAACTGCGACTGTGCAACAGAAATGTCAAATAATTCAAAATTTTCGAGCCATAAATATTTGAGACCTGCTGCTAAGAAAAACTAAAACAAAACAAAATTAATGAAAAACAACAGAAACGCAAAACGAAACCCACCAAGTTGCACTAAATTTCGTAGTAAAATCTGTCACCTTGGCAAGGTAGTCAAGTCGTGCCACCTGAGAATGGAGCGATATCAGAAATTGCGACAGAATTTTCCATGTCACCGTCCACATATGCATCACTCTCGCGGCAACATTTGGTTGTACTTGGGGGCACTTTTGCATCGAATTGCATTTCGTTTGGCGATTTTTTTCTGCTTTTTGTTTTTCTTACCTGTTTCGATAGCTGTCCGTTTCCAGCACTTTTCTGTCAGCACTTGCAGATTTTTCGTTTTATTAATACGACAAGCGCTGAATTCTCAAACAAATCACGAAATGCGTTCTCAGACGTCGTTGCAGGTCGACAGCCTACAGGTAAACAGCGAATGTCTGTGATACATAAAAAAGACGAAGATTTCGTGTTGTGATTTCGACGCGAAGAAGGTGGAAGAAGGTGACTTATGGGTAGCACTGCAGCAATCGGGTTACCTCTGACTACTCGACAAAATGGTTAAGAATATTACTTGGGGTCTCTTTGAAGTTCGAAAATATCGCTATGTGTTGTAACGGATTATGTCATCCAGGCACATCCAAGTTGCATTTGTTGTATATTATTTTGCGGTTTGTATGCTTCGTGAATCTTCCTTGACTCAGATTATTACTAGCTGTCACCGGCAGCTTTAAACTACAGGTGAATTACACGCTTCCGTGTTGCACGTAACATTGCGTTTCTGGACAATCAATAAATTGCTTGGGATCATCAATAAGTCACTCCGTCAATCCATCATCTCAGCATAAGGTTGACAATTAGATAAAGCCCACATCTGATGCATACTTTGTCTTTGAAGCAATTTATGATGTCGTTTCAATGCACTCCTTTGTGAACAACAAGAAAAATCACAACCGAAGGAAAGAGCTGATAAACCACCAACCTCTCTCGAGACGCGTAAATCATTCAATTCTGCGGTATTTCATGACATGAGGAATAATTCAGCTTACAAACACAAATTGATTGCCTTCATTTAGCATGAAATTAACAATTCTAGATCACTTGACCTAGCCTGGCAGCCCAGGCCTGCTCAATTAATGTACGGCTCTGAATGACTTCGACATTATTTATGGGTTTTGTAGGTGACACATGAACGCAATGCTATTAAAATGCAACAAATACGGCATTTTTCAAAAACTCTTTTGAAATCTTGCCTTCGTTTTTTCAGTTGTTACTGTATTAATTTGAAAAATTTAAGTTTTTGTTTCTCTCATTTGCAATATTTATCTGGAAAGTAGGTCTCCGGATTGGTAATCATTTTTGCTGCTGCATTTGTGCAAAATGGGCGTGAAATGCGGGCTAGGCGTACGGGATGTAGTAAAGAGGGTATACTGCAAAATAAAGCTTAGAAGAGTTTTTTTATGGTTGCTATAAATTTCAACACGTTAACGCATCAAAACACGAAATGAAAAGATCTAGGAATGTAGAACTCCAAGCATAGAGAGTTTTGATTGCTTTATATTCTGACGATCGTCTGTCTAAAGCTCTCATATAAAGGGTCCTTCGATCAGTATTTATTTACACCTTTGATATGCATATAAGCCACTAGAACACTCTGTTACATTAACGCTAGATCAGCTAATGCTCCTGAAGGACATCTCTCTCATTCTGTTGGTATCCAGCCGATGAGCTCCCAACAGATGGAATTTTCAATTTGCTAGAGTAGGGCATTGGCATACAATGTGAGCCTAGGTTCACTATACGTTCAGCTACCATCCTATCCATTGTATGTGTCCCCTGTTACCTGATTTTCTGACCCTTGAGGTTTCCCGGAAACTGAATATTCACCAGGATATCTTAGTCTCGACCGATGTCCCAACATGTTTCCCGTCCTGTGACGAACGAGCCCAATACTAAAGACCGGGTCATCAGAGATCAGATCTTAAGTCGACAGACATCATAAATTGTCTTAGTATGCGAACAGAAAGCCCGCCACGCCTCTCTTTCCTTCCGATGTAACGTCTTTTATATTACTGTCTTCAAAGCGGACAATGGGTTAGAAGAAAACTTCTTTTTCGCTTCACAGCGACTCAGTCCAGAGTTCCAAATGGATTGCAATTCGCTGTAAAATACACTATTCCACCAGGTACCGCTCAGATTCAACTTTGATCTGAGTTACTCGTTTCCGCTTGAGGATTTAATGGTTTACTTGGGTAAACTTACCGTTCTCCTATATGATACCCTAATTCTACGCGGAGTGACCTCTGTCGTACTGGAAAGATTTCCCCGAATAGAATAATTTCGGGTTGCGGAGGTATGTTGACAATACCACTCAGTCTATTCAGGGCTCGCTTGGCAACCGAGCTTTGTCGGACGAGTTCGTAGTGCAATACGTATTTCTCTACTGGAAAATTGGTTGGTGCATATCAGAGTAACCGAATGCCAGATATTAGGTTCCATTACTTATCATTGCATTAATTTTGAAGCCATCTTCTTCTAAGATATTATGTTTGATATCAGTGGAAATTTGTTTGGTTTCGGGGGGGGGGGGGGGGGGGGGGGGGGGGAATTGGTAGCTACTATACGGAATTGAATACTTTTGCGCAGAGTCTGTCTTTACCCTGTGACCCATTGGGGATTTAAAAGGGTGATAAGATAAATATTCATGGCAGGTCCCTTAGTAACAATTTTTTCTGACAAGCCTTTCTTTCATCAAGTATGCCGCCCAATTGAAATAAATTTCGAATTTTACCTCACCTCACCAATGACTGCATCCTAGTGCCAAAATGATATTTATTAACAACATTGAGCAACTTTTACATCCTCAGTTATAGGTACATTTTCTCATTGATTGCATTATTCCAAGATTTTTTACGGCCCCACTTTAACCTCTCCCAAGCCCAGGTTATTATTTTCTGATAAGCCATACCAGAGATGCCTGAAGAACTGAGCGTTTCGTCACCTAAAACCTGTTCGTAGAACTATCAACCTTTGCAAACTGCAAAAATTCAAATCTAATCGCGAGGTAAAAACAATTCTTCTTCGAAAATCAAACATTACGCAAGCTGAAAATATTTTCCAGCCAACACTTAAATATTTACCAACACATTTTATGTCATGCCATGCCTGTGGACATCTGGACGTCAAGTGGTTAGCAGCACGCAATAATCTCCTCCAAACAACGTCAGAATTATTGAGTAATCCCTTCTGGAAAGCAATTTTGAATGAACTTTATGGAAGTGTCGGCAAACAGTGAATTGTTCACGCACAACACTTGAATAGAGCCTGTCGACAGCTCTCCGGCTCCACTAGATCCAGCATCAGTGCGATATGTCGGCTGACGATAATCTCATTAACTTTCTAAATTTATCGGTTGGTGGTGCAGTACAGTACAGTACAGTATAGTGCAACTAGACAGGCAAACAAGCCATATAAAACAAATCTTGTTTACCCCTTTGGGCTAGGGCTTATCGGCTAAGACTAAGAAGACAGAAATAGTCGCGCAAAGCTTAGTTTAGTTAGACTTTGACGTAGACGCAACATTATTAAGCCGATATAGGCCTCCCATGAACTTCTTGCATAACAAGCCGCGCGGCACTTATAGATCCGTTCTGTACATGGCATTCTGGGCGTGTGTACACGAGATGTTTCGAACCATATTGGGCTGAGTCTAAATCTGAACATGGACCGCCAAAAGGTTAATGTTTGCTGACATTTGTTTGTTTTATCGGCTTTGGCCCAGAAAATGTGACGCAACAACCTTCATTTGACTGCCATGTGACCCTTTTAGGTTTCTTTACATAACAAATTCGAAAAGCGCGGTAATAATGGCAATCGGTGCACTTGGCATACCTTCCGTAATGCCGCCGGCGTCGGTGCAGTGTTTCGGACCTAATGCATGCTTAAATTTTAGACGTAGGTGAAATCAATCACTGATCCACAATTCAGATATAAATCCACCAATCGATTTAGGCCTGATTGATTTTACTGTAGAAAAAAAGAAAAACAAAACAAAAGTTTCCTCGATTGATTGACGCCAGGTCTAAGGTCAAACCGGCAGATTTTTGAGGTTGAATTCTTACTTCACTGACGCTGTGCCCACTTGGTGGTTGGTTGGTTAGTCGGTCATAAGTGAATTATAAGACTCGTCGAGTTACCGCAAGTTATAATGTAAAAAAAAATTATGGTCACGTCTGGGTCACTTGGAGACCTTTCCCACTGTACTTAAGCTAATTATAAGAAAATGTTTTGAGCAGTTTTTTTTCTTTTGTTTTGTTGGCGGCATTGGAGCCATGTAAGTGTGCCTTTTATGGTGAAATTCTCGGCACGTAAACAGAGAATTGCAGAAACCGTTGAGCATTGAGCAAAAGGTTTTTTTTTTCTACAGCGGCAGTAATTAAGATTTCTTTAATGATTTTTCAGATATTTTGTATGTTGAACAGCAACATGGGGAGATACTTCTATTTTTGGGAGTCGATTGTAAACAACAACTGAAATCATGAAGTTTACCTACTTTTTAAGTGTTACGAAATTGCTTTTAACTTTCGTTTTTGTTCCATTTCAATTAACATAATGGTCTGGAGAGGTGTTATGAAGTAAATTCGAATTTTTGCAATTGTTTCTTTTCACTTAAAATGTTGTATAAAGATTTACAGTAAGAAAATATTGAAATAAACGAAACAAGCTAGCACTGGAAAAGTTCTCTATAAAATTTGGCAAATACTGTATGGTTGGCAACACCAAAATTAAAGAAATTAATCAGAAATATTCAAAATGGCAATTTTTAGAAAGTTTTTCACGATTTTAATAGCCCTGAATTAGACAAATTAGAGACTTATTTACAATTCAATTCAATTTGTTTCAATTAACTTCCATTTCCATTCATCTGTGCGTAATACCTGAGTTTTAATACTTGTCCACTTGTTTCACTACCCTCGTGATCCATTCAGTCCTCGTGACATACAAAGGCGAGCAAAAGTAATTGAGTTGGTATATTCACTCTCATAAAGCAATTACAAACGTAAATATTTCTAAAAGTATATACGCGCCCGTTGCGAGCATGCATAGCGAACAAATGCGCACGACACACGGGTATGCTCCTGTTACAGGCACACAAAAATCTAAAAATATACCTACCATAAATGAACGCTTGCGTTCGGGCTTTAACACATTCGAGACTAGTGACTCACCGCGTGGGTTATGGTAAAATCTTACCCGTACAGACCGGTGTTCACCGTGTGGGTCATCGATCATCTGATATTAAAAATTTTCACACTGTGAGTCATGACAATAATAATGATAACAATTATTTTTATTCTTATATATTTTCCAGTTTCTGTTATAATATTTATTAACACGAGTAAAAATAAGACTCAACTACACAAACGTTACCGGCTACTACGGAGATAGTTTTGTTATTTCAAATGTCGGTGTGAGCGTACCGTGCTTGGTTTGGACTATTTCGTGCGTCTTTATTAATACGTGCTTTCACCGGGCTGGCATTTGGAAAAGTATAATTTTTACTCAGGCGCACCATGCCTCATTTAAGTGCCATTCAGGCGTTTTGACGTTGTGCGTGCCTGTTTCAAACTAGGAATGGGCGAGTTTTATTTTTACTCGGGAACTGGATGGAATTATAATTCATAATTTTTTGATGGATCAGGTAATGCGCCATCTTAGACTGTCCGCCATATTGGATTTAGAACGATATTAGAATATAATTTAGATTGTATTGTCATCAAGATGTGTTGAAAATTACAGCTTGATCTGATAACTGGATGTGGGTCAAATTTCAATCACTAAATTTGACCCATATAGAATTTCGAACATAAGAAAACCATTAAGAAATGGTAAATCTATATTCTTTTTAGATTGTCACTCATGTGATCTTGGGGATCATTCGAGGTCGGTTTATCTACCTTATGAAATCAATAAAATTAAATATTGACAAGGAAGGCCTGGTTCAACCTGTACAACAAGTGAATTCCTCAAAATCCAATCATTTTTCTGTTTCCCCTCTCACATCCGCACCATACACTTTTGCCAACTTGCGATCAGCGTGTGTTGCAGTAATTAATGGCTCGTCGATCGCAGTACAACTTAGTACGATTTCACTTAACTAGTTAAGTAAATTTATTATACACTGACCATACACGATAATTTACATTCACCATAAATATGCTAAGCTTTAACTTTTGTGTAACGACGGCTATAGTATGATTGGCTGAAATTTCTTGCCTAGCATGGAACCCAACGTCAATCGAATTGTTCTACTAAATCGAGAGCAATACAAATTAACCAAAAGATCGTATCCGATGGAAGGTGATATGTGGGAGACAGGCAGACTTATATGGAACATATGCCACATGTGAAGTTTCGTAATAAATTTTGTTATTATTCCGGCGATTGACAGTAATCTGACAAACAGTGTAGCGCTTAAATCAATTTGGTGTTCGCGGATGTGGGAAAGGTGATCCGATTTTCAATTACATCGTGAGGCGTTAATCGCTTATTTACTAAACAACTAGTCAGTGGCATATGCCCACGAATATTTCGTAGTAAACACCTTGCAATTTAACTTTGTGATATTTAAGAGGTTTAGCCGGAAGTAACATTGTCAGGAATTTTTATTATTTATTCATAAACTAAGTCATAAAAAGATTTAAGGGGGTTTCTACTGTGTTGGTTTCAAAAAATAGATTTTTTTTTTTGGATTTGCCGAATTTTCTGAAGCCTGTAAAATAACCCTATGTAAACCTTTTTATCTTATCTGCCCTAGAGAATGAGTTGTACGCAATATTAAGGGCAAAGTTACGACCCCTTACGGGAGGATGTACCTAAAACAGCCGAAAGGCTCATTTGACTAAAACATCTCATCCGTCTTCCCTGGCTCTTTTCATATTTCTTGCTTTCACTCTGGCCTCTGTGACTTGGTCTGCCTTTTTAATCCTTCGATCATCTATAAACTGCAATCCTCTCAGTAGATTGGTTCCAGTCTTTGCACCCACCGACTCCAAAACAAATTTCTTACTCAGGACTTCTTTATTAAAACATAAGATTACATCACAGACAGCTATTTTTAATACTTCACTCAAGCTCTTCAATCTCTACATCTCTCTCTTTCATGGATCCTTTGGAAATACCATCTCCCAAATACTTGCTATATTTTACTACCCTATTGCCAATAGATCTATGATAAATATTTACAGCTCCTTAAACTTCCATTCCCCCACTGGATCCCTCATAATTTTTTGTGCATTTGTAGTCTTTGGTATTTTTATTTGGCTTTGCAGTGCTTGCAGTGTTTTCTCTTACTTTAAGAAACTGAAAATTTTTTTGATTTCAGATCACTGGAAGCGCTAGCTAGAACTCTTCACACCGTGAAGCGGCGCTTTCTTGGAGCAGCCCAATTCAGCGCTCCTATGTTTGGGGTTTTTTCACCAAAAAAAATTGTCTTTCTTTACTTTATGTCCCAAATAAAAAGACGCAACAAGTTTCATCATTGTACCCATTTTACTTCTCCCAAACAAAAAATCGCGAAGTTAGGTATCAGAAACAGGTCATCACAATAGAAATCCCACTTAACCTATGGCTTAGAAACTGTCGCCAATAGCTGGCCTGCAGTTCGTAATTGCTTAGCAACCTTTCACAGTTAGATTTGTTTCTAAGCAACCTTGCAATTTGTCAAGTTTCAAACCGCTTTTGTTAAATTTTTCACTCTCGTGTATATCAGCAATGCTCTGTCAACAATATCACGCCAAATACCTTTCTTTCTACATTTGTTCCATGGCTTCTACTATTACTTATCTGATTTTAATGCATGCATCTGACATACAGGTTGCGCTTTTAGTTTTAAAGCCACCTACATGTCAAACTTTTAAACTTAGACCAATACGTTAATTATGATTTATAGTCGAGAACAGTAAAACTCTCAAACATTTTGTAATCATTATTACATTAAAGGATAAACGCAAGCAAATTGTTACGCCACACCTGGCCGTTGAACTCGACTGCAATCATAGACAACCCAACGGCAGAGCAAATCAAGACTCAACAGCGGTACAAGCCCAGTTAAACAAACTCTAAATAAGCCAAGACCGCGATAAACTCGACTATATCCGAGAGGCGTAAGCAAATATTCTTAATAATTATTCAAAAAATATTTGTAATCTCTGTTTTGTAACGTGAAACAAGTCTTGTACCATTTCCAGGTATGCTCGATGTATTCTAAGCGCGCACTTAACACTTTGCGGCAAGGTGATAAGCCACGGAAGCAAGACAGCTTTAGAACCGTATCTACAACGAGTTCTCCATGCCGATATCGAGTCACCTTCTTAACGTGTCTATTTTTAGATAAAGTAAAGCAACGGATCTCGCAACAACCGTTGAACTGTTTCGAACCGATGCGATGTACGGAATGAAAAAAACCGTCTTCTCTCACACTTTGTCTGTCAGATTTACCAAATGCTAAGAATAAGATCGAGCCACACTCGAAGAATTACAAACGTTTCCGCGTCCCCAAAGCGGTACGCGCCTGCGCATTCCCTAATCATTTAGAATCCTCATTAAGCATTCAAGATTACTTGGAAAAGATTTGCATGTCAAGAATAACTAAGAAGTATTCATCAGTTCTGTCTCTTGGCGGAATGAGGGGCTTTTTCTCATGCTCTACAATTCCCGGATGGGGACGGGCCGCAATGTTTTTGACAACGTTGACACATGGTTTTTGCTATCATAGAATATTTGGCCGTGGGGCAGACAAGAATGGATCCCTGCAGTGTTCCAACCTGATCGAAATTAACGGAGCACTTGAAGTGTCGTAAGACATTTCTTAGCCTAATCGCTCTTTTGCTTCTGGGTGAAATCTATGCCCACGGCTATGTGTTTCTGGAATTTATCTTTAATTAGAACCGCAATGTTGGGCGTTGCTCATTGATTTGGCGCACTCAATCGAATTAATTTTTTCACATGCGCGAGTCTAGGCCAGTCCATAGATCGGTACTCATATACAAATGGACACTTTAGAACCTTTCAAGGCAGCACCACCCAACTAGACTTCCGTCCATTCTAATTAGGTTAATTGCAGTCTCAATGGTGATTTGCCTGACAAAAAATGTTCTCATTCTGGGCAAGAATAGATGGTAAAGTGTCCAAAAAAAATTTATTAGTCCACCAAAAATTGATTTCATGTCATCCCACAGCATGGGACCCCCCCGACACGATTTTAAGGAGCATCATCTCTTAGTCAAATGTAAGCCAAGCATGTGCAACAACATTCCTGGTTACTACCTTGTGAATGCCAGTCGACTGTTTTGTTGTGTTATGTAATCGAAGCTAACGGTACCGTAGCGAGTATGAGTCAACAAAATTTCAACCTGAAACTGTTTAGCCGCTCACAAGAAATCTTCAATGAAGCAGGTTACACCTGAGATTGCGAAACATTTTCGAAACGAAAGAGTTCTGATTAGAATCGACGACTATCAGCCCAAAAGCGGCCATCTATGTAGGTAGACACTTTACCTGTTCACTTGTGGAGAGTACACTTGACTAGAGTAAGTGCTTCACACTATTAGAAGACATTTACCCGGCACCACTTAATGATGATGTGCGCTGCTGCAATGACTTCCTGATTATACCATTGCTGCCCAATACCCAACATCTTTGATCCACTCAACTGGACTCGAGTGGATGATTCTGGGCTGGTTTAGTTTGGTTCGCCTCTTCTCGGTAACTTTTCATTAAAACACGCCGCGCAATATCATGAAGTGTCCACTGTCTCCGGATGAAATTATTTTTGACCTCGGCATAGCTCTTGCGAAGTCAAACTCTTGGCACACAATCGAGGAAATGTTGGGAAAGGGCCAGAACAAATTGATTTCTTCTTGTACCAGGAAGCTGGGAAAGGTAGGCGTTATCGAAGCACTTTCTCCCTTCAGACAACGGGACGTTGAACTTTTGATTATTTTAAGATAATTTTAGTAATTGGTTTAATGTTGGCAATTTCATTTAATGGCCGATCTGAGCTTAATTTAGATAAAATTGCTCCACGTAGACGGACGGACGAGGCACAGCAACAGAAAGAGTTCAGAAGTTACGAATTCAGTCATTTTCTGATTGTTATGAAATTTGGATGATTTGGACATTTCAATTGTCGGGTTGCTCAATAATTTGTTAGTGCTCTCTGGTATTTCAAAATCGGGTGGAATTCCTCTACGGAGTTGGATCAATTCGTTGAGTCGCACGACCACCATGCCATGGGTCCCGGGTTCGAGACCAGGTATCCCCGTGAGCTTTTATTAGAAAATTAAAATAATCCACTCCGTCTCTGGGCTGTTCCTCACTTCCCTTACCCTAATTCCCTTCCGGCCAAAACCATGCTAACGCATCAATGGGTTGTCCCCTAGGTTTTGGCCACATCGTATAAAAAAAAAAACGTCACACGGGGTTACCGGAACTAGGATGCTTTCTATATCGGACAAAGCTTGACTCCATTTAAAAACTCTCTTCTTCGCGATGTAATAAAGTTACGAAGGATAAGGATGACTCGGAGATGAAAATTGTTAGCCATAAGGATTTGAAGAAGCTTTTAATTTAGTATCTTACCACTACCAATACCGATGAAGCTGCGAGCGAATCAAGTTGTGTTGACTTACTGTGCTGCTCGTGACTCATCTCTCTCTCTGGTTCGTTTAACCACTTATGGGGCATGGGGCGTCTATTATGGTACACCGATACAACTGCATGCAATTTTTATCAGTGAAATATGGCTGACCGGTTAAATCAAAACTTCATTAATATCACGGTGCTTTCCTAATTCTTTCCATTTTTGTTCTGTTTTTTTCACAATTTGTTTTCATCACTGGATCCCGAGATTGAGGTCATTTGCGCTTCCTGCCTGTAGCCGGATTTTGCCTCGTGTTCTTCTTCTGTTGTCAATCTGTTGTATTTTTTGGATGCTGCTTATTTAATAGAGTTGATGACGGCGTTGTTCCTTGTGGTAGTTGCTATATTCACGTTAATTCTTTCTGACCAAGATAGACGATCTCCTATAGATCTAGCCCCGCTCAAGCTTCCAAGTTTGTCAGATCGCCGTCGTAGAATCAGATCAGGTACCTAATAGGTACCAAAAGTTACGCTTGTAGCTTGTTTGTGATAAGTGGGCTAGAATCCTATTTATTCTAGCCGGCTCGAAGGACCAAAATCGCAGCGGCAAGTAATGCTTTTATTTCTTACACTAAAGAGCAAGAGGGTACATTACAATATCTCGTCGCTCATTTATCTTTAGGTAGCTGTAGGTCCACTCTAGCTGTTTAGGTCCACTCTAGCTGTAGGTCCACTTCTGCGAGTTGAACAAAACATTTCTCTCGCCTAATGCCTCACAGAGAGCTATGGGAACGAAATTAAGAAAACAAACTAATCGATAGTTTATAGTAAGGTTGACAGTTCCTCGAGTTGATTTGACGGTCAAAAATGTTATGTGCATTGAAACGAGCTAACTGAAGCTTGAGGAAAATATTCGAATAAAATTACGATATTGGCTACGATTTAAAACAATTTCCGTCATTTTATTTCCGTTTTCAAATATTTCCGCAAACTTCTGATTAATTACAAATCGCATTCAAAAAAAAAAAACCATAGTCCGTGAATACTAAAATTTCGTAGTAAATATTTTTGCCAAATTCAATAAAATTTTCAAGGTGAAAGTAGAAAAAATCGCATGAACCCAGTCGCATACGACATGATGAATTTATCTTCAAATTGCTGTAAAACCTGCGTATGCCCATCTTCAAACCACACAGGTGATAATAATTTTTAATCCCGGATTTGGTGAACAGCATACGTGGGGCTACCCAACAAATGGGTGGGTCACATTTCCGCAAATGCGATTCATTGAAGATGACCTGGCTGCGTGCTTGCGAACGGTCGATCACAACGAAAAAAAAATTCCTGTTGAGATTTTCCTCATTTTAAAGGTTATGTAACTTTGACCCAGAAACAATAAGAATCGAGGTTATGTTTGTCAGATAAAAAAGTAGTGCCATGGGTAAGTACAATAACAAAACACCGAACCGCAAAAAATCCCGCGCGATTAAACATTTTCAAATGAATAAATTAACTGCTCGCGCACTGGACATGACAAACAGACAATTTGGTTGCGCGGACGCGAATCTTGTCGTTCTACGGTTCTTGCGCTGATAGTATACGAGTATTTTAGGCTTGGGCTGGCGTCGAGGTGTTTCTATATTTTATCGTCGTTTTTTTTTTCATTACGCGCGCGCTCGTTGGCATTTCGTGCCGGTATGTGGCCTCTTTTGGGCATGTTAACTTATTGTTATCGTTATGCGTTTTGATATGGCTAACCGCTGGCTACTGTTGTTATTGGACATTTCTTGATAACTTCGTGGGGCAACACCTTAATTGACAGCTTTCCATCTGGAACGGATCGGAGAAATATATAACCACTGGGAAGAGCATGAATAACAAACATTCGCAACGGTTCTAGGCAATTGTGGATTCTAGGCTAACACCTCTGAGTAAACTTCAAAGGTGGACAGAAAGAATATGTGCCACGACAAATGGAAGAGGGGTTCAAGCACTTCTGGGTTAGCAGTTAACATTGAATCTCGGGAAGCTCCATGACTGAAGCAAGATTTTAATTAACTTTTTACACTTTCGCGACTGCGATTTCTCGTCCGGGATTCCATTGTTTGTTTATGATCTCTCGATGTTTCGGGGCAAGAGCCATTGGAATAAAAAATCAAATTCAGTCATTTCGTAACATTAAATTAAGTTCATCTGTCTGTCAACGTAATGCAAATTTGTGAAAATTATAAATTCATATCATGCAAATACGTTGTCGAGGCGACTCCCCCTCCATCAACAAAATCGCTGCACAACACACCCAATTAGACCAGCCTGCGTAAACAACACCTTCAATTTACCTTATTGAAATTGAAATGTTATAACTCGCACCTTCACGCCAACCTACTGACCCAGCCCTTTTGTTTGAGCCGGAAAATATGCAGCAAGATCCGATCGAAGGCACGGGCATTCTTTTAACCACCTCGACACATAGGTATCCTACATGATTGCCAGATTATGTCGATTTGCCGCGAGTAATTTGACAAATTTCTTGCTCCTTCGCTTCCCCTCTGGCACTGACATATCTACTGCGCATGCTTACAAGGCTAACCTCAAAATCAAAAATGTTTTCGTGTCTCCTAATTACAGTAATTCAGTTGGGCTCAGACGATCGAATCTTGTCAGCAATATCTCTTACTTCAGCTAGTTGGCGGACGGGAGGGATCATGGTTTACTAACACGATCTGGTCCGCAATCCGCAGCGATCGAGCAGCATTGCGTTTTGTCATAGATGAGACGCGTCTGCAGGCATAAAATTATGCGATTTGTAAGTTTACGGTGTTTCTAGGTGATCATTGCCAGGCAAATTGTATCAAAGAACACATTTCGCGATCAGCTAAAGATATAATCAGATCTGCATTCCGGATCAAGATAATCTTCGAGCTGCGCGATTTGCCCATCTGTAGAAAATTTCGCCCATTCGCTTCGTTTGTTTCTCTATGCCAGCGCATTTGAACCGAAATAAACTGCTAGAGTTCCTCTTAATTACGCTAATCAAATTACGGAAGAGTGAGTGCACCGTGCGGAGTTCTTTAGAGTTGAGAGCTAGTACTAGTTTTGCAGTTCTTACGGCGCAATTTCCTATACCTTCGTGCCGCCATATGATGGTTACGTGAAATTGATATCGGATTTCATTGGCAGAGGGAATAATTAGAAGTCCTCCCCGGGGCTATCGGAGGAGAATAGCGGTTTGTAGTGGCGGCGTATCCAATTACGGACGGAATTCTATCAGGCATACGACAGTAGTTCTTCGTACGTAATACACCCAGCGAGGATACATTTTCGCTTTTGTTCTCTCTCTTAATTATTTCAATTTAATTCAGGGGTGAAATTGTCCACCACTTTATTCAGTTTAGTTTTTTTTTTCTTGAAGAAAAGTATTAATTGTTAGGTGAGTGCGCAGTTGAATGTTGCGCAATTGGCAACAATTATTCGCGGATTGTTTCGTATTTTTTTTTACTTTTCAGAACTTTTCGAGCGTTCATTTGGCGGTCATGGGCTTGTGTGTCTAATGTGTGACTAATTGTCTTTTAAGGAGAACAAGTTTTGTGGAAAATTTTCATTATTTTTTGAGTAATCTTGGAGTTGCATACGTTTGTTAGACATTTTTCTGATGGGTGCTTTATTTATGAGGACAAGAGCAGCACTTTATCGATCCGGCTCGAAGGACCAGAGTAATTAATTCATCTTTGCATTATTTTTGGATTCTGACATGTCAGAACTCTATAAGAGAACCAGCAAACACCTTTGAGTTTGAGCCTTTTTATGGCTCTAAATAAGAGAGCTTTGAATGTAATTAAATCATCAATTAGTAGACTTATAAGGCCGTTTTTTCTCAAACGTTTAATCATGAGTTAATCTGCGGCTATTCATAAAGCGCACCTACAGCACAAACATAGCGTTTAGAGTTGTTAGTATAAACAAAACAATTTAAGTTGTTTTTATTCTTACCTAACTAATACATGGCTGTGGGCAGGAGGGAACAAGGCGTCCAGATGGAAGAATGCTCTTGTTGTCGTTGATTAGCTGAGAACCTTTCTAAGAGCACGGGCTGTTGGAACATGGTTCAGTGGTGTGTATGTACTTGCATCCTCTACCAAGGTTTTCAATTTAGTAGAGTAATCATTTTTCTTCATCATAACAGCCGCATTCCCTTTATCAGCTGGCAGCACCAAAACATCTTCATTATATAGCAATACCTTCAAAGCAATCATCTCCGCCTTGCTGGACAATGGTGTATTTATGCGTCTGACTAGAACCCCTACGTCCTGACGCATTGTTTCAGCCTCGATGCTGCTGAATTTGTTTCGTGTAATGCACTCTTCGAAGCTCCCAATCAGTTGTTCGATGTGGATATGTTGTGGAGTTAGCGCAAATTTCAGTCCCTTGGACAAAATGCTGATCGTCGCTTCGCTACCGCTTTGCTCAGGTCGATCTTATATGTTGTGTACCCGTCACACTAGAATACCCCTTAAAGGACGAAGATAGATTTCTCTTACATATTAGGAACAGTGGAAGAATATTTCAACTTTCATAGCCTTTTTCTGGAAGATTTGTTGCTCAGTATTCCTAAAAAAACTCAGAAATTTTGAATTTACATCAAAGAGCATACCTGCCATTTTTATCAACTCAAGAATTTTTGTTATAGTAAAGATCGTACTGAAAAGTTTGTCTAGATTATGTGGAACACGCTGTATATAGTCACATGGTAGAAAAGAGATTTTCAATGGTTTAAGAAATGGGACAACATTTTACCAATTTTTTTTTTTCAAATAACACCAGGAAATGTAATCAAAACCAACTTAAGAGGTTGTCGTAATTGCTACCAAAACATGGCAACAAATAGTCAGCTAATTGTGACAGCAGAGAAACACTATAGTGTGTCGCCCAACAATGCAAAGCAGTAAACAAACTCAGAAGGTAAAAAAACGAAAATTACGTGAATTTTTTGATTACAATCCCAACCAAATTAGCAACAAGTTCTCACCCAGTCCCAAAAATTTATGACAGCAACTCGAATTGTTGCTTAAGCGATTTCCGCATTCATAATTCGTACACAATTCCAAAAATTACGGTGTTAGAAAACTTACTGAATCGATTGCACAATTCAAGACTTATTAAAGCGTCTAATTTTCCCAGGCAACACCCTGTGTCAAGATTTACCTGGCAGGTAATGTTGCACTTACACCAGACGCATGATTTATATCTTATCGCAACAGTGAAGTAATCCGCCCAAAGTCACAACAACCATATCTGTTAGAGAATGCCAAGTAGTACTTTGAGACGAAATCCATCATCGCATTATGATGAATCCGCCGGCATCGTCGATACATGCCGCCATGCTCGGAGAGTAGTAGAAAATCCACCTTAGGCCAATCCATCACTGATCTTAATTTTAGTTATATTACAAAACCTCCACAGTTCGGAGTTATTGAACCGCAGCATAATCGTACCAATGTCGAGCGCCATTTATAGATTAAAAGCTCAATAAACTTTTGATTTTCTTAATGACACAAAATGATCTCTTATATGAGTCGCCATTAATCACCGCGATCAATGTGGATCATTGTCGAAAAATCAACCTCCGACTCTTGAATTTGGCTTTGATATTGAGATGTCATTCACACCGTCTTCATCGTCTTGGAAGATGGCCGGACCAGACAAAGATTGTTTCGGCGCGCAGTTGTTAAGTGTGAAATTCTTTTCTTCTTACGGCGGAATGTTTTTTTTGTTTTGTGCAACCACACCTCGAAGAATCTTTTACGTTAAACGTGCGCCTCTCGCAAAATTTCGAAATTCATAGCAGGCCCACACTGTATATTTTAAAATCGTCGAAATGATTTGTTTCCGGGCTTGGCCTTTGTTTTCGTAATTTGTGGTGCGGTAATTGGGTGATGACTTTTGGGGACAAGTCTATCTATCTATTGAGTTTGTTTTTCAGGTTGACTCGTTTAGGTATGACTTGAGGTTTATTTTTTTGTTAAGTAAATTTTCTGTAGAACTATCTCGTGTGGGATAGGTTAGAATAATTTGTCATCCTTGGCTGATAGACTGAATACCAAGGCACGGTTTGAAGCATAGAAAAACAGTTTTAAAAGAACCAATTTTGAAATAAAGCCTAACTTTGAAGATTAGACATGTTAATGATTTTTTAGACCAATTTTATGTGTCAATTCGTCTAAAATGCTTACCATGGTAGGTATTTACATATGAAAAATTGGCCAAGGCTGGTTACTACAGAAACAAACACGTTTTAATGGGTCGAGTTCATGAACTTCCAAAAGATCGTAGTAAGCTACGAAAAGCAGACGATCATGAGGAGCTAGAAAAGGAGATTGGAAAAGACTGCCTGAAACAGGCATATACGATGTTATAAAGAGAGTAGAGTAGTAGTATCCTGCTCAACCAGAACGTCCGCCCGTCGCGTGCACACCTGGACCTCGATATTTCATTTCGCTTACCTGGTAGCCACAGGCCGTCTGAAACATTTAACGCTGTTTTGTAACTTATCAGATAGTGAAGCTGCTCTTAAATCACTGACTGGAGTCAATACAACCTCCTAAACGGTTATAGGAACTTTAAATGATAAAGAACGGCTCATCTGGGTACAACCTGGACAAACAGTGAAATTCCGGGCAACTGCAGAGCCGACGAACTAGCGCGGTTTGTCACTACTCGTCCCGACTCGGACATTAACCACCAGTTTTGAAAAGTGTTGTCCAATTGCAAACTAGAGATTTCACAGGCATCCCTCAGGATTGAAAATGTGAGATGGCAGGAGGAATGCACCAAAAGGTTGACCCTAAACGGTCAAGAGAGCTCATCTCACTCGGAGACGTAAATTAATTAGCGTTATTATAGTGGTCGGTATTTCGGGCCACTGTCTCATAGGCAGACACGCCGATAGACTCGATGCGCCTCCTTATGACTTCTGTAAGAGTTTCCAAAACGAAGAGAAAGAGGAAACCATACTCCACCGTAGAAACCGGTTATTGGGCTCCCCTTTTTTGAAGTGTTAAACGAATTAGGCTTCACTGACTACAAGCCCTTTCTGCTCCAGCCAATATTGTATATTGGCTTCCTGAGAACTAGATTCCACTGGTGACAGGGAACTAGCTCGGTTCACACTAGCTCGGCCGTCTATTCCTAGGGGTTTAATGGCGTCTGAAAAAGCAGCCTCAACTGTGGTATCACAATCATCCTCTAAGTGTGCCTTTTTAGGCAGCTACTCTAACCTAACCTAACCTATAAAAATACTTATTTCAATACAAATAAACAATTACATGTTTGAGTGAATTTTATTTGATGTAAAAACCACGAGACTTTTATCATCAGATGCACGAACCCATTAAAAACCCGCAATAAAATTGAAAGCTTTTGTAAACTACTGTCGCCGTAATTTTCTACATCAATAATTACAGTAGGACTTCTCGTGGCAGTTACACGAACTTTGTTTAATTCGAATAAATCCTAAAGGAAAGTTTCTCTCCGCTTCCATGCATTGAAGTGTGGTGAAGTTGCACTCATTAAGTGTGGTGAGTTGAAAATGTTAACAAGGCATGTCAAAATAGCTCTGCAATTTTTTGTTAATTATTCCAGTTTTTAGCTTATTTTACAACAAACTTTTAAGTGTAAATATATTTACTAATATTTGGTAACAATTTAAACTAAAGTAAGAGTTTCAAAGGTTATTAAAAAGCCGCTAATATTAAAATGAAGTTTTGACGCTTTGCCTTCAAGATGAAATGCGAAAAAAGTTTTGTGGAAATTGTGCGTGTGTGTGTGTCTAGCATTAATGGCGTCGTAAAATTATTTGATGAATTATTTATTTGTAAAATTTCTAAAAAAAAAAAACTTCGATCAAATTGTGAATAGTTTTAACAACAAAAAACAATTATTGAGAAATGCTGATTTTCAAGGATATTTCTGGGTAAGCGCTTTTTGATTACTGAAACGTCCCAGTTGTGGGACCGAGGTTTCTTTAGAAAAGAAGGGGTTAGGGAAGAGAAGTCTAAGGCGAGACAGTTTATAATTTTTCTTCAATTACTATTTGTATTTTTCCTATCACTAGTATTTGCTTCAACGTAGCTAGTTATTTAAAAAAATAGTAATTCCTGTTGGAGTGGTAATAATTATTTTCTCAAGTACCTGTAACCCTTTTGGATCAGGAACTGAACTTGACCCGACTCGAGACAATGATTGTAAGTGCACAATTTAAGGTGAATTCCGAACCACCAACTACTCCATTCTGCATCCCCCAATGGCCTTTTTATAGAATTTTTTATAAGCAGATAGCAACCATGCGTCGCCGACGATTGATTAATGAAGACGGTTTTGGGGGATGTGTTCGAATTAGCCGTTTTAGCTCACCTTTACTATTGGTGTACAAATATTCCCTTGTACAAAAAATTTTCCGCAAATATTCTGTAAAAGATAAATTTCAATTTTTAATAACTTAAACTATAAGCGAGGAATTAACTGAACAAAATAGTATAAGTAAAATTATCACTGGGACCATTTTTCTCTACTACGTTTTACCCGAAATGCTCAACTGACAATAAACACCAAAACATAACCTCGTGGCATCGGTGACTACAGCAAAGAATTAGATTATATAGGAAACTAATACAAACACCCCTATTGAACAAAATCTACTTCCACTAACATTACACAATCGAATCATTGCTTGCTTACTTTTTTATTTTTAAAACTTCCGGGGAAGACCGAGGCTGGAACTCTGGAACCGTAGCGTGAAGATTGTGCCACTCATCCATCGATCCAACTCCATCTCCAAATGTTAATGTCTAACCTACTCTCTCTTTAGTCCAGGCGAAATGGAGATTTTCCCTGTGGTATTGTGACAAGTTTACCTACCTCGCTGATTTTTATGTGCGGTTTAATCCCCTCCTGAGTATCAGGAACAGGGCGGATCTACGAGAAGAAGGAGAGAGGGGAAGGGGCTAATTTTTTTTCTTTAATGAATGTTCAGAAAAGGTATCCTTGGTAAAAATATTTTATTCAAAATATTGAACGCATAAACTAGCATTTGTAATGAAAGGATGGGAGAACGGTGACAACATAAAGTCGGGTGGACGAACTTAAACTTCAACAAATCCTACCCACCGTAATCGGGTTGCAAGTAATACATTCTGCTGAAATTTAGGTAGCTGCACTGTAAAATTTACGGTCACATTCCAGTAATTTTTATTGTGTTCATAGACAATTTTACCGAACAGCACGGCAAATCTTATTTTTCTCCACTGCTATTTCCTCTGCTTTGGAAGTGAACATTGGGTTAGTGTTGAAGATATTGGGAGCGTGCTGCTGAGGATTACGGCTCGAACCTCAGATTGTGTACATTGTTATTTTATTTTGTTGTAGGTAAAGATGAATAATTTGATTACTCTTAAATCTTTTGAATTTTATGCTAGGAATATCATTTGAAACCGAACAGATATTTGAGGCTCATAGTTAAGGGAATTTTACGGTGCTGAGAACTGTAATTTTTACCGGAATTTTGGTATAAAAATCGCAGGATTTTATTTCTCTCTCTCTCCTTGAGACTATACTTACTTCGGGTTGGAATAGAGTTTAAAGAATATGGGGAAACTTGTCGAAGAACTCAGCCTTTATGTTTCTGTGATGATTTAAAAAAGTTTAATATAATCGATGGCTCATTTAAAACGGAAACGAACCAAAATAGTCCCCAAAACAATTGCTCTTAAAATTAGTTCTTAACCCCACTCCTACCCCCACCCCCTCTCCACCGCACACATACATACTGCCTTAATTATAAGTTTCCATCACCAAAATCTTCCCCGTCGTGAAATTCTAGATCCGTCACTGGTCACGAGTACACACTTTTCTACATTTTTTAAGTCCTGCGAAGGGGAGCCTTTTCTGTAATTGTTTTTTAGAATACAATAAGTAACTCCGGAAATTAATAAATTCAGAATTGATTCCGCTTCGTCCACTGAATCCCATTTTCCGGGGGTTCAAGCAAGTTTTTCATTGACGGCGTTCATACCTTTTTCCAACAGGGTGGATTTTTTCAGTTGTTTTGCCAACAATGATTTGATTTTGATAGAAGTTTTCCTTCCACGCTTTCATTAGATCAATTAATTTTAAATTAATTGTGTCTTGTGTAGTACGTTTTAAAGGTACCTTGATCTAATAGTTGGTTCGCTGTCCTACAAGGAGATATAGTTGCAGTAGCCAAGGGAGTTCAGATAAGGGTGGAAAACTGGAGAAATCCAGTCTATTGGGTAAGAGATGAAAAGGGGCCCAACAGGGGTTTGTTTCAATGATCCACGAGTAAAAATAAGACTCAACTGCATAAACGTTGCCGGCTATTGCGGAGATAAGTTTGTTATTTCAGACGTCGGTCCCGAATGAGTGAATCTATGAAAATAATTTTTTTTCCATTTTAAATTTTAGTCTAAAAAAGTTGTAAGCGTACCGTGTTTGGCTTGGACTATTATTGATACGTGCCAGCAGAAAAGTATAACTTTTACTTAGGCGTACCGCGCGTCATATGAGTGGCATTCAGTTGTTTTGACCGTGTGCGTGCCTGTTTCAGACTAGGAACGTTCGAGTCTTTTTCGATTAACGAAGTAGTTACAAAAACCCTGTTTTGTCGTAAGGATGACTTTAATCCTGTGGGTGATCTGGAGCGTTATTTATTAGTAATAACATTTTGTAGTGTGATTTTTATTTATTATTATTAAGTGATAACGTCCACACCGGTAGTCATAATTTCGAATCCCACCATCGGTGACGTATCTCTAATATTTACTCTCAAACTTCTTCTTCGACTGCAAAATAGACGAATTCCACCACCGTGTTTCAATTGATCCAGGTATAGTCGCGCTTTAACATCTGATGTGTTAGACCAATTATCTTAGTCTAATGGTCTAAACCAGGTTTAATAGTACCATGTTACTTAGAGATTTCTACAAACAGTTATTTTTTTATTTATGATTTTATTATCATTTCTCTCATTTTTTTCTTCTTTCTTTTACAGAGATGGCAGCGGAGATGGTTCGTTTTATACGACGATGGAGAGCTGACTTATTCCGTTGATGAGCACGTAAGTTAAACATTTACACGCTTTTATTGCAGCATTAACATTTGACCTTATAAACGGTAAATTGCAATACTTCAAAAAAAAAAAAAGCCAAAGTCACACATATCCAAAAAAAAAAAAACTTGTCCCTCTTGGCGTCTTAAACAAAACCTGCTAAACTTGAGATCTTAAAATTTTCACCTGAAAATAACGGTGGCCAACAAGATTCATTCTCTTTTATTTTGCCAGACAGTGCGCGGCTTATTTAAGACGCAATTATCGGTCTCGATTAGTATCGATCGCTTCGGCAACGTTTAATATTCGATTCTTGACCATTGAATTATTGGACATAATTTGTCGTTGCTAAAAATTTCGCTGTCGAACGCGCCAGACCTTCGCGGCTAAAACAGAAGGATGAAACTCGGAACAAGACGTATGGTAACCTGTTTCTCTTGTGTTTATAACGTTTATATAGCCGCGAACAAAAGGGAGGATCGATTGTGTGTGGTACGCGACTTTTATGCGTGAATAAGAATACCAATCGCAGCCTTGAGGGATTTTTACTTGATTTAGGTTTGATTGGAAGCAATCTGTGATGCTGAATTTCCACGAAGGCAATTAATTTCATTTCTTGGCTTTGGTGCAACTTTGTTGCTCAGAAAATTTACGACATGCTCCCTTCCTTGGGGCCAATAAAATAAATATCTTGAAAATGGGTACTGGTAGGGTTTATACCATATCGTTCGTTTCCCCCTTTCATTCCTTATAACTAACTAACCATGGCTATGTTAACACCAGATAATATCGGTTGTATCGCAAAATTTTTTTTTCAAATTCACCAGAACTGTTTCATCTTAGGATTGTCGGACAAACCAATTTCTTCCAATAACATGAAATGATAAAATCATCCCCATATCTCGTCTCGCTCTAGAGAAGATCAAAATTTACCTGTATACCAACCGGTTTTATTCAACATCTTAGAGGAACCATAACAACCAACTTTTAGGGGATTCATTACTTGGCATCCTGCTGACTCGAGTTCCTTTTTGGAAGATTTTGGAGCAACATAAACTTGATATGTATGCTCGTGTAGACGACTATGTGGCGTGTCTTCTTCTTCTTCTGCTGCTTTAACACAATTTGGGGATCTCGTTGATTATGATCTTCTTCCATCAATTTATTTTTTAAGCACTTCTGACTCTCGTTTTCGTTTGGATTTTTTGTAAAGTGGAGTTTTAGTGTGCTCTTTATTTATGGCCTGGATGTCAAATGAACTTTAATTTTAACAGCATTTTTACAACTAAAAAAGAAGAACGTTAAATGGATGCCAGGTAATTTATTTGCTTGGCATTGGGTGCGTTTTTTCTTGTTCCAGACCAAAATTTGATTGAATTTTGTAATGACGATGCACCGTGTGTGGATTAGGTAATTCTGCTAGTGATTATTTTGTAACTTTAGATTCAACAAAACTGAACGAATGAAGAATTATCAAACAATTTTTGGGTACAATTTGGTCACTTTTTACTCTATTTTGATCGAAATGCATTGTAATACCGTAGCTTAGGCAGACCATCTCCATAATGGACTCAATATAAAATTGAGTGAGTAGTTTCAGGGTAGCGAACATAAGACAGACTGTCAGTTCATTTCAAATGTCGTTTGTGTTATTGTTTTTTTGACTGTTCAAAATTTAAACCATGACATAGTGCGAATTAATTATGTTATTATGTATCTGGGTATCTCTGCTTTCCAAATTAGCTCCAATTTTTTCGAATTTGTGCAGCTGTCCCTCTCAATCTGGTAATTTTTCCGCCCACAATTCGATGAGCTATGTCACTTTGGGTCAAATTACTCGATCCATCAAACTTGTTCCTTTAAAAAGTTTACGAAACGTCACATTAGCAGGTGATTGCTGTTGATGGAAAATATTTTCAAGTAGATTAAATTTGTCTATTGAATTATAGGTGGCCTTAAGCCTAAAATGGCCATATGGGCATATCAAGCGATAATAAGACCCTTAGCGGAGTTTGCATTACAAAAGCTTTTCCCACCGTAGCTATGGAGTCTCTTCTGAACCTGCTTCACTTGCATCACCACTTAAAGGAAGAGGCTTCCTCGAACGCAATAAGGCTGCACAGTTCCAATCTCCTCAAAGCAGACAATCTGACTGGTCACAACAAAATCCAGGGATCATCAAAAATGATCCTGTAGTGAGCTAAATTTCAGATGTCATGCCGAAAAGACACGACTTTTCAAAATCATTCAAGCTGATTTTTGAAAAGGGATCTCTGATTTGGTATATACATAGATGGCTCCAAAATGGGTGACAGAACAGGTATCGTAGTTTTTGGACTTAGGCTATGGCTGCATTAGAGGCTCCGATCTTCACCAACCATCTTTCAAGCAGGGATACACGCCATTGAATTCTGCTCATGCGAGATTACTCAAAGAGGAATAATGTCGTACAGCGGCACTCAGGACTTTAGGAGGGTCTAATATGTATCTTTGAGTCTAGAATTGTCTAGGATTGCCTCAATTCAAAACAGAAAACGGTTGCGCTACTCGCACTCCGTGGTGTCCCTACGTGTCTTTACATGTCATGTCCCGCAGGCTTCTATTTTCGGGCCTTCGCTCACGATTGCATTCCGTCAAGTTTTAGTGTCATCGATTGGGCTATTAAATAAAAACTGTTACGCCTGCCCACATTTTTTTTATATTTATTCAAATGAAGCTCCTAGAAACTGATGTCCCCCACCATATATTCTAAGAAATTGTTTATGTGGTGTTATAAAAAAAATACAAGTCCAATTGAAGGTTCCCGTTTTTAGGGAAATCGGTTAAAACAGAAGAGAAAGCTTCTCTTAGTTCTGAGACAAGTAATGCGTGCAAAATTTATCACCCATGCAAAAACAAAATGTGAAGCTTTTCCTTTTAAGTCAGGAAATGAAAACATTTTTTAATTAGGAAAATGGAAAACAAGAAGAAAAAACTGAATAATGAAAATTTGTTAGGTTATTTGTTATGACAAAAACCATCATTGATCGTTAAAGCAATCACTTAAAAACACTGATTAGTCCGCCAATGTTATACCCGACAAGATCCAGGAATTAGCCCAGTCGAAAATAGATCTGATCGCAAACTCGCCAAAAACAGAGCGTAACAAATTCGCTAAGAAAAGCAACACTGATCACAACAAAAACCGTAAAAGTCGTCGATCGTTGTCTTAGGCTTGGTTTTGCTGAAAGTCTGCGGTTACTCTGTGGCACTGGTGCTGGTAATCTGGTTCGATATAGTATTATTCTTCGAATATGTCTCCTTCGGATCTTGAAATAATTTCGATGACGAAAAAAGTTGGAAGTGCAGAAAAACTCAACACATACATAAACACCTTAAGTGACGAATGATAATAGAAATTCGATCTCAAGTTTGGTGGTTACAAACTGGCTGATCGTGCGAAACCAAAGTAGCCGCTACTTACAGACGGGACTCCATAATTAGACCAATAAAAGGAAGAAAAAAATAAAAAGAAAACCGATCACTGGTTCATGAGTTTTTTTTTCGTCTTTCGTAACCGCTAGTTGCGGCGTGGTATACAGTTTCCCGTCGATACTGTTTTCTTTCTTCTCAAACGGTGACAACGAGATGATGAAATATTTGTGGCCCAATGTTCTTGGCCCGCCCGTTCAACATTTTAAGAATTTGGTTATGTTTATAAAGAAGTAGGTGTCCATTTATGTTCAAAACTCATTAAGCTGCAAAAATGCAACATTCACCCGTAGAAACGAATAATTCGTTGTCTTCTTGGACCGAGTTTGTATATAAAATCGGGTTAATAGCGGGACTGATTAACAAAAATACTGAATAAACAAGCAAATTTGTGGATGTGTTCGATTTCTACTTCTTATCACTGAGGTTTAATCCACAGCCTACGCCAGATATGTACAAGCCTGGCAGCTGACACGAACAGCTGATCATTGGTGGTGTAAACAAACCAAAACTTGCTACTTGGAAATTCTATTTTTTCGTAATATTTCTCGCCAGTATTTTTAAAGTCTCAAATTGAAATTTACTTGACGTAAACCTACAAATGTTCTGAACAGTGTGGTGACGAAAAAATTTTGTCAATTACAATTTTAATGTGTTTTAATGGAACGACTCTTACTTGTGTACGTTTTGTTGAAGTGTTAAGGTTAGAATGCATCAATGACATCAGCATTTATCTTTAGTTTGGTTAAGTGTACAGGGTTCTCAGGAGAATTACAAACTTTATCTAGAGGCTAACCTTGCTTTTACATAATTTTGCAAACAATTTTCCTAAAATCTGTTTGATTAACAGCAATAAGCTCAGTATTAACATGATCTTCATATAATTGATCTCTAAAAACATTTTCTAAATTAAACTTAGCTCTTTATAAGCCCTATGTCAAATTCTGTTTTAGTTCTATCTACTTAAAACTTTCTGTTTTCATCATCATCGTTTTATTTCCCTTTCCTCATTTGGCAGGCTCTAGAACTAGATAAAATTTACTAGAACTACTAAATTACTTATTATTATTATTTTTTCTGTACTTACTTTCAGCCTGAAACAGTACCTCAAGCCAGCATCGACATGACAAAAGTATTAGAAGTGACAACAGCAGAAGAAGTCACAGGCCATACAAATTCCATAGCAATAACAGCACCAGATCGGGTTACATTCGTTAAGGGTACATGTCCTGAAGAGGCAAAATGGTGGCTAAATATTTTAGCTGCCTTTCCTAAAACCAAAGGGCGACACAAACGAAATGCCACATTTCCTGGAGGACAAACTACAACTATTATACAAACAAGTAAGTTATACAACTGTTATACTGTTATAGAATCCTTTTGTAAAATCTCCTTGTTATCTTCTTTCAGCAACTGCACCAAATAGTCGAAATAGGCACAATTCATACCACAAAGATACACTTTCGTCCGGTCCGGTTAGCTCTCTAGATGTTATCGGCAATACCTGGGAGACCGGAACACAAAATTCTGCTATAACGCCGACTGCACAAGATGAGAACAACAAGAATGCCGGAAACGAGTTAACCAATAGAGGTAAGGTCATGAAAACGTCACATTCAGTGTCATGTCACTCGAAACGTAGTCACAAGTCGCAATTCCACCAACTTGTAACATTTTGCACCTTTCCTATGTCTCGTGTACTTCTGGTTTCCCATGAATGGATTGTTGCACGGCTGCAGCCGTAGCCGCAGGCCACTTAATCTAGGAATGGGGCCCAGACACGGGGAACTTTCATTTTCTATGGACATTTCAACACTCTCTGATCATTTATCACTTATTAAAACAATTTTTCAGTTGATTTTTCGTGCGATAAGTCTCGAGACTTAACTAACCAACAGCAACTATGTCCGTGCGGTGCACATTTCGATTGTTGATGCCTGAGCTTTTCTAGAGGGAGCTCTGGCTGGAGGCAGTATGTATCTTCTCAGTTATTTCTACCGAGAGTCAGGGCTCTTTGAATTGCAAAATGCTGTGGGAAATTTATTTGAATAATGGAAAATCTCTGAAAAGATAGAAAAGAAGCGTTTTGTGATTAAGTAACACCTGTTGGTTCTGTGGAACTACCTGCAAAAGCGAAGCGGTGGGAAGTGACGGTCATGTCAAGTGCAAATTTCATGAATCGAATTAAGATGCAAATTGACCGGTTACTGCGGTAAGGTGAACGTGAGGCTGTGCAATGGCGAACAGTTTTTATTTCATAATTTTTTTTTGCCAGTGAATTTTTTTTTCATTTGCTGGCAATACTCTTGCATAAAATTAAGTCGCCCATTCATTCATAATTTTAAATATTTTTCGGGGAAAATTTCGGCAAACATGAATGGATGCTGTCAGCATGATCGAATGGTTAATGAATAAATTCACCAAGGAAAATGTAATTAGGAATTTGATTTATCGCTGATCAGATAGTGAGAAGTTGGTCTGTTTGTGTTGCTTTTTTAGGAGCTGCGATTAGGTATGAAGGGAATTGGATAGGCCTGTTTTTCGTCAGTAGGTAGTGTTCTAAGGAATGTTTTGCATTATGGCCCTTACGTCAAGTCAAGTCATTCCATTTTTATTACTCAATAGATATTTTACATTTCACACTCCAGTTTGTGGCTTTGAAATAAAAACCTGAAAACGCTAAAAAGGTAACGTTTCACAGACAAATTCTTTTGTGAATGTAATGTTGGTGATTAATTCTTCATGGACAATTTCGCAAAATTCACGAACGGTATTCTCTACTTCCCGTAACTATTTGTGGGATAGGGAGCGGCAGAAGAACTTCACCCAAATCGATAACCAGACTGCCAGTAAGTCTAGACCACCGAACACACATTCACGTGGAAAGTCAAAACGTTATCCGTTTCTGATTCATATCGACCTTCCAGCTCTGAAAAAATTCTGCGCTATCGCCTTAAACGTCCTGCTTGCGTATCTCTCTTCTCTACGGACCATCTCCGACTTTACAAGGAAAATCGCCTCGCTATAAAGTTCCGCAGACCTGTGGGAAGATCCAGGGTGCTTCGAGCGAACATTCTTAAAAACCTTCAGCAACGTGATTTGCACCGACTTCCAATTAATCGGTTAGATGGTTCCATCAATTCGAACTATGACCGCCCGTGTGAAGCTATCTTCCGCGATATCTCTAAAAGATTTAGACTTAGGAAAGGGGTAAACCACTTTTGTCCTTTTAGAAGATGGCTGCTACTCGTCTAGCGAGCGGTATTTTTTGAGTGCTGAGAGAGCCTATTAAGGCCACTTGTCCGGAGAGGACTTGTATTTCTCTCTAAGCTTCTCTCTTTCTACAGGCCGCCCTTGAGGCGCTCACGGTCCGCTTGGAGGTCGTTGCGATGGACTGAAATGTCGTGAGAGGCGCACAGGTAAAGATGCGTGCAGATTTGGTGGTCAAGGACTCACTGCCATGTACGGGTTTCGCTGTCGTGACTCCATCCTGGTTTGATGGTCTTATACGCAGGATGTTCCTTCCTCGAAAAAGGGGTGCACGCGGTTCCGTAGCTGAAATCGGGGTTCTGGCCAAAAGAGCCTTAGAGGGGATGGTGGCTGCAGAAGGTTTCCCACTTACCCCGTGGAATGGGTCATTCTTGACGGCGGGTTGCCTTCTTTTCCAAATTGAGGTTTTTGTTCGTGAAGATTTATAATACATAGTCGACCAGTTTTTTGGCAAGGCAGTACTCGTAGCTTATCATAGTTAGGTCATCAGTGGTAGAGCCCCATGAAATGGAAATTCCAGGTTACTCCTTGACGTGGACAGGTAACAACGCGACTGCATTAGAATACAGCCAGTCACCCCTGGCTGCAAAATATCCAACAGGTACAGAGTCAAATATCATATTGTATCAGGGGAGTTTGATTTAAGAAAGTTCCTGTCTCTCCGCGGTACAACAATTAGCCAGCACCCCTCAAGGTCGGAACTTACCAGCTGTCCAACATCGAGAGTAAAGTTAGACTTCTTACAGTACTCACAGCGGCGGCACACACACACACTAGGTGTTAAGTGTTAGTTCTCCTGTGAGGCTGAAGGCACACGGCCTGCTGTTACTAACCTATCGCTCCTCTGAAGTGTTCAAAATAAACCCAAGTGTGTTTGGTATGAAAGCTATGGGTCGCATTAGTGTTTTGCAGTTTGGGACATTTTGCGATGGCATCGCAGACTATCCCCCCAAGCCAGTCTTAATTTTCTACTGAAATTTCCTAAAGTTTTTAGAAAAAGTTTGTTAGGGTATAAATACGGTTGAGTAGGTAGCAGCTGATCTTAAAAAGAAATAATAGAATAAAGGTTCTGATACTGTCAAGTTGTCAACAGCCTTTCACTGAACATCATATACAGAGCTTCGAAATCGAACCAGAACAAGTAGGTCTTCCAATCTGAGTGACGGAAGTCATGTTCTAAGAACATGAAAACAATAAATCAAAAATAAAACAAATTTATTTTCTCAATCACTTCAACTGACAATGCCGCGAGTTAGCAAATTTCCAACTTCCAGTTCATCTATTTTTTTTTCCGTGACAATTCTCGATTAAATCAATTGGTGGTGTGCGCTGATCGGGCTTGCCGTACGAGAAAAACGGAAAGAAGGTCGCCAAGATCGAGAGGGCGAGTGACAAGAAACGATTAATCCTAATTTAAGATTATGGCCTGGTGTAGTCGAAACAACACAATCTCTCAATGTAAACATAATTCTGGCGTCTCTGGGTGCCAAGAACAAGCTATTCATCGACGAACGAAAGAAGACACACGAAGGGATACAGAAAAGGTGCACATGTGAAGTTGAAGAAGTACAAGTCTCTGGGCAATCGAATGAATTCAAGAAAACGAAGAGACTTCCAGCTAAGAAGAATTTTATTCTATTCGAAATTAAGACTGTGAAGACAACAAACTATCGGCGATATCGGATCGGTTGGGATAACTGTATGGGGGGGATACCCAGACGTACTATAATCCAATGCTGAAAAGGCACGCGAAACCAATACTGGTAATGGCAATAAATTTCAAAATTATTCTAAGGCACCAAGGGAATGGGCTAATCTCGAGAATTGTTGCCCGGAAGGATGATGATACAGGGCCTTCGTGCATTGCTTCGACATCCAAATAAGGTCGGCACAAACTCTCATTTTCATTAGGCGAATAAAGTGATTTCAGACCATTTGGTTTGCGTTTGGTCGAAGTCTTTGAGGTTGTGGTGGGTGCCTTTTAAGTGCCCGCTGTAACTTTGATTTATAAGTGCGAAAAGGGTCACCTTCGGCTTGCATTAAAAATTTGTTTTATGCAGTGATTAAGGCTTAATTTATGGGCTGATGGAATTTAGGACTTTTATTCATTATAAGAGTTGCTTCAAGTGAAACGAATGCTATAACGAGCTGACTTAAAAGCACAAAGCAATGTTAAGCCCTTTGTTACGATCGTGTTCTCCTAGTCGAGATTCTTATTTTGGTTGAGATTACAATGACGTGGTTGAGGATTCGAGTTCTCTAAAACTTAACTGGACTACTCGGTCTCTCATCATAAGTTGCGCAACTTAATTAATGTGCGTAAGTTACAAAATGCTAAAAATGTCTTTCTGCCAAATAAGCACTTTTTAAGCAAGTAATTTACTTACCTGTGAATTAGACTGGATTTCAACAGAACTCACAGAACATGAATGCAATTGCATTAAATCGTCAACAATGAAAGTAATTTGTTACAAATCTAGCCAAAAATAGCTTTGCGTCCGTAACGTTCCTCACGAAGGTCAGTAAAACGATTTTTTAAGAAGTAGTTCAGCGATTGATAGCTTCTATCGAAAACAGCCCATGCCCAAATTATCCATAAACGAACGATGAGGGGGGAAAGAAACGAATTTCACGTTCGTTTACGCTGACACACTTTGCTCGATCATGCAATGTCAAATCTAAATAACCGTAGGCTGCGAAGAAAAAATCGCTATCACGATCATCTACCACAAAAAAGAAGAAGAAGAAAAACACATTTTTCGTAATAATCGATCAGGTCTAGCCGTAGCCGGAATTTCTCAATCGATTGCCGGTGCGATTAATGGGATCCACGTATGCCCTTAATTTGGCGGCGTAACGAACAGCGTTGCTTTGAGTAAATTTGCAATTTTTCTTCAAACGCGATTAATTATTTAAATAAATTGCAAATAAATTTTATGTTTTGTATAATTTTGTTTTCAGTGTACACCGATCAACCGGTGTCATCAAAATCCCCACCCACAAGAGACAAAATCCATCCAGAAAGTAAGGCCCAGACCCGCATTAGAAACCGAAGTCGAACCGCACCATCAATTCAGGATGATTCCGAACCTGGTAAGTGTTTTATTTTATTAATAGCTACCCGTAGACATACTATTCCTGGAAGACTCTATCTTTGCGGCGGTCGTACCTTCACTTTCCCACCAACCGCGGCATCACGATAAAATCACGCCGGGGCACTTTTTATTAATCAAAATCGAACTAGTGAAACTGACCCCGCGTTAGTTGTGCGATTATTCAGCGCTGATGAGTAAATTATAGGCTCCGATAACAAGCAGTCTAGCCTGGTATCATTTGAAATTGTTGTCAGGTTGAATGTGTGCGACTTAGAACAGGGAGTAACAAGATGAGTCCTTAGAAAATGTTCTGCTAGGTATCTGCGCTGTGTTGATTATAGTGATGCTGCTCGAGATACCCAACCCATTGCTTCACCACACTTTAAACTTGACTAGCTCTTCTTTGAAGGGTTGGCGAATTGTGTACATTCTAATGAAATAGATGACGGACAACTCATTATTATCCCTCAGGCGAGATGGAAATTTATAGGTAGTTGAAGGCAGCCGCTTTTTTTTATGTCCACAAAATGGATGAGATGAAAAGTACCCCCCATTAGACTGGTTACAGCATCTCGTTTGGGGGCGGATACCTCCTCCGGGTCATTAAACTAAAAAACCATCGAGTGGAGCTTGTTCTATCGCGCAGATTTATGAGGATCGAAATTTGCATAACAAAAGATGTTGCGGCGAAAAATTCTTGCCAGCAACGAACTCCTTGACAGGCATCTTAACCGTTGAACATTTTTACTGTCCCCCCATTAAACTATCAATTACTCTTCGCCTGCTTCTGTTTTCATCTCTCAACAATCGTCAAAACGACGTGCCATCCGCCTGCTGTATACGCGAAATCCTTTCGTGACCAACAATTAGTTCGTACTTAGCCTGGTAAGACCACGAATTAGCATTCGGAATTAATTGCCCCTGAGTTGGAGAGATACACCTCAATTTGTACTGGCACACGATACTTGGATGGTTCGATATTTTTCTTTCACTTCGTCTCCTCGAAGTATCCACGGCAAGTGGTAATTCGATTCTTTTGCCAATCATCGCGAATTTACCCGTAGATATGTCTTCCCGGGAATTTCGTTTTTTATCTTATATTACCTCCCCGGCAACATGTTAAATGGCCCGCAAGAGTAATGGCGATGAATCGATCACCGTCCGATCATTCCGAGGTGACAGATTAACATTGCCGTTTTTTTTTTGCGATTTTATTTTTGCAACAACATCACACGGAGGTGAGAGGAGTTTTGTTTTTCAGCGTTTTTGAAATTCATCTTATGTTCCAAACGCGCTTCCTGAATAAGCATTCTGAACTTGATGCCAACACGCTAAATGACATCGATATATCAACGTCGAGATAAGTGGAACGATATCAATCATTTTCAGAAATTTTGTGTGAACAACTCTTGCATTTTTCTACCTCCACGAGTCAATTCTTTAAATTTCTCCCAGTTTGCCTTAAACTATAAATTTTCTTCTGTCAGAATTTATTAATTTGATGAAATCAAGAGAAATTTGTGTTCGACAAATGTGATTTTATCAAAGCAAGTCAAAGGCGAAAGTAGCCTTCAAAATGTCGTTCAGAAAGTGAAGAGATGTTTTTTTTCTGCCTTTATCTCGTTGGAGTCTTACTTTGATTTTTTTTAGCCAAAGTCCCAGATGGCGTCAGAGTAGTACTTCTTGTTCTTATTTCACAAACATATGTACATTTAAATAATTTACGCTGTCAGGAAAAGGGCTTTAATGTTGCCGGAAGCATAAGAGGTAAAGTTGAGGAGTTTCGGCTGATGCAATTGTAGTTAGCGAATCTCAGTTGTGTATCTGGATGTAACTTTTCTTTCCGCGGTGTGGAGGTTGATGAGTTGTTAAGGACTATACTTTAGCCACCCCCTCGTTTTTTGAAAATCACTTATATATTCAATTATTGAAAGATGGTCACTATTTTATCGGCACCCAAGAATTCATCTCCTAATGATGTAAATGATTTGCTACCGATTAGTTTTTTGTCTTTCCTATCTAAGATCATAGAAAGAATGATGTCTTCACAAATAACAGAATAAATGAGCTTCTTTGTTCTCGACAGTCAGTGTTTCGTTCCCAACACTTTGTGTAAAACTGCTTTGCTGAAAGTGACACACTGCCTTTGTATTGCTCTGGATAAGCGGTTAATCACAATAACTTGTTTTTTTAAATTGTCACCCCTCTTCCTCATCTATATTATACGGATAGAGCTTTTCGTCCGATAGTTGGTGGCAGGTTAATTTAGAGAATAATTTTTCGTCGCTTCTCCCGCTTATATGTGGAGTTCCTCAAAGCTCTCTACTGGGTCCTCTTCTATTTCGTATTTTTATAAATAATTTTCCTGGAGTGGTTGCTGATGTGAAAGTCCACTGAATTGTCTGAATCCACAAAAATCAAAGTATTGGATTACTACAAAGAAATTCTAATCCGGATCGGCTCAGATTGTCTGATGCTTGGCTAAACAATTCGCGGCTACCACGCGTGCATTATGCGAGGAATCTAATATCGGTACTCAGCTACAAAGGTTCAGCAAGCAAGTTCGACTGAAATAGTCATTAAGCAATTTGTGCTGTTGGGTTCCTCTAGGGATTTCCTGTGTTATTCAGTTTAAATAAATACAAAATTAACAATAGTTATGACATTAATTAGAGGCAACATAAACAAATATGGATCAAAAACAGACCCCTATGGGAACTCGTGCTAAATGGTATTCACCTCGGAAAAGTCAACAAAAACCTTTCTTTGTAACATCCTAACGAAACAAAATTTTTCAAACAGAAGAAGCTGCTGCAAAACTCAATAAAAACGAGATGCAAGATGTTTTCTTGCTTAATGAAAGTGTCATAAACAATCGGCTGCTCTAGAAGCAACTCACTAGCCTGATGAACCATTACAGTCAGTGGCAATGACGGCGTAAAACTTTGCATAATAACACAAAACGTAATAATCAATTAAGCGAAAGATTTAGGAAAGCGTAAAATTGGCCATAATGCTGAGTCGCCAAATAGGCAGCGATATAAAAAAATGGCAAAAGTCCCAGCTATTGAGTTGTATAACTTGTTACGCACATATCAAATTTCAAGTCACTCGTAAACATGATTTCTTATTGTAATTATTTGAAAACTACAACTTTTTTGTATGGTCCAATTCTCTTTTTTTTTGCAAATTCCGAATGTTGTCCAAGAACTCCTTTAACTCGTCGAAATTCAATTCAAAGCTTTCCAAGCATGTAAAGGAAATTGACAAAATCTCAATGCTTAAAATCTTTCCAAGGCTATTCCGGGGTTCAACAAAACACATACTTCAACATATCTCAATTGTTTATCCAGCAAGAAATTTTGCTTAATTATACTGACACGAACCATCCACGTTTATTCACGTCTGCGCTTTAGGGTGCCTGGAACAATTTTTTTCTGTTGTTGTCTCAGAATAATACAAGAGCTCTTGTTTGATTTATCTATCAGCGATCGAACCAGTGCCACTAAAAAAACAGCATCAACGACAAAAACAATGACAGAAGAAAAAAATCCATAATAATTGTCATAATTGCTTATAATGACAGGAGTCTATATAGTTGGGGCTCAACAAAAAATGTGACACAAAAAAATTCAACACGAAAACATCAAGTGAATGGGATACATAAATTTGAAAGTCACAGTGAACAGTCGAAACGAGACAGGTAGATAATAAATTTGCACTCCAACACTCGGCTCCTAATCACGACATTTTTATTGAATTCAAATTTATTTGATATTCGAAAAGGTAAACAAAAAAACACAGCAACGAGGAAACTCTTCACTAGCTTGAACACACCTGACAACTCCAGTTGAGAGAGGTGCGCACTTCAGCAGAACAATGCGCCCATTGTTTAAGCCAACGCTGTTAATAATTCTAAGTCATTTTGATCAATGCTCTTACAACCAACTTCACATTGCAGCTGAGAAGGTGGAAATGATAAATTGAATTATTGCGCCGAGTGATTAGAGACAGGTTGCCCGTAGTTAGGTAGTTTTCGTCGTTGGTTTTTCGGGCCGGGCTCTATTAATTTGGCTAGTGGTACAATTTTGTCGTGGGCTTAATTAACTAACTAATCTAATGGTTGATAAATGGTGACGTAACACCTGTTTCAATGGGCCTGAGGTCAAATTCCGCAAATTGTCTAAGTTCCCGCGAAGGATAGATGAATATCTGTGGCTATAAGTCATGAGAAGTTAATTGCTAGTTAGGTACAGCTTGTTATGTGTTAGATACTGGGCTCACCAAACACCTGGAAAACACTTCAGTTCTTTCCTCTGGCTACAAACTTTGACATTTAGTGCAGATTGCTGTTCACGTTCTTATGCAAGCAAGCTCTATCATGGATTATCATTTTCTCACGTTTATTTTTAACGCTTCAACGTAAGATTGGTGGAATTTAAGTAGTTTTACAAGATTTTGACATGCAATTATTGTGTTTGTTTTTTTTTGCGAGAGGTTCAGAAATTGTACAAAAACAGACTCCTCCTATTGATTTGCAGATATCCTAGCCAATTAGTTTTGATGGGTTTGATTATTGTGTAACCAAAAATAAGATATTGGGACTTTTGCATTGTATTGAATTATTTTTAAGTGGCTTTTATTAACTAGCCTTTTTGAGCAACCCATTGTGCCTTCATTTAAAAGAGAACCTCCCTCCCATCTTTTTAATAGGAGTAACAGCTATCAAGATGATATATATATCTTGATCTGGTTATCCCTGTGAACAGATAAGAACCAGAGTTAGTAAGTGAATTTGAAAATGGGCTCTGATGATGATAATCCAACGCTAAAATCCAAATACTATCACGCAACTTAAGAGTTTCGTACAAATAGCCGTTCTTGTTACATCTCCATTAAAGTCTATCATTTTGCGGCACTACCTCTTTATAATATCGATATCAACCAATATAACTAGGGAGTTACTCAGATGACCTATCAACATCCAATATACTCGAATCCTGACGAATCTTATACGAAGAAAAAAAATTTAAATTGAAGGGGGGTTGTGATAGCTAAGTCGTGTGTTGTGGAGACATATGCCATATTAGTTTTTTTTTTTTTTTAACGAAGTTTGTTTTACCTGCTCCATCAAATTATAGTAAAGCTATACAGAGCAGTGAAATTTAAAATTGTATGCTCCCTCCTCCCCGCTGTTGACTAAATAATCTTTCACTAGGACTTTTTCGACACTCCTGACATTACAAAACTAAGAGTTTTGTCATTTCCTCAGTGTTTATTATTTTTTATCGCTTAGACAATAATAAGTCGCACTTAAAATTAAAAACCGATTAGGTTACAAAGGAGAACCTTGAGGAATACCAATTTTGCTATTTTTTTTTGTATTAGATGTAAAGCTACCTAGGATTATTTGGATAAGACGATTTTATCTATTGGAATTGATAAAAAATGATAATGAGCCTTCAGCTAGTGCCGCGATTTGTTGATCTGGGTAATTTCCTTCTTTACGCATCTTATTCATGTGCTGAACTCCCATGCGGGTTCCAATCTAAAGCCAGTTGAGCGATGTTGTTTGGCTCTTTTATCAATCCATTACCACTTTCGCCTTCGAACATTGATGTCTAATCCCGTCTTGGCCTGTAAAGCTGTGTAGATCTTCGTTGGCAGTAACCTCCAGCAAGTGGATGTGGAATATGCGCCGGAAACATCGGTTGACAAAGCCTTGTAGCTTAGATGTTATTTGACAAGCCATTTTCCATGTTGAACAGGCGTAAAACAGGAAAGATTTGACGTGCGATTCGAAGATCCGGAGTTTTTGTGCATCTTTAGATTTAAACCATATCTCACTAAGCGCTTAAATGCATCTTGAATCTTGTTGGTGTGAGTCTATACATCAGCTTCAGCTCTGCTATCTGCTATAACTATGCTTCCGAAATAACAAAATTTACCTAAATGTTCTATTTGCTGCTCTTCAAGATAAATGTCATTTTGTCTCCTGGAGTCCAACCCAATTCGATTTTAAACTCTGCTGTTCGACTTTTTTTACTCAGTGCTTCGGACATTTGGCTACATGACTGTGTTGGTTGAATAGGAGACCTATATCGTGGGTATAGTTCAGGTGCGAAAGGTGGGTAAAAATTTGCCATCTAATCTCTCGCGATGAGTGGTCATCTAGGGCTCTGCATAATACCTCATTAATGACTATTAAGAAAAGCAAAGGTGACAAAATTCATCCTTGTATCATTTCATTCAGCACTTGGAAGGGCTCCAATTGTTTTGCCTTGAGTAGTAGGTGTATGAGTCCAACGTCTGCTTGATGGTGAAAATTTTTTTTGGGATGCCTACGTAAAGCTGCCCATATCTACTCGCGATCAACGTCCATCGACTTTATTGCGCTTGCCACCTCCAATCTTGTCGGAGATGTTGTTGAGGCTGATCAGGTGCAGTAGACAGGATACATGAAAATATTTGTTTTGTCTCAGTTGCAACTACTCTATCACCTTTGGCGTAGGTTAAAAACGAAATTAAAGAACAAAGAACTTCAAATCTCATTGACAGCTTTAATTCAGTTGATTTTGTTTTAAACAAATGTTCTAAAAAATTTATGACGTATCGCAAGGCTCGATCTTATGCTCCCTACTAATTTTTATTAACATATTTACCAGTTACATTGAAAATATACTACGCGATTATTGCCGAAAGTTGTCTTAAGTCAGCGCTTGAAATTCTTACCCCACCTGTTGCATCAAAAAGACCTTCTTCGTTTCGCACTTAACGTAAATTGTCATAAAATGCTAAAAAAAATTATGAAACTCTTGTTTTTATTATATTGAACACTAAAATACCCACAACGAACGCCTCGATCTTAAACGAACCCTAATTTATTGTAATTTAAAATTCAATAAATAAATGGCTCAACAAAATCGCCATCACTTTACAAATTGTATACATTATCTCTCGAGGCATAAATTCAACATAAAATTGTTAGTTTCCATACTTGAATAGACTTATTTGTTCCAATTTTACTGATATAACACTCTGTGTAATACGTCGGGACCTACATCAGCAGCATTGTTGAAAAACCTCTGGATATAGTTAAAAACTTCGTCTTGCCGTAATCATCCAAATACATTGAAATTTTGTAAAAAAAAACAAAGAAAACTTAAAATTACCACGGTAAATATCTTCTCTACAAAATGTCGATTAACTACAGCAATTCTATCCACAAAAGATACACTCAAGATAATCAGAACCCATCGGCCATAGATAGGTTCACTTTTATGGCAACCGTACTCTCGCCGTCTCGACTTTGATAAGTTTACTAACTCGCTTTCAACCAAACGAAATTGATATCATTTTGCAACAATTGTGTGCAACAGCATCAGTATCCAATCATCTATCTCCGGCTTTGAGTTTATTTACCTCGGTAAGAAGCGAAATTGCTTTCGATTTCTGGACAAAAACGTTCTCAGCGAATAGAACAGGTAAAACTGTGGTCGGAATAGAGCAAAGACTTACCTGGTTCAAGGGGAGGGGAAAAAAGTGAGCAAATAAAAATCGAAAGAGTAAAAAAACGAAGAAATGAAATTAAAACTTGCGCTGGCAATTTTCCGCTCATCATGTGAAAGCAAATTTTCGTTCTTAATGCGGCGAAGAAAAAGAAATCTAACTTTGAGCCGTAACCTGACGATTGGAACATCTATCAAGTCCACCTTAGCCAACTTGCGGTAGTAGAAATTTCAGCGCAAAGATTTGAATCACGACTGATAGATTGATGCAATTTATAAGAATCAAATTCTGTTTTTTTTTTTTTTATTGAATCGGAGAAGATGGAAAGTAACTTTAGAGCCTATAAACGTAGCCGGAAGAATAGGAACGTCGATTCATCTAATATTTTACATCGACGTACAATTGACCAGAAGGAAAAAATCGGTCTTGGACGTCCTACCAGTAATGTGGTTAAGGCCAGGGCAGACACGATCTATGGCGGTAAGAAAACATTTTTTCATTTTCCTTCCATCATAATTGAGAAACGTCTAGTGCTTGTAAGCTACATATACCTACGTCTTAGGTTTTAATTTTCATTGATTTAATTTTATATCCCGGTCATGGGATACAAAGAGTTTTATAAGCATTTGTCAGTGACAGTACCGAAACTAAGTCTTGTAAAGGTGCCGGCTTTTCCAAAATATGCAACTCGTGCCAGCCTGAACATCGCGGCTAAGAGAGAATTTATGCGCTTCCTCCTTTGACAATCTGAAGTCGTTGTTGCAATAAGTAGGTACTAAAGTGTTGGCCTTGCATCCCGGAGGGCTCAAATTCAGCCGCACCGGCGACAACCAAAAAGTCCAAGCTCTGAGTAGAGGAGATCGCAGAGCAGATCAAGACTGCTAAAACCAAACGAAATTTATCTTGTAGTTTTTTTTATACGATGTTGCCAAATCCTAGGGGACAACCCTTTGATGCGTTAGCATGGTTTTGGCCGAAAGGGAATTAAGGTAAAGGAAGTGAGGAAGCTAGAATGTCTGTTTTTGCATTGCTGCGAGCTAGACAACAGCGCAGAGACAGAGTGGATTATTTTAATTTCTTAGTAAAAACCACGGGGAGATCTGGTCTCGAACCCGGGACAAAAGGAACCAGGGAGGTATCTCACAATGAATGGATCTTGCTTTTTTCTATAAATTTTGTTGTGGGGGGGGGGTAGTTCGGTGGAACATCAAAACTAAAATTTTTTGAAATGCTATCGTATATACCACATTTTAGTTCTTCAGCACAATTGCTTTCTCAAGTTTAAATCTATGGATTATGATTGCAAGAAGAATGTTTCTCTACCCACGACGTATTTTCGTTTTCAATCAGAATCTTATAGCTGCAAACGAATCCTGATAATTACGCATTTTGCCATGATACCAACAAACATTCGTTATAATTCTGAATGAATCTGATTACAATTTTTCATTTAATCACCAAACATGGATAAATATTATTTACTCGCAGTCCTTGTAGGAGCATAAACCCCTTCAATCTCATTCCAGTATTGTCATATAAATAAACCCTTAACGAACCTCCAAACAAATCACTACTTGACATCGAACATAGATGTTAACAATGGCGACAAATTGTCAGCGGCACCGAACATTCCCGGGAGGACGATAAAAATGACAAAATTGCAACGTTACAAAACGCAATGTGTCCGTTGCACGGCGCATATCTTGTATTGCCACCAATTGCCGCGATTTCATAGAACTTTTTCGTTCGTGCGAATTAAATTTTGTCCCACTGTCCCCGGCCTGTGATTTATTTCGACAACCAGATTCCAAGTTCTAGATAGGGGCTTACAGGTACAAGAAGCACTCCACATAAGACCTTGACCTTCAAAGGTGATATGATGTTCGAGCGCCCGTTCGTATGAAGATAAATTGTAAAATTATTATTCTCTTCAGGAAAAAATGAAGTGTAAATATGAACTCGGCTATAAAAGAAGGGATTAAGGTCTCTTGGCTTTTAATGAGCCCATTCACTCTCAATATTTGCGCCAATTCACAGACGACCGTGTTCATTAAGCGCACTAATGCCAGGTGCCATTAAAACGACTGAAGAGCCTTGACAATTCATTTGGTGAGGCTTCCACAATGGTACCGTAATAGACTCGATCAAGATGCGATAATTCTCGGCAATCACGGTAAGAGTGTTGATTACATAAAATTTGTCAACACTGACATGCTTAGTATTGACTGATCGAGTACCCTGTCATCGCCAATTACGAAATAAATTAATCACGTCCAAGTCGACTGCGCATGCGCACGAAGTCGTCTGCCTCGGGACCCCAGATGGCGCAACTAAAAGAAGGCGTGTATTTTTAAATATTCTCAATTTCCAGCCTCATCGTAATGCCACAACTATGAATGCTACAAATGTACATAAATTAGCATTTGGCATCTGGCAGATTTGAGTTGTCGCTGTATATGGTGCGGCCGTACAGAATCCGATGAGATGCATTAGAGGCGGCCAGATGTCTCCTAAGCTTGGCTGCCTGTCTATTTGTTATAGGCTTAGACAATCTATAAAATTGCGACTTTCAAGGTCTTACACGGCAAAATCTAAATGAGCCATCATGTGACAATATTCATCCGCCGTGTTGCAATTATTCCCATAAATGAGGCCTTAATTAAGTTTATGGCTGTTATTGTATTGAGTTATTCGACTGTCATTGCAGTTGCAGTAGCTGATTTAATCTAAAGTAGCAGTGGCAGACAATAAATAAAGAAAAACTGTGGTATTTTATATTTAAAAAAATAAATAAATGGAATCTGTGACGCAAACCTGTTGGCCTCTGGTTGCAAGATGAGGAGCACGAGAAGAGAGTCAATCAATCCGAGCGGCCGTACTACACATTTATTTGTTGTCGACGATTTAATATGGGTTAACAGAGGTCTTAACTCCGGTCTCAATGTAACGCATTAATGGAACCCGACTGGGCCGAATATTTGCTGATCGAGCAATTTATTTATTAAACACATTGCGAGTGCGAAAAATATTGCGACGAAATTGTTGAGAAAATGAGATTGAATTGAAACATTGAAAAGACTCAATTTGAGGCTGATTAAAGTTGATGCCCTGCATGAGGTGGTAATTAAGTGACGCCTTTAGTCATTAAGGTCACGGTCATTCGTGTTGAGTTAATAAACGTAAATTGGTTTCATTAAAACGGGGGTGGAAGCGAATGTTCGGAGCCGATTGTTTCCAAAGAAAATTGCCAAAAGACCAATCAAATTGGGACACCGGAAGAAATTGAACAAATACTGCAAGTCATCTTTTGTTATTGAAGGTGGCCAAGTTTAGAGGTAAAGTTGTAATATTTCCGTAAGTAATTGTATTGCTTGGAAAAAATGAAATTATTTCGGTAAACTAAAACACATATGTGAAATTTGGAAGGCTGTTTTTCGTAATAGAGGCTCTAGAACGTAAATAATGGATTTCATCTCGAAATTATGAAGAGTAATAGACTTTATAAACATAATTTTTACCACGAAGATAAAATCCAAATAGGATAAGTCTCTCTGTTTAGTTCCCGTAATCTCTTGTGGGGCTTAGGGCGAGATTCGAGAAAACGACTGTAAGTGGACGAAATAAATGTCGGCGTACCTCAGGGTTCAGTTCTTTCACCAACCTTATTTCTTCTTTTTATTAATGACCTTTTATCTCTCAATTTAAATTCTATTTATATTTTCGCCGACGACACCATCTTTGATTTTGCAGACTCTTCTGATTTTGTAATGAATTTTCGTGGGAACTCTCTGATTCTCTGGAGCATAGACTGAATGGCGGTTATCTGTCACTTTTCTTCCGCGATTGCTACGGCCATCGTGCTAACGAAATTGCTAGCCAGATTCCTTGTAGACGCGCCAAAACATGTGGTACAAGAGCTTCAAGTCGCTCCCATTCCTACCCTATTCAGGTAAAATTTGGACATATCGTTAAATATTGGGAATCTTTCCTAAACAGAACAAAATGAATGTGGAACAGTTTACTAAATTCTGTCAGAGCCTGCATATGCAGAGGAACTCAATAAGGTCACTATTACTCTGGCTATTAGAGGTCACTATTATTTTGTCTCTTAGTAGTTACTGAAATCACTCAATGGTGATAAATTATAGGCGGTGGCTTCTACAGACGAGCTGTTCTTAATAGTCTCAAAAAAGTTCCTAAGCAACAAAAGCGAACTAATGGAAAGAGCCCTGAGTAAAATCCACACTTAGGCAATCAACTGTGGCTTATCGATAAGTTGGAAAAACGGAAGCAGTCCTCTTCATAAGGAGGAGAGCAATTGAATCCAAATGGGGTGGAAATATCCTGTTCTATGTCTGGAAGAAAATGTTAGGCAAGAAATGGGACTTATTGAAGCCTATTCTTACTTATGGCATAGTAATCTGGTGGCTTGCTCTAGAGAAGTTAAGCGACCTTAACAAGCTAACTAAAATTCACAACGACAACAGCAGCATTGCAGACCATGCTCCACCTTCCACCACTTGACGTTCACTATATGCAGCGCCATGATCATTGCATTCCATGTATACTAAGGATCTGCCCTGGAGTCTATCTGCAGGTGAACACCGTCTACACTGCCTTGCCAGTGAACTTTGGTAAAAGCTTCCCTACTAGAATCGCAGTCAGAGAGGAGCGGTGACAGGAAGAGGGTGTCACCATCTAAAGCGGATCTAAAGTGTTGGACGGGGTGATGGGAGCTAGGTACTTGAATTGCCTAAACATACGTATTCAGTATTGATTGCGGACTACTACAGTGTGTTTCAAAGAAAGATCCTAGTCTTAAAAAGAGCGGCGGGGATATTACAGGCACGCCGAAATCTATCTGACGGAACCGACAGAGGAATTTATATCGATGGTCTAGCGGCAATATAGGAGCTGGATTCAAACGTAAAAGGGTTACAGTTGGAACGTGGGTGTCGGAATAGTCTTCAGAACTTAGGAGGAATATACACGGGGTAACTCTTTGCTGGGCTTCTAGTCACAAAATGATACAAGGGAATGAGGTGGCTAATATGTATAGACAGGTCGATCGGTCGGCCTATAAAATCTGTTACAGGAGAGATTAACCTTAAGCCAAAGGAAAGACGGAGCAATCTGACAACATGTAGTATAAACAGGCAGATATGGCCTGATTGGGATATTAAGAAATCGATTCTTCTGCTAAGGAGAAAACCGGGCGAATCTCCGAAATATTACGGCAGTCAGAACTGATTACTGTCTTTTCGGAAGACACGCAGAACTTCGTACTTCTTCAAGTAACAGAACGATGTTACTAGCATAGGGTTGAAGCAGCTTCTCAGATTTATTACCAGTAGTAGCTGGGTATAAATAAACGCTATATTAATATTCAGGTGCGGTCCTATGGATGTGGTAGCACATGTGATGTCGATGTGTCCGATAGCCTTTACGTATGAGCCCGACAGTTTCAAACGAGGTGTTCATCGACGCCTCCTTTACTTAACATTTTAACGGCTTTCCTTTACCTTTACTGCCTTTCCTACCAAAGCTGTGCTTTGGCATCATAGGGCATCCAATGAGCTTAAGCATTATCATAAAAAATATAGCTTTCAGTGTATCTCTCTGAATTACTTTTTCTATAGGGGACAAGTCAATCACTAGGTTAAGGGCTTCGCTCGGTATTGTGTCAAATGCGTCTTTACTACACGCACTTGTTCTGTGTTCTTGTCCAAAGCCTTAAACTAATTATGGGCAGCTATGATTTCAAGATTATCTACGACTACTCCAACATATTTAATTTCATTGAATGTGTGAATTATTACAACCTTTCAGTCCTGTCTGTAGTGCTCTTAGTGAATATATAGCTTTATCCTAGATCCTGTTCTCTTCCTGCAAAATTACAAAAATGTAGTGCCACTCTTTTGCAACTGGTTATCTGCTCTAATCCATCTTTATGGGTGATGATGATGATGATGATGAAAAGGAGAATCACGTTGGAGTTGAATAGTAACTCCAACGTGGTTCTTCTTTCCACCATCGTCTCTATTACTGGTTAAACTTTCAGTTGCTCAGGAGACCTGTATTAGATCTAATTGTAAGCCATAAATTACTGATATTCCTCAAGATTTACCCGTTCGAATTTCCCACAGTAATTTACAAACCAAGCTAATGATGTTAATGTGAACACTCCCTTAAGCCTTCGAATACAAAATGAGCCAATAATGATCATTAAACGTCAGCCAATTATTATACACTTGAAATAAATTCGCGAGAAATAACTAATTTTAAATACTTTAGCAATTACTCCTGTCGGCGATGAACGCTGTTTCAAATCAATTCGTGAAATAGCCCCCCAAGAGCCAAAGTGCACCTAATAAATTCAATTCAGCGCCCGAACTCGAACGTTATTGTCTTAATTAAGTCATAAACAAATTTAATGAATAATTTGCTTGTTCTTCCCGCGGCATGTAACCAATTTGCAATTTGCATTACTCACTTTAGACAGCGTAACACGATATTATGTGAACAGTGCCCGCGAATCGCGATGACTCGGTACAGTCACTGTCAAGGTCAGAACGAGTTTCAATGCGAAATAGAATATTTAAGCGACGAGAGTAGTATAAAATAAAATGATGTCGGTTCGAGTCGACACAATTGCTCCAGCCACAGCACAAATATAAAAGAGAAATAAATATAAACGGAAACAAAAAAAAACAAAAACAATCGCTAACACTTGAGCAGTGTTGACTGGAGCAGTATCTACTTCAAAAATGCCATGGAAATGAAAAATAAGCTGCGCGCGCAGATCAACTCCATCTTTTGCGACCTGGACCAATCCGGCAAAAAGTTATGCTTTATTGCAGTGCAAGAGTGCACATGCCCGGGATCACATACGAATGTGGTTATACTTTCATCTAAGTATCTTTCGGATCTAGTTATTCTGCAAGATCGAATTTTGCGGTTTTATCTAGTTGTTTAGAATGAAATCTCTCGCGAACTGTTGTAATGCATTATTCTTGCAATTGCCGTTGATGAGGAAAAAACCGGAGCCGATTACCTGGTTGCCTGAGTGCTTTGCCTCGATCTCAATTGAATTTAATTGTTCCTTCCTTGCGACCGCATGAGCGGAATGATCAACACGGCGTTACTTTATTCACGCAATAAAACAGCCAATGTTTCACTTGCCCCGAGAATTTCATAATTACTCAAGTTGATCTCTCGTTCGTTTCTTGTGCCTATTTTTTGTTCTGTTTTTTCTCTCTTTACTTTGGTCGATCTTGCAAAACAAACAGATCATTGGCAATTGGTTTTATGTTGATCGTGTTAATTTGTTTGGCGGTTATAATTTTCTTGGATTATACAAAGTTTCAAAACTATCATGGAAATCGCATTACATCCTGAACCAAGATCATTTACCACGTCTCATTTATTTCATGCGGTGATCGCTCATCATTCATTGTAGCAAAATAAACGAGCAGCCATTTCCGATCTATTTTCACTGCATAAATTATCCAAGGTAATTATTAAATTCATTTTCCTTGTGATTGACAATGAAACCGACTCACGAACAGCAATGCAAGTTTACGCAAATTGGCCTCGATGCACTGATTCCGCACGAAAATAAGCGATCCAATGCAGCTATACACTCGCCTAATAATGTAAGATCTCCTTTAAATCACATAATTACTAGGTATAACGTCGTTTCTACCTGAATCAAGATGAAAAATCGCAAATGCCTTCCACTATGCAATAGGTTTCGTTCGTTTCATTAAAAAGCAGCAAACTGCAAACATGCGTTACTCGCGCAAATTACACTTCACGACTAGATCCGTACATTCAACCAGAACGTTGGCGAAATTAAGAAAAATGTGTCATGCAATAGCACAATTTAATTACAATATTATTAACATGGTTGGGTGGAAAAAAAAGAAAAAAAAAGGATGTAATGGGGGCAATTTGGAAAGTAATTTTAAAATCAAGTGGAATTTCGAGTGCGCTGTCAAAGGACTTAAGTATGTACCATTGCGGCTATTACGGCTGATTACGATCTGGTTAGAGTTTAGCTGCAAAAATTAAGTAAATGACAAGATAAGGTGATGTGTTTTTCTGAGCTCATTAAAACTTGATTTGCATGTCCGGTTTTTTGTCATAGTCATGTTATTTTGATAAATAATTAAATCGACAGGTGTCCTCTATTTCATATTACTCAGAAAAACTCCAAACGTGAGACTACGCGAAAAAGTGTAGTAAAGCTAATCTTCGCAGCTGGTCGACCTATAGTTGTAGACAATCTAATCGCTAGCAATTTCGGTACTATTTGTATGCCTGCTTACTGTATGGTAATACCATTAGTGGATCTGATGGCATGTTACATTTATCATTTTGGGGTTACGCGAGCCTTTTTTATCTAGCGGCGATAATATATGTCAAACGATTATCATTGTATGGAAATTAATTTTTATTGTAAGGCCGTTTAACCCGGACCGACACAGTCGAAATGTACTCAAAGGCCTATACGGAAGGACACTACTAATATGTAATAATTGAGAAGAGAAAAAAAGAGACCCAAATGTCTGATAGTGTGCGATTTTTACTCACTAAAAAGACCTTTCTAAGGATTAGCCAAAACAGACCACTTAACTTTTCGTCCCTATCCCTTGTCGTGACAACGTAGGATACCTAGATTGGTCCACTTTTCCTCCCTCAATTCGATTCCCCGGGTCATAAGACACCTCACGAGCCGTTCGGCCTGCATCCAGTGGTGTCCCTGCAAATCCTCCTTCTTCTTTCTAAGACAAGACACTGGCATATTATGTCCACTGCGATCTCCTGCTCCTCTAGACACAGCCTACAGATATCATCAAGTATGTTCATCTTCTTTAGATGACGCCTGAAGTTTCATGCCTCTTTACTAGAGCCATCAGCCATCTTAGAGCTCTCCGATCTATATCTAGGACCCTTCTTTGTACCGCAATTTTGAGACAACTTGGCCTGCGTGCATGAGTCCGCGACGGTCCACTGTTTCCAAAACTCCCCCGTTGCACACGTCTCCAACAGGCCCTCCGCAGTGCGCCTACCCAGGTCCGTGAATGGTTTCGGATCTTGGAAACTCGAAGCTGTTCCCAGCTTAACCAGTTTGTCTGCTCTTTCATTTCCTTCGATTTCTCTGACCCACATCAGTGGCACCACGTGCAATGAAGCACATGCGTTGAGGTTGGGGATACAGTCCAAGGCCAGAGCTGTATTGAACTTTGTACTGTCCATACACCTGATCACCGCCTGATAGGCGAGTTTTAGTAGAAGCGGACGTTAAAAGGCAAAAATTAAAAATGGGCACTTTCTGGATACCCTGAACGAGTTCAATCTAGACATTCACAAGCGAACAGCCTGGACATAGACGGAACGTTGACTGAATAGATAACAAAATTGTGGCGGGATGTTTTGATGAGCGTATGTTGCCGGAAGTACGCAGGTTCTTTGATCTCATTTAATTTTTGAATAAACCATATGAACCTATAGTTTAAATATGACTTAAGTGGGCACCCAACTATAGATGTACAATATGGGAAAATATGTATAATCACAACGATGTAAGGCGAAGAAAAATCTGATACAGTCATTGAATGCTACATTGATTTTGCTAGAACAGGCGTCGACCATAGAAGGGTATACAAGATGGACAAATAAGAAAAATGGGTAGAAGCCAGACAAAAAGCCAAAGACATCTCATTGTCTCGTACGCCTTACTTAAGACCGCATATACATGGTCAGAACAAGAAAGATTATGGTTAAGCATTATCCTCAAATGCTTAAATTTCTCTACTCGAGTTAACCTCACATCATCTAGCATGAAAGAAGGAAAAATGGGTCTCATGAGAATAATATAACTAAACTTGGTCTGGTTTAGTTTGAGGTGGTTATTTTTAGACTAAATCTAAATGATTTACAGGCCATCAATTAATCTAGAAGCACAGTCCTCGACCAAGCTGTTAGATCGCGAAATGAACAGTCCATACATTGTCTGCATACATATGAATGCTTGAAGTACCAACAACCTCAGACAAGTCGCTTAACAATAATGGCCCCAGAATGGCACCTTGCGGTACGCCTAAGTTGATAATGGTTACTGTGGACAGAGATTTGTATACCTTAACTTGTAGTGTGCGCCCCATAGGAAACTCATTATTAATTAATCTGTCAGATTATTATAATCAATGGATAAAAGGGGAAATTTCTCTTCTGAGAGTTACAAAATTGATTCTCGCTCACTGATTTTTGACATATAGTATTTACTGTTTGACAGTTAGCAATTACTTTTCAATACGAAATTGCCAGACTATTTCGTTCAGGTTTGACCAGGGAAATTTAGGGAGTTGTTCTTCTATTTAGTATCTATTCTATGCCTATACGTCACAACTTAAATTTTAATTGATTTCACATCCAATTGCAACATCTCTTCACCTAAAACATATTGTATCCGGATAATGACTTTTTAATTTCCACCCGAATTCAATCGATGTCGAAATTTCCAATAAATTTGAATTCTACTTTCCACACGTCGAGGAACTCAACACTTCTAATGCAACACGCTCTTAATAAACCTTAATAACCCCATTACATGATAAATTCAAAAAATTGTTTGCATAATTATTCACTCCCGCGATGTTTTTTCGTCGACTTTTATGCGATTTTTATTGCAAATCGTGAGATTTATAAAAGGTCATAACTCTCAAATAGACAACATGACAAATCGTTATCATTACAAAGTCGAATATGTTTTTGCCGAAAACCCCTGTATATATTTTCTCAAGAGCGAAGAAACTCTAAATCAAATTGTTAATCCGTCAAGGTGATCCAAAACACCGTGCCAGCGCAACCCGCTGTTACACTGAGCAGCGAATCCTATGCGTGTAGTATTTTTTATTGCCACAAAATCTCCGCGAAATGTTTGTAAAAGCCCAAAGAACAGCCATAAACGTCGGTCGTATTTTAAAATTTCACATCTCCGGTGCGTTCTCTTCATCTTCATAAAGCCATTAATTAGTGCAAAATATTGAAATTAAGGAGCGAGTCGAAGGAGACAAAAAAAAAATTATGAAAACTACTTCAACTTTCAAAGATGGAAAAACAAAAACAAATTTTAACTTAAGCGGGGGGCGCGCAACGAGAAGATCCACTGACTCCATTACAGCCATCACGCCCAGCACGGAAGGAATTCAACGGATTGCGATGATGACAAGTTCAAGAATTCCACGATATCAAAGTGGGACTCACGAAGCGAAAGCGAAATTAATGAATTTTATCAATTTGCATAAGATTTGCATAGAAATCACTCGCGTATGTTCATAATTAAAACAAAACACAATCTCGCTGGCTTCCAGGCTACTCGTCTGCCCGGAGTTCTGGTCCACTGTCGGCTTGTTATATATTTTTTTTTCGGGCGAAGAAAACCTATCCAGCGAAGAGAAAATATTTCCAACGAAAGTGTAGAAAACTGGCTTCGATGAAAAATATGTTGAAAGTGCCTTTAATAATTTGGTCGTTTAGAAGAAAAGATATGGATCTGCGAAGACGACATAGAAGCCAAGAAATTAATTCGATTGATGTGTTTGGAAGATTGTCGTACACTTGGGGGGAAGTTATTTCAAGTATGCTGGCACAGCTGGATTTTCCGGACTTTTTTTTTTTTACTTGGAATCAATTTTATTGACGTTTTTATGTGGAATGAATGATTTTTATTTTATGGGGCTGTATCCGCATTGAGTCGCGTTTATACACATTACCAAATAGCCTACACCTGCTTTCCATGAAACTACACAAATCTGTAGGAGCTGTTTGTTAGAAAGCTTAGTCTAGTCTTTTGCAACAAAGTATAAATTTAGTGCAGTGATTATGGTCATTTGGGGCTCCAGGAAAAATAAGCTTGACGCATCTGTTCTCACTACAAACGTAATGACAATCTGATAAGACCGCAATGATCGTCGAGTTTAAATTCTAGGACCAAAATTGGTAGTTGGGAAGGAAATGATAACACCATCGTCCTTCATTTACTTAACCCAGCGAAAAAATCATTCCGTCTTTCTGATATAGCGATATATAGCGATGTATCCATACTTTCATTCTCGATATCGGGATCTAGACCTCGAAATTCCATTTACTCGATAGTCACGCGTACCTATAGATAAATTTGTTACCGATACTCGCCATAGTATCGTGAAATTTGTCATTTGAAATCGAAGTGAACTGAACATCGCAAGATTTTTGGCGCTTTTAATGCTTTTCTCGAAGATTTGTAGTAACAAGATTTTTGTTTTACGTTTTTTGAAAATGAAAACAATCTAAGTGATTAGTTTACAGGCTGTAAGTAAAACTGACCTATTTACAAGGTTCGAGCAAAAGTGGCTTAGAAAATGTTCTGCGCAAGATCGAACCGCGTCAGTTTCCGGGCAAAAACGAATCAAAGAAGATCTCCGGGCAAAAACGGACTTAACTACAAAAAGTAATTCAAAGTTTATGAAGTTAACTAATTAAGTCGTTTTTGCCTGGAGTTTTTCTCTGATTCGTTTTTGCCCAGAAATTCACGCGATTCGTTTTTACTTGGAACATTTTCTAAGCCACTTTTGCCCGGACCTTGTAATAGATCATAGTATTAACCATTAATAATTTCAATTTTGGAAAAACTTTAGTTACGAGGTTAACTCAAAAAGGCGCCGTATGTCCTATTATTTTAGCATAATTTTTTTGAGTTAGAAAAATAAATTTTCCATTTTTCGTATTGACTCTAATTATGTATTTTTCAAAATTGAGTGTCGCTGAAATCAAAATCACCAACACGAAATTTTTGGGAACCATCGTTGGCATTGACTTTCTTGTAGGATATTGTCACCGTAAACTTTTCGTAACTTTGCACAAGCCCGTTCTTCCCTTTTTGGAAGTGAGACAGTAAGATATGCTAAAACGCATAGTTTGGTCTTCCATCTTACTCTTGTTGAAAAATCTCCCAAATCGCTCAATTGGTTTTTTTTTTAAATGAAGTTTGATCTGCCAGCTGTCAACTGACATGGTTAGTTTAAGTTGCGACCCAGGCTCCTCTCGTGACCAGGTAGTAAGTGTATGTCTGTGCGCGATGGGTTAAGAGATCTATTCATGGATATAGCTGACGCTAGGCCGCGCCAGTAAGATTGACACCTTTTTAAACTCATTAAAAAAGTAGCTGCCTGTTCAGTTCAGTTCAGCACCTTCCATGATTTCGCTTATGACGGATAGAAACCTTCCTAAAACTAAAATTGCCACATCATTCGCATACGCCACTACTTCAATCCCATCTCTATCCAATGTGGACAGGATGTTATTCATTGCAATGATCCAAAGTGGTGGTGAGATGGGTATTACCTAGGTTCGATTTTACAATCCTAGGTCAAACTACATATCAATTAACTAGCACTACCTCTTACCAAATTGCGTCATGACCTTTCCGCCCACCCAATACGAATTTACCAAATAAACCCATCTGCTTTGTGATAGTTATAAATCTTTTCTGCGATACTTCACCTAGGATAGATCCCAAGGGGACCTCCATGCGGCAGATTGCTCGGTGATAGTTTGGATGATGTTGAAGAAAAGTCCTCGCGAAAATCTGCCAGTTCATCGTTAAGAGCGCGCTCGATGCCAGCCAGTGGTAAGGTGAAAATGAGCTTGAGATAAAAAAAGGAACGATCCGAACGAGGAAAAATTGGAACGGTCCTTTGAATGAGGCGATTTTTTGAGTGCTCTGATACCACAACACTTATGTACATATGTATGGATGTGCCTATCACCTGACCAAGTTAGAATCACCCAAGAATGCACTTTTTCTGCCAGTGATAATAATCCGCAAGCAACGCGATTACTTGACTGCATGAACAGTGAGATTCTGAACACTTGAGGCAACTGATGTGGTACCATAGAACCACTTAATTATAATTAAGACTCCACTTTAAGCTCGTTTATATTATTAAGATTGGTATTTCCATGGCCTAGCTACTGCTGTCCGCCGATTGCACTTAAATACAGATGGGGAGTGCCATTCTGGCCGAGTGGGCTTTGTTACACATAGTAGACGTTTTCTTTGACTTTTCTTCCCTTGGTCACCATCCCGCCCGTATCCAGCTGTGATGTCAGAGCATCAAAATGGAAATGTTGCTTGTATTTCATAGTCGTTTTTTTTCTCTACAGCAATATTGTTTCGAAACTGGTCATTAGATTAAAAAGTGGAGTTGCGAGCCTGTTAATACAACATGGGCGTGAACTACTGATTTTAATTACATGTTCACTCACGAGCGGAATTTACTATTTCTCAAGCTACATTAATGGCAGTAGTCATGAAGATATCTATAATAAATGCCGGATAATTTTTATTTAAATGTTTTTGCCGCCGGGGTAATGTGTAATTTGAATCCACGATGGGTTTTTAATAAGAATGCCTGAGCTAGTTCTGGAAGTGATTGGTTGTATGTGCATTTTTTCGTTCTTCTAAATTGGAACAGTTTCATTAATCTTTTTAGGTATCTTAGGATTGCAATGTCGTAGGAACGTTGGAACGTTCGGAATTTTCTGCAAAAAATTTCAACTTGTCCAGAGATTTTTTGATGCTTCGAGCCGGATTACTTCCCGTCTATCCTGACGTCTTACGTCCATAACAAATAATGTACGTTAAGCCTCTGTCGCACGTTATTATTCGCAAGATTTAATGGGCAATTAACCTCTTAATTTTTCCATCTTCTTCTTAACGACACTGTCTTGCAGCTAATATACCTTGCTTGGTCAATTAGGGGTAACCTGCCTTCTATTTCCACAATCATTCTATGCCAAAGCACAGAATATTTATGATACTTTCTTGTGCCGACTGATCTCCACATGCAATCGGTGATCAACTGCGACCCGCTGATACCGACGGTCTTCGATCTTGGTTTCTGGGTGACTGCTATTGGCAAAAACTCCAAGCTGCTTAATACCACCTCCTCGGAGGTTGTTAGTCTGCTGACGAGTGCTGTTGGCGAGCCTATTGTCTCTGCTGCTTCTGATATCTCCGGTTGTCTCCAGGTAATATTGTCCCTCATAATTTAGCTCATCATATTCGGATGTTATCGAGATGACGATTGGTGTACCTCAGGGCAGTCTCCCCGGACCATTACTTTTTATGATATACGTTCGTAATCTTATCTTACTCGTAAATACTCGAGATATGAGGATAGTTATAAGATTCTTCGGAGCATTTTAATTGAATGCTATTGTTCTCTGTTAAATTCTGATATGGACGCCTTTTACAGATGGTGCACCATAAATCACTTACGTTTGAACGTTATTTGATGAATTGCGTTTATAAATATATCTCACCTGACATTTAATACAAACAAACCGTAATAAACCACACCAGATTTAATATGACTTTTTTTTTCTTTCTAGTATCATCCTGTCTACTAATCGAAGATGTCCGACGTGACGAAAAACTAAAAGACATCGCTAACACAATAACAAATCTAAGTCACATTACAAATAACCGTTGGTCAACAACTCCTACCACTCCAACAACCAATAGTTCACCAAACAATCAATTATCCCTGGACGATAAACCGACCAGAGATGAGACCGATTTTCATCCTTTATCGCAGGATTTTCACAAAATCATCAATTTACGTCCAAAGTCATTACCATTAGCATCAAGTTCTACACCTGCCATTGTTTCTGCCATAGTCAAAAAATTACCGACAGTAACGTCGGATAGCAAATCTAGTCCAAGACTACATTGCTTAAAGCAAGCTCAACAAAAGAATCAATCACAGGAACGGGGAGATCCTGATGGCGGATGTAACCTGGACGATATATCGTCGAACTACTTGTCGAAAAATTCAGAGCTAAGAGTTAACCTGCCCGCTGAGGAGTTATTGAATTGCAAAAAAGGATGGCTGATGAAACAAGATCTTAGGACTGGCGAGTGGACAAAACATTGGTTCACGTTAAGAGGAGCTGCACTGTTCTACTATAGAGATCCAGTGTCTGAAGAACGGGGCGTTCTAGACGGAGTTTTGGACGTTAACAGCTTGACAAATGTTAGCGAAATTACGTCGTCTAGAAACTATGGGTTCCAACTGACAACATGGGACAATAGAAGAATTATTTTAGCAAGTGTTTCGGCAAATTCCCGGAGCAATTGGATAAACGTTCTCCGGAACGCAGCAGGAATTCAGCCACCACCAGAACCAAAACCTGTTAGCGATTTAGAGCCCAATTTAATTATAAAAGACAACACTAGTGATGACTTGAAAAGCGAAATCGAAAAGGATTTCATGAAAGCTCAAAGAAATCAGGACATTATCATCAACAATTTGGGAATTCATGACACTCCTACAGAAAGCTCAACAATTAGTCCCACCAAACCGACAACAACTGCTCCTGTGCCAACGCTAAAGCCTGTAAATGTGTCATCAGATGAGGAATACAGAACAGCATCGGAAGGAGGTAGGAGAGACAGCATAGATTGGGGATCACCCCTCTCGCCTTCCCCTCCTATTCCTTTATCACTTTTTCGCGCCAAAGAGAGAATGAGATCAAGATCTGGATCAAGTCCCAGACTACACAAAAGAAGTCGATCATCCCCACCAAGTTCCAGGCGAAGCACAGTTGACAGTGTTGGATCGGATGAACTACCATTGATACATCCGGTCCAAGAAGAACTAAACATAGACAAAGAGCTTCAAATACGACTTGGTGCTGCAGAGAAAGAACGCGACATGCTGCGAGAAGAGGCAAGGGAGCGAGAAGCCAGAATGTCAGAGCTTCTTAATACCTTAGAACAAACAGAATTGGAGCTTACAGCAAGAATACGCGAAGTCGAGGAAGCTCGAGATAATCTGTCAAGGCAGCTGGTAGAGGCAAATTGTAAAGCAGAGCAGATAGTCAATCGGCTAACGTCTGAATTAGAAGAAAGCCAAAAGAAAATCAGTGACCTCGAGGATAGGTTGTCTAGAGGGATTGAGGAAAACGAAGGCTTGTACAAGAAGTTGCGAGAACTCGAAGGCTGCAGCCCATCTAGCTTTAGCAACTTAAATCGCAGCAAAATGAGGCGTGTCGACTCGCTAAGTGACCTGACCAACTTGACGGAAATCGACCCATATGGTATGGAACGCGATATGTTGGCTGACGAATACAACGAGCTAAAGTCAAGATTCGAGAAGGCTGTCAATGAAATTAAGGCAATGAAGAAGGAGCTCCGGGAGTCACAAAATCAGTTCGATACCTTGGAAATTTCGTATACGGCTCTTAAACAGGATTTGGAACGAAAGGAAAGTGAAGATCGTTGTCAATTGCAAATGATGGCTGAGCGGATACAGGACCTTACCTTAAAGTATACAAGCTCGGAACGTCAGGTTCGAACGCTTAAGCAAAAGTTGGCTAAATCTGAAAGGCGGCGCTCATCATCCTTGAAAGGAAAAGAACAAGTACTTGTGCCCAAGGAGCTCGAGGAAAAGGTTAGTGAACTGGAGAGTAAAATTGCCGATTTGGAAAAGTCAAGCTCAGAGAAATATCAGGGAGATGGAAGTTCTGCGAAAAAACTTGCTTCCAATCCACGCCGTAGAAGTTTGGAAAGCTCGGCAGGCACAGATTCGTTGCAGTTCATGGTGCGCCTAAATGCCTTAGAGAAGCGAATAGAAAACGCTTCAACAAGTTCGATTACGGAGCGAAATGTAATTGGGAGTAATTCTAGTCCAAAGATGTCAGAACACTTGGTTGAGCGACTCAAGTGTCTTGAGGGTGTTCTAGTGTCCAGCAAAGATCGAATAGAGCAAAGCTTACTACAACTACAGTCATTGCGGTCCTCGCGGACTCGTAGATCGGTCTCTCCCATAACTGATCGAAAAGACTCCTTTAGGTTTGTAGAGCGATGCCTTACGGAAGTAGTTAAGTTGATCAGAGAGTCGTGTGAAACGTGTATTATTGGAGAGTGTTCCAATTCGGCTGGCATCCTATTGTTACCGGAATCGAATCCAGTTAAGCTTGCGTTAATGCAGCTAGAGGCTCAACTAAGAAGCAAATTGGCAGACTTACTAAAACAGAGACGTGTTCTTCGAGAACGTAATGAACTCACATCAAGAAAGGAAATGGAATTAATTGCGGAACGCATAGCCTTTGAGAGTGTTTGTTTTGGTAGGTTACGGGACTCCATCTCCAGAGCTGAAGATCCTTCTCTTTTCGGTGAAAAACAAACAAGAGCTGAAATTGCTGAAACTTCTCAGCTTATGTCTATGCTTAAAGCAAAATTAGGTGGAAAATGTGCTTTTAAGCCAAGTGGAAGTTTAGATATTCTGGCAGGTGTTCTGGCACGTAGGCTAGTTCTTTCGTCGTACAAAAAAAGGCAACAAAAAGTACCCGAAATGAAACCGGTCGATCCGAAAGTAATAGACGAGTTGCTTCGACAGCAGACCGAGATTAATATCATCTCGAAAAGGTACAAGAATAACGCTATGGAAACACTTGCATCCGGTCTCGCTGCCGAGACTTTGAGTTATATGAGCTCAACAGATGCGGCACAGGGAGCAGTTCAAGAGGCGTGGAGACAAGCGCAGGAGACAGTGAATGCTGAACTTGTACAATCAGAAATTGCTCATATTATGACTAGAAATGCAGAGCGTTTTGAAAATTCTATAACGCCGTCCTTTGGATACACCTTAACCGTCGAGGAGCGAATAACTTTCGAAAACTTTGCAGACGCCGTCCATGACACGCTTAGGAGAGAAATGGACAATGCCATAGAACAGCTAACTAGGTGCTATGAAGAAAGCCTACAAAAAATGAAACGAGGGCAATGGAGGTTGCATTTAGAACAGGATCGAAAAGCTAGTGAGGGTCGGCAACTATTGTCAGAGTTTGCTGACATCATTGCTCACAAAGCTTTGGTAGATGCGCGAATAGCAGTCCTTAAGGGTGACTATATCTCACAAGGTACATCCACAGACGAAAAATGTGATTTCAGCATAGCATCGCTTCATAAATACGAAAATCTTTTCGACGAACTGGCGACAGACCTTCAAATCTGCAATCCGGACGATATTCTCGCCGAAGCAGATTTCAATTTTATGTACAAAAAATTTGCTGTTGAGTTCCTAAGTGACAAGCCTCACCTAAAAGAAGTTTCTAATGCTTTGGCGAAGCTTGAAGAGTCCATCGTTATTCTGCACAGTACACTAAGTCCCAATACCTTAATATCGCCCTCTTCGTTTGACGTTGGGAACTTAAAGGACATCTGCCTTAAATGTAGAGAGTTAAGAAAACGAATAGATGGAATGATTGGGTGTGCTCAAAATCTCGCCACCCCATGCAAGCATTGCGAGAAAATGCAGGACAGTATATGCAGTTTAACTGCACAGCATGAAACTGAGATAAAAAGTCTGCAAGAGGTGCATGACAAGGATGTCACTGTGTTACGAAAACAACTCGAAGAGAATTTCAGATCAATAAAAGCCCTCGAGAACGAGCGAAATTCACTTCTTGAAGAACTCACCCTTCAGACGAACCTTGTCGAGGATCATGAACGGGAACTTGCGGCCATAACATTAAAACTAAAGTGTAAGGAAGAAGAGTGCCATCAAAGAGACAACGATAATATCGACTTAACAGAAAGGCTAGATGACCAAGAGAGTAGGATTAAGAGCTTAGAGTGCGATAAAGATAGTCTGTGCAAAAAGTGTATGCGTCAAGATGAGGAATATGCAGCATTGCTGCAGGAAAGAGACTATATTCAATCTGAACTGAATAAGGAAAGAGAGAGATCGCGAAAGTTGGAAAAACGTCTTGAAATGCTCGAAATTGAGCACACAAGACAACTGGAGTGCCTTCAAGAAGCTTACAAGGATCAAATTTTGTCTCACTGCTCAGATTTTACGGGCATTGCTGATGAAGAGAGCTTTCGGCAGAGATATCAAACAGAAATTGAACAACTAAGGGTGAGTTCAGATGTTATAGAAACAATTTTGGGTTTCTCAAAGTTGTTATTTTTTTTTACAGACTCTCTGCGAAAAAGGTTTAGCTGCTATGGAATCCTCTCATAGACGTATCATAAATGACTTGGAAGAGAAGCACAGGAAAGAAATTGAAAGGCTGCTCATTGAAAAGGAGCAAGCGTTGGCTGAAGAAACTCAGGTGAGCTGCGTTACAAGTGAAAATATATAGAAAAAATTTTAATCATATAAGTATTTTAGGCAACTCTGGCTGCTCTTGATGCCATGAGAAAAGCACACCAAAGTGAAGTTCAAAGGGAAGTGGCACGGTTTAAGCAGGATTTCTTGAGGCAAGTTCAAAAAGGTGAACAGTCAGCAGTTCCCATTCGGGAGAAAGAGTAAGTGTTGGTGCTTGTGTTTTAGTCTAAGAGCTGGTGAATAATTTGGTCAAAATGTTTTATACCGATCTAAATATCGACAACCTAGCAGAGCACCTTCGGTCCTAAAACCACCCTTTTACTGTTTTAAATTGGTGGAAAACATATCTTAAGTTAAACTGAAGTAAAGAGCTTAAACTTTTTATGTACTGATTTAAAGGTCTATTTAAGAATAAAAAAATATTTTCCGGCGTCCTGGTTAGGTTATTGTCATTGTCGGGCGATTACAAACCTACAGAATCTAAATCTGATCTGAAAATATTATATTTGCTTTCATCAGTGAACACAACTTTGTGGTAGAATGTTTTTGATAATGATGATGTTTGAGGTATTACGTGTTCACTACATTTCCTTCGACGACCAATGGAAGGTTTATTGAAATTTATTGTGGTTGATTCAGTTGGTGTTAGTCATCTGTAGATCTCTTGACATTTTTTTAACGATTTCTTGATTTGATTGAGGTGCTGTCTTCTTGATTCTTTAAATCCTTTAAGACTGTACTTTAGTGCATTAGTACGAGCTGGATCCAGTGACGAACTCACAAAGTCGAATAGCAGTTGAGGTATTAAATTTTTTTTGGAGATTGTTGAAGTTACATAATGTATTTATTCATCAGCTCTCGCTCTAATTTATTCGAGCCTAAATAACAGATTCTTTTACAATTTTTCATTTTCATTTGCAGGGAAGAACTTGAAGAATTGCGTCAAGAAATTCTTTCCTTCTCTGAAAAGTATTCAATCAAATGCGTTGAAAACGCAGCTTTAGAAGAAAGACTTCGAGCGGCCAACCAAAAGTTAAAGCAATTTCAACAAATGCAACAACTTGAATTAAGGTAAGTTTTTGAAATTTGGTACTACTGCTTGTAATTTTTTTGTTTTTGAATGCAATTTGACGTTATGGTTTTCGTATTTTTTTTAAATTGACCTTATAAAGTATTCAACTAAGTAAAATGGCTAAAGGTGCATTAACACAAAGGTAGAAACAAAGCCACCTCGCAATCTAACAATTAATTTTAACTGTAACACTGCAAAAGCAATCTGCCTTGTGCCACAACTAATTTTCTTATAAGTACTATGCTTTGATTACACTATTTTTTAATATTTTCTTTTATTTTAAATTTTAATCAAAATATGCATGCAAAATTACACATTAACTTTCAAAAATTGACACGCCACGAACTTACCTTAACAAAGAACAGAAGCCTCAGGTGAAACAGAAGAAGAGTTTTCAATATGTCTCACTGAAATTAGTTTCAATAAAAGAAAATCTAAAGGAATTACTTTGTTTCTTCAGTTCTTCGATAGATTTATTTCCTAGTTCTTAAGAAATTCGTGCTTAAAAAAATACAAAACGAAATTGAATGAAAGCGAGTCACGTTATTGGCAAAGACTACAAAAGATGTTCAGGCGGGTTTGATGAAATTTATTAAAATTCATAAGCTTCGAATTTTTTTTCGAAGATGTTCCGCAGGGCTCAATGTTAGGGCCGCTACTCTTTAATAACAATTGTGTTAGTCCACTTAGCGTTTGGAAGAATTTAGAATTTTTTTTACGCATTACGCAATAGTCGAAGACTTATTACACTTGATTTACGCGGCCGATGTTTTTTTTTGTGTGAAGTCAAAAAATATTAAGTGTATTCTAGTAAAAAGTAGTAGTGTGTTTCTATTATAGCGACATTTTTGACAATACTGACAAACTGACAAAATCTAAATATGTAAATAACAAAAAGCTAAAGTTAAAATAATTTTTTCTCCAACAAACCGTATCCCTATCACTATCTCCTCCAGTTCGCTTTATATTGACCGCCAAAAAGCACAACTAAACAAAATCAATCTTCATCTATATTTACAGAAACAAACAATTTAGAGCACATTTAGCATCCGAGAATCCCTCTGATCTAAATTTCGTGCAAGGACTAACAAAGGACGATATGCCTTGTCCAGACAGTGAGGTAAGCTGTTTTGTGCCACCATTTCTTCCTCCCCAATATCCTAATCTATTAAACGAAATGGCAAAATAATTTTTTGTGTATAATCCAAACGAGCATGTGATTTTTTTTTTGTTGAATTGAAAAATAATAATTTTGAAAATGTTTTGAAAATAACCAAAAAAAAAACAGAAAATTGATTTTTTTCACAATTTTCGTTTCTATATCTTTTCTGTATATGTGTGTGTGTGTGTGTGGCACACCTAACAGCATGAACGCGATGAATTCGTTGTGAACACGATGCCTTCTTGTGTTGACTCACCAACATTTGATTTTAGCGATAACAAAAACCACCAACTCTTGCCTGTGAGTCAAAACAATTGCAAGAAAGAAATTCATCCGCGATCAGGGTTCAACGAAGGTAATGGATTTATTTTTGTGATTTTTTTTTTGTTGCTTTTTCAATTTTCTGTTCATTGTTAGCTTCACGCTATTGTTTTCTCGCTGCTCCTTATTCGCCGCCTTTTATCTGCTATCTTCGTTCTCTATCTTCTACACTAACACTTACCTGTTTGTTGCTTTTTTTATGTTTTCGTACTATCTTCAAACTTCATTAAATGCATGATTTGGTGAAAACGCCTTGGGTAGTTGTTATCTTGTAAATTTATACTTTATGCAATTTCTTGCCCTTCATTTCATTTCATGTCACTCTGAACATAATTTCCTTCCATTTCTAAAATCATATTTTTACGACACATTCTCCATATCACAACAACATACCCAAATAATTTCTTCATTGTCACCCTGTTCTTATAAAATCATTGAATTTATTCAACAGGCGTAAAATCAACGACAATCTACAGTGATGTTACCAATTCTGTACAAACAGATACATCAACACCGACCACAACTGAGTCTACTGCTCGAATCACAACACTATTACGTAAAAGACCGAACTCTCCGACATCAACAGACCAACGAACCGATCGGTTACGATCATCTGAATCAAAACCAGTGGAACAACCAAAGACTTTTAAAATTCTAACTCCAAAAAATGTTAATATGAATTTAGTAAATTTAAAAATTAGCGAACCACAAATAAATAGTAAAAAAATACAACAAAGCGATCATGTCAACAAGGACGAGCCCGGCCGCCATAGGACTACCGAACAAACCACCGAATGCGGTCACTCCAACCGACGGGACATGGTCCAAAAAAGATTAGCAGTTAGTCTAAGTAGCCTTAGTGAATTACTACATCCTAACAATAGTTTCAACAAAAATAGGAAGAGTAACATTAGCGAACTTATCGTTAGTAATAGAAACAGTAATAGCAGCAGCAGCAGCAGCAGCAACAACAACAATAATAACAGAAGCAACACAACAAACAGTACAGCGATGAATAGTGGGAACCGAGTTGTTATCGATCACTTAAACGTTATCAATGGTGACACATTAGATACAAAAAAAAAATCTAGTGTCGATTGTAGATTCGATCATAGCAACCAGCTTGAATCGATGGCTTTAGCCAAAATGTGCTCGCCCCCTCCCTTAAGTGGGAGAGACGTGGAGCCTCATACAACCTCGCATTTGAGGAGGTTCGAGCTGGAAATATGAAAACAACTACACTTTAAAAGTGCTTAAGTTTTCTTAGGATAGACAAAGACAGATATCATTTTGTACAATATTTCTTTTTCGCAATTTATTATTATTGTATTTTCTCTCTCTCCCTCTATCTTGTGTAAATTTAAAATTCATTAATTGTAGCATATAACTATTTAGTGTTTTGTTTTGTTAACATAAAAGTTATTAAAATGAATTATTTAAAGTTGCAATTGTTTTTGTTGAAATTCATACTGATCAATTCCTTTTATTTTGAATTGCATTAAAAAATCCACTGCTCTGGACTGTTATCTAGCTCCCAGTTTTCTCACTCTTTTTACCCTAATTCCCTTCCGGCCAAAGCCATGGTAACGCATCAAAGGGTTGTCCCCCGTTTGCAGCATAATAAACTGTTTTTGTCTCTCTTTTCTGCAAATGTACATGTACATGTACATTTGCAGAAAAGAGAGACAACAACGTTTTGAGGCTTAATACTGGGTCATAAAACATAACTAAAGAAAATATTTAGTTCGCTCTAAATGAAACTAGAAACTTTTTTCTGCAATAAAATTGGACATTTTACCTTAATTATTTTGATGACTGAGTAATATGAACTTACAGTACCTCGCCAACTTATTATAACTACTAAGTTTACCATAAAATAGTATGTGCTAATTCTTAATTTTTACTAAAAACAATTATTTATTAAGAAAATGTTCATTCTGTAAAGACTAGGAATTGATCTGTACATCGTCAGCGTATATTTGAATAGTACTGTGCTTAACAACTTTCCGTATATCGTTAATAAATGCGGTAAAAAGTATAGGGCCCAGCGCCGAGCCCTGTGGAACACTGATAGAGACAGGTAGCTCGTCCGAAAATTCACAATTAACTTTCACTCTCTGTTTTCTTCCAGAGAGATAATTTGATACAAATTTTATGATTTCATTTGAAAACCCAAAACAGTGTTTTAACTTGAGCAGAAGCAGTCCGTGATCAACTACTTATAAGGAATTAGTGGAATCTAGAAGCGTTAAAGCAGTAAGGGAATTATTGCCGATTCCCTCTCTGATATCATCCATTATTTTAGGTATCGCTGTGGTTGTACTATTACGAAAACCTCCTCTGCTCGGCGAATTCTACTTTAACTTCAAGCGGGCTGACTTCTCGGCCATTGATGATTGGCTTCTTTCCTGTGATTGGTCGGGCGTGCATTTCTTGTACACAATTTTGTGTTTAACACCTCCCTTTATTTATCCCAGTTTGTTATTCTGCGGTTTCTAAAAGTCTGAGGATTATTTCTGACATTGACACTTAGCTCAAAGAGTATCCATCGATGGTCCAAGAGTGATACCTCGTCAGATACATACCAATTCTCAATCTCATCAACACTCTTTCCGTTCGCAAGTGTAATGTTTTCTGTTTTTATTAATAAAAGTTGGCTAATTGCCAGTACTTATAATAAAAAAGTTCCGATTTTACTAAGTATTCAATTACGGACTTATCCCTGTCATTGTTGTCCGTGCTGCCCCACACAGTATGATGTGCGTTTGCGTCACAGCCTATGACCAACCTTAAATTTGTATCCTTTGCATACCTTACCATATTCTTCAGAGTTTCCGTAGGAGGTGGATTCTGTTCATATGGAAGGTATGCCGATGCTAGTAGTAGCTTCTTTTGGTCTCGTCCTTTGCCGACTTTCCATTGTACAGCTACACAATCCCGTTCGCTAATCTGTGGAATAGAAATAGCGTATATCTGTTTTTTAATAATTATGCAAGCCCTGGGCAAAGATTACTCTACTAGATAAACGGCTTCGAACAAAATAGTAAGAAAATTTTGGTTGCTTTTTTATATTTCCCGCATCGGGCAACCCTGCAGTCAGAATTAAAAATTTGTTTTCCGGGAGAGTTTGTGGATAAGAGACAAGTATACTTTTCTTATGTTTGTTTACAAATGCCAAATGTTCTTCACTGAAAGTCTCTTACGCACACGAGTAACTAGCTCAGTCACGTGCTTCACATGAATTCTTCTTATTGGTGGTACTTTTTACTACATTTCTCTCTTCGACAAGATTTAGCGGTACTTTTTTGAAAAAAATTTGTGATTCTCTCCGAATGAGAACAGAATTTTGACAGGAATAAGTGATTCTCTCAAAAAATTTTGACAGGAATAAATGACTGCACACTCCCTGTACTCTTTATTTGCATGTATATTCTTATGACTTTAAAATCTGAATATATTTCGTTTTACTGTGGTGCCAGTGGTACTTTTTCAAGATTAGCTGGGTATTTTAGGGAGCCGGTTATCTAGTAGTTAGTAATCTTTGCCCTGGGCCTATCTTTGGGTGTTTTCGATTTTGCTTCTGGGTTAACCCTTGTCCCTTGAAGAAGCAAATGCGTGTTCGAGATTGCGGTGGCATGACCCGAGTTATGCTTCGGATTGTTCGTTTTTGGCACATTTCAACCTTGGTGCTAACACCGATTGCCCCTGGTTTGGACCAGGAACAGCTGTGACACTACTAACACAAATGAAGTAGATGAGTAAAAATAACTGGGATTGGGCTTGTGTGCTGCGATTTTTTATATTTAATTAATTATTTTTACTGTCCTGTTATAATAAAAACGAGAGAAAACGAAAAATCTTTACTCTTTCCCAACCAACCAATAATTATAATAAATATAATAAATATAATTGCTGATTTTTTATTAATCTCCATAATTTTCAATTGCAATTTGACAGCGGGTGGCACTAATAAACTCGAACACAGGGTTTCGCACTTGGAAGCAGATGACACTTTGGTGCAGGGTCACAGTAACTCCAGTTGTCCCCGGTTTTATGTCTCGGTGGCAAAATCGAAAACACTCTTTATAAATAAATGGATGGGAATCGGAAGTAAATAAATCGATTCAAGCCGAATCGGTTTCGCGAAAAATTAATTTAAAAATGGTCAGATCGAAGGCTAAAAGATCGATTCTACCGGATCGAATCGAAGATCGCCCATCCCTAGTGAAAAGGTTTTTGACAATTGACAGGGAGAGAAAGTGTAATTTCTAAGTTTGCAAAAATATTTTAAAGAGTGATTTAAATTAATTTTTATTGATAACAAATATAATTTAGATTCTCTCAATTGTTTTTCAATTAAAGTTTTCATAGTTTCTTAGTTTTTTCTTCAAAATGTGAATGTTCGGCAAATCTCTGGCGAACGCAATGTTTATGTTTGTGACAAAATGTGAAATTCTCTATTAAGAAATTTTCTGGTAAGCTTTCAAGTAATTTATATTTTACGTGTAATACAGTGAATTTTTACGGAGTGCTTTACTTAATTTATTGTACATTGCATTGGAAGTGGAAAATATTTTTTAATTATTTCACAAAATTTACCGTTATCTATTTCACTTGGCTGGCTCACGGTGGGATATAAAATGAATTACATTCTTGGATTGGTAAATTATTTTACAGTGAGACATAAAATTAAGCAAGTGGCAGAATTGAAATAAAAGTTGCTTGGAAAATTTGTTTTGTTTTTGGTTTTTATTTGTTTTCTAAAATATGATAATTTACTTTGAATTAATAGTTTCATGCTTTTTATGGTTAATTGAATTGAAGGCGCTTTAAACTAGGAAAAATAATAAATAAAAAATGCGACAACAAAATTTGTTTTATTCTTTTCTTTGTCTAATTATATTTTATATTGAAATTTTATTATTACACATATTAATAACATTAACATTTTATTATTACACATATTTAGTAGTTTAGTTACTATATTTCTATACAGTATACTCGCAAAACCTTTAAAGGCCATTCCACATCCAAAAGTTATTCGCTTTGAGTGAGTGAGATAAACTTTTTGTTTTGTAAATAGAACCAATTGCTTCCAATAATTCGAAATGGTAAAGATTCGCAAAAGAAGCATTTCGCTGTGGAAGGAAAAACTTATTTTTAAAATTTAATTTATATCATGTGTTTATTTATTGATAAAAAAATGTTGTAAACAAAACATAAGAATTTATTTTCAAGTTTTAAAAAAGCGAGTCAAGTCTCCCATAACGCGATTAATTCGTCCCGCGTTATATGGGAACCGTGTTATGAGAAACATAGAATTCATTCAAATTAAATGAATTCGTACCGCGTTATATGGAATCTCAGAAATAAATAAATTCTATATAAATCAGATCTACATATATAAAAACTGCATTCTCAAAGTAACAAGTTTACTAACCGTGTTAAGTAAATAAAATTTTATAATAGAAATGACAATGAATATGTAGATTTTTACATATTTAAATTTAGGTTTACTGAATATAATACATAGTTCATATAATAAAATTATAAACTTAAAAACTGCCAAATATTTGTAGTCTTAGCCCTATTTTTTCTAAGTGGCGGAAAATCATCTACACTTCAAATGTAGTTTTATTTTGTAGTTCTTCCAAAACCTCTTTATATTCTCTGGTTCCTGTAACCCTTTGTAGAGCATGGGTCGGAAGAAGAGCTTCACCCGATTCGAGACAACGATTGCAAATGGACATACAATTTAAAATTGATTCCGAGCCACCCAATGGCCTTTTTATCCTAATCTGTTGTCAGTAGAAAACACCATGGATCGCCGTCGGTGGGGTTCGAATCTGGGACCTACATGGATGAATTGTCGATATGTTGTTACATACTTCACCGACGACCAGATTAGATAACTCCGATAATTATTTCTAAAATCGTAGTAGTTATTTAGTAAGATTTATTACCTAAACACAGATTACTCACACTTTGATTGGAGAATTGACAAAAATACAACTAACCTCAATTAAAACGAAAAAATCTATAACTGCTTTTTTCAATTAGTTGGGGTGACGGATCACTCTGTTAGCCTTCCGCAAGTTAAATTCTTGGTGCATAAAGCTAGGTCTACTGACGGGGGCGGACGTGCCCTCGGTCTGTCTCTGCAAATTAATTATTTACTCTTTATATGGAGCCAAGCAATTTTAAAATTTCCTTTTTAAATTTTGCACTGAGTATCGTTGAAGGATCATTTTGAGTTAAGTGACGTTCTAATTCTTAAGCCAAATCCAGCCCTTTTTTTAAATCATAGCTGAAGTTTGAAAATAATTCGTTATCCGTTTTTTTTTCCTCAAATACATTAGAGGTAGACTCATTAATTAATTCCACAAATTCCTCCTCATTTAAACTCTCTTCCCGAAGTAGTTCTTCTATATTTTCATGGTTTATATCTGCAAAAACATCGGTGTCCAAAGCAAAAGCAATGTTTACTATTTCTGTAAGTGGAGTTGGAATATCGTTTCCCTTTGGAACCATTTGCGGTAAAGGAGGCCTTCAACATGCATTAAGTGTTGTCGGTTTAATTTCTGCACAAGCTGATGAGACTGTTCGAATGCAATCTAAAATAGAAAATTCTTTCCAAACTTGAAGAAGAGTTTTAGCTTCATCATTTTCTAATCTGTTGAAAATGGTTTGAGAAAATTGGCGTATGTAGTACATTTTGAAAGTTCGAATGACTCCTTGGTCCAGCTGCTGTATTAATGCAGTGCAATTAGGAGAAAGAAAAACAATTTTCACATTGGGGTGATTCAGTTCCTTACTATGACTGCTAGCGTCATCAAGAATCAATAATACTTTGCAACTAAAATTATTTTCAATCATATAGCTTTCCACTTGCGAGACAAAGCAATTATAAAACCAATCCTTAAATAATTCTTGGGTCATCCATGCTTTTTTATTAGCTCGTCAAAATACAGGCAACTCAGACATCCTAATATTTTTGAAAGCTCGATGAGTTGAATAACAATTCATTATCATAGATTTTATTAACAAACTTCCTAATAGATTGCTACACATATGGAGAGTGACACGTTGTTTAGACGCTTTAAACCCTGAAGCCCGCCATTCACTTGTTGAAATGTAGGTCCGAGGTGAAAGTTTATTCCAGTACAATGCTGACTCGTCAGCATTAAAAATCTGATCTGGCCCATATCCTCCTTTAGCGATAAATTGAGTGAGCTCCATTTTAAATTTTTCGGCAGCCTCAGGTCACCAGCTAGGATTAGATAGATAGATAGAGAGAAGCAGTGGGTTTTTGCATAATGAAGGAAATTTACCAAAGCAAATTCTAATTGGATTCAGGAGTACCAAAATCGATTCTTCCATTCCAACTCTGTTCTGGGGTCTTTAGGTTTCGATTTCGTCTGTTACTTTTAAATCTTCATCAGCTTTAAAGAATCGAATTTTCGTATTTCTGGCTGATTTTTAGGAAGTTTCCTAACACGATCCACCTTACCTTGCCTTGAAATCTAATTGGCCTTTTTGTGTTATGCAGTACGTATCAGCGATATGTATTTTTTATTCGATTAAATATAAAAGCTTGTTATTTTTGGTGCACCTGTGAATAATCTATCAAATAAGAAATAATTATTGATTATCAAATAATACACGATCGAATAATAAATATTTATTTGAAATTCAAATAAGATGCGTCAAATAACAAATAATTATTTGCAAATAACTTGAAATAAATTTAAAATTAAATAAAAATTATTCGTTTTATTCGAATTTTTAAACAATTTTTATTTGTTTGAAGATTTATTCGAATAATTACCATTCCTGCTACATAAGTATAATACCACCGCAAAACTCCTTCGTCAAACCCAAAATGATGTTGTGATGTCCTAAATCATCAGGAGAAATCATTTAAGACTTGGGTTGTTGTTAAATTATCGTTCCAATCAATTTGCTGTGGGACATTCGTTCATAGGGTGCTTTGTAATACGGCAACATTATTAAACATGGACAGTTATTTTGTTGATGAATTCTTCGATTTCAAGAAAATGCATTAGCGATACGCAGAACACCCTAATTCGTTTGTTAAATGTGCTCCAGTTTTACTCAGTTTTCAAGTCGTGACAATTTTCAATTGAATTTCTTTAGAATAATCAATTGCCAATAAATAACAAAAGAGTTTAAAGTCAATATTTGTTTGTTTGGCAACACGTTTATGTTGTCTGTTGTGGCACCGGCACAAACCAAATTTACCCTAGGGTTACACTAAGCAATTTATTTTGTTCTCGATAAAATTGAAGAGTAATGAGACTTTCCAATTGGACGTCGGTATAATATTTATGATGAGCGATTGTACCGTCGACTGTAATCTTTCTGCTCAATTGAATTTTCTCCGTCATCTCGATTTAATAACTCTCAGCACTTCCTTTCTCGCCCGCGACAAGCTCAGAAAAGCAAACAAATCAAAAAATATTTCAATTTATAACGGCCGGATTGAAACTTCACTTATGGAGCAAAGCGTGGACTGTTGTGGAGGGTATCGTCCAGTCCAAACCATTGTTCTTTTCAAAGTTGCACTTCAGTGGATTGTGTGCAGTTACCTTTAAGACTTTTGATCGAAAATTTTAATTTATTTCGCTGCCATACCCCTATCAAGGCATAAACTTGTCCGATGCAAACAGACAAATTGCGTTCATATTAAAGGCGGCTAGTCAAAAGGATGCTGCGAATCACGCAATCTCTTCATCAGCTTGCCACAAAGATAAAATTATTGAAGCAGTTAAATTGCCCGAAGGCTTATTAATTGTAAGACTTGACTATATACGTCACGAAAACAGAAAATTCTTTGATAAATTTGCGAAGATTTTTCGTTTGACATTGGGATCAAGTGAATCGATCATACAATTACAGTCTAATAGCTCTTCCGGTAAACTTTCGAAAAGGAAGCAATACGTCAATTTGATCAAGATGCTTGGATGAATCTAATTTCACTTAAAAACCACATCTGTCACAATTATGTCCTGGATAAAAGCGGAACTGCGACGTGCGAGCTATTAATAAAATTCTAAGGCAGTTAAGCGCGTAAATTGACACACTCGCGGTGAAATCTGTGCGTGCCGCAATAAATTTGCAAACACTTTCTAGGCAGAGCCTGCTTAAATCTCGCAAGTTGGCCATTAATTGCATTTTATCGTCACTTTAACCTCAAATTTGTTACCGCTTATCGACTCTATTAAATCTGTATAAATCGTCCTACAACGTCTGGTTAGTTGTTAACCAGTTTAGGCTGGTCATGTTTAAAGCAACTTCCTATATCTTGACGACCCCAAAAAATCCAGTCGGTTCGCAGTCCGGCTGCTATATGGCATGTAAGTACGCGCAATCAAATCAGAAAAAGCACACAAAACAGAAATTCGGCCGTCCCCGGCAGCAATGTCAATTCAATTTTAATCTTCGTATTCTAGCTGAAGCTGAAGAAGATTTAATAAATCAAAAATTAAAACTTTTCGTTAACACAAAATCCCACTTTTACGCCCTACTCTGATGTTAATCTCGATGAATCGCACTTGCATTCTATCCAAGGCTGGTCGCTCGTTCAGCGGGATTCGATAGGCAATAAATTGACTAATAACAAAAAACCAGCCAAGAATAGACGTTTCTAGCTTTCCCGGTTTTAGACTTCCTGGAGAAATGACGATGGTACTTGTTTTGTACTAAGGTCTAAAGTCGATGGATGCGTTAACTTTCCCTAGTTTGGTTACTTTTTGATTTAGCTGTTTTCCGGGTCGCTGCAATTCGAGGTCTTTTTTGGTTTTGTAATATCTTTTGGGATTTTTTACGCGTAAAGTGGATGCTTCCTTTTTAAGAGTTTGATTATGAGCAAGTTTTCTTGGAAAATTGCCTCAAGGACTGAAAGTATAGGGAAGCTATCGTTTATTCGAGTAGGAAGTAAGCGTTCGATGCCCTTTAAATGGCTACATTTTGAAAGAAAAAAATTATATGACTTGGAAATATATTTTGGTCGTTGCCAATGTGGAACTTAATCTGGCAAAGTTAATGTTTTAAAAAGGAAAACGTAGCATTACCCTATCGGTTTTGCCATATTAATATCGAAATCTTCCCCTCTTCCTTTTTAATCTCCTTTTCCTAGCAGTTTTCCTGGGTTATTGCGATTCTTATATAAATGCGTCTCACTTCGTCCTCGAAAATTTCAACCGAGATCATACCAGCAACAACACAAGCTGCTTCGTCAGATACTTCGTTAAATAGGCACTCGTAGCTCTTAAATAACATTGTCTATTTCTAAAACCTAGACTGTTGAGAGTTTCCTCATTGATTCTTGCACCGCTAATGCTTTTGCACAGATTGAAGACGCATACAAAAGTGCACAGCAAACGAAGCTTTATTGCTTACGTATTCCAGATGGGATTTGAAATTTAATCTATTGGCCAGCATTACTGCAAAATATTTCAAAGATTGCTTAACCTGATTGTTTGATTGCTCATCTTGGAATTAATATATTCCATCGTTTTTCGGTTTGTGATTAAGATCGCTTCCGTGTTTTGTTCTGCTAGTTCAAGACCTGCAGACTCTTTCCAGTTCTTAACCTTGGCGATAGCTTGTTACCATCTCGCTGCTGTAATGATAGCAATATCGTCTGCGAAGCCTATTATTTTTGCCTCTTGATCTGTAATATGAGAACGTCATCGTACATAATATTCCAAAATAGGGGACCTAGGATAGATCCTTAAGGTACTCCTACTAAAACGTTACCGTGCTTCTTTTTCTCTTCCTCAAGGAATCAAGTGTGGTTATTGCTCTACAATATTTTTTCATCAGGCAATTTTGAAAGGTTCACGGCGTGCAGTACGCTGTTAATATTACCGGAGCCTTTACCTCGTCAAAAAGGAAAACACATAGAATAATTCGATCGTTTTTCGAAAAACTCCAAATTAGTTATTATTCACTGGTTCATAGGCTCCAACTTTAAATTTAAAGCTAAAGAAAAAGTCAAAAAGCGAGCACGCGTTACGATTTTAAGGTATTTGCTCTTGAGCAGTGCGTGGAATTAAAGCTAAGACCGATATACAAAAAGTAATTGATATCTAGAGCAAAAAAAAAACTTAATTAAGTCTTCCTTGGAACAACATTTAAGCAAAGGTAAATCCAATTATAAGGAAATGACCTGACGATCATGTTTTAAGCATGACAATGACCCTATTCTAATGGCATAAGAGGAAGGTATATCTTACCAAGCACAATAGACAAACGATAAATATTTGCTTCGAGACGACGACGTTTCTCAAATTGTTTTCAAAGATAATTTCCGTCATCTTCGTCAGAAATGACGACCATGGACGGTGTATACTATACCTTCAGTCTTAAGAGAAGTTCAAACACTTTTGTCTGGTATTTGAATCTTTTTAATCAATTCGGCACGCCGTCGACTTTCAATTTCCTTAGATTTCACAGTTTTCGTTTTCTTTTGTTGCCCTGCACAAAAGATTTTCAACATTTGCATTTATTTCGAAACAAAATTAAGCACAAGAGTGAAATTTTGAATTAGTTTCGGCTCACAGAGATCCTATCATCAATTCCAATCAAAGTACTTGCGGTCATACCCTGTGTGTCTAGAGTAATGCCGCATCATGTGATATTTGTGTTGCTCTAAGGTTCACTGTACTGTCCAATCAGGCACACAGAAACATAGCAAAAGGTGAAATATTCGTATAAAAAATTCAAGGAAAAACTCAGAAAAACAGATATAAAACGAAGTCCCTATATCTCACGTCATCTTGTCGATGTAAGAAATTTCTCCAAATGCAGTAATCTTCCGGCTTACGATAGATCCATCTGACCAGTCCAGTTGTTGGGTCCCATTCAGATCTAACAATCCCGGAGGAGAGATAATTAAATTTTAATGGCCCTTTCGAATCATTTAGCGGAGCATGTTATTATTTTATTCAACCGGTTCTGAACCTTCTGGAGGTCACTGGTTTGGGTTTCTTATCTTGCTCGTATATTCCCGGATTGCACACAGAATGCTAGACAAGATTACAAGAGTCGAACAGCATTCAATTTTTAGTGCAAGCTGTTGGCTGGTGAGACGGGAAGAGTGCAACATGCCTGCATCTAATTAAAATAAAATTAGATACAAGTCGACTTGGCTTTGTTCGAAAATCTCAAGATAAATTGATTCTATCTCTAGCAGCCTAAGCCAATAATGTCGAGGGGCTTTATGTGATCGATGTGTTCACCCGCGGGACCCTATCGAAGAGATTCAAGTAAAGGAACATGCTAGAGTGACAGGCCAGACATGTTATGAATGATAATTAGAGGGTTCTACTCATATCCTTTTGCTGTAATTTCCACCATCTGATCCCCTCATTAGACTTGATTTGTGGTTTTGATGTGATTAAAATAAAATTCTGTTGCTTGGGTGTTCAGCGGTATGTTCCTTTACCATTGCATGCATCCTGATTTGATTGTAGACTACCTTCGTCATGTTGACGTGAGAAAATTTTGTTTCCGAACAATTCTAATTAAGACGAAGAAAGTCATTCTCTAAATAGGAGCAAATTGGCCTGAGCTGAATTAACAAATGTAAAATTTTTCCTATCGCGTTCTCCCTACGTTTGCTGCAGAAATTATAATAACAATAAAAAAGAATAGACTGCCGTAGGGCACTCGATTAAATTGAAATTTCTTAAGTTGAAAATGTTGTTCAGGTGTCAAATAACATGCCCTCAAATGGACTTTGCGATCGCTTGCGTACTGTCTCCGCATGGGGTAAAAAATGTCGGCGGTGCACCTCATGACTTGCCGTATGCAAATGTTATTTCAGCATAATTTAGAATTCAAAAAGTGCCAATCCCAGTTTCATAAGGTGCTGCGAGCAATTTCGAACGATGCCAACATTAGCATGAAAACAAATATGGTAGGCTGCACACTTTCTTCAGAACAAGTTAATCCCAAAATGCAGATTGGGTCACGGGTAAAAGATTACTCGGTGGGCAGTGGAATTGCATCAAGAACGGTTTTAATTAAGCGAATTATAACGAAAGTTAAATGAATTTCAAGTTAAAAATAATCGACTAGTCAATTGGAAATTACACTTCGTTACAGGAAATACAACCAAAATTAGTATGTGAGTAGGTGTGTTGTCTTGATGCTTATTCAGGGGAGACCGAAACTCGTTCTGTTTCAAAAATTTCAATATAGCACTTCAATCTTTTGACAGTTCCTGAATCATTTGTTTGTAGCTTTATCAAACCTCTATTTTAAGGGCTGAAAAAATTGCAGACTGAGCTGTATTAGGGACACTTTTTGGGCAAACAAATAATAACCATAGTCCCCAACGCCATCTGGATTAAATTTTCTTAAAAAGATTTATTTCCAACTGTGGATTTCCAACATATTTTTAAATTCTAGATTATCCTTAATGTGATTATTTTGCTGATGGCAGAGAATTTGTTGTGTTGTGTGAATGATGATAGAGTGCGAATATAGAATTAGTAAAGAGGTGCCCATCGAACTCTGCGGCACTCCATAAATTAAGATTTAGGACTTACAGTGGAGGCCCTAAGTTATGATTATTACAACTAACTTAGTAAATATTTAAATATCAAATGTTTCTTCCATTTATTATTATATTCGCATATTATTATAAGCCATTAAAACTCACGGATTGACCAGACCTCTTACGACACGAATTTTGAACTTTCTCGTCATTTTCGAGATTTTGATTGCTGCTGTATCGTATTCTCTTCTACAAAGTGTGTAGGTCTCTTTCTGACCAGCATCGTACTTAAACTCTAGAATACCATGAAAAACATTAGACTCTCTTCCACATGTTCTTAAACATCCTTTAAACAAAACCAATAGCTTTTTCCTTTAAGCAAATTCTTTAAAATTGCCACATACTTTAAATTCCATTAAATAAGCCTATACTTCACCCAACAACAGAATATCGAAAAGCATTCAAAACCCTTTCATCGACTTTTCCTTTCGCCTTCATCTTATTGACAAAACACCGCAAAATATATTCACTTCCTAGGTGACCCCATATCGAATCCCCATGCTCACATTGCACGACGTCTTGATATATCACGTCTACTACATCTCATTCGGAATTTAAGATGCGATGCGACTATCCAACAACCTCATTGAGATGGGGATCACAGAGAGGAAAAAAAACAGACGTGACACCAAGAAAATATTGAAAGTGAATCTCCTCACGACATAGCAAGTGCTTCAACTTAGTCTCGATGCGCCAATGCGGTAACGGTTGTATGGGATGATATAGCTTAGCATCCAACGAAAGTTGTGCCAAAATTCCCCTTCCGTGTGTAACTAACCCACTGATAAAATATTTGGGATGTTTCCGCGTCCTCTGCGGGAACCCATATTAAATCGATTCAATCGAAATGCCAAGATTCAATAACGACAGCAGAATCGAGTGAATTCCCACCACCTCATGCACAGTCTATTACGGGAAGGGTTATCTAGATATTTAGCCGCTAGCGGTATTTAGCGGTCCTATAAATTTCGCGTTATGAACAATAAATTTAATTTGCATCGGCGAAATATGATAAGACAATAAAAGTTAATACAAATGAGCAACTTGTTTCAGAAGGGACACGCCGCTAAATGCACGTCTAAAATTCAAGTTTTCCACTAGCCACCCGGTCTGGATTTGGAGACCTGACCATACCAGACCAGACCAAGCAGTGCTGTTATTTCTGACGGCTTTCTAGTTTCTACTTTGCCATATTTGCGGAATTGCATTACATGTAGCTGCGCACGTAGATAAATCTTGCAATCAAAATACTTCACCGCAGCTAATTTATAGCCGTTGTCAATTGTCTTGCTTCGATTTCAAGTAAGGACGAAGACCGTTGCACAAAAAGCATTGTCTTAGCACTAAAATTAAATGGCCTTTAGATAGGTTCCATGGCTAAGGTATGTTTATCGGTAAAGTTTGCGCGCACTTAAAAATTGAACATATTTCAGAAAGTGCGCCCAAACACGTGGTAAAAAACAGACAGCGACGATGTCGACGGTATTTGTTGCCGCACTAAAGCGGAATTACTTGCACCGCTTGATACCATTTTCGGGATCATTAACTCCTAAAGATTGCCTGGCCTACCTTGGATTCTGGAGGCAATTGCGAGCACTTTTCACTTTTAGTTTTGTCTGCTTTACTGTGCGGTTTTATCTGTTGAAAATTAATTTGTTTTGAGCACTTTCGATTTTGCCCTAATTATTCGATGGGGCCTTATCGAGTCGATTTAGACTTTAACTAACAAATTCAGTGCAATTGTAAACTCAGAAATTGCTTTCCTGAACAGCTTCCATTAATTAACTGATCGAGAATAAGATGTTTTCCGATACCGCTTGGAATCGAGCCACGCTGAACTTAAGGTAATAGCTTCATGGATCCTACCGACCGACGCCACCAAATACACGATATATTATGATAAGAATGGGACACTGGCTATAAAGGTAATTGTGACGATGTGGGCGGATAAGAAACTTACTGGAAAACTTGTAAAGGTCATTAGACCTCACGTTAAATGGCAGGTTTAATTGAAGTTTATTTCGAACTGTTCGTTTATCGACGCTGAATAATATCTTTGATAACCGGAAATGTAACCCTGATAGAAATATTATTTTTATTGTAGTAAAGTACCTTACGCAACGTGCGTCAAAAATTCCTGACTTTGGGTCACTAGGATTTTATAGGATGTGCGACTTATGCACTCATTGGCTGCTCTTTTCATTTCCCAAAATCGAGAAGGTTCTAAGTTCGACGGGTAGTTTTTCTGTGTTTCAGGAATTTTTAATGTGTTCATAGGTAATTTTTATAGAACAGCACGGTAAAATTTACGTGATTCGCAAAATTTATTGTATGATGTAGGAAAAATTGCCTAATGCAAAATTTTTCCCGGAATAACTGGCAAATTTTACGGTTTTCTACAACTTGAAATCATTTTCTGCTACTAAGAACCGGAATTTTTGTCTAAAAATTCCAGAACTTTTCTTATCTTGTAAAAAAGGTGTATGTAAGAAGTCTTTTCCAGAGAATCAATTTCCAAACCTCGATACAATAGTTTTTAAAATATCTGAAAACATTCTTGATGGTGGAGCGGACCAGAAAAAACGGCCGTTTGTGTTTACAGAGTGAGGTCAGAACAGGCATTTATCAAGTGTTCACGTGATCATTTTTTAGGTCAAAAAACGCATTTTTATGCGTTTTCAGTTTGTATCTCCGCAAAGTCTTTAATTGACAAAAGCCAGTAAGCAGACACAAATCATCATCTTACTGTACTATGATTTGACTAAAAGTGTTCACACCTAAACTCTCCAGTCGTACAAAGATGTGCATCTCGTTACTTTTCTGAATTCACCGCATAATTTCGCAATAAATTATTCCTATTAATTCGAAAACTGCCGAGGTGTCGGACAGTGCGGCGATGTCACCTGATAAAAATTCAAATTTGATTTTATGCACTTTTTACAAGATTCCGTAAAGGACAGTAAATTTTTATGGGCATCTGCATAGCTGACAAAGGGCAATTTGAATTCAACAAGATTGCCCAGAGATATTCTGTTTTAATGGCCAGTGGTCAATACCCTGGAGGGACCATTAGAAAACTATCACAATCGGGCAATGAAACTCCAATTTAATTTCAATTTAAAATGCAGATCTTCCAGCCAGCCCTAGGGTTATATGCGCGAATTAATTGACGACCATTCACCTCTTATCTGATCGTTCATAGTAGGCAAGCTAGCAGGTAAGCAAGCAGGGGCATTTCAAGTGATACCTCGTCTATAAGAATGGGCAAAAGACGAAGAAAATAATCTTGCGAGTCATCGGAGTCCATCCAGATCCAGATGTTTGTTTGACTTGGAAAGAATCAATCAACATGGGACTCTCATGGTCAGACACGGGAGCTTCTCAGCTCGAGGCTGTAATTTTGCATTCTTAATCTGACTTTGATGGCCATAGGACCATCCGAAAATCTTTTTCACAAATTATTTTTGCACTGGAGGGTCTTTTTGAGGGCCGCAAAGACGTTTAAACGATTTGCCGAAACGAATTTGACCACAAACTCGACGCCAAATCGAGTATCCGTCTCAAGTCTTAAAGGTTTCATCATTTCATGGTCATTCGGAATTTTTGTGTATTGTGGTTCTACACTTAATGATCACTTGAGCAAATATACCTCGATCTCAGAGCTTTGAAACTGATGATGGACGCTCTTAAGATGTTTGATTTGTTAATCCTCTCGACGAATTTTTCGGGGAATTAAATCGGATGCTTTGTGGTTTCTTTAGCTTCGCTACTGTTGCCGATGTGAATGTTCTGTTCTAGCATGGAACGAGACAGCGGTGAGAAGTACTTTTAAGAATCCATTAAATTCCGGATTATGTGATTAATAGTTGATTGGCAGTTGTAATCTATTAGAATGCTCACGTTTTTGGGGATTGGCCAGCGGGATATCTCGATTTTGACAGAATACATTTTTTCTGCGAATGACACTTTTATGATATTGATCATTTGCTTTAAGTTGTAACTACGATGCAAGCAGAAAGATAAAACTAAAACAGAAAGTGATATCACAGTCAGTTGAAATGAAAGTGTAAAAATAATAAGAATTTTAAACGGTAACGAATATGTAATATTATTTGTACAGCTAATGCCTCAAAAACAGTTTACTTTACAACTGTACTCCTGAAAATAACTACTTACTATGATTTGTCTAGAAATCTTTGTTTGATCTGTCAACAAGCCACTATAGCTTGAAAACAGCAAGCTCATAATTGTTCGCTAATACATCTTTCGCCCTTTCCGCTCTTCTTTCTAAAACATTTGGTTGATTTTAGCAGTCTTCTCTCATAGCAAACGCCGGCGTACCTCAATGGTGTGTTTTATAACCGACTGCTTTCCTAATTTTTATCAATGACTTTGTACTTACATTGCATCCACGCTAATTGGGATATATGTATTTCAAGAAATGTACTTGTATTTTGCATCGATACGGATTTATCTAACATTGAAAGAAAATTAAGATAATGTTAATGTGAGAAAATTCTATCACAAGCCCGTGTGAAAGCCCTAGCGAGTTTTTTTATTTGAAGTACTGGAACCCGTGTTCCGGATACTGTAGGGCACAACCCCCATCTTTTGGATCTTTATTTAACATCGCATCCAAACAAGCAGTCGGTTTCGGTCATGGCTCCCTTTCAGATCATTGCCTAATCTCTGGACAATTTTTCATCGCCTCTCTGATATCCACTAGTCGAAATTCAACCAAAAGCCTTTTCCATCTCCATTGCAGCGGCCTAGCAGGCAAAAGACTCTACACTTTCGCATGCAGGATACTTTGGAGGTACTCTCTAAACTCGCGTTACTAAAGCTACTCGGCCTGATGGTTTCTTGCTTCTGGTTTTAAAATGCAGTACCTCTGCTTTAGCTAAACCTCTGCTCACACTGTTTCATATGACGTTAAAAACATTGTCTTCCTAAATAAATAAATAAATCGATTGACAGAGTCTGGCAAGCACTCCTTCTTGCCAAACTTAAACCTGTAACCTCGCCTTTTAAAATCGAGATTTTTTTTTGTCAGGCCGTTCAATCATTGTAATAATAGATCGAGGTGCATCTAAGTCTTACAAAATAAATGCCGGTGTACCCCAGGGCTCAGTTCTTTCATCAACTTTATTTCTTTTTTTCGTTAATGATCTTTTATCTCTCACTTTCAATCTTATTCATAATTTTACCGCCGAAAGCTCCTTTTATTTCGAGTACTCTTCTAATTTTATAATGAAGTTTCGTAGGAATTCTACAGAAATTAATAAGGAACACATGTTTGGATCATTAAGCAACTACATTTCTATGATCTTCGATTGGGGCAGAGCAAATCATGCTATGTTTAACGCATTCAAAACACAATGCTGTTTAATGTCCGTTAAAAAAAACACTCATCCCACGCTGGGCCTATTTCTCTTTAAACATTGGGTGTTGAGTTATGCTGTAGTGTCAGCTAAACTGATCATATATTTATAATCGCTAATATTGCCATGGAATGCTTGAGTTTTCTACAAAGCTGCAAGAAATACTTTCTTTCGTTTGACGTGGCGCTGATATAAAAGTCCCCGATTAGGCAGGGGCCGCACATACCGCATTTTCTGTGTTAGACGAAGTTCAAAGAAAGGCTTTTTGGCGATTTCACAATCTCTGAGAGGGCGATAGAAGAACTTTGAGTCCATCGCCCAAAAACCCCTTCATATGCACCAAATCAAATTCTGACGTACTGTTAAATTTCAGGAATCTTTCCTATGCAGAACGACACGAATGTAGAAAAGTTTACCATCTGCTATTTTTTACTTATAAGCTCGAAACAGTCAAGCATAGCGTACAAAGTCACCTCGTTCACACAACCACTTTATCCTTAATTCTTGCCTGCCAAGGCTGTGCTTTAGCATCATAGGGCATCCCTAAGCTTTCATAAAAAAATCGAGTTTTTTGGTAAATATCGATTAAATTATAAAATCAATTAAAAGCTTCCCAAAATGCGATCTTTTAACCAAAAACTTCCTTGTCTTAAGGACCTCTCCGCCACAAAGTCTTATAAAACTCAGCATTTGTTGTCGATACAAACAGAAGTGCCAATGACTATAAGTTCCCACTTTCATCTACTTATATTACAAAAACTAATTTATTTCTTAACGGGCTTAAAGCCCCCGTTGTTCCTACGCTCATAACAGTCTATTGCAGTTAAACCGCTATCACTGAAATAATAGACCTACTTTCAAAAAATATCCCAATAGTACACTTTTGCGGCACGTCATCTAGATAAGCGCAGTCATTACTGAAATAGCTCACTTTCAATTAATATCGAAAACGTTTAGTTTTTTTTTCCATCGTCTCAACATTTTATTGCAATCGTAAGTAAAACTTTACGAGCTAACCGATATCTTAGCAGCTACTAACGTAAATAAGTTTGCTATGGCCGCCACCGTGCCATTTCATAAACAACGAGGCGACCAAATCGCATATGCATGACTTGAGATCATTGAGCGTCTTTATCTCGGCAACTGCAACAGTTTTGCAACTTTGTTGTCGGTAATTGATTTAATTCAAACCTTCCAGTCGACGGCAATTGGAGTGCTACAATTTATTTCTATTTCCTTCCTCTTGCCATATAGTTAGTGTCATTAATCTTTACGGATTGTCGGGAAAATTATGTTCGCGATAATTTTAATCGATTTCCGATGACCCTCTCGAGCACCACAGCATTGTCCAATTTTATTTGATGACGTGCAGAAGATAGCCAGCAATTCAACAATTGTGCTGGCTCTGAGTTTCGTTGTTGTTGTTGTTTTCACCTTTTGGATGACTAGCCTCCGACTTGAACCTGGAATTATCGCTTGGTATTCTACTCATATCATCTACTTAAATTTTACATGCCATAACTTTTACGACTATGTCATGACTGCTTCACATCGACGATGACGCCGATCAACAAAGGACGCGAGTTGAATACGAAATTTGCAGCTTCCTATATTTTGTCTGAAAAAGTAATTGCAACTTCCGTCGTTTCACACAGTGCGCCTATCTTTAAAAATCAAACCTAAGTGCCTACCTAGTCTGGCGATCGCACAAAAAGCAGCCCCATCTGATAGTCTAATGTTCGCCGGTAAACAACAACATCACTAAATTAACAATATAATTAGTGAGCAAGAAATTCATTTGAATAATTACAATGGACTTCATTCTATCAATTGATGGCGGCACAACATGATCGCAACACGAAAGTTCTCACGTATTCATTTGAATGCAATGAAATCAGGCACAGGTGCATCTGCAATCTCCTCTGCCTTCGGGGAAAAAACATGATCCCCAGAATGCAAAACGAAGTCAAGAAGAAAAACAACAAATGAAACAATTTTAATTAAAAACTCGGAAATTGACTAATTGATCTTACAGCGACATAATCTCAGTGATGTCGCATATGCTTGCATTAAAAATTAACAAGCTCCCGCCAGAGCTGGACAAAGGCGATCGATTGGAATAAGTAACAACTTTCAGATCCAATCAATCTGTCCCGATGGCACTAAATAGGCGACAAGCTATCATTGTCCACGTGATCTGGCAAGGATCGGTAACGCTATATTCATGGTGATGATCCATCACCATACCTTATCCAGAATGTAAATTATCACCTTTCCAAGTCGGCAAAGCGATATCAGAGAAAATTAGTTTATTTTCGTGCTTCCATAAGATTTCCTGCAATACCGCGAATCGATAGTAATTACACGATGATCGATCGTGCGCTGATCGAGTACAAACTTCAAGGACAAACGTGGCTCGCATGGACACTCTGCCTTTATGGTGATCAAACATACGATCAAGATCACTGAAGGCAATTTTCGACATAAATTTGCTCTGACGCCCCATTCCCATTACACATGACGGCCTCGCATAAAGTACTTCCAGAGTCTCGGTACTCCAGCTCCATCCCCAAGGTGGCTTACTTCAGACGCGAACATAATTTGCTCCATTGATATAGTTTATATGAACGAACCAACAAATGCAGCTGTCATCAGACGATCACGACATCGTGTAGTGACTTCAGTTTCCAGCAAAAGTTCTCCTTCCTCGCCCTTTTGTTTGTTGATGGCATCATTGGTGGCTTTCCTGTTGCACCGATCATGTTGATGCCACAGGATACCCAGCTTCGGACTCTAGTCCTTAGGGTATTCCTCTTCAATTATAATCGCAAATGTCTTCAATTATCTGTGTCTCTATTTTCTGGCCCGTCCAGTCATGTTAGTTGTTGCGTATTTAGTATGACCGTATGGAGATCACTTTCGGTTTTATCTCAATCCATCTTTTAGTCTGGGGGCTCCACTATGTGGTATAGCTACGGAAGATCATAAGAATTTAAGTGTACTAACAAATCTTGTTGTGGCGGTCATCAATCTTCAAGTCTGGATGGCACTTGAAGTGAGTAATTTTTTCTGCTTTTCTTAACGATTTTTCTCTGAGCTAAAATAACAAAAGATAAACTGCAATTTATCTGCTTATAATTGCCCCATGGAATTATTATCCCCAGAGTTAACGTTTTGCACATGCATGCAGATGTGCTCAAAAACAAATTTATGAAAAAAAATCAGACACTCAAACTAAATAGGAACCAAAAATGACCCCTGACATTGAAAGAACATTTTTTTTTTCTGTTTTATTTTCAATGAAAGAAAAAATTAATTGGTCTTATCCGTCGCGGCGAAATGTTTCGTGTCTTTTCTGATTTTATTGAAGATACAAGAAAAAAACCGAAGTCATAAAAATTCCGCCAATTATCTTAGAGGACAGTCTCCAATGATTTAGAGGACAATAAAAATACAACTGAGTGAGATCAAAAGATGAAAAAAATTGGGGTACCACAGGGGACAATTCTATGACACGTTTTATTGCTAAAGCTAATAATTTAGGACTGGTTCAGGCAATTCGATAGAAAAATTTCGACAATCGAAGAAAAGACTGAATCAATAGAAAAGTTATATTATAATTTTCAACTGATTGCGTCTATAACACACTTGAACGCCTATAAGTCTTGTAAGAATAATCGTTGCATCGGTTCTCTGCCACATATAGCTTGAAACTGTGATCACGGTCAGCCTAAACAGTACAGACCGGTTAGTGAAATTTTATTAGTACTTAAGTTTCTGGTAAGACTATTATCAGTAAACAGCCACCATGTTTAATTGGTTAGTAGGGCTGTTTGAAAGTCTACTCGGATAGGCCTATTGTGAATGCTCTTAAAAAGACAGCATGGTCAGAACTTAAAACCACTGAGATGTCTGTATGAATCCATTTAGATCCACCAGCGCTATCTCTGCTAAGTTGTCCAGTTTGTTAAAAAAAAACCTTGCTCCCAAGCAGGCGAGTCGTCGTTTTTTTATGGCCGGACATTCTTAGAGCAGGTGTACTGTGTTCTTCATCTCTGCAGCTTCTACAAAACTCATTCGCTAATACACAGCTGCTGCTAGACATGGTACTACTTTGGAAGTCCAATCGAATGGACCTTCAAAGTAGTACCATGTATAGTGAGCTCATCTGGAACGCAATTCCAAGGAATGTCGCTGTGCTCTGGAACACGGCACAAGTAGATATGGTACTGCTACGCTACTATACAGCAGGATTGGCCTAATAACCGCCACGTCTTACCAGTGAGTTATCCTAAAGTAGAAACCCAAGCAATAGCCCTCATACAAGAGTAAAGAGCTACCGTTGCCTGCTTAACCCTGTCCTGAATGTTTGGTTTCCAGCCGAATTTCCTATCCAGGATAATGTCCATATATTTTGATTCAGATGTGAACGCCAGACGGACGGGTGTCGTTAAAAAACAGAGAGTTCTACATGAGGGATCATATATTTCCTAGTGAAAATAACTAGTTTGGTCTTTTTTGGTTCAGCTCTCTAGAGGCGAATGAGATCATTTTCTATGAGGTCCGTGAGTACAGATAAATACTTTACGGAGACAGCTATAGCGATGTGGACCAAATCAAGGCAGATGTTATAAAAAGCCATCAACCAGTGTAGCAATAAATCAAGGTTGCCCTGACACTCAGCAGGAATAATGCCGTCAGGCCCTGGTGTCATAAATGGTTTAAAACTGCCTATGGTCCAACAACGTTTGTAGAAGAGGGGTGAGCAGTTATTGCGTTGGGGTACTCCTTCCCCCCCCCCCCCCCCCCCTAGAGCTTCTTGGAAAATGAGTTCCCAAGAGAATCTAGAGAGACCAAATACCTTTAGTAGATAGCTAGATATACGTGGGTTCGTCGACAGAATCTTCCTAAGCTTGGAGGCCTCAGAAGTTGCCGAAATTGTTTTCTCCACGATTTACTCTACGCCCTTCTGAGTTTGTTGTCAATAAAAGTAGTATATCAACAGAGTTTATTTCGACACAAACTGAAAATTTACAAAGGATTATTAAAGGAACCACTCTCTACCCTACCACTCTCAAATTGCCGTCAAATAAAAAAAAATAAGTTTTGATGGTCTCACTATTTAATATTTCAGTCTCCACCTCAAGCGGTTCCCAACAGAAATGCAACACGTAAAACTAAATTACCAGCAGACAATAAAATTCTTTTCATCCCGCATAATTTTTCAATTTTCCTCCATTCCATATTTGTTTCAAATGAGCTCTAAAATTATGACCAATTACTGCAATTATTATTATTTCTTAAAGTACAAAGGTGTACCTGTTCTCATAGTCTACAATACAAAAAAAATTCCCATCTCGTTCTATAGCCACTGAATCGGTGGTGCTCAAACGATTGACGCGCCATAAGTCGAAAGGTAGTCAGTACAAAACCTTCTGATAAATGAATCCAATAAAATTCAATGGAAAAGATTTCAATAATTTTAGTTTCTAAACAACTTTACCAGGTGAAGGCAATTGGTTGATGTGCTCCACGTAAACACATTCATTCCCCTCATAAAAGTTGATAACTTCATTCCATGAATCGTTAAAAAAACATCTCGCACTAATGGAGCACAGCATCCTTTTCAAATGAAATAATTCTTGGCTAACGACATCCCATCATTTCACATAATCAGACAATCATCCGCCAAGTTCATAGCATTTGCTTCGACACTATAAAATGCTGAAAGGTAGAGGCGACACGAGACTTCTGTCTATACTTGGTCATTGGTCAATAATTTTCTGAGTTCCGGCGACTCTTTGGTCTTGATCCTGTTTCCTATTAGACTTTTTTATACATACGTATACCATCCAACTAAAGGTGTACCTACCTGTCTATCTTGAAATAGTTATTACCTATGCTCCAAGGTGAATCGGGTGATGTCATATATTCGGGGTCGATAGATTTTGTGGTACGAAGTATGCAGGAAACCTCGCAAATTGCACTCGCATTTGATGAGTCACATTTAATGACGGCAATCTTGTTTAAGTGAAAAATATTTTGTACATTGAAAAATTTCGTGTCATTTTTATGTTGGATATGAAAAAATTGCTTAATCACCTCTAAACTTCTTCCACACTCGCAGAAAGAAGCAACAAACGTTCGCTATTAAAACCACAAAATATTGTCCGACTACACAAATTACGGAATAGTAAAACGCGAGTAGTTGGATTAGTTCGTGTTGAAATGCTCCTAGCAGTCATAAAACCGATTTATTCACTTACAAGATCTAAAAATCATAAAACACAACACTTCCGGCAACTGAAAACTCCATCTCAGCACATCTGAAATGTTCGAAGGCATAAGGTACTCTTGTAGAAAGCAAGATGAAAATTTATGGCCGGTGTGCAACAACTTTCCCCCCTTCGTAACTACCATCTTTGGACATTGACAAGCGTAGGCACAAGTTCTAGGCAACACTTAGAAAAATTTCCTTACGTAGATCGCACATAAAATGCACCCCATGGAGCTGATCCTCGATCTTGGCTAAATGGTTGGCCGGTTGGTTCGTAAGCGATCTTTAAAGTGATAATGCGGATATAAATGTCAAATTAAAATATGAAACATGCTTGACAAGTGCGTTGGCCTCCGTCACAGTCAACCGTTGTTAAACAAGAGCTATTTGCCCACGATAAGTGCCAAATTACTTTTGCATGAGTTACGTAATCTATAGACAACTCTTACGGGAACACTGACCTTATGCTAGTACGGAGGAGGAGCTCTTTTTTATGTCCAAAAATTTTGAAATAGAAAAAAAACGTCAAATTTAAAACGCACACGAGTTGTTTTGCCAGGAAAGCATCCGAGTTCATACCATGTAGACTTTTACTACTGCAAATTGTTACAGGTAATGGGCCCATTATGAACACAGTCAAATTTTCGGAAACTGTCCGAATCGTTTTTTAAGAAAGATCATCAGACTCCGACTTTGCAGCAATAGTTTTATTTAACTTTAGTTTACACTTAGCAATCATTATGCTAACATTGGCCAAGTAGACTGGATGGTTTACGTAATAACAATATTAAACGTTTCTAGTTCATGAAAGTGATATGAGGGATGGGACATAGGTCGAATTTCTACTAGAAAAGAAATTTGCTTCACTCAAATCCGTTCTTCCCCTAGTTCCTTATTCTAAAATCTATACAAACATTCTCCTACCTCGCCTGCTGAAATGTTTAGGTATTTTTATATAGCATCTGTGATTACGGATAGGTAGTTGTTTCTTTTATTTATTTATTTATTTAACAACCGATTCGCCCACAAAGAAAAGAAATTAGAAAGTAATAAAACTATGATTAAAATTAAGTGTGATTCAAAAAAAGCCTCAACTGGCTCTTTAGCTGCTGCCTGGAACAACGTAGCTCGATGTGAGCTGAGCACTCATTAAAGAGGCGTGACATCGACGCGATAGGCTCGTTCATTCCGTAGAGTGTTCGGTGGTATGGAATATGGCAAAATCCAGAATTCTTTAAGGACCGAGTCGAGAGATATTAGATCGAGTCTAGCAGGATATGATGTAAGGAAGAAAGGATCATGCCAAGGAATGCCGCGAGGAGCGAACCTGACGAATCTGAGCTAAACGTCCTCAATCCAGTTGATTTGGACAGCAGAGTAGGGATCCCATACCGGACAAGCGTATTCCAGAATGGGTGTTACAAAAGTACAGCTGGCAACCTGGTGGTTGCGTTGTTAAAGATACGTTTCTAAGTTCCTAGAGTGAACTTTTTGAAGGACTTCTCGATTTCGAACACCACAACGACTTATCTGGATCAAAGGAGTTTATTGCCCATCTGACCCTGTCCTCGAAAATTACCGCTGCAGTACCTAATGATCGGTTTATACTACCATTGCTTGTGGAAGGTAATTGATCTATACAACCAGAAAAGTTATTGTCTAACAGTGTTTCCCTGCTGTCCTTGATTCAGGTTTAATTTATGCTCCACGGCAGTGTAGGTTGGGCAGAGATAACTTTACTCAACCTTGCTGTCTCCGACGTTATTCGGATTTGTTCACAGAAGGAAATCCAGCTCTACTTCTTAGCTGTTCTAACCTTTTTCTTAAAAACGTTTAGGACCGCATTGTATCTCTTTACTCTACTTCATTCGCAGGGCTTTCGCCAGCATGAATAAAGTGCGAACTCTTCGGCGGGTTTCACTTAGATCACTGTCCGACTAGTGTGGTTGAGTTTTATTTCGGGGCCTGCTTATTTGACAAACATTCACAAAGGCATTGTTTAGAGCTTCAGTAACATGGCATACGGCAGTATCTAGGTATTGTGTATTCCGGATTACAGCTGGGCATCCGTTCCTCAAACTATCCCCACTACCCTGCCGAATTTCTTCCAGTCAGCTCTTGTCACGTTCTTGAATTTTCTGGTGCATTTTACCTTCACTCTCGTTTTGACGTCAAACTCAGATCAGATAGTGAGCGTCTATCGAGTACCTTTCAATCCCCTAGGTAACAGCTATCCGCCTCGGTGAAGAACGTAACTTGTTTGCGCCTCTGTATGTTGGTACGCATCCTCGATTACCAATGACTAATACTGAGGTACTTTCTTTGTCAGGTGGCAGCTATCTTCGTTAAAAATGTTTGCCCTTTTCTTAATTTTCCATTGCGTTCTCTTGAGCAAGACAAGGAGCTACGCACGCCATATATCGTTCAGCCTGCACGGCACCTTACAAATGCTATCTCATGGTATTCCCAACCTTTCCCTTCCTAGCTTCGTATTCAAAGCTAAGGCTCTGGACCACTTTATTTAACCTACAAATGGCATAACCATGTAAAAACACCTACAAATGGCACAAACATATTGTGAAAACTCAAAATCTGGCTCGGATAGCCTACTGACTGACTCAGGAGCATGCACATCAACGTCAGGGATAAGTGTTCGTAACAACCGTAAAGCGTAGATTACGAGAAGCAAACATAACAAAGCTATTTATAATTATAAAGAATAATTAAAAAAAAAATCGTTGAAAAACAGTCACGCTAGTTTCACACAATTATATTATTCTACCGAGTACGTGAGTTGCTGCAAAAATATCAACCAAACATCATGATCTCGGGGGATCATTAATCATGGATTATGGTTAATACAAATAACAACTTAATTCGTCTCTCTTAAGATGTCTTTCTTTCGACAGAGTTATTAGAGCAGCAGAAGTCATGACAGACGATTTGTAGCCGCAGTGGAATTTGACTTTGTTGACTACTACACTAAAAGCTAAATCATAGCCACTTGTTTTCATTCGACAGAATTGGCCATGAACTATGAGATCATCGACTTCAAATTATGTAATTTCTAAGCACGAGATAATCTCGATAATCTAAATTGAGACATCTTGAATTTATTTAAATAATTTCACAAATTTTACCCTTCGAGTTGGAAGTATGGAAAAGTAAAATGGCAGGCAGTTTATACTGGCAATAATCGATATATTATATCATTTTATTAATATCGATAATCGATATAGAGAAAGTGCTTCAAGTAATTGATAGATCGAAGGATAACGTCCTAGATTTTTATTGCAGGAGCCGCGCAAAAGGTGGTTGTTTTTCGACTGGCAACAGATAAAACACTATTTACAAAAATCTCGAAAAAAACATTCAAATAGAATTGATATAGAAACGTAAACAATTAAATTTGAGTTAAAATACTTAACTGTCTAAAAGTTCTGGTGCAGATCATCCTGTGTCACGACCGGAAGACCTTTGTAATAGTGAAAAGAACACTTTAGTGGACCAAAACAACGTCAAAATTAAAAGCTCAAAATTATATGCCATTCTCGCTGTTCTTATATTAAAAAATCTTTGTTTAGTGCCTGAATATTATATCATGAAGGATCATTTGATTATTCTCCTGAATCTTAACCACTCGGATAAGTTAATCACCCTTAACCCTTCCTACCAGTTTATTGATCAGCCCAAACAACATGTAACTCGTTGTACCTGGAAGTGAAACATATAAATTGCCGTTGATCAGAAATTACCATCAATCTTGGCCAATTATTTACAACAGGAGAGAAAACTGGCTTGGACACATGATAATCGCTTTCAAACGCTCTCAATTGCAGCCTGTAGGGCAGATTTTATACATACATATATCGGTGCTGCTGAATCGAACGCTTCTGATACAGTATGTGAATACGATCGGCACGGTCACTCGAGCACACTATGTGGCCTAAAAGCATATTTCCGCCCCCCCTCACCTTAAAATTTGCCCCGCTCCCAATATCTAGCTATCGGATAAAATGAAAAATTTTATGGCATGACATGTGCGCGCGAATGCACTTGTGACAAGAAAGTGTACCTTTGCGTGTGCACCATGTATACTTATCTGGAAGCCGATATTCAGCGCAAGCACCAGCTACAGGTACACTTGCGTCTCTGTCCGTTTAGCAAAATCGAAAAATGTGACGCAACGTATCATTGATATTAAGGCCATTGCCCTGGCAGCGGCCGCTGAATGTTTACGCACGAATACTCACTTCGGAGGTGAGTATGCACTAAAAATTGTGTTATTGCACTCTATTTACACTAATTGCAATAGAGTGCAAACGCAAGCGCACTTCAGGTTTAAATACAGCTGAGCGCCGGCTTGTATAAAACCCAACTATTAACATATGATGTTGAGATGAAAATGATTTTAATTAAAATTTCGCAAACATTTCATCGTTTAATTGTCAGTTGATTTAGATCTGCACTATGCAGTACATAACTGGTGCATGCTAAGGTTAGTGCGCATTGCGCATGCGCACTCTGCAATTTAGGCGGTGAAATCTATGATTGGATGCAATGAGTATGCCCTAGTTGCCGCTGCTTGGCTCCTATAATTATTGATCCGGTGTTGACCAAGTAGATCATGAAAACGATGTCCAGAGGATTTAATAGTGCGGCTGTAAATTGAATTTGTTTTGATTATGTTTTAATGCCGTCATATGTTTCATATCAGGGAAATGTTTGATTGAGTGAAATCTAATGACTAAAAGGGTATTCGGAAATTTAACGACCTGCTACTTTCTCGAGCAGCTGATTAAAGTTTGGTTATGTTATCAGGATTTATGAGAATTTATTAGATTTAAGACCTTCTAAATGAATCTACGAAAGAAAAGGATCAGATAAGATTAACTAAAACGTGTTTCTATGGATAGTTTATAATTGGAAAGTGGGTAGAAATAAACAAGTGAGTGTTTCAGTATCTTGTGAAAGGATCATATAGTTGCATTTCGCTGCGTTTTAGCTAAGATCATTGTTTTGTGACCAACGATGAATCCACATGTATACTCTAACTCAATTATATCAGCTCCGTAAATGATCGAGAAAACATTGTCTTAATATTTTTTACAAGTGTGTGTTTTCTATTTTGTTTTGTTTGTTTTTTTATTCCTACTTGGCTTGGATAGATCCATGATCTTGACAGATTAATGAACAAATTCTATAAAATTGAACGTAGGATAAAACCTTGCAATTTTGTGGCTGTTGCAAATTGCACGTCTTTTGATATTATTTGTCTCTTGTAATTTTTTCACATGCAAATTTTCGGTTTTGTCTCATGCGAGTTTCGACTTGTATGATATTTTGTTTTTTCGTCTCATGAGATATTTTGTCTTATAATATTTTATGAGATTATTTATCTCATGATATAGGCATATAGGAAATTTATTGCCCTGTCCAATACCGTATCAAGCTAATTTTTTCCAAAAACATAAATGGCCCCTTTGGCATCTGATAGACATAATTGCAAACTATAAACTTATTAACAACGAGAGAAAAAGACCTATAGGGACCTATAGTTCTTCCAGATATCATCAAAATCTCCAGAATCCGAGAACATATTAAACGATTAGTATGTACAAAGTCGTCGATGGAGTAAGTGATAACGTGTCGGCTTAACAATCCGGAGGTCCCAGGTTTGAATCTCACCGGCGGCTACTCGTGGTAGTTTATTGCTGTCAATAGATCATGATAAAAAGGCCATGGTGGTTGCAGAGAAAATATCTGTGTTTCGGAATCCAATTTAAATTGTAGGTTCACTTGCAATCGTTGTCTCTGATTCGTGACAGCTACATCGATAAGCTTTTTTATGCGAGACTGGAAGTGTCATAAGAGTAAGTACATGAAAAGTGATATGAAGAAATGTCTTGACAAGATATCTCGCACGAATAGGGGTTAATCGATTTTAAATTCAAAAGAATTAACTTGTGAGATTTACCTCATTCTATTTCTATATTTTATCGCTGAAATTGTTCTTTTAATTTTTTTTTATGTGTTTGAACAATTCATTTTCATTGTCAGCCGGAATCATTTCAAGCCTTTCGGGTACAAGTTCATATCACTTACATGTTCGTAAAGTTTTTATTATTACTGAGAATTTTTTTTAATTGCCTTTTTTGTACAAGAACCGGACGTATTAACCTGCGTAAGATAATTAAGCGCGTGCTATGTAATGTGAAGCCCTTTAACATTCAAATGAGACCTTCAGCTTCAGAGCATGGAACACAATTTTAATAACAACTTCCGTATTGTATAGATCTTCCATGGTACAGACAGCTGTTATTTACTGTTTTTCTTTTATGAAAGCGAAATTTAAGAAAAAGTTAGAACTCAGCTTGGTCTCAATGTTGAAAAGTTAAAGAAACTCCAATGACGGGTGCACCAGCCGAAGAGTTTTTGAGAAATCACAAGTGTTTCCAAAAATCACTGTGATAAATCTCAAATAAATCGAAAAATTTACTTGTATTTTTGAAGTAATTTCCATCAGGCATAAGGTAATTATTGATAAATTCTCAACATGGGCATCTTTCAACACACTCCTAGCGCAGATGTGTGCACCGAAGTGTTAGTGTTTATTGCCCAAACGAACAGACTGGGACAGCTGTGGCCCAACTCTGGACCCTAGAAACCTCAAATGACTCAAAACATTTTCAAACACTGGCTACTTACAACAGGGTAGCGCTCTGTTTGATACAAAGTCACTTAGAAATTGAGGATAACGAGAGCGCTGATGAATTAGTATTGCATCCTCAGTTAGTCGTCGGCAAGAGCTATGATAGGAGATTGGGCTAGAAGTCAACAACTGCTATGCTAAAGAGATGTCATCGGCTTACACAGGTTAAGGCACACTTATTAGACACTACCGCCTTAAGTAATCTCAAGTTGCCTATCTGTCTAGTGGGTTCTGTCTGGAATACGATAAAACTAGATTGCACGTTACGTGCTCTTGTTTCGGCTTAGCAATAGTTTAGGAGGTGAATTTCAGTAAAAACTCCCAACATAAACGAGTACAGTTTATAAAAGGAAATCTCAGGGAGGCATTTTCCCCCATTTAAAATATGAGCACATTACAGCATCAGACGTAGCCGGAATATTTTCACATTTTTTCAGTCGTAGTCAGAGTTTTCGCTGATTGTTGTTTTTCCAAGAACCAGAACTCATCGGATGTAGTGCCCCATTAGCTTAATTCCATAAGTAAAGATGAAGAAACAAAGAACCCCCTAAGACAGTAGTCTCAACCCAAGAACAAGCTATGAATATGGATTTTTCTAGATTAGGCTCCCTTTCTGGCTATCAGTTACATGAATTAAACATCCCTGTTGCAAGTTTCTCCATTTCATTCCATAAATTGTTACAAATCTGCGAACGTGTTTCGAATAGCAATTATGTCTTACTTTTCAAGATCAGTGCACATCTCGTTGGGTAAGGGCATCCGGAGATGATGGAATCCCGAGACTGGAAAGTGGCGAGAAGTGATCAATGAAACTCGGCCGAATAAAACCTATGTGACTATACTAGATCTTGTGGACAAGCATCCATCGAAGGAACTGAATATCCGCCTGTTATGCCTATGATGAGATCGTTTCGTCATTTGATATAGTAAGGCTGGATGCCCGGTACGGGAACAAAACTAGTCACTGCCTCACATCTTGTCTCATCCATATTCAAGTGCGAGTCGTCTACAAAGTGCACCTCTCAAAAGTGGTTTCTTCCTAAAAGTTTGTGCTCCCGATCATGGAATCTGTTTTTCCTAGCCTTCTCTATGGCGTTTTCCTTCGCTGACGGACTCGTTTCGCGTATAACGAGTTTCCCATAAGGAACTCATTGACCATATATGGCTGCTAGACCAGGCACTTATTTGGTCATTTAACCATATTTGGTTAACTCATGGCATGTCTTGCGAGATTTTTCGTGGTTTATGTTGCTGCCTTCAAAGTTTCCTCTCGTTGAACTCGACAATTTGCAGATGCTAAGCATTTTCAATGTTCTACAGAGATTGCTTTTATTCACGAATGAATTTCTCCTAATTGATCGATGGTAGTGATTCGAATGTTGAGACAACGAGGGGTTGAATTAGGAAATCCAATAGAATCTCATGTTTCCAGTTCAGAATTTATGGAACCTTTCCAAGAACTCATTAAACAAACATGAAATTTGATGGCGAGCCGCTCTGAATACATCCAATCAAATCAAAATATTTGGAGGTTCTGATAAAAATCAATGAACCGAGAGAATCTTATTAGACTATAATGAGCTTCAAACATATTTCACTGCAGGCTGCAGGCTGGACCAACCCATCTCAAGAGGATGATAAACCGTTGTCGGAACACTGAAGATAGTTATCATTTCAATTTTAATATTAAGAACCAGCAGCTGCGATGAAGTATTACTCTAGTACCACTCAGCCGCATGGTCTCATCATTTTCCGTAGGCCTAACATATGACGTATGCATGATGCTCTTATCCCTAATCTCTGTTACCTGGAACTTGAGCATCAAATAAGCGTTCAATGCTTACCGAACCATTTAAGCACAGCATACAAAACAAGACAAGGCACTTTGAGAAACTGGTCGCACATATTGTTTATGGGAATCTGATGAAAATGACGAGCTCAGCTTCCTTTTGGTAGTCGGAAAATCTCCTTCAGGTGATTAATACCTGCCTGGAATTACTCGATTGCAGTTCAACCGCTTTGGAGACAAACGGTAACCAGAGAACATATGAATGGCAGGAGATGCTATCACGCTCTTGTACTGCTTCAACAAGATATTGGAAAAAGGTTTTCGAAACTCGCAGATAGCGAACACCGGACTTGATTTAAGATAGCCGAAGCCCGTAGGTGAGAATTTTATTGACAAATTTTGTGAAAGGAGAAGCAATCAATGCTACAACAATTTCTCGACGGTGTCATTTACCTCTCTTTTAACAACTTTACAAGATTTATTGCCACAGAATAAAATCATTTCCTTCAGGCATTTTGGACAAATTACTTAGGGTACGTGTTCTGTAGGAGTAGAAAGAATTCTAAAGTAAACTAGCTGGCTGTCAAAAGTTCTGATGCGTTCTGGTGGGTATGTTCAGTGTTCGTGATGGATCACCACGGACAAAAGAGTCTGTAATAATTTTATACGTTTCGGAGTATTGTACTGCGGTTTTGATTGATTTTCGTGACTAGTTGAAAAGATTACAATAACAGCCAATGGAATTGCATTTCTTTCGAATATTGAATTGTTTTCTAAATGACATCTATAGATAAATTAAAGGAAGAATTCAAACTAAAACTTTTTTATCGTAACTTGACGACTGTTTTTTTAGCGCAGGTCTGCGCTTGATTTAATTCAATAATTGCTTGACTGGTACATTCGACAATGGTCAGTTATTCAATATGATTTATACTTATGTGGCTTTTTCAGATGATTTTACTTATCTGACATTTACATAAATTCAACAGAGTTATCTCTTTTTCATTTTCGCCCTTTTGCTATTTAGATTTAACCTTAAGAAGAGTGTGGCGCGATAACTCTCTCTCTCTATCTCTAGTTCCTTCAAGAATTGCAAGTGTACCAACTGAGAATACATACAATATATGAGTGCATAACTGAGTCAAGCGTCCTAATATCAGCCTGACTATCTGTAAAAATGAAGATGTTCTGTTTCGATGAGTGTATACGCAGAAGCAACGAACACTCCTTCATAATTGCAAGAACCTCCGCTTGGAAGACCCTCGATGTGTCCGGCGGCCGATAAGACTTAGGTCCTCAGAGAACACCCCTGCAACTAACACCTTGTTCCATCTTAGAATCGTCAGGAAATAGTTCGGTATCAAAATTGTTGGCCGGTTTAGTCATTCTCCACACCTTTCTAGATGGAATTTTGATACTTTTTTTTTTTAAATTTATAACAGTTATAATGTAGTCAGTTGCTGTATCAGCTAGTCCCTTAGGTAGTAAGGTAAGGATGTTGCTGAAACCATTGGGCTTAACAACCCATCACCTAGATTCCCTGAGCCTGAGTGCACTACATGACGTCTGGAATTTGATCTGGTGATCAAGGGGAAACAAAAGCACATTAAAACTTCAGTTGGAGTGGAGCTTGGCCTGGTTATATGCCTTACTCATCGCAGACCACCAACCCAGTTAAGCGTCATCTTAAATTGCAATACCCATGTTTTTCCAAGGGTACGTCTGAAAATGTAGAGAGTTTTACAAGCCCTTTTTACCCGCTCCTATGTGCTTAGCCTCCAGTTCAGTTTGGGATCCAGGATTGCACTCAAATACCTGATACTGGAGGATAGTGAGAGCTGTTACCCGCTTAATTTAGTTAGAGCAAAGTACGATACTTTGGCTAAGCCAGTCCGCAGACCTGCTCACCTTCTTCAGGCATCCTCCATAATCTCGCTGATAACGGAAGGAAACATCCCTGATACAAAGATCACCTTAACTCCATCCTGTTCAAAATTCAATATGACCTTGCTCATGAAAATCAGCCGTAGCAGGGGAGAGAAAATCCCTCCTTCGGGCGTTATATTTGAGTTTTTTTTTTCTTATTTAATTTATTGAAAAAGGGGGCCCGAGGGCGCTTAAAAGTTGCGGCGTCCGCAGCACAGGTGTAGGTGGTGACTAAGCCGAAGACGATTACATTTTTTCCGGGGATATTATCATTTCTTAAACGCCAAGATTTCACCAATAATTCTTGTAGAATTCGATGAGTTAAGCAAAAAATAAAGCAAAAAAAATTTCGACATATCGCTTAGTTTTCGAGATATCGAGAGTCAAAGGCGTATATCGAAATTTTTTATTTCATCGATTTCTGCAAGATTAAATTGACAAATCTTGTTGACCAAAAAAATGATAATTGCACCTTTGTTCCATTTTGCCTTCAAACGCCTATAATTTAACTAAAGTAGTTTAATAACTTCGAATGCGCAGACAACACTAAAGGTATTCCGTTTTTCTTATATAATATCCACTGTGACATAACTCCAGTTAAAATATATTAGCGTCCCCCAAACACACTATAGATTCCACAAAGTAATCGCAAACCGAAACTAAATTGCTCAGTCTTAATTACGACAAAAATCTAATAACAATCATTTGTTATCGATAGTTTTAGATCTCTATGTTCGCTATACTCAAGCCGTCCGCGGAGCAACTAAAAGAAATTAACTGCCTTGAGAAGCATTCTCCATCCATATCATTACGGGGATTAGATAAGCGCGCGGTAATTTCCAGTAAATTCCTGCAATCATTTCCTAGTTACATGGAGAAATGCGTCGAAGCATCATTATCATTAGTTGTAGTCCTAGGTGAATTTGGCCGCAGGAGACAATGGTTAACAGTCAACGATGGCGGTCATTTACGCGTATCGACCGTGACGTAAGTTTAGCAAACAGACTTGCATCGGCAATCTGCATTTACTGGATGGGTAAACTTCATTAATGGCCAACGAAAGAATTTCCGTATTGCACCGCAAGCGCTGGACATTGGCTTGCCAAGCTGAAACTGGAAGTGCATCTTATCTGGAAGCATGTCAAAATGAGCCCCGTTTAATGGCTCACCGTAGAGTTAATGAATCGGCAACTGAGACCTGCAATTCACCTGTTGCAGCATGAATTCCTAAAGACATTTTGCATCCCGTTAGCCAATTATCTTTACAAATTTCCTACACAATGACTAAGTTAGTAACAAGAATAGAAAGCTCAAATCGACGGCGCTGGCGGTGGATTGCATTTATCACTTGCGTCTGGTTGCATTCCCTAATTGCGGCCAAAGAGAAAATTCGTCAATTAGCTAAGGGAGCGGAGTGGAGTGAAACGGCTACACTTGACGGCATTTATATTGCCTTTTTCGGTCTTCTTCCTATTGAGAAATGAGCGCTATCTTGTCAACGTGTGTTACTCGCCGGATATGACGGTCGGTAATATCTTCATTTTCACAAGTCAGCCTGCCTTTAATCAATGCTCTCACTTACAAATTGCAAGTATACCAGGAAAAGTGTAGCGACACTAGTTACAAGTACAAAAAAAAATCAAAAGATTTTATAAACTTTCTCAAACTGAAAGGGAACTTCATAGCATCCAAACCGTATGCCAATCTAAAGGAGACACGGCAACGTGCCCAGAGTTGCAATTGCCATCGCGTTTTGGACCAGAATTGCAGTAAATTCTCTATTTGAGCAAATGTATCCGATAAATTATTTATGAGCTTTATAGCCGCTCGCTGTCGTTTTAACTTGTAGACAAGACGTTGCACACCAGCTTACAATATCCAAGATACTTCCTCGGTAAATGCCGATACCCCAGCGTTCCATTTCCGCTTCACTCTGCAGGCTTCTAACTCTCTCAACGCCATCGCCGTAATCCTTGGCAAGTTAAATGAATTGAACGATTTCCGATTTTTGATTGAATAATTGTGGCCTACAGGAAAATTATACACTTACCAGTTGGCTCGATAAGTGATGAGCTTCGTGATTGTACTCTTAAATTGTCGGAAATTTTATTTAATTGAAAAAAATAGTATACGATCACTTTTCAATTCCGCAATTTATTATCGCTCTGAGTTGAGTTCTTTTGACTCTTTAGAAAGGAGTAAAGATTTATTTGACGATTCGGTCGTACATTGCGATAGAGTTCAAGACAAAAGGTAGATGGTAAAGAAATTCAAGTAAAATCAAAGCGAAATTATGAAATTGCTGTTTGGGATTTCACTCAAAAATTCATCTACCTTTTGAGTGAAATTCGAAAATGAGTTTTCTGCTGATTTGATCCTTTAAGTAACATTGGTTTTTTATGTAATGCCCAAGCTCAGGGGATGCCCTATAGAACAGGCTTGGTAGAAAAGGAATTAAACGTACGAAAAATGGTTTATGTTGTTGAGTAAAAGAGTTGATGATTGAAAAACAGAAGATTGTAAACTGTTTCGGCTTTGTATTGCTCTGCTTAGGAAAAATTCCCGAATTGACGTTCAAATTTGACCGGGATAGTAGAGAAATGGTAGGCACTTGAAGCCCTTGGATCGTACTTTGTGGTGTGTCTATAAGGGACGAGACCAGCAAGATGGAAGCATTTGGAGCATCTACTGAATTTTGGTTCAATGTTCGCAGAGATTGTTGAATCACCAATAAGTTTAACAGCCTTTCTTAGAACTTTGCCTAACGTGGACAATACCACACTGTCCGGCCCCGGTATAGGAACTAAATTCGAGTCTAGGCCTGATGTTGAACTTGTAGATTAGGGCCAAGTCAGGCGGAGTGAAGTATTTCATACATCTGTACAGAAAAGTTTTACACTTTATCGCATTTTTAGTGATCGATCTAGCTAAGATTACTCGATAACTTAACACCCAAGTGGTTTAGAGAGCCTGAATTGTATATTGGTTGGTTGGTTTAAGTGGCGTGAGTCGGTCAGCGAGTCCAGCCCGTCAATTAGCGTTAAATGCACCGTTTTGTCACCACAACCTGTAAAACCTTGAAGCTATACACAGCAAATCACACGTACGCGGTAAAGATCAGAGACGCCGATGAGGCGTAAGGAATGTGCTAAAGCCAACCTGCGGAGTTGAGGAATTTAGCTAACTCTCCAATCTTTACTGCTGCGATTGTTTGTAGGTTTTCAAAGCAGTATTCTCCTAGTGACTTCTTTCTGATGAGAGAAAATGAAGTACAACGAACCCAGAGAAGGGTTATATTGAATCCCTCCAGAGTCAAGTGTCTTTATGGCAGCCTGGCTGTCAGTGAAAATGCCAACGTTTGCCGTTGGTACTTCACTGAGTCCCAACAAACAGCAAGCCTTCAGGATTGCGAGGACTTCCGCTGTCAGGCAGTCTGAAGGGCTCCGAAAAATGTAGCGTATCAGAAAAGGCACCCGCACCGATGCCACAGTCCATTTTAGAACCATCAGTGAACAGTACAGTGTTGTAACAGTTGAGCAGTTAGGATCTTGACCACTCACTCCTTTTCTTCGCAAAATCCAGGCTAGCTACAGCTCGAATTGGGTATATTTACTCGGTCGACTGAAATTAATTTAGCGTGGGTTTGGTGTTTTTTTAGTGACATTGAAGAGCAATGAGTTTTTCAGCGAGAGGATCGTAGATATTTCGTTGTTTAATGATCCAAACATGCATTCTTTAGAGTTTCTACGATAATTTATTACAGAATCAAAATAGTACGCGAAATCAAGGGTACTGTCGTCAGCAAAACTATGAATAAGATTGAAAGTGAGAAATAAAATATCTTTAATAAAAAAAATGTTGATGAAAGAACTGAACCCTAGGGTACACCGGCATTTATCTCGTATGTGTCCAATGTAACCCTCCCTATCACTAAACGAATTGAACGGCCTGACCAGAAACTTTGTAACCAAAATTTTCAAATAGCAAGAGCGAGGACTTTGCGCCCTCTAAAATTATGGAGACAATGATTCTAGCGCTCCGTCAAAGTTGTTAGTGAGTCTCCGCATCGTAATAAGATGGTTATTTTCCAAATTTTTCAACAACTGAGGGTTGATAAGTTATTTACAAATTTATATAAAACCCCGAAGTATGTGTAATTGGTAGTAGGATTTCTCTTCTTCTTTAAATATCGGCTGAACATGAGCAAATTTCCATGCAAAGGAAAATACTCGTATTGAGTATGACAGGTAGAACAGAGATTTAGCCAAAGCATAGGCGCAGAATTTTGAAATCATTAGGTCCATTAGTTTTAGACACGTCAAGTTTAGAGAATACCTTTAAAAAATTCTCGAATGCGAAAGTATAGCGGCTTTTAACTGCTATTGCACTGCGACGAAGATGACAAGTAGAAGCTTATTTAAAAAAGCAGAAAATTGCGATAAAATAAAATTTTTGTGAATAAAAAAAAATACCAAACAACAGCGATGTATAAAACAACTCCTAAAACTCTCAATAACTTGTCATTTATTGAAAATAGAAAACTGAAGCGAATATGTATTTAAAGGAAAAGAAACAGCTTTCACAGATAATTTCCCATCATGCCCTCATAAACATACTTTCGCCCATTGAAAATTGTCGTGATAGTCCCGAAGTTCATCGATCATAAGAAATGCTTGAGCGCAATCCCAATCAGTTTCATACGAAAATCGATCGTCCCATTCCAGTTCCATTCTTAAATCAATCAGATCAATTATCGAATATTGAATGTTATATCGATATTCGATTTGAATGCAAAGCTCTAACGATCCGTGAAACGATCTTGTTAGCGATCGGTTTCTATGATTTCTGGATAGAGTTAGAGACGAACGTGTCAGAGATCGATGCGAGCTAATGGTTCAGCTGGAATACTAAGTATATTTCGTACGAAGTCGAAATGGCACATGTGTATAGACTTGAGATTAACCTCCGCTCGAAGCCATGATCAGATTCTTCTCTATATCACGTGATGGACATTACGATCTCTGGCAGGAGGTTTTGATCTTTCGATTGATCGTATTCGTTTCATTTCGCAATGAGGTCTGAATGTGGAGAATAAATTTTATCAAACTCTAGCAAGATTTATAGGCCGCTTTGTTTGTTATTTACGTGACAATGCCTACTAGAATTAGAACAAGCTCATCACGATCGAAAAAGGAAAATTTTATTGCCTTAACTTATGTGCGTCGATCCGAATGACCTAAATGTGAAAGGAGTCGCATTCACAGATCAGCTGATGAGTGTTTCGTTAATTCCTACCAATTGGTTTCTGCAAAACTGCACACAAAGTGAACCGAAATCAATTGCGGTTATTATTTTTAGAGGTTTGTTTTTTTTATTATTTGCAACAAATTATCTGTAAATCCTTTTATTCGACAGTCGCCAATTAAATTACCATTTAAATTGCATCGAAACAATTAAGACGTAACGTCTGTGCGCAAGAGGTTCATGTCGATAACCGATGACTACAAATCGGCCAATCGCGTTCATTAGGTATTCATGCAAAGTGCAAAGAGTGTTGTTGTCTTAAGACGATGATAAATGCAAATATTGGGCCGATGCAATTGCTCTGTCTGTATATATGTACGTCGAGGAATTGGGTTAGCATCGAACGAACGTAGACAGTGCCATGCTGCATTACGAAAAAACTATTTGAATCGATACCGATAGGATGCAGATAAATATTTCAGATATACGCTGATATATGCGCAAGGTTACGTGTTTAGGTTTGTAAAACCGTGGCAAATGCAACTTAATTTGTGTCACGATAACAAGTCTAATAAAATAGTGAAAATATAGCAGTGGAAATAGGTACGTAATGTAAAGGACGTTCATTTTTAAATTATGACTACGACACAGCAGGATTTGAAAATGTTTAGGGATAGATTTAGAGAGAATTATGTGAAAATTAAGTGGAATTAGTTTAGCGATCGAGACAAGTATTGATAAAATTTGCATTTAATGGATAGTCGATGCAAAAATTCATTCCAAAGGAATACATTGTTGCATCGACTGTCTACTTCGGTGTTTCTTACTTCTTCTCCCTTCTTTGGGAGTAAGAATGAAAAAGAAGAATGAGCCTCTTCAACGGTTCTCGAGTAAAATTATATCATGACAAGGCTCAAGATTTTTTTGTGTATAATTGCAAATTGACAACTGTGAATGTTTTATGGCTATTCTCATTCTCTTAGAGAGCTGGCGGTCAGCTATGGCAAGTCAAAGTCAGACTTTACTACGTTTACTAAAGTTGTGTGTCCTGTGAATAGGCGATCTATTATTTATACATGCGTGTTGTAAATGTTAAATTCCTGAGAGGGACACTTCCTCTAACCAACAACAGTACTGCAATGAAGTTAGGTTTCAAACCGCATTCATGCGGTCGTCTTCTCTACCACCAAACAGCAGATGGCGCACAAGTCGGCGATACTATCTAGTAACAAAACGAGCTAAATATGCCTCAAATAATACCGACATTGTTGATCCAATCGCGAAAGATCCGTTCTCCCCGTGGGTTTTTAAATAAAGTTTCCACACTGACCTTACCCTAATTCCCGTCCGTCCAAAGCCATGCTAATGCATTAGAGGGTTGTCCCCTAGGCTTTGGCCACACCATAAAAAAAAAAACCTCGAGTGGGTGTTGATATATGATGATAACTTCTTTAATATCAACAACTTTCTCACCATTCAATCATTTTTTAAATTTACCTGGTTACTCGTACAATATGAATTCGTTTAAGAAGACAAATCTTCTTACGAGTGAGCACAAGAGTGTATATGAAATAATTATACGATAGGATGCATTTTTCCATTGACTTGACAACTTGAAAATCGCTTTCGAAGCCCTCCCTCTTTCGTCTAGTTCCAGATAACTACCCGGGACATTAGGGACTATATTCAATATCAGGCTAGACATAGTCATAGGATGAAGTTGTAGTAGGATGAAGTAGTAGAATGGGGTACCTTTTCTCAGGTGACGTTACTCTTCTTGATTTTCTTCTTTTTCTAATTTTTCCTTCCGCCAATTTATCCAACTATCCAAGTTTTCTACTTTCCCGCCTGTCCTCATCTGGATCGATAAATAGAAACCTAATTCTTCTTGGGAGGTTCAATCTCCATTATTTCACATACATTCATTCGGGTGTCATAAAACAATTGATCGGAAGCTACAACTATTAACCAGCCACAGGATTTGATCGTTAAATCATTTGGTCTGGTCGCGATCGCAACTTACACGATATATAGGCAACCATTCGACAAAGAGAGATCGTCTCTATTTAAATTTCAATTTTATAGTTTGATCACAAATGTTCCATTCAATTTGTATTTATGGATATGCAGCGTGCGTGCAATGCTAATTGAGGCATGCGGAAAAGACCCCATCCTGAGACAGTGAGACTTCTGCGGCATACTGTGAAAACTACTGAATACAGATCGAGGTTCTTTCTGGCCATCGAGCATCTTAAACATCTTCAGACGAAATGAAGATGAGGAAGAACCCATTCAAAGCGCTTTCAATGGTCATGCAGTCAAGCGTATAAAGCTATGTAAATAAAATCCAAGTTCCGTTATAATAGTTGAATGAATATAAATTTCCACGGAGTCGACTAATTTGTTGAGAAATATAGAAAATTTAATTTGTGCATAAGAGAACGGTTCGGTTATAATGGCAGAATTTATTGTGGTCCAGGACTGAAGCACCAGAATCTGACTATACAATTTCAGTAGTTATGTGCCCTGTTTGCATGTAAAGCTTGTACCGATTGCGGATTCCTTTTTTTTTTGCCACCTTTCACGATTCATAAAATTCAATTACCTTTGAATCTCGGTCAAAACTTGGTAAAAAGCGGGTAAATTTAGGTACTAGTAAAACTCGCCAAGCGATGGACACCGCATGGAAAGTAATCGCCAGATAACTGTAACTGTGCAGCTGAGTGCACATGCACAATGTTCTGCATCTCTGATTTCAATAAAATGTTTTTCTCCATTGAAGAATACTTATTTTTTGCCATAGACAGGAGAAGTTGATGATTTTTGCAGATGCACCCATTACTACGGTAGACTTAGAATTTTTGCCGTTAAACGCACTTTCTTACCTACAAGACAAGTTGTTTGCAACCTCAAAGAAGTCATTCAGGTGAGGACACCATGGTCCATTGGGTGCACAGTCCATTCTTTAGGAGATTGCGAGCATCATGAATTGCTTGTAAATGTTGCAAAATTATATGTGAGCGGTCATTCTCAACAGATGGACACCTGCAGTTGGAATTCTTTAGTTTACCACTGATTTACTTCCTTATTCAATTGATGATTGAAGCTTGTACCGTTGAAAGAGAGGTTTCCATCAATTATTCGCTATTCAGATTTATGAGATTTGAAAGGAAAATTACGTAAGAAAATCCAATTGATGTTAGCTAAAATCAAAATACTAAAAACCAATCAACGGACGCAGGAGAATATAAAAAAAAAGTTATAAGAAACTAAAATCTCATCTCCCCGCAAAACAAGAATAGCAAAAATCGAATGTTTTGTTAAGAAATCATTAAAATTTTATTTATTTTAAAGTGATTCCACCAGGTAAAGGCGCATATAATCTCTGCCCGCCACCAGACAACACAAAAAAAAACCAAAACACCTAAGAACATCGCGTGTTTCTTGAACTTGTTTGTAATTTTAACGATAATCGCGACATCTTTGAAGGGCACATAACACAAAGTGACGCGTGTTGAAAATTGTGTAATTTAATATTTCAACTGGTCGAGTCTTTGCCAGTGTCTCAATGTCGCCTTTGTACTTTTTCCATATCCCCGGGCAGTTTTTTTGCTGTGTTTTCTTAGCGCCAGCAACGATAGGCACAAAAAAAACACAGAATCTCCGACTATTCTTGCAAAGTCTCGTAAGGACAAAATTCTCAAACGTGTGGACATACAAACAACTTGAAATTACACTGCAAACAGCTAGCAGAACATTAACAGCACGAAAGTGTCATGTGTTGCGCCAGTATTCATTACAAAATTATGGCAAGGGGAAATTGCACAAGATTTTCCGAGAAAATGTTTTAAATAATAAAATTACACACGCTGGACGAGCGAGTATTGACAGTTTTATTGATGTTGCAACTAAAGATTTATTTACAGGAAATATTTGTCGAAAGTAGAAAGAAATTTCTGTACTAGAAAGATTAGTAAGACAGAGGTTGTGTTGGGAACAGGATTGACATTTTGAATTTTTATTAATACTTAATATTAACACAGAAATATTGTCGTACGAAATTGAACTATAGTAACCCTTGAACTTCTCAACTTGTCAAAGGTATGGTTATTATTAAGCCAGTCTTCTATGCTTTTTAGGGTCAGCTTTGAATGGTATCTCAAGATTGTGCCTTTTCGGCATGACATCAATATCAAATCTTAGTAAAAGACTAGACAACAGAATAGAGACGGAGTGGATTATTTTAATTTCTTTATAAAAGCTCACGGGGAGACCTGGTCTCGAACCCGGGACCCATGGTATGGTGGTCGTGCCGCTCAACGAATTGATCCAACTCCGTGTCGTTAGGGTAGGTACTTCAGCTCCACGCTGTTCTCCTCTAGTCCATTAAGGAATTGCTTGCCAAAGCCCTGAAACCTTCTTCTGTCTAGTTCAGGGCATTCGCAAAGCAAATACTGAATGCTTTAAACCTCTTCCTCGTCTATGCAACTCCGGCAGAAATCATTGGCAGGAATACGCGTGCGGTATGCATGACTATAAAAAAGGCATTGACCTGTTATAACCTCATCGATATTTCGGAGATTCCGTCGACTTTCCTTCAGTAGAAATGCCGTTCTCTTTTTATTCCACTCTGATCATATCCTTCTTGACATGTCGCAGGTTGACAGATCGATTTACCTGCGCTCGGCGAGCTGAACAGCTTCTAGGTCGATCTCTGTTTTAACTGAGATTAGAGGCCGTTCGATTGATCTGTCTGTTTGTGAAGCGTTTATCTGCAAACCTTCTTTCGCCAGAGCATCGGCTGCCTCATTACCCGTCGCATTAGTATGACGGGAAACCCAGCAGAGAATCACCCTGTGCAAAGCTTACAAGCTTTCGAGACCGGTCCGGCATCTGCACACCAGCAGTGTTTTAATGGTGTTTGAGAATGGCCGCTAAACTATCGCTATACATGCAAATTTCGCTCCGGTTTTGTAGATCATTGTGCGACAGCAATACTTCTGTCGCCCTTTCGATGGCCAGGACCTTTGCTTGAAACACACTGCGGTGGTCCGGCAGTCGATACGAGTTCCGGTATACCTGGCATTGGCAGCTCCTCCCCCTCTCTCGCTCTTTTCAATAGTTTAGTTTCGAATCAACCGTTAAGGTGCTGCCCACAAGTTTGGGTGGTTCAAAGGGTTGAATTCGTCTTCTCCCTTTGAGCAGCACCATTTCAGTCTTCTGAGCATTGGCTACTAAATAGCAGTCATTTGCACATCTATGTATTATGCCCAGAGATCTCTCCGTGAGTTAGCTAATGATGCTTAAGAACTTCCCTGATATCAGTATGACCAGGTCGTCCGCGTAAGCCGCCACTTTTATTGCGGTACTCTTTAGCAACCTTAGAACTTTATCAGCAACTAACAGTCAGAGCAAAGGTGGCCCCCCCCCCCCCCTATAGACTCGTTCTATGCAACGAACAATGTTGTTCTCTAATAGAAAAAATTACAAAATATATTATAAATGAAAGTTTTTTTTTAAAATGTTTATTTAATTTTTTTAACTAAAACTTAAAATATTCATTGGTCAGATGAAGGAAGAAGCGAAGAATTTCGATTCAGAAAGGAAATGAGAGCTTTGATAAAATGAAGCATTTAGCGAAGTTAGTCAAACAAGTCCAATTGGGTGGAAACAGTGATAACAAGAACATTCTATGCTGCGTACACAACATATTTTACTTATCTGTGCGACAAATATCATGAATTAGATTTTTTTATATGCAGCCCTCCCTATGCTTACAATTAACCAAAAGAAAATTTAACTTCTTTTAGCAAAATCGTTTTCCCTTAACCTAATTGCATAATTAACCAAAACAATTAATGTTCAATCCTTTCCAGCTACGGAAATATTTAGTCCGCAATGATAAATTATCTCAATTCAAAGTGAATAAGGGAAAACATTTCAAAATAAATCGCCACCCATCACAATCAATCATCGCGATATCTCGATCCATGCAATGACAGATACCCAAATCCATTAAGCATGACTCTCGCGATAACAAAAAACACCTTGCAATTATGCGAATATGAAAACCACCGTGAAAGAGAAACAATTTCTTCCTCAGGTGTCAGGCATTTTTGTGAGTTTTAATTAAACATAAATTTTTTTTTTGCGATAATTTTCAACGACTATCGTATCGAGTTCGCGCGATACATCTGACCGAGCGCGAGGTATTAAGAACGCATGTCACAAAGATCACAGCTGTGGCCGTCGTTGTCCGGTCCGTCACACAATGGCCGATAAAAACTGCAGGAAGCAAGTGCAACTACAAAACTTTGACTACTGCAAAAATGCAATACCCGCGAGCCCTGAGTGGCGTTTAAAGCTGATTCTTAAACGACCACAACACAGTGTACGGGCATCGAACAGAATGAGAGCGACGCGGTACGACTAATTAGGTTTTTGCAATTTATGAGCTAAAAAACTGATGATAAATTGCAGCTATTAACGGTAAACAAAATGCAATTGGTAAAATGATCTCCAACGAAGGTACCTACATTTTGACTTTGTTTTTCGCATTAACAGCGGTTGCGGAAAGATACACTTGTGAAAGGCTTGCGCGTCCACTTCAACAGATGCATAATGCAAGAACCGACTTACCTTTATGTTTTGTGAAAAGTGATCTTGCCTTGCGCTAAGAAACCTAAATGAGTTTCGGTTTGAACTAATTAAAATTTCTTCATAAGTTCACGCTGAAATGATTAATGTTCATATAAGTCGGTAGCCGTTCCTTTTAAGGAGGTTATCCACTCTGTCAATTGCATTTCATGATTTTGCGAAAATTTTGTCCGTAAGGTGTGTAAATCTTAATCTCTTTCAATGTAAAATTTATTTTAGTCCTTTTCTGCAGACAATGACTGTTTTATGTGAAATACCTATCTATCAAGAGTAAGAAAATCTGGAATATTTTCAAAAAAAAGCTTCACAATTTACGTTATACAAGGTGTTTCAGATCTGAGTTTTTACAACATTTAATTTTAATTTATTACTTTTAACCCATTCACTAAGTTCATTAAGGTTCTCTTGCAATAACATCGCCATCTCTGTTTTGTCTCTTTCCGCGTTATATGTTAATGTGTTGCGTGCCTTTTACTTCAATAAACAGTAAAACATTAGCGTCCACAGGACTGATCCCTTAGGCACCCCTACATCAGCAGATGCGACCGAATATCTTGATTGTCACACCTTTGTTTTCTGCGTTCTTCCAGTTAGAAATACATTTTTACATATTATTGGCATTACAATATCCAACAAACTTGACTTAACCGGCAACATATTCTCTTCAACCAAAAAAAAAAACCGTCCCCTAAAGTCTTGGTTATCCTAACACACCTTCAAATACACATTTTACGTAATTAACAAAACTCGGATAAAGCTAAGACTAAAAGTGTCTTTCCTGCTTATGTACAGAGACCGCATCTTAATTAAATGGTGTCCAAAGAAAAGCATTCAAACCGACATTCGGCTTCCTTAAGAGCACGCCAGGTAGATCCATCCATCGTTTGGAGGCAAACAAATTTTATAACTTTCTTCATTTGTGGTTATAAAGGAAAAGTTTCATTGCTCTCAATCGAATCCAATTTATTTGGCTTTACTAGCATAGTTGCTATCGCAGCATCCATAGTTGAGATGGAAAAGAGCTTCAAGGGCACCAATCGGTGGGTTTAAAATAACATAAAAATGATGGTAACATAAAACCTTGACTTACTTCATAAAACCATGCTCCATCGTCCAGAGCATTATTGGGAGAAATGTAGTGAAGCAACCGAAAACACTGAAAATTTGGCCATCCAACGACAACCATAATTATTTGAAAAAGTTCCAATTTCGATATTGAGAATGTCATAATTACCTGTAAATTTGCAGAATGGTAAATTATAATTATTATAAAAATAAATTGATCAATTTAAAATGAAAAAAAAAATGAATTTAAATGTGCCCCGAACCCTCTCAAATTGAGTAGCAATTAACAAATTCCTTCAATTTTTTGCGCTATAAATCAGAGAATTACTTAACGCGAACGAATAATTTCCAGACCGACCTGTAATTAACACCTTTAATGTCTGCTTCGACGAGTAAATGTGATGCGAGTTCACACAGTGCCACTTTACGATCTATGATTACCTGGCCGCTATCATCAATAAATTTCAATCAGTTGGAGCAACTGAAGATCCGCTGCGACTGCTACGACTTTATTATCATCGAAGATTTTTATTATTGACTATAGTTGGCGGCGGCAATAAGGAAGTAGCCAATCAACCGCAGCGCATCAATCTTATTGAGTTATTCCATCGGATCCCCTTACTCCCACATGCCGGTCCTTAGAACGACACTGTGGCAAGAGGAAAGGACAAAAACATTCATTCAAAAGGGACATAGAGGTGAAACCCGATATGAATCTTCGTCAAGGCATAAAATTATCGAAAAAATTCTTTACTGAAGCAGTGAACTAAAAGCGTGTAATGATCGATCACTGGTTTTTGTGTTCACTGACGAGGTGGGAGAAAGGTGAGCACTGAACTAATGTCGAGCTTGATTGAGTGCTTATTGGGATAATTTGAAAAAAAAACGAAAACCTTACTAATAAACCTGTTCTATGTATTATTGCTATACTCTAAATTCTGACCATGACCACTATTACCATTCTGAAGGCAATGGTGCCGTGATAGAATCTTGAACACGCGTCAGCCTGATGTAATGAGTTTTGTAGCTGTTTACCGGCCAATCACCACATTATTCTGAACACCTGAAAGGGGAAGTAGTTAATTGCGATCAGTATCAACCCCGCGCGATTTTATTTTACCAATTTATCACGGCAGCGGAAACAGATGGTGTTGAAGGGTTTAATTTGCTAATTCGTTCTTGTTAACAACTACGCGCATGCGAGAATGTATGCCGCGATTATATGCAATTGCCCGTGAAATGCATCGATCGCATTTTGACCTTGATTTTTTCCTTGGTGCTGGGTGGATTACCTGATTAATGAGCATTAGATTTGAGTTATTCCTGTTTTCAAGATTATAATAAAAAGATTCTGACTTTTATAACAAAACTGACATTACCTATTTTTTCAAGAGTTTTGAAATGTTTTGCTTGTGGTACATGAGCTAGGTAAAAGAAACAGATTTTTTGTTTCAATAATATCTTGATAAGACGTCGATGGAGTAAGTGATAACGCGTCGGCCTATCAATCCGGAGGTTCCAGGTTCGAATCCCACCGTCGGCGACCCATGTTAGTTTTCTGCTGACAATAGATCACGATAGAAAGGTCATTTGGGTTGCAGTAAAAATAGCAGTGGTTCGAAATCCATGTCTCGATTTGGCTGAAGAACGCTCAATTCAATACGCACCGTCGCAGCTGCGGCAATAACATCACAAAAGTATTTCACCTTCAGGGTAAGTGCCCGACTCTGAAGGAAGTCACTGGAAAATAACTTCCTGGAGAACTCTCAAACAATCTCAGGAGTGAATAGTAGGGAGTTAGCCCATATCCGCAACTCCTCCGATTGATTTTAACAACCCTACAACACTAGGAAAGGTGCTAGGAACGAAAAGAAGCAAACGGACAGAGCTGAAAAAAGGGCGAAGTATTCTGAATTGTGTCGAAAAGGGAGAGGAGTGAATAATTAAAGTAGACAAATTTTGAGACAGGCTCAATGGAAAAAGGAGACAACGAAGCGAACACGATGTAAAGTATAAAAGGAAATGTAGAGTTGGACCTATTACTAAACCTTCTGGTACACCATCACAGTTCGCATATGTTGCTTTAAGTATAACAAATACTTCCACAATTTTAAATGCTATAGCAATAAAAACGATAGCAATCAAAATTAAAAAAGCATAACTCTTTGAGGATAAATTCTTCATTGAAAATGTTGGCCAAATTTTTCTGAAAATATTCAATGTATTTCCCCAAATTTCATCTTTTACAAAACATAATTTTTCTCGAACTCATTTCCGTAAAATTTATTGGCACCGGGTTAATATTTATCTTTGGCACATGTTCATTCGACACTTTTGTTGAGCGGCTTCGAGTAAATCAAAGCTGTAGCCACATAAATAATTTGAGCAGGCTCGACATCCATTAAACAAATATTCACGTGAGGAAATTTTTAATAAATTATAAACGACATGCAGATTATGGACCATCAACAAAACAGGTGAACTTCTAGATGACTAAAGCGATCACATAAATTAGACAAAAAGCTGACGTGCGATTCGGTAACGTACGACTCTGCAGGTTCCAAGTTGAGCGCCTTATGTAATCAAGCCTCTGCTTTGAAACGCTGAGTTATGATGGATTAGGCAAAGCTTATTGTGGTTGTAAATTTAGTAAATGCCTTCGCTGGGGCATGGAATGGTGACTTACTGGAGTATTTACATAATCTCGGAGATGAGTTCAATACAATTTAATTGCATGGAGGTATTTTATACAATCTTGAACCTGTTCTAGCTTAACATTAATTAAACACCTGCAGGACTTTAACGACAATCTTAGGGATTGACACGTGTTCGACATAAATTTGAATGCATTCAGCTCGACGTACTTATCGAAATCTCTTGTTTGCATGCTTGATCCTCGATATCGTGTTCTAGACGGAGTCCATTATCCGACCTCCTTGATTTTGGCATGAGCTCAGCTCGTCCAGACCAAAAATAGAATTGCAATGGACTAAAAACGCAAATGAAGATGTCGAGTTGACAGGTTTCTTTTGAGTGGGCAAAAAAACAAAAACTTGAGAATTGCCAAATCTGCAGATGGGTGCCCGCACGAAGAGTTTGTCCCGATTAAACATGGAGGAAAAAAATTTAAATTTAAAGGAGACACAGAAGGAAGTTGAGATTTTAAGACGACATAGCACTCGTTTATGCTGTCACTGGGGGAATGGAACGCATTTGACAAAGATACATTCGGGGACTTTTCCTTAAGTGATATAAGCCAGCATGGCCGTAAAACATGTAAAAGATTTCGAAAATACTTTGATCCCGAGGGCATGCCTTTTGCTTGTTATTAAGCCGCGCGTTGTCGATAACTTTGGTCAACATAAATTGCTTTAAAATGTAATCATATGACAAATGCTGCACTGTCATGCCAGCATTCAATTCTCATAATTTGCTGGAGGTTGGAGTTCTGTTTGTTTTTCAGGACAACTGATATTTTCCGAATGCCATTTTATTTAGCTCGGGACCATGTTGTTGTCGGTTTGATTAATTTTCGTTCTATCGAAAACAGTGAAAAATTTCGACATGGACTTCATTTGCATTTTTCGAGTTTATTTTATCTGTGGGCCATTTTTGGATTTAACATTTGCATCCTGTAATATATTAGGAGCTTACGGATTGGCAACATTGTGGTGTGATCACGAGCTTCAGCATCTCAAGTCGACCGAAAATATTTTTTTATAGAAAAAGAAACATCATCAGCACACGATTCCGAAGTTTACTCATTTCTTATTTAGGATTTAACTTTGTCGTTGAATCACGCAAAAATATTTGTATATTGTGATGAGTTTTTTTTTTCTTGGTATAAATTAAGTATATTTCATCTCACATCTCATATATATAATATTACGAAGCCAGTTAGCAATTCTTGGTTCTCTGAGAATTATATAAGGGTTGTTAGAGTAAAGGAATCAGCTTACTAAAATTTATAATGATCAGAACCAGAGCAGGTCTTTAATGAAGAACGCAACTATTACCCAAGTTACAATTCGCTTATTCTATATAGACGCTGAAAGAAGGTTTTTCTAACTGGAATCATATAATATATCCCTATTATGACTAAGAAGGAGGCCGACAGGAATGCCGCCAAAGTGCCGCAGGAATCGGTGCTGGGTCCACTCTTGTGAAATATAATGTCTGATAACGTTCAACGGTTCCCTATGGTGAGCGACAATTGTGGAATTTGTTAACAACATAGCAGTCACATTTATTGCTAGACATCTGGACGATGTAAAGTGGGCATCCAAAGAGTTCATCCGAACCATTAAAAGATGGTTGGATACCCATGAGATGGAGGTGGAAGAACATAAGTCGGAAAAAAGAGAAGTCCTGAAAGTCAGAGTAGTGGAGCATGAACTGACGTCGAAAGAGGCCGTAAAATACCTCGGAGTGATAATAGATGGTAGGTTTAATTTTAAGAAACATTTGTAAGTGAAAGGGCGTGTAAGGCAATAGCGGCATCCTCGCGTATGATGCCAAACATTGAAGGACCTAGACCACTGAGGAGAATACTTATACCCAGAGTGGTCACAAATTGTTCTTTATATTAATTTTAACAAAATTGCTTTCCCCCACCCTAGAATATTCCTCTCACCTCGCTCTCTTGCTTAATTAAAATCTTTATTTTAAAAGCAATCAGTTTTTTCTAACCGATTTTAATGAGTAGCTACTCTTGTGGTAATTCCAATGATAATTATCGACCACGTATGATTGGGTCGCGTATTGATGATCAGTGGCGGGGCTAGCATTTTAAATTGGGGAGGGGGCTTGGATTTTTACATCAAAACTTATTATCAAGACAACTGTGCGTCTCTGGCGTGAAGTTCAAATGTTGTTGATGAAAACTGTATACGTTCAATATTTCGAATAAAAAATCGGGGGCGTTTGAACCCGCCATCACACGGTCCTTATACGCTTGTTGTTTTATCAAATTTTCATAAAATAAACTAAAATCCTCTGATTTATGATAGTCACGAATTAAGGGGAATTAGTGATTCAAGGAACTGCACATATAAATTCACCTGCATCGATTAAACGCTTGATAACTAAAATAATTGCCCTCTATGCACTGAACTACTTGAACAGTCTACCCCACATGACTGTGGTCGTAAACACGCTTGATTTAGGAAATGCGACAAAGTTAATGGCTAGAAATCTAATCAGCAGCTGAAATATAAATTCATAAGGAAATCGGATTTAATTGAACTCGTTATTCTTTAATTCTATGGTGTTAGTTGGTACGGCAACTTTGTAAGCGTAAGCATCCTTTTAGCATGCATCCATTAGCGTCAGCCCATTATCATCAGCTAATTTATAGGCTTTTCCATCATCAGCGAAAATCAATCAAATGTCAACTTTCCAAGAGATCATCAACCCGTCAACTGTAGTACACGGTCAGTTAAGGTATTTTTGCGGGACGCAGCGAAGGTAATTTCTAATACCGTCTAAGGTATGCATACCAAATCAGTTGGCCCCAAGTAATTAGTGGTTAATCTGAAGGTAATGAGAGATCCAATTGCAAAACTCACACCGCGATGCAGACGCTTGAGTGCTCGAAAGGAAAACTTGTTCCCTGGGGCAAAATTGATAGTAGAAAGTTATTGTACTCCTCAGTTGATGTTCGCTGTACAGGGTGTATGCTTGCCCGTTGTCGATAGATGCAGTGGACACTTGCATTGCACTAGCCAGCCATGGTGGTGGTGCTCGGATGAGGTTTAACTGTATGGCTAAAAGCGACATCCGTCTGTTTACCTCGATATTCTGAGTCATACCTGGATTGGCCTCTAAGCTATAGTTGTAGTCGCACTAAGTCTAGCGCGATTTCTTCGACTTTTGCCAATAATGTCCAGATTGTCTCACTTTTTCTCTTATTTGAAGAGCACTAGTCGATAACATGCTAGCACTTGATCGCTATTTACCTTTTAAAATTGTTCCATGAAAGTAAAATCGATTTTGTAGAATGTGGTGCTTCACAAGGCAAAAGAGAGTCATTGAACAGAATAAAAAGGAGTCAGTGAACGACTTTCAAATGTTTGTTCTTTTTTGGCGTTGAGAGAAAAATTTTGCAATTGGGAAAAAATAATAATGTAAAAAACCATCCTTAACGTAATTGACAATTAGAAATCATGTTTTTATTGGATATCGCCCCCTACTTTACATAACCTTAACTTATAGCTTGCTCTGAACGAAGTACGAGTAATTTAAGGTGGAAATCTTGATCACGACGAGCCCAACCTATCCTCAAGCTGATTTTCTGCTTGGCAAAGCAAAAAATTGTGATCAACCAACCTGAACCAATAAGGGAAATGGGAAGAAACTCTGCAATTAATCAATTTACCAAAGTGATGAACTGAGATGAGTTCTGGTCTTTTGAGCACCAAAACATTTTATTGAAAGATAATTTGATGGAGTTTTAGGTTCACACTAATTCGTGGGTTCAATTAGTTTGGATATTTATACATATGTGGATGTGAGATGAATTGCTAAAATATATTGGAGTAGAGTGTAGAAAGACTTCTTAATCACTATTGACTTTTATTTCCTGTAATCTCTGTTAGTGGAGTAGGACATCCCAGCACTAACTAAATTTAACGACGAATTCCTCTATTCCCCGATGGCTTCTGCTAAATATCCAAGTAAATGCCTGTGCACAAAATTTATTAAAATTAAGACAAAAGTTTCACAAAGTGTTTTTACCCTGTGTCGTAGTAAATATGGTGACGTCGTTGGGGCTCTCTGGTTTCGACGGATTAATTAAGACACTTATTTTCAATCATTTGACATTGAGACATGTTTAGTTCCCTTCCTTTTGTCTGCATATATAGTGTTTTAGAGTTCCCTCAACTGATTTCTTGCTCCTACAAGGAAAGGCGTCTAAGCAAAGTTTATAAGGGCAAAGTCATTATCATTTGAAGCAGCACGGACAATTTTGGCATTGTCAAAATAGCAGAGGATTTTCGAGTCAGTTAGAATCAAAAATTCATCATTGTTATATCTGATAAAAAGCAAAGGTGCTATATGGCTACCCTGAGGGACACCCTAGGAAATTATATTTTCGGGAGAAAGTGAATGACGAAATAAAACAAGGTGCGTGCAACCAGGCAAGACTGGAGGAAACCCTGCTGATAGGTATAAATAAGAATCTTGTGATTGATTCTGTCAACGGTTATAAAAGTAATTGCTAGACACAAGAGAAGCGCCGAATGATTATGGGACTCAAGAACCATGAGCAACAGACATATCCTTACAAGAGTGCCAGAGACGTCGGAAAATAATACCAAATCCAAAAACCCACCAAGTCGTTTACTACACCGCTGACCTGCGACAACCCAGAGGAGGCAATACTATCGATGAAGGCTAGTTAAATGTTGTGGAAAAGCCGTAAAAGATAACAGCATAAAATCTTCATCCGCGAAGCATTTCCAACTGGCAGTTGGCATATTGAAGTCACCGAAAAACAGCAAGTCATCTGATAATCGACATATGCAACCAACTGCTCATAAATATTGGGGAGGTGCCAACCCAGGTGGAACAAAATCTGTGGCAATAAATTTATTTTTATACGGAAGCCGGAGAACTCCAAAAGATCACATCCTATCAACATCAACAGACGAGGCCTCGGAAGAAACTCTCAGACAATAGCCCTACTTGGCCAAGTATCAGGGTTAAATACTAACTAAATAGAAGCAGAGGAAGACAGATTCCGCTGTCCACGCCACGCGTCGATCCGTCTGCAAAGAATAGAGTCACGGTCCAGGTTTACCAGAGCTTACAGGAGGCCAACAAATACTCCCATGTGAAACTGTTTCCAAATACTACTTGGAATCTGCTTGGACCCATTCTATAACCAAACAAGTAAAAATATGCAAAACAAGCAAAAACAATTGCGCAAGCATGTAACTACCACTCCCGACAATTGTAGGCTCATTAATATCCCTCATAGCTAAATCTGTCAACCACCCTGGAGAACATCATTAGCGTCTGTATCTAGTCCAGACCTTGAAGAAGTCATCAATTTTGATAGAAAATGAAATCCTACACCAAATAATCAGATAGAGAATCACATCAGAGTCCAGTACATCGTACATCTTACGGACACTTCTCGCTATATTAGAAGACAAAGGCGCAGCCAACGACAGCATCAGACTAAAGGAGGCTCCATGTAGTTAACCATTTCTCGCCAAGCTCAACGACTTCATGCCAAACTACGTGAACTGGTTACTTACCCCGATATGCCCTAGACAATAATATTTCTTTCTAGCCCTAGCCATCGCGTTCTACTCCTATTACCCAGAATCGAAATTGGATTTAAATTTTGATTAATGGACACTGGATAGACGTGCACGGCCAGGTTGGGCACTTGGGCAGTCTACTTGCATCTTTTATCTTGGCTGGTGACTGGTGAGCGCAAAGAGCAGTTTCACTTTTAATCCCTTCATGTGCATACAGCGAGACATCCTCAAGGATATTTGGGATATAAATCTTGGGACCATTTTTCTTCTAAATGAAGATTTATCTGCGGCCAGTTGAGGATGATAAAAAACTGTTTTTCACTGCGGTTTTTTTTGCTAGTACCTGCGTTTGCATTTGCACCTTGATTTATGACGAAATTTCCATTTTACGGCTCAACGTCCCAATAATGTGGCCGGAGAGACCTAAACAAACTCGCATCGATCTTGTTGAGTTGTTAGGGAACCGATAAATTGTTATTGCGTGTAATTTTCTTGTTGAAGTTAATAATTTTATGATTAATTTATGAGGTGAGGGGAATCCCCAGTCTGGCTGCAATCGTTATCTAGTGCATTCCTTGACGATCGCACAGTTTCCATTCACTTATCTTCAATCTGACAATAAAGTACAAAGATCCTGGTCTACACTTTATTATTATTACTGTGTACCATCAGCAATTACTGTATCGTTCCTGTTCTACTCACTCGACTCAGGGAAAGTATCAAATTACGCTTTCAAAGCGCATGCGTTGCATTTGATGGCATTCTTTAGCGGAACAGCCATGAGAAAGTATTTGCGCATGCTCGAAAGACTTAAATCACTCTAGCTTGTGCAAAAAGATAGCAGCACGTATGCTAACTCTAACGTTCTTCTTAAATTTATGACTTCTCTAGATGGACAAGCCTGACCGTTTCCAAATGTCACATGTGACAGTCTACAACGTGCTACTGGTGGTAATGTCCTCAAATACGTGGTGCGCTCACCTGATCTAATCTGTCTGTGATTAATTGTTTTGCGCAAACACTTAAAAAATAAATTATTCACTTTTGTACTTGACTCGGACAAGCTTTCAGTCCTGTAGGGAATCGCGTTTCCTAGAGTTATGGTCACTTTTGTTGCAATTTATGACGCTCTCAAGGTATTTCGGTGTCAAAGACTTGTCACCGTGAAATTTGTTATACAAGTCAAGATACGTAAAGAAACGCGACGGAAACTGTTTACTGTCATGTTACGCTTAGACAAAGAAATAATTTTGAAAAAAAATATTGAGATAACGGATATTTTTTGATTAGTATTTTGATTTATGTTTTGCCACGGATGGAATTCATTCAGTCGTTTTATAAACATGTAAAAGTTTCCATATTTTGTGTCTTGGTAGAAGCTAGTTGAATCTTGCAACATTGCGTAAACCCATAATTGGCATTTCCTGCATTTTTGTTGTCCAATTATAAGACAACGGGAACGAAACATAAATCCCTCGTGAGTTGGGTAACTATTGGGTTCAATCGTAAATAGCGCAATGGTGATGAAACCTGATAGACGGCTTTGACAATTTTTATATTTTTCCAAGCGAAAAAAATTTCCGTACACTTTAATCCAGGGTATTGAAATTGTAGCTGTAGAGCCTTAGATCGTAATACGCAACGGTATATTAGACGAAATTTTCATCCTTAAGTATTATAGGGATAGCACAAGACCCAGCAAAAGGTATGATTATAGATTGAAATAGTCGCTGATACAAAAAATGAAGTATTCTAAGCAGGTAAGACATAACATTTGAAGCAATTCTGTTCATAAAGTTAAGCTGAAAGGGACCAATGTCTGCAGAATCACTTGTTCGAAAACGACCAACACTATATGAGGGAAAACCAACACCTAACCTACCTACCTAAACAAATCTCACGTTAGGTGTTTTTCAATTATTATCTTTTCTTAGTGTGTGGCCTATTCATTGACACTTTCTCCTGCGAATGCTGGCGACTATCCCATCTGAGCCTGTGTAGGTCTTCGTTGGTAACGACTTCTGACCGGTGGCTTGTATCTTAGTTGATATTTGGCAGATCACTTTCCATGTTAAATAGCTGTACAACAGAACAGATTTTACGTTCGATTCAAAGATCCGGAGTTTTGTGCGCCTGGAGATGTTGTTATTACGTCACATCTCAACAAGAGTATTAAATGCATCAGCTTCAACTCCGCCGTCTGCTGAAGAGATAGCAACATTTATCCACTTGCTCTATTTGCTGCTCTTTCAGATAAATTTCATGTTGTCGCCTGAAGTTTTCGCAGCATTGATCTTAAGCATTGCTTTGCGGTCTTCTCTACTCAGGGCTTCGGACATTTGGGCTACATGACTTTGTTTCTTGGATAGGAGGCATACATCGTCAGTATAGTCCAGGTGCATCTAAGGCATAATACGTCATTAATGACGATCAGGAAAAGCGAAGGTGGCAGTATGCATCCTTGTCTCACTCCATTCAGCACTCTATTGAGCCTTATTGATACGACCTTACAATTCAGCGTCAGATCCGTCATCAGCTGTTTCTATGCTCCCGAGATAATATAATTTATCCACTTGTTCTATTTGCTGCATTTCAAGATAAATTTCCTTTTATCTCCTGCAATCCAGGCTCATAAGTTTGGCTTAGCAGCATTGATCTTTAGCCCTGCTCTGCAATTATCTCTACTCACAGCTTTTGACATTACAGCTACATGACTCTCTTTGTTGGATAGGATGAACTTGGCTATCAAGTAATCTGTAATAATGTCAAGATTGATTTCCCAAAGTATTATTATCATATCTTCAACACAACAAAAGTTACAGATTTTTGATAGCCACCATGTCGTTTTGGCCCACTGTGCGCCGTCAGAAAATAAAATATCATCTTATATCTTATTCTTTTTACCTATGAATCGTAGCCTTTCCATAGCCACATTTCAGTATTAAATGCAAACTACACCAACGAACTTGGTTTAATGCCCAATTATCAAATTAACCTACATCAAAAATTTACGATCTATTAAAAATCTCAGTCGGCATTTATTATGCAACAAAACTGTTCTGACATTTGCCTCTTCTACCTCATTTTAATCAGTCATGCTAGTCAACAACTCAATTCTATCAAGTACCGAGCAGTGCGCTTCACTTTTCTATAATATCATCTGAAAACGACAGAAGAATATCATGCCCGGTGACCACATATCAAAATCTTCCCACAATTTGCATAAACACTTGATGAAGCACCAAAACTCTTGATTATGTAATTTTCCTATAGAGATTCCATAAACTCCACAAGAGACCCATCGTCTGTCGAGTCCCATCACGCAATCCAATTGGCAATAGAAACAGAAATTGCGACGATGAAGTAACTCAAAAGTCATGAACTAGGCACAGACGCTTACATTAAACGTTTTCCACGCCTGCAAGCGTTTGACCTTTTTATGTACTCAATACCATCCGCGGAAGATCGTCAGAATCGCTGGTGTGTCTTTTGTTTTCTCTCTAAACTGATCATCACCAGCAGCATCTTGTTGTAATGGTAGAAGCCAAGAAGTCTCGAGTCTCGACAGTCTAACCGCAATATTGTATAATTATGTCCCTCAGCGACTGCAATACGGTGCATTCATGAAGCATATTTGGTAATTTCAAAGAATAAGCTCCGATCCTCCGATCCATAGCATCTTCACAAAGCGCTTAAGTATATGCGACTTTGAATCCAATTTATAGGCCAACTCTAGCTCTTAAGTCTCAACTCGGCTTGGCTCATTGATCATTCGTCGAAGAGATCAACTCGAGTTTCGATACAAATGTTAACATTAACCCGGGCACAGAATTTATTCGGCTTAGCGACTTTTCTCTTTAATTGCAATCGATCCTGTGCACCATTGAAGATTTCCTGAATTGATTTCGATCACCTTTAGCACATCTGACAAGCGCACAGCAGATGGTAAAGTTAGACCCGTTCGGCTCAATCAAGCCGGCCTATGCACGTAACGCTTTGCCCGATTATTACTGCAACAAATTGTGCCACGCAACACGGCCATTAATTAAAATTTAATAATCAGTTACAAGAAAATATTCTCCAATAATTCACCCTTACTTAAATCTGAGAGAGCGGCTCCGGACTCCAACATCGAACTTTAGGTTGACTGAAACTGGCAATTGAAAGGTATAGCAAAGTCCCCACCCCCGAAGTAAATTCCTTCTGAACGGTGGAAATGTATTTAATTGAATTTTATTGCCAACTACAAGATAAAATTTATTTTCGAGTTATCCAAAGCCAGGCTTGAGCTAGCCTGGTCTTAATGCAATACAGACTGCATTGCGAAGTGGTCAGGGGCGGATTTTGGACCAAGTGCAGTTTAAATACACAAAGAGGCTTGCGCACCTTAGAACGTACGGCCACAATGTGCGCACAAGTTTTTGTTTTCTTAATATTCAAAGGTAAGCATACTCGCGTTAAGTACATTTGTTACCGACGATAATAACAGCAAAGTGTGTTTTTCAGATTATGCTGATCTTTGACCTCTAGAACTGCTAGAACTGAAATTATACACTCGACTTCTTGGATATTTTGCAGTTTTTATATGATTTTTTTGCGGTTTTCTGAAGAGAGAGAATTTTAGAAATTAAGTAATTTATAGGAAATTGTGTGGTTGCTCGAAAATTAGCATAACAACAATCAATTGGCAGCTGTAATTTTATACAACTTGGCATGCAGAGTTTGCGCAATTGTTGTTTGCTGCTCCCTTTTGCAATTAATATGTTTCCCAATTGGTTACACCCCCTGTTTTGTATAATTAGAGATTAATCAAAAAAGTAAGTATGGGATATTGTGAAATTTGAAATTCTATTCCAAGAAGAGTATTTTGAAATACTAACCTTAAAACCATTTCAATATTCGAACATATTACGAAATGAGTCGAAATTTAAACCTCCGGTTCACGTAATTCGGTTTTCGGGGCGAAAGAAATCGAATTTTGGTTGAATTACGTGAACGCAATTTCAGCAATCAATCGCTAGCGACAAAAATCTTTTCGAGTGCTTGACTATGAAAAATACTGGGCTAGTGGCGCATTAAACCCAAATTAATAGTCTAGTCGAAATATACAAAAAAGGAAGAATTACGATGGAGTTGATAATTTATACAGACCTGTAAATCATCATTTTGATTTTGAAAATAAAGCGCTTTGTAGAGTTAAAACTTCTGCAGAGCTCCTACAACTTCTTTCCTACAAAAAAAGGGTTACAAAATTATACGTTCCATATTTGGAACTATACTATATATAATATACTTTCACCATCTTTTCGAATATCCATAAAAAAAACAACGAACCCCTCCCTGTCCACCCGGATGATCCATCACTGATACACAACATTATTGGTGAAGTTACAGGCCTGGAAGCAAAAGCGATCAGCTGGGCATTGGTAGTCGACAGAGAGCGAATTTGCCCCTCATTCCCGTAGTAAACCAAGGGACTACCTTGGCCGTCAGGTACTCATAGGGATCCCAAGTGTGCACAGTAGGAATAACACGTAATACATTGGTGTAAATGCCGCTACTGTGGGTATGTGCCGTAACTATGTAAACTGATGGCAGTACGACCTCCTCGTGGTTGCGGCTGAAAAGAGACTCCTGCGATTGTCATGTCTCTGTCAGGAGTGCTGTCAAATCGTAGTCGAGGGGAGAGAAGGATACTCTCTTAAATAAAATACTCTAATCCAAGGTGAAACAGCATACTCCGAGAGATGCATGCTCAAGGTGGATCTTGGTCTTTAGAATACGGTCTTTGGATACCAGTCGCCTTCAGTTTCAATCAAGACTACCTGTGGCAACAGGCTCTACTGCGGTTGACTCTTCCTTTCTGTCCGCTCGGAAGACAACTTAATTGGAATGCTCACCTTGACTCTGTAATAAATAAGCATATAACCTCAAATATTTCACTGATGGCTAAAAAATGGAACACAGTACTAGTGCTAACATTAAATTTCGATTGCATAGAGTAAATGGTCCAGTGTCTTTCAAGCCGTAATACATGCCATCGAAATTTGCGCCCTTATAAACGTCAACAACGGACTGAAAGCTGCTAATATAACTATATATCTTTTCTGATAGTCAAGCGATCTTTAGGGCTCTATCCTCGTGGATTTTTTCCTTAAAGCTTACTAAGGAGTGCTTAGAGCACGCTCTGTTGGATACCTATTCAGTCGGGTATCGAGGGCAATAAGCTGACCAGGAAGGGTTCAACCACTCGATGCCAAGGCACCGAACCTTATTGCAGCCTCAGCTGCTGTGCTTTTGTCCTGTCTTGGTATGGCTCTCCTGTTAGGAGCTCTGTCCAAAAGGCCCTTTTTGGTGGTGGTGCCCACCATATTAATACGCCAATACTTTGTTATTCCGAAAAAAACATTTGTGATAATGCGAATTTTTTACCTTTTGTAGAATAACTAAGAAATTTTATTCGTGAAGCAAGTAAATTCTTTAACTATACTGTAAAAAATGCGCCGTAATTTTTCTTATACAGGGCTTTCCCCTATAAAAAAAAGTTAAAAGTTCGCCGACGGTGGTGGGGGTTGGGGCGGGGGGGGGGGGGGGGGGGGGGTAATTGCACCCATTGCCCCCCCTGGATCCGTGCCTGCATTAACTACTTTTTTCCCTAAATGCTCACAAAAAATCGCTTCTATGCCTATCCTATTCATATATTTGAGGGAACAATATTCTATCGATCTTATACGCTGCCATATTATGTGAATCTGTATACTAAAACTCGGCAGTAATATTAATGTTATACGGGCAAAAGTTTCATATGAATTAAGCCTGTTATGGCGGACCATTTTAAAGGTCAAATTAGTTCTTATTTTTGTACAAAAAGATTCTTTAATAATGCCCAATTTAATAAGACGAAACCTTCTAGATATAAATTCGATTCTTGTTAAGACCATCCCAAAGATACTTTACAACGATCACGAAAATGGACTTTTAATGGATTTTAAAAATTGGTTTCGCATATAAAGCGCCCTATGGCGGCATTAGCAACATCTTATGTTGTTATGGCATTAATTATGATTGATTAATGATGTCCAAGTAATAATTCCACAGGATGCATTAAGCACTCCCAGATTTTGTATAGGTCAAAACGCTATAGAAGTTTAATCAAATCTCCCCTTTCCTTATTGCGCGATCCAAAAATAAAACAAACAAACCAAAATTGACAGAATTTCAATTTATTCTTATGCTTTGAAATAACCACTGAGTCTGCTGATAACATTTGATCGACAGAACACAGAAGAACAAGCGGAACCACTTAAGATTGAAGTCTGATTTAAAAAAAAAAAAAAAAATGCCAACAACAACAACAAACCGAGAACAATCGGCAAATTTTGGCTTTCGTTGATCATCAGGAAGAAAATTCTTTGCAATCAAAATTTCTTGAATTCATGAGGCATTCATAACAATTGTGCATTCATGGGCGCGCACTACACTGCACAGAAATGGAAGACTTCGCCAAAATTCTGGTCAGCCGCGGGCCAAAACTAACCAAACATGCGAAAAGTCCCGTAAAAACGCGGAACAAAATTTGTAACAAGATTTTGGACAAAAATTCGCCGACAGGTTCAATATTTGGCAGAAATGTGCTGTTTTTTGTTTTTTTGTTTTTTATTTTGTCCTTCATTATTTTCCTGCACATACATAAATTGCCACAAAAGCGATATGCACTTGAATGAGGATTTGGAAGTGTTTTCATCCTTTCATTTATCCAGCAAACGTTACCTATAAAGCTTGTAACCGTGTGACACGTGAGCAACCAAAATTATACACTTCCTCCTTTTTTCAGCAATTTATTCTTCTTCTTTTTCGTCTTCTTTCAAGATTCCTGGCTTTGGTATTCAGGACAGAAGTTCGTGGTAAAAAGTTGCTAATGGTGTCGACGAAAATTTCTGCAACGATTAATGGAGAATTTTGCTAATTTGACGGTTGAGAAATTAATACATGAATGCAATTATTTATGGAAAAATTCATGTTTGAAGATTTTTTTTTTAAAGATGGCATCGGATGACAAGAACAAATTAACGACATTTTGTTTTTACCCGGGGCAAACTGAAACAACATTGTATGAAAGGTCTGGATGTTGTTACAAAATTTCATTAAGGGCGTACATAGGTATCTATTTTGTTTTCATTTTTTTTTTAATTCCATATTCTAAAACTATGTCATCTCAAAAAGAATTTGCAATAAAATATATAATAGGCGTTTATTCAATAAAATCGTATAAGATTAGACTTCCTAGGTTGAATCATTTCATTAAAATGCCAATTTTGAAATTCTTTGACCGCCAAATTGATATCCGGTTCATCTATAGGTATTGTTGCAATCCCGGTAAATCGTTTCTTGGGTCTTGGATCCCATGCCTTGACATCTAGACTTCGATTATATTCGTTTGATGTAAACATTGTAATATTTTTTGTTAATTGATTGGTTTCTTCAGGTTGCCACTCTTGTAAAGGATCTTCACCGTATAAGGCTTTATACTTTTCTGACTGAACAAGTTTTATTATTTGAAACATTGCAACCACTGCAGCCCACCTATAGCCTACAAAAACTGAAAACGACAATTGAAAATCTCTAAAAAAATTTTACCAGTAAAACATACTTACGTATAACAAAGCTACCTGCAATTGTTGCTGCTATTAGTATGCCTAAGTTTAGGACTTTTTTTAGAACAATCATTGCTATAATGTGTACTGTGAGAAATAAAATGAAGCGAATAAACTCCATAGTACCATATGGGACCAAAACCCATTTCGATAGCTGTAAAGTGATTTGTTTATAATTTATAAAATAGTTAAAGAAAAAAACAGTTTAAACGACTTTTGAAAAAGGGCAGCAAAATATTAAATTAAATTAAATTTTCAGACATTTTAAATTCGGTGCAAAATTAATAAAACTAAACAACAATCGGTTCTACCCGTTACCACGTTAACTAAAAAGAACGTCTCTCTATTACCCTCTCCTTTGCAAAGTTTAAGTTAGGTTCAAAGTTGTTATTCTGGTTCTGAAGGTACCAGGCCCGTGCGCTAGGGGGTTTTGGAAATTCAATCCCCCCCCCCCCCCCCCAGGAGGGTTTTTAAAATTTTCTGTACTTCTTGATTAAGACAAATTTGACTGAAATTCTAAAAAAATAACCTAAAATATATGCGACCACCCCGGTCAAAGTCTTGGTGTTGTGAGATAATGGGTAATATTTTCCAGGAGGCGGAGTTGGATCAATGCGTTGAGTGGCAAGACCAACATGCCATGGGTCCCGGGTTCAAGACCAGATGACCGTGAGCTTTTATTAAGAAATTAAAATAATCCACTCCGTCTCTGGGTTGTCCCATAGGATTTGGCAACATCGTATAAAAAAAAACCGTTCCAAGATCTTCATGGTCTGAAAAATCTCTTAAGGCTCTGATACAGTATTTGACGCATTTTGATTTTGTCAGGTGGAAGTTTAAAGACTTGAGTGATTCTTGACTGTTCACACAAATAGTGATCTCGATTGCCGATGTCTGTTTTGCTTGGACAGTGAATGCAGCTTTCATAATGACGTAAACTTCCGCTAGGAAGATGCTGCAATCTTTTGCGAGTTTATAAGACTCACTTATTTGCAACGCTTCCTAGAAAACTCCAGCTTAGATCCGTCTGTGAAAATGGAAATTCTAATGATACTTTCAGGGTGCTTTCAGTCTTCTCTATTTGGTATGATGCGGTAAAAGGGTTTTCTAAAATCATATTGCTGCCGTTATGGGGTGCAATCCATTTTGATTAAGAGAGTTCAGTATGATTGTATGTCAAAAACTTTGTGGCCTCCATTGGCTGTTTTCTCGGCGTCTGCGAGCAGTCAAGGTAGCTACTTTTCTTGTGCGAAGCTCTATGGGTTGAAGGTAAGGTGTAAAATGGTTTCCAAACCAGCTTGTGGTAGGGATTTTATTACACCTATTGTTCCCACTCAAGCAAGCCCTTGCATCTTTACTAAAAAGTTAAGGTGAGATTGCCTGTTAACTGCATCCCACCAAACAATAGATCCATAATTAAGGATATGTAGAATGCATTAAGTCCTTTCTTCATTTTCTCTTCCATATTTCGTTTCTAATTCAGTTTGGAGTCGAATATGACGCCCAGAAATTTGGCTTGCGAAGAGGGTCTGAGTCTTTAAGGTTTGGTGATTTCCAAAAATATTTCTTTGTGAACAGAACCATTTCTTACGTGGTTTTTCCTTAATAATCTTTCTTTTTTGGGAGGTGTAAGAAAGACGTCTTTTTCTATTGGTTGCAGATATATTACGCTTCTATTGTAGGTTGTGAGGTATTCAACTTTCAAACGGAGCGTACATCGACACCTCCTTCACCCACCCTCCTAACCTATTTCCCTCATCCTTAGTTCCTTTCCTGCCAAGGCTGTGCTTAAGCATCATAGGGCATCCCCTGAGCTTTGGCATCATCATATATATAAAAAAAAATTTTAAAAAATTCACTAACCAGCTGAAAAATGCTATCATGTGGTTCGTTTAAGCGTGTGTAGCACGTGAAAATGACTTCGTGTCAGGGGATTTTCGTAAAAACTTAAGAAATCAATGATATATTCCACATTTCCTAGAATTTTTGGAAGAAACATTTGGGATAGTTTCTACGAAATATAAATTTGAGCTGCTTTTATCACAGTTAATTAATTTTTTTTAATTAGAAATTCTTCTCCATATTAGGTTTGTTGACATAAATTCGTGAAAGCAAAATAGGAAAATCGATAAAATAGACTGAATGTTGATAAAGGATTCAGTGCGAAATTAGAACTTTCTTCAACAGTACGATAACCCACATAAAATTCCAATTTTGAAAATTTAGTACCGACGGATTTTAACACCTTTATCCACTAGAAGGGACAACCGATAGAGTTGTAGAGTAGATAGTACTTAACACTGTTAGCTTCCCTTTAACTGGTCATTTAATGCTTTTGGAGAAACAAAATTTACTGAATGTAAAATGTGATTATTACAAAATATCTCGAGTTTCGCAAAAATGTTACTTAACACCTTCATTCACTTAGCCTTTTAATTACTTTGAATGTCCCAGTTTTTAGTAGATCTAGCTTTATAAAATTATTCTATTTTGCATTTTCAACAAACTTCCAAAGATCATGATTTGATATAATCCTTACTTACTTACCTTTAGTGCTCCATAAATTGCAAACGTGCAGCATATAACGTGAATAACCAAAAACACTTCTATAAAAGTGACAAAATTTTGAGGCTCTGCAAAATCAATCTTTATCAAAATAAATTCACAAATTTTTGAAAGAACTTACGTTCAGATAAAATTGTAAGAAGACGTTGAATGACTACCTGTTGTCTGTACTCTTCATCTTCTTCAATTAGTTTAACCGTCGATGTTAACATATCAGATCCGTATACAGAAAAATATACAAGTGGAATTAAAAGTTCGATCTAAAATTAAAAGTTTTATAAATTAGAAAATATTGGCAATTAATTTGGACACGAAAATATTACGAACCATCGATGAAACTGCTGAAACAATAACCCCTAAACGAACTGAACAGTAAAAACAGAATGTCTCCATCCAAAGCATTTTGAAACGTTCTGAAAAATCAAATTATTTCCATAAATTATTGGTTATAATTTTTCTTATTTGTTCCGATTATATTAATTTTAATTGCACAGAAATTGGGCGCGTCAGGATATTATTGAGCTCGACTCGCAAAGCGATCAATAAAATTTTACAATCTATAAAATAAGAAAGAAATAGGGTATTTTAGTATTATTCTAATTATTTGTCATGGCAAAAGAAATTGTATGACAAGGTGGAAGGCAATCTGACATGCTCTTACGAGTGGCATCAAAAAAAATTTCACTCAAAATCGACAAAAATCACTGGCCTATAGCCAAAAAAAAAAAAAAATTGAAAAAAATTTTTTGTTACGAAATCAAATAAAAGTGATCTCATTCGAAAGAGGACGCCAAAAGCAATTAGTTTGGCAGGTTTCACTGGAAAGTATCTCAATTTGACGAAACTGGAACGATTTTTGTATCTCCGGGAAGCGTTTCGTTGATGAGTCATTTTTCATTCAATGCGCAATTTCCAGCCTGGAAAATTACCCCAATCCACAGTTTAGAATATCTACTTTCAAATGTCACTGGAAATTTTACCGGAACTCATCGAATTAATTAATTTTGAGCATTCTGAAAATTGACTGGAAATGAGGCCATTGCAACGGTTTTTCGTCATTTTTTCCATGTTTCCAGGCTCCAGGAAACGGGAAAACTAACTAGACCACCATTTTCTGACATGCTCTTTCGAATGGCATCAAAATTTTTCCAAAAAAAATTTCACTCAAAATCGACAAAAATCATGATTTTTTTGGTGAAAAAAATTTTTTGTTACGAAATGAAATAAAATAAAATTTCCGGGTGGGGGGGGGGGGGGGGGGAGATGCGTGTCTTCCTTGCGCTGAGGCCTTTAGTGGCCCGTTGTACGCCCCCTGCTCGGCAGCGTACCTTAATGTCCACTGTCAAGCCAACTTATCCCCGTAACGAATTGGCTAAATCTTCGCAGCAGTAGGTACCTAAGATTCTAGATCTTTTTTGCATTGGCATTGGCCGAGAACGTCTAATACGGTCTCATCTTCTTCCCCATATCCGCTGCATCGATAAGTGTTTGCCCTTCCCATTACAGCCTTGTGTGCGGTGTGTCCGGCCCCTGTCCAAATATGGGAATTATGTTCAATTCTAGGCCTAATGTGGGACTTGCAGATCAGCGCTAAGTCAGGTGGGGTGAAATATTTCTTACATCTCTGTAAGTAGATGTAGATAAGAATGACGTCACGCGGCTCATTGTATTCTACTCATTCAACCCTTTCATTTGACATTCGTATTAAGGGGGTTTTGAAAAAAAAAGATAATTAAAATTGACGACAGAAGGAAAGGTAAAACTAATATAAAACTTGTAAAATTGATATTTTGATAGCACAAAAACCTTGACTCTAACTCAAGCTGCAAGAAAGACATCTTTGAGCATCTTTCAATCAGAAAAAGTTCTTCGTGCCTTCTCAACTTCCACTTTTGGTGGCTTTTGTAAATTTTAATTAAAAATTAATAGAATCAATAAAAGCCTCGAATTTCGTATGCTCGGTTGAGACGAGAAGTTTCCACTTTTATTGAACTTGTACGTGCCATTGAAGCCATCTACAACAAAACTTGTATTTTTGTCGTCCCTTTAGTAAAAAGTTTTGGAAAGAAGTAGATATTAAGTTTAGAAAAAAATCGTTCGTTATTAAAACTACGCTATAACAATTTTCTTTTTATTCTTGCAGATGGTGCACAGTCAAACGAGATGGACAACTTTAAAGACTACTTTTCGCAAGGAATATGCAGCATTTTATAAACGCATGAAATGGAAAATGTAATTTAGCATATTTTAATTATATTATGCCAAGATGTGTTTAAATTCAATTTATTTTATAGGGGAGTACTCCCGCTTGCTGAGTCGAAGGGACTTGAACGTCGAATAAAAGATACTTTGAAGCAAACTCAGAAAATCGGAAAAATTCAAGAGTATGTTTGTGTGTAGTACCATTGAGGATACTAAAAAAAATTTGAAGAACCTATTTGCGAGATTATTGAGTGTGATGGCGGCGAGTCGTTGGATATCAAAGCAGAAACATTACAAGAATAATACATACATACAAGATATAGTCAAGTCTGGAGATAATTCAAATGTAGAAATAGAAGTCTTGCAATTAACGGCACAATCTGAGATTTATATTAATAAGCTCGATTACAGTAGTTCATCGTGGTCTAGTGCTGGAGATGAATACATATCTATCCCAATCCAGAAGAATATTAATAAAAGAATTTCGGAATATGTTGCCACAGCTATGGAATTAATCCAATAATTATGAACAATGTAAGAACGGGCAAATGAATGACTGTTCCAGAAGTAATGTTCCTAATGAGTCTACTTCCTCACATTCAAGGCTTACCCAGAAGGGATAGGAGAAAATTCAAAATCGTAGTGCAAAAAGTAATTCCTAAACTTCTGTCTCCTTACGATGATTAAACAACAATTTAAGGTAAATAATTTAATTTTTTTTATACAATCGAAAATTCAAAATAAGCAATTGTTTGAAAATACCTTTTTAGTATAACTTTGCCTGGTTAATTAGTTTAAAACGATTTTTATGCCCACTAAACACAAAACCTGCACACATGATTTGTCCCTGTACGAACTGTAGGATAGACAAATGTCGAACTATTCTCATATCACAAATTATACCGAGAGACTAATCCACATTACGTGTACAAATGGACTGATAAAGATCGTAAATCGTCAAATATATTCTCAGGGACAAAAGAACATGCTTCAGCCTTTATTGTTATTGATTTTTTTTGTAATTGTCAGGTAAAGGAACAATTTTGGAAAAGGCAAGCATTGTTTGTTGCATTATGATGTTTTATGAAATGTAATGTTCTACTGTTAGGTTATCATGTAGTTTGTAGTAAAATCGCTTTTTCGTGATAACGTTTTGCTACATCTTTTCCTTGATATTGCTCTTATACTAAGGGTTACAAAATAAGTATTGATACTTTGTTGTACGGAAATCACCGGTGACCGGTACTGAGGTTTTGCAAAGCACCGTAGGAGTCACCAATGAGCGGGGAATCCAAGATTACTAGAAACACATAATTCAACGCTTTTCAGTTTTTCAATATTGTCATCGTTTGAATAAATAAATGCAATACAGAACCCAAGCAGTATTTTAAGTCCCAGCAACTGAGCTCAAGCATATTGGGACGAAAACTAAGTGCCTGGATACGTTACGGTGACCAAAATGGAAATTTCAAGATAGATGGCCAAGTTATGCTTGTCTTTGCCACTTACAAGTTCCCTATAGATAAAGTTCCTCGAGATGTTCTAAATCGGTCTCTGTAACCTGTCCACCTTTACACCAAAGTTTCTGCCTTATAGAGGAGGCATAATAAAGTTATACTGCTATAACATTTCTAACCCTTTCTTTTGAAATTACGTCCTTCCGTTAAAAAAAACCTTCATGTAGGCTAAAAATTCGATGGTGGTCCTTAAAGACTAGAACACCTTACAGTGTGCTACTTTAAATTACATGGTACGTTCCAGTTACTATATGAAGGTCTTTCTTGACATTTTATTATCGTACATATGAGTTTGGCCGCAAAACGGAGAATGAACGTAAAAATATTAATTTCCAAATAAATCATTATTATTAAACACAGCGGTAAAATAAATTCCGCGCTTTTCTTTTGTTACCACAACTTTAAAAAAGCTCATATTGGAAGCAACGCCAGAGCCATACAAGCTGGCATAAAAATTTCGGCAGTTCCTCGGTTTTTTTAGAATACTTTATGGCCGCAGTTATGAGGGACATTGAAGAAGCGATAAATACAATAAAATTCAACTTCGGTACAATAAAGTAGCACTCAGGAGCTGTAAGGTTCCATATTAGGGAGTTCAAAGCAACTGTATCTTTAAGATAGCAATTCATGGTTCCAACAACAAAAGTTTTTTGTATCTGGTACCTTGTAGTGGCAATATTTGGTTGTTGGGGTAATTAGGTGGCATTTTTTCTTAGCAGACATTTTAAATATTGCACGATTCCCTTTTTTCCATCTTCGGATATATAAAAATTTAATCTCTGAAAAGGCAAATGATCGTACTCTAAATGTACAAGAACTCGACGAGAAATTTCAATGTTATCATCCTTGAAATCTGTTAGGTATTCAAATTAAGACATTTGACCAGAATAAGTTTTTAGCTAAAAATTATTTCAATCAGACTTCTTATATTTTACAAGGGACAAATTTAATAAATTGCCGAATGAAATAAAATATGAAAGAAATATATACCAGTTTAAAAAATTAGTTACTGATTATATAAAACTGAACTTTTAAAATATAATTATAAGAATTGGTATAGATCACGGCCCGAATTTGGTCGACATCGGCCGGTTGTCAGGCTCCCCGATTTAACGGCCGATTTTGAAATGAATTGACTAACCGCCTCCATTCAAAGTATCAAACGACAATTAATCAGACATCGGGTTCGCAATATAATTCTTGCAAATATAATAATATGGAGCATCATCTAAGCAGAATGCATTTAATATTGTCGCAGATATAGCGAGAGACGACTCGTTTTGCAACAGATTTATTTAGCATCAAAGATTGTTTAGGAAAGAAAAAGTTTTTATATACTAAAAAAACGATTCGTGTAATAAATGTTTGTTAATCATTGCAAATCCTGGATACAAGATTAGAGATTTGATTGACCCTTTTATATCGGCATTGAAAACTATATCCAATAACTCACCGACCTCGACGATCGAATTAGGACCGATATAGACGTGTCAACTTCGGTCCTAGATGTCCTAGGCGTTATCCATGTTAGATTACGGGTAATTGGTACACCAACTCGAAGTGGAACTTGTGTACCGTTTCCACGTGACTGAAATTCTACTGGGTGTAGTCGCCAAAAATTACTTTTTGATACCATTTTACCAATATGTATAAAACAATAAAAATACTTACAAGATAAATTCCAAACTATTTAAAATGCTCACTAATTACAACTTTTTTTAATCACAAAATAATTACCACTTCCCAGCAGAAAATCTGTCGTCGTGGATAGTCGATGGAAGTTGTACCCTTATTTCATCTCTTCGAAACTTACGAAATGGACTCAATTTTGTTTCACTCCTAGCATTAATTATTTTGTGATTGAAAAAAGCTATAATTTGTAAACGCTTAAAATAGTTTGGTAAAATGATATCAAAGAGGTATTTTCGACGACTACCCAGAGAAAATTTATTCGTGGAAAATGGGTGGAAATTGAAATGAAATTTGACGTGATTTTTTCGCGTAAACTATTATGTATAACGCCTAGGACATCGGTATACGAAATTCAACTTACTTTCAACATAAAGTTTCGAAGCAATTCCTTGTCAAATCATATCGTATATTCCACTTGATTCTTTTTACTGGGTTGGAGTGAAACAAAATTGCGTTCATTTTGTAATTTTCGAAAAGAGGAAATAAGGGTACAATTTCCATCTACTATCCATGGTGACAGATTTTCTGATGGGGAAGTATGACGCAGTTTTCTGAGCTTATAGCACTTTCTTATTAGTTATGTATTTTAAGGTTCCACGATCTTGGCGCTGTTAAATTTTCGAGATTTGAGCTCCCGCTGCTCTGTTTCAGCTTTTAATCTCGGAGGTTTAACTGTTTTTATTTTACTGGGCGAAATGTATAATAAAATAAAAACGCGACATGATGAGCTTTAAATTCTATTTTCGAAAACAAAAACGTACGCTGGTGGCAATACTAACATTTTGATAGTTTTAGGCATTTTAGCACTAAAAACTTTGAGAGCCTCTGATAATATCAGACTGCCAAAAGACAGCATCTTTTGTATTCACTTGCTACTACAATCATGGAAGGTGGCACAGAAAGAAAGCATACAATTCCGAAAAGTTGTTTAAAACGAGAAGATTTGAAGCTTAGAATATAGATATAATTATAAATTCTAAGTTTTCAATCTTATTAAACTTATTCGCGCCAATGAAGCTGACTGCACTTCTACAGTCGTAGACACGAACATTATTTTTGTCAGACTTCTGTTGAAAAGCTTAGAAAAAATCGTTCGTAAATTTCGTTATTATAACTAACACTATTTATAACAATTTTCTTTTTATTCTTGCAGATGATACCAGTCGGCCAGATGGACATATTTGAGGATTACCTTTCGCAGAATACACAGCATTTCGTGAACAAGATGTAAAGTCTTCTTGGGGCTTCAACTTCAGTTTGGGCATTTATTGATATGTTCTTTATTCGTGAATACATAACGAAGTATATAGATTATTTATTTACGCCAAGATATGTTTTAATTCAACTTATTTTTGTTCTAGCAGATGTCCACTTGCTGAGACGGAAGGGCTTAAAATTCGAAGAAAAAATGCTTGAATCAAACACTGCAATTGTAGTACCGCAAAGGATGCTGATACAATACAAATTGAGGAACTTATTTTTGACTGCGAAGGCAACAAAACGATGGATATGAAGGCAAATGAAATACAAAATGAAGTCGAGCCTGGAGACAAATTCGGAAGATTTGCAATTAACGCAATAATTTGAGAATCATATTGGTGAGCTCGATTACAGTAGATAATCGTTGATAAGTACCTGTGATAATGATTCATCCCATTCGGAAAGAATGCATATTGATGAAAGAATTTCGTATGCTATAGCTACAACTAAGAAAACATCTAATAATTGTGAACGTGGCAGTCTGAACAGATACGAAATGTGCAAATGCATGTCTGATCCAGACGCAATGTCTCTAATGTGGGTAATCAATTTAGAAGGAAGGACGAGAGCTAAAATCTGCGATGTCACAAGCTTAGTTTAACGAATTAAATATAGTAGATTTAGTGAATATAAGGCCTAGTAGTTTATTAGAATGTTTTTCTGTAACTTTCTTAAGTGTTTAACTGTTTAGGAATCAAAATGGTATTAGAATTAGATTTATCAAAATAAGGCTTTAGTAATATAAGAAATAACATGCCTGTAACATTGTATATAGAACTCCTTACTGTTACATTAAATAATTAATCAAAATATGTAATTTTTCAATTATCAACACCATTTTCCTCTATGACTTTCACATTTCTAGCCAATGTATAAAGGTTTCTCTCCAATTTAAGGAACTCGTCCTTTCTTTAATAGCTTTAGTATCTTCCATATAGCAGTCCTCTCCAGATTGAGAAATAAAAGAACTGGTCAAAAAAGGACCTTAATTAAGGAAAATATGCTATAAAACGTATTCTGCTCCGTCCATGTCCAAATTTTTGTCCTTTTTCGTGAATTTAAGGATGTTATCCTTGTCCAAATTGAGATATGAATTCATATCCTGGTAGAGAAAACGTCGTAGAATACAATACAAAAAAAATCCGGTCGAAAAAGTCCTTAAAACAAGGAAAATAAGCCTTAAAACGATTTCTCGAACTGAAAAATTTGCTTGCTGCCGTTTCTGGTGGCCTGGTGTCGAGCTCATTTTTGGCCCAAAAGCTGGAAAACCTGGATTTACACCAGTTTTTAGATTTTCTTTGAAAACCGTTTTTTGACTCATTTTCGGTGTAAATCCAGGTTTTCCAGCTTTTGGGCCAAAAATGAGCTCGACACCAGGCCACCAGAAACGGCAGCAAGTAAATTTTTCAGTTCGAGAAATCGTTTTAAGGCTTATTTTCCTTGTTTTAAGGACTTTTTCGACCGGATTTTTTTTGTATTGTATTCTACGACGTTTTCTCTACCAGGATATGAATTCATATCTCAATTTGGACAAGGATAACATCCTTAAATTCACGAAAAAGGACAAAAATTTGGACATGGACGGAGCAGAATACGTTTTATAGCATATTTTCCTTAATTAAGGTCCTTTTTTGACCAGTTCTTTTATTTCTCAATCTGGAGAGGACTGCTATATGGAAGATACTAAAGCTATTAAAGAAAGGACGAGTTCCTTAAATTGGAGAGAAACCTTTATACATTGGCTAGAAATGTGAAAGTCATAGAGGAAAATGGTGTTGATAATTGAAAAATTACATATTTTGATTAATTATTTAATGTAACAGTAAGGAGTTCTATATACAATGTTACAGGCATGTTATTTCTTATATTACTAAAGCCTTATTTTGATAAATCTAATTCTAATACCATTTTGATTCCTAAACAGTTAAACACTTAAGAAAGTTACAGAAAAACATTCTAATAAACTACTAGGCCTTATATTCACTAAATCTACTATATTTAATTCGTTAAACTAAGCTTGTGACATCGCAGATTTTAGCTCTCGTCCTTCCTTCTAAATTGATTACCCACAGGATTGGTGATGATGCAACATTATCCGCTAAAGAGCCGTCATTAAGGCTGTCCATCTTGTCGACAATTAAGGAACCTAAAAATATAAAAAGTGAATTAGTTTTGTTTTCTTTTTATCGAATGTAAAATTTATTTCTATCAATAAATAATTAAATCAGAGGAATCTAACTTTATTAGTAGAATTTATAGATGTTTGCGAGGGCAATTGGTGGAACATATTATTACGTACACCAACAAAAGCCACTTGTTTCGTTAATTCCACTTTTTAATTAACAGATAATTAATTAATTAAGGACATCCTCAGGGCTAACACAGTGTTACAAGTGCCTTTTGTTGGTTTACCATAACAGTTTTCAATAGTAGAAGTTTTGTTACAAATTTAAAAGATCAATCAATATCAGGAAAATTAGAATCACGTAGACAAAGTATAGTCTGGACTAAGTAGTTCTCGCAATTAGACTGAAAAATAAAGAGCTTGAATACAAAAACGTCCGACTTTTTACAATTTTGCTGATAGACGCGATTAAATTGTACCAATAATTTCGTCATTGCAATTTTAACGTCGATTTACGTGAACCGGGCACAGAACTAGTAAAGGATTCAACGTTTTAGATTAATTTTTCGAGTAACTCATTCATTACCGTCGTAGAACAAATATATCGCGCGTGAGCGCTTATTGTTTTAGCGGACAAATTTGTTCCTTAAGCTTTTATTTAACACGTACCATGAATTCCTTGCCGATCGCAAGTAATCTCGCCTATTAGCAGCAGCAGTTGCTTTGAATGATTCCTCCGCGCATTTCAGTGGCAGGACATTAACAGCTCCATCTGCATTCATCGGTATTCATTTGTAATGGTAGAACATTCAATTTGTTTCAGTCAGCGCCCAAATAAGGATTCCTAAAAGTAAACAAAGAAAAATTATTGAATTATATAAAAGATTAATCAAGTCTACAGAATGTGTGTTTAGGGAGCTCAAATTTCGTTTTAAACTATTTAACCAGAGAAAATCGTATTCAAAACGTACTTTCAGATAATTGTTTATTTTTATTTTTTTGTTTTTATAAGCAAATTTAACAATAGTTACCTTAAATTGTTGTTAAATCATCGCAAGGATACAGAAACTTTTGAATAACTTTTTGCACTTCGATTTTGAATTTGCCCTTATCCTTTTTTGGTAGACTTTGAATGTCAGGAAGTAGACTCATTAGGAACATTGCGTCCGGATCAGACATGCATTTGCACGTTTTGCATTTTTCCACGCTGCCGTTTTCATAATTATTGTATAATTTCGTTGTTGTGTCAACAGGATACGAAACTTTTTCATCAATAGGTATTCTTCCGGGAGTTGATAGATATTCATCATCAGCACTAGTCCACGATGATCTACTGTAATCGCGCTCATTAATATCAGGGTCAGACTGGAAGTCTTCTTGCTTTACATCTTCCAAAGAGCCTTCAGATTTGACTTCATTTTGTAGGCATTGCTTTTGTAATGCTTCTGTTTTTATAGACATCGCCCTGCCGGCGTTGAAATCAATATCTTCGCAAATCGATTCTTCGGTTTGTGTTGTATCAGCAACCTCCACAGCACTACAATTGCCAGATATTATTGTATTTCTTCGAGTTATATTGTTGATTTGCTCCAAGGCATCTTTTATTCGACTTTCAAGGCCCTCCGTCTCAGCAAGTGGAAGTCTTCTACAATTATGATGAATTTTAACAAATCTTGGAGTAAATAAATAATTTACATACTTCCTTAAATATTTCTGAATAAAACACATTTCATTAAAATATGCCCAAGAAGAATTAACATTTTGTTTATGAAATACTGCATATTCCTTGCGAAAAGTAGCCCTTAAATTTGTCCATTTCGCCAGACTGGAACCAGCTATAAGAATAGAAATTTCATAAATAGCGTTTTTTTTAAATAAAGAAGCTTACGAACGGTTTTTTCCAAATCTAATATCTACTTCCTTCCAAAAATTTTCAACAAAAGGCCGACAAGAATAATTTTTTTGGTTAGGATTGTAGATGGCTTCATTGGCACGTACAAGTTCAATAAGCCTGAAAATTTCGCAATGTTGCCAGTGATTTGAATGTGAAGACCTCCCAATTGCAGTACTTTCCATGTTTTAACTAAAATTTACAGAAATTACGACAAGTGCCCAACAGGAAGAATTTTTTCCACTTAAAGTCCGTATTTTTCTGGCATCCTGGTAGTGTCAGAGCCTCTCAAAGTTTTTGGCTGGCTGCTGGCTCTAGAACTGTCAAAATGTAAATTTTTATTAGTACTGCCACCATTATATTAGAATTTTGATTTATATAAAATGCCTTCATTTGTTATTAATAAAGGGCCCGTACCGTAGCCCAGTCTGTTAATCTGTTTTCTTAACGCATCCGTTAGGAATTAGTGATCGGTCGGCGATTATGCCCCATTGGATTCCATTGAATCGCAGCTTCGATTTTTTCGATTATTCAAAAACACGATTAATCGATTTTCGAACCTTTTTTAAGTTATATTTCAATTTTTCAATAATAAAGTTAAAAGTGAAGTTCAAATATTAATACTTAGTACATTCCTTGAAATTTTCTGCGTATTAAGTGCTGTGAAAAGCATCCATTAGGCCCGACTTACAATTACAATTCCGACTGCGACTTTGCTCATGTTTGAAACTCCTTGTGGATTGTCCAATCCGGTGGAACTCAACCTTGTATATGATCGATCGGTTCCTTCAGCTGGAGCAGGAGTGATCTCCAAATTCAGACAAGTGAAGATTAGAAAAAAAGGTTCAGTTGGTGATTACTGTGGCCTTATTAGGGAACACGAAAACGAAACGAATTTTTAGCCTAGACATGTGTTTAAATGAGAAAATGCACATAGAAATTTGTCTTGACTAGAAATTCGTTTCGCTTTCGTGTTCCATAATAAGGCCCTCAAGTCAGTGGAGAAACATACTTGACTTGCAAAGACACCGGACAGCCCGTGCCTTCCAGTAGTGTGAGATTGTTACTCACTAAAAACACCTCTCTGAGAATTAGCCGAGCCAGACCACACAGAATCGGTTCCCTTTTTGTCCCCTACCAGACTTTTTTAGCGGGGGCAACTGATTAATTCAGTTATCCCACTATCGCCGCTAAATTCGTTCTCCTGGGTCAATGATAGAATCTTAGCCTGTCTGCAGGAATCCATATTGTTCCATCGTCTCCAGTGTTCCTATTTGATCCATGCGTTAATCATAACTTCCACCTCTTCTCAGCCCAGGGTTTTTAATACGGTATTGAAGAGTTCCAGGTCTTGACGCTTCAGTCCAGCGCCAGGACAAGTAACCTCCTCCGGATTAACCACAGCTAACCCTTCAGAAGGCACCTCTGCATCTTCTACTTCATATAGATAGTCAACTCGTATAGAGTCCACCGTATCTGTCACCGCCGCACCTGAGGAAATGCTAGTTATTATTTTGCAAATGGCGCCGTATTGCAGGACTGTTACAGCACTTTCAGTCAGCGCAAGTCCAGCCTTCATAGCGGCCGCAGAACCTTCGCAAGGAGGAGACCACTGCAAACTCCCTCGGGGATTAGAGGGATTTGTCAAGAGGTTATCACCTTCCGCATTAGCTACGTTCTAGAATGTATTGCCCGGTTGCTACCACTTGGAGGTATACCCACACCTGAGAATGTCTAGATGAGGATCGCTGTATCCTAGAAGGCTTCAACTCTTCCGTCCACCCTCCAACAACCCGACTTGCAGTTTTTTTATTCCTCTTGTAAATTATATGCAACAAAACATACTGGATCTTCACATGGCAACAGAAGAAAGCTTGACTTTCCAAAGAGAAATTTTGACCGCCATAAAAACACGATTTGGGAACAATAAATTCCAATTAATTTTGGACCAGAGGTTCAAAAAGCTTGACTTTAAGCACGAAGGGCCGATCTCATAAATCTTCGCTGTACGGATTCAATACGTTTAATGTGAGATCTGTAAAACGGAGACCAAAACGGACTAGCATACTCCAGCAGTGGTCTAACAAGAGATGTATACAGGTGAAGTCTTATGTGAGGGCTAGGAAATTCCCTGGACCAACGAAGGATACGTCCCAGCATAGAGTTGGCCCTGGAAGCGACATTATTGATGTGGGGGATGAAGTTGAGTTGACTATCAAGGTACACATCCAACTCCTTCACTCTTTCCAGCCGTTAAATACAAGTACCATCAAACTTGTACTGAAAAGTATATACAGTAGTTGCCGGACCTCGAAAATAGTGATGAATATAAAGATGATATCGGTACTCGGACAAACGTATGTGGGTTCGAAAGTGGATATAAAAAGAGAAGCGTGTGGAGCATTTAAACAAATTATGAGTGAATTAAAAATTGAAGATCCGATACAAATGCGGAATTTCTTGCGAATGACAGCAAGCAAACTGGAGGAGCTCGTGAGAAGGGTTGGGCCGCTTATCTACAAAAAAGACACTAAATTTCGTAAGGCGATTTCTGTACTCCCTTCTATTCTATCATGATACTTCAGAGAACTAGTATCCCAAAACGTTGGAAACATTTCATATTCGATAATGTTTTTTAATATCCTCCCTGTCCCATAATTTTTTACCTTCCTTCGTTTAACAAAAAACACTATAAAATATTCTGAAAGTTGAACGCAATCCAACTCCAGCAAGTTATTCTTGAAGCACAATACATATAAAAAAATCCACAAAAACAGTTGTAGTTCCGTCAGTTTTCGAATTTTATTCACTTCTCGCGTAGCGCACGAATATTTTGACCGCGAATAAATGGAATGATCGTTTACACTTGGAATTTTATTCACTCTCCTGGTATAAGGGGAATATTCTGCATGTGCCTAGAACTTATTCTCTTTTCGGTTTGAATATTCTTGATACAAAATTTAAGGAATTAAATTCACTTGTGCATCAGGGAGGTTTACATCACCTTTTTGAATATCTTTCTTGAATAAAAAGTCAAGCGGTTGAATAATATTCATTCACTGTCTGAGAAAGAAGTTCGCGAAAAAATTCAAAATGTAAACCGCCCCTTAAGCAATTTTAATAACTTTATATTTTATTCCAATATCGGTATACTGACTATTCTTTTAAATAATGCTGAGATTGAGAAGACGAACTTCCAATTTTATGATAAAATTTGTATTTATATTTTGTTTAATTGAACGTGTCTAGGTTGTTTAAAAAACGCGAAAAGAACCCTAATTAATTTTGCGCCGCCTGCAATGCTATTTTACGTAGAGTGGGAAAGATAACCGCACACTATCACGATTTTTTGAGTTTATGGCATCTCCAGTAGTTTCTTCGTAGGTGTGAAGAGTAGATTTATTTTTGCTGAAGTGGGGCCACTTTAACGGCGTATGAATAAATAATGTATCGAAACTCAGCAAATTGCAAGTACCTTATAAAAATAAAATCAGATATAAGAAAACAACACTTTCCTTAAATGTATCTCTATTTCTCAAAAAAATTCAAAGAAGCTTAAGTTGTATTGGGCGAGTATTTATAAACGTAGCGATTTAAGAAATAAGCACAAGTATATAGGATTATTGGACTAGGAGTACTTATTTTATAATATGAAGTCTATTTCCGTTACAAAGTAAATCCTTTACAATATTTTAATGTTTTTTTTTCTGAAATTTGTGCAACTTTAATAATAGAAATACCAAAAAATTGTTTTTAACATATATATAGTATGTGTATATATACGCCTAAAGAAAATTGAGCTCATTTTTTTCGTTTATAGTTTTAAAAAAATGTACCTGTTTACAACGCACTAGAAGTTCATAAATATTGTAACACAAGAAATAGATAAGATATAAAATAAATTATGTAATATTATGTATTATACAATCCCATATAATTTCATAATTTCTTAAAATCTCAGAAATACTTAAAAATTACTACCAAACAACTCAAACTTGTTGCTTATTTTATTTAATTAATTGTATGTTTACAGCAGAAGTCTTGCAAATATTATTGAGAGTTTTGTCTAAGAATTATTTAAAACACAAAAGAAAAAAGTTCGCGCAATTAATTTTTATCACATTAATACGAACCAATAACCTTGTAAAATAGCAAAGATTCGTATACTAAATAAATATTTTTATCACCTGCGGAATATTGAAGAGTTTTAAATTTTACATTATGATCTCCGATATTCCAAGTTTGTGTGGTGTTAAATCAGAGATTGGAACGACATTTCGGGAAGTGTGTAGAAGTAATAAGTAAATTTTATTTTTATTGTTTAATTAGTAATAATCAGTACGTATCTATTAAATTGATAGAATATTATTATGATGATTATTGTTAATTCAGTTTTATTTTCAGAATGATGATGCAGATGTGAAATAATATAAGATGCGAAATTATAACTTTAAATGAGACAAGGAGAAATAAGTTAAGTAATTAGACTGAGGGTCTATATATTGCAATTTTGAGGGTGGGACAAAAAATTGGGACTGAGTTTATGTGAGATAATCTTAAAAAAAAGTTATCAAATAAAATAATGTCTGCTTTTGCGTTGAAATATTTTACATCGAATACGGATTTTAGCAAGGCTTTTGACAGAATTAACCAGTGTTTTTTTTCCTAAGTTATCTTTTCTAGGGTTTCCATAAATTTTCGTTAATTGTATTCGTTCGTATCGGTCTAATAGCACGCAACGTGTTCTATTTCGAGGTGAACTTCCTAATGATATTTGCACCACCTCCGGTGTTCCTTAAGGGGGTAGGTAGGGACGGTTAAAATACGAAAAAAAAATTCAATTCTGATAGGCGCAGAATTTATTTCACTGCAAAAAAATACTTAAAAGCCCATGCATAGCCTATTTCGGAAAAGATATATGCATTTTACTGCGTCTACCATTGCTTCATTCCCTTTTGTGCAGATTTTTTTTAAAAGGGCAATTGAAAAGGAAGCTAGGTGATAAGCAAAGGCAACAAGAATTGAATTGAAAGTTCGATCAACTACGATCAATAAAACACTTTTTCTCAAAAATGACTTTTTTCTTGATTCGGTACCATTTTTTATAAAAGCATAAGAGACCACAAATTGCTCTTTTATAGCACTACAAGGCAGACCAGTTCAATATTTAAAAAAAATTGTTTAATTGCGTATGAAGAAAACCCTTTAAAAAAATCAACTATTTTTTGGAACATTTTCAAAATTTGGGAGGAAATGTTTACATTATAATTTTTATAGAACAAATTGATCTACCTTGTTAATAAAGGCACAGACAACAAATAGTTTCTTAACTCAAGCTTCTAAGTTGAAATATGGCCAAGAAAATTGTACCGTGATACATCAAGTTTAATATGGAAATATATAAATGCCCCTACCCCCTTAAGTTAGTCATCTAGGACCATTGCTTTTTATCATTTACATCAATGATGTATCCTTAATTCTCTCTAACTCGAGAATTCTATGTTACGCTGATGACGCCAAAATTTTCTGCGTTATTTCAACTGCGAATGACTGTGCACTATTAAACTCTGACTTAGACGCCTTTCATAATTGGTGTTCTACAAACTTCTTTCCTCTAAATATTAGCAAGTGCACTACTATGTCATTCTTTCGATCTAGGAACCCAGTGCAATTTAACTACACCTTAGACGGTGGCTCCCTGAATAGACTTGGCAAGACCAAACATTTAGAGGTCGCGCTGAATACGACCTTTTCATTTAACGACCATATCAACACTGTCGTAAACAAAGCTAATTCTGTTCTGGGCTTCGTCAAGCGATGTTCTAAGGAGTTTGATGACCCATATATAACTAAACTCCTTTATTTTACGTTCGTGAGACCTGTTTTGGAGTATGCTAGTCCTGTGTGGTCTCCTTTTTATGCGACTCATATTAATCGTATTGAGGCTGTGCAGCGTAGATTCGTTAGATTTGCCCTTCGCTGCCTTTCTTGGACCGATCCTCTTCGGCTGCCTCCCTACGCTAACCGATTAAAGCTTATTTCATTGGAGTCCCTTAAAAGCAGACGCGACAACTCGCGCCGCGGTTGATTCCCCCGAACTGCTGGGAGCTCTAGGTTTATCGTTTCCTACTCTCCCCTTGAGGAACCAAAGCTTTCTCCATATTCACATGTAACTGAGGGCGGTCAATTCAGACAGAAATTCAAATACATAGGTGTTACATTACGTACATTATGTGGTTACTGCCAGTAAGCACTCATCGTGTCACCAGAAGAACATTGTTACTTGGTTTTTACCCACGCCTTTTTACACAGAAGTAAGCAGATAGACCTAAATATTATATTATAAATAAACAGGCGGATCAATTATATATCTTTTTAACTTCCCACTTCCCTTACCCTAATTCTGTTCCGGTCGAAACCATGAAACCATGCAACTCTCTGCCATTAAATTATTACCACTAGGACCTTCCTCACATGCAGGTAATTTTCCCGGAAAGTGAGCGAAGTTTGCAATGGGTAATGGTATTAATCTGTTCACTAGAATTTTGTGTGTAATTGGGAACAGGTAAATACATGTTCATATAAAACCAGGTCCTTTTTGGGTATTGTTTAAATTTTGGTGTGATTTTTAACCAGGCAACATCAAATTAGGTGAAATGTTTTTTTTTTTAAATTACTTGACTTATTGGAAAAATTTGTTTCCGTGTTCTATTGCCAAACCAGGATCTGTTTTAAAAGGTTTGTATTTCTTTTACTATATTTTATATGAATGGGAAGAAAACCCAATATTTCTCCAACAAAAAGGCTATTACTTGTACTCCTCTACAACTAGGACCACATCGAGGGAAACTAGAAAAATACTATCCACAGGTTTGCAATACAGAAGACTTCCAACTAGAGAAATAAAAAAAAGAGCTAGAGGCATCAGAGATAGACCTATCCCTAAGAACTTTGGGGAGAAGATTTTGAGAAAACAATCTGAAATTTCGACGGCCAGTGCAGAAGCCAAGGCTGACACCCAAGTTGAAATCCGCTCGAATAAAATGGGCCAAAGATCACAAGACCTTTACAACTGAGCAATGGAAGAAGGTTGGTATCCAAATAGGCAAGAAAGTTTTTTTGATTTGGAAGAAGCTGTCATTAATTTAACCCAATTGCGTGCTGCTGTTGATAGTATACCAAATACCCATGCTTTTCCTGCTGATCTATCAACTTCGTTAGAAGTACCTGCCCGATCTCCACCAATAACTCTCGAGGAATCTGTACCAACAACACCAGCCTTAGAATCATTTAGCATAGAAACAAAAGGTATTGAAAAAATGTGCCGCCAGTACTTCAAAAGCGGGATTTCAATATTCCTGGTCGTTCTCAAAACTAGGAGAAATAAGACATCTGAGAAATAGTAGCATTGAAACTAAATTGTCAATTGTTGCATCAATTTTATATATTTATTTGTTAAAAATGGAAATGAAGTTAGCTGTGATTCAGTTGTAATGTATACAATTTCAGAGGCTAATTGGCAATTCTCTTTCTGGCTAACGATCGTAATCAGTAATACCAAGTAAGAATCGAATCATAAATATGAATCGTAAATAATTTCGATCGAATCGTATTCAGTAATAAGGCCCCTGCCTTCAAAGGACCGTAAAGCATCCACCGTCCGTCATGATCTGGGGTGTTATAAGCGGAACGAGGTGAATGATTGTTATCGGGCATGCCTAAGTCAAAAAAAGCAACAATTATTTATATAAGATTGATTCTCTGGGACATCAACGTTACGTGTGATGCCTTTTCTATAGTTGCTCCTATTGTTACTGTTCTAACAAAATAGCTAGCCTGTTCCACCTTTTAGAAATTTCTCTTTGCACAAGATAAGAACTTTAACTCGCTCTCGCTCTCTAATCCTAAAACCGTAGAATATAGAACTAGAGGAAAGGATATCACTCGGAAAAATTTCAGCATTTTTTATATGCGGTCGAGTTCAAGTGATGTGCGCTTTAAACGTGAAAGTAGTAAAATTTTGCTTGTATATAAGAGGAGCTAACTCGTTTTGATTATATTTTAAATTTGGTGTTTTACAGATGTATTCTAATAAAATAATAGAATATAAAATAACTTTGCCCTATTTTATTAATTTGATTAATTTTACTGTTTAAAACCACTTTGCTTATGCTCCCAAATATTTCAGTACTACGGCGACAACCATGATCTTAAAGGGCGACAAATTGTAAAAACACAACTTGAGCAAACCCATTTCTGTCACAGCGTACTCTAGATAGAAGCCCGGGAAACATTACAGTTCGGAAAATTTACCAGCAAGCGTGTCGTCATTATTTCATTTATTTTTGTACCACAGATTAACCAATCCTTGCATACATATAAAACTGCACACTGTCTTAACCAAAACTAAAAAGAAATGCTGCTGTCATTGACGCATTCTAGAGAGAGAGTCTTCCCATTAAAATACAAGAAAATGGTAAATGAGAAATTTTTTATCGTGACCAATGCTCAGCTGTACGTGTCAGTAGGCTGTGAATCTGTCTAATTTAACAATCATTGGGGACAGTTCACTGAACCCTCTCACCACTTTGCCAAAAAGCAAACTGCGAATCACACGTACAGGGCTTTTACTTGTGATAGCCTTTCCTCTCGTTCTTTATTCTAAGCTTACAACGCAAATTTTGCCGAACCTTAAAATTTTAGGAATCCTTTTTCCAGTCGGATAATACCAATGTGGAACAGTTCTCAAAAAAGTTAAGTAAGAGGAACATTGCCTAATGGTTTGGCACTTCATTTTATTTTTTGGTTGTTATAAATTTAACTTTCCGCTAATTTATTCCCAACTACAGCGAAACGAAAAGGAGAATTAGGGTATGCATTATATGTATCAATTTGCCTCCTAATACCTAAATCACATAGCGATTTTTATAATTATTAATTCTCATTCCTTTGTAAGTTATAGACTATAAAAACATTTTAAATTTCCATAGTTGTTAGGGCAAATTTTTAGCCATTCTAGTTGTTTTTTTGTTGGCGGGTTTTAGTTTGTTAAACTATTTCTTATACGATTTTTAGTATTAGATTCGTTCGAATAAAACAACGATTTAAAAAAAATTTTCAATTGAAAAGTGAGCCGAAAGCTCGAATTCTACCGGTGGTTATCGTTATTGTCTTTCTGCTTGCAACATATTACGAAAAAGGCCATCGGGGATTGCAAAATAATGGCCCCTCTTGCGAGTGTCAATTTTCGTTTGACTCGACTAGCCAAGGGAAACTTCATCGAGTCGAGTGCAAATCGACACTCGCAATAGGGCCCAATATATAGCGGTTCGGTGGTTCCGATTCACTTGCAAAATTTTCATAGAATTGGATGGAATTTTTAGCTGGCTTTATGGATCATCAAAACAGGAACGAGAAATCAAATTCTGATTTAGTAAATCGTAAAAAAATTTCGCCGGTGGTGTGAGAAATAATTTGTTGGCTTTCATGAGAGTTAAAGATTCGAATTGTGCCGACGATAATCCATGCTTGTTTCCATTAGTCATTGCAAAATAATACATGTGCGGAATCCACCTTAAATTGTACGACACATGCCCACGAGGGATTACGGAAACTAGAGAGCAATCCTAAAAAAATGTCTTAGTATCCATAAAGCAAAGTGTAGATTTTTATGAGTTACGTCTGTTAAGGGCATTACTTTAACTAAACGTAGAGTATTTAGAAAGTAAATTTAACTTTTTTCTTATTCGATCAAATTTATCATAATTTTGATAGAATGATTTCCACATACTTCCCTGATGTCAAGAGTGTAAGAAGTTGGTAATGATATAATGAATACTAATTTCTGACTAAAACTTAACTCTAACGCATTTTACTAATTAAAAACTATAATTCGAACAAACACATTCGAATTCTTATAAACTATGTAAATTTATTAAATACTTTCTCGCATTAGAAAAATAAAATCAAAAACACGACAGGAACAACTAATCGTAATAAATCTTATTAACAATAATTTGTAAAGCGTATAATACAAAATTTAGTTCAGCCTTTTGAAGACGTGAATTCTAGGGCAATTAAATTGCGCGAAGTATTTAAAACTAGACAAATTATACCCACAATTAAAAAACTCTCTTACGTCCTACAGTGAAAAGCTTAAATACACATCATGTACAAGATATAAAATATTTAAACCTCTTCCCAGCACTTTGGTTAAAAATTGCTTGAATACCTGTATTTGCTTCGATTTGGGTAGCTGTGATGTTCGTTTTCGCTGTCTGAAGAAACATTTATTATTTTTATAGGTCCACATTTAGTTTTTTTCTTGCTCTAAGAAACCGTTTTCGATGTTGCATGTACCAAGGTCTGCAGCAGTCTTTGATTTGTAAGTATATAGGGTCTGAAGCGGAACATGAAGGAGTTCCACTATTTGTGTGAAGTTTATTTCTATATTAATATAATATATTAAATTTTTAATTACAAATCAAATATAAGATTACCATTTTCTGGAGTTATATATCCGTGACGAATTAAAAAGTCGATAACTACAGGACAACTCGTTGTTTTAAATTCTGGAGAAAATACTCGTTCCAGACATTCGTCGGCAGCCAACAATTCAAATGCTTGAACTTCTCCATCGGAATTTTGTGGTGTAAAGTCCGTTGGAAGCTCCAAGTCAAATACGAATTCAGTATTGGGAAACAATCCTTGATCACTTTCAAAAAAGAACGAAACACAACCCGCAGAAATAAGATTAGTTATTAGGTTATCTGGTATCGATGCCTCCTCAGCTGCTTCTTTAATGGCAGTCTCTTTAATTCCAAATCCAACCGAGAGCCCTCCACTAACCATGTTATCCCATTTTCCTGGCCAAGTTTCTTTTGTATCTGATCTTTGTTGCAACCAAATACATAAACCTCTAGTGGGATGTCTTACATATCCATTGATGTCAACGCCATATTTCCTTACACCAAACAAACAAGTTGCAGACCTGTCCATCTTGAAAAGACTACAGTGTCCATATTTTACCTCGTAATACTAAAAAATAATTCTAAATTTTTTGAAAAACATTTTATAAATTCTTAAAATATGTACCTCATCTCGCCATCCTGTTAAGGCTGAAAAAATATCCTTAGATCTAAGTTCACGTAATACATCGTCCACTTTTATTGTTCGTTCGGTGTAGTCTCGAAAAGCTGGATTTAATTCTACTATACATTCCTAAAAGTAATCTACTGTAATTTTGAAATGTAATAGCTTTTCTTGTTTTTACCTGCTTTAAATCTTCCGCGTCTTTGACACAAAATACTTCTGGGTAATTAATTAGATGCTTAAGAACACTTGATCTAATAAGTCCGACTTGTTTCCCATCTACAATAAAAGGGCGAATTTCCCCCTTTTTACTTCCTTTAATTAAAGAAAACATTTCTTTAGAATGTTATAAGATGAGTAAAATATTCATTTATTCAATTTTTGGCTTTAGAAATATTAATAATGCAGAAGCTGACTTTTAAAGAGCGTCATGGCCAGTATATGCGTTTTTCGGGAAAATATGGAATATCAGCTGTAAATACGCCGCTAAGGAATGTCTATCCACTCTTAAACCTTAAATCAATTGTATTGAAATGCCAATACTTGGAAAATATCACTTGTGAAATGATTGGGTTTACATAATATAAGCAATTAAGAAGTGGACATGTAGCCTTTTGATTGAAAGGTGTGAACATGACTTGCATTATTACCAAAGATGATAATTACACTGTATGTAGGAAGGGTATGTGCCTGTCAAAAATGCAGGTGAAGAAGGCAATGGGGATGACGAAAGGATATTAAGAACGTAAATTGACATTTTCGTTCGCTACTTGAGACGGAACGTTTCCATGGGCTAGAGAAAATCACGTAAATCGTCGGTGGAGTCAGCCTACCAATCCGGAGGTCCCCGGTTTAAATCCCACCGACGGTGACGCATGGTTGTTTTCTGCTCACAGTAGATTAGTGTAATCGTTGCCAAAAGGAATTAAACATTATAAATTTTGATTGAATAACAAGCAGTATAAAATGGGAAAAACATGTGGTACAAACACTACAAACATTTAAAAAAAATGTACAACGTATGTCTTCTTCCAGGCAATGAGTACTTTTTCCCGAATAATCAATGTACTGTGCTGGATAATAGTTGTAGATTAAAAGCACTATTAAAAGTACAGAGAGCTGCCGTTCGGGGTATAAACGGGGTACTTGTGTACTACGCCTCCAGCGGCTTTGAGGTCATGCTGGACCTATTGCCAATACAATACAATTTAATTATACAATTTGCGGTGTTCACTGTATCTCGGTCGGAAATTATCTGAAATCAAAAACCATTAAAATTTAGTCAAAGTATTATCAAATCCTCCCCCCCCCCTTCTCCGATTATTTTTTTTTTCATTTAAAAATTGTTGGTGGCCATCTAAAGTGTAAACTGCTATTTTCCACGAAAAATTCCGCCGTTTTGTGGGTGGGAAACCCCCTTAATGTAAAAAAAAATTTTTAATAAACTTTGGGGGAGGTATTTTATATGTAGAAAATGTGTACCAAGTTTCAAATGAATCGGTCTAGTAGTTTTTAAATGGCAGTGAACACGGACTTTGAAAAAGTAGTTTTGAGAAAAACGCGTTTAAAGTTTATGAGCTAAAAAAGTGAAGAAAAAAAAATTTTTTTTTTCAACTGACACAGAATCATCGATTCCAGCTCCATAGAGTAGACTTCCTGCAGCAGCTTCAATGTCTTCAGCCTCTTTTCTCTCAAGTCTTTGTCTCTTTTCTCGAAACCCTCGAAACTAAATAGAATATTCACGAAACAGGATAGTTGACCAGAACAATAGAAGTGAATAAGCTGTATACCTGCTCGACAGCTGCACTAAAGGACAGGGGACTAACTATAGACCATAACTTCAAGAGTTTTGCTCAGATCGACTTAAAATTTTGAGAATATATTCTTGAAATGTTAAAAATAAGATAAGAAAAAAAATTCGATTTTTCGAAAGTGTAAACCCTTACCCCCCCTTAAACGGAAGGTTTTCATTGGCTAGACCAAATCGCGTATTATTTTTTACTATGATAACTACCTCAAATTTCGTTCACCTCAGGTTCTAATCTAAACACGAAAGCCTAAAGAGGAGCGTAGGCAGGTACGTTCCTAAGAATAGTATAACCATCGATTTTAACATTTCACCGCATCATGATTGGAGTAGTTGCGTTGTATTATGGTGTTAACGAAATTAGCCAAGTGAAATTGTGAATCAAATTAGTGTCTTATAAAACAAAAGCAAATAAAAACTGTTGGTGCTTTTAACTAATAGTTCGTATCTTAACACCTTAAGGACCGCTAATAAATCCTATGAGATATACGCTTAGAACCGCACGTTTTTCGCAAACTTGCAGGTTTTCCGAACATTTCAGAAATTGTAAACTAGTAGTGATTGGTCGACTATCGAAACTACAGAACAAAATAAAGCGATCTATTATTCAGTGTAGCAAATATACACCTATTGGGGCGATGTTAGAAATCCTGCGTTGGATAAACGTTAAACAAAGAACAATCTTCGATGTTAGGGGTAGTCAGAATTTTCAAAACATGGATTTTTGAAGTGAAAACTTCTTTAGCGGCGTTGAGCGATTTTTGGTAGGGGAAAATCTTATGGTTTCGCGTCACCGACATGCTAATGTTAAAAGTATATCTGTAGCTATGAGCAACACATTGTATATATCAGATTGTATGATGTGAGCGTTGGACACTTTTTGGATGGGTAAAATCTTGTGAGTACGCGTCATCGACATGCTTTAATAGCAATATATCTGTAGCTAGAAGGGTGACGTGTTGTGCAACATTAGTGCTGTGTACATCTATACAAATAAAGTTAAATTGACTGCGTGGAAAATTCAATGTGTACGTACTGTACATTTATTATATATTATTTCATAGTTTTAAGTTTTCACTTCTGTCAGCAGTCCCCATGACTGCCTCCTTCTTTTGCATTATTGTATTATATCTTGAAAATATTCCCTAAAAATTTCAAGTCAATCCGACAAATAGCTCTCTACAACGCGCTAATGAGAACTTTAAACTTTAAACGCGTTTTTCTCCAAATTATATTTTCAAAGTCGGTGACCACTATAAATCAAAAGCTACTGGACGGATTTGGATGAAATTTATACAGGTTATTGTTAGCATAAAAAACTTGTCGCTGATCGACGTATTTAAATTTTTTTTTTTAAACCGATTTCCCAAAAACAAAGCGGTTCTAAGTTCTTTTTTTTTCTGACTGGGCATAACTTCGTAACGCGTCGAACGATTTTGATGATTCTTTTTTTGATGGGTAGAGTATGTTCACCGATTGGTACCATGTCAAAAAAATTTTTTTTTTTAATTTTCGATTTTTTTTAATTTTTTTTTTTTTATTTACCAAGTGACTGATGCATAATTGTGAGAAAAGTAGAAAAAGAATTATTTTTGCATTTTTATGAAGATTACACGATGTTTGAGATCACAATTCTTGTTTCTTTAATTTTTTCCAAAACTTTGATCAATCGGGCCGAAGGGACCGTCCAATGGATCGATCCGCGGATTTATAGGGCTATTGGGCATACATTGAGGTGTAAAAATTCCTACAAATATATAATATATATAATACTTGGTGGAAGTCACTCATTCAAGAATGAAAAATATGCAGCACTTGTTTTATTTCCACAAATAAGGAGAAATAATTTCTTTGAGATGGTGATCGTTCAAAAATATGAGAGCTCAAAGAAAATGATGAATATTTCGACCGAAATGGACAGCTGTATCATATTCTGATCACTTATACTGTCAAACCACTTTTGCGGTAAAATATTTTCAAAATAAGCACGAAGTGTATACTTGACCCGAGTGAATTCGGAAAAAAAAATTTTAATAATCTTTTTTAATAAAGGCTGATTGTGTTGAAAAATTATTTTATATTTCTCACGTCACTCGAGTTTTAAAAAAGTGTCTTTCGGTCGAAACATTCCACATTTCCTTTGAGTGCTCATATTTTTGAGCGATCACCATCCCAAAGAAATTATTTCTTCCTTATTTGTGGAAATAAAACAAGTGCTGCATATTTTTCATTCTTGAATTTATGTAGATTTATGTAAAAATAGTAATGCACTACTTATATTTTTTTTATGTGTGTATGGCTCCTAATTTTACTCGTCGTTATAAAGGGTAAAAATTCTACAAAAACTAGCTACTAGCTAGCTAATAATAAGCTATTTTGCTAATATAATTTCCTGCGTGGCCAGACTTTCAAATTTCATGACGTAGTTTTTTTTTTATATATCGCAGACATTTGTCAGGGCACAAGGCAATTATACAATATAGGGATGGTTCCCTGGTAGGGCTCATTAAAATTATTCTCCTCTCATCCCTATCTATACATTTTTCCTCGTTGCTTCCTTGTGCTCCTAGGTTGTCAGAGGTTAGCCATTTGCCTAAAAGGCAAATTATAATTTTGGTGTACAAATATTCCCTTAAACAAAAAGTCTTCTTCAAATATTCTAATTCTATTCTATTCACCAAAAAGAGAAAAACGAAAAACGGGGAAGGAACAGGGAACAAAGTTTGGGAGACAAGGAAGCAACAGGGATCCGTCCGTTTATTGTCTGGAGCAGTGATGTCCAAATCTATGCCCGCGGGCAAGTGAGCTTTTAAATTCGTATATGCACTCGTTTGGCTGTATTCGGTTTCCTGTTTTTGCGTTTAATCATTTAAGAATACAAAGGTTTAAAAAAATCGGGTTATTTAAGGGGAGATTACCGTTCATGATGTTCAAAAAATCGTTTTTTTTTGTTTTGAGATAATTTGATCCCTCTAGTGTCTAGTATATGTAGTTAAAAGGATTTTGTAAAATCTGATGTAGTTTAAAAATTACAGCGCATTGAGCGGCAGGAAAACAGATAGCTGAGGCGCGCGGGGTGTACCTGGCAGAACGACCCTTTTCCGCCACCATAAATACCGGCATGCATTTCAATGAATACTTATCGCATATTTGACCTTTTCTTGGCTATAGATGGCATTGGTCAGTTTATCTACGGAAGGTAACAATACCAGACCAATAAACATTAAAAACGATTTTTTATAACTTAAAACTGCATTTTTCTCGAAACAGCATTTTTCAGTGCACGGGGAACTCTACAGCTGCAACGGATGAACCGATTGACTTGCAGTTTGTTCAACCGTAAAGGAAATTTAATTTCGGGGGCCTTATCGAGGCGATTTTTTTTTATTCCGATTGAAACGTTTTTTTTGAGTCCATTGAAGCTAAAAAAAAAACACCGTCTTTTTTCAAACCCCCGCCATTTTGATAAACGGGGGATTCCAAAAAATTTAAAAACGACAAGGTCCCCCAAATTTCATGTAGATTAATAATTTTTTACCCTTTTTTGTTTCCGATTAGCCGACAAGGGGGTGGAACGCCCCGCGCAGAACATACTATTTATGGGGAAATAAATTATATTAACTGCCGTTTTAATAAATATTCGTTATATACCCGAAAAAAATTCCCAATTGACGCATTTTTCATATCTATGGACGGTAACCTCCCCTTAAGTAGTTTTGTAAGCAATTAAACAATAACTTAAATTATACAAACTTTTGCAAACATTTTAAGGTTCTAAATTAAGTACGAAATGCATTCCTCACATTAAGTAGAGTGAGTTTGGCCATCACTGTCTGGAGCCAGGATGTAGGAATTATGTACATTTGATAGGCATACGCAAGCCACATAAAGCTGAGTAGATAAGGGCTCGCCACTTTTACTATTCGTATCTTGCCTGATATATGATGCAGTCATAAATTTTGCCCATGGGATGTTGGTGCCAATTCCTGCGATCCAAAACCTTTTGCAACAGCAAAGTTGTAGTGCATTAAGATTACAATTAATACCAGACTTGTATGTTCACTGCTCTGCTTACGGATAAGATAACGATACATAGGCTATATTAGGTTCAGAATGTTTGCATCAGAAGCTTCTTGCTAATATGCTGAGTTAAACATATTACCACAAACCTGAACATTGTTCACACAGCCAATAATTTACTCGATTTATTTTTAATCAATCAATTGTTAATTATAATGTTTTATTTTACCGAGTGTAGTAATTTTCATATTTTATTAATCCGGTTTTTCTCGATTAAGTTATTAACCGGCGTGTAACTCAGCCCTTAGGTTTTGTCATTCAAAATAAGCGTAGCAACGATAGTCCGAAAGTTGATTAATCTTGCAAGAAGCCGGTTCAATCCAGAATATTTATATAATCTGAAACAATTATGAAAGAAAATAGGCGTGCTGCGATATTGTAAATAAGGGGCAAAACATTCTTGACTGTTCAATAGTAATCAGAGCGATGAAATTAGCGTACTTTATGATTTGTGACTAACGGTATAGACTTGACGACAGGTGTTTACATTAAAAACTAAAAACAAAGTATTTTGACAGCTGATGAGTTCAAATGTTAAACAAGTTTTGTTGACATTCCTAAAATGTCGTTTTGCATAATTTATAATTCAAGCGAAACATTCTTCACTGCGCAATACAAAGAAGTTTTATAGAAAAGCTACTGCGGACTATTTAAAAACTGAAAAAGTATAATTTAAAGCCATTGAAAGAAGTAAGGTTTGAAAATCTCGACGGATCGATAAGCTTCAGTTTTCCCATTTCTGTGGGTAAACGGCGATTTTTCAACCTACCTTCATGTGACTAAGGTTAATAGGATAATAAAGATTTAATTGCACTTACCTGTTAAATAAAATGAGTTGAATTTCTGTGCTAATTTCAGTAGTCTTGACATTTTCACATCACTAGACGCCATTGTGGTGCGTTCGTTAATTACACTATCTTGACCTTTTGTAGGGTTGTCAGGGTTGTAAAAATTCACAACTCTTCTGATTTGCTGTAAAAAAGTATACACAACATCCTGTCTGTACGTTGTACCGTGAATTTAAATTTGGTGGAAGAATCCAAAGACTGACAAAAAAAAATAGTTTTATTAAATATAAACTTTATTATTTTGACTTTATAATAGCTTTACTGAAATATTTAAACTCGCACTCTATTATTTTCGGGTTATTTTATGAAATGCTAATATCTAATGAGAAAATTTAATTGTTTGTAAAATTTGCAAGAAGAATCTGTGCAATGTTCTGGAGACGACTAAGGTTAAATAAAAATGTGAACGGAAACTCGCTGGTGATAGGGACTAATTGACCGAGAGCAAAAATTAAATCTTGTGACGAACACAGGATTCGAGCCCATCGGCTAGATCAACGCCGATTACTACTTTACTAAGGTATGCCAAAAATTCGATGAAATTCTTTTTAGGTTATAGCGGGAGACTAAATTAAATCGATCTGGGTTAAGAAAGATTCATACCTGCGAATCTGCGTTAGACTATACAATTATGGACTTTAAAAAAATTAAATAGATAAGATGGCTTCATGAACGGTTCTACTACGACTAACTTGCTGCATTACCGCCATTGAAGTTGGGTAGCAAGTCGACTACATTTTCATGGATTTTGACTGAATTAACTAGTGTTCTTGTTCGTAAGTTATCTTTTCTAAGGTTTCCATAAATTTGCGTTAATTGGATTCGTTCCTATCTGTCTGATTGCACGCAACGTGTTCTATGTCGAGGTGGACTTCTAATGACACATCGGTCCACGAGTTACGCAGTTAGACTACCCCTCCCCCCATCCTAGGCCAAATTTCCTATTAGCAATGGGGGATCTTACTCTGTACAACAAAAAAAGAATCATCGAAATCCGTCAACGCGTTACGAAGTTATGCCTGGCCAGACATACAAAAAAATACACGTCGAACTTAGAACCTCGTTGTTTTTGGGAAGTCGGTTAATAAAAAGTATGTGATTTTAGGATTAAAAGCTTAAGAACTTCTAGAAAATTAAGATTAATTTACGTGAGCACATATATAAGCCTCTTGAATGCACTGATGGTACCCGCAGTTTGGATATTATTCGGTAGTGAAGTTTAACGGATGATCTGAACAGGATAAGAGCCCTCTATGACTGAGTTACAAAAACGTGGCATTACTAAGTTTTTATTTCTTTGGGATGTCGTGAAGTGGAACAATTCCCTCAGGAAAGCGGCTTGTTTTGAAGTCATTGAAGGCCATCGCAATCTTACGGGCACAGAAATTTTCCAGCATAGGAAAAACGAGACTTCCAAAAGTGAAATGTGGTAGTATGAGCTTTAGCCGAAGGGTAAGATGTGAGCAGAGCCAAAGCCTGCGCAATGCAGCATAGATCTTATTAAGCATTGCACAAACATTATTACACCACTTCATATTTTGGTTCTGTACAATTCCAAGATTAGTGACTTTACTTGAAATTGAAAGCATTACACCATTTAATACTACCGCGGGGATTTCAGTAACATCGAAATCGGAATTATAGAAGGTCAAGCATTGAGATTATGTGGATTTACTAATAGCGCATTGCTTTTTGCACAGGGGTTAATTTTGTCTTTATAGTCATTTAGACGAGCTACGCAATCCTCTAAGAGACCAATGGGCTTGCTTATGTATAGCTGTACATAAAGGTTAATATTGGCATTATGTACCACGTTTGGCAAATCATTGATATAAAGACTAAAGAGCAATGGACCTAATATTGAACCCCGAAGTATCCCACGGAGCGAAGGCAGTTCATTCGATATTGCATTATAGATCCTAACATGCTGTCTTCTCCATCAACTTTAACTTAACGGGACAAGGACTCTTTTAAAAATTGACCGAAATAATAAGATTTAAAGATTTGGATTGGCTTTGGTGTTACTTTTTTAATTCATTTTCATCCCAGCAAAATGTTACTTGCGTATTATATATTTCGTTTTTGAATATTTTGCACAGACGATTCTTAACAAGAGTTGAGTGTTATGTCATATTGATCGGAATTTAAAAAAAATCGTTAAGAAAATCAAGAATTGTATTTTCTATTTTTTGATTTGTTTTTTATTCTGCCTTCGTCCTGTAATATTTATCTCGGTTTATAAACCACAAGTACTTTTGATTTCTCGACTAAATTCATTTTTTTATTATTTTGTATTAAAATGTCCTAATAAACTTAACAATTACGAACTTGTTCGTCGTTTTACATGTATGATTTTATACTAAACTTATTGGGTGTTGTCTTCGACATGGAATATAAACAGTAAAGAGCAGAAATCCCTAGACCTAAACCTCCTCCAATTGCACATTTCTTGAGTCCAGCTATAAAGAATGATTGCTTTATTTTTTGTTTATAAAACGATTATAAGAAATACCTGAAGATTTATACAATAGTCCAGTGGCGGTACCTGCTAACACTGTGTTCAATTCATCATCCTCTCCCCTGACCCACTGTAAAAGGACTCCAAAGGCCGAATACATAACTGCTAGTGTTCCTAGTGTGTTGGCTGTAGCTGATCCTTGTTTCATAACGTGATTCAAAAGCCTTAAGAAATATTTTTTATTTAAAAAACAATTATATTAAAGATTAAAATACTAACGAATACTTAAATAAAAAGTGCATCAATATGATAGGTTAGTCAACCTTTAATTATATGACGGCAGAATAAGGCATGAAGAAAAAAACTAGATTACAATTTACTAAATAGCATTAGGTTTGTTCCCCTATTTTTTGGATGGTTTTTTAACGAATTTCATGTGCTTCTCTTTTAAAAATATGAGATTTCCTTCGGGGTCATGAGTGCTTCTGCTTGTTAGCACGGAACATTAATGCTACCGCTGGAGTTATCGAGAATTAAACAAAAACACAAAAATCAAAGCTTCGAACTGAAAAGAGTCATATGGGTAGAAACTCGAACAACAATTTGACATTCATTGACTCGAAGAGTGATGACAGGAACAGAATTTGGAGCTGGCTGGAGTTAGAAACATAGGCATTCAATACCGGCGACGGAATTTGTGCTGGTGCACCAAATGTGACATTTCGAAAACAATGGATTTTGAGCACGATTGTAAAGAATTATTTAGTTAAAATTATTTGGACATGTATTGTGGGATTTATCACATCCGGAATATAACAAATTAGAAACAAAGGCAAAGTGTAGAAAAAGATGTCAGAGGGCTCTGGAATAAGTGTTAAGTGCTTTTATTTCTGTTAAGTTGTACTGTTGTTAAACCCAATTTAAGTTTTTTAAAACAAGTTTTGAATATCTACGGATTTCAACACTATTCTCAGGGAAAATGTCAAAATTTACAGTGCTACATATTAGGTATGTTCCCTGACTTTAAGTGACAAAAGGTGCAGTGATAACAAGTGCTAGTTCGAGGAGATAACACTGTACTGAGTTGAAGAACGCAGAGTGTTTTTCAGTGCCAAGAATGAGCACCCAATAGCACTAGGTCTGCTCCCTGACTTTCAGTGACAAAAAGTATAGTGATAAAAAGCGCTTGTTGGTGGGGATAACACTTCACTGAATTGAGGAACGCAGAGTGCTTTCCAGTGCCAAGAATGAGAAATGTCAACATAGCAATAGCACTGAGAAAATTTTCAGCGATAAAAAGTGCTTAAGGGGAACTTGATTTGATAATGCAAATAGCGAGCACTGAAAGTTGGGGAATGATTTCAGTGTCATTAAGTGAGCACGAGTTATCTATCACTAGTGCTCGTTAGGGAACAGACCTACTGTCAATTTGTAACTGACAATTCAAAACAAATGTCACTGAAAGGGACTCCGAAGCCCTAAGAAAATTTTCAGTGATAAAAAGTGCTCAAGGGGAAGTTGATTTGACAATTCAAATAACGAGCACTGAAAGTTGGGGAATGCATTCAGTGTCCTTTAGTGAGCATGATATATCACTAGTGCTCGTAAGGGAACAGACCTAACGTACTTAGCTACAGACCGAGCACCAGAGAGCGCCAAATTCTGCTTCCCATTTTTACTCCGAAGCAAACTCGAAAGCATCCAATTAGTTGGTGCACAGTTGATTGCCCGAGTTATCATAATACCTGTATAGGGAACCTATCTTCTATACTGCCGAATCAGATTACCTTGAACTTTAAGAAAAACTTACTCAATCAAATTGTGATATTTTTGCAAGAACATATTATGTAAGATATTGAAATATCTACGCATTGTTAAAAGAATATGGTATTATATACATTATGATCTTTATTTAGGCAAAATAGTTATAAAAATTTTAATTGAAGGGTGAAGAACCATTCAAATTTTCCGTCGACATGGGATTCCCAAAAAAAAAAAGAGTAAGGGAAGTTAGTTTTTTTAGTTGCCTTTTATACGTAGCTAATAAAAAACTATTTGTTAACTGGGAAAATTTAAACCAATAAATAAAAAATTAAAAACCAATAATAATAAGAAAATTAGTATAATATAAACCCCGCAAACGTGACCTGTATATTTGCAATTGAATTGAGAAAGCGCGGAATTTTCACCCGTATTCCATTAGCAATGCTTTTTCGAGATTTTCAAAATATAATATTGCCAAGCGCATGATCTGATTAAATTAAATTTACTCATTTATTTTTACTTAGTAAAATATTATTGGTTCCTTAAATTGAACACCTATCAGTTTAAATATTTTTTAGGCCTGCGTGTTGATAGCAAGCAAGGCAAGGAAATGTTAAAAAATGCATTTTTAAATATGAAGTAAAAGCTGAACAAAGAACGAACTACTTCTATTGCTAAAACATACTGTGTTCTTCTCAATTTCCCAGTTTGTTGTGCTGCGGCTGTAGCTCGTATGCCGTTGTACAATCCTGCCATACCGCCTACACCGGCACCGGCCATAACTGATGTACCAATTTGTGAAAATGCCAGTTCAAAACGACCTCTTTGCTTTGAGGCACCTTCTGGAAATATAAATTCCGGCTGTGCTTGTTGCAAAAATCTCGGATCATAATTTAAATAAGGGGACAATGGTGTAAGTCTTTGAGGTTCTCCAGGTGGTGGAACTGCAAATAAAGGTTATGGTAATTTTTCTGTCAATTGCGTAATTTTTATAAGTTTACCCGAAGACACTCCCAACGAAATGGGTTTACTTAAGAAATCGTCACTCATATTTAATTTAAATTTTGTATTTTAATTACGCAAAATTAGAATTTGCTAAAAAAGACCCAAAATCCGACCCCCACAATCCAATTGACAACTTGCAGGCAGGCAATCACAGCATAATAAAAAATTTGTTTAATTTCACCTTACAGGGTGCATGTAAATTCATAAAGATAAACATCGTTCGTTAAGTTACATGGAGAGTCTGTAAATTATAACTGTATAATTATATCTTTATTACGATTATAATTATTAATTTGTTTCTCTAACTAAATATTTAATTATAAGTTTTGTGTCTATGAGTTTTTTGGCAATCCTGTTTTGGGAAATCACACGACAGCCGTCAAAGTGTCAAGGTCAAAGGCGGGAAGGTTTGTTTTGGTGGGCTTGTTTTTGGCTTGGGAGTTTATCTTTTAATTTAAAATGACTAATTTGCGTTTAATACTATAAAAGTGATAAGCAAGTTGCTCGTATTTTAGCATGTAGCCGACTGTAGCGTTATCGTATTCTGCACGCCTGCTGCAACTTGTTCAATGTTTGATTCGGTGTAGTGAGCATATGTTAAGATGATTTTAAAATAATTGAAGGCAATGGGATTTATGCGGTTAAAACGATTATTGATTCTAATTTTTTGCGTTTCTATAATATATGTTGTCGTACAAAGATTGTTGAGAAAAGATGTAAGTACTTTTACAATGATGATGGAGTTGGAAGATTTTATAGAAAAACATTTATTTCAGGATAAAAGCACGCGATACTCTTTACCAGTTGTTCTTTGGTGGACGGAACTACTTCCTGAATATCATAGATTACGGCAATGTGGAATGTACAAGTGTTTGTTTACTGTTAAAAGAGCGTATTTGCATCAAGAAATTCCGATGGTTTGTTAAAAGTATTTATGAAAATTGTTGTTTTATAGTTTTAATTTCCAGGCGATTGCATTTTATGGATCAGACATGAATATAAGTGATTTTCCCTTACCCCGTTTAAAGCATCACATGTGGGCTCTAATGCATGAAGAATCACCAAAAAATGTTCCATACCTTCAGTCCGAAACTATGTTAAAACATTTTAATTTAACTGCGACTTTTAGTCGCTACAGTGATTTTCCCCTAACAACACAATATATAGAAAACATTCATCAATTGACTTCAAAACGATTTTTGGTTCCAATTGGTGAGAAAACTAAATTGCGGAAGACAGAAAATTTAGCACCTGTTGTTTTTGTTCAGTCTATTTGTGATACTATGTCTGGAAGAGACGAATATGTAAAAGAACTCATGAATTACATAAAAGTGGACTCTTATGGCAAGTGCCTCAACAACAAAAAGTTGCCAGAAAGGTAAGCCTAAAAATTATTTCGCTTTCCATAGTTATTCGAATTTTTGTAGTCTTTCCGGTGAATATCTGAGGACGATCGATTCGGATGAATTTTATAGATTTCTGGCAAGATATAAATTTATTATTGCTTATGAAAACGGAGTCTGCGATGATTATATTACAGAGAAGTTTTGGAGACCAATTTTTATTGGATCAATTCCAGTATACTTTGGCGCTCCAACAATTCAGGTAAGAAAGTTTTCTAATAAATATTCAACTGTGCTTGTTCTAAAGTGTTTTAAATATTCCACACTCTCGTTTTAATTTACTCAGGATTGGTTGCCAAACAATAATTCAGCAATTTTAATAAATGATTTTGATAGCCCGAAGGCTTTAGCAGATTATCTTAAATTTCTTGACGAAAACGATTACGATTACAACAAATATCTTGATCACAAATATTCACAAATAAATGCTATATCTAATGAACGTCTTAAACATAGTATACTTCAGAGAGGATTTAAGAATTTAGCATTTTTTGAGGATTTTGAGTGTTTTGTATGCGAGAAATTGTATAACGGGGGTTACCACGTTGCTGATAAGAGGCATTACGACTGTGATCATCCACTACACTTTCCCAAAATGAAGACTACAATGAAAGATAACAATTGGCATAATGTTATAAAATACGGTAGGTGTCAAGCTAGAGTTCTAAGCGAGTTTTTATTAAGAAATAAAAATTTTACTCAAGAGGAATTTAATGAATCTCTAAGCAAAAGTATACAAAGCGAGATTTGCATATTATAACAAAATGCGTTTTTATTATCTTCCAATTTCCTACCTATTTCCTGTAATAGAAAGAATTTATATTGTACACCAAATCAAACAAATTTTACCTACGTTCCTTTTATCACATAGACATCCCTTTGTCACCTGCAGTTGATTTCTTCCTTTTTGCTTAAGTATTAAGTATAAAACACAAATAGCAGGCGTAGCAAAAAAATAATTAAACAAAAACTGCTTGCGATCAGTCAAATTTATTTCCTTCGCATGATCTTCAGCTTTTAGTATAGCAAAGAATGACATAGGTTTTTACTTGTCGATAGACTATGAACTCATAGCTTTTACATGCCAAAAGTGCCTTTCATAAATCACTATTAGCGATCTGAGGACAATTCAATTCAATTCATTTATTAGCAACATTTATGCCATACAATACACTCATACATCTTATCATACATTCTTAGACAATAACCAGCACTTCGCTTTCGTAAAAGTTTAATTTAATATATTCTGCTAACATATTCTTAAATCTACTCAAATTTGATTAGCTTTTCATCACACTTAGCATACAATTAAACATTTGTAAACCTTTATAAAAAACAGAATTCTGACATCTACAAGTTCTACATCTTTCAATCCTAAAATCATTTATACTTCTCAATCTATATGGTTGGACCTCACCCACAAATCTTAAATTATTTCTTAGATAATCAGGCAATATTTGACGGGCTGAGAGTAAAAGTGACCTATTTATAAGGTTCGGGTAAAAGTGGCTTAGAAAATGTTCCGCGCAAAAACGAATCGTAGAAAATTTCCGGGCAAAAACGATTTAACTACAAAAAGTAATGCAGTTAAGTCGTTTTTGCCCGGAAATTTTCTACGATTTTCTAAGCCACTTTTGCCCGAACCTTATAAATAGGTCACTTTTACTCTCAGCCCGTCACTTATGACCATGTAACTGGGTCTATGTGCCTATATGTCTGTGTGACCGGTTGTTCGCTTCGATAGAACCTTTATTAAATTACAAAAGTACTCGTTTTCCGTCTCACTGATATTCTTATAACATAAGCGTTTTATTTATTTTGCAAGAACCCGAGCGGGATGGAGAGATGGCGGAAAAGACAGTTCAGTGGCTTGGTGTATCTTTTTTTTGAATAATCAACAGAATAGTTTTTTTATAATTTCAATTATGACAGTGATTCGAGAAAAATGGCGTCCATCAGAAATTATTGCATAGATCTGGTATTCTCTTGACTATCTATAGAACCATTTGTCGTTAGTTGCCTACCAAAAACGTTAGAGAAAATCGTGATCTTCGGTAATCTTGAGCTCTTTAGATTCATGCTTCCTGAAACAATTATTAGTTTATTTTAGGGCACTTTAGGCAGCTTTTTTAGCTGGTAAGGGGTCTGATTTTGTAATAATAAAACTTCTTCTCGCAAACGTCATAGTTATTCATTTTATGCGAGACGAAATATATAACACAAACGAATCAAATTACGCAAATATTTATATTTTATGATATTGATTTCGGTTTTTTAAGTTAGTCTGTAAATCCGCGGAAAATGTCTTATTTTGCCAAAAACTGCCGAAATTCAGTTGGAGAATAAAGAGAAAGGACCAGGAAAGATGTTATCGCTGCAAAACGAATAGTTATTTTGCCTATATGTGAGCTGAGAAGAAGTATGTTGTCAATAATTCAAAGTATTTTATATATTACTCTTGCCACCGCAAAGGCAAAGTCTTTTTTTTTAAACTAAGTCGGGTGGTCATAAAAATAAAAACTTAAATAATACCTTACTTGCAACAATTCTTGATTTCTAATTAATATTATGCTAAACGTTTTGAAGACATGCTTTGAATTTTCTTAGCTCACAATTTATCCAAAATAAGGAAGTAAATTTTAAATCGGTCATTCATAAAAACACACCCATGACAATGAAAAATATAAAAAAATACAAATACTTTCTTGAATATTCTTACTTATTTGAATATTGATATAAAATTTTCTTACTTACCTTTGCTGTGGCGGCATCCGGACAAATCACATGCTGGTAAATAATGTTTATATAATCCGTTCCGGAACATATCGTTAATGACCGGTCATCTAAAGCTTGCTGATCTGTCTCATGTTTTTTCATTATTTTATCTAGAAGTTTTGGTTCCTGAAAAATAAAATTGAAACGATTTCTTAGCATACATTTAAGGAAAGGTGAACTAAAATATAATATATGCGTTGTTTGGATCATTTTAATGGTAGAACGTTTTAATAGTTGCCTAGTTTTAACAGGAAATATTGATTTTTTAATTTTTAAATGATGTTACACAATTTCTCTTGATTTGTATGATCCTAAAGAACGGAAGAAAATATTATATTACAAGTTATGGAATTTTAAAATTTTGAATTAAATTTTTTCTTGTAAGTTAGTTATCATAAGAATTAAGAGAAATTATTAAACAACATTTAAAAATTAATATCGGATTTTGGCAATCAAAATAAGGAATTGGCACAAAATTTGTTTTACTAAAATATTGACAATAAATTTTGTATTTGATTTGGATGTTTTCGAATTAAATTTAGGGTTTATGAGCCATTGCTATGCTCCATACAGAGCACTTAAAATGTATGAATTTTTAATGTATTCGCTTTTAGTGTGTCTTGCGGTAAGTGCCGATAATATAGGTCCATAGTAATTTTTTTTTATCAATAAATGGAGTTCAATTTAAAGTGAAAAAGAGTAAGTTATACGACCCTCGACTAGTTAAATAAATTATTATAACGCCTTATTCATGATCAGAAAGTCTCCTTTCGACTAACACTTGGTGTAAGTGATTTACTCAAAATTGAAAAAGTAAAAGCACTTGTTTTTCACTTCCACAAAAACAGGAGTAATAATTTCTTTGGGAAGGTGATCACTCAAAAATATGAGTGCTCAAAGAAAAATGATGAATGTTTCGACTGAAAGTGCAAGCTGGTAATTTTCCACGGACATCCACATCGGTCAAAAATACAACTCCTATAAGTACTTAGTTTGAAAACTAAGTACTAATTATTTATGAAGAGGATCTTTAGTCCATCAATTGTATAAAATACCAATATTAAATATTTTTTGATCAGAAAGTTTCCTTTCGACTAACACTTGGTGGAAGTCATTTATTCAAAAATGAAAAATTAAAAGCACTTGTTTAACTTCCCAAAGAAATTATTACTCCTGTTTTTAGAACTATCCAAATCGGTCCATGCCTTAAAAAGTTAGGTTCAACCCCTTACCCCCATTCCACCAAAATTTTTGTTCTCGTGGTATTAATCAGGGAACGTACTCTACCCAACAGAAAAATCATCATACAAATCGGTTCAAACGTTACGAAATTAGGCTAGCCAATAAAATATCAAAGGGTTTATTCAAAAATATTTGTTGCTGGGCGATATTTTCATTATCTATCATTTTTAATTTTTCCAATGACAGCCATCCTGTCCTACCGTGAAAACCCTAAACAGCACAAAACGTCATAGCACACATTCATTGTTATAAGGAAGAAATGAAGACAACATAAACATTAATTTCCTTGCGAAAGAAAATTGCCAGCGCCCCAGCACTTGCAATTATTATAATTCGAAAAGACCAAAGCAGAGCCAATGTGCTTACCCTACCACTCACTCTTCGCCTACGGTAGAAAAAGCACGAGTTAATCGAATGTGGTTTTTGCTATTGAATTTCCCTAAAACAATTCAACATAAAGCAACCCGCCACATGTTTCAACTTAGCTAATCATTCAGTCAAAGCAGCGCACTGAGTTTCATTTTACTCGGCCACAGGAACGAGCGCACCACCCTCGCCCAATTCCTTCAGCTTCAGTCGAGCACAGCAGTCCACTGAAATTCACTTCACTTCACGTTGACTGGTGGTTTCGCTTAATTCAATGAAAACTCATGTGTTTCACTTCGACCGCTCTGCTTGAAAGGAAATCGCTTTGTTCCCGTCAAGCATTTCATGGGCTCGTTGTCGTTGCAGTGAGACGCTGGCAAGCTGCTGGCTGTGGGGTGGTTGGGTGGTGCTCCTTCGTATGAATTTTCACCGGGCACACTTTTCTCAAATTGCAGTCGCCTGAATTGAACCTCTTGACATTGCGACGATTCAATGCTTATGTTGGTCGGCAATATTGAGTGAGCGAGGCGCTGGGCTTCAATCTTTAATGCTGGAAAACTCCACTGGCTTGGACGGTTGGCATGCGCTTGGTGTAAAATGTGTGGTGGCCGGCGTGAAGGGCCTCAAGGAAACTCAGGAACATTTCCGTTCAATCAACTTTGGAACGGAGTAAACGGTATTGACTGAGTGCAGCCGTTGTTGGCAAGTTAAGAAAGCCACTGCCACTCGCTTAGTCGCTTCACGTGTTCAACCTCAGTGCAGAAATAAATCGAATTGAATTGGGAAATTAACTTGTGCGTGTAATCTCTGTCTGACTGCAGGTGAAATTTCTGGATATTGTTTGGTTCGGTGGTGGGAAGTAATTTATTTAAAATATCGGAACTTTAAAATTGTTTGTAATCTAACTCCGATGAAAAGTGAAATTAGAAAATTTACAATAATCTCTGTTGGCAATTGTACGATAAAATTTTTTTTTGCATTCCTTTTGTTTCGACCTTCGTTGACTAATGCCTGTGCACGTACGAGTGTACATCTCTAAATGATTACGAAGGCCATAAAGATTTTTTTTTTGAATCAGAGAGCCGAAGGTATCAGATGGTTTTTTTTAAAGATTAATTTCTGCACTACCTAAATTATACCTTACAGCTATTTTCAACGCCTTAACAAAAAATTATAGACAAGGTGGTTTTGTATGGTGTATTAGTTCAAACGTGGCCATCCCTTGCGAACCATTTTCTGGAACGTTTGCCAAATCGACATTCTCAAATCCAACCTATCTATTTGACATTTTTAAGAAATTCTACTTCTTATATTTTTAAAGGTGGCATCATTATTGACACCTTGAATGCCACGTTAATTTTACATCTCTTGCTCGTGCTTTATTTATTTAAGCTTAATACAAGCTATAATATAATAGTACAACAAATAAAAATACAAGCTATAATTAATAGTATAAGCTACAATATGAGCTATAATTATAATAAATGCAAACTGGAAAGAAAAAGAATTAAGAAAGGCGATCAGGATGGGCGGGATCAAGGCTCTGTGAAGGGATGATTTACTCAGATAGAAGTCAAAGGAGGAAAGGTCGTTGACTTTTCGTAGCATCCTGGAGATTGGTTCGTGTTAACCGTAGTTAAGGGGAGGGAATCTAAGGTTGTGGGGATTGGTATAAATGAGTAAAGATTGCAGGATTGAAGGGTCTTTGTGGGATCATCATGTATTCCACGTGATTTTTTTTACTGGGATGTTTTAGGATGAGTCTTATGAGGGTAAACAAAATTGTTGAACACTACGATCCAGATCGAGTGAAAAACACTTATGGTAATACCTTGTTACATACCCAATAAATTTTCCTGATTTTTAAAACTTGGTATCTTCACAACATATGATCAATAGTAATTAAGGTGAAATTTGAAAGCTTGCAATTTTTACTGTAAAAATCTTCTATTCGAGAACTATTTCTGCAGACACAGCCGTCAACATGTCTCATGTCGTCTACGGTCGGTATATATTAAAGTACTGCTATGCCTAGCAATATTGATGACTGCTATGAGCGCTGGGACTGCAGCTGAGTAGAATATTGAGCTTGCATCACTGCTAGACTGCGACTGCCTCTGGTGCGCTGGTCGATGTGGTCTTGATAGCGGCTGAACTCCGACAGACCCTAAAGCACTGAGCCAATCAGTCACAATTATATAGTCTGGCTAGGGTGTGGCGGTTAAGTTAACCCTTTACTTCGTTGTGGGATGGATGACGTTGATGGGAAAAATGTAACTTCCTTACAATATGTTTGTTAAAAACAAAAATTCAAAACTCGAGCGAGGTAAGAATTAAAAAATGTTTTATGACACGATTGAAGTTTCTGATAAAGGTTAACTAAATTCGTTTGGCTTTTCTACAAAAGCACCACTAAAGAGTTAGATTTTATAAGCTGCTTGAAGCTTTCGCATGAAACCGAAAGGATCAATTGACGGGCTGAGAATAAAAGTGACCTATTTATAAGGTTCGGGCAAAAGTGGCTTAGAAAATGTTCCGCGCAAAAACGAATCGCGTTAGATTCCGGGCAAAACGTCTTAACTACTTAACTGCATTACTTTTTGTAGTTAAATCGTTTTTGCCCGGAAATTCAAATGCAAATGCAAATTCTGTATTCGTTCCTTTTTTCTGGTCTAGGTTTTGAAAACTGCATTTAGGTCCGGGAGGGAGGGCGAACGGAAGTGTACAACATAGGTATATGAGGCCGGAAGAATAGTGTAGTTAATGCGTTATGTAGTATCACAAAGTACATGAATTAGTTTGAAGTTTCCCATTCTGAATCTTTAAAGGGGTCATGACAGACAATTTTATATCGAACCGTGGACTATTTCCAAAACATCGCAATATTCCTATACAGAAAGTTCAGTTCGGGCTTTATATTTTTGGAGATAAACCAACCTACATTGGTTGGTTGTTCGGACTAATTCTTAAAATCGAACTAAATTTTCACTATCCAACATCTGTCTATTTCCGAAAAAAAATTTTAAGGTTTAAAAGGTACGTCCTTTTTGATTGTTAAGATATTCAGAGGAGTTCTCATATACCTAGACTATACTTTGAGGAAATGTAGCTTGGACTCAAAAAAATTCAATCATATTTAAATAAAAAATAAATAAATTTTATTAAAACTACAAATTTATAATACTAGTACTGCCAACATAAAAAAAGACAGCAGCATAAAGCTAATTTTTATTCGGACAGCCGCTCCGCTGCCATCGTTGGCGCGTATTTCAGGTACATAATCTGAGCAGGTTGGAAAGTTTTTAGGTACTTGTACCATTTGGTTGTGGTCGCCAACCTTTAAAACCAGTGCCATACCTATTTCGGCGTGGAATTCTATGTGGCAGTGGAATAACCAGTACCCAGGATTGTCCGCCTTGAATCGAATAATTGTATATCCACCATCAGGGATTGTAACTGTATCTTTAATTGGAGCTCTCTTTAGTTTCCTCTTGAGTTGTCCTTTCTCATCCATGGCTTTGATCTGCGTTAAACAGATGAATTAATTGATAATAATTTTTGATAAGCTAAATTAAACTTACCGATTCCACCGAAATATTTTTAGAAACTCTGTCCATTCCGATGACTCTAAATGAGTGGCCATGTAAATGGAAAGGATGGTTAGCGTCGTAAGTTACACCTTCGTCGATAAGAACCATTTCCACAATTGCTCCAAGTGGTATCTGTAGCACGTGGCTGCATTCACAAAATTCCTTTCGGCAATCTATACCTTTTGCAGCCAAACTTGTTTCATTGCAGAACTGGCTCTCGTCTATCTGATCTCTGGCAGGCATTAGTGGCGAAGATGGAAATTTAAGGCTTATATGGTTCAGTTGCGGGGTGTACAACTTATTTAGGTTTGTATTTGTAACTTGGTGGAAACCATAGAGATTTGGTACGTGGAAATGAGGGTTGTCTTTGGGGTAGAAGTCATAATAGATAAAAAATTTAAAGTCTGGTTTTTTCTGCATTAACCAGCCGTCATCTGGAGATAATGCATCTAGTTCAGTGAGCGCTAGTGAGTCTGCAAATCCAGGGCCCTTATTAAGTGCATTTAGCTCGATGCCACCCGCTTCAAAATCATATTTAGGTGTTCCTTTTGGGTCCGAATTTATTGCACCTTCATAGCGTAGAATTGCTACCTGATGTGCGGAAGTGAACCTTGCATCGCAGTCCATAAGACCTTTAAATCGGATCCAGTAATTGTCGATTTCCTGATTGGCTTCAACGATAACATCGAATCTTTCTCCTGCATATGTTACCAAAGAAGATACTTCAACCGGTTCAAAGTCATACCCGTCTGAGTTAATAGCGATAAGAGTATGGTTGTCGATTGATATTGATACGGGACAATTTAGGAACTCGGCGTTTATTATGCGAAAACGATATCTGTATCCTTTAGCCACTGTGAACGTCTGTAAAGGAATCAACGCTGGCATATCTATAGACCTTTTAACTCTGGTGTCATTGGCAGGAATTTCTTCTAGTTTAATGGTCACGTCTGCATTCGTCTGAGCAAGGTCGATATCTGGCATCCTAGTTGTTGTTTTCGATTCAATTTGTGATTCTTCTTGCGTGATCAAGGTGTAATGCTGTGCATGGTGTATCAACGGTGGCGTTTCTACTTCCTTAGCAATTTCTGGATAATATCGTCCCTTTCCGTTTATGAGAATATTTAACGGTTTATTGTCACCAATAGAATGGTGATGCGATGCAAACATCGAAACTCCAGGAACATGAGCCCAATCCTGCAGTAGCATGACATGTTCAGACAAATCGAAGTCATAAAGCTTAGAGTGAGGATCTTGCGGTTGCCGAATTATTAATGCCCCAAAGTTGCCATCGCCCCTTTGCATACCTGTATGCGAATGCCAAAAATGTGTTCCCACGTGATCAGCTTTAAATGTGTACCTGAACATGGAATGCGGCTGAATAGGGCATTGAGAAATATGTGGGACACCATCCATGTAAGGCGTTTCTTTTTGGTGCAACCCGTGCCAATGAATAGTGGTACTCTCTCCTAGTAAATGATTTTTGGCATCAACAACTATCGTATCGCCTAGGCAGACTTCAATAGATGGACCGGGCATCATTCGATTAACCACTAGAACACTACGACGTGCTCCATCACCAACTATGCAATGTGGTCGTTGACAGTCGGTTAAGTCGTGTGGGCAGTCATAGCATGCTTTACTCAAGGTTTCATACCATTCGATTACAAAAGTATATTTACATATCTTTGGAGGCTCGCCAGCTTTACATTCTCGATTGCACGGGTGATGCTTGTATATGTTTTCTTGGATAATGTCGCTTTTTCTGTAATTATCGTACAACTCAGAAGTTCGATTTCGGCACTTAAGACAACAGTCTTCTTCGTAGAGATCTTCTTCCAAACAGCTTTTAACTTTTGGACATAATTTTTTGTACGTTGAAATTGTGGGCATACCATTTACTTCAGTGCACTCGAACAGTGTACAAGTATCTTTAGCTCTCCAACTATCTCCAATATTGTAGACATTGTCCAGATATTTGCACTTTGTTTTTACACATTGCGGGCAGCATTTCCCAGGTTCCTTGCGCAACTCGAAGTCCTGAAAGGAAGGTTTTATAAATGATAATATATTTGTAAATTTTAGGACACTTACTGGTTCGCATTTTGTGTTACATGTCTCCTTGATGAGTTTTTCATATGGATGCCCTTCGTCGTCTATGGAACACACATGTTTAATACAATCGTTCTTGGTCATCCAACTATCTCCGACATCCTTAAGAGTGGCTTTGCCATCAATGTTTGTTAAGCACTTTGCTGGGACAGCATCTATAAAATGTTTTTAATTATTTGTAGAAATACAGGACAAGAAAGACTATTCGCTTAAGTTTATATAATAAACAAAGGTTTTGTAAAGTAATTCTGCACGCGTTCTTGTGAAGAACTCAACTAGCAGACAAACTTGAATCACTAAATGAGTGCCACGTTCACCACGCCACGGATGCAGGTTCAAACTCCGGTCTACCTACGAGTTTTTAAATTGCAACTGCACTAAAGATCCACTTTGTTTCTGGGCTGTTGTCTACCTCTAAGCAATGCTAAAACAAGACATTCAACTTCCCTTATTTCCCTTGGCCCTTACTCTAATTTCCTTCTAGCCATACTCATGCTAATTCATAATAGGCTGGACTTTGGCTACATTAGATTACAATACAAAGGATACAGGTCGTTCTGCTTCTTGTAAAAAGCACTACTGCCTCCACATTTAGTGCATCTCGTTCAAGTGAGACCGGGATCTCGTTAACTACTACGAGCCAAAGTTATGGTGACAATACACATCCTTGCAAAGGTCCTCTGCTTATGGCTATAACCACCGCGAAATTTTTTCGATGTAGTGCGGATCTGACAAGTCATCCACAACACAACAGACTGAAAAGGCTGCGGCTATGTGGCTGAATTAATTCAATTACCTTCTGTAAAAAGGCCCCATCATAGGCAACACAATGGTGTAGTCTATGCACAGTGGTATCGCAGGGAAATGTGCTTTCACCACTTCTGTTCTAGGCATGTTACAGAAAGAGGGATTTACAATTACTTTACACTTTAGGTAATACTAGACCTAATTCGAGCAGTGTTATTAAAGAGCGCTTGGTATGGCCATAGAATAAATATTGCATAGAAGAACAGCTCTCTAAATGTTTCCTAAAAATTAAATGTATAATTGCAGGTTTATTCGCTTATTATTTATTATTCAAAAAGATTTTTTACCTAACCTTCTTTGACTAACCAGGAGTTTGCATTAAAGCGCAATGAACAAATAGTAACTTTCTGCCATGGCCGTCTGATATATTTAACTTTCGAATGTAGTTCGGTTCCTAGACGGTGTTTGTATCAACATAAAAGGTAATGGAAACACTTCTTGTTCGTTCCACTTAATTTTTTACACTAGCTAGTGATAATGCCCTAAAAAAAAGAAACATTTCGCGTCAAGTTTATTGTTTAAAGAAAATAAAATTTAAGTAGAATGAACAAGTGGTTTTTATTTATTTTTAATATGCCTATTAACCTCAGAACGCTTATCAGCATGTTCAAAGTTTCCCACGCTTTGGTACTTAATAAAAATTTAAATTATTGTTTTGTTCTTTTTCGAGCTACAATTTCTGAGGTAACAATTTCCGGGAGTACTTGATTTTCTGTTTTCGTGACGTATTCTGTATTTACACACTAAAGTGCAAAAGGAGTTTGTCTTTTTAAACCCGGAGTAGGTCTTAGAGATGGGTCGAGTCCGATGGATTAGTTCCAAAAGAATGAGTTCATGTTATAAACGAAAAGACTCAATTCCGGTGGCTACCAGAGATTCGTTCATTTATAAGTTTTGAGTCGGTCTCACAGCAAGCAAGTAAGCAAGTGAGTGACACAGGCACATTAGTCAGATTATGAAGGTACTTCCAAATCCAGGTCAAAGTTTGGATTAATTTCTGTTGTCGTGTATGAGTATTGAGAATGACAGGCTCCCCTCATTCATTTCATTGACTCAGTCCGAGTCCATTAGTAAGCACACTGTAAAAACCCAGCATCACTAAAAACTCAGTACCAGACCACGCGTTACGAAGTTAGCTTCAACCCCCACCTTCATCAAACTAAAAGAATTGTTGACATGGTACCGATTGGTTAACATAAGTTAAACTACCTCTCCCTCAGCCAAGGACCAAATTTTTTCAATTTAAGCAATAGGTATAATATTCTCTATATAATAAAAATAGAGAACCATGTTAATCGGTCCAAACATTACGAAGTTGGGTTCAACCCCCACCCCACAAACAACACATAGTACCAATGGAGGAAGATAGTCTGTCCAACAAGAAAAGAATTATTCAAATCAGTCCGCGCGGTACGAAATTATGCCCGATCATAAAAAAAAAAAAATCACGTCGAACTTGAAACATTGCCGTTTTTGGGAAGTGTGTTAATATAAGTCTGAGGAAAGAATCTTTTCGAATGAATTCTTTAAGTGACTCGGACTCAGAGATTGTTATCTCTAAAGGACATAGGCTATATGACATTATTTTAAAAGCTTGATATCAGCTTCATCATTGAGTAGAGCTAAGGAGCTCCTAAGATTTGCCAGACCGGGCGTAAGACTGATCACAAAAGCAAAAATCGGCAAAGAAACTAATCCCACCTGTAGACGGTATATGGAAAAGAACAAAACTCTGATCATATGCGAGTGCCTAGTTAGGGAAGCCCTTGTTGGATCCGAGAGATTTGGAGAGAGAACTTAAGCAGTAGGCAGGGATAGCACACACACACTTTTTTCTATTTAGACTAGAAATTCATTGCCCTGCTGTCTCGAATTAGACTCTCTATGTCAACCAAGGCGTTTGTTTGTCACAAGGTGAACAATATAGTCCCTTATTTGCTGACATATTTACCGATATTGTCGTTAAGTGAAACACGTGTTTTTTAAATCGGTCTTAACGCTATTTAGATCATTTGTAATTGCTGCCATATTTTTCTGTAAAAATATTTCAATTTCTGACTTCAGTTCAACAGTGGCCCAGAGCCTGTACTAAAACTTGGTCCTGGTCTGGCTCTGAAACTTGGGTAGTAGTAACACTAGGTCCAATTACAAAACCAATATTTCATATCTAGCAACCTACAATCTCTAGAAATCTCAAAAATTTCAGATTATACAATAGACACGTTTTTTTGCATGTGTTCCATTCTCTCGAATTTGTACAATTTTATCAAGCTTAATTATTCAATGGTTCTTCTTAGGTGCAATGAATACTTAATTTGCATGATAGACATCTGTTCTGATGTACTCATTCGCAACAGTTCTAATTTATTAGAGAATTTAACTTCAGGTGATAGATGATATTTTAATGAACACGGTATCGAGTATTGAATGCATTTGATTAACTTTTAGTCAGTTCATAGAAGTTGTTTTATTTATTATCCTTGAGTTGTACTGATGATGATAATTTTATTAATTATATTATTCTTTTTCTTACAGGACGACAACCTTATTGTTTCTCTAAGGTAAGTGTAGAATTTTAAATTAAATTTTATTTTAACTACAATACCTATATAAGTTTTAAAACAAGAACTTTGAACTACTGATAAACTACATAAAGTTTTATTAAGCACAAACCTAGCCGAATAATACTGACGGCATCTATCTTAGAAGGGTCTAAAGTTTGATAAATAGTATGATGTTTTTCCACAATTATGAAAAGATAGTATAAAAATAAGTTTGCTTTAATGAGCTTATGTAATCAAAATAATCACCAACAGCTTTAGAATAATTTTATATAAGAAATACAAGTGCGCCTTTCACAAAAGTATCTATAAATTTAAATATTTTTTCAATTCAATACTCACTCAATACACAAGGTTTACATCATTTTAAAATTATAGGGTATACTTTTATGAAATATAGTAGTGAGTATACGTATCTATAATTCTGAATAGCAACCACTCTGATAAAAATTTAGTTTCGAAATGATTTCTCAACTTTTTAAACTCGGATGTCCTCCCAGACCCCCTGGCACTTTCGGTTATAGAGTTCCAAAGACGACTAAGGCAATATGTGAAATTTGACACCAACAAGTTTCTTCCGAGTTTCACCTTCAAGTCGGTAGATAATAGTACTCTAGAAGTCATAGCTTTCTTAGACCTCCATAAACCGTTTGGATAGTATAATTAACTTGGTCACAATAATCCATTCTATGTATATCCCCAAACTTTTAATCCTATCTTCATAGGGCAGATGCATGCCATCCAAATAGAGGTTTGGAACACCCGATACATTTAACTTGTTTCTATATCAAAATAGACTCGATAATTTATGAGGATTCAATATAAGCAGGTTGTTAGACGCCTACATAGAGATATTTGTTAAGTCATTGTTGACTCTGTGTATAAAGTCCTCTATTACGCCCATTGGTTTATATAGAATATATTTGTAAGTCTTCCGCGTTTAAATGAATATTTACATTTTCGATTATTTCTGTGAGATTTTATTAATGAATAGACCAGAAAGATGAGGCATGGGGAGTGAGCCCTGCGGTACTCCACTAACAGCACCAATAACAATCTTTATTCATCTAAATTACAACTATTTCAAATTTATTAAAAACTAATTAAATTTAAAAAACAATCACGTACTTTATATTTAAAAAAAAAATTCAATGAGAACAATAATAATAGAAGCAATTGCAACATTTTCATATACAATAACAATTTCTCGCTTTTTACTTAGAGGATCACAATTGAAAACATTATTTTCGTTTCTGTAGTCGTTGATTTTGATTTGGTTTTAGGTATGGTTGCATTAGAAGTTTAAGGACAGGTTTTACAGTGCAGGCTTAAGCTCAAGATAAGTCAAACTTAGCTCGTGGCTTAAGCTGAGTTTAAGCCAAATTGAGTTCCACAGTGCTCGAGCTCAACATATGGTTTTTAATATACTGTGGAATTGTGACGTGACATACTATAGCGAATTGATGTACTTTGTAAATTTTGTTTTGCTATTTCTTCGTCACTAATTTGATGGTCCGATTTTATTGTAATATTCAACTAATAGTTTTCTCAAATCAAACTATTTCAGTTATTGTCAAATCGCAAATGACCACATCCTGCTTTAAATACAAGTCCGGAAGCTGACACGAACAGCTGAGCATTGGTGGTGTAAGCAAGTGAATTTATGAAATTTTTCGTATTCATTTCGTACATACATATGCAAACGTGCCCACCTTGCTAGTTAATCATATAATATATTATAAAAGCTATATTCCTATTTAGGACATTACATCCTAAGTTTGTTTGCGCATTAATTAACGTTTTACGTCGCCAATGACAATTAATTTAGCTTTTGAATTCATGGAGGCCTTTTTTGTACTTATTTCACTACTACTACTTTCTTATCCAAATAAATTTTTAACAAACAAAATATAATTCATTTTAAAAGGCTTAAGTTTACGCATTTAAACATTCGGAAGTGCACAAGGTCTAGGTTTTTGCATGCCTATCATTAAGAGAAACGATTTATACCTGGGCAGCATTTTAACAAGACAAAATTGAGACACGAAATTTGCTATGAAGCTCGTCGTCTATGCGGCAAACAAGTCTTTCGATTTATACTTAATATGACTTTGTGGTATTGCAATTTATTACGAATCCAGTTATTACATCAGGTGAACACTTACCTGCTTTTAGAATGGAAGCAGTCGTTGTACTCCACTGAACTGCTAATAACATAAAATATGCTAACAAATCTCTTCTTATCTTCATCTTATAAAGAGTGAACTTGACCCATTCAAATTAACCACGTCTTCGCTACGGTTGGCCTGGAAAAGTAAAGAGAATGATTACTTTTGCTGTCATTGAAAGTGTCTAATTAAGTTTTAGTAAAAAATAGCAATCTCTAAAATTTAAGTATTTGGAAACCTGTACACCATTACTTGTTTTAAAGTGGCTGCACGCCATCACTGTCACTCCTAGCTGCACGTATCTCTGTAGCACTTTTAAGATACCATTCGGATTAACCCAAAATAATGTACATATGATCAGGCGCCATAGTGATCTTGTAATATTTAATGCCATCATCTGATATAACAGGTATTTTGTGAATTTCCCTATAGACGTTTTTAACATAACTAAAAGACACGATGACGTTACTGGACGAAATATGTTATTGTTTGGAGTGCTCTTGGAACTGAAAGTGGCGAAACAACTTTCCACTTTAAAGTTACGACATTTACCCGGGAAATTTTTCATAATTCTAAAATATCGAGAAATCCCAATGTCGTATGTTAACCAAAGTGATAATGGCTAGATTATTAGAAGCTTAGAAATTCCATAAAAGATTTAGATAACAACTGAATCGGGTTTTTTATTAGTGAGTATATTAGCCTGTCATGTAATATTCTGTTCCGATTAGGTAGATGCGTTATCTAAATTATTGCTTGAAACAAGATTTTGAATGCGAAGTATTGGGCTTAAATTAACTCCAAAACAATTGAGAAATGAAAAAATTTGTGGGCCAAGAGACGGAGTTATATCAATTAATTGAGCGGCAAGATTGCATGGCTCCAGGGTTCGAGATTTTTTAATAAGAAATTTAAAAATCCACTACGTCTCTGGGCTGTTTTCTAGCTAGGATGCAAAAATATCGGATCAGTTGTGAATAATTTGGGACTACTTACTTCTCCAAAAATTGCTAGTAAAGGAGAAAAAGAAATGGACTTCAATATTTCAAGGGCAGCCATAAAAACAGTAACTTTAGGAAAGGAATAGATTACATCGTTTAAAATTTCCTGATGGAAATGCGTCTTTTTTTGGACGAGTCCAAAATGTCCCTAACAGAAAATAGTGGTAAAAGTTGCACAAAAATGCCCAAAGGAAAGCACTCAGAGCCAAGATATTGCAAAATTACTGCTACGCATGGTGGTGATGATATATGGTTTGAGGATATTTCGAAGGCCAAGGAATAGGCCCCATTTGACGTGTTTGCAATATATTTTCACGGCAGTGGAATACAGAAATATTTTACAAGGGGTTACGTAACTTTAGATTAGAACAACATACCGCTGGAATGGAGATTTCAGCAGGATAATGATCCAAATGACAAATCCATGTTTGTGTTTTGGACTTGCTTGCACAATCACTGGATTTCACATCCGTAGAGAAGCTATAGGAAATTTAAAATAAAAAAAAATAAGAACCAGAGTATGGAATTAAAAATGCATTTCACGACGCCATTGAAAGATAATGGAGGAACATTCCAAAACAGTTCGAAAAGGGAAAATGAAACTATTTTTTTGCCACTGTAGATAACTGTTTAAAATATATGAAAAATTGATTTCGTATTTGTGAGGATCTACTGATATGAATGCGCCTAAAAAATTAGAAAATATAAAATACCATAATTAGACACTACAACTAGAAACTTTAACACCATTGTTTAATAGTTACAATTGTATTCTGAAAATAGTTGAAATTGTTAAGTAATTTTTATTTTCATTTTTCGTAAATTGAAGCACGTAAAACGACGACTTCACTGGTATACTACAAATATTAAACTGCACTTTTCTATTTACTATCTCATACATTACTTCTGCGAATCACTCATAGTTCAGGTAAAAGGAAGATAAGGTAATTACCCTAGTGAGATTACTTGTTGTCATTTCACTTGTCTTGTTAATAATGAATATGTAGTCGAATACTTCAGTATACACGCACACCATTATTGTTAGATATTAAAATATGTCTATCGTTACAACCTGCAATGGTACATATGCCTGGTAGTCGTCTTTTATTTGGGATGCGGTTAATTGGAAATGGTCCTGAGCAATATTTTAGAGCTAGAATTTCATACCTAAACTGAAATCCTGTAAAGTGATAAATGATTGTCACCTGGCACGATAATAGCCGGTGACAATTAACAGGTTTCGGCATTGAAAATGATTTATGACTGTAACTTATCAGTCTGGCCGATCTTACACTTGCTGAATTTCGCTGAACAAAATTGTTTACCAAACTGCCATACCGGTAGGGGTAACGATAGGTCCCAATAGCATTTCGTTTGGCTTAAAGTCCGCAGCAGTCCAGTTAAAATGAATGTAAGAAAGAAGTACAACAGAACTTTGCTTAGCACAGAAATTTTTTTGATAATGAAAAAAATACATAATATATAAAATAAATACTCTAAACGAAGAAAATTTCCAATTTTGACAAAGTACCTATACAATTCTCTCTAGTTCCCGTAACTCCTTGTGGGGCATGGGGCTTGAGCAGAACTTCACCCGATTAGGAACAAAAATTGCAAGTGGACCTATAATTTTAAGTGGATTCCGAACCACTTGCATGTTCTCTGCAATCTCCATTTTTCGTAATCTGTTGTCAGTAGAAAACACCATGATTCGTTAGCGATGGGATTCGAATCTGCGACCTCCGGATTGTTAAGCTGATACGTTATCCCGTTATCGCGACGGACGACCTATACTATTTGAACTTCTTTATTTACTTTATTTACAATTTTCTAATTTCAAAATTTCCGATGTATACTTCTTACCATTTTAGAGGTAAGCGACATTTATTTCCCTCTCCTCATTATGTAGTTTTGCGAATTTTATATGATAAGATAGGAAGGACTTGGTAGTTTTGCTTTATTAAACTAGGTGTGTTCATTTATTTTCAGTGCCAGAAACTCATTGTTTAAAAAGTGGGGTTAACACTTCACTGAAATACTGGAACGTCGAGTGCCAAATATGAGAAATGTCATCTGACAATTCAAAACACATGAAAGCACTGTTAAATTTTCAGTACGAAAAAGTGTTTGAGGGGAAGTTGATTTGACATAGTGATCGTTAGGGAACAGACCTATTAAATTAGCTTGTTTGATGCTGGAATATTTTGTCAAATTTTAAAATATTTTTGTGAAGTTACGAAGTTAAGAATTTTAGTAGGGAGAGATTTGGCAGAAGGTATCTAGGTACACTTCACTCAAAAGTTATAAATTTTATAATTTCTAACACATTTCATTCAAAATTGACTAAAAATGAATTATAGTTTTTATCTGGCTCTTGAACTACACATTATATTATTAGTATGATTGGAAGACTAACACAGACAGTGCTAAAAACATACAACGTTAACTTTACCTTAGTGAAACGTAAATAACTTTGATAAATTGTCATGTCACTAAAGATAAGGAGCCTTTTAGAGGTTAATTGATTCTATTTGGTCTTGTTTTGTAATTTATGAACATGATGAAACTAAGTACTTCACTAGATAATCACATGCTTCACTCTCAACTCGAATTTCACTTAAATTAGAGACAAACAGCCGTAAACTATAATTGCTTACTAACTAAGTAAGTAGGTTCTACTTAATTGATCATTCACTTATTTTTTATTGAAGACTTATTGTTTGCACGTATGGAGTGTGATAAGAGTCATTAAGACATTATATTGGGTAATTAAAGTATCTTTAAAGTATCTTAATTTGAAAGCAAAGTGATTTTAGATAAGATTACAATTTAAATTTATGTACATAAATATAACATAACTGTGATGAGCAAGAGTATCTTACAGGTGAGTACGAGGGTGTGCAATAAATGGCGTGAAATAAACGTTATCCTGTAAGGTTGAAATACGTACTTATATAAGCGATTTAGAAAATATATGTACACTGACAAGCGATTCTGGCCAGCATAAGTACTTGACAGGTGCGGGTGAGATAATGGTACATGAAAACAATGGCGGGAGCGACACAGTTTATCCAAAAGTGATGAGTCATATACCTGCATTACATGATGCTGCAAAACAAAATTTTGAGAAATTTTTCCGATAACATCAGAAGACTTGGCTGGCCAGTTTATTGCTTCAATTTCGTTTTCACTTAAATTGAGCACATAAAAAGAAGTTAAATGTAGTAGCATAAATGATAAGCGGAGAGTAAAAATGACCTATCTGCAAGGACCGAACAAAAGAGACTTAAAAAATGTTCGGCGCAAAAACCATCTGCGTGAGATTCCGGGCAAGAACGAATCAGATAAAAACTCTGGGCAAAAACGACTTCACTACAAAAATTAATGCAAAGTTAATGCAGTTAAGTCGTTTTTCTCTGATTCATTTTTCTACTGTAGGGGGGTGAAATGCATAACCTCTCTTTTTTCGTCGAATTAAAAAAATGATTAAGCAAAGTATTTGTAAATTTTTATTTAAACAAAAATTTTATTGACCTTTCAAAGTGCCAAATATTTGGCAGACAAAATTGTTATCTTGTACACACAAAATCATTTTTGCTTTTTTAAGATATATTTTCACATTTTGTTGATATTCTCAGTCTAGGCTTGATCTAGAATAAAAAAAAAGAATATGGATTTCTATTTGCAGCAGTTCTATAATTTTTGTTATAAGACGTAAGAAAATAAAAACCAAATTTCCTTGTAAATATTTGCTTCAGGATTGTGCATAATTTGATGAGCTCTGGATTAAGCATTTCTCACACTTAACACGCCATAACAATTTAGAATAAGTAGAAATTCGGAAGCAAAGCTCGTTGGACCTTTCAAAAGTTCAGAACATTTGAAGGTTAACCTTAAGTGAATTTCATAAAATTCCCCAACCTATTTCCTATTCTTTACTGTAGCAAGTTGTGGGTTGTTAACACCACCAATGCTCAGCTGTTCGTGTCAGCTTCCGGACTTTTATCTAGAGTAGGCTGTGTGGCGGGTGATTTCGACACTTAAGGCTTCGCTTGTAGTTTTCCCTGCACAGTTTTACATGCTCGTAACCCCAGAGGGCCCTGGTATGTTTGCGTACTCTACAAGCTTTTCAGAGTATCTCTCTATGCTTGTCGCCGAGGGGCTTCAAGCCCGAGGCAATGCAAATGGATTTAAACAACGGTGATAAAACCCACTATTACCTACGATAGTGACACAGAACCAACCTGATCAGGAGAACTTAGCACCTTTATTAGCAATTGGTTGTCAAACTATAAATATGTGAAGTTATTAATTAGATTTGCTACATCATTGCTTTCCAGGTCGAAGTTTATGCAATATTGGGAAGTGTGTAAAAGAGAACATACTTGTACAGGAGCAAGGTAACAATTAAAGCAATCACTTCCTTCATAATCAATTTGAAATTAGTCTGGGAATACCAAGAAGTTTTGGATATCAAGGTTTCTGTGGTAACTAAAATACTTTTACCATGACACTTGTGGTCCCCGAGCTGTCGTGCGCGATTTCGATCTGCGAGATGGAGCTTGTTCACTGACTAAAGCTAAAGAGCTCTCAAAATTTGGTAAACTGAAAGTGAGATTGATCACCAGTTTGATTACTGATCACTACGAACTAAAAAAGTTTTTTGATCCCACCTGTAGACTGCGTCTGGAAGAGAACAAAACTCATCTTCACATCATATGAGAGTGCTTAGCCATTGCCAGGCTAAGAATAACGACCTCCACGAATATTTCTACAAAGGGACCAGCTTAACTAAGAAGTAGAAAGGGTTAGAACAATAGGTCGTACTAGCCTTGACGTTTCATTACTCCCCTCCCCCCCCCACATTATATAGTTTGTTAATTTTATATGAAATGGTGGGAAAGCCCTGGAAGTTTTGCTTTATAGCTTGTTTGATGCTCGAATGGTTTTGTCAAGTTTTATAATATTTTTGTGTATTTACGAACTGAAATGTGTGAAGATCCAATTTTAATAGCAAAAGACTTGGCAGACAGAAGGTATTCAAGTACACCTGACTAAAATGTTATGAATTTTTATAATTTCTAACACATTTTATTTAAAATTGACAAAAAATGGATTATCATCTTTTCTAACTGGCATCTGTTCTTAAAGTATACAACGTTAACCTTATAATACTTTCACGTAATTAACTTTAATAAATTGATAATCAAATGTTATGTCACTACAGATAAGGTGCCTCTTAGTTACTTGATTCTATTTTGTCTTCCTTTGTAATTTATGGAAATGATGAAATTGAGTACTTCACCACTTAATCACTAGCTCTTAACTCGAATTTCACTTAAATTAGAAACAAACTTTAATTATAATTAGTCTGTTTTTAGTTGGTCCTTTTTTTTTAGTGAAAGCCTTTTGTTTGCACACATGGAGTGTGATAAGAGTCATTTCGAAATTATATTGGGTAATTAAAATATCTTCAAAGTACTGTAATTTAAAATCCAAGTAATTTAAGATAAGATTACAATTTATTTCACTTTATGTTTACTCGTAAAAAATGAAAAATCATGAACTGAAACTCTACACACTTTCCACATTTCAGACTCTCAAGCTTTTTAGGATTTTAATAATAATTGTAAGATTTTAATTACAACGCACCTTGTACCTATCAGCACTAAAGTAATTCCTTATAGGCTTGCACTTTATCAAAACTTTTCACTAAAATATTTGACTAGATGATTACTTGAGATTTCAATAGCACTAGAGAACTACTAACGAACCACCTCATAATTTAGACTGACTTCGCGGCATCACTTACACCTGAGTTATAAGCAACTATACCGTCGTACCATCTAACCGGCGACTGACTTAACTTTTCAACATGTTTTCCAGTTTCGACTTATCTTACCTGTTCTTCTTGTCTTACACACGCTATCAGCTGAGAGTTAATACTTTAATCAATGCGCTTAGTTTGTTATTTGTTTTGGAATGAAGCTGATGAACGTTTCAGATAGACACACTAGACATGGATTCATATGCCGACCTGTTCTTCATATCAAATCTGTGCAGGTGATGATGCGCTATGACTAATATCTTTCGCAATATATCATGTAAAACTACCGTTTAACTACCCGGGGACTTTTGAGAATATTAATGCAGGTCGGAATTTCTATTCGCGGATTTTCAGAGATTTTATCGGCGGTGACAACAGAATTGGAAGCGACAACGATTGTTTTGATTTAGTTAAAGAGTTCATTGCTTTTATCTCAAGGTAGAGAGTTAAGGTACCTTTATAACTACTTCAAAATCATTTTGAAAGATATACATAAATTGCAGCATGAATTACCACGTTAAAAGTGCAAGAGTAATGAATTATTTTTCCTATAAAAGATCTGGTATGCAGTAAATTTCGACATCACTTCCAAATATAAGTCGGCGTACCATACTTTGATATGCTTCGCTAATGTCCAGCTCAGCTTCCATAAAATTCCGAAAAAAACTTGTCAAGGCCGGTTTAACGACAATTTAATTTTTTAATTGGCAGTTAATGAAAATTATTACCATTGGACAAGTCAACTATTGGTGACTTTTTCAAAGTTTTTGCATGTAAATTGGAATTTACCTGAAAGTGATATAAGTAAGGTGTTACGATATTTAAATTACTTTCAGTACAAAAAAATTTCCGTTTAGTGCATAATTCGGCTAATAAATTTTATCAAACGTTTAAGATAAGGGCTCGCATAGACCACATTGCGCCCATAGCGTTAGGTGTCTCACATCCTAGAGATTTAGGCAACGCGATTGTCTCAGATTATTTTGGTTTAAAATTAGAAGTACCCTCTCGGTTTGAAATTTCAGAATGCATCTAATGCTAAGATTAGAAGCTTATCCAAGATCCAGTTAACGCAATAGGTGTTTGACAGTTTTAACCGGCTTCTAAAAATGCTTGCATAGATCGCGGTCATTCCCAAAATAAATCCATAGTTTGGCGTACTTTCCTGTAAAATGAAATATCTGTAAAACTATGAGATATAGAGTGAAAATACTAAATATAATTTTTATTCAAAGATCTCTACATTTTATTAAAAAATTTATTTCATTTACAAAAAAATTATTAAAACATAAATTTGTCATTTTTTTGTTCGATATGACCAAAGGACAACCCTTGATACATTAGCATAGCTTTTTCCGGAAGGGAATTAGTTAGTGTAAGGGGAGTGATCAAACTTAAATGTCTTATTTTTGCATTGCTGCGAGCTAGAAAACTGTCCCGTGACGGAGTGGAATTTTTAATTCAATTTTAAAAACCCACGGGGACCTCGAACCCGGGAACCATGTCATGGTAGTCGTACCGCTCAACCAATTGATCCAACTCCGTCTCCATTAATAAATTTGAAACTCCTTACTTTCCTGTTTTAATTTCTTTATCAAGTACGACGTGCGTTTCGAGTTTATTTCAAGGCATCTAAGACTTCTAAAAATTCAAAAAACTCATCAGCGAGGACTCTGTCTACTACACAAACGTAACTGGGTTTCGCTCCAAGCCAACCAACCTCTACATCAATTCAACCAATTCTTGTTTCGACGGGGTCTGTTTGACCGAAACCTGGCTCTGTGGATCGTTTGCTGATGCTGAATTTTCCGGTCCCAAATATATGGTTTTTCGGCGTGATCGTCATCTTCGAGCGATTGGTAGAAGTGTTTTGTGTGCTTGACGTAGCGCATTCCATGCTCGATTGTTGAGCACTCGCATTCGGATAATTTGGAATTTCTGAGCGTCGTCTTGAACTTGCTTATAAATGCGTCCTTGTTGCTACTGCCTACATTTCTCCGGGCGCGCCTGTGGACACCAAGGAGGCGCTTGCTTCCCGCATCGATGATTTATCCAATGCCTTGCGTCTGTGTGATAACTTGATGCTATTAGGAGATTTCAACGTACCGACTGTGAATTGGGTGTCTTCTGAAGATGGCGGACTAACTCCTTCTTCGTCGTCCATTCCTCTGCATCCTTCATATTTCATTGACAGCTTTGCCTCTTCTGGTTTGACACAGTGCTCCGATATAGCCAATGACTCCGGCAGATTTTTGGATTTGGTTTTTATTACCTTCGCAAATGACTGTACTTGCAGTGATAGGACATTGTTAACATATTTTCGAAAAGGATAGCAGTTACGTAAGTTTGGTGTGGCTGCCTTGAGTAGATCAAAAGATAAAAATAAAATACCGATGTGCATACCATGAAAAAATCAAATTTATGATTCACCCTGTAACGGTTGAGTTTGCCATACAATTTTTTGTTTAGCTGGGTGGGATCTCTCACCACACTTATTTTGGCACACTGTATTCGAAACACCGTGTATATAATGAAGTTGGTCATCCCTTCGTTATCCTAAGATCGACTTAAACTAGAAAGTTATATGAAAATTGTTGTTTAGCGAAAAGGGTTAGCAAAAGCTTCTGGGCTGACGTAAAAACTAAAATGAACAATTTTACCAAATCTGCCAACCTGTTTGCTGTTAATTTCGTACTTACATACCACCTTCTTCGCAACCTCCTTTATCAAAAAGCAAAAACACTACACTTTCGCACGAGGACAATTTTCAAAGTTCTCTCTAAACTTGACTGGTCCAAAATTACCAGACCTAATGGTTTTTCGGTTTCTTTTTGTATGGCTTGGACTACTAGTTTCAAAGGTGTAAGAAATATTGTACTCTTGTAGACCTGGACTTGAGTATAATTGCCACATTTGGGCAGTGGTCGGACACCAACCGCGTTAAACAAAGTTCAAAGAAAGGCTATTAAACCTATTGGCGATTCTACAATTTCACAGAGCATTGACTCTCTGGATCATCGACCAAATGCCGGGTATCTCTATTAATCTTATGACATGGCTAGCTTAATTTGTTGTTGACATATCAACACGTGAAATACAATAGTTTGACTTACCGTCAAAGTTCTGGAATTGTTCTTAAACATGAAACAACTTACCATCGTCTGAGTTTCCCTTATGTTATGAGCTCGAAACGTTTAAGGGAAACGTACATTGTCAGGTCTGTCATACAATCACTTCACCCCTTACCCTTGTAATAAGGCATTTCCTGAGCTTTAGCATCTTCGGGAAAAAACAAGAAATTTACGCTATAAATGAAACCTAAACCGTAATTATATAGTCAATTTTCAAGGGGATATTAATGAAAAATATGAATAAGAAATTGCGTAAGAAAGCGGCCACTTAAATTGCCATTCATTGGATTAAGCTCACGCGTAAGTTGCCGACGAAAAAAGTATGCTAGAAATTAAAGTCTGAGTGTAACAACATGACTATTGATTCAAAACTTGCTTAAAACTCGTTGAAGATCTTATAAGTCAAAGTCCTAAAGATAACATTGCTAAAACAACTTTTTTGATATAACAAAAAGTTTGTCTGAAAGTAGTCATCAATTAGAAAAACCCAAATGGCTTAGTGTCCATAATTTTTGAGTACATCCGGTGATAATTACAATATACAACTGTAACGATTCTTCTTGGCTCGCATGTCGCAAGAGCACTACATCAAAAAAGTACCACTTTTTATAATATCATGCCCACCTTTGTTCGTTGGGGGTTTTGAGCTGATTCATTCCACTTCTCACCTGACGAGTTCTTCTCAAATCAATTCATAATGATATTCCGGTTCCCAAAGACTTGTCTCATTTTTGATCTTTTGTTGGATTTTTTTTAATATTTCAGGAATGTCTAGTATAAACTCTCGTGATTTACAACTGGTCATAAATTCGGCTTAAGTGGGTATGTTTGCTTCTGTAAATGACGACTATGCTGCCATTGATTTTGACATATATATACAACTTTTATAAATTGCGAGTGGAACTAGGCTTTCCAATCTTGAGTTTTATTATTAAAATTTTTTTATTTAACTTACAACGTTCGTATATGTATGTCTTTCCGGTTTAAAATTTGTATCGATTTTTCGGCCACTTCCTGGCATCCGATCTAGCTGAAATTTCGCTCACAACAGCAATATAGTATATTTATAATTCAATATGGCAGATTACGTTTTCTTCCACAACTTCCTTGACATGGGTATCAGATGAAATGGTTCGTGTAGAATACGTGGCGTCATCCTAAATTCAATATGGCGGACGATCCAAGATAGTGCATTGTCTTTATCTTCTCAACCTCCTTTAAATGGCTATCAAACGAGAGTGTTCCGGGATTTTTGTAGCTCGTGATAGTAAGAGGATTGCAGGTTCCATCTTTCATTGCAGTGTTGAACACCCTTCAAGTAATTTTCCTAAACTTTAAAAAATCTTCATTCACCAAGGACACGTCTCTGTGATGGGACTATGTCTGACGCGGGTTCGTTGACTAGGTCTGCCGCAAATTTTACTTCTTGTGGGGACCTGATCGTGTCCAAGATGTCGCTAAGTACATTTATCAGAGGCACTGAGAAAAACCAGTATCCTGAGGGTTTATGTAAACATATATTCGCCAACTTAAGGTTAATTCTAGTACCTTCTAGTACGTCGCGTATTTGTAATTGCATCACAGCCGAAGACAATATGTTGTGCCTTCTTTTCGGATAATCTGATGAGGTTTCTGAGGTTTCTCGATGGTGGCGGGTCTGTAGAGTTGTACAGGAAATATGCAGCATATGTACCTTCTCTTTTGCAGCTGAAACGTCTATTGTGCAGAACTCTTTAAAGATCAGACATTTAATATTTCTGCTCTTTAGGTTCTTGGTTGGTTTCTTTGTTGTCATAAGTGATCCCAAAATCGAGATCCTACTAAAAGTTATCAAAGGTGGACATTGGATTACAGAGAGCAGCCGAGCCTTACTATGTTGCAGGGCTGATGTTAATTAAAAGCACATATTGATTGATGAGTTATATGTTTATATAAAAATTGTTATGGCTTCCCTGTTTTTGTGGCAACTCTATTTATTATTAGTCTTGGCTGAACGATGCTGTCACTCGCTTGTATTTATTCTTCTTAATGATCGCATAATTATGCACTTATCTTGGAATGCAGAAAATTGATTTATGAGGGAAAATTATAAATCTTACTGGTATCTAGCTCTTTCAAATTTTTAAAGCAAAAACTATTAATTGGTTAAGCACTGAAGAGAATTTACATATTGCAACAAAAACGAATATAAATAGACACGTCGTCGCAAACAATATAACAAAAATCTCGACAATTTATGCTCTTTTATCACTAAATGGATATTTGGGGTTTATTTAATGGTCGCGAATAATCAACGAATCTATTTGAATTATTTGTTTCTTTATAAGCTCACAGATTCGAGCTTAGTAATAAATTCAAACTTAAATGTCTTGTATAAAAATTTTTTGTGATTCAGAGTTGCAAATAAGTTGAATTTTAAAGATTTGCTTTCCGTGTTGGTTGAAGAATTTTTCAGAGGGGAAATATTTGGAATACTAAAACCAGAACCTTAAAAAAGGCTAATCTTTAGAAATAACTCGAAAACTTTTCCGATGTGTTTTCCCCCAGTTTACTGTAAAAGTTTGATTGCCCCTTTGGCAAGTTCTCTAAGGCAAAATAAATTGGAAGGAAAGGCGCCGAATTGCATAAATTATACCAATACACTATACTTACTTGCAACTTTCTTCGTAGCCTCTTCCATTTTCACAGCCGTGTACTTGCAGATTAAATGGTATTTAAAGTACTCTCAAAATTTAACGTGTTCAAAGCTACTGAACCTGATAGTGTTTACCCTCTGAATTCCGCGCTCCTATACAGCTCTGAGAAAACTTTTTTGGAAGTATTTTTCTCGGAGTGAAACCCTCAATTGCACTGACCTTGGCCCACATACAGTACGGAGGTCGTTTTCAGCCTAATTTCACCCTGAGTCCTGAGTTATCTAGCAATCTTAGTCAGATGGGCAGCGTTCGAATGAATATTTTTATTTAATTTTGAATTTATTTGAAGTTATATTATTTTGTGTTGATTATTTAAAATTCAAATAATTATGTCTTGTTCAATGGTGCATTATTTGATAACCAAATAATTATTTGTTATTTGCTGTATTATTCGAAATTAATAATTGTTTGTTATTTTGAACTGTTTTGAATTTAAAATATTTATTTGTTGTTATTTGAATTTCAAATAATTATTTTTTATTTTATAATCAAATAAATATTCGTTATTTGATGAATTAGTTGCAAATAAATATTTGGTATTCGTCATGTATGGAATAATTATTAGTCTGAAGTAGTTTCTTTTGTAAATACATAAAAGGGAGTGGGAAACGGGGTGGGAGAGGGAGTTTTCTTCGACCGCCTCAACATAAGGAACTCATATCGACCGCCGGAATACTGCAGTCTGTTTAAAGCAGTTGCAGTTGCTGTCGCACATGGACCTACATATTCATAGCGTGATTTCCTTGTATAGCGATAGTCTAGCGGCCATTAAGGCATCCGACTTAAACACGATTAAAACACTGCTGGTGTGCAGATGATGGACCGGTCTGCAAAGCTTGGTTTCTCTACACAGGGATTCTTTTCTGGGTACCTGGTTATAGCCATGTGACGGGTAAAGACGCAGCCGATGTTCTGGCGAAAGAAGGTTCGCATCCAGGGTCCAGATCACTGATGAGCCTCGCTGTCCATCGTTCCATATTCTCCTCTCTCCATCTTTGTTTCCACCTTTCCATGGTGTAGGACCTTTCGTCTCTGCGCACCGTTGCCTTGTCCATTTCTGCCTTCCTGAGATAAATCTCCCTTCGGAGACAGTGCGGTACGCTGAGGCCACTCTCAGGGCTGCGCGCCTTTGTACCTTGCCAAGTCTCTTCCGATATTGCTCCTTACTTAGGGCTTCCGCCCATACCTCCGCACAATACAGTAGGGTTGACTGTACTGCTGTCATCAGGAGGCGGCGTTTGCTTGAGTTTGGACCTCCCACGTTGGCCATTAGCCTGCTCAGTAATGTGACGATTCTTGCTGCTTTATCTGCTGGAAGAAACTCATCTTGGTGTCAATTGTAACGCCCATAGGTCAGGACAACGACCTCCGTCTTACTAAGGGCCAGCGACAGTTCGTGCGCCGTCATCTAGCTGTTTACGGCTCGCATCACCTGGTTCAGCTTCAGCTGCGCTTGTTGCACGTCGCATTCTGATATCAGTGCAGCATTATCGTCCGCATACCCGACCAGGTACGTCTCTTCGGGCAGTTCAATTCGTAGCAAGCTGTCGTAGGTGGTGTTCCAGAGATCCGGTCTTAGTATCGATTTCTGTGCTGCCCCCGACGTGATTATCCTTATTCGCTGCCCTTCTTTAGTCTCGTACAACAAGCATCGGCCTTTCAAATAGTCGTCCAGTATCCGCAAGAGTTGTCTCGGCACTTGGAACGAGCACTCTAGCGCTTCCAGCATGTCGACCCATCGCGCGGAGTTGAAGGCATTCTTGACGTCTAGTGTTACCAAAAGCACCACTCTACGCGAGTAGCGGCTATGGTCTTCAGCTTTCCTGACCACCTCGGTGACCTCCAGGATTGCATCCGCCGTAGATAGTCCCGCCCTGAAGCCATACTGTCTCGGCGAGAGATTGCCGGCGTTTCGGATCGCTGATGTAAGTCTCGCCCTGATGAGCTTTTCGAAGATCTTTCCAGCAGTGTCCAACATGCACAAGGGGCGGTAGGCAGACGGCTGTCCGGGCTCCCCATTACCTTTGCTTATTAAAACTAAGTGCGCTATCTTCCAGCGTGAGCAAAAGACCCCCCAATTCCTAGCATGTGTTGTACATGCGCAGCAGCTGCTCTTGGTTTCTCCAGTACACCATCTTCAAGACTTCTCTTTTTTTACTGTCTCTACTATAAATGAGGCAGTTAAACTTTAATACAAAATATATATTTATAAAAAATTTTTGGTTTGTTTTTCTGACGTATATGCATAAAAATTTCTTTTGTCTGTCCTCAGCTAACAATTTATTACCGAATTGAAAAAATAATTTATACTAATTTATTCAATTAATTCAAGGTGTACAAGATATTTTGCGCATTATAGAAAAAATACAAGATACATTAAAATAAACAAAGTGTAATTAATAAGAAAAATTTATTGCTTTTACATTTCGTAGTCTATAATTGTGTCAGAAAAATTTTATTTTACCATAAATACAGATTTCAAGAATTTTTCAGCCTGTTATGATTTTATTTTAACAACACTGGACATTAAAAATTATTACGCCTAACGACATTGGCACGTAGACGACAGGGCCCATGCGTACAATGCTATCTCATTTGTCCCATATCACGTGCTTTTAAAATCTTTCAAAATCAAGGTACATACTAAGGTAACCTCTCATGTCACAATCCTATGTTCATTGATCCCAAAAGATTTGTGCTTCTTAAGTTTTTGCCGAAACTCCAACAATAGAGTTACGTCAACGCAGAGAAAACGGATGCGTTTGCGGTAATACAATGTCTTACTCAGTCAGTCAAGAATTCTAAGAGAAATTGCATAATGACAGGTGGAAATTAATGGACTTAACATAGTTGTAATGCCCGTAGATGATAAAAATGTCGATCAAGTCATGATCGAAGCTTTACAGTATGTTTCATGTCAACGATAATGCACGCCTCTCACGTTGTTGTACATTAATGCTAAATTAATGTCACTTAAATGACTTACATATCCTGCCCGGATTTAACAGCAATTTTAAACTTTTTACTGCTAAAGCGGTAGCGTGAAATTTCCGGATACCTAACCGACCACGCTGAATTCTTGATAGTTTCACCTCTTGCTATTTTTCTAAACTAATTACCAAATACCACGGCAATGAGGGAACATTTCTACTTCTACAAAACGGAAAGAATGTGACAATCTTGTTTATAGGAAAAGCCCGGGGATTTTAGTCACTACGAGTTGGGGAAAAATCTAAGAATTCAGTTGTGAAATTTGAAACTCTCGAGCCACTCCTATGGAATTTCTCAATGCGTCGAAATGCATATTTAATTTGTTTTCGTTTGAATTGGTGAATAGCAGTTCTCCATCATCCGTAAAAGGTAAAGGTCAACATTTTTAAATTATATTCGTTTTTTTAGTGAATAAATAATTTTAATTAATTTAACGTCATGCCAAATTATACCTAATTCGTCGGTTTTTTGAACTTCAGTTTTCTATAATATAATTTTTATAAAATTTAGTTGTGTTTTCATACTAAGTATCATTTTCCATCGCAAAAAATGCGAAGTGTTGGGGGTTCTTACAAAAATATAAGAAATACTTTTCCTGACCTAGCGTTAATCTATAAGTCCCATATGTATAATTTAGGTCTAAGACACTTGCGGTCACAATAAATGCTTGCCACTAGTTCAGTGACATCTTGTTAGGATAAAGAAATCACCAAAGGAATTTTGTTTTTGCAAGATAATGCGCCAGTTCACATAGCGCGACTTCCAAGAGAAGCCCACACCAGGCACCTTGCGATTATTTCCTTTTAAGTAGCTTAAAAAGAACTTTCGCTTGGGGAGAGGAGAGAAAGGTTTAAGGACGAAGATCAGTTTAGTCGCATTTTTAATGTCTTTTTTAGATTTTTTTTATTTTTTTTTCTTCAAGCGTCCAATTGCGGGTATTGGCGTCCGTCGTGTGCTGTCCGTAACTTTGACGAAAACAATTGAGTACCTAGTTTTAATGTGTTGCATGGTCGCCCAATTCGGCGTCTTCATTGGGTCCCATGGGGATTTCACTCTAGAGCCTCTTGTGGGATGTTGTTAGCCTTTTTCTTAGTGTGTGGCCTATCCATTACCACTTTCGCCTGCAAATACTGGTGTCTATACCGTCTTGGCCTGTAAGTTGGTAATGACCTCTGACCAATGGATGTTAAGGATGCACCGAAGACACCGGTTGACAAAGGCTTATAGCTTATATCTTATTTGACCGACCAACTTCCATGTTGAACAGCCGGAGTTCTGTACGTCTGTAGATGTTGTTATTGCGCCAGATCTCAGCAAGAGTATTAAATGCAACTCGAGCCTGTAGTCGAAGCTTATAACTTTAGTTTTCGCAGTATTGCTCTGCGACCTTCTTTGCTCAGGGCTTTGGACATTTGGGCTACATGACTCTGTTTGTTGGATAGAAGACATACATCGTCGGTATATTCCAGGTGCATAGATGGTTAAAAATTTTCCATCTAATCCCTCGCGATGGGTGGTCGTCTAGGGCGCTGCACAATACGTCATTAATGACGATCAGAGAAATCAAAGATCACACTATGCATCCTGGTCTCACTCCGTTCAGCACTTCGAATGGTTTCGACAGTTTACCCTTGTATAGGACGTGGCATTGGGCTTTTGAGTAGGACTGGTTTATGATGGTGATTTACACATACAGCTAGTAAAATATCTCGAGAATAACTAACTAATAATTGAACAACAAACAGTCGGGTTTTAGGAAAGGTCACTCCTATCAAACATCATTAAACTGGGCGATACTTAATTGGAAAGAGAAAAACCATAGTAGAAATGGCGTTGTAGCGGAATTTATTGGTCTGAAGAGCGCATTTGAAACAATTGACAGAAGTATTTTACTATTATAAAAAAATTTTAAGTACGGAATTCGTGGCACATAGCTGGAGTTGTTTATTTTCTTCTCTGTCCGGAAGACAACATAAAACGAAGGTTAATAATAAATTTTCCGATAAAAAGAATAGTTTTCTAGTTTCCGCACGGTATAACGTGTCAGCCTATCAATCCGGAGGTCCCAGGTTCAAAACCCACTGGCTGAGACTTATGGTTGTTTTCTGCTGACAACAGATAACAATAAAAAGGCCATGCCGTAAATTGTCGACTTTCAATTGTTGTCTCGAATATGGTGAAGTTCTTTACCCGCTCCATACCCCACCAGGGGTTACGGGAACAAGAGAGAGTATATTAGGAACGCTATTATTTCTGTTGTACGTGAATAATCTGTATTAAAGTGCTGAGATATTCTAAGATACCATCAAAAACATTTCATGTGAAGTAGGTTGCCAAGACTTACAAGCTCATAACGCTTTCACTGTTAAAAAGTTATCAGATCTTATGTAGAGCCAAGAACCTAACTTTGCAAGGCCTTACTCTACAAAACCTACATCTTGGACAAAAGTATGGCTTGGGCGTTTCGCGGCCGTTGCACAGACACTCCTATGGACTTATGATGGTAAGAAACTAAGTCACTGAGTCTTAATATTGTGTCATGTATTAGTTTCATGGTTTTAGAGTTAGGGCTTCTAGAGTTAGGGGCTTGGCTCTACATGAGGTCTGAGGGGGGGGGGGGGCATTTTTTCGTTGTTTGTGTACTAACACTGGACAACAAGATTCTGTCCCCGGGCAGCTGGGGGTTACTTCCGTAGTAATTTGCTGCGTAGAATCCGAATCCGAATTCAGAATTCGGCCATCACGTCAGGATTTTTAAAATGGGATTTTTGGCTACTTTTAAGGTTATGTACAGGATGCAACAAATTTTTTGGTCTTTTTTTATAGCTTTATAATTTAGTACTATTTTTATCCTTCAAAATAAGCTATGAAGAGGTCATCTACAATTTTTCTTGCAATAGTACTAAATTATTAAATTAGAAAAAAGAGACCAAAAAATTTTATGCATCCTGTACATAACCTCAAAAGTAGCCGAAAAATCCAGTTTTTGAGTACATAACCTCAAATATCTAAAAATCCTGACGTGATGGCCGAATTCTGAATTCGGATTCTACGCAGGATTTAACTTAGGAAATGACCCTCAGCTGCCCAGAAAAAATCATGACCCCATATTTTGTTGAACAGTGTAATCTTAGCCTGCATACCAAATTTCAGCTTTCTGGGGTTTTTGGAAGTATACAGAACCGGCGCCCTCCCCCCCCCCCCCCCCCCCCTAATGAGGGGTTGGATGGTGAAAGTTACAGATTTCTACATTTTTTTGTTGTTTGCTTATTATCCAGACCGAAGCTATGAGGGTTCGAAAATACGACGAAACGCTTCGAGAAAAAGTAGATAGTGCACTGATTCTATTGGCTCGTATTGGCGGGGGCAATACTGTGCCACCAGATATTATTGTTTGCAGACGATACGTTAGTGTATGTAGCTAGAAAGAATGTATACGAATGTATCGCTAGATTATAAGTGGATCTAAAAAGTTTGATTGAGTGGTTGAAAATAAAAGGACTAAAGCTGAATGCGGAAAAATGATGGGTTAAAGTAGGATGGGGAACTTAGTAACTCCCCCCCCCCCCCCCCCCCCATTGAAAATTAAAATTTTATACATATAAATTTCGACTGTGGAACGACTGTGGAATTATGTCCGTGCTTTTAACTTTACGCCAATTTTCGAATTCCTACGTCACGTCGTTTTCGAGAAAAACATTTCTGACAGAGAGATGGACGGACGCAAGAGTGATCTTATAAGGGCCCCCTAAAAATATAAAAATAATAAAGGAATAAATAAAAAACAATTTTATAAATACAATTTATTTATTTCGTAATAGTAAAAAATAACGATTTTCAGAATTTAAAGTTATCGTAAAATACAACATATAATTACGGGATAAGGGGGTAGTTTTAAACATGATTTTTGCATTCAGAAAAATTTCGCAAAATGACTCGTCTACAAAAATTAGACTGGTTGCGAAATTTTTCCAATTAATTAAAACTAAAAAATAATACAAGTCTTTACTTAGCTGAACATAGTTTGTTTAGTTAATTTCATTAAAACTTTTGTTCGATAATGTACGTTTTATTGCGCACATATTTTTTTTTTGTTAACATTCTTTCAATACTGATAACATTAAAATTTTGCGTTTTAATACTAATGTTGTTCTTGCTATGTAGAAAATAGACAAATTTAATTAACTATTTAAGGGCCAACTATGTATAGGCCCTAAATATTGAAGATTTTATATGTAGCAGATATACCCTGAAAATTGGAGATACAAAATAATATATTTTAAAAACTAGACAATGTACCCTTTGGTAACATACATAATAATATGTGAAACCAAAAGGTTACTGTCATTCTGAGGTTCAAGTCCACATAATCCAATTCTATGAAAAGTTGACTGAGAAAATCCATAATTGGTTTGAATTGGTTAAGCCTTAAAAACTATTTGACGTACAATAAAACAGAAAGTAAACTATTATATAAAACTCGTATAAATAAATATAAGATAACGCGATATTTGCTAACATGTTGTCTTCTTGGATTGTGGGAAGCCAAACCTCAGGAATTGTTGTATTGCTTTGCATTTTCTATTATCTTTCACATCTCCAATTCATTTATTAGTAAAAATTATGTAAACTTAATAAATTATACTAAATTTGAAAATTTTTCTTGTGTGTGCTATTTGAGTTTAGGTCATCGAGATGTTCTAATTGCAACCGACTTTGGTAATAAACATTAATTTTTTTTCTAAATTAATTTGTTTGAGTATTTTAAATTTACGTAAATATTTATAAAAAATTGTCGGGAGTACTAAGCAGCAGCGTTTATATTTAATACACATTTCATATAAATAGTATCAACATAAAACTGAGAAAACAAAATAATGACCAGATATGATACAATTCGATTATAATAAAAGACAGAATTTGTTACTAGCCGCCTATGAAAGTCTCTAAAATTACCTTATCGTTGGTTAATCCATTATTGGCCTTCACTATCACTGTCGCTTTTTTCTGTGTGGGTGAAATTAAAGTGAAAATTAAACAAATTCTTTAATTATATACTTCATTTGCAAGCACCTAATAATAATAACTAAGAAGCGAAAGAATGGCCTTATAAACATAAGTAGTGTAACTGAGCTACATCGATTTAATTTTAGTATAAAAGTCGTCAGTGGAGTAAGGTTCGAAACCCGTTGGTGACGACCCAAATGGTTGTATTCTATCGACTACAGATTACCCTTATGTTGGTGGTGTAATATATTTGTTCAATTTTTGCTATTTTGCGGCGGATATAAGGATAAGAAGATATGCAATGATTCAACCCACTGTTTTTGGGATTTAAGTAAAAAGTAATGAAGAAACTCACGGTTTGTATTTGTCTTGGCCTCTGTTCCACGAAACAGGTTGATCAGCATACACACTTGATCAACAGGTTTAATGAGTTTTTGTAAGGTCGGGTCAAATAGGGTCTTCTCGTCAAACACCCTAGTCGATCAAAATGCAGTAGTTATGGTACAACAACTTGCCAATAGTCTAGAAGTTATGCTACCTGTCGCCAGAGATCAGCTTAGAGGTGTGCACGCCACCGCGGCAGTCAGCGAATCACAGTAGGCTTAAGCCAATAAGCACAGGTCGAATGGAATGCGTTAACCCACCAAAGATATTTAAAAACCGTATTCTATAGGGCGAGCCATAGTTGAGACATCGTCGGAGAGCGTACAACTGAAAACTCTTTGTGCTCACAACCAGGTAAACTGAATAAACCCAATGCATACACACACAGCAATTAACAAAGCCTTCCGGTCTCTTCTATTTAATCAGTTATTAAAAAGTTCTGTCCTCCTTTTCGATGTGGACGATGCAACTAGGTGATTGAGGACGTTTGCCCCTTTCTTTGGAGACAGTTAAATATACATATCATTCACTCATCTTTGCCGTGATCAGTACCAAAGGCCTGGCTTTTTGTTTTAAACCCTAGCGTTCCCCTCAAACTGTTTAAAATCAGCCCAAAAAATCCATACCGGCTTTATGCCAACGTAGGTCGGTGGGGCCGGACAATATTCACCAGAAGCGTCTTCGCCGACACATTAGCATGACAGCGGAGAAGCCTACCTGATACCCTGGTTTAACGGTATAGGAGACAGTATCGGAACTTAACTATTGCTAATGTCCCTGACGATTCCGATAAATCTGGATGGAAACCGTAATCTATAGAGAGCAGCCAGAAGGTACTTATGACTGACACGGTCCCTATGCTTGTCGAGATCATAGACACTGGCAATTCGGAGTGATTGCAGTAGTCAAACAAATGTTTGGTCACTGCAAAGTTGTCATAGATATTCCAATCGGACTCACAGTTCACGGATCGGATTCTGGGTCCATCGATAACATTATTGCTTTACAAACTATTTTATCTAACTGTAGTTGTAAATTTCGAGTAAAGGCAAAACCGAATAGATTGTTTTTACCGCAAAAAGGCAAGACTTAAACGTCCCTAAACTAAAATCAGTGGAATCTTTCTCCAGCGTTCAGTACGTGGTGTCTTTACCGTCCGTTATACATGCTTCCTACCGGAAGATATTAGAAAAGGTCATCAGGTCGAAACTTATGTCAGCGATCCGAAACGCCAGAGACCTCTTGCCAAGATAGAGCGGCGTTATCCATGACGGATGCGATTTTGGAGGCCACCGAAGCGGTCAGGAAAGTCAAAATCCATAGGCACTATTTGCATAGAGTTGTGCTTTTGGTAAAGGCAGACGTTAAAAATGCCTTCAACTCCACATGATTGGTGGCTATGCTGGAAGCGCTAGAGGGTCCGTTCTAAATACCAAGATACCTCTTGCGCATAGGTGACGACCATCTGCAAGACCGTTACTTGTTGTTTGAGCCAAAGAAAGAACAGCGAAGAAGAAGAATCACAACAAGGGCAGCACAGGGATCAATTCTAGTACCGGACCTATTGTACGAATCGAATTAACCGAAGAAACGCACCTTGTCGGATGTGCGGACAATGTTGCTGCACTCATTTCAGTACAAGATGGGCACCTGGCGCAACTTAAGCTGAGTCAAATAATGCGAGCCGTAAATAGCTGAAAGACGGCGCCCGGACTGCCACTGGCCTTTAACAAGACTAAAAGAAGATTCTCGACCATCTCTCCAGTGTGTAAGTCGATTAGAAGATCATGCAGGCAAAACCAGCGCTGAGATATCTTGACACCAAGTTGAATTTTTTCCAGTAGAGAAAAGGAAGCGACAGACAAAAGGGCAAAGTGGGTAACATCGCTAAGCAGGCTGATGGCAAACCTAGGACCAAGTTCGGGTAAACGCCGCCTCCCATATCAGCAGTGTAGTCGACCCTCCTGTATGGTGCAAAGGTATGGTCAGAAACCCTAAATATGGAGTTGTACCGGAAGAAATGGCGACAGGTGCAAAGGTGCTTAGGGCTGGGGTGGCCGCAGTATATCGGTACAACAAATAGTAGTGACACGTATAGTGTTTTTAGGATTTTTAAAAACTGCGCGCTTTTTAGAGTGGAAACATCTGGAGTGCGTTCAGCAGGGCTATTACTACTATTTTCCTAAAAAAGGCATGGAAAAGCGCCTCCCTGGTGAGAAGTTCAAATGATGTTGTTGATGAAAAATTTATGCGTTCCATATTTCACCAATGACATCTTTTTCAAACACTATTAAAGAAAAAAAAAATTACGGTCTTCATGGATGGGTAGATCCGCCACAGACTTTAATGGTGTGAAGCCAAAAGCTTAGCCTTTATGCTGCTGCCGACGATACTTGTTCTTTATGACTTGCTCTTATTATTGAGCATAATAATGGCAGTCTATTAGCAGGTATATTATCACATCCACTCGAATATGATATTGTGGCTACCCGAATTCTGTTTGCCCTTTTTATAGGTGTCACCTAGATTTTTCTAAGCTCACTCGTTTCGCTTCTTTTATACAAATTTACAAACAATTTTAAAAAAGCAATTAAAGAAAGGAATTGAAAAAGAACACGTACACTAACTAACCTTTCTTTCCTGTATAAGCGTGTCGTTTCAGTCGATCGTATAAGTCTTCCTTGGTTCCATAGAGAGATGCGTTTGACCTCGCCAATGTACTCATTTTTCCCCCGTGAAGACCTGCTAAATAAACTCGTAATTCTAAAAAAAAACTCAAAACTTCACGGCATTAATTACCTTCTTTCATGTAAGTTTCATTATAAAAGTTGGGCATTTCCCAACCATCTTCCTCGTCATCATAGTAGTGAGCATATGTACTGTGATGGGATGGTGCAATTGATTCAGCATACGGCGTATGGGCACCGTAATAGAAATTGACTTGGGATCCAGTTTGGTCTACAGCTGGTGACAGCATCTTTTTCGGATCCTTTCGACGATTAGATCGTACGCAAATCATCCATATTAGAAGAACTATCACAATAATGAATATAACTGCACCAGCAATTCCCCCGGCTATATAGGCGAATTCAGACCGTTCGGAGCAGTGTGGCCCTGTAAATGAACCCAAGCACCGACAAGATGGCGTTCCTTTAAGATCTTTCACGCATGCACCGGAATTTTCACAATATCCATCGCACACGTCGATACAATGCATGCCGGTACCATTGAATCCTGGCTTACATTCGCATTTAAAGTCAGACGTTTCAGGTACGAGGATACAGTAAGCATTAGGATCGCAGTGCGCTTGACCTTCGGATAGAGTCTCGCACGGATTTGTGCATTCTGCTTTACTCGTCTGAAAGTGGAAATAATAATAACAATCGAGTTTAAGTTAATCTAATCGTAAGACTTACAGCTCCTGGATTCTTTGTGCTATGGTTGGGTGGACATATCAAGCAAGATGTCTGTTGAGAATCGGGTTGATAGTATCCTTTTCGGCATTCTATGCACATATTCATTGTTCCATTAAGATAACTTCCAGGGGCGCAAACAGGCAAAGAACACTCTTCTACTGACGATGCTCCAACTTTTGGTGTTGTTCTTCCAAGTGGACAAGCTTGACAAGCCGGTTGAACACCTTGAGATCTATAAGTACCTCTTGGACATGGTTCGCAACGACCATCTGCACCTAGTTGCATTCCAGAAGTACATTCATCTCGACATTCTTGTTTTGATGTAGCTTCGGACGATCGCGTTGTTTGACCTAATCCACAGAGTTGACAGGAGAATGATCCTTCGTTAGGCTGATAGAATCCATGTCCACATGGACGGCACAATCCCGTTTCCGAATCCAAAAATTTTCCTGCTGGACAACGTTCCTTACAGTCAGCTGCAGATCTAGCTCCAGGACCGGCAGTAACACCAGGCCGGCCTGCTATTATTGGACATTTAGAGCACTGAAGTTGGCCAGTTTCTGATTGATAGCTGCCACGAGGACATGCAATACACGTTTTGTTAGCGGAATCATAATATGTTCCTATGGCACATGGAACACAGTCAGGAACCATAACAACTTGGCCAACCGGACATGCATATTCAGATGTCAGTTGTAAAGAAGCTGGATCCTGAACGGTGTTCGGAAGAATGTCCTGGACATCAAATTGATCTTCCTCCAGAATTAGTTTTTGCAATAAAGTTTTCACATCAGATCTGTCGCCAGTTGAGGAGTGTATCACAGGATCACTAAAATATACCAGAAAATTATATTTTCGATGCTGCTAGTAAGTTACGGCATATTTTGTTAGGTAAGAGATTAGTGCTTCAAAGCATTGTCATGAAAAAGTGGAAGTAGGTCGATTAATAGTTAAAAAGATTTTAGGATATGTGCATTAAATGGATGCTTATTTATAACCAAAACCATGGATCGTCCCGCAATAGCATTGTTAGGATGGAAGATCATTTTGTAAACATACTTGACTGCTGGGAACGCAATCTCCAGCGTGTACGTATCACCGGTTTGCTGTCTACCTTGGCGTCCACGAACTTCTGCTTCGAACAAATCCTCGCTAGGTGTTTCTCTATAATTTGGATTTCATTTGGAAAATGGTTTTTGCTACTATTTCATTTCACCGGTGAATTTTGATTATTTCAAATAAAATCGTAAAATGTTTGGAAGTTTTAAGTGCGCTTTTTCAGAAAAATAAAAGTGCTTGTCAAACACATGCACACTTGCGTGAATTTATAGTCGAATATCATAAAACATAATTTAAAGAAATTATTTTTTTGGTGACACATTGAATGGATGTGCAAAATAATTTCGTTTAGGGTGTGACCTTGTAACTTACCTCTCCACAGGAATGAGAGCATCAATGACGTATGTACTGGCATCTTCAGGTGTGCTGACATCTGATTGTCGTTTACCTCGATTTGCTTGTCCGCCGCGGTAATGATCGCATTTGACATCAATCTTGATATCTTTACATTCCCTGTTGAAATAATGAATTTTAGTAGTAATTTTGTAGGCACATATGTAAACTAGTTACCTTGAGCCTTCCACAGAATATGAACAGAAGTTCCAGTCCCTGTTGAGAGAGTTTACAGCACTCGTCACCTTTTGTCGAAGTACAACTTGCCCGGCTTCGTTACAAAGAACATCTGATGGGAACAACATTTTGATTCTAAATACTCGCTGAGCCGGTTTCGATGCTGTTTAAGAAAAAAAAAATATTAATTATCGTCAATAGTATTGATAAATGGGTTTGATTTTACGTGAGCATGATGGGTAGACTAGTGGTTGTCCTGGGTTATTTGTGGGTCTCCAGAAGCCTTCAGCACCACAAGTATAAAATTCTGGTACTGGTTCAGAGAAACGTAAACCGGAATGGCACGATATTTCGCAAACCTAAAAGATATGATATATTTTAGTGAGTACAAAACCCATCCATGCAACGTTATGGTATTTTTCTCAGTTTTACCAATTTACTGATTGAGTGCATACGAGAGTTAGAGTATAACAAGTCTACCTACTAACTTTTTAATTTACTTTTTTGAAACGAATTTTTATGAAACGAAAATCAGTATTGACGAAGTAGTGGTTAAAAAGATGAGACAATAAGGATATCGGGACATGGCTGCCGTGCTAAGTTCGCTGGGGTTGGATATGGAGAAAGTTGTGCTGCTTCTAAGGTAAGAGTTCAGATTTTGTTGCTTTAAACGTGTTTCTTTCCTAAAGGAATAAGCTGCTCTGCAAACAACTTTGGGGCTTTAGTATATTCTTTATTTTTGCTATCAACTATTCTTAGGACCTTTCCAGGATAATTTGATGAAAGGCGTACCAACCTTCGCTACAGTTGGTAATAAAAAAGAAAAAAAAATCTAAAAGCCTTTGAATTTCACGAAAGTGTTAGCTCAACAATTGAAGAACCCACTTTGTAGCTGTTCTGACAAGTTCATCAACTTTAAGCGTAACTTTGATGGCTAACCATCCTTCTTGAGGTTCCGTGATTTGCGAAAGGAGCGACCGTTCTTCACTCGCTAGTTTATTCGCTGAATTCTTTCGTACTGCGTTCTGTGCTTCCTATTGTGTTATCGGCATAGATATGTATATTAACTTCACGTCCCATTTTTAGGAAGTCACTGATATTTAGACAGAATAGCTTCGGGCCCAGAATAGATCCTTGTGGGGGATCACAATCTGGCGGAGAAAGTCCGAATGATTCTCATTTAACGTGTGTTACTCTCTGGAAGTGTCGATTTAGAAAGTCCTTGAACAGAGCTGTAGGCTCTTGTGGTACACCTAGACACCTTGGAAAAGTCTAGGCGCACGAACGTGAAACTTCTCTCTTATCCAGTGCTGAGCACACATCGGTAAAAAAATTAATAAGGGCTGTCTCATAGCTATGAGATTCTTTTCTTGCTTGACAAAGCAGTTCCATGAGTATGGTGGTCGAATTCCACAAGAGAATCTGCAACTCAAGACGAAGTATAAGAAGTAAGAAGTTGTAAGCTTTTATATAACCGGGAACCTTGCGTCTCAGTTCTTTAGGCAGAAACCTTTGAAGTGAAGATGCATTCAAAGAATTGCACTAATACATAGCACGGCACACTACTAGGTAAATTTGGTCACCCGGTGAGTGCATTTACGGCATTATTTTGACGCCTATTTTTCTGAGGAATTGATGAATGAAAAACTTGTATCATCTACTAGATACGTGTACCTGGCGTACACGTAGATTACACATGTTTAGGTGCCCCCGGTAATTTTTGTGTGTGCGAAAAAATGAAATACAAATAGTTTAATTGAGACGATTAGACGTTAGTTAGGGATCGGCTTCATTCAGAAAGCCCTAAGCAATGTCAATTCGTAACTGCTTTTGGTCAAAAGTGTACCAAAACAACAGTACAAAAAAGTGACAATTGGACTTATACAGTCCGCCAGCCTTGCACCTTATTTTCTTTTTATAATATTACTGATAATTAACTAAATTACTCACTTTAAATTGACCGCCTGCTCCCCAATCTTTGCAAACTTGTGTTCCACCAACAGGATCATTAAGAGGCGGACAGAATTCAGCTGAAACAATAAAAAGTTAACAAAAATTCGACTGTCATAGCACATTTACGCTTACAAAGTAGAGAAACCTTAAAACTGCACATGGCGCTATTTCCAGCTGCATCGGAAGCTACATAAGTTATATCATACGAACCCCAAAGTAGTGTTTGTCCAGGTCTGTGCCCGTTTCGTTCAATAATTTTCGTTATACCAACATTATCGCTAAAGTGCGGTTCATCCCAAGTAACCACCGCTGATCCATTCTTAGCAATTACCCATAAGTCACCAGGGCAATGTTCAACCTTTGGTGGTTCCTTATCTACTTCTAGCTGTTGGCAGTTACCACCAGAATATCCTGAAGGACATTTCCTTTGACCACACATTGATGGAACCGATCGTTCGACTCCACCGGAAGTCATTTCATAGCCGGCCCAATTCAAAATTAGTCCACGATATAATACCGGCTCGCTGCGACAATCTCTAACTTGTTTTTGAATCTCAGAAGTGACATCCAGGGCCCTGCCCCAGATTTGTGCTTTGGTAATTTTACCCTGAAATCCAGCCTCGGCATAGGTTGTAACTGAGGCAGACTCATCAGGCTGCGGTCTTCCAAGAACTGCCCAAGCATATTTCGGCAGTGTTCGTCCACCGGCATATTCCGTCTTGCTTGCTATAAGACCTTCTGTTATGAGTTGTAACTGCCCTGTCGTACCGTCCCATAGAATAGCAATATGATGCCATTGTCCGTCGTTAACCATTGTATATTCGCGGAACGATAGGAAAGCATCTTGAAGATCTGGGAATATTGACACCTGTACTCCACTTGAATGGGCTTGCAGCAAAAGGCGACGGTTATTTGCAACATGCGGAGACTCGACTCCGTAAAGAGTGAAGAAAATTCCGGAATCGTCCTTCTGAGCAAACTGAACCCACATGGCAATTGTTAAGCTTTCTGCAGCACTAGTAAAGAATGGAACAACTTGTGCTGCTGTTGATCGAGTTGCATCGCTAAAATATAAATCATAGTCGACTTGGATTGCTGTAAAAAAAAGAAACAGATTAGTAACGGTAGTATAGAATCGGGATATCAGTTCTTACTCTTTCTGCAGTCGTCGCCTGTTAAATTGAATGGACACTGGCAATAAAATCCGTTCGTCAAATCAATGCAAGTCGCTCCCGGGGGACATGAATTATCCTTACAATCAGTAATATCGTCTTCGCAGTTCTTACCCGTAAAACCTTCGGGGCAAATGCAAGTGTATCCCGAACCATTATCAATACAAGTAGCCCCGTTTTGGCAAAGAGCGGCTTCGCAGGCATCAAACTCATATTGGCATCCAATTCCAGCGTAATCATCCGCGCAAGAGCAATTCAATCCTGAACCGAAGTCTTGGCATTTTCCACCATGCATGCATGGCTCGCCTATACAACGTTCAGGAGCGGTTTCGCAGTTCTTTCCATCAGTGCCACTTGGGCATACACAGAAATAGTCTTGGAAAAGATCGATACATTTAGCGTCATTTTGGCATGGCTTCTGCAGGGGGCATGTAGTAATCTGTTGTTCACATCTATCTCCAGCCCATCCTTCCGGACAAATACATTCAAAGCTGCCGATTCTGTCGCGGCAAACTCCATTGTTAAGGCAAGGCAACATTTCGCAGTCATCGATATCAGTTTCACACAAACGTCCTGTAAATCCTTCCCGACATACACATTCAAACTTGTTGTCAAGATCCAAGCATCTTTCCGTTCCCACAGGGTTGCATGGATCGCTCAAGCATTCATCGATTTCAGCCTCACATTGCAATCCCACAAAACCAGGTCGACACTTGCATACAAAACCGTCAATCTGATCTGTACAAGAAGCTCCATTCTGACAAGGATTTGATTCGCAATCGTCTATCGGGTGCTGGCAATTCTTACCGGTATAACCCGGTTCACAGTTACATGTGTACCCATCCACCAAGTCTACACAAACTCCGTCATTCTCACAAGGATCTGAGGAACAATCATTTATGTTAACATCACAAGCAGAACCCGTCCAACCAGGATGACATGTACATTCATGTTGGAAAAGTCTATCTGCACAGGTTCCGTGCTTGCAGGGTTCCGCCAAACATAAATCGATTTTCTCATGGCAACGCTTTCCTGTAAAACCCGGCGGACAAATGCAACTGAAGTCGTTGACAAGATCTGTGCAGTTAGAACCTAACAGACATGGATTCTCTGCGCAATCGTCGATGTTTTTCTCGCAGTGAATGCCTTCCCATCCAGGTAGACAGTCACATTTGTATCTTCCTTGTTGCAGGGCAAGACAGCTCGCTCCGTTACTGCAGGGGTTTCCATTGGCCGTACAGGGATCAATAGTAATGTCACAATCAACGCCAGTGTATCCGCTGCGGCAAAGACAAGTGTAGTTTTTGTATCCAGGCTCATTTTTACACATAGCTCGGGCCGGACAGGTGTCATTCCTGCAATCGCTCTTTTCTTCTTGGCAGTTGATACCGGAGTAACCGAGAGGACATTCGCATCGATATCCTTGTGGAAGATCAGTACATGTACCGCCGTTATAACAAGGTTGGGAAGCGCATTCGTCAATGTCGATTTCACACCGGCGGCCAGAAAATCCAGCTGGGCAGAAGCACTGAATTGCATGACCCATTGGAACACATAGACCGCCGTGCTGGCAAGCGTTTTCACCGCACGTAACCGGTTTGCATTCTTCTCTACCAGTCGCACCAGGCCCGTCCGTTTTCATATTCGTTGGGCATTCGCTGCAGGTTTGCGATCCAGGAACACTTTGATAGTAGTTTTGAGGGCAAGGTGAACATGGGGCAAGGCCTGTCGATGAGTAAAATCCTGCCGCACACTTCTGTCGACAATACTCCTTACCAGGGGCTGAAGGTTGGAATGTGAATGTTCCACTTGGACATGCTTGACAATCTTTAAATCCGTCTGTCGGTGGATCACCAGTAAATGAATTACGCGGACATTCTAAGCATGGAACTAGACCTGTTGGTGAATATGTTCCATAGCCGCATACTGGGACGCAAGCTATTACTGATTTTGAACCTTCTTCCCGTGTGTAGGTTCCCGGAGGGCATCGTAAACATGCTCCTTGGCGTTCTCGATTCTGGTAGAACCCTCGAGGGCAGTAAGTACAAATGCTTTGGCCCATTCCGGCATACGTCCCAGCTGGGCAATGTAAGCACCTTGGAACATCGCTAGTATCCATATTAAGAACCTCTCCAATGCTGCAAGTGAATCCTCTACCAATTGAACTTTTCAGTGCTCTCAGCGGCGGACATTGATTACCAATGCTCGAGACATTTAAAAGTGGTTCAATGACCAAACTTGCGTGCGGTACGCTCAAATCAAAAATAAGGTTCAGAGTAGATCCGCAAAGATCGTAGAGTTGAGGTTGCCGTATTGCTGGTAAGATTGCTAATACGAAGTCCATTTTGACAACATTTTCGTCCATTAGAGTAGGTACGGACTTGACAAAGGACACATTCATATTAACGTTTACAGCAGAGCACCGTTGTGACAAGATGCTGTTCAAACTACTATAATACTGTGAAAGAAGATCTTGATATTGCCCAAGACAAGCTTGAGCGACTGCACCATTAGCTCTGTAAACGACTGTGGCTGTGACATGATAGTCTGCTTGTTGCGTATTTTCTGAAACGCAATCAGGCACCACTGAAGTTGGTTTCCATAGTCGTGACGTCTCACAAGAGAAGGTTTTAATAGGATCACCGTCTGTAAATCTATAGCCGGGCTTACATGTCGCTATGCACTCTACTCCACTGTCTCCTGGTAGACAATTAATAGCACCATTCGCAGGAGGTTGAAGCTCCCAGTCCACACAAGGAGTTGCTTGCACCGAAACTTGGAAGTTGCACATCGCTTTATTGTTGAACTTATCTGTTGCAATAACGGTGACATTTTCAAATCCTCCAATTGTAATAGTTGCGATCTCTGGAATAAAGGTGAGTTTAACGTCTCCTGATTCGTCGGAAGTTTTAATTCGCTTTTTCGTGTCATTGAAGTTCACATTATAACTCTCTTGCCTATCGACCAATTCTATCACGTAACTTTGGGGGCAGCTTAATAACGGCGGCGTTACATCTGGTACAGTTATATTTATTTCGCAGATTGCCACATTTCCGTCGTAATCAAAAGCAACATATTTGACGACTGTATCCTTAAAAATATGCGATGGGCTTCGGAAGCTTTGGGGCTTCACTTCCAAGCGAGCAATTGATCCCGAGTTATCTATAGCTGTGGGCTCAGTAAAGTTCACTGCCATGACACCTCCATTATCGTCCCGTTTAACTATAATAGGTTGCTGAGGGCAATTCTGGAAAACTGGTGGCTCGTTGTCAACGCAAGGCGAATAACCATAGTCGTATCCAAGTAGTGGTTCAGCAGCTGGCTCTTCACATCCCATGAGTTCAAACTTCAAGCAAGCGTTGTCCATGTAGCTGACGATGCCCAAAATAACAAATCTTGCCTGCACGTATTTCGGTAAAGTTATCATAGCCAGTTCACCATAATTTCCGGGATCTCGCATGGTCAAATTAAAATTCGGGAAGTATACGACATAATTCTCTCCCTCGGCTTGTTTGTAGAAGAACCGAATTTCGGTAGGCCGACCAACTATATCATTAGTCACAACGCCCTTGACAAGGATGGCTTTTACTCTATAGACTTGACCCAAGTCGACACTGACATAAGTGAAAGCCTCTTGTTTGCCACACCACCCAGTCACAGAGTTCAGTCGAATATTTCTTGCTTCATAATTGGGACGCTCAGATGTAGCATTGATGGCCGAGTCCGGTATTTTGCCCGACGTCAATCCTAACGGCTTAATCACCTTACATTCTGGTTCTCTAATACAAGTAATTGGTCGTGGATTAATGAGAATGTATCCAGGTCGCGAACACCCAAAGAACACTTCAGAACCTTGTTCGTAGCTTCTCGAAATTTGGTTACCATCATTTGGACGACCAGGATCTTCGCACACTGGGCCCTCGCAACGTAAATCTCCAAAGTCCCAAATACCGTTGCCTTGACATCTAACTACATTGTCGTGTTTAGATGTTTGGCCCGCCAGTTTGAAAGTGTTTTGGCAGCCAAAGAAAAAGGAGCTCTGATATCTTGTGTCTACATACTGGCCATATTCGGCACCTGGTGTTGGTAATGGAATACCACAATCTACTCGTGGGCAAGACGGTGAAGAGCCTGATAACCAGTAATCAGGTAGACCCGGTTTTGGGTCATATACACATTGCCTAAATCCAGAGGTTGCTGTGTTTCGCAGTCGTCTTCCTGGCGAACTGCATTGCAAAGTTACATTGTCTCTGAAGGGAACTAAAACACTGTCGGGATCAGGCCGCAGGACTGCCAAACCCTCCAATTTGTCATCGGGGAGAGAAACGCATTTCGCATCTAAAAGAAAATGAAATTAATGTCATCCTATTAATCTAATTTAAGTACTTACACATGCACTCAGGAACCGATGCATTCCATTGTCCGCTTGACAAACACAGCAAAGAAGAACTTCCGGCCATGACATATCCAAAGTTACACTGGAATCTAACCAAATCTCCAAAGTGGTGCTGGGCTTTGCTTGTTAGAAGTTTTCCATTTTCTGGGGATGTAAGAGCGGGGCACATTACAGGAACACACGATTTATTTTTCTGAAGGGTGTCCCCATCCCGATCTCCATTCTCTGATTTCTCAATATAGAATCCAGCGGTTCCGTTGCTAGTGTACAACTGATAGCCAACATTACAAGAACACCCATAATTTCCGGGCGAATTGATACATTTTTGATCACATCCTCCATTATCTTTGGCACATTCGTTTATATCGACACAATCTAATCGTGTGCATCCCATCGCTTCCATGCGGAGACATGGAGCTCCAACGTAGTCTTGTATCCTAAATCGTACATATCGGGCTTCGATAGGCAGCGGAAGATTCAAAATCGAAAGAGTTGGTTCCAAAATTCGAAACTCTACAGCAGTTCCATCTGGATTGGCGTAATCTTTAAAAACATCTGTCAAATTGTCAGTATACTGTAGACGAACTGCCGATGTGAATGCAACATTTCCGTCGAATCTTTGAACTGACATTGTTCGAAAACCGCGCAATATTGTTGGCGCTTTGAAGTCTATCATTATCCAATTAGCACCGGGATCGACAGAATTTCCACACCAACCAACCGAATTTAGGCGTACCATTCCTACAGAGTAGCCTTCTTCACTTGGTGACGTTATAATACTTTCATCTGGGACTCCACCATTTGCGAGACCAAGATCGCCAACTGGACGACATTCGGTTGTCTGTGAGAAACCTTTTTTGCATTTGCAATAAAATGATCCGGCGGTATTGATGCACTCTGTTGACGCTAAGTCGCACTGTGTCGAAGTACATTCGTTGATGTCTGAAATTAAAATCAAATTTATTCGAGCAAATGGGCTGGAAAGGGAAGTAGTAGACTACTTAAGTTCTATCAGGTATAGTTTTAGAGAATATTATCTTAGTATAAAAGAGTAAGCTACTGCGCGGTCTATTGTGCTAATCTTCTCTACTTTTTAAGTCATTCTGGTTCCTGTGAAAAGGTACAATAACTCGTAGAGTCTCCAACTCTCTGGGATCCAACAAGGGCTTCCCTGCAATTATGGACACTCGCATATGAGTAGCTTCCTCCTCCTCCAGACACCGTTGGCGAAAAAGAGTGCTGAAGTGGATATCTCTGACGTGGTCACCTAAGTAAAAATTCCGTGCATCAATTTTAAGGTAGACATTGCCAGTGATGCCTACATAAAGGCTCATCGGTGGTCAAACCGGAATACATATTGCATTGATAAACAACTGTTGCCTTAGTACAGCAAGAGGAGAACTAACATACTCCTTACTGGTATCAGAACTGACATCAGGAACTTAGTAGAGGACATTGGACCATAGGTAATCATGTCAGAAGGCTGGGCCTAGTTTAAAATTCTTTCTGCCGGTGGAAATCGAATTGGTTTAACATTTGATCTGCGATTGTCCGGCTTTCGAAGCTGCATGGCATGGGAAGCAGGATGGTTATAGAGCAGGGGCTTTAGTAAGGGCAGGTTCCAATCAAGCTATGGCGCACAAAGAACCCATATAGTGGTCTAAGTGAGACATGTGACGTCTGTGAGAATGTCAGCAATACCAGTCGAAATGCTGTTGACTGACCTAGAGACATCTTTTAACACCATGACAAAAATTAACAACAAAAGTTTTTCTAAATAGGAATAATATGTTAATACTTATATAGTAGTACAACGTACCTTCACATTTTGGTGGATTTTCAAATTCCTGTTCTGTATTGCAGCGAATAATATTATTTCCAGAAAGTTTGTATCCCTTGTAGCACTGCACCCGAGCTTCATCTCCGAAGAAATACTGTCGACTCGGATCGACGATAAAGCCATTTTTAATTTCTGGATATTTATAACATCTCTTCCTGACACATTTTGGAACATCACCACTCCAGGTACCATTCGACATACAAATTAAAACAGGTAGTCCGGTTCGTTCAAATCCTGGTTCGCATTCCAATTGAACGATTGTTCCATAGCTACGACCGCCACCATTGAGCAAAGTAATATTAGCATGAGGGACTTCTGGTAGAGCAGCACACTGTGAAGCCAGGCAGGCAGGTTTTCGTTCCCATCGTCCATCCGGTAAGCAAGATATCTTTTCCACCGGAGATCCAGATGGAAAAGCAAATCCTGCATAGCACTGATACATTGCAACACCTCGATACGTTACATTTGATGATCCAATTGAGAATCCATTGTCGATTTGAGGAACTGGTCCACAATATACCTCTGGAAAACAAAATACGATAGAGTAGTGAACTTATATTTCGACATTTTTTGGGATGTCGAACCTTGACATTTCGGTATGTAATCGACACTCCAAGTTCCTCCCTTTAAACATTCTGTTATGATTTTATTCTTGCCTGTAGCAAATTCTTGTCCAATTGGACATGTAAATGCCACAACAGTTCCAAACGCAGTATCTCTACTAGAAGCTAACGCACCTATACCAGGTTTCAAGTCCGGACAATCCGCTGAGAAAGTTGCTGACCAACTGAAAAATAATTCTTTTTTTTATAAAATTTCGTTAAAACCTATTTTTTTTTATACCCAGGACTGTTATGCAAAGCATCCGATACAAATTTAATCAGCATCTCTCCCGACGATGCCGTAAGAGTTAGTCGTGGAGCCACTTTTCCTGTAAAACCATTACCAGAGTGAAGTCGTAATCCTGAAGTAGATGATCCGTCGAACACTTGAACGACATCACTTTTGTGCACGTTAAATTTGTCAAATTTAAGAGAGAGTGGAGCACCAAGACTGTTGCGAATTATATAAAAGCACTCCTGGTTGTTGGGATATTCTTCAAGTCCAAATGCTGGAGATGATACTGTTCCATTTCTGGCGGTAATAGTCGCCTTACAACCTTGAGTGTATCTCAAACTGAATCCCTTCCCCGAGTCTCCCAAGCTTGACTTAAAGTACAAATAAAGCTTGTTTCCGGTTGAAATAACTATTTTGTCGTTGTCTTTCATACTTCCAGATAGGCGAGCTATCGGTCGGCTCATCGGATTGTCGCCATCTCGAATTAACATATAATCTCGACTGGCGGTAACATCGAGGTCTTGTATTTCGATCGAAATGATACGGCCCGGTTGAGCTCTGATCAGGTATAGACACTCCAGGCCTCCAGGGTATTGTTTAGGATATCCAGGGCTGGTAAGCACTTGTCCTTGAGCAGTTGCTCTCAAGGTTCCACCACAAGTTTTCGGTTCAGTTTTCCACGTGGCGCGGAATCCTTTTCTTTCTACACTTCCATCTGTGGTGAATTTAACAATCATAAAATTCGAAGCTGTCACAAAAGGACTATTTGTTAAATCTAGTTTTCCTGAGAGTGTTGCTAAAGAAACAGATTTCTCTTCAGTCCGTCCACCAACTAAAATTTGCACGGTATCGAATGTTTTCTCCGTGTCAAAGTCCTGGACCTGTAGTACAATATTGCTACCCTGTGGACCTTCTAAAGTCCATTTGCATTTACTTAAAGCGCCATATTTGTGAGGGTAATTTGGAGACTCAATAACATCACCGCCGGATTGCATATGAAAATGGCATGCTGCAGGACAATCAAGTTCATCAGATCCATCTCCACAGTCATCATTGCCATCACATTTGAAGGCTTGATTTACACAAAGTCCGTTTGAACAATGAATGGAGTTGAGTGGACAAGCTGGAGCACGGCACATGAAAGGTAAAAGACTTTCGCACGTTCCTAGCTCCCATGATTGCAGTTTTTGTGCTACCGATACCGCTACGCATTCTCCTGATTTTGGATCTGGCTGGTTTAGCGACCAAAATCCCGAATATTGTGAAACTAGAGTTCCAGATGCCGATTCCAATGTATTCGTTCTGAGGTCATCCAAAGATGCTAACCCCAGCCAATATTTTTCTGAAAATCTCCTACTGGTATCACCTGAGCGGGCTATCGAAAGTGTAATGTTGTTCTCTGTGTATGAATCAACGGCAACCAATTCTGCGCCATACCTGAAATTAAATGAAAAAAAGAAAATAAATTAATTTCATAGCAGCAGTACCACTGGGAAGTCTTTGTCACGCTTGCGCGGCACATCGAGATGGAGGTCATGTGAAAGTGTTAAAGCAATTTGCAGATATAATTGGAGGTGAGGTAAAAGGTATACGTACGAGGTAACACCTCTTTCCACTTGAAATAGTTCTAATCACGTTTACGATAATTAAACTGTTCAAGATGAAATAGGCTTGACGTGACTACTTCTGTACAATAAAGAGCCAGGACAAGTAGAGAGTGCAAAAATCTTGAAATTGCCAAGATATCATTCTATCTTCTTTAGATTAGCCCTTGTATGTACTGTGTATGAGAGATTGGGAGAGATTCGTTTGCCTGCATGAAAAAGTTGTTGAGAAAACCGCAGTTGTAAAATTAACATCTTTTCAAGGTCCAATTGAATTGATGATGATACTCTTGATGCTGTGACTCCATATTTACAGCCCCTCTTGCCAAAAGTCCGTCCTGCTCGGAATTTTTGATGTCACATAGTTTTATTACTTAACCATTTAAGTAGAGATGCAATAAAGAAGATTCTGTCTATCTACCTATTTAAAATTAAATTGAAACTCTGAGCCAGACATATATCTAATTAAAGACAGAACAAGGAAGAAACTTTTACTCTTTTGTCTTTTTCTGCTTCTTTGGCGTGATCTTGCACAATTGGTCTTAAAGTGCAATAACAATTGAGTCACGAAATAACCAAATTGATTAACTCCACTTTGAATTTTTTCGTACATACACACACAAAACACTACTTGTCTTCGAGAAACATCAACTTCGGAGAGAATATTTTGCTTAAGTCCTATGGAGACGGCGTTGGATGGATTCGTTGAGCGGCACGACCACCATGCCATGGGCCCCGTGGTTCGAGACCAGGTCTCCCCGTGAGCTTTTATTAAGAAATTTAAATAATCCACTCTGTCTCTGGGCTATTGTCTAACCATGCTTCACGCATCAATGGGTTGTCCCCTAGGCTTTGGTCACATCGTATAAAAAAAAACCAGCACCATTGGACCGAATACCTTCCATCACAGCCTGAAGAACCGCCTGCTGGTTACCATTAACATCAGAACTCCTTTTAGGTGGCGGACGTAATAACGCCAATGGATTTCGATAAGGCCTCAAAAATAGACAGAACACTAACAGAAGGCGGATTCCATTGCTTCGGCTTATATTTTTCTTCCCGTAATTCAGGAATCTTGGACAACCAAGACCTATCCCACTGCATTTACTTCGTAAAGAACTGTCGGGTTCTTCCAAATGCTGAACAGAGTTAGACAGGTTGTTATTTTTATTATTCTTGGTTGGTATCAACAGTGCGCGGATCCCTGGAAAGGGGAGGCGGGATTCAAACAATTTTTTTTGCTATAAGGAATGTTCGAAAAAGTTCACTGCCATTTCTTCATAGGATTACCGAAACAGAAATACTTTATTTTTGTTATAGTAACGTGAATAGTTGTTTTAGTAATAAGTTTCGATGTAAGGGAGACCTGGTCTGAAACCCGGGAACCATGTCAATTTTTATGTAACGGCACCGTAAAATTTACGTGACTCATAAAATTTACTGTGTGAGGTAAGAAAAATTAATATTCTAATACAAAACTTTTCTCGGGATAACCGGCCAACTTTACGGTTCTTCACAACTTAAAACAAACTTGAAATAATTTTTTCTTCGTTGTGTGAAACTTAGTTTTCTATATTTCGGAATTTCGATGTAAATATTAAGGATTAATTTATTTCCAATCAATTCGTTAACTACTGCAAGCGTCAAAAAATAGTGCTTTTAATCTCTTTGCAGTTAATTGTTCAAAGTGAAGGTTGGTTTAATGGTGAAGACGTTGAACCATGCTGCTGAGGGCTAGGTTTGGAATCGCCGACTTTTTACATTGTTTTTTTGCTAAAGGTGAATTAATTGGATTAATTTTAATCCTTTTGAGTTTGTTGCTCGGATAGATAGTCGGGTACCATAGTTTAGGAAATTATACCGTGCTATTCCGTAAAAATTAAGGTAGCTGACAGTTGAGGACCGCAATTTTTACCGGGATTTTCTATGTTAAAATTCCAGAACTCCTAAGTTTGAGCACACGTTAACTGAAAGCTAAGGAACCCTATTAAACATAAATTTTGAATTGTTGCTATGCTTTCATAATTCATTTGTTGTTTTATTAAATTTTTTTTTGATAGTGTATTACTGTAACTTAACGCCCTCGAAAATTTCATACTTCATTTTCAAGATGACTATTTCCTTTCTATTGGCTAGAATACCAGAAGTAAAAGCACACGTGATTTATAAATATCAATTGTCGGACCTTATTGTCTTTAAACAAAAGCATAACAATTTATGTCAGGAAAATAGCAACAGATATGAATTGAAACGAGAAATTTATTGAAAAACCTCTAAGAAATCAATGAACAAAACCAATGCACAATGAAGTTGACCACATTCTAAAATGGTTTAAATCCCGATGAAGAAGAAAATAAACAATAAACTGGGACAATATCGCATTATTCTTCTCACCTGGTGAATTACTGTGAAAGAGAAAACAATGAAATGAAATCAGACTATGGTTCTCCATTCTTGGCCTATTAAACGATCAATAAAGTCTGCCGTGGTGCACCAACCGGGAAGAACTCTGTCAAATTCTCTTGCTGACCTCAAAACCCACTTATTTGGCAAAATCGATTTTTAGCAAAGATCAATGTCGCTATAGCAGCTACCCTTGCCTAATTAGTAACGTAGGATATGCGACAAGAAATAACAGTTATCTCTAGAATGACATCCAAAAATTGAATTTCACTTCGAGGTGGGTAGACGTGGAGGACAAGCGGAGCGCTAGTTCGTTTACGGTTGATCACATAAACCCAAAATCGCTGCAACGGTGAAGACTGGTAAAGAATACCAGAAGAATTGGGACACTTGACAAAAATGCGAAGAAAAACTGTAGTCACACATGCTTCATAGTTGACTAGGTTTTGTATTAATTTCTTCTTCTTCTTCTTGTGTCATTCATTTCGTAAAAACTCGGAGGTGGGACGGAGGTAACTGTTACTACCTGCCTAAAAACAGATGAAGACAGTGTTCCACATACGAAGCAATTCCCAATGCAAAACAGTGCTAGAGAAGAACCACAGCATTTCCTTCATACTTGTATGTATATGATGCATGCCATGGCGTTATGAAATGTATTCTTTTTGCATATGCATAACTTGTTTCGTTAATCTAACGGTATGCGCGCGCAGGTTACACGTTCAAGTGAAGTCTTAACATTGCGAGGCAACTTCGTACGTCGAACGTAAAGCTAACGATATAAAACAAAACCTTAACGAAAGGTATTTGTGGCTCAAGCTTTGTTAATGGAGCCCAATTTGCATACCTCTTTCCACCTGAATAGTGTTAATATGTAGTATTGATTGGGCGGTTCCACTGATGGAAGGATGTGTAGCGGTCCCTCTAGTCTAGCCTCAAAACAGGCAGTAATAATATAACATATGTTGCGTCTTACGGCTACAATCTTAGTGATTTTGCAGATTACTACGCGATTTACATATATAGGTACTCCGAAGAAATATTGAGGAATGTCTTGATTGCAATAAAACGAATGGAACTAGTGTACAGAAATGCTGATTTCCTTGAAAGTTGCCTATAAGAGCACGCCAAAGGCCATGGATAAGTTTGCCCATAAAATGTAATCAATTACTATGCAATTGTTAGCCATTTTGATATGGTAATGCTCACCTGGCAAGAATTTGAAGAATTTCATGAATTTGCTTATTAGGTGATTGTCTGATGTGCAGTAGGTGGAAAGGAATCTCCTCAAATGGCTGCCTACCTTTAATTTTATTTGTTTGATAATTTCGTTTTTTATGGAGCCTACAGATCGTTGCGCTAGAGATTGTAGAAATTCACACACGAAAAATTGAATTGCAATCAAATTTTATTGTCTTTTTCGTAGATCGAATAAATAAGAAAGTGAAATTTTCTACGAGTGCTAACCGCTGCGTGTTTTTTAAAGAAAATATTACGCTATTGATCCAAAAATTTGGGAATAATAGCTACGTTGGTTTGGTTTGAATTTGAGGTGCGTTCCTCAAGCGCTGCGGTCACTAGGTCCTATTGTGGCAACCTTCAACAAGCCTGTCCCTCCGAAGAGGTTTAACAGCTCCCGCAGTTGGCAGTCACTCAACTCACTCGATACCAAGATTAATTTCCCGAATAAGCTAAGTCTGTGCCTGGCCACTACAGGACATTCACATAAAACGTGTAGTAGGGTCTCATCATCCTTCAGACATAGTCTGCAGGTGGGGTTAATGGCTCTGCCTATTTGTACCAGGTGCTTCCTCAGCTAACAGTGGCCGGTAAGCAAGCCAGCCAGAGTTCTGTCATCCAACCTGCTCAGCTTGAGGGGCTCCCTGGTTCTGCCCGGTGAAGGTGAGGGCATACGGCTCCTTGAGTCAGCGTGACCCTCAATGTTGTTCCAATATAACCTATGCTTCTCACTTGCACTGTTTGCTATCAGCCTTATAGCCGTGGAAAGAGGAATTCCACAGACCGGCACTGCCCCTATGAAAGGTGTATTGGACCCTTGCCTGGCAAGTTCATCTGCCTTTTCGTTCCCAGTGTAGCCCTAATGTCCCGGTGTCCAAACCAAGTTGATTTGATTAGTTCATCTAAGCTCCTTTGGCACCAGCTTAAATCTGCTGGGAGATGAATCAATTGCTGTTATTGGCTATCCGAGAAAATGAAGATGCCCTTGTTCTTATAAGCTCTTCTTAGGTTTTCATAAGCACACGTTAGTATAGCAAAGATTTCAGTCTGAAATACCGTGGTGTATTTTCCCAGGGCCAGTGATGAACTGAATCGAGGGGGCCCCTGCCACAACGTCCAATTCAGTCTTGGTTCCATCTGTACACCATACTAATACCCCTGAACGAACAGCTGGAAATGTCGTGTGGCCGTTATCTATGTTTCTCCCAAGGAGACCCGCTCTCTAAAGTTTGTAGGCTGCACAAAGAGCCAGACCATCAACGTCTATGTGAATAGGCGACGTAGTAAGAACCACAACTTTTCCACCTAAGATATATGTGGCCATGGAACTAGAAAAGGATAAGATTTTTAGAAATTTTGATAGTTTTTGCATTGCTACCTGCGAAAAACTACCCATAATCATTAATTAATGACTCTTTCTGAGTAACATTGTTTCATACGTGAGTTAAGAGGATCCATATTGGAAGCCAAAAATCCTTTTGTAATTAACTACACGACAGATCTGAAGTCGAAGCTTGTGGTTTCGTTTTTGGCAGCAAATTCGAATTTATGCTAATTGAATCAAAATCAAAACAATTCAAAGTGTAAGCAGCTCGCATAAGATTTAACTTAGCTGGCCATTTCATATTTAAGCATTAATAGCACGTGCTAATTGAAAACCTAGTCACAGGGGAACTTGGCAATGGACAGGGTCAGTGACAGAGAAAATAATGCTTATATGCGATTTCTATTTGCGTGAACTAAATCTAGGAGCAATCGCCTATCTGATAAGTAATCTTACGCACGTAGAAGAAAAGAGAAATTCTTTTGTGCGAATCTGATCTTGTATAGTAACAACAACGTAGGTAATTTTAATTAGAAATTTGTCATCTGGAATTTGGCAATCGTAACTGCCTGTCTAAGGTGAAAATGTAAAATTTACATTTCGAAAACTTGATCGGATATCAGAGACGAATCATTGACTGCACCTATTTTATTCCAGTCCAACATACATGCATGTCTTTACTTAGTTATGCAACTTAATTTGAAATTCAGATTTGTCAGATTTAAGAGAAATGAGACTTTTATGCATATTGACACTGAGGTTGAGGTGACAAATTCCTCGTTCAAGTTTCGTCGAAATAAACGTTTTTCCTACGTTAACATGTGACTCAATTTGTTCCTCGCAACTCTTCTTAACATTCCCAGACCAATTTTAATTTAGCTATGCTTCATTGCTTCTTGTTTAGAGCATGGCATAAACTTTAGCCCAGAAAACAGTGACAAGTTTATCTAACGACAATGATGCATTGTATTTAGGAGACTCGCCCCAGATACCCTTGACCGTATCAGTTTTCGTACGGAGTATATGGGGTTTTTCAACAAGACACGACTTCTATTATAATCGTGAGGAATTCAATTAAACGATAAGTCGACATAAATTTTGTCTAGATATCTATCCTAACTGGTCAGAAGTTCTTGCTAAGAGATCTAAATGATAAGTAAGTTATGAACTCAAACAATTTAATTATTAATGGAGCCAGAATTTGAAGTGGATTTCGAACCACCGACACTTTACCTACAACCTCCAATGGCCTTTTTTTAGAGTAATCTGTTATCAGTAGAAAACAACTATGGGTCGACGCAGGTGGGATCGAAACTGGAAGTGGGGGGGCTGGGGATTGAAATGCCGACATGTTTTCAATTACTCCAGTACCTTATATTTTGTTTACCATGGCCACTGCCCTGGCACTTGCGCTATAGTTTAAAGAGGCAGCCACCTACGGATAAGACACACTTAGTCCATGGTGACTTTTGCGCTATTTTTGAAATGTGCTGTCTTTTCTCATCGACTTTTGTTGTGACAGCTTGATTTAGAAAGCAGCAAGTGCCAGTCTTCCCTACGTAATAAAGAAATGATATTACAAAATGTCCTTTTTTGCCCTTGTAGTAAGATTTTTTGAAACGTTCTTTTTGCTAGGACATTTATCATTAAAAGGCATATTTTTCCCTGTGCCCTTAGTAAGATATTCGAAAAAAGTAATTTTTTTATAAAAATTTTAGTTGCCGATTTCGACTACTAGATGGCGACTGCGCCAAAACTGACCTATATTTTTTTTGTCGGAACTCAAACCACTCCCCAAAATTCTTCACCTTTATGTAGGTAAATTTTTTGCAGTTCCTACTCATCTTGGGCCATAAACCAGATTATTTTATTACACAAGGGACTCGAGCCGAATATTTTCTTTAACTATATTATTATTTTTTAATAATAAAATTAAAGAAATAATGAACATTGTTTAAGAAGTGAGGGCCACAGTCTTCGATGTTGGCAGTTGTATATGAAATTTTGTGATGTGGTGTACAAGTAAACCTACCCTTACGGACGGACTTTGACATATATTGAAGGTCTCGGTCGAAACAGATGCGTGTACCAGGGGAATGGGGTGGGGGGATATGACCCCCCCACCGAATTAAAGAAATACACTAGATATTATGTGGAAATCTGTAACTTAGTTATTCAAAGTAGTCAAGTGAGGACTGGATGAGTTTAAATCACTATCTATTAATAAATTTTCAACAACATTATCTTTTGATTTTATATTATGATAATTAGCTGGTGGATATACGCGTTGAACTTAGAACCTTCTAGTTTTTGGGAAGCCATTTAAAAGTTGATTTTACTTCACTTCTAATAGCCGTATTGTGCATCTATCTCTACTAACTTCGTTAAACAAAAACAAACTCTGCAAGCTTCTATACTGAGAGTCACAGAACTTGTTAATAAGAATTTCTGTAATTTCAATAATTCTTTATTGCAAAATTCGAATTTTTAAAATAAACAATTAAAGAATTTGCCGGTCAAAAAATGTTTGTTAACTCTCTCTCTGGTTCCTTTCATCCCTTGTGGGGCATAGGGCATCTATTACACCGACTCTCCACCTGGTGCGGCTCTGCGCTAACGCCTTCAATTGTGGCCACGATTTGTTGCGCGGTCGTTCAAATCGGCACCTTTCTGGGATTCCGTTGGGATTCCAATCTAGAGACTGCTAGCCGGTCCCAAGCCCTGTTGAGAAAGGAGGAAAACCCACGTGGCAGCCAGAACCCCTCGGCTTAGAGATAATACAAATACACTCTCGGTGATTCCCAGGTCGACTTAATGAGCAGCCCTCCTTCTGGGATAGGATAGGACTAGCTTATCTGAAGAAAAAAGAAATACACACGAAACGTCTAGTGCGCTCCAGATGTCTCCTACTGGTGTTGTTATGACGACCTTTGTTTTGTTGACTAATGTGTCGAAAACAACGAATTGTGGACTGCGAAATGGAAACGTGAAGTCGAAGAAATAGCAAATAGCAAATACCGCTGTAAAGCTTTTAGATAACTCTGATATCGATATGTATCCTGAAATTCATATGCTTTTAAATATTTTGGCGACGTTTTCGGTCAGTGTTGTCACTGCAGAAAGATCATTTTCGTCCTTGTATCGATTACAGGGTTGGCACTTTTGCGTGTTCACAAAAATTTATCAATAAGAACTAACGTCATAGAGCGTTCTGCAAAAAATCTAAGAGGAAATTCGATTTTATAATTTATATTAAATATATGAGTCTTTTTCTAAAAATTTCCTTTAAATCAGAGAATCACTTAACAAGGGATTTTAAAATACCCCCCCCCCCCCCCCTTCTCTCTTAAACAAAACCTAGATGTGCGTCTGACACGAAAACTCGGAAAAACTTGGACTTCAAAAATTGTTTTTGCAAGCTAAGCTAGGCTGTATACGCCCCTAGGTCGAAATGTAACAATTTTTTCGAATTCAGGCGGAAATGAAATAATTATGCATAGCAATTTGTTCTACTTCATTATAAATACATCATCAAAAATTACTATTTTCCTGCATTAACTCCGTTAAACCAATTAGTATTACTCTGTAAGACACCATTGCTTGAGCCCCCGTTTAGTAATTTGTTTAGGTCTACAAAAATTTTAATTTAATCTCTGACAAAAAGTTCGAACGTTGGGATGTACCTATACCTAACAGATTTTGTATATTGCTGCAAATTGCTATATACTTACACACTACCCTATCTTACTATCAACAGTACTTTGACTTACCTTCTGCAGAGTTCGGCACTTTTTTCCCACGAGTGTTTGATATTGAAGTATTTGTAGCAGTTAAGTCCTCTAAGTTCCCAGCCTGAAAGAGATAGAAAAAAAAACTGAGCATTAGATCTTGGCAATCCATATATTACCGAATTTCGAGATTTACAATTGCACCGTGTACGTAATAGCGTCCATTGGCAGCAAAAGAAATCAGATTTTCCAATGAAAACTTTCCCAAGATCTGGGTACTCGACCGATGCAAATTGTTTTTACATGTTTCATTGAAGCACGGTTTACCTGGCTGGTGGATGGCCACGTAAGATCAGACCAACACCAGATTCACGTTGCTGGAAAGCGAATAGTTATCGAGCTTAGACCTTCTTGCGCATTGAAACTCACAACTGAGCTATGTACTTACCTGGAGATTATTGGTAATTGATTGTTGACCTTAATTCTGAAAAAATTGCCTCACCTGAGTGTGTGGAGACATAAATGATTGATGGGTTCTTCTGCGTGTTCGTAAGTGAAAAGGTATTTACTGTTTGATCCAAGTACGCCTTAAGCTTTACAGAGAAAGGTGCGACTCGGTATGTCGCCTTTTAGTTCAGGTGAAATTAGACTTTTGTAAATTTTTCCAGTATTGGCGGTGAATTGATGTATCACTTGAATACAACTTTACAAGACGATCCCAAAGGTTCGTCATAAATTTCTAGTTTTCATCTGTTAACTTTAACAGCAGCACTGCTAATTGTTGTTGAAGTTCATCAAACTCGGCTTAGAAAGCGGAAACAACAAACAGAAATTACATAAAGGTGAGCAGTGCTACGCTGAATTTAATTATTTCAGTTTAATGAAATTAGCAAAGAAAAAACTGCGAAGTTGTACACGAAACTTTTACTGCATGCACTCGTAACGAACCGCGCGGTTTTTGAGAAATGAATAATATCTTTGATTAGTTTCTCTACTTTTATTTAATTTCTGTGAATCTAATTAGAAAAACGACAAAATTATAGTAATTACGCCTACAGGAATTATAGTTATTACGCCTACATAAAATTTACGAATTAATGGCTTAAGGGCACCGGCGGTTTCCATTGAGTTGTTTCAGCTTCGACAGCTTAGCGATTTATTATATAATAATTCTTAGTAGTAAAAATAAATAAATAAAACAAAAATATGATTTTATAACGTTTCTACCCAAAATGTATACACGATTTGTTAAACTTTCATGATTTATGAGCTTTAATACATTATGCAACTTGTTTTGTGTAAAGCGCCACTACTTCGTAGATTGTGATATTCGTCTAAAACATGATTCGGTAAGTTTGCCGAATTTTAAATAGTCTTAGTTGATAGTAAAGTTTTGAAGCATTGAACGTCTTGATCGTGAAAATAGGTGTCGCCACGGCCTACTCTAGATGCAAGCCCGGAAGCTGACATTAACAGCTGAGCATTGGTGGTGTAACGAAATCGAAACTTGCCACAGTAAACATAAGGAAACGTGCTTTCTCGTAGAATTTCTGGCAATATTTTTAAAGTCTCAAATTGGATTTTACTTGAGGTTAAAATGTTCTGAACATTTGAACACGATAAAAAGTGTCTCTCCTTACAATGTTCATGTGTTTTAAATGTAAAACTTTCTTGTGCTCGTTTTTTTCAAGTATTGAGCTTAAAATGCGTCAATGAAATCAGCATTTCTCTTAAGTTTTGGTTCAGACAGTGTGCAGTTTTATATGTGTGCAAGGATTGTCTAATCTGTGATACAAAATAAATGAAATAATGATGAAACGCTTGATGGTGAAATTGTCGAACTGTCATGTTTTCCGAGCTTGTATCTAGAGTAGGCTGTGGTCTTCATTTCCCTTATTCCTTTCTTTTTGCTTATTTTTAAACAAAGTTTTGCCCTCCATTCAAGTAATATTTTACTCAAAAAATTTTTTTTTAATGAAAATTAGAGAACGTTAAAAATGATGTCAGTCTGACAGTGAGAGGCAAAATGTGAAAGAATACACCTTATGCAGAAGAATACACCTTATACAGCTTATAGATTCAATTGCCTCCGTCATTAAGCTTCTTGCTTCACGTAGTGCGGGTGGCTCCGCCTTCGCTCGGTCTTCTTTTTCTGGTCTTCCTGACGATTTTTGTAGGTATGTTTCCGGGGTTTCCCTCGCGAGGGCTGTTCCCCCCTAGTATAGATATGCTGTTGCTAGGTGGCTAGGTGTCTCTCCTTTCCCATCTTCACAATATCCTTCGGATGTTGCTTCTTTCTCGGAGACAGGCATACGGACCAGTAGTGTGATTATAAACCTGTTTGGTGAAGAACTTAAAAAGGGTGCGAGTGTACCTGGGCGGCCCGCAGTTCCTAAATTAGCGGCTTTTCCTTTCGTCGTGCCCATGAATATCTGTGATCTTATTGTTGTTGTTCTTCGCCGGTCCTGGCCCGAAATAGAGTTTTTCCTCTCAACTTACACCTAGCACCTCTTGGGACATAATTTTGCGTTTCCTTCGGTCTAGGAGCATGTCTAAAGTGTCCTGTAGGAAAATAAGTGGTCCTTCAAAGCCATACACTTCTCTCTTGCTGTCCATCCCTACTTAAGTGGCTATTAATCTTCTCAGCGAAAATGTTTGGCCCGAGGATACCTTTTGTACGCAGCAGGCCAGCAGCGAAAAGGTCTCTCTCTCTTTACTACCAGAATGTGAGAAGGCTGAGGATCAAAACTGATAATTTTTATTTCTCATCTGCGATTTTACATCGAGACGTGGTTATCAGGAACTGTTCAATGCCTCCTTTCAGATTTCCTAGGGGGACAGGCATGCTGCTTCTACTGCACCGGGACTGCACTGCTTGTAGGAATTTTCATAATACTAATTATATGGACACACTTTTGGATTCCTCGAAGGGGACTTTAACTTACCCAAGGTAGACATGCGGATCTTCTTCAATTCTCCACTGCTCGAATTTTCTTCCTGATCAAAATAGGTTCGCCCTGAAAAATAGCAATATGCTCTGATAGGTCTTCATTCACTTCTTTCAACTAGGAAGTTGAATCATCACATAAAGTCCAAGGTCAGATTTTACAAAAACCAAAACAAAGTTAAGAAAGTTATCAAAAACGGTTTGAGTGTTTTGGTGGCCAAACGCGAAGGCTATTACGAAACCGTGTACATGCACGTTATGAAATCCATTAAAGTCACAGTTAAAACCAGATCATAGTCACACCTTATTATGCGCAAAGACAAAACAGTTTACACAATTTAATTGAATTATCTTTCGAAAAAATTCCCACAAGAACAAAAAAATTGCGTAAATGTTCCCACACGTTTCCTCTGAGATCATTTGTGCCAAAACCTCTCAATGAGACTTCGGACTTCGAGAAATGAATTTAATTGCATAATGACGACATTATGCACAACATCACAAGTATCCTCAGAAATTTTTTTTATAGTTGCGGAAAACATGAGGTTGGCAAATAGCAAATGGCGTGTGTACAAAATTTCAAATTTTACAAATTAGCCTATCTGTCAGCTCACCTGAAGGTACTTGAGACGTCAGCTGTTGAGTTTCAAGCAATTTTTAATTACTAAGTTATTTATCTTTGGAAAGATCGCGCAAGACAATGGTCTACTTTTCATATTTTTAGGAAAATTTTTAGTAATGGTAAGACTGCGAATAATTCTTACTTTTAGCTGCGTTTATTCTCCGAAAAAAGTTTCACTTTCAAAATTTTGGATACACTTGCGGAAATGATATTTCTCCAGGTATTCTCCAGTAATTTCGGGTGTCATGTGAAGAAAATGGGATTTACGGAGGGCAGATATCTGTAAACTACGCCTGGAAGATGAGAATATGGTGGTGCTAGGGAAACATTGGATTGGAGCAGAAGAGCTTGGAACAGTGACCTAAAAAAATAAGATCACAATAACCAAGGGAATCGATATTAGGATGGAGTACAGGAGAAATCCAGTCATTCCTCGTTAATCTACTAAGGTTAGGGATGAAAACAGACCCAATAGAGGTTTGTTTCTAGGACCCGGGGGGGGGAGTGGTTTTACTGGGTAATCCAACACGAGAGGTACGGGCCTCTCGGTGTCTCTTTAGAAGATTTCCACCTCGCACATAAAAAAATTTTTTTTTCCATCTAACAAACAGAGTCATGTAGACCAAATGAACGAAGCCCTGAGTACAAAAGGTCACAAAGCCTGGCAGTAAATAGGATATTATGGATAAATTTTGTTATTTCGGAAAAATTGTAACAGCAGATGTGTTAGATTAAGCTAATGTACAAGCAAAAATGCTTGCGTTGCTGAGATCCGGATCTTTGAAAATGAATGATGCCTTAGACTGTATTCGCAACATATGGCCCCTAGCGACTTCTTTCTATTCTCGAAGATTAACAAACCATGAAAGGAGGACATTTTGTCAACATGTTTCTCACAGATTCGGGACAACGATTGCAAGTGGACCTACAATTTAAAGTGAATTCCGAATCACTGAAATTTTCTCTGTAACCTGCATGACCTTTTCAGCAGAAAACAACCATGCGTCACCGCCGGTGGGATTTGAATCTGGGACCTCTGTATGGGCAGGCCGACATGTTATCACATACTCCATCGACGACGGCGTTCCAGAAGTCCTTCGAAGATTGGAAAAAGTGCTGGCACAAGTGTATTATATCTAAAGGGCAGTACTTTGAAAGTATTGATTAATAAATAAAGATAATACTATTGTGACTGGTGCACCGAAGTAATATCCTGCTGAAATATCTACTCAGATTAATGGTTTATTTAAAAAGTGGTATCATGTAACTTTGGAGAATTTCACTGTACCCGACACTACTTATTCTTCTTGTTGTAATGTACAGCCCAAGATCGTGCTCGCTACCAAAATTTTCGTCGGTCCACTTGCAATTATTTGTTGTTGAATTGAGTAAAGTTTTTCTTCTCATATCTCTAATTCCCGTTACCCCGGAACGGAGACCAGCTTAACCTGATTCGACAATAGTAAGTGGATCTATAATTAAGAGTAGATTCCGAGCCAACTGTGGGTTTCGGACCTGCGACCCTCGCTATCACTTAGTTGACCAAAAACTCCTCATACACTGAATAAATGATCTTCCGGGTTACATTTAACGAAAGCAATATTATTACTGTTGAGGGCTTGTAAACTTTGATTATCTTAAAATAATAGTAAATAAAGTCTTGTGAATTAGATAACAACCAAAACAACAATTAACTTTTCCGTCTTTCTCTACTTAATTTTACGGTTGCTTGAATTTTTTGTGCTTAATACCTGAGGCTATTTATGCTAATTTTCTTCACGTAAATATTAGCCCGCATAATCCATACAATGTTTGTTGGACGTCGAACTAAATGAGGTATAAAAAAGAAGGAAATACTTTGGGAAGCGGAAGTGGTTGCTTGAATGTTCGTTTAGCAAATCAGTCGGAATCACTGACACTTTAAAAGAACTTCCACGTACCTTAGAATGAGGTGTCAGGCAGACATTGAAATGATATCAACCATAACTGTCTTCTTGTCGTATTCTATTTCGAGTTTGTTTCTAATCTTAGGGTTTGGCGCAAAAGGTGTGACACGAATTTCTAATGTTAATTCTTTTACTTCCATCGAAATCGGCACCTCAAAACAATGGTTGAGTTACCTCTAGGCGTGTCAATTAACTCAACTGTAAATTCGTACATGAAATTGTATTTCGTGCTACACCTAGTATATGTCCGGAATTTTTTTATTTGCTATTTGTGTTCAATCAACTTGGGTTATGGCTGACCTGTTTTAAACTTCCTTCATTAATTAGAATTTGTTTTCGTTTCGCTATTTCGTGGATTAGATTTAACTTTTGACAGTGACAAAAAGGTAGTATACAGTTTCACCTATTAAATTCTTTTGATTTGTTGATCTGGGTACCTTCCCTCTCGACGGATCTTCTCCATGTATTGCGCGGTTGTCCAATTCGGCATCTTCTTTGGATTCCGTGGGGATTCCAATCTAGAACCTGCTGTGCGATGTTTTTTGGCTCTTCTCTTAGTGTGTGGTCTATCCATTGTCACTTTCGCCTGCGAATACTGTTGTATATCTCGTCTTGGTTTGTTAATCTGTGTAGGTCTTCGTTGGTAATGACATCCGGCCAATGGCTCTTAAAGATGCGCCGAAGACACCGGTTCACAAAGGCTTGTAGTTTAGATGTTATTTGACATGTAACTTTCTAATTGTCGTCTGGAGATCTTGTTATTGCGCCAGAGAATTATATGCACCCTTATTGATGCGAGCCTGTACATCAGCTTCAGCTCCGCCATCTGCTGTAATTATGTTTTCAACATAGCACAATTTATCCACTTGCTCTATTTGCTGCTCTTCCAGATAAATTTCAGCATTGATCTTAAGGACTGCTCTGCTACTTTCTCTGCTCAGGGCTTTGGACATTTGGCCTACATGACTCTGTTCATTGAATAGGAGACATACATCGTCGGTATAGTCCAGGTGCGTAAGGTGGTTAAAAAGTTTCCATCTAATCCGACGCGATGGGTGGTCGTCTAGGGCGCTGCACAATACGTTATTAATGGCGATCAGGAAAAGCAAAGGTGACAGTATGTATCCTTATCTCACTCCCTTCAGCACTAAAATTGAGCTTTTGAGTACGACTCCTTTATGATGGTGATCATTTTTTCTGGCATGCCTCTCCTACGTAAAGCTGCCCACATACAAGGATCAACGTTGTCAAACGCCTTCTCAAAATCGACGAACATTAGATGTAAAAGGGACCTCTATTCGGCGGATTGTTCGATGATAATTCGGAGGGTGTGGATATGATCGCTGCAGGAGAAACCCTCACGACAGCCTGCCTGTTCATTGCTAAGGGTGCGCTCGATTATATTCTTGATGTCCATTAAGATAATTTTAGCCATCAAATTGGAGACAGCAGTTAAAATACAGATACCAGGCCAATTATGATTAGTAGACTTTATTAATAGCATGGGATGGGGCGTTATCTTGCTGCAAGTTGTGGAAAAATTTATTTTGGGTGGACGTGTTTTTTTTTCAAAGGTATTCACAACATTACATTCAACGGGATACGGAGTTGGATCCATTGATTGAGTGGCATGATTACCACCCCATGATGATTGATTGCCTTTCTCACCCTCGGAGCGTTGGGAAGTTAAGGGGGGGTAAAAACAAAATATCACTACGTCTCTGATTTGATGTGTATTTCTCGAGATATCCCCAATTGCCAATTACAGCGCCATCTGAATACAAAAAAAAAGTTTGAGATAAAACCTTCGTATTTTTTCCTGGATATTTCTGCACTAAAACCTGGAGGTTCCTATTTAAGTTTTACCCGCCACCCCTCTACACGTAGGGGTTCCAGTTTGATATCCTCCCTCCGAGACTAATAAATTTTAGTTTTAAATTTTTTTGATCCGATGTGTAGGAATTCGAGATATTTCAGTGTCTTCAGATAAATTAAACCCCCTGTATAAGGATCATCAAACTCTTTTGATCATCGTTTCATAAAACCTAAGGTCGCACTAGCCTTATTTACAAGAGAATTTATGTGGTCATCAAAGGATAAATGAGTGTCAAGTATGACCCCCAAATCCCTGGTCTTGTCAAGTCTTGTAACATTGCGACAACTTATAACGCGTTTTTCTTTGTCTTCTTGTAACATTGTGAAGACTACTTAGGTTAATAGCCTTAATTTGTTGACAATATAAACAATTCGTTTATGGACAACTTAGGAAAGATGCAGGAGTTCCTAACTAATTCTTTGTTCTGCGTGTATGCATATATGATTTGTGACTCTAGACTTATCATGTCTTCATATATAACATATTTATGTGTGTATTCACATGTATTTGCAGAGATTACTTAATTTAAAGTGTTACTAATGTCGGGCTAAATTAATAAGGTTTTTGTATTACTGGCCTTAAAACTGAGCATGCAAAATTTCTTATACGCATTGTACTCTAAATTAAAGGCAAAACCAGTAGTTCATCGAGTTTAATTAAATGGGAAAGGCCTCTTTTTTCTGCAAAACATTGAACTCAATTGTTTCTAGTTAACAACTTTTCTGCTTTTAAGTGAAATTACTACAAGCGAATCTCAATCGAAATAAGGTTAAGAGCTATAATTTGCTCCCATCTCTGATAATGTAAAAACTAGAAAAAGTAAGTAAACATCTTAGATCGGGTTTTTACTTGTACATACCTGAAGAAACAGAAATTGTTTGAAGTTCTCTCCTTTGCCAACATTGTAAGAATTGCAAAAAAAAAATGAGAAAATGAACTTCATCATCATTACAGAAAGCTCTAGTAACTGAAGAAAGTTTTTCAAGTTAATGGAAACTGAAAACTGTATCCGTTTTTAAATTTTTAGAATAAATCTTGTGAAAGTTAGAAAAAAAAACTTTTTAGGAGATCTTTTCCAAGCAGATATTCATTTGCCAATTTTTTATCGTAACAATTACTAAATAATGGCAATTTATTAACAAACTTTAATATTTCCCATTTTTCAAGAAACGAAATAAATTGGCTGCGTTCAGTCAAACGCTAAAGGCGAGAGATGTTCACAGGTAGTCATGTCATTGCACATTACATGCAGTGGTAGACATTCCCATGGAAGTAAATTAGTCTGTAATCAAGCCTATAAACAACTTCCGGAATGATAAATTACAATTGTCTTTAGAATGAATTATCTCATGGGTAATTAATTTTTATCACTCGCTTGTTTGGCTGAACGTGCTCTCATCAGCTTGAAGTTAGAGCTAATTTGTGCAGGTGAGACAACTTATAAACAGCACAAAAACTAGGAAAGACGTGATTAATAACTTTCCAAGCAATTAAATGTCACAATAGTTCGACAAAACTGCCTCGAGGGACTGTCAATTGACTGACAACATATTTATTCTTACAAAATTGATGGTAAGCGAAATTATCAAATCATAAGAACAATTTTATTCATAGTACATCTATTTGTTGATAGTTTTCTTTGTATAGCTCCTTTATTTATTTTTTAATGAAATTAGATAACCCTCCCCCCCCCCCCTTCCCCCTCACGAGGAAATCCTGCGCACGGCCCTGGTTATCATTGACACAATTTTGTTATGTCATTAAAAAAGAAGCTTCCTAGTGCATGATGTCTGGTTGAAGCGAGAGCCGGACATTTGTAAAAGGACGTGAACAAGGGTTTATATTTCGCTCTCATCCTTGTAGCTGCGGAAGTGTGTGTAAAAAGGAATAAGCAGTCTAGCCGCATGAGTTTTCACTGGCCAGTGTCCCCTTATTGCCGAGACAGCCCTAGCACTGTCTCTGCGGGAATGAGTTCACGGCTTTAACTCTTGCCACATTGTCCTAGATATAGCAGAAGTGGATAGGTTTCTCAACCTGGAATAAGCCATAGATAAATGATACGATAAAAAGGCAAAATATGAACAGTTTCCACAGGGAAGCCTTGTGCGCTCTATGCCCCTGTGACCTGGCACCCAGAGCAAGGTGACTTGAAGATATTCGCAGAGAAGGGAAAGTTCATCCCGACAATATTCTATACCGGCTTGGAAGATATCATAGCCGAATCGAGAGCATTGATGGTGGCCTGGCTGTCGGAGAAGATGTCAAAACGTCTGCCGCGGATTAGTGTTTGTTTTGCAATCTGACAAGCTTTAGGATGACGAGTACTTCAGCCTGGAAGACCGTCGCATGATCCAGAAGGCGGTTAGACCCTATATGCAGAGTGTCTCCGAGAAAATACACCGCACTGATACCGCAGTTTGTCTTAAAGCCTTCGATGAATATCCTTGTGTCGAAAGAATCCATCACTCCGCCGTTCTTCCATTCCGCTCTGGTTAAATCTTCATCGCGAAGTTTTTCCCGAAATTCAGCTTTGGAGAGATGCAGTCAGTGAGAGGTGTGGCCAGTTCTCTTGGCAGCAGATCCAGGATACTGCTGTGGCCATAAGGTTTGGCCCAGTTAAGATTTATCAAATGCTGTTACGATAACGATTATATAAGTATAAATGGATGTTAGCTTGACAAAAATTTAAAATATCATCGTCCAAAAAAACACGATGACGGTCGACTGACAGCCGTCTCTTCACGCATGTCCAAGATACACATCACAGGTAATCTCACGCAGAAAAAACTTTCCATTTTTGCGGTTGATAACAGTTGCATGCACACCTTTAATTTCGACTGAAAATTAAAAACAAAAAATGCAAAAATTCTTATGCTTTACTTCCGCATTATTCCCTTTTGCTGGTGCCGCCTGTACCCGCAGTTGAAGTGTTTCCGTTTCTTGACGGTCTACGGTAGCCGCACTTAAATTCTATTAATAGCCAGAGTAGTTTGCCTTAGATTGGCCAGCTCTTGTCCATTGAAGGAATAGAAAATAGAGAAAATAGAAAAGTTGAAAATAGAAAACAAAAAGATTTCTTTTTATAATTTCCCTTGAAAGCTGACGTTTGGAGCGATACCAATGTTTCTCCTCATATACGCCCATGTACAAGAACTCTTACTGCTGCTGCACTATATACGGATAAGAAGGAACTGGCCAAACTGGTTGTCCTATCAAGAACAGTCATGTGATGGTCATCTTCTCGATATTCAAAGTCTACTTATTCCGTTGTCTCTTGTTGTGATGCGAGAAGCCTTGACGTGTCTTACCATTTTCCACTTATGACGTTTTCATTGCTTTCGGTTCTGTGAACGATATCGCTTGATTGGGCTACAACCTGTTCAAAGTTACCTTGTCTTGCTTGGCCAGATTAATCTGAACCTACCCGGTAGTGTAGGAAGCTTTTTGTGCAATGAATTGAACCGTTGGCTGCGGGCTGCGGCAACGGTAACCAACAAACCGCCACCTCAAAAGTAACACGTAAGCAAATTAGCATCTGCGCTACAATTGCCCACACAATTGTACCAACCATGAGTCAATAAAATTCTTACATTCCAGCCCAGGCTTGAGTTGCCACTGATGCTGTTACTGATCCATTTCAGATTCAGCATTGGAGTCTTAATCTGTTTTGTTAGCAGCAGCACAGCGTGAAGTGTTTACTCTTAAATTCGTTTAGTTTCTGAGTACCGTTTCAAGATAAGCACGAACAAGTTTACACTGCCATCGAACATCTAGTTTTATGGGATTACCTAAAAATGTTTCTTCCCGTCAACATTGTAACGAATTGTTGCCTCTTCTTAATAAGACTTAAGTCATTGGGGCCACTTTTCTTAACTAAGCAACTAACTTCGCCAATTGTGATTACAACATCCAGCTTATTCTATAACCGCAAAATCTCACTGTCTATGGAAATATCACAGAGAAGGAGTAGAGTAATCAACCGTAACAGAATCTCCGGAATTTTAAAGTACAATGGCAAGGAATGCTACTACATTTCCACGACAAGTGTTATGTTAACCTCGAGACCCACTACAAGAGCGGCCGAATTTTTTTTCCAGCTCTTAAGGTTAGTGTGGTGCACTTAAAATCCTGCGATTTCTTCAGATTGACAAAAGACTTTTTTTTACAATCGTAGAGTGACTGCAATCCACCACTTAATGCAGAATTCGCTCCAATTTCCACTAATTTTGCTATTGAGTAATGTTGACAGCATTGCAATAGGTGAACGGTGAGCTGAAACTTTTGCAGTCGTCGAAAAATTTGTTGTTACGAGCATTGCAAGAAATATTTAAGGTTTTTTTTTCTCAGTTGGAGGTATCCAATCGTAACAGGGCAATGGTAAAAGAATAGTTACAGCACACCTTAGTCATATTAACTATAATTAACATTTATTGCTTTTACACTACTCACGCTGTTGATAGATAATTAGGTAAGCTTCTAGTGCATATTTTGCAAATTCTTGCTTTTATAGGTTTAATTAGGACATGGCCGGATTTGGTTACCGGAATTTTACTGTTTAAATTCGATCAGAAATATCATAAAACCGAAGCCACTACTTAATGGGTTCAGGGCCTTAACTAGAGGTGAGCATTACCAACAAACAGTCATGTAATTTTCAACCGCTTTTTGCGTTCTTTGAATAATTAAAAAAATAAATAACCGGCTTGCGCTTTATACTTAAAACGACTCGCCTTTTTTCATCCTGCTTTGACTTGACCTGTTTGACTAAGACTTGTCTTTGCGGAGAGGTTTTTTACGCTAATATCCTAGTCACACAGCTCTCCTAAATTTATAGTTAAAACAAGTTATTACTGAAGGAGCTGTGTTTAACATACTAATCATAATTAGAGCAGCAACATGACCAAAACGTAGATAATTTATCATTTAGCTGATCATAAAATAACCTAGATTTTAGCAAGTTTTATAATTATCATTAGTCCAAGTTTTAATTAAAGATCAATAAAAAGTAAGCTTACAGACAGCCGAAGCTGCCGTAGCCCAACATAAATTTTCTGTAATTACATGATCACAGCACTTCATCTTACTGCTAAAGTACACTCCAAGACTTTTCACGTTGCTCACATAGGGTACACTTGGACCATTGAGATGAACACCAGGAAAACACAGAGATCATTTCTGTAGAAAACAAACATTGTGGCTTTACGGGGTCTAATATAAGACGGTTACTTCTCACCCACGCAGAAATATTTCTCAAGACGTTTTTGACATTAAAAATACAATCCTCCACTAGGCCAATGGGCCTGGACAAATATATTTGAACATCATCACCATACAGATGAATGTTGACATCTTCAGGGAGATGATTAATGAATACACAAAATAGAATAGGTCCAAGAATCGAACCCTGAGGAACTCCACTAACAAGATTGGCCATCCCTGACCTCTTTCCATCAACCAATACCTGCTGAGTACGGCCAGGCAATAAATCACCAATAATTTTAGTGGCAGAAGCTGAAAAATTAAAATTTTTCTGGAGTTTCGATTTAAAGTAAACATGGTCCACAGAATCAAAGGCTTTTGTGAAATCGAGAAGAACCAAAGCTGTCAAGCGATCGGCGGATATCAGAGGACACTTTCAACAGAGCCGTCTCACAGCTATGACCAGCACGAAAGCCAGCTGCCACTTTGATAAAAGGTTGTCTGACTTAATGTAGTGAAGGTTTTGTCTGTATAATAGCCTCTCCAGAACTTTTCCGAGAAAGCACAGCAAACTTATCGGTCGATAATCACAAGGCTCCACAGGAGCAGAGCACTTAGCCAAGGGTAAGACAACAGCATTCTTCCAGATTTTCGAAAACTGTGAATATGTGAGGCAAGAATTAAATATATAAAGTAAACTGTGTAGAGTAACTGGCAAAAGCATTTTAAAAAATCGAGCGGCGACGCCATCCGATCTATTAGATGCAACCGCTTCAATAATTTCATCAGGAGACACGCATCAAAAACTGAAACCATCCTGATACTCATTACGTTGTCACTGAACATTTCCGACGTTGTATGGGAAAGTGGTGCAGTGAAATAGGTGTTTAATTCTTCGGGATCCAAATCGCATGTTGGCGGGTCTCTACTGCAAACTCCGCTATTCCTCAAATTAGATCATACTTTTTTTCGGAGGCAATCATATTCTATACAACAAAAACACCATCAAAATTGGTCCACGCATTAAAAAGATTTTTGACATGGTACCAATTGGGGAATATTAGGTTAGGTAAGGTTAAAGTGCCTGAGAAAGGCACACTTAGGCCAAAGAGGCCCATTGTGATACCACGTTGACGCTACAAAACTTTAGCAACCCCCATAAAAATAACCTAAGTACCCGTGATAACGGAGAGTATACTCTACCCAAAAAAAAAAGAATCATCCATATATGTCCACGCGTTACGAAGTTAGACTACCCCACGCTAGGAACACATTTTCATTTCATTACTAGCAATGGGGGATCATACTCTATACAACAAAGAAAGAATCATCCAAATCAGTCCACGCGTTACGAGGTTAGGTTTCACCCTCACCCCCACTCCCTCCAAACATTTTGTTGACATGGTAATAATCGTTGAACATACTCTATACATCAGAAAAAGAATCGATCCATGTATTACAAAATTATGCCCGGTCCGACATACAAAAAAATACGTGTAGAAGTTAGAACCTCTTTGTGTTTGGGGAAGTCTGTTAAAAACCCTCAAAATAAACAGTATAGCTCTAAGAGAATGACGTTTGTTTTGACCTATTTAATTTTTATTAAAAAACGAAATTTCCTTGTTAAGGTATTACAAATCTTTCTAGTTATTTTTAAATGCTTCCTCGAGTAGTTTGTAAGGAAGATGTAAACACTCTTAAAGAATAAATAATTGTAAAAAAGTCGTGACGGATAACTTACCATGTGGACAAGAAAATATATCCTAAAACAAAAAGAAAAGGAAAAATTAAGTAAATTGAGCGATACCTTTGACAATTTTTTATTCAAAACATTAAATTATTGTTAGACACATACCTGTGATGAAATTGAAATAGAGAAGAGAGACAGGCAAAACACTATGCCTGTCAGAAACCTCCCCATATCGTCAATTCGTTTTCTTTAGCTGAAAACAGAAAAAAAATTGATTAGTTTTTTTGTCAGAAATACCTGAAGGAATAATAATTGATGGTTGTTTACGTTTATAAAGCAAAACTTAAAGAGAAACTGCGTTTTGGCGTTTCTTGATCCGGAAGACCGGCGCTCATTATCGTCTCTATAACGTAACTCGAGTAAAGCGAGACCACTAAAGTAATTCAGCTGCTAAAACAACTACCCAAGTGCTGAATTATTGGACCATGTAAGTTTTTTAACCTCATTCTGAGAGTTCATAAAAGTTTGCTAGATTAACCTGCTTTTCGGCAATGACTGTTACTTATACTATATTGCATATAAAGTAAACATTTCTAAAAGTATTATAATTTTAGTGACTTAAGCCGAACTATTATATAAAAAATTTTCATACATAACCTAAAAAAAAACTTAACAGTGGTTAAAATTAATTTTAATAAATTTGCGTACCAAATTCACGATAAAAAAATATCTCACAAAACGAGGTAAAAGCAGCTGCAACTACAACCGTCTGCGGTAAAAATCACATTAATAACAAAAGTTGTTATCGCACTCATTTTTATTGCAATATACGCATGTTCACGAGTGCGTGAGATATCAGATATCATTTCGCAATTTATTGCTGCCGCATGAAGTTGAAGGTTACATTCACTTGACTTCCCACTACACCTGATGATCGAGGGTCGGGTGGTATGCGTGATATGAAGGAGCTCCGACTTTTACACTAAGCAATTATCAAACTTTTTAATTGTTTATATCACGACTGACCTTAATTGCCTAAAAGATTTTATCGTTGGCAATTAATGTGTAGACGAAAATTACGAAGACTAACGACTACTGACCCAGACCTAAGGTATAATATTTCACACGTCTTCAGTGCTACTATATAATATCTTATGTCACACGAAGCTTCAAGCACGTGCTCTTATTTCACGGCTACTGCTTTACGGAAAAATAATTTCATAAAGTTTCCATATCTGCCAAGATTTCCGAACGTCTAGATCTGGATACTTCCGCAACTTAGAAGTTAATCAACCAAAGAGAAAACTTACTTGCAGCCAGACAGAACTATTTTTATCGGATGGGCCTGAAGGCTACAAGTGACTTGTATTTCTCAGTATTTTCCTGACGTGTATGTTATTTTATGAATGAAATAATTTTAGATTCTATATTTTTAAATAATTACACATTTTTGGCTCGAAGTAGTGATGGCCGACTAGATTTTTTCACATACAAAAGTGAAAGACGAAAAACCGAAGTTTTCGAGTTCGTCGCTTAAGTCTTTTGTTTTCTCAGAAGGCGAAAAAGTTTTCTGTGATGAATTTAGACATTTGTCCAGTAGATTCACAGTGCCTCTATTCCATTTTCTAGCTTTTCAATTAAATATCGAAAAACCGATATAGAATAGAGTTAATGTTTTTTATTTGTTGCTGGGCGGTGGAACATTTGAAATTATTTTTTCTATAAACTATCCAGAGCTGGAACCTTTACACCTGCTGGTTTTTCAAAAAGTTTAATAATATTTTTGGAATAGGCGGCTTTTACAGCAAACACGTGGAGTAGGTAAATTTAGATAATTTAGATATGTTCCATAATTGACATTATGATAAAAAAAATTATAGCTAGAGTGGGGATGGGGATAGAAGGGAGAGAAGGAGTCTTATTTCGTAACGCATGAAATAATTTAGATGATTCTTTTGTGCTGTATTGAGTATGTTGAGTCCAGTTAGCACCAGTTCTTATCTGCCTGGTCCAATAATCTTTCACATCTAATATTATTTTTATTTAAATTTGTCTCTTTATTTGGCCCATCGTTATAAAGTGTAAGAGTCTTATAAAAACTAGCTACCCCAAAAATTGTACAAATATCAAAAAGGCACAAGAATAACGATCAAGCAGAACATAACAACAAATTACATAAGATATTATTTTACTGTAAAAATGCTAAGATGTTCCTCCAAAATTTATATTAAAAATTCCGAAACTAAACCTAGTGCTTAATCTAAACAAACCAATAAAATGAACCGAAACAGAAACAAAATAAAACTAGAGCATCACTGGCTGAGTATTCCCGGAGGGTAGATGCAGCACCAGGCGTAGTGCCTATTTCGAAAACCCGTGCCCATGATTAAATGCACTATCCACACAGCCGTTCGTCAATTTTCTAGTCTTCTGAGGACACTCATTCAAAAATGTTCTAAACGAACGCACAAAAATTCCGAAACCGATTAAAGTCCCACGGGAGTCATCGACGTATGTTCCCATCATTCGTCGCATTTTATGACCAGAACTTAAGACTTATTTTTCCTGAAGCCCCACCTGTAAGGGGTTGTTCTTCTCGCAGCATTTGCAGCAATTCCAATGCGAAAGGAAGAACTATGGACAAGCTGCTGTCCCGGTGAAGGACGAGGTTTCCATTCCGCAAGTAAGAACGTGGTGAAGGATAAAGTTGCGTTTAGTAGTTGCGAATATAATTCAAAAGTTCCTCTCCGTGTAGGAACTAGCCAGATTCGGCAAGAATCGAGTCTACTTAACAAGAAGCGGTATGTCGTCGAGTTGTCTGAAAAAAGTAGTCGGTCAGAGACTGAGTTTATCCCGATCAACGTGACTGGTTGTTAAAGCACAAATTAAAGATATGCTTGTTGTTTTGTACTGTCAGACATCCTTTAAGTCTCTCGTATTGCGAGAGCAACTCTGGCTGCGCGAAAAACATGTACCAATCCGGGTGTTTTCGGCCATCAAACTCCATACATGATATCTGCTTTGATTGAATCTCGTCTCAATAAATGAGTGAATCAGAAGCTTTCAAACATCCTATCAGCGGCTAAGGTTTGAATAAATATTCTTAATTTTACGTCATTGATGCCAAAATTGAATAAACAATTTATTGTTGAAAATCCAATAAGCTTCGCTTTTCTACCAAAATGCTAGTCACCGTAACATGAAGTTGATAACCAGACGAGACGTAAAGTCTGTCTATCATTGGACCCGAAAGGCAGCCATGGACATTTCGGGAAACCCTTATGTATGACCTATGTTCAACCAACGGTAAACATCCACAAGGTTGCGATATTGAATTCAACCCTATAGTGATGATTGACCCAGAAGGGGTTTATTTGAGATAGAATAAGTTACGTATATGTGTTTTGAACATAAGCAAATTCGAGGTTTTTGTAAAGTTGGGCGTATATTGGTGCTAGTCAGTTACCCTACTCATAAAAAACCAATTCCTTTTTGCTTCGATGAATTCTTATGTGATAATGGCTAGTTACATATGTTATTTATTTCTCTAAAGATGAAGATTTAAGCCTAGAGTCATGTATAAAGTCGGCGATGTAAACCGTGATTAATTTAAGTATCACAAAAGGATCTTGCCTATTTTTGAGTTTCTCTATTATAAGGGAGGGTAGGCACTATCGATTCTTCCTAGGACACTTCAATGTTAACTTCATCGAAGCTTTCATCGCATATTTGCATCGATAATAGTTCCGATGCGATAATACTTCCATTTCCTACCAACTGCCTCTGTATATATATTTTGAATTCATATGGCATTGAAACTCATTTAACAATTTTAAATAGCCTTAAATGTACAACAGCAGAAAAACGTGAGACCGTTCTGTAGAAACTGAAAGTTCTACAATTATTCTAACTGTACTAAACTAAATTGCAATTAATTAATTATTATTAGACTTCTAACTGAACTGGAACTGGTTTTACCTTTTTTACAGCACCAATTATTGTGAAGCTTGATTCTTACAAAGGAGAGTGGTGATACTTGTGTAAATACTTCTTTGCAAATTATGTAGTAAATTACTAAAACCGGTTGAAGTAAAAAAAGCATAAAACAGAATGGTAATAAGTTATGGTTACTCATAACGCTGAGAATGACAGTTACGGAAATACATAAAAGTTCGACTTCTAGTAGAACTTGCAATAATGCGACTTCTTTTTGTATTTTAAGTTGAAGGCTATTTAATCACTCACAAGTCTTTTGAAATACATACTCACACGTAAATTTGTTAAAAGAGTGGGGGAGGGAGCAAAACTAACCATTTAAAATTAATTAATTATTTATTTTTGGTTATCAAAACTACAAATTTTCATTAATGCTTTGTCTTCAATATAAAGCTTTAAAATACTTTAATTAAAGAAAACAATCAAGATTATATCACAATTTAGGGGGGGGGGAGGGGGGGTTACAGCAGAGTATTGCGAGAGAGCCATAAGTGATGTGCACTTCATAAATTTTTTTTAATGACATTTTTTATGTTTTTCAAAAGTGTATTTATTGAGCTCAATAAACCTTATAGCAATAGCCTTCTTAGCTGCATTAACTTTAAATTACTCTTTGTTGTGATGTCGCTTTTGCCCGCCCGGAGTTTTCTCTGATTAGTTTTTGCCCGGAATCTCAGGCGGATCGTTTTTGCGCCGAACATTTTCTAAGCCACTTTTGCTCGGATCTTGTAGATAGGTCATTTGTACTCTCAGCCTGTCACTTAGGCTATAGCGTCCCATTGTGGTGCCACGTTCCGACTGGACTCTCTTTGAAAAGATACCTGAAATCATATAGAGCTCCTGATGAACCGAACTGAGTCCCTTATATCTGCAGATCCCATTATATATACTGTCGGTTCTCGTTAGCTCATCGGCTTTACAGTTACCCATCGAGTACACATATGAGGTGTACTTTAAGGTGATTAGACATGTCATTTAAAGCTGAGAGACATATTTTGGCAATTTAAGAGGTCGCATACACAGTCGTCGGTGGAGTAAGTGATAACGTATCGGCCTTCTATCTTGGAGGTCTCAGGTTCGAACCCCACTGTCTGCAACCCATGGTAGTTTTCTGCTATCAACAGATTATGATAAAAATGGCTTTGGTAATTCGGAAATGACCTTAAATTGTAGGTCCACTTGCAATCGTTGTCTCGAATTGGGTGAAAATTATTTCCCGCCCCTCGCCCTACAAGGTATTGTGGAAACTAGAGAAAGAGATACACTTTCGTGAGAGATCTAATAGCAACATAACTGTCTGTGCTAATACAGATGTTGCTTTTCGACTTTGCTCTGTCCTCCAAAAATACTGCAGTAGTCTGGTAATTAATCGAAAAGGAATGTTTAGTTCTAGGTGTTTCCGCTCACTTTACCTTCCAACTTAGAGACGTCAGTGTAAAGATGCACTGATTCGCCCCGTTGAGTCGAAGTTAGCGCTGAAAAAAATCTTAGGTATTGGTGTAATCGATATGTTTTGTTTATACTGCCATCCAGAATTTTCGAATATCCGTAGTCGGTACTTGTCTATGGCTAATGGTGCTCAACCCCCCCCCCCCCCTTTTAAAATTTTCTGCTGAATTTCTGGATTAGGAAAAATTTCACTGAAATACTAAAAAAAAATAACCTAAAATGTATATGTCCATATTTTTGAATTGCATAATATATCATATTTTATATGCATCCATTTGTTGATAGTTTTCTTTGTATAGCACCTTTATTTATTTTTTTATGAAATTAGAAACACCCCCCCCCCTTCCTCCCACCAAGGAAATCCTGCGCACGGGCCTGCCTAATGGTAGTTGAGGATGCGGTTTGCTTACCGAAGAGTTCCACCAGTGCGAGGTGAAGGATCGACGTTAACTCCTTCATAGATTGGCATATAATTATTTGTCCAAGTTATTATTATTATAAGCTTAACGAAGTAACTACCGAAAACTCTTGTATGCGACAGAACCTCTGCGTCCATCTTTTGAAGTCAACTTTTGAGAAGCAGGAGTTTAATCTTGAAACTCCCACATTTATTTAGTACTGTGATTAGGGGAATTGTTTAGATTCTATTTAAAAAAAAGAGATTCACGAGGAACCTTTAGCTGTACCTACTAGATTTTAATTTGCTACTCTTAATGGCGTAAAAGTTCCGCCTGTTGTTGTAATAACACCCGAATTAAGTTGACAAACTAGCCAGCACGTTACTCTTACAATACTGACGTATTTTTGTTAATTATAGTTTTGAATCAATAAAAATTTAATATTACTCAGTATACTAGCTTATAAAATAAAAGAGTATGATATTAATCTTAATAAAATATTTACTACTTTGGCATAAATTTCCTTACAAAAAGCGAAAAAATCATTTCTCATTTCTTGTGGAATTTTCGATTAAGTGAAACTCGTTTGTTGACGCAAAGTGCGTATCAATCGAATAATAATTTACCGCCATTATACAAATAAGTCCCTAAAACCCAGATACACGTTGAAAGTTGAATTCCAAGTTTAAAATGCAATAAAAATTGTTGGCATTATGGTGCATCATGAACGTCCATCCCGAGACCATAAGCGCACTGCAAATAAGCTGAACTATCAGACTTTTCCAAAGAGCCATTTCACATGGTGTTTGATTAATATCAATTTTCTTCGATGGATCAATATTCCTTGGACATAAAATGTCTGTCGAGAAAAACATGGTTGTAGAAAACCACCTAAAACTGTCGATAGAAGAATTTCTTGAAAAACTTGTTTGCTGCCCCATGCACCTTGGGTTACCGTTCAGGGGGGAATAGTATCCATCGTACGAGAATGCCACAAAAGCGAATATACACACGAAATATTATTGTACACCAAGAATGCTACATCGTTGTTGCACTTCGACTTCGGCTGCAACTTTCTAGCACGATTAAGTTGGCATCCACGTGTCCCACTTCGAGTTGTGGTTATATGGTGTAGGTAGTTTAGTTAGTCAAAGCTTGACTACCTTAGGAACCCGCTTGCTATAGTACATGTGAATGTGGTTTGTCTGACTCCACTGGCCATCTAACACGCATGCAGCCTTTGAGTCAGGCTTATGCATACGTATTATCAAGATGCCTGACGGCTGGACTTGACGATGGAGGAATGTGCAAACTGTTACGAAATTTATTTTAATAAACTATTCGAGTATTCTACTGAAAATCGCTTATCACACCTGAACAAATTGAATGAAGGGAACCCCACTTCATATTTGGGTATATATTCACTTGCGATTAAGATCGACGAAGGTATAACAGGAAAGCAAAATTAAACGGTTCGTGATTTTTCGATTCAAACCGACTAGAAACGTTTCATCACGGAGATGATCTCTTGTTTTGTTTGCCGAATAATCAACCCTGCACCTTGAGCTTTAATCTTTTCGATGAAATATAGTTTCCTTAAGAATTTTTTCAAAATGCAAAATGAAAGTCAATAGGTTTGAAATTTTTGCAGACAGCTCAATTTGTCGGTAACGTGACTCAAGATAACTGAAAGTCGTGAGGTTGATTGTCTGGACCGATGTTGAATCATTGTGCAGGGCATTCAGTAAATTGGAAAAGCGATTTCATGGCTAACAGGTTTTTTGCACTATATACTTTTAAAAGAAAAACATAATCACTGTGGTAAGCATCATATACAATAATGCTTTACCAATTGTGCGAGAGTTTAAAATTTGAGTTATTGAAGAAATATTTGACCTTCTAAATGCTGTGAACACTAATCACAACAGATACCTAATAGCATCAAATCACATTGTATAATATGCCTTTGAGCAGTTTTCAATTTATATCTTCGTTTTTATTAAAAATAATGACATTTACCATTAAAACAATTGTTTCGTAACTTTATAATCAACTTTAGTAGTTATTAGATTTAAGCATCTTACTTAGGTTATTATCAAGTAAAGGTTTTTTTTTATTAAAAAAAGGTTTCTGTTTCACACTTACAGGAGTGACCAACTGAACTACAACTAACTTCATAATATTTTAGTACATTTCTGTACTGACAAATCAAACGCATCCGAAGTTTTGACAGGTGCTTCTTCCGATTTTCGTGCAAAAACTTTCCGTGCATAAACTTCTTCAGAATTTCTTCAAAACCGCGAAACCGATGGAACGAATCTCATGCAAGTCCATTAAAAACGAGAAGAAGATGCCAAAAATTACATTTCATTAAACAGCATCAATCCGTGCAAGAATGTGCACCAGCCAAATTTCTTCGATGAGTTCGTGCTGCAGGGGAACATGTCAACCTTTTTTCCGCCATATTGGCTGTTGGCCTTAAAACAGTGTACGTGTGTGCAATAAGGTAAATATTTTTTTTAATATTTTATTACATTTGGGTTGTTGTTTTTTTTTTATCTTGTGTGTTTTAACATAAAAATTTCAAAACGACTAGAAAATAGCGAAACATATATTGAAAATAAAGTGCGCGGTTCTGTTCCGAGCAAGTAATTGATTCGCGGAATGTCGATTTAGAAGTTTAAAGAAATTTTTAATTTAAATAATAATTTTAGATCATTACGCCTTAAATAAGGTTAAGAACTAGTAGGCATAGCGCAGTAAAGTGATTTTTTCTAACCATTTCTATATTGTTTACGTTTGTAATGACTTCATTGGTGGCTGCTAGGTTGATGCAGTCACTTAAACTTTTTCAAAAAAACACAACATTTGAAATCTTTTATTAGTTTTTCGATACATTTCTCTAATTTTCGCAATCCCTTGTACGGTTTTGTTGTTGTTAGGGACATTAAACAGCATTGAGTTTTGGATGCATTAAACGAAACGATTTGCTCTGCCCCAAGCGAGGACCATAGAAATGTCGTTGTTTAATGATCCAAACATGCGTTCTCGATAGATTTCTTTATTATTTCCACGAGAATTTAATACAGAATCAAAACATTACGGGAAATCAAGGGTGCTGTCGCCAGCAAAACTATGAACAGGATTGAGAATAAGGTATAAAAGCTCATTAATAAAAAGAAAAAATAAGGTTGGTGAAAGAACTAAACCCTGAGGTACACTGGCATTTATTTCGTAGGAATCAGATGTAATTTCGTCAATTACTACGTGATTGAACGGCCTGACAAAAAACTCTTTCTATTTAACGAGGTTAGGGTGCAGACCAAACGCTTGAAGTTGGGCTAGAAGGGCGGCATACCAGACTCTATCAAAAGCCCTTAAAATATTAAAGTAACTATTTTGGAGTCAACGGAATTATGGCGACTTGAGGCGAGAGAGGAGTCTCATCCCAATGTACCTGCATTTTCAGGTGGATTCCGAACCACAAGATATTAATCTGGTATCCTCAATAATATTTATAGCGTAATCAAGGATATAGTTAGTTAATTAGTTATAATGGTAGTCTCCACAGCGGCGGTGACCCAGTTAGTAGCAATGTGGCTTTGTTTTCGGTTATTCAGAAATAATATATGATCCAAGTCGAGATATGAGCTATCGAGAGGAGGCTATTATATCCATCCTGTACAATTCAGGAAGTGGATGACTTCTCTAATTTTTCTCCCCGATATCTCTCCCAGTTCGCTGAAACACAGGCTGCGACAATATGCGTTCAAGGGGATACCTAGCCTTGCAGCATGGAGTTCTCTTGTTGTTGTTTACGTCATAACTCGGCCATATCTTGCTAAATTTGGCGCATCTGCAGTCTGCCGTTGATAGAAGATATTTCTCTTTAGGGTTCCAAGCGTAAAGCGTTCCAGGATTTCAGAGTGGCCAAAGTAAGTTCGTTTCCAGGTGTGGACTGAGTTAAGTCTAATGGCTGCCCAGAATGCGGATTGCTTATCGTAAAGATCCACCGGTAGTAGGTGGGAAGTAGTATTTAGGGCTTTAGAAGTAGTGGTGCTAAGGGTGCCTGTTATCAGTAGTGTTGCCATCCTTTGAACCTTATCCAGTACTTTTTGATGGGTCGCTATATCCGCCGCCGGTTACAAAGCGTGAGTATGAGTCGTATGACACTGGTGTAGAGCCAATGCACAATACGTGGCTCCATACGCCATCTTTTTCTTATTGCATTTTTACATAAGTACGGCGCCACTGTGGCTTTCCGAACTATTTTTTGGATGTTAGGCTTAAGTGTAGGGCAATTAATAGGAGAAACATTATATTTCCGAGCGAAGAGTATTAGCTCAGTCTAATCCGGGTTTATGCCCAGACCACCGCAGCGCTCCATGATGATACTTTGGAGAGGACGTGTTGTAACACTTCAGCCAGTGTGTTTGGATGCTTACCTTGATTTGTTCAGGGCAATATCATTAGCGTAGGCGATGACCTTGTGACCAGAGAAGTCTAGGTCTATGAGTAACTCATTAACAGTTTGTTTCCACAAGAGTGGTGAAAGGTTATCTCCCTGAGGAGTACCTCTCGTTACGACTCTTTGTATGCTAAATCCTCCCAAACTGCAGTCGATAACCCTAAGTTCGATAAGTTCGATGAGAGGATCGTCAAGATCTAGCCTGTTATCGCCTCTGGCTTGATGTTATTGCAAACACCCTCTATGTCCAGGAAAATTAAAAAATGTTTATTATTGTAACTCATTGAGAAAAAAAGTGGAAGGGAACGTGATGTTTTTACTGTGACTTCGGCTTAACACTCAACGACATGCGTACTTTAAAAATGTCATAACGTCAAAATTGGATAAATCCTTTTAAAAGGAAGCTTTTTTTCTGAATATTTTTTAATCAATCAGCAAACGTTTTACACTTGCATTAATTATGTTTTAAATCATATTCCATTATATTACTATCTTGCGCAATTACTGGCTACTGTTCGATTGTGTTACCAATTAAATCTTTTATTTCTTATTTATCTGCAAAGAATCGTTGCAAGTTTTTGGTTTTGTTAATTTTCTTGCATAGTAACACAAAAACATTGTTAAATTGTAACCCACAACCGCAATTGCTAGTGACCTAATAATGAGCAACAAATTCTTCTTAGTGCGGCAAACAAACCATTTTCCGGGTTTGTGTATTTATAAATTAGGAAGTATAACTGAAAATCGGTAAAGCGAAAAACACTTTTCACCTGAGCAGGTAACAGTACTTGCAAGTATGTATTGCCATGTTAAGCAACAGTACATCGATTTTCATCGCCTCCGTACACAAGCAAAAATTAATCCGAGAATCCGCAGAATGTGGTGATATCACACTTTCATATCTTCGAGACGAGCATTCGCAATTTGCCGTAGAACTGCTTAATGCTCCAAGCGTTTGAACATTGTTCACCATGTTATCCAATCCTATTGATCTCTACGTTTGCGTTAATAACACCCTCATTGGCTAACCTGGGCTAGAATATCTTTGCTAAAATCTTTCGTTTATCTCATCGCTGCAGCCACTCTGAACGCTTTAATAAATTCGATTACACAATCTCGAAAAAATTTTGAAATTCTTTCCTAGGAGCGATTCAGGTTTTAGTGGCTGATCACAAACTAAACGGCGGTTGACAAAGAATTACCTGCACAAGCACACCGGTAATGAGGCAATAGAAACGAGTTTTTGCAATTTTAATAGTGCCATCAGTATCATCTTCTACGACTATGAACTTTCGACATTTAAACTCTGAATCATGCGAGTATCATGGTTACTTTCACTACGATTCTTGGGATCGCAGCGAAGCCCTTTACAAAGCCACCTGACTAATAAAAATGAAAATGTTTAAAAAAAGAGTCTCTCTGAATATGAAACCGGAACTGTCACCACAAATTTATATTCTATGAATATTAATCGATTTACATAACAACGTCCAAATTGGGTAGAAGATGCTGCCATATCAATAAACGGAAGACCAGTTCGTCCGTTAAATAAGCAGAGGAGTTGTAAGCTAGAGATAATCTCTTGGCCAAATAAACAACCTTGAGCAAACTAGATAAAGATTTAACAGTCAACAGACTCTATACGCTTTTATATTATATTAGTCAGTGGCAGACCGATCGTGATCATTAGCAAACAAATTGTTTTTCACACAACAAAATCCACAACAGCTCAAACACAGCATTGAAAATATTTGACAGGTCCGACAAGTTTGATCCTCTGCAATACCCGTTTGTTTTTCAATATGAACATAGGCGTGATTCATCATTAATGCATCCAATTTCGCAAATCTATAAATATATTTCTGTGTTGAAGATTTAATTAGTAAATCGCTTCTCAATCTTTTAACAAACTCGAAGGAAACGCAAATTCAAACATACTTATAAATACAATAATTTCTAATTTATGTAAGTACGGTTATCTCTCCCAGTTTTGAATTGGCAGCAGTAAATTATAGCTGGCCTAATTCCTCCTTTCGGTGTAAGGTTTAAGAAAAGAAACTCGATAACACGTCGGGAAGATCATTCACGGGAAATGATCATTAAGCCTAATTAATACGATTATTTTCACCTCTTATTCGAATGCAATTAAGCTAAGGTAAATATACTTTTACACCTGTACTCTGTCCGATTTTCGTACGTAGAAGAAGGTCAAGTGGTATTGTATCCAATTGCCCAATTGGAATTTAGAAAAAAGAAAGAATTAAAGTTAAATTATTGCTTTGCAATTTATATCGGATTTTAGTAATTAGTTTTCTTTTATGTTTTGGGGCATCTCTAGGAGAGCGACGTTTTATGCAGTGATTTTAAAGGTATGAGTTTGCAGTATTTGTTCTGCCCAGTGGCGGATCTAGGATTTTACCATGAAGGGGGTTTTGAATTTCTACATCGAAACTTAATATTAAGACATTTTGTGTGTCAGGCGCGGTATCGGTAACAAAACAAAACCAGCTAGACCACCATTTTCTGACATGCTCTTTCGAATGGCATCAAAATTTTGGCAAAAAAAATTTCACTCAAAATCGACAAAAATCACTGGCCTTATAGCCCATGATTTTTTTGGTGAAAAAAATTTTTTGTTACGAAATCAAATAAAAGGCGTCTCATTCGAAAGAGGACGCCAAAAACAATTAGTTTGGAAGGTTTCTCTGGAATGTATCTCAATTTGACGGAATTGGAACGATTTTTGTATCTCCTGGAAGCGTTTCGTTGATGAGTCATTTTTCATTCAGTGTGCTTAGTAGAGTAATTCTCCACCAGAAATTTATTTTATAGCAGAGGTATGGTAGTGTAGCGTATATCCAATGAATAACTCTGGAAAGTAGTCCCCATGTCATCACAAAGGTCCACCTAGCCTGCTAGAATTATGGGATGACTTTGCAGATCTTTTTTATCTAAATACGCCCTTCAGAGTCACCATCACCATTCTGCGGGCGACAGGAAAATTTCAGAGAGCGAACTGGCAAGGACTGGCTCTGCTCTTCACTCATCCAGAGCAGAGGACGGTCATATTCCGCTTAAGTGTCTTAAAAAGCGAACTATTTCAGCTCTTCTTAGTTAAAGCTAATCTTAGATGGAGAGCATCCTCCACCTGTGCCATCCTACAGCGACATGGTAAAGCTTTAACAAAAATAGAACTTCGGAGTTGCTTGGCAGGTCTCGTGCAATAATCGCGACATTGGCGACACTTGGCGCTCCTTATAATACACACTGTCGCAATTGCGTAGATGTTAGCGAAAAAGACCCCGTTATGCACGTTCTATGTAAGTGCCCAGCTCTTGCAGGTGCCAGAGGGAGGACACTGAGAGACTACTTTCTGTAGAATCTTCAGGCAATTTCAGCAGTAAAGATTAGATTTCTTAGCTCCTCGGGTTGGCTTCTACTACCCCTTACCGAGAATATGCGGGTGACTGACTACCGGGTTCCCTCAGGTTGCGGCATCAAAACGGCGCATAACGTGCTAATTGGAGGGCTTTCCTTGGTGGTTAGCACTCGTCACTTAAACCAACCAACGACTAGTTGTAGCTCTTTATTAACTAGTGAAGAGGAGCACAGACGTTTTATCCGTATTTATGGATAAATTCCTTTCCGTGCACCACCTCCGTTTAGAAGGTTCCATTTTAACTTACAAAACACATTTAAAGAAGTTTCCCTTATGAGTACAACAGCGTGCTTCGCCGGCGTATTCAACAGTCTAGAACCTCAGATTAGTCAACTCTTTGACTGAATCATCGGCAAACATAAAAACAACAGAGAGAGAATTCCCCTTTTGAGGGCATCCCCTATCTACTTTTCTTCTTACAATGATAGGCACTTCAGCTCACTTAATACTGAACTACCGTCTTAATTGATTACTCAAAACTATGACCAATAATTAATGAATATGTTTCTTGCACAACTTTAATGTACAGGTATATCTGGTAGTAAGTTTTGCTCCCCTATAAAAAAAATAAACGCGACTCATTACTGGCTCATTACACCATATTAACATAATTCCAGAGCAGCTGTCTTAAGTCACACCATAATTACTGATCGCATTTGCTCTGTTGCTGCAACCTAAAACCTGCAAGCATTTCCCTCAACGCATTCCAAACACAAGGAAATTAGAAAACATTAAAATTGCGTAAACACCAAACAAACTGGATTTTCCACTTTTCGATTGCAATCCGTTTTTAGAGCACTCAAATTATTTATGAATTCCTTCTAATTATTGGAGCAATTGCAAGGCCCATTGACCTGCTTATGATTCCTATACTCCTTATATAGATGGAGCAAGTGCTGACAAATAACTAGCGTAAAAGGCTGATCCAAAGTTGTAAGAAGTTGAGCGACGATGGCGAAGACACCAAAGTCATCTCGTGTACCACAAAGTCACAGAGCCCTGAAGAATTCGAATCCCACCATAAGCTCATTCGACCGCAAACCGTTCCTGATCGATCTGACATTTAAATTTTAAGACACGTAGTCGGATGGAAACAAGTTTCTGGAGGTTTGCATATTTTTAGAATTTTACGGATATTGTGCCGAGATGTGATGATGCCTTTCATCTTCGATTCTTGTTCGGCCTTAAGCCTCAAGCATTCTTTTCATTTTGACCGGTTACTGGTTGTACCTTTTTAAGCGTTCCAAAGCAATGATGCTATTCACTGAAATGATTCATGTTGGATGCTGTGCTCACATTCATGGTCATATTACCTTTCTTACCTGCCTTATTTTGCTTCGAAATAAACCAACGACTTTTTCTGAGATATTTTACGAGGCGGGGTTTTTCAGATCAGCAGGAATTAGATTTTGTCGGACTCTGGCAGGTCTTTTTGTGAGAGGTGCCAAGTTGAAGTTGCTCCTTGTTTTGTTTTCTTGAAAATACTCGGAATAGTACAACTGCTGCTGCTGATCGACCCAGGTGTGTTTGCATTTGATTTACTGTCCAACTTTTGAAGGAATAATGATTTTATTGCTTTCAGTTAATTGTACGATTTTTTGCAATGCCTAGACACCTGACAGAAAACATTTTCCACGCAAGCGTTTTCTGTCCAGGAGTGTTAACGGTCAATCATATTTATATGCAAATTATGTACATTCAGTATTAATCGCTAATAGTTTGCATACTCACATGGACATACCCGATGTACAACTATTTAAATTATAAGACTCACATGCTATTAAAATTTTACAGTTATAATAGCACTTAATAGGTAAATCTCCAAATTTGTTAATATTGAACCAAAGACATAAAACTGAGTTTAAAGTTTTATAAAAAACGGTTAAGGTATAAACTCGCTGTAACTTGCTGCTTGCTTCTTTTTTATACGATATGGCCAAATCGTAGGGGACAACCCTTTGATGCGTTAGCATGGTTTAAACCGGAAGGGGATTGGGGTAAGGGAAGTGGGGAAACTTGAATGTCTTGTTTTTGCATTGCTGCGAGCTAGACAACAGCCCAGAGACGGAGTGTATTATTTAATTTCTTAATAAAAGCTCACGGGGAGACCTGGTCTCGAACCCGGGACCCATGGCATGGTGGTCGTGCGGCTCAACGAATTGATCCAACTCCGTCTCCTTCTGCAGGAAGGAAAAGTAAGTCGAATAAAGTTTTATTAAATTTGTGTTTGTATAGCTTTGTTTTGTAGGTGAGACAAATCTTTACTACGAAGACACAATTGATCTAAACTGATGAAGTTAAGTAGGTTAGGTTAGGTTCGTGTGGCTGCCTTAAAGGGCACACTTAGATCTCAAAAGGCCCATTGTGATGCCACGGTAATCCAAGAGAATTCCCTCCACCTCCTCATTGGTGACCATCCGGAGCTGTCGATGAAGCGCCAAAGATTTGCAACGTCAATCTCCGTCAGATCGCAGAGGCTATCAAAAAAATAGTTACCCAAGAAGGACTTTAGCCCGCGTGACAGTGCAGGGCACCGGCAGAGGTAGTGGAAAATAGTTTCCTCCTCTTCCTCGTCCATACAGCTTCTGCAGAAGTCGTTTGAGAAGATACCCAGTCTCTTCGCGTATAAGCCAATAGGGCAATGGCCTGTGATTACCCCAGTAGCTATTCTAAGGTCAGATCTGCCCCTCGAAAGCAGACACTTGGAGCGCCTAAGATCCAGCTTAGGCCAGATTTGTCTGGACGTATGGCACGTAGTGCCTCGCTGTGGTTCGCTAAGTTAATTGCTCTTGTACTAAGCATCATCTTACAGGTTGCCAGGGGCTTACCAAGAGTAGTTCTTTCCGGTTGGATCTCCAGGGTGGTACCACGTCTTGCAAGCTTGTTCGCCACGCAGTTTCCTGGAATATCCTTGTGCCCCGAGACCCAGCACAGGTGAATTTGATACCGTTCAGCCAGCTCATTTAAGTGTAAGCGACAGCTATTAACAGCCCTAGATGTCGATAGGACAGAATCAAGGGATAGCAAAGCAGCCTGGCTATATGTAAGGATACAGATGTCTTTTGGAGCTTCGTTGCCACTCAACCAATTCAACGCTTCCTGAATAGCCATGACCTCCGCCTGAAACACATTACAGTAGTCTGGAAGACAGAAGGATAAGCTAATGTTCAGTGCCTCTGAGAAAACACCACCCCCACCATACCCTCCAGTTTAGAACCATCTGTATAAATTTCAATGGATTCCCCACAGGGAACGGTGTCCCCATCCCAGTCAAGCCTGGTTGGAATGGTTGATAAGAAACGCTTGACAAAGGAGTAGCTAGGAGTGGTGTAGTCAAGATGCCCCACTTGGAGCGAAAAGGAGTCCAGAATTATGGAGTGCCCAATTGTAGTATTGTACCACTGAGATCTGGCTGTAAGTCTGACGGCAGCATTAGCAGCCATCTATTTACCCATCAGATCTAATGGAAGTAAGTGGAGAAGTATCTCCAGAGCAAGAAGTTTAGTAAGAAATCGAGAAAAATATGTTTCATTTTCATTGTATCAACTTTAAATATTTGTGGGCGGGTATATGCAGGACACTGACAAAAGACATGTTCTATAGTATTGTTTTCTTCGTATCAAGAAGACGGAGACGGAAATGCAGGTTCGAGCCCCGGCCTGCATATGACTTTTCATTTCCAATTGCAATAAATAAAAAAGTCTGCTGCTAATTCCCTTCCGGCTATACATATTTATGCTGAACCATCACAGCGTTGTCTTTGGACTTTTACATCATAAAAAATATAGAGCAAATTCAGGTAAAGCCATAAATTACATAAGTGCTGTTCCTAAGCTTTGTGTCACATATTTAACCAAAAATTAATCCTTTCTGACTCACCTCGCTTTGAGTCCCTTAGTCTACCAACTATCTTTCAACTTAGTATAACTAAGTCTAACTTACTGCTGGCATTGGCAATTTCCTAACGCGTGGACCGATTTAGATATTTCTTTTTTGTTAAATCAAGTATTACCAATCCTCTCACCCCACCCACCCGCACTTATTATTTTATTATTTTTAGTATTCCGTACCTGAAAACGAAAAAGGAACCCTTATACTTGTCCGTCTGTCTGTGTGCCTGTCCGCCTGTCTGTCTGTCCGTCCTTTCAAGAAATAGGCAATCAAATCAAAACCTATAGGGTACTTCCAGTTGACCTAGAGTCATGAAATTTTGCGAAAAGAAAGGTCTCACAGCACAAGTAAAGGAAAAATCGTTACTTAGTAGTTATATCACATGAAAACATGGCGCCAGTCAAACTCGCATTTGTCCGGTTTTATTTTTTTGTAATATTAATTGTTTTCCTATATTTGTTACAAAAAAAAAATTCTTTGCACCTACAGTTGCTACAGTGCAACTTTGATAATTCGTTTCATCACCTACGCTATATATTCATCTACACTATTCATTGCAAGTCGTAGGCGCGGGCACCAGCTAGTTAATAATATTAATAAGGGTAGAAGCAATAATAAATGAAAAAAAACAATAAAAACATCTAAAAGGGAAAATAACAATAATATCAAGGGGACCCGGTGCCTTGCGTGCCTAGGGGCCGCATGAAAGGTAAATCTCTTTAATTTCTAAATTTATTTCTGAAAAAAATCCCGAATGTAGCCTTTAGTTAGTATTTTCAATAAAATATCATACATAGTAGCAAAAACAAATTATAAAAATTTAGAAATAACTCTACGGAACCCTATTTACCAGCAACACTTCTTTCCCAAATTTTCAAATGTAGGAATATCCAAATTTTTATAATAAAACAAAAATCGAAAAATTTGAAGAGGTGAAGGTGAAGGAGATAATCAATCTTCTGATTAACCTGTGATTAGGGAAACCTAATTCCATTACACCATTAGTTTAAGGATCAAAAGAATGGTAAAAGGCGGACACATATAAATCCCATAAGAAGTAAAAAGGTTTCAGTTAAAATTAAAAACGACCCAGCAACCCCTAATTTAAAGAGAACAGGTTTGATATGTAAGTCCAAAGGATCCCGCCTATTTCCTACCTGATCCGAATTGATAAGTTGGTCAAAAGCCATTAAACGGACACAATTTTTCAGTTGGTTACATAAGATAAATTTGTGGGAGCTAAGGAATTCCAGTAGGATTGGTTCGACCAAAAAAAAATCAATTTACGAAGCAGGTTCATAAAGGAAAATCAAATTTCAATAAAAATAAGTCACGCACGTTCTTACCTGTCAGCCAAACAATGGAAATAGTTGTAGGTAATCCAAATTTTGATTATCCAATATTTTAATCCGCGTCTAGTGTTTGTATTCACGTGCTGCTGTTTCGTAACTATTCACTATTTTCGAAAAAAATTTTACTCCAATTTCAAATCCGCTCACTTTTCATAATTTCATTGTAAGATGTTAGCTCTAGCACAAGTTTGACACTAAATTAACTGCGAGCTATTTGGTTGCCATTATTCAACTCTAAAATTATTACAAAACACATTTTTCGGTGACTCGGAATTTGAATTTCAAATGCTTGCGTCTTATGCTACCGTTTTCCGCAAAAACGATTTATTTAAATTGAAGGAAAAAAAGAGATTTTATAAGCAAATTGTGTAATCAGTAAGAGTACGAGCAAAATCGAGGTTCCCACAAAGGTTTTACAATTTCAAACTAAGAACTGTTTGGTTGCAAAAACAACCTATTTTGGTGTGACGTCAAAGGACAATGATAGAAGCAAGATTGCGTCCACGGCCATATGCAAGTCGCAAGCACGAATTCATTCAATCAAGGAGCACACGCCGCCAATTTGAATCCGAAAGAACTTCTTCATCGCTTTATTGCAAAGGTATTGTCTGCTATGTTTCTTCTCTACTTCTTGAAAAAAGGCAGAAACTATGACATGAGAAAAAGGTCAAACACTTTGCAGGCACTTGTTCTTTCTCACTGTGAATTTTCTTCGATCGTTTTCTGTTAAATTCTTTTTTTGTTGTTTTGCTAATTTCGACGTTTTCAAAAAGTTAACCTCGTCCGATCACAAGCCACATCACTATCGATTACAACAAAATATCGATTGCACTTTGAACAACAACAAAACAACTAAAAACCAATTGAGACCAAATTATACTATACCATTCCTCTCGAAAGCCAGACACTCACTAACCGATCAAGATACATCGAGGTGGTATCCAGCGTCTTAAGAGGTTCAGATACAGGTAAGTGTGACGTGTCTTCATTTTTGTGTTGAGCACCGCGATCGAGCCAAGCAATTTCTATACAACAACGGCCGTTTTCTTTTGCTGTCACACCTGTGTAGCACTGCACTTGGAAGCTCAAATAGCTGTTTCGTCAGAGGTTTCAAACATTTCTACGCGAACAGCGATAGAACAAATTTTATAGAAATGTCGTTCTACGTTTTCATATTAAGTTCAAAAAAAATTTATACCAGACGATATTCTTTCGTACTTTTATTAATTTATTTAAGCTACAAGCTATAACATAATAATACAAAAAATAAAAAATACGAGCTATAACATAATACTAATACTAACTGATAAGTCATAATAAATAGTATAAGCTACAATATGAGCTATAATTGACGGGCTGAGAGTAAAAGTGACCTACTTATAAGGTTCGGTCAAAAGTGGCTTAGAAAATGTTCCGCGCAAAAACGAATCGCGTGAGATTCCGGGCAAAAACGATTTAACTACAAAAAATTAATGCAAAGTTGCAAATGCAGTTAAGTAGTTAAGTCGCTCTTGCCCGGAAATTTTCTACGATTCGTTTTTGCCCGGAATCTCACGCGATTCGTTTTTGCGCGGAACATTTTCTAAGCCACTTTTGCTCGAACCTTATAAATAGGTCACTTTTACTCTCAGCCCGTCAATTATGGTAAATACAAACTGGGAGGAAGAAGAATTAAGAAAGGCGATTAAGATGGGCGGGATCAAGATATAAAGGCTTTGTGAAAGGATGATTTACTCAGATAGAAGTCAAAGGAGGAAAGGTCGTTGACTTTTCGTAGCATCCTGTTAATTGGTTCTCGTTGACCGTAGTTCGTGCGGTGGCGATCGAGTCGGAAAAGGGGAGTGGACCTAAGGTTCCGGGGATTGGTATGGATGGGTAAAGATTGCAGGATTGAAGGGCACCAGTTAATAGCTGATCAATGAAGAGAATGTCGGAAACATCACGACCTTTTCTTAGGGGTTGTAAGACGATCAGTTTCAGATGGTTTTCATAAGGTGGAAGATTGGAGAACTCTCGAGACCAGCACTTAACAAACCCTAGCGCGGAGTTAGCTCTGTTAATTATGCTTTCAATGAGAGGTATTCTCGAGCTTTAGGGTGGTGGGGTAACCATTGGATTTTTTTGGAATTAATAAAGTTATAAAAACGCTTGGAGTCGGATATGAGGCTAGTTTCTATCCGTTGGAGGTACTCATAGTAGAGGGTATCACAATGTTCAGAAAAAGATGTATAAGCACACAAGTAGGAAGAATAGACAGACTCAGTCTGGGTTAGAAGAAAGGTTTGCCAACATTTATTTCTCCTGTTGCGGAGCGAGCGTAATTCTTTGTCGTACCAAACTGAGGATGAGGAGCAGTTTTTACGAGGCAGAAGAGGGATAAATTGTGTAAGACAAACGTGTATTTCTGAATAAAATACGTCTACAGCAACGTCAATTTGAAGTTGTTGAGGGATAGTTCCAATGTTAGAGTTGAGGAGCAAGTGATTTAATTTTTCAAAATCGCCTTTACGAAAAATGAAGGACTATTTTTTTTTACTACTTTCAGTTCTCAGTAATCTAAAACAAATTTTTCTATTTCATTTCAGATAATCGAACGACTTGTGAATAAATGACAACGGAGGCGAGGATTGATCAGAATGCTGCCTAAGAAAACTCTTCTTGTGAAGTGCATGGACCGGCAGCCAAAGAAAAAGGAATGTGTCCAGCCACCGGCCATAAGAACTAAGCGTTTATTGTTGAACTTGTGATTAGAATAAGACTATTACATAAGAATCTAGAACTAAGTTGTTCAAAGTAAGAGATTTGACAAATTTAACATTTAACAAAAGTGTCTAGCATTACTAGTAAACGAATTAGTTTAATTTTAGTATTTCATAAATCCATTTTCTTGATTTTATTAAAAAAATTAATCGAAATGAATGAGTTCTCATTTATTACCACTCACTGTTCATATTCCCTTTAATTTCAACCCTTAGCCTCGTCCAAAGTAATCCAAACTTCTCTATGTGATTATTATATCCTTTCTAATTTAGTAAATAAAAAAATTTGGTCGAAAAAGGACCCTAATTATGGAGATCAGGCCATAAATCAAATGTGTTCTCCGTCCATGCTCAAATTTTTGTCCTTTTCAGTGAATTTCAGGATGTTGTCCTTGTCCAAATAAGGATCTGATTTCATTACCTGGTAGAGGAAACATCACTGAATCGATTCCGAAAAAAATCCAATCGAATAAGTCCTTAAAATACCGAAAATAAGAGTAAAAACGATTCCTCGAAAGAACAAAATTTGCTTGCTCCCGATTATGGTGGCCTGGTGTCGAGTTCATTTTTGGCCCAAAAACTGGAAAACCTGGATTTGCACCACCAGTTTTTTACATTTTCTTTGAAAACCGTTTTTTGACTCATTTTCGGCGTAAATCCAGGTTTTCCAGTTTTTGGACCAAAAATGAGCTCGACACCAGGCCACCAGAATCGGTAGCAAGCAAATTTTGTTCTTTCGAGGAATCGTTTTTGCTCTTATTTTCGGTAATTTAAGGACTTTTTCGACCGGATTTTTTTGGGAATCGATTCAGGGATGTTTCCTATACCAGGATAGGAAATAAAATCCTTGTTTAGACAAGGAAAACGTCCTGAAATAAACGAAAAACGACGAATTTTTCAATTGTGACAAAACTGGTTCTGTTTTTATGTCGATTTTTGATCAACTTTTTTAAGGATATATCTTTTGCAATGTTTTCTTTACCAGGATACAAAATTACAATTCTATAGAACAAGGATAACATCCTGAAATTAATGAAAAAACAACACTTTCACTGACAGAATTGAATCTGTTTTAAGGTTTCTTAGCCTTTGTAGAGGTCCTCTTGTGATCAGGTTTTCCAACTTGGAGTGGACAGTCCTATAAAGGAGAAGTCATTTAAAGCTAGTTAAGTGAAGATCCTAAAATTGTAAAGAAACGAAGACATATTGGTTAGAAATCTGAAAGTCATAGTAAGCAAAAGGAAGAGGTTGTTAATAATTGAAAAATAACATATTTTAGTTAATTGTTTAATGGAGGTAATAAGCAGTGCTACACACAATATACATAGGTATTTTCCTTTTCATATCTTTTCTAAAGAATTAGTTTGACGAATCTAGTACATTTCGACTCAATACATATAAAATTACTCGAGAAATTTACATTGCAAAAGGGTACACAGCAGCCTTGTGTTTCGAGTTTATCAGCTTTGAAAATATTAAACCAATTCTTATGTGACAAAAATTACGCTTATAAACTAGCACCTATCCTACTAAATCTTGTCTTTAGTAGATCTGCTATGAAATAATCCACTGAATTAAGCTTATGACATCTGTATATATAGCTCTCGTCCGTCTTTTAACTAGGTGAATCGCTCCGAGGTGTGATGATGCTGCTTTTTTGCTTTTGTTATCAAGTCTATTCATCCCGTTGGCAATGAAGCACCCTAAAAAGATGAAAATACGGATTAGTTTTGTTTTCTAAGCATAAAAAGCGCGTATAAAAAGTATTGCAAATATATAATAATTATAGTAGGCATGACGGACTAGACTCTAATTTTAATACCTAGAAATTTCGTCATTTAGGCGGCTACTACTTAAACCGTTCGTGTCCCTGCACTTGTGGGTTTGATTTAAACATAGCAAATTTAAGTATTTCAATATTATTAATATTTAATAACCGTAGCAGTAGCAACAATAGCAATAATAAATTAATTACCTTGGCAGCCTCTTGTCCCAAATTAATTCATTTTTCTTTCAGTGACAGTTCCATCAATTCTTTTGATTGGCCGAAATACTGGAAGGTTTTCAACTACTTTAACCAATTTTCCTGGGTCCACTAGCATTTCTCTGTTTAGGACATAATTCAGCATTCGGTAAAATATCTCATTTTTGTAGAAATGCAACGACAGGACAGAAACTTGCAAACTACTCCCAATGGCGGCCCTTGAATTTTTATTTTTACTTGGCAGTTGATCGCAGTTTCTTTCAACACACACTTTAAAAGAAATTGACTCTATACCAACTCATATCCAATTCATCCTATTTCTGTTCGAAATTTTTTGAATTTCTGAGCTCCCAGGCGTGGGAAGAAAGAAAGATCTAAATATATTGAACGTATGTTAGAGCAGATAAGCATGCTTTTATTTTTCTGCCACATTTGAAATGTTCACATTTTTGTTGACACGTTCATTATTCATTTAGTTGAGTGGGGTGGGGATCTAGACAACGAAAGTAGGGCTGTAACAAAATTTGCACTAAAATGTATAAATTAAACAAATTCGAAATTCGCGATATTAAAATGGAAAAAAGTTGCCAAAAGATTAATTAATTAGTGTTCTCCGTTCTAAAATACTAACACCGTATTTGAGATAAAAGATATTGTAGAAATTAAATTTATTAATTTTTCCATATACAATAAGTGCAAATTTTGTTCAGCCCTACTTTCGTTGTCTAGATCACCCCTTCACCTAATGTATTAATGTAATACGAAACAACAGTACAGTTGATCCTGAAGAAAAACATTCTCATCTGCTTTAATATACGTTCAATATACACGGCTGGGAGCTCAGAAAATCAAAAAAATGTCAAGGATGGAATGGTGTAAAAGGGGCTTCTGGGCTTAGCGAAGCTTATCGAAAAAACTACCGATGAAACATAACCTAAAGGAGAGTGTGGCGCTGTTGAGAGTGTTTGGAAGTTTTCGTTCCTTCGCTGCAATTTTACAAAAATGAGATATTTTACGGAATGTATAATGCTGAATTATGTACTAAGATGCAGAGAAATGTTGGAGGACCAGAAAAGATTGGTTAACATAATTGAAAACCTTCCAGTATTTCGGCCAATCGGATTAATTGATTGAACTGTCACTAAAATTCCGCAGAAGCCAGAAAGAAATGAATTAATTTGGAACAAGAGGCTATCAAGGTAATTAATTTATTATTGCTATTGTTGCTTCTGCTACGGTTATTAATATTAAAATACTTAAATTTGCTATGTTTAAATCAAACCCACAAGTGCAGGGACACGAAGGGTTTAAGTAGTAGCCGCCTAAATGACGAAATTTCTAGGTATTAAAATTAGAGTCTAGTCCGTCATGCCTACTATAATTATTATATATTTGCAATACTTTTTATACGCGCTTTTTATGCTTAGAAAACAAAACTAATCCGTATTTTCATCTTTTTAGGGTGCTTCATTGCCAACGGGATGAATAGACTTGATAACAAAAGCAAAAAAGCAGCATCATCACACCTCGGAGCGATTCACCTAGTTAAAAGACGGACGAGAGCTATATATACAGATGTCATAAGCTTAATTCAGTGGATTATTTCATAGCAGATCTACTAAAGACAAGATTTAGTAGGATAGGTGCTAGTTTATAAGCGTAATTTTTGTCACATAAGAATTGGTTTAATATTTTCAAAGCTGATAAACTCGAAACACAAGGCTGCTGTGTACCCTTTTGCAATGTAAATTTCTCGAGTAATTTTATATGTATTGAGTCGAAATGTACTAGATTCGTCAAACTAATTCTTTAGAAAAGATATGAAAAGGAAAATACCTATGTATATTGTGTGTAGCACTGCTTATTACCTCCATTAAACAATTAACTAAAATATGTTATTTTTCAATTATTAACAACCTCTTCCTTTTGCTTACTATGACTTTCAGATTTCTAACCAATATGTCTTCGTTTCTTTACAATTTTAGGATTTTCACTTAACTAGCTTTAAATGACTTCTCCTTTCTAGAATAGTCCACTCCAAGTTGGAAAACCTGATCACAGGAGGACCTCTACAAATTCTAAGAAACCTTAAAACAGATTCAATTCTGTCAGTGAAAGTGTTGTTTTTTCATTAATTTCAGGATGTTATCCTTGTTCTATAGAATTGTAATTTTGTATCCTGGTAAAGAAAACATTGCAAAAGATATATCCTTAAAAAAGTTGATCAAAAATCGACATAAAAACAGAACCAGTTTTGTCACAATTGAAAATTTCATCGTTTTTCGTTTATTTCAGGATGTTATCCTTGTCTAAACAAGTATTTTATTTCCTATCCTGGTATAGGAAACATCCCTGAATCGATTCCCAAAAAAATCCGGTCGAAAAAGTCCTTAAATTACCGAAAATAAGAGCAAAAACGATTCCTCGAAAGAACAAAATTTGCTTGCTACCGATTCTGATGGCCTGGTGTCGAGCTCATTTTTGGTCCAAAAACTGGAAAACCTGGATTTACACCAGTTTTTTTACATTTTCGTTTGAAAACCGTTTTTTGGCTTATTTTCGGTGTTTTAAGTCCTTTTTCGGCCGGATTTTTTTGTAGTCTATTCTAGGATGTTCTCTCTACTAGGATATATAATCAGATCCTAGTTCAGACAAGGATAACATTCCGAAAATTACCAAAAACGACGAACGAAGAATTTATTAAAAGGTCGTATCGGACAAGGGCTTCTGCACCACGATGAAAGTGTTAGGAACCATTATTCGGATGATTAAGGATAAGTTAGTACTACCAAGAGGGGCAGGTGTAACTGGATGCGACGTTCTGGAGGGCGGCAGGGATTTTGAATGTTGGGGGCTGAGTGGAAGGGAACTGGGAAACTACTTTTATAGTCACCGACCAAACTGAAAGTGGCAGGAAGGCTGGGATTTTCGATTTCCAATGGTGTCCTTCTCAGTGTGAACATTGTCTCTTGAAAAATTAATAAAAAATGTGAAAAGGGATCCTTTAACGGATAATAAGGCTTAAAACAATATGCCCTTTTTAATTAGTGATAATTTATGTCATATTCGGTGATTATAGGTTTTTTTTTCGACCGGATTGCTCTTTAATCTATTCTAAGATGTTTCTCTTCGCAAGAACACGACAAGGATAACGACCTGAATTTAACGAGGTACTTTTACTTTTCGAAATCTATTTTGCAGTGTCTTCTGTACCAGGAAACGAAGCGACCGATAATCCTATAGAACAAGGATAACATACTGAAATCGATGGTTTTTGTTGATAAATGTGTTGCGGATAAAAAAGCATTTAAAAAAGGAGAACGAATTGAGAAGCAATACTTCCAGTCTGGGTCTTTAACTAGAAGGCCGATTTCCAGTCGGTCATTGCAGGTCCTGCCCTTTCATAGATTTACTTCCGATCAGACTTTCCCTATTGGAAGCACTCACCCAGTAACGCAGAAAACATACTCCTGTGCAAAATTTGTTTATCCTTAATCATCTCTCCAAATTGATCAAGTCCTTGCCAAATACTCTCTGCTCGAAAAAGGACCTCTTAACTAACTATTTACTCCGTCAATATTCAAATTTGCCTCATTTTTAGTGAATTTTAGGATGTTATCATTGCTTAAATGCAAATATGTTATAAAATCATGATGGGCAAGATATCCTCGAAGATATTGCAGAAAAAATCCGATCAAAAAAGTCCTTTTAAAACAAAAACTCGTGAAAACTCGATTTGTCGGCTAAAAATCAACTCTGCACACCCGGCCACCATAAGCGGGAGCAAGCAAATTTTGTTCTTTCGAGGAATCGTTTTTGCTCTTATTTTCGGTATTTTAAGGACTTTTTCAATTGAATTTTTTTGGGAATCGATTCAGGAATGTTTTCTCTACCAGGTAATGAAATCATATCCTTATTTGGACAAGGACAACATCTTGAAATTCACTAAAAAGGACAAAAATTTGAGCATGGACGGAGAGAAAATTTGATTTATGGCCTGATTTCCATAATTAAGGTCCTTTTTTGACCAAATTTTTTTATTCCCTAAATTAGAAAGGATATTATAATCACATAGAGAAGTTTGGATTACTGTGGACAAGGCTAAGGGTTGAAATTAAAGGGAATATGAACAGTGAGTGGTTCAAAATGAGAACTCATTCATTTCGATTAATTTTTTAATAAAATCAAGAAAATGGATTTATGAAATACTAAAATTAAACTAATTCGTTTACTAGTAATGCTAGACACTTTTGTTAACTGTTAAATCTGTCAAATCCCTTACTTTAAACTGCTTAGTTCTAGATTCTTATGTAATAGTCTTATTCTAATCACAAGTTCAACAATAAACGCTTAGTTCTTATGGCCGGTGGCTGGACACATTCCTTTTTCCTTGGCTCATTCACTTCACAACAAGAAGAGATTTCGAAGGGAGCACTCTCATCAATCCTTGCCTTTGTTGTCATTTATTCACAAGTCGTTCGATTATCTGAAATGAAACAGAAAAAATTTGTTTTAGATTACTGAGAACTGAAAGTAGTACAAAAATGCGAACATAAACAAATTCAAAATTTTAAATTAATTTACCTTAAACATATGAATCCTCTCAGCTTCGGGAAAGCTACAAAAATCTGCATCCGAAATCTAATCCTCAGGTAGCAAAACCGGACGTCTTATGTTTGGTAATTTGTTCCGCAAACAGTCAGGTCATTTGGTGTACCTAAAAAAGGGGAAAGACAATTTTAGATCACGATCTGAGTTTGATTTACTTAGTATTGCTTAACTTCTACCTTGGAGCATCATTTTTCAGGTGCTCATATTTAAAGTTTTGGGAAAACGAATAAATATAGACAACTGTGCTTTTTTGATAGTTATTATTAGGGTAAGGTTGGGTTTGGCTAGAAATTTACATTTTGCGCTGTAGCGCACTGAAACATTTTTTTTTAAATCCTTTTATACCAAATTGTAGATACATCCTTTGACTACATTTTTCTCATAGACACCATTTCGATTTGATGAGTATTTAGTCCTGTAATTAGACACCGCGTAAAGGTCTGCAAGTTAGCCTAATCACCCTACTAGTAGCAGTTTTAGTTAAATTGTTTTAAACGAATTAAACACATTATTTTTAGGATATTATGAAGCATGGATGAATTAAAGGGTTAAATCCCTGTAACACGAAAACCGCTTTGTATATTGGGTGGAGTAACACTTAATGACAATGCTGTTTTTACTATTTGCGGAAGATGTTGAATTTGTACTGATTTTCTAGGTTTTAAATTGTGCTCATACCGATACGTCAAGGAGTTGCAATTTATGCGTACAATGAGGAGGAAAGGATAACAATATTATACCATGCTCCTCTGCCATATCTAACTAATGCTTCGGGATTCGAGTGGCTGATGTGAGTGTCAACCAATAAGAAGGTAGGTTTGTTTTTCGAACAACCTAAATGGTTGGTAAAATGTTGTATGAATTGTGTAAATTCTGCAAATTACATCCAGCCGGAGGTGTTTGCAGTTTCAATGCAACCCGGTGGACCATTTTTCGTAATAATAGTCACGTAATTTGGCCCGTTTAATTATAAACATAGGTGGTACAACATTACCCAACGCATGCACTACTAGGGCCATTTTCATCCATTTTCTCTCCAGAAGCGGCAATAACAACTTGATGAAGACATTTTAAAGTGAGAATTCTTTCTGGAGAACTCACTGTATTCAATATAGTTTCGTCCATATTATAAATCTGTTTTGGACCCATCTTTAAATCATCTAGAACCTGTTATAAAACTTTAAAAAATTATCGACGTTTTTTTTATTTAAAGCTTAAAATTATGGTATAGCTGGTATTTTCTGGATTTGGCCACGTCGTATAAAAAAAAGTAGAAATCTCTTTTGTGAAATCGCAAAGAAAGTGATAGAGAATTTATCTCAAAAGTTCTTTTCACTGACGAGGGAACATTAATAAAAGATGGGGTTGTCAACTTCCATAATCTCCATTTATGGGCGGATGAAAATCCTAGGATAATCCTCCCAAATAGGCACCAATATTCCTTTAAAATCAATATTTGGTGTGGAATTATTGGTGGTCAATTATTGGGACCAGTTCAGTTACCCGTTATTAATGGGAATACTTATTTGGAGTTCTTACGTGGCCCCCATGAAGAAGATTTAGACGAACATATTCCACTAGGCTTGCGAAAAAATATGTGGTTTATGCACGATGGCGCTCCTTCCCATTTCTCGGTTCAGGTGCGACAGTACCTAAACAAAGCTTATGGAACGAGATGGATTGGTCGGGGCGGACCCTGTGTTTGACCAACAAGATCTCTTGATCTGAATCCATTCGACTTTTATCTATGGGGTCATTTAAAAGACCTTGTCTATGGTTCAGAAATAAGATAAGTACAGCAATTGTGGCAAAAAATCTGTACAGCTTGCGACCAAATCAGAAATAAACCTAGACTTGGAGGTGTGAGCAAAAGATCTCTTATTTCGAGAGCAGAAATGTGTTTTCTGCAGGATAGGGGCCACGCAGAACACTTAATTTAAAAATAGCATTTCTCGAGCAGCATAAAAATGACAATAACTTTTGAATGGCTGCAGATATCGAGTTAATCCTTTTTTTTGTAAAGAGCTTCCTGAGAGCTTCCTAAGGAAAGAAAAAAAATGATATCCTTGGTGTACAAATTTTACAAGATCAAGGATAACATACCAAAATTGTGTGCAAAATTTTCCCAATATTCATGTTTTAGGTCCAATAACTCGAAAATTTGTAAGTGGATTATGGCATGTTGGGTACCATTGCAGGAACCAAAATTTTCAAACGCGATTTTGACGGGGAAGGGTTCACTTCAAAGACTTGATTGGTATAGTGTTTCCTACACATTTTCCGGACACCCTGCATATTACAATTTCTTTCGACCTTACATTTTGTCATCCATTTTTTAACAATATTTTTGAGTTATAAGTAACGGAAAATATATGGATCAACATAATGTATAAGCATGCCAAATTTTACTAGAAGTTCAATTAAGTTTCCTTTTGTGGTACGGAACCCTAAAAACTACTAGAATATCATTTATGGAAATTATCAACGTCAAAGCGTAATTGAACACAATTAAATTCATTATAAACGTAAAAAGACTTTTATAGTTATTGATAATAAATTCATTCTTAAAACAAATGCTAAAAGTAGTGGTCGCAGATGTCTTCCTTGTGGCACCTTTTAGTTCGGCTAAGAGGACCTCCCAATAATGAAAACAAATCGGTTCAATAGTATCAAAGAATGATGAAGGACAAGGGGCAGTTTTCGAATTTTTTAATAATACTTAAAATTATTTTCTTTCGTGTGAACGCTCTCTTACTAACACCAGGTACTAGACAATAGCTATTGTAGATAATAACGAATGTTATGTGATTTATAGGTAAATATTTTCTTCGTTATCATAAAAACACAAAAAAAAACTATTTCCTCGGATCTAAATAAGAGAATATCTCCCTGTGAATATAAAAAGTTTTGCAAACCCTGACGTCTCCGATATTAAAATTGGCCCCAGTCATTGAGTACATAGCCTGCAAAGTATTGTGTTTGTATGTCCAGAAATGCCACATGGAATCATAGAACTACAAGAACCGGTTTAGATGTTAATAGTTGCTCGGCTCTGTTCCCAATATTCGCTCCCTTAGTCCAACCGGTGGGTTCCTATAGAATTGTATATTAAATAAGTAGTAGGTGAAAGATATCGCACTGCTCGGGCTCGCCGATGTTGCCCCACAAGCCTCCAAGAAAACAAACACTAGATAGATGCAGTTTGGGCGATGGAATTCCTATTGAAATAGCTGCCGGTATAAATTCAACTTGTACGAATAAAAAACTGTTTCCTTTCGATGTGTAAATAGAAGCCACAATATTGAGAATATGCATACAATGAGTATTGTGGGTGGGAAACTGATTTTCAGATATTGGGAAATGCTTACTTTATTGTCCAGACACTTGCACGGGCAGTGTTACAGGTAATTCAAGCTCATAAATGTTGGTTTTCATAAGTGATTTATTGCGTACCCCAGCATATTTCAGTGATATGCTTTCGAGGTAAAAGTATTTGAATTGGGAACGTAAACAAGTTTGTCGCGTAAATCAGTCTTGAAGTCTTTCGTTTTCTTTTTGCTTGCAGCGCTGGAACTGCATTAACTCATACATTGGTCTCTCAAGGTAGCCACAAAAAATGAAAAACTTTTTAATTTTCATAAGTAAGCGTGAGGGCTTATTAATTTCGCTTTGAATACCTTCCCCCAGGGCATTTATTTTGCCTTTTGTACCGTATTAATATTGTACACAGCAACAGATGGCCGATACGGGTTTCTCGGGACTTAGTAGAATGTTTAAAATATTTCAAAACATACATGTTTTGAAGACTTGAAAATTTACATGGAGCTCCCTCGTTACTTTTGCAGTTAGTACTAGATTACCTATTAAAAGCACCTACCTATAAAGAAAGGTTGCTAAGCGGAAATATACTAAGAAATTAATTTTAGCAAAAATAGCAGCAATTTAACAAATATTTTTGTCTTATCTAGTGCTTATCTGAACGAATGGAACCTATCTTACATCACTTCGATATTTAAAGATAGTTTCAAAAATTATATTTTCTTTTCTAAGGTTTCGTACCTCGCAACGAAAAAAGGAACCCTTATAGGATCACTTCGTTGTCCGTCTGTCAAGACAGACACTCGCAAATAAATCAAAACCTATAGGGTACTTCCCGTTGAACTAGAATTTAGCAAGAAGCAAGGTCCAACAGCACAAGTAAAGGAAAAAATCCGAAAATCCTTAATTTGTAGTTATATCACATGAACAAATATTACGGAAACCCTGGTTTGTGGGTCAAACTCGCACTTTTCCGGATTTTTTTTTATGATATAGCGAAAGCCCAGGGGACAACCCTAGGATGCGCTAAGCATGGCCTTGGCTAATTATCACGGAGTAGCGATCATGAAAATAATTTCAAATTTGTTCGATTCACTGCTTAACAATAAGCCTAACTTACTAGTTAAGGAACTTATTGTTTCTGAACAACATGGCTTAATAATTTGGCATAATTTTCAAATTATTGCATTAAGTCATTGGAAAATAGTTTATAGTCGATGCTATTTGCAGGGACTTATAAAAAGAATTTTATAAAGTCAGTATTTCCTTGATTGTTCATAAGCCTTCAAATATTGAGTTCAATTCTCTTTATTGAGTTGGATTGCATCTTTTTTTTGAATTGCTAAAGTTCATTGCATGCCCGAATACTAAAGGACAGCCTTGGCAGGAAAGAAATTAACGGTGAGGGAAATGGGTTAAGAGGTTGAGTCAAGGAAATCGATGTCCGCATCGCAGTCAGTTTGTAAGAATTAGAGAGCAAGTCATGTTAATTCCGGTGTACCACAAGGCAGCCAACAAGGGCCCTTGTTGTTGCTGTTGGAACCAGTTCACGGGAAGTCAAAATAAATTTGACTGGACTGGGACGGGGGTTCAGCCATAACTCGTCGTCGGGAACCATTTTGAACTCCTGATAAATCGAGCTAGGCCGCTGACATCAGTGAAGCCTAATTCGGTTAACTCTTCAAAGAAGGAGAGCCCAAAAACCGGTTCTTACGGTTGGCTAGGGCCGGGCAGTTACCGAGGAGGTGAAGTATGGTTTCCTCTTCCTCTTCGTCATGGCAAGTCCTACAGAAGTCGTTTGAAGGCGCGCCCAGTCTATCGGCGTGTCTACCTATGAGGCGTGATACCGGCTACGGTACTGCTAATTGTTTTGCGTCTGAGTAGGATGAGCTTTCTTGACCGTTAGGGTCAAACTTTGGCCGTATCTGTCGGGTAATCAGGCAGGTGCGTTCCTCCTGCAAATTAATGTTTGCAATCCTGAGAGACTCCTGTAAGAGTTCCAGTTTGTATGTGGCCAGCGGTTCACCCAGGTGGTGGTTAATGCCCGAATCAGGACGAGTGGTACCGATTATCGCTAGTTCGTCGGCTCTGCAATTGCCCGGATTATCACTATGTCCATGCACGCAGATGAGCCGTACTTTCAGATGCTCAACTATGTTATTTAGTGCTGAGCGACATGTTATAACCGTTTTGGAGGTGGTATTAAAGCGGAAGTTGGGTTAAAGCAAATATTCAATAAAATTTTTTTCAGGTCTCAGTTTTTTATGTTATTTAAAATTATTGCAAAATACATAATGCAACAACAAATTGTGTATTTATTCAATTCAATGACTTTCTTGTCCTTCCCTTTTGAGACTAGCTTTATGTTTGACCGTTTTACTCTATTTATTCCATCAATCACTTTGGTACAAAAAGAATGCTTTCTGAATAGAATATTCCGAATGAATAAAGAAACACATTATTTGCGTTCCGGTCATTCGGAATGAAACCAGAAAATATAGTTTCTCGTTGCATTGTCTCAAAGAATACATATGCTTTTACGAAAAGGCCACAGCCCATCATCTTATTCACCGAAATTGGTTACTTCTGGTATTTTCCGATAATAACAAGCTCTTTATGGAAGAAGACTTTTCAAAACCGTGAGAAAATAATTTCTGCCGTGAATGGTCAACTAATAAAAGCTTAAGACTGCATTAGAAAATCGATTTTTAGCTTAAGACATCAAATGAATAATTTTTTTAAATCTTATCAATACTTTACGTTCTATTATGGTCCATCAAAGACCGTCGTAGAGACCATAGAGCGGCAGCCCTTTTGATAGCCAGTCAATCTTTAATTGATATTTGCACGGTTGCTATTCTAAGAAAGGATTTACTTTAAACCAGCAAATTGGTTTTTCTACCTTCTTTTCTGGTTCCGTGAACCAAATTTACGTATCTAATTCTGTGCAAATTCCCTGATTTCTAGGTGTATTACAAACAAAGCTATCTACTAGTTACACTTAACCCTCTTAAACCTTTAAGATACAAGCCAATCGCCAAGAACACATTCCACATTTAATTATTTTCCGAATTGCTTGTTAAAAAGCAAAATAAGACTTCGATTGAGAGAAACACGTAAACAACGAAAGATGTTCTCGGAAAACAAAATTCCTTCGCAATATGTGAAGAATGCTAACAGAAAAAATACTTACACCTCAAAGTAGGTCTTCCTCCGCTAAGCAAGAACGTCAATCAGCCATGAAATTCAGTAAAAACTCTCCCAAATGAGCTCAGGTGAGTACTAGGTTCAATGGCATTATGATGAGCTTTAAAGAATCGGTCACAGCCGGTAAAGGCGAGGTTTGCCAAAAGGCAAAAATAATAACTTTTGACGTGAAGTGTATTTTTGATCCAAAGATTCGCTAGCTCGTCTAAATGATACCTTCTTGACATACTAATCAGATAACCGTATTCGCCGACCGGAACCAACATAAGACGTAGGCATGCTCAAAAGCGGAAAGCAATTTTAAGCGATTGCGGGCTATACGCGGTTCTAACCGTTAATTGGCCGGTTTATAGAAATAATTGACAATTAAATAAGTGAAGCCGCGAATAACAGCGAACACTAAAGGTGGATATGCATAATTGCGCGATCTGATTTAATGAATTCATGAATGAATAAGCCAATGGCTTAGTGATTGTTACCTGGGCTAGCGGCCCATTCAAAGTTCTTGCCTCTGACCTACTTTGTCGAGTTCTAAGCAAGTCTTTAAAATGAAATTATTGTCAGATGGTAATATGCCTGTAAAGCAGCAGTTCATTACATGTAGCCATACCTTGAATGGCGAGAAGTGCAAGATCATTATCAAATCGGGCTGGTTATTCTTGTTGATTGCAGACTGTTCAATTTATTCGGCTGCTTTGTGTAGATATCTACTAATACCGGAATGAATTATATTATAATATTTAGGTCAACGTTGGAGCAAGAAAAATCGTGAATTGGATTTATTGTGCATAATAGCAAATAAAGTGGATAGATTGTAATAACTGCCGCCAGTTTTCAGCCTTACAAACAAAAAATTATTACAGACGAAAATATTATCGTTATCAAGTCGTTCTGCTATCTTCAAGGGGAATCCCCAACGAAGAAGAGATAATTTCTCCTAAAGATGAGTCTTATTTTTAACCGACTTCCCAAAAACAGAGGTTCTAAGTTCGACGTGTATATTTTTTTTTTATCTGACCGGGCATAACTTCGTAACGCGTTGACCGATTATGATGATTCTTTTTTTGTTGTACAGAGTATGATCCCCCATTGCTAATAGAATAAAAATTTGGCCTAGGGGCAATTGGCCGATGACCCGATTTGAATAATTGTTTTTCTGTTGGGTAGAATGTTCCCTGGTTGATACCACGAGAAAAAAAATGTTGGTGGTGTAGGGGGTGAAACCTAACTTTGCAGCGCGTTCACTGATTTGGATGCCTCTATTTTTGTTGTACAGAGTATGATCCCCCATTGCTAATAAGAGGTGGGAGGGTGGGGGGTCTAACTTCGTAACGCGTGGACAGCTTTGGATAATTCTTTTTCTGTTGGGTAGGATATGTAACCTGGTTGATACCACAAGAAAAAATATTTTGGCGGGGTGGGGGTGGACCCTAACTTTGCAACGCGTGGATCGATTTGGATGGCTCTTTTGCTGTTGTATAGAGTGTGATCCCGCATTGCTAATAGGAGAATAATTTGGTCCTAAGGTGCTGGGTGGGGAGTAAGGGAGGGGTAGTCTAAATTCGTAACGCTTGCACCGATTTCGATGGTTCTTCTTTTGATGTGTAGAATTTATAAGTTCATCACGCACCAAAAATCATTGTTGAAGAGGCTGAATAAAAGCGGTCCCAGTATTGATCCATGTGGTACGCCAGGAGTACCAAAGGACTAGAAATTACGCCATCGATCTGCACTATTTGGGAACGACTTGATAAGAAACATGCTATCATAGAGGCAGCACACGAGCTAAAGTTGAAGTACGTGTGTAATTTGTGAATAAGTAGGCTGTGGTCAACACAATCGAAAGCTTTAGAAAAAATTGCAAACGAATCATTTTTTTTCGAATATCGAATTACATGATTTGGGTCCGAATCTCCATTGGGGAACCTGCTCGTCAATAATATTCTGGATGAAAAGCTGCTTTTATCTAACTTGATAGATTTGTTTTGCCCTGTAGATAAATTTAGTGTGAATGCAAGAAAAAAGCAGATTCGTTCTTTAGGATGGATTTTGCAGTGACCGCTTCTTTTTTATTTGAAAGGAATATGCTCCTTTTATCAGAACTCTTTTACAAGTCGCACACGAATATCAGCTACTGCATTTTAGGCCAAGTATAAGACAATTAAGTTTATTTTGTGCTTATCCTGGAGCTGTCATTCCACATTTTTGATAGCCTTCGGCGGACGACTAATTCCTGATTTGATGACTCTCGCTTGTCATCCTTGTTTTTACAAGCAATTAACGTTAGAAAAGAACTTTATAAAGCATGTTTTATGTAGCTAAATCTGAAAGAAAAGAAAAAGATTAAAATTATATCACACATGATTTATTTTGACTAATTATTGCGTTACGACTCCGTACCGATTTGATTGTTTTAGTTACCTTATTAATAGATCGATATTCCCAAAAAGGTGCTGAAAATAAAAATATTGAAGTTAAACAAAGTTCTTAGTGCTAAAAAATATAAAATGGTTTGAAATGATTTTGTTGCTATTTCTTTTAAATCTCAAACTATAGCGTCGACAAATTACTTAGAAAAAATAATTAAATAAATCCGCAGAAACACATAATTTGACGTAATAAATTAGTTTTTAAAAAGCCTTTAATTTGAGTTGATCTGCATACTTAACCGATCCGTTTACTTCAAGACGTCGCTAAACCAAATATAAGGACTTATGAAAGGTTAAAATAAATTTATTCACGCAGTAAAAGTGCAATTTAATCATAATTTTCGTTTTGTATTGAAAACATTTTTTCTATTCTTATTTAATATAAACAATATATATTTTCTCTTACATTTTCTAGGGATTGTATAGACAAATTGCATCGTATAGTTAGCAACAAATATCTAAAATAAGCTTAAAGTTATTTAATTTGTTTGGTTGTAACTAAATACCTTATAAATTCTGATTACACAAAAAATTTTCGTGAAGTAAAAAACAAGAAACATAGTGTAGCTATGATAGGTTTTTTTAAACAAACAAAAAAATAAACAATAGTGTAAAAATAGTAATGGTAATTGTAAATGAAATAAATAATTTGCTTTTTTAATTAAGATTATAAAACGGCAGGTTAGGATAGTAGTTAAGACTTTTAATCTGAGTTTTCTATATCAACTAACAAATATACAAGTGTTATATATTTCTGTATTTACAATATTTATCTTTTCTTTCTATTTTTAATATTTGAATGATCAAAATACGTTTACAAGTAGCCTTTGATGTGATAAGCTTGAGGGCTAGGACAGTTAAAAGAGTGGCCAGATGAGTGCTTATTTATGATGCATTTCGTAACTTCTTTCCAAATCGGATACAAGCAGTTCTATCTATACGTATAAAAAAGTATAATGATATGTTACCTCATTATATATGTTTTGATTTTAAAGGGACGGACAAGATATTTAAATAATACTTTATTAGTTGTATGTCACGTGTGTTGGAACAAAAAGGAGGCCACCAATTTTCTAAATTTATTTATTTTGTTGAAATCTGCTGACATGTCTCAGGGTTTATTATTTACACGGAGCAAATGTTTTACATCAAAAACTTATTCCGGGAATTGCTTCAGAAACAATTATGTCCACTTAATCCGTATATTGTTATTGGGTTTTGAAAATGTACCTTAAATACAACTATTCATTTTAAGACGTATAAAAACATGAGTAGAAATAACTTACCAAAATTTAGTTTTTTGAGTGATTTTTAAGTTGTAAAGACTTAAATTTAAATTGTAAATGACTCAAATTAACCACTAAAATTCTTGGATAGTTTAGAACAGCAATATGAAGATTCACGTAATCAAATTAACAAAATCGACTTAAACAAATATACAAGGCGAAACAAATTTTAATGTTACGAGAGTGGAATTAGCCTGTGGTGTTGATAATAATATCATTGCTTCTGTTTTAAGTCTATTATCCCTTTAATGACTAACTTTGTTTAAAACTGTTGGTTCTAAGATAATTACTTAACTTTTTAATTTAGTTAAACAACTATTTTGTGCAGCATACACTTTGAGCTTTTTAAACTAAAAATATTCCCGAACGGACTATATAGGATGCGTAGCCAATATTGTTTGTAGCTGGCAATTACAAGTGAATTGTGATATTATAACAAAATTATTAATTTTTTCAAAAATTCTTAGTAATAAAAATTAAAGCTGTAAGTGTAACTGTTGGAGCTATCACAAGAAATTGGTGTGCCCAAAACGCGCTTTCATGTTAATATGATGGAATTTTTTTGGAATAAACACGTCTCAGTTCGCCTTGTTTCGAAAACGTTGAATTTTCTTCCATGTTAGATTACAACTTTTTGTCGAAAAAACTCCACTAATAGCATCTCACAAGCACCATATTCACATGACTTGGCACTGTATGACTTTTTCCTGTTTCCGAAACTCAGAGACACCCCGTTTTTGAGTCTATCGCTGCAAGATTATGTCAAAAAGTGTCTTCTTGGGAGACTTTGATGAGTGAAAAATTAGTGACATAATTGTATTGCGTACAATGGCGACTATCTCTTGTTTCCGTTACCCCAATTTCTTTTAAATATTCTTACCTATCTGAAATAAAGCACGCTCATATGCAGGAATCTTACACGGTATTGCTTTTTTTTTAGTTCTTATTCTAAGCCATGACAGGACATGAGCTAATCTTTTGACGCATTGCTGTTCTTAAACTTATTGTTTTGTATTTTTTGAATAGTTTTTAGCTGTTGCTATTCGAAAGTTTTGCAATAAAACACTTTTTGGTCGTATACAATCAAATTCGATACAGGCCAAAACTGAAATGCGTTATAGCATAACAAAATGCATTAAGTCTGTTGCTTCCCTTTAGAGGGAACTCTTTCTGCATTCTTTGACGCTGGCAAATGCCAGATGGAGCGCCCTGAAAGCATGTAGTATATCCAGGGCAACCTGACCAAGTTATAATAAATCTAGGACACCCGATCTGCTCAAGAAAGCTGTTATCACAAAAATTCACTGCGGTCTTTGGGCCACTGTCTTTTAGGCGAGCATCCAGCTAGGCTAGGCGCCCTTAACAATACACACTGTCATTATTCACCTTCTCTGTAAATGTCCGGCTCTTGCTAGAGTCAGAAAGAGGGCTATGGGAAGTAGTTCTTTGAAAACCTGAAGGCAATCTCGGGGGTAAAAATTAAGGAAATAATCAGTTTCTTAAATACCTCCGGTTCGCTTTAGTTCCTTTTCCCCCATAATAAACTCAGGCGACTTTAGCCATGATTTCAGATAAGAATCAGGGTTGTGAGTGAACTGACTCCAACAAAAAACCGGGTCTTACTAGCTTAGAACAGAAAACGAAAGGAAGTGCAATACCGTGTATAAACCGTGTACGTGATTTCCGATTTTTTTTTCGTGGGAAAGGTGTGGGAAGGGAGCCTAAACTTCGCCATAACGAAATGTCAATTTGACGTGGACTTTCTGAAGAGTGCGGATCCAAGTGTTTATTGAATAATTTTCAGTGTTTAGTTGTTAAAAGTGGTGTAATTTTACAAATAAAGACAATAAACATTTAACAGACTGTTTTCGTTTAGTTTACTAAGAATCTCACGTGCTTAATTTGGACATTTTTCGTGAAGTGTGCGATATTTTCTTGTAAAAATAATCGACGCATTGCGTGTGGAAAATCATTTTTCAGGGAAGTTAAATAATATAATAAGCAATTATACAGCATTTTCTTTGAAATATGTGCAAAAGCTGTATAAATAAAAGCTAAATTACCAAAAAATATAACCATTTCTCGTTTGTTTACATTTCAGATTCATCAGAGTTTTGGTTCGCTTTATTGGTTTCAGCAACAGCTGACACAAGTTTTTGCCTGGGGGCTCTAATAAAACTTTAAAAGTATTAAAATATTTTTCTACCTTTTGGTATTTTAGGTTTCCAAAAGATACAGACTTCAGAGAGCTGTGGTTAAAATCCATCGGTAGAACTGATTATATACCATCCGATGGTAGAAATGTTTGCGAGGACCACTTCGAATGAGTCAAAAATTTACTACTTCATGGTGAAAACTAACGCATTCAAACCTTTCAAACACATAAGAAAAATTCGGAAACTTTTTGAGCATGGTGCAATTCCTTTCGTTTTCTGTTCTAAGCTTACTAGTTGTGGCATCAAAATGCCGCTATAATAGTTCTAATTGGAATGTTACCATGATAACGACACTTGCCACTTAAACCAACCAACCAAGTCTGTTGCTTCATCAGAAATTGGAATCCTGCGAGTACACGAACTTACCCACTTTGCGTTCCTTTGCTTTTCTTGGAAGAAAAAATGGCAGAAGAAAATTCGCGGTCACATGTTCCCTTACAGCATGGGCTTATCATTAGAATATAGAACTCACAGGAATGGCGACGACAGAAATTAAGAGATCATAATCCAAGTTGTGTTGAAGGATATTTGTGTTTGTGTGCAAAGTTCAGTAGAAGTGTAATTATTAAGAAGGTAAGAAGTGGGGCATTGAAATTAAATTTGAAAGTACATAGTTATTTTTTTTTTAAATAAAGTAATTAATGACATTATTAAAGACGGTATTATAACGTTATTAATGCAAAATAATATAATGTTTTAAATTATTTAAATCAGTATAAGAGTAAGCCCCCACAGGTAAAGTTTTTTCGAACCGTCTGTGAAATAAGCTAAACTGCTTTTTGACAGTTGCAGTCACATAAATAAACAAGGAACTTAAAATATAGAACGAGAGGAAAGGCTAGCTCAAGTAAAATCCCTGTACATGTGATAACAATTTTGTTTCTGGGCAAGGGGGTTAAGCTACGAGTAAGAAAATAAATGGAGTGGCCCTGGCGTGTAAAATCCGCGTACATGAGTGTGCCGATTTCTACGACTTTCTGCTCTCATATTTCAACTCCGCTGTCACTTTGCTTGACTTCTCCTTAATCGAGTATTGTAGGTGATAAAGTGCTGATTTTATCGCTTTTGAACTTTAAATAAAGAATGAAGTGTGTAGTGCAATATTACAAAAATTCAAAGTATTTGAAACGCCCCGGATTTTTATTTAACAGGTAAAGTAGAGAAAAAAAACTTTCTTTTGTGATAAGAATATTTAAATCGTTGTTAAACGAACTATTAACTTGTGAAATACCTGCTTTTTGCGTAAAGGTAGACTTTATTTACCTTTGGCTCGGCAGTCATATTTTCATTTCAACTCATTGCTAAACACGGAGGCGGAGAAAGGCCCTAATAAAAATAACAAATGAATATTGCTGTTTTGAAATTGCATTTCTAAACAGATATCTCCAGAATTTCAAAATTGCGCCAAAACACCCCCATATAACCGTTTTTTCTTTAGCCTTTCTTGCGCGTGTCAACTTATACACTTTTAGTATTGGCTATAGAAACCTTTGCTGTTAGGTCACTCCATTTAGTTTCTGACTCGTAGGAGTTAAGTGAAATGTCGCCTTGATTGTCAAATTGTACAAACCTGTCCAATCGGTTTGGCCAAGTTGTGTTGTTCATTGTCGTTGTTGTATACAAACAAAATTTTACTACTTTCATGTTCGAAACGCACACATCGCTTGAGCTCTACATAATATAGAAAAATTCTTACATTTTTCCGAGTGATGTCCTTTCGTCAAATTTTTTATTCTAAGGCAAGTCCGTATCTTAATTTTGCAAATACAAACTATTTGTCTACAGTTAATACATTTTCGTTAATTTTCCAACTCATCGCTCCAAAATATCCTCTTGGAGAGTTATTTCCACAAGAAAGCATCCTCAACTTTACTTTATAAATATCTACGAATTTTTTACAACTTTCAATGTCCAACACATAGTGTCAACAATATAAACTGTACTTGGTAATGCTCTTTAAGTTAATTAGCACTTTATATACACTTTAAAACGAGAGACGGAGTTGGATCAATGCGTTGAGCCGCACGACCACCATGACATGGCACCAGGGTTCGAGACCAGATCTCCCCGTGAGCTTTTATTAAGAAATTAAAATAAACCGCTCTGTCTCTGGTCTAGCTCGCAGCAATGCAAAAACAAGACTCAAGCTTCCTCACTCCCCTTACCCTAATTCCCTTCCGGCCAAAACCAAGCTAACGCATCAAAGGGTTGTCCCCTAGAATTTGGCCACATCGTAAAAAAAAATACTTTTTAGCCACTCTTAACACTTCGCACTTAAAATTAGCCAAATTAATTTTGACAAATAAGCTGAAATGTTTTCATTCCATCTTACTTTTTCTTGGAGACAAAATTCGGGCCAGGGGGTACCACATACGGGCCCCCCGCTAAAAGAATTTCGGTCCTGGGACTAAGCGTTTACGGGCCATGCTGTTTAAGGAAATGTCATTTCTAGCATTTTCTCGTTTTTAATCAACTTGCGTTAAATTCGTTCCTTCACTTTGAACAAATTCTTAAAAACTTGAGTGGAAAGTTTTTACATGGAACAGAGGAACAGACCTATACACGTCATCGCATTTCCTATCAGTTCTATATTCGAAGAGCTTATCCAAACTCCCTCTTCTCTTCTGTTGCTATAAGCTAAGTATAACTAATACCAAATGGCAATTATCATGGATGAACAAGTTCAATATGCGATGGACTTACAGGATTTACTTATTCTTGTTTCTCAGAAGTTTGCATGAAACATGTTTCTTCGCTTTTTTGCTTTTTGGTTAATTTTCCTCTACCATATAAGTACGTTTTTGCATGGAAAGTTTTTACCCGACAAACGAGGGAACAGACCTATTATTTCACGCATTGTTCAAGTTATTAAACTGTAAAAATTACTTAAACTATGAGGATAGATCGAATTGGGGAAAACCATTATTGCCACAGTTATGTAAAGTTCAGCTTCATATTTACTGGAAACTTGAAAATTTACAGTCTATTCTAAATTTTGCATTGATGCGAGTTATGAACTCTGTAGTGAAACCAGCCTGGTGAAATTTTTAGGTTTTTTTTATCCTAGCATGTTTTGAAGCACGTCTTTAAGTACAGAAGTAATCTTGTAGATCATAATCATAACGGGAACCCTTAGCCCTAAATTAACGTTAAAACATAAAACATTTGGCCAAAACACTCGTAGTTAAGATCCAGTATACTATAACATACGGTATTTAGGTAGCACACAATTTGCGCGAAGAATACAAAGTTAGAGAGTAACACTGTACTTTTTTGTTTGATCAATTCAATTAGGCATTTGTACATTAATATTTTGCGCAAAATAATAAGTAGGTTTTGCTTAAATCATATGATGAGTCGCTATTACGTGAGACATCACTTTCTACGTCGAAACCCATCCTAAACAGCAGAAAAATAATAATGTCTTTTGTGAAATATATTTGAAATCATGCGTTTCAAAATCTATGGACAAAGTCAAGCTGGTAGCACTAATGTTTTGCTTCATAATCCTAATTGCCTTCATCAAGTCTTTAGTCGTAATATGCTGTTTCTCTGTGCTTTGTTTATATAAATGGAGAAACAATTACTAAGATTACAATGATTTAGTTACATAGACTTAACCATAAAAACCAAATAATTTTAGGAATAGTACAAGTGCTTCTCCTTTGAAAACAGAACCAGATAGATCACACTGGATCGGAACCAGGCTACAGTTGCCCTAAATCGATTCGAACAGAATAGAATGGTCGCATTGTTGCAATGTGAGCATGTTTGGCATTCGCGTTAACGCCCAGGGTAAGGTAAACAGAGTCATGAAAGTAATATTGGTACTTTTGTAGCATAAAACTGCACTAATAAATTCATAATGCTAAAAGGTCAAAAGAGAGTACTCTCAGAAAATCGCAAAACCATTTTAGAAGAACGAAATTTTGTCACTTTTTTCTTCTTCGAAAACCAAAATTTGTGCGCAGGAATGGACACAAAATTCAATTCAACAAATTTATATAAAAACTAAAGAAGTGACTCACCTCAAACATTGTTTTCCTTAATTTCTTTACCTTGGGAAGTTCTGATTATAAACACACATCCGACCATAATATATAAGTTCTTTTAAATCCTATACAAATTTAGGAAACATATTTTTAAAAAGAATACTGCCGAATTTGACTATGCATCAGCACTGCTTCTAGGACAAACCCCTTTAATAAATTAAGGTTTTTACAAATACGTCTCCCCTAGACTTATAACACTTAAAAACTGATAAATCAAATGCAGCCAATAATTTAACTGTGATAGCCAGAGTTTGTTGTTTCTTTTGTTATGTGTTAAGATCATCCTGCTGTGAACTGAAGTAGCTGACTAAGCCGCTAAATTCACTTGTCGCATTTGTCGTACCATTCTCTTCTTCATTTTCGTCAGCCGGTGCTGAATTTGAGTACGGACTTTGACCTGATTCAGATTCCGGAGGCGGTGTAGTTTTCGAATCAAAGGTTTCTAAGGGAGTTGCTTTAGGTCGTGGCGGTGGCGACGGTTGCATTGTTTCAGCAACAACTGCAGACACAGGTGGTGGAGTTGTATTCGCGGTAGCAGAAACTATTACAGAACTAGGCACAGCCGTTGCGGTGGGAGGTGGAGGTGTGGAATGCGTTGTTCCAATTGGTGGCGGGTAAAAATTTCCAAACGGCGCTGTTACAAATGATGGCGCTGGTATGAATATTAATTACAAATTTTAAAAATATTAAAAAGATATCTTACCTGTGTATGCATTTTCACCAGAATGTAAGCTATTAGCAGTCTGAGGCGGAGGTCCCTGAGGAGCGGAATGACCAGGTGGAGCTGGAGGATAACCTGGAGTGCCATATAAAGGAGGTCTAAAATATCTTTAAAGTTAATTTTTGCATAATATTATTGTTATTTAATTTTGACCTGTAGGGATTTAGAGGCGGCGTAGCCCTGGGTCTAAGACTGAATTGTTCCGTGCCAGAGAATGGTGGTGGCTGGCGAGGCGGCATAGGGTGTCTGCTTATACCATTTCCAAGTGTTACCGGTGCCGGCGGTCCAGAATTTGCAGGCCGTAAAGGAGGAGGGCCACTGGAATAAGAAGGTCTCATATTATGATGCGGCGGTGGGCCTGTCATTGGAGGCGGCCTTGCAAGTGTTGGCCTTTGTCCCATTTGATTAGGAGGACCAAAGAATCGTGAACCTGAATCATTTCAATACGTAATACTATCGAAAAAAGTCATATTATAGTTTTAAATGTACCTTGCTCTGAAAATCTTGGTCGAGGTGGTTGCGCCATTCTCGTAATCACTGACGGTTGTGTATTGCTCGATGGCTTGTACAACTGTGGGGGTTGAGCTACTGACAAACTTGGTCCTATAAAATAATTCTTGTATCTAAATTGTTAATTTTAAGAAAAAAATCCAACCTGGGCCTTTCTCACCTACTGCGGACTGTTCTTTTTTATTCTGCCCATGCCCGCTTTGCCCCGTCACAGCAGCTGCCGCTGCTGCGGCCGCCGCAGCTGCAGCCGCCTGCTGTTTCTGAAGAGTGTCTCTAAGTGGGGTAATCTTTTTTCGCCTACCACGTGGTTTAAGAGGCTCATTTGGACTAGTTTGTGAGATAACTGATGGTATTTGCGTATTAGGCACTGAAGAAATAGCTTGTACTGTTGGACTTCCAGTTGAATTGCTCTGCCCAAAAGGATTAGCATGTGATGATGATGATGGATTTGTTTGCAGAGGAGGGGGGAGAAGGGAATGACGTCCTTGCAGATGAGGCATAAGTCGATGTTGCGGAATAGTATTGCGAGAAAATGTTGAAAGACTGCTTGGCATTTGATTGAAAGGAGAACTCCGCAAGGGCGGATGTGGTGTGGGAATGGGGAATCGTTTTCTGGTTGTATCATATATGGGAGCTGGAGGTGCTCGGTGAATTCGAAATATTTCACCCTCAGGTTTATTTGGTAGGTCACTGTCTTTTAACTTCTTTTGCCGAATCACTTCTCCGGCTAATTTTAGTTGTTGATTTGCAAAATCTTCCTCTTCCATCATTTTTGCGATTTCTTCTTCATCCATATCTTCCGGATTAAAATCATCTGGGAGGTCGTCATCAAAATCTGTTTCGGCATCGTCACTTTCCAATTCTCCTCTTCGTTGTAAGTAATCAACATCAAGAACTTTTGCCCCTTTAATCACGGACAGAGGTACAGTGGATAAAGATGTGCTTGGATTTGAAGATCCTTCTTGTTTGTTAGAACGCGAAATTGGAATTAACGTTGGCGTGGCCGCCATTTTGGCAGCTTCTGTATTCTTTTCAGCCAACATTCGTTTAATTTCTTCTTGTCTTTTTATAAACTTCTCTCGTTCTTCTGGAGGCGTATCTGGCCTTTTCACGCCCGGTTTAATGCCGTCATCCGAACTTTCATCATCATAGTCTTCAAGGTAGGTAAATCTCTTTCCTCGCGTTCTTCTTCCACTATCCATACTGTTTTCGTCATCATCATAGTCTCGTATACGATTTTTGGATAATTTAGGTTTAAAAGATTTTTCAATATCAGGCCGTCGATGCTTCTTTTGCTTACTGAAGCTTTTTCTATTTTGTTGCTTCTTTTGTGACGTTGTTCTTTGCTTCTTCCTCTTGCTAGGTCTCCAGGCTTTATCACTATCGCTATCAGAACTGTCGTCACATACATCGTCACTATCCAAATCTTCGGATATATCATCCTCCGATTCACTTTCTGTATAATCTGAGTCATCTTTCCGTTTCTTTTTTGTTTTAGGAAAATCTCCTGACGCGTCAGAGTCTTCGACAATGAATTCGTCATCAAACCTTCTGCGCCGCTGTCGCGCAGCTCTACGAACACACTTTCTACCGCTTTTCTTACTTTTTTTGTTTTTATGTTTGTAGATTTCTAAGCTACTATCACTTTCCGATCCGCCGGCAGAAATTGATTCCTCATCCTCTTCAGTCTCATAAGAGCTGGTTTTGAAGTCTTCATCAGAGCCGTCGTCCTCTGAACTAATATCCAGACAATTTAATTTACGATTTTTCTTCTTAATATTCCTTCTACTACTAAACTTTGGTTTCATTTTTAGTGGCTCAAAATCGCTACCCGAGTCGTCCTGTACTTTAGTCTCCTCATCCTTTAGTTTTATTGCATCCGTTAAAACTTCTGAATTTCCGTTTCCTTCAACAGAAACCTGCAACTGCGTGCTCTCCTCAGATTTTTGTAATTCTTTTTGAGCCTCTAGGTGTTTAATCCTGAGTTTCTCCTCCTTATCTGCTTCTATAATTGTAGAAATATCCTTTCCTCGTCCTAAATTTCCAGCTCCTGCTACTTCATCCATTTCTTCTTTTATGGCAGAATTAATGAGATCATCGTATTCATGAAATCGATAGCTTACATTTATTTGGCGACGTTTTCTTAGCTTATATATCGGTTCATCATCGCTATCAGAACCCGAACTTCTACTAGAAGAAGAAGAAGAAGAAGACGACGAGCTGCTTGATGAAGCAAATGACTTACGCGATGATCTATCACTTCGACTGGACTCGTCCGAACTTTTTCTGTTACTTTCGTTTTCATAATTAGAAGAGGTTTTACGGCTTCTCCTACCAGGCTTTTTACGAGGCTGCTTTCCTGATTTGATTTCCTTTTTAATTTCCTTAGCTTGAAGTTTTTCTAATTCTAAATTTCGAACTCTAAGTTCCTCTTCTTCTTTCTTTCTGATTATAAGATCATCGAATTCTTTCAACTGTGTTTCAAGGGCTGTAATAAGATGTTCTTGTTGGCAAGGTGGACAAAACCACTCCCCTTCTGGTATAATAAATAAAACAGGAGATAAACATGAGCAATGATATCCTTTATCACATTTGTCGCATAAAAGAATCCATTCGGGATGATCTGTTTTTCCACATTGTTGGCAAGCTTCATCGCTACGTATAACAATATCTGGACCTTCTTCGCCTTCGCGACGAGCAGTTCTGGCACGTTTTGTTGGCACAATTTGAGATTCATCTTCAATATCGGATTCTGGAGAAAATTCGTGATCAGATTTGAACAACGGAGACCCGACATCTGTCTCATATTGAAATTCCTCTTCTTCCTCCTCTGTACCATCTGTACCAGAGCTCCAGCCACCCTTCTTGAGACCTCGTTTCTTCTTTTCCACTTTTTTTCTCATTTCTTCCTCGCTATCTATACTTTCGTTCTTATCTGACGACTCTGACTTTTCTGATTTTTCTGACTTTTCCTCTACTCCATCAACGAAATTCTTTTTTTCCTCTTTCTTCTTCTTTTTTAGTTCAGCTTTCATTTTTTTCAAAGCAATCTCTTCCATTTTCCGACGATCAGCCTCCTCCCTAATTTTTAACTGAGCAATACGTCGAGATTGTCTTACAGGTGGTATATCAGAATCAGCTTCTATAATATTGCTTATGTCTATTTCGCGTTTTTTCCGTTGTTTTCTTTTCTTTGTTTCCTTATTAATTTCATTTGTAGGCTTTTTATCTTCAAAAGCTGAATTAGCTGAACTGGAGTTATCATTTCCAGGCGATAGTTGAAGCGATATTGATGGTTCTTCAGAAGGAAAATCGTTTGTATGTTTAGGTGAAGAGGTGATTTCTTTCTGTGTCGCACTTGATACTTTAGATATTGCGCTCGATTCTTTAGAAGTCGGGATTGTTTCTGTGGAAGGCAATACGTTTGATTCTTTAGTCTGTGTGTTTGATTCTTCTAAAGATATTAATTCTTCAGGTGGCGGACTAAGTTCTTTAGGAGGGGGACTTGATTGTTTAAGTGGCGGGGTTGGCTCTTTAGGTGGCGGGTTTGGCTTTTTAACAGGCGAGCTTTGCTCTTTAGGTGGCGAGGGTGGCTCTTTAATAGGCGAGCTTGGATCTTGAGGCGAGCTTGGCCCTTGAGGAGGCGAGCTTGCTTCCTGAGCAGGCGAGCTTGGCTCTTTAGGAGGCGGGCTTGGATCTTTAGTTGACGCATTTGCTTCTTTGGGAGGCGAACTTGGCTCGTTAGGAGGTGAGCTTGGATCTTTAGGAGATGTTGATTTCTCTGCAACCAAATCAGAACCTTTGGATGGTTCTATCTGAATGGAATTTTCAAATTTCTTGTCACCGTTCACAATCTCCTCACTGTTTGAAGTAGTTTCATGACTGTCCCCTTCAACTCCCGCTGGTACCTCGTCGTTATCATTCGCTTTAGCTTTTTTGCCTTTAGGGACGTTCTTTTGTCCACTTGCATTTGAAGATCTTCCTCTACGCTTGTTTTGTACTGGTGTTTTGACAATTGCCGGAGGATTTTTACGTCCAGATCTTGTTTGAATTTGTAAAACAACTTCTGTTTTTGGTGAAGATTCTTCAGGAGGTGTTTTTTCTTTGACGCATTTCTCCTTTGGCGATTGTACCGAATCTAGCTCGATTTGTTCTTTGCTTATGGGTTGTTTTAAATCCTGTGTGTTTTCTTCATCTAGATTTTGTTCTTCTAGTAATTTTTTTTCAGACTTACAGTCTGTAAATTCTCTTTTATCTAAATTTCGTGTTGATGGTATTTTATTTACATCTTCCTTTTCCGGACCATCTTCTTCACTACTGCTTTCTTTAACGACATCATTTCGTTCGGCTTCAATCTTTTTTCGCATACTTGTATTGACTAATTTACATCTCATTTTTGGGCGTTTCCCACCAACATCTAAATCTTCCTCTGTATGTTCTTCAATAGTTTCCGAATTCAAATCTGTTTCACTTTCTGAATTTTGACGGGACCTTTCCTTACTGAGTCTTCGTTTTCTGTTCAGACTCGTACCTTTTAATTCAGTTGATTGGTGAGTGGATGCAGCACTGGCAGTAGTATTTGGAAACTTACAACAATCTTGTGTGACAATAGGAACCTTAAGTTTGTTTTCATCTACTGTCGCTGGATTGGAATTCTTTTCTACATTTTCTTTAACTTCTTCAGTTATTTCAATTTTAGGAACTTCTTTATTTTCAGGCTCACGTGTAGCAGTTGGATAGGGTTTCTTTTCTAATATTTTTATAACGGAAACAGAATCTTCTTTCGCTTTTGGAGAACTATCTTTTTGTACACTATTTGTAACATTATCTGACTTTGGAACACTTGTATCAGTTAAATTTTTATATTTTCTTAATTGCGCTCGCGATCTCGTTAATTTCTCCCCATTTGTTAGTTCATCAAGACTATTTACTGTGATGTCTTTTTCATGTTCGTTTGTTTTAGCATTCGACGATTTATTGGTCGTAACACTTGTAACTTCACTTGTAACTGGTAATGAAGAATCTTTCTTGATAACAGTACCTTTCTTGCAATCAGTTTTTTCTACACTATGTTCTTCCTCGTCATCATTTACTTTGGAGTTACCTACTAAACAATCATTTCCCCATCCCTCCCCTGTTATAAACATTACATCTTCTTCAATAGCTTCACTAACAACAGGTTCTTCTATTTCATCACTTAATTCTATATATCCGAGATAACCACTTTCACATTCTTTTCCGGTACCCTCGCATGTAATTACCATTAATTCCTCTTCTATTTCGTCACCTACTTCGCCTTCGTCCTCTTCTTCTTCTTCTTCTTCCTCCTCCCCAGCATCTTCTTCATCTTCTTCTTCCGCAGGAGCTTCTTCCTCCTCACTACCTTCTTCTTCACCTTCATCTCCAGTTTCATCGTCTTCGTCTGATTCATCGTTAAATTTCTCATATTTGCTTATTTTCTTTTCCCTATTATTTCCTAATAGAGTAGGTCGGGATTTCTTTGATAAATTTTCTTCTTCGACCAGTTTTTCCGATTCTTCTAAAGCACGCTTTTTAGAAGCTTTCTCCACCGCCGCTGCTGTCGTCGCCGCTGTTATTTTTGATTGGCTAATAACAATTGGCTGTAACACAAAAATATTTTTTTTTAGATTTTCTTAAAAACCTCCAATAAACCTATAAAATAGCATTGCAAATTTTTGTATTAAGTTTTCAAATTGTACTTGTTTGCCGATAAAATATAAGAAGTAGGTTTAGATGCAATAACGAAACAATTACTCGAGCTATTGACCGAGAGCCTACATACTAATACGGAGAGATAACAGGCAGAATAAAACTAAGACTACTTTAAAATTGAAGAAATCACATTTCTATGTTTTTTACGAATTATTAACTAACATTTATGTTAAGTAATTTTTTTTCATGGTATGGGGAGTATGACACCATTTAACGAGACAATTAGCACATTTTTTATTCGAATAAAGATAACAAGCTAAAAAATCAAATAAAAATTTATTTCCATACAAAAAATTATTTGTTATTTGATGAATTAATTATTCGCAAATAACTATTTTATTTTATTTTTTACAAAACCGTTATTTAATTGAAAACGTATTCTTTTGCTTGGCTTTTTTTGAATTATATGATGGGCCAGGAGAATAAATAATGATAGTCCATTTTTGTCGATTATCGAACTAACAGTGCCATGTGTTAGCTTTCAAAGAGTACTATCACTTGGCTAGTTTGGGAAGAGGAAAAAAATGATAATTGCCAATTGAAAAATTCTTTGAAAGATATGTAGTAAGGGGAAAAAATGATGAGAGTCCATAGAACACGTGTGTCTTAATTTTTCTGACTGTTTTAAAGGCCGTGCCCGTGTGAAAATTGGTCCAGTTTCACTCGTCATTTTCGCTGTGACTGTCGTGTAATTGTTTGTGATTAATTTAAACATGGAAAGTGATTTCAGCTGTGCAAGTGATGATGATCAAGGTACTACGATAAAGTGTACAAAGAAGAGGAAAAAGTTGGGAAGGATAAAAGATGTAATGAAGAAGTTAAGACTAGCCTCTCACAAAACTGGTGGGCTGTTTACTGCACTGCCAAGAAGATCTAAAAGACATAATGGTGTTCCTAATCGAGCAAGCTAGTCATACAGATTACTGTTAAAATATGGTGAGACTTATCAAGATATTCAAGTTTTCCATAAAGAGTTTTCATCGATTCATGGTATCACTCTTCGCATATTCAGAATTCTCTCATTTCTAACGGTGTCTCCCCTAAAGATAATATTGGAAAGCATGCTAACAGACCCCATTTTAGTGAAGAAAATATTACACACGTTAATGATTTCTTTAAATCTTTGAAAGGATGAAAGTCACATTACTCTCTTAAGGACAGCAATAAAATTTATCTGCCGGAAGACCTTTATATATCGAAACCATTAACAGGTATATTACAACTTATTTAGGTCAGAATTTAATAACAACTTCAACATGTCCTTTGGGTTTCCAAGAAAGTACACATGCAGCACCTGCGATGAAATTAAGGCTCAGAGAAGGGTATGAATAAAACATTGAGTGACACTGACAAACGAGACAAGAAGGATTTAAAAAAAAGTGGAGATTGAACTTCACTTGACTAAAGCTGCAAAATTTTATAGTCTCAAAAAGATGTCGCGAAATGAATTTCATGTAAGCTTCAACTACTTACTTCAATTACTTACAACTAATGACGTTTAATACAAACAGCAGTTAAACTTCTTTTCTTGTAATATCCACGTTCTTGTAACAAATGAATCAGTGTTTTAGATCTGCGACGAGAGTGGGGGAGGGGGGGGGGGGGGGGGCAGAAAAATTATACCGTAATACGATACCTCCACAAGCTGGTGACAGACAAAACATAGATTAGATTGCGTCAAGGTTTTATTCCCTAACAGAGGACACTCTTGCATGGAGTGTCACAAAGATATAAGTTTAATCAATCAAAAATCCCACGTTGAACTACCCGACGATTGCAGGGAAATATTAAAAAACACCAGACTGAGACCATCGTCGTTTACTGTAGTCAACTCTTGGACGAAGTACGTAAACCCAAATTATAAGGCAAAATCCCCTTTTCCCACTAGAGCTGCACGGTTCTTGAAAATCGATTCCAGCTCACCAAACGTCGTCCTTTACCGCATTTAACATTTTGTGGAAGCTAATCAAAGGTTTATGTGATGTGGGAACCCACAATGAGAATCAAAAAGAAATGGAAATCTCAACCATCAAGAATAGAGCTACAAAACTCATATGATGCACGTCTTGTACAGCAGAGTACAATGACTTATAATATTTGACAAGATTTCTAATCCAGATGCCAGAGAAATTCTACGAGAGACTTCCAACATCCCATGGTGTTCTAGAAGATAGTGGAGAAGACATTTACTTGGACTACTTACAAGATGAATAATTAAAAAGTTAAGATCTTGTTTTCTCTCGAAGAATTTTGGTTTTTGAATCACATTTTATGATGGACTCAACCAATTGAAAAGGGAATTAAAAATTTGGTTTTTCTTCTTTGTTTCAGCTGATACAGTAGCAAGACGGATCTAGAGGGTTCAAAATGACATTCAACATGGTTCCTTTTTTAATAATTTCATTTTGTTACCTAACGATTATTATAACAATTCTAATACTGAAGTTTCATTAAAAATTGTTGTTCTGATTCGTCAATTCAAAACTCTATTTCTGATTCGTCGCCTTAAAACATTGTTAAAAAAATTTTGTGCTTTTAATTATTATTCCTTTTTTAAATCTAACAGCTGTCGTGGTCATGTGTCAACCAAGGCTAGTTGAGGTTCAGAGGAGCGATAATCTAAATGTAAACTATAATACATTCGTCTGTTATTTTTCAGTTGCAGACGCCACTTGATCCGCCTCAATAACGAAACTACCTTTGTACTTCGTTACGAGGCAGAACATGACAAGAAGACATTTCTTATGTGTGTTAGTCATATGTAGTTGGGGCTCTTCATAGTAATATATGAATTTTGAAGCATTCCACTGGAGGAACCCAATATTTTGAAAATGTGCGCTACAAAGATCTGACCAATGATGGTGTCGACGTGTTATCACTGATTTGTGTTATGAATCTGCTAAAGACGCCTAACTAATTATCATTCAGAACATAACACTTCTAGTCGCAGATCAACTTTTCACCACCCAGCACAGAAATGCTCATCAGATATCACTACAAGTCCCAAAACGATAAACATTTCACGTTTACGACATGGGCAAGTACCGAGCAACAAATTCACCAATCATATAACTCAGGTGTTATCACGGCTTCCACATCTGTCGTTACCGCTGTTCACTGCTATACTCATAGCATCCGGAATCGCCTCAAAACAAAGCGAAGATGACACCTGTACTTTGTGAGCGGGCAAGTACCTTATGCAATTTATTGTTTTCTTCGCTGATAATGCATTTCGGATGCGAGTGTCAATTTTCTTTTTCAAATTTTATGGAAAACTGCCGCTGTGAATTTTTAGGCAGCTAAACTGCCTAATTGCGATTATTATCAATTAATTTTGGGAGGGGAGAATTGCTTCCATATAGATAATTTCATATAAAAAGAGGGCTATCTAGGTAAGAAAATCAGAAGTAATTCTTAGATCAAAGACTAGAGAGTCCCAATACCAAAGATAAGGCCTCTGGATCTAAAAAGTGTTAACATAGAAGTGTTCTTTTAATCATAGACTAGAGAGTCCCCCTATCCAAGGTAAGGCCTCTAGAGAAAGAAAGAAAGTTTTAAGCTAAAAGTAAAGCTAAAAATTAAGTATCCAAAGTGTCCAAAAGTCTCAGAACACAAGTTTGTAAATTGAAGAGCTTCAGAAGCAACTCTATTACAATAAGTGTTAATAAAACTTAAAATTAATATCAGTGACTTTCAATTAACCGACCGACCTCAATTCCTCAGGGTTAAAAGCCCTTTGTTACGCAAATCGTAACATTTGGTAGGCACAAATATGTTACCTTGTTGCCTGCAGGCACTGCAAAATATCCAAAAACGAAAGCAGAAGTGGATTATGCTGTCGATATATCGGAGATGTTGACTGCAATACAATATGTGCATGAAGAGCCAAAAGTGACACGTAAAAATTGACTACCACTTATAAGACTTTGTTAGCCGCATAAAAGAAAATTTGACAAAAGAAAAGAGAAACAGAAAAAGTCTCTTCAAAGATCGCAAAATGGCAAAAGTGGTAAATTATGTTTCATCAAAAGAGGACGACGAAAAGAAAATTTAGGAAAACAGAGGGAATGGGTCCTGGACAACATGTCTCAGCGAAAGATGAAAAGAACATTTAGATGAAAGAACTTCTTTAAACAGGAATAATCTCTTTTTACGGTCTAAGGTTAGCTAAAAAAACCTTAACCTTAATTCTATATGAAAAATCCAATAATCAATTTACCCAGCTTTTGACAGACTACATCGGAATTTTAACTATACGAGTTTTTAGCCAAATAATGCTCTTTGGCTAGGATACTTACGAGACTAAAATGTTTCTGCAACGTGAGGAAGGTGCAAAGCATCATTACATTGGCAATCATTGTTGAGAAAAATTGATAAATGGCTTCAGAAACGTTTAAAATTATTTAAAATATAGCCTATAAAAACTTATAGGCTACCATTAATTTCAAAATATAAAAATAAATCGTAGCCGTTTGTTCAAAAGATATTTTTATTGTAGCTTTATGTTATACAATTAAATATTATTTTAAAGATTGTGTGCGTTTAAAAGGACTTTATCTAATAATTTTTTTCAACTTAAATATTTCTACGAATTTTGCTGAGAATTCTTTTTTTCCATACGGATTTCACCATGTCATTTGCGATGATCTGAGGTTCTAACGTATCGCGAAGTTTTCTTTTTCGGGACTGAAAATAATTATTGTTTAATAGAGAGGAGACCTACTCAGGCTGTATACGGAAATACCTACGAAAACTGACTACCAAAATATTTATACTTTTGCCCTTCTATGTAATCAAACAACCTAAATTACTGCAAACCCCATTAAACATACTACTAACAATTTACTACACGAATTAAATATAAGTAAATTGTAATGTACGACAAACAATAATTTGTTTACTCACCTTAACTTTTTTCTCAACCTCAGGTGTATCTTTTTCCTCAATTCCATTTTGAATTTCTTTTGGCTCTGGGTTTTCCGTTACTTTTGCATCATCAACCTCTTTTTCCTCTTCATCAACATCCTTTTCCTCCTTATTAACCACTTTTTCCTCTTCATCAACATCTTTTTCCTCTTCAACATCTTTGTCCTCTTCATCAACATCTTTTTCCTCTTCAACATCTTTGTCCTCTTCATCAACATCTTTTTCCTCTTCATCAACATCTTTTTCCCCTTCATCAACCTCCTTTTCCTTTTTATCAACCTCCGTTACCTCTTTATTAACCTCCTTTTCCTCTTCAGTCGGTTCGCCATTGGCATTTCCATATTTTATCACAATATCCTCCTTTAACTCTAGCTTGTTTTCCTTAGAAGTTTCTTCGATCTTTTCTTCTTCATCAGATTCATTATCTTCTTCCATTTCACCATCTTCTTCGCCTCGGTAATCACTCTCACTATCACTTTCGAATTCTCTTTCCATATTTCCATTTTGAACTGTTGCAATCATACTTGAATCTAGTTTAATCTTAATATTAGGAATTTTTCCTTCACTGCTGTTTGTTTTTTCATCTTGACTTTCATCTTGTTCTTCAGGTGGAGGAGGTTTTACCACAGCGGCAGCACAGCTATTGCTGCTGCTATCTTCGTCTACTACACTAACTAAAGAAGGTAAAACTACTTCATTACCCTTTAATCTGGTTATCAATGTGACCAGTTCCTCTCGATTTGACGCAACAACTTGCCAGATTTCTTCGTCTAAGTGCTCTTGATATATTCTTAGGTTGCACTGACGATCTTGTGTAAGCCAATATGAATGTCCGAGCTTATCTCGGCCGATCGGTTGGCTCCGCAATTGATCAGCAGTCAAAGCACTAAAGTTGTTTCGAAATTTCCCATTTCTTTCAAATTGATGCTCAAGAAGTTCCTTAAACAAAATTGTTATTTACATTTTTATTTTATTTTTAAATAACATATTTACCTTTAAAATTCGCAATTTGACTTTTAGGCTGGATTTTTTATAACCGAACCGTTCAATTTCCCAAGCATCCTGCGAGGAATACATGTAACAGAATTTTGCTAATGCTGTTTCCCATGCCGTTTCGTGTACTGTTTTACGCAATTTCCTCATAAGTTTGATATGCAACTCTTTTAATCCAGGAGAAACTGTAAGTGAAGAAGTATTGTTGGTGAAAAACGTTTTTAAAAATATTCCGAAAAAAGTTTTATCGCAGTACTTTTTTCATAATTATAAATCATGATTAACACTATTTATTGACTAAGGCTCTATGCAACGACTAGCTTTTCAAGAGACTTCAATGACCTCCAAGAAACGCAGCCATGGACTAGAGAATGGCTTCTCAAAATTTTCAAGAAATAAATTTAATCCCGTAGAATTTGAATTCATCCTATAGCAGAGTAGATAGCGAGACAGGATTGAGAAATTCATCGCTTTGAAAAAAAAATCAAATGTGCCAAGTTTTCGCTTAGCTATCCGACCGACCGCTTAGCAATCAATTGCGTACATTTACAGCTTCTTGGTACGGCTTGGAGTGAAGTATAATAGGAGAGTCCGAAGAGCACCTACGACTAATTCGCGCAGATGTCGATTTTAAACAAACCAGTCACATTAAAAGATACATACAGAATACTTGCGCAAATCAGCGCTCTGTGAAATAAAGCACTTTTAATATGACTTTATCCCAGGTACCTAGTTAAAATTTAGGATTGAACAAAAGTAAAAATAGGCATTACAGGACGATAAACCGCTGGCTCTATTATATTTAATTGCTAGTTTCCTAAACAGACTAATTTTTCTCTCTCCAGTTCCTGTAACACCTTGTGGGGCATAGGGCGAGAGAGGAACTTCACCCGATTCGAGACAATGATTGCAAGTGAATCTACAATTTGAAGTGGATTTCGAACCACTGACATTTTCTCTGCAACTTCCATGGCTTTTTAATCACGATCTGTTGTCAGCAGAAAACAACAAAAGGTCGGCTTCGGAGGGATTTAACCCCCCGATCGGTAGGCCGACACGTTATCATTACTGCACTACAGACTAATAACCGATTCATATAGAATACGATCCTATTCAATTCAGTGACTAGATTTGAAAACAAATATGAAATAATTTTGAATAGGACTGCAGCCCGATTCAATGTCAAAACTAATTTTTCGTAATCTTCAAAATATGAATTTACCAGATCTCTTGAGACGAATACCGTACTAGACTAGTGTGAGTATTCGAAAATTATTATTGCCCGTAAAAACAGGTATGTACTTAACCTTGTACAGATGATGAGGGATCGCACTCTCACCTTCGAGACAAAGAATGGGCCAGAAAGGAGGGTTCTTTCGGAAGGGGCGGTCCAGGGCTCCATACTGGGCCCCGACATATGGAATTATACATATGACGGGATTCTTCGTATGGAGATGCTTAAAGGGTCTTTCCTGGTTGGTACGCTGACGACATCGCAGCGGTCATTACTGCTAAAGATGTTACGGCGTCTCAGATGAGGCTCAATCAGGTAATGCGCGGGGAAGCTCCTGGCTGCACGACTACGGGCTGGATTTGACGCTTGTCAAGACCGAGATCGTCTTCTTACAAAGAAGCGCATTCCATTGCTGCTAGTGATCGCGGATCTGGGTATAAACCCATTGACCTCTTAGCCAGGGAGCGGCAGTCCGTCAATCGAGAGAAACCCACCCTGGGGGGAGAGGTGTATTCTGCGGCTCTCCATCGGACTCCACTCTCCACATATTCTTCGAACGTGTCCCTTGGACAGCGGAGAGAGCCGAGCTGGAGGCGGAGAATTTTTAATACTACCAACATTTTAAAAATAAAAATACTACAGTAACACACTCTTTTTGGATTTTGTAAAATTACCAGGTCTGTAACCGTGCACCCGAGAAATATGTGGGTTAATTTGTTATTTTTGTTATTGTTGTACATTAATGCAGATCCTTAACGTGAATCAGATGGAAAAAAACAGCTAATATTTATCAATTTTCTTAAATTTCTTACAAAAGGACCGATTTCCCCTAGGAAATATGGCAGGTAGTTATTAATTTTCGATAAATCCCTTGCATCTTGAGGAAGTTATTCAGTCGACATTGCAAATCGTAGTTCGTTTACTTACTTAATCGTTCTCCCTGCAACATGAGATTTCACTTTTTAATGCAATAGAATTGAAATGGTTTATGCCGACAGTAGACATTTGAATCTATAGTTTAGAAAGCCATAGTATACTAGTCTATAGACGGTCCATCATACCGTCAGGATGATCTTTTGGTGGTACCTTCCTCTAACGAAGTAGCAGTTGTGTTGCAATCTCTAATCGTCTCAACTGATTTGGTGCACTGAACTTATGTGGTATAAACATGTCGAGATTTTCAAATTGTCGATGGCAGCGATGTAATGGCGAACGTGTTCCGTCAGCTCTTCAATAATAATACAAGAATCAATTTTCACTAGGGTTAAAACACACGAAGCAGATTAAATATATATGTATGAAATTACGAAACACTGTGCATAATCTAATCCTAAAACAGTTTATATAAAACTGAGATACTGTTAAACAAAAATTTTTGACCCTCAATGGGACAGCTAGAATTTAGCTTTGTATTACTATGGCGCGTACAATTACGAGGGTTATACGGAAATTAAGGTCCGATTTTAGATTTTTTCGGAAAAGTTTTGTTATTTAATTCTTTACACCTTTCTCTATTTTTCTACATAGGTTCCATTTTTGTTTAAATATTTGTCCTAACGTTCTACTATCGAATCCAAAAGATCTGATCACATTTTAGGTTTGATTGGAAGAATGGGGTCTGCATTTATTGTTGTCCCTTGCTGCATAAACTCGACTAACAAGACTCGATGTCTATCCCAAAACACGGTTGCCATAATCTTGCGTGTTGAAATTGTGTCTGCTTGGCGTAAACAGCGAACTGCAACATAACCAATGCAAATGACGTCGTTTAACGCGCAAAGCATGCCGGAAATCGAATCGAACTCGAATAAAAGACTTACTCGAATTATCAAATAACTCAAATGAAAAAATATTAATCGAGAGACCTTTCCTCCTCAAGCAGAAATGAATTATTTTTGCAAATAACGCCAGGTGACTTGGGTGGAAATAAAGTCGCCTCACTAGAATCGACTTGAATTGCATTTAAGATTTTGCTATCCAATTTATCTTTCAGATCTATCTTAAGGCGATTTCTAGTATGTTGGCCTCAAAAAATCGATTTTTCCTATTTCCATTTTTCAATATTCTGAAACCTCTAGAATAACCCTATGTAAACCTTTTTATCATATCTGCCCTAGAAAATGAGTTGTGCGTAATTTCATGACGGCCGGGCGGTACACGCCAAAACAATTTCAAAACTCGAAACGCGTCTATCACGAAACCATGTTTTTCGTGCTGATGTGCAATCCTTCGGTATATAAAAATTGTTGGAGTCCAGGAAATCGGGACTTAAGATGTTCAGCAGACATGTGATAACCGCAAGCATCGCTCTGACCAGATTTAAGTCGAAAATTCAAAACTGTAGAAATGGCCAGAAATTCAACATGGATTTTAAAATTGTCCATGTTCTTTCGTCTTTAAGGGGCCGTAACTTTGCCGCAAAAAATCTGAATGTGGTCGGGACAAGAATCACATGTCTGCTGAACATCTTAAGTCCCGATTTCCTGGACTCCAACAATTTTTATATACCGAAGGATTGCACATCAGCACGAAAAACATGGTTTCGTGAAAGACGCGTTTCGAGTTTTGAAATTGTTTTGGCGTGTACCGCCCGGCCGTCATGAAATTACGCACAACTCATTTTCTAGGGCAGATATGATAAAAACACATACACATACATATCACTCGAAGGGTTGGAACTCTGCACACCGTTGAGCCGGGTTTTATTGGAGGGTCCAAATTCAGCGCCCTGCAGCGACCCATATTTGGTTTTTTTTTTACAAACAAAATGTCTTTCTGTACTTCTCTCCCGAATAAACGCAAAAAGTTTCATAATAGTAATTAATAATTAAAAAAAAAAATTGCGAAATTAGGTATCTAAAACAGGCGATCACATTAGAAATCCTGCGCTTTGTGAGCTGAGGGATGAGCTTTTTTTTTATACCTGCGTCGAAGAAGTCTCCCGCCAACTTTTATGCCCATTGTTTTACACCATTCTTGACGTCGTCCAAGAGTTTCGTTATGACATGAGCTGTATGGGGACGTGCATCGCCATGTAACAAACTAACTCCTTAGCATTCCTGTTTATTCTGTATGACTCTGTTTATTCTCTCAATGATGAGAATTCCTTTTCGGTCTCAAGGTGGTATTCGAGACGATTATTTCAACACTATAAAAGAGTTTTGAATCGACTGAAGTGAACGACCCCTCATTTTACTCACAAGCCTTTGAAATCAATACTGCCAAAGTAGTAAAAAAAAAATTTCCTTTGATTGTCAGCGGCTCAGTAAATTACTTTCTGGAGGTACCTCGTAAGAGACGGAGTTGGATCAATTCGTGGAGCGACCATCATGCCATGGGTCCCGCGTTCGAGACCAGGTCCCCCCCGTGAGTTTTTATTAAGAAATTAAAATAATCCATTTCGTCGCTGGGCTGTTGACTAGCTCGCAGCAATCCAAAAACAGGACATTCCAGTTTCCTCACCTACCTTCCGGCCAAAACCATGCTAACGCATCAATCGTTGTCCACTAGGCTTTATCATTATTGTATATAAAAAAAATATATATATGTATATTATAATGTCATCATCATGCCAATTTATTTTCTTTCACTATACCACTAAATTCTGGACCGGTAAGTAGAGAATTTACTTTTAGAAAATTTTTATTAACTACCACAAAACGCCTTTATGAAAGTGTATCCTCGTTTGAGTGGCGTTTTATCTACAGCGCCTTCAATATGAATAACCAAGCGGAATATCTTAACGTAGTCTAGACAACCTATACAGTGTTGCAATATTCACTTTATTTGCGTTATTCACCGTGGTTTAATGACAATATTATGTTGATGATTATGGAACGTGATTTCACTTATAGCTCCTGAAAAGGTATGGTATAGGGTATGACCTCAAAAATAATTATAAGAGACTTCCTAACATAACTACGGCTGCAATTTGAAATGCAAAACTCAGTTTCTGTTGCATTAAACTTGACCCTTCGCTGACGGCGTTGATCTACGTTTTATTAAGAACATTTTTCCTGCTAATTTGTTGGGGTGGCGACAAGGCAGGGGATCTTAGGGGAGCTCCTGTTGGCTTGTGTGCCTTGGTGGGGGCTATTTCATAGGACTCCAACACGAAGTAATGTCTTCCTGACGGTCACGTGGTGGTTATCCTGGAAGGGGGATTGGGGGTTTTACCCAGTATGACTGGCCTTTGGCCAGGTGAACCCGGAACACGGAGGCTCTGGTCCCCTAGGTGCGTAAATGCATTTCCCCCGCTCCCATAAAAAAAGAACATTTGTCCTTATGTTATTAGGCCTATCTTTCACATTTTTAATACGGCTTTTACTACTTCCACTATCCCAATTTAAAATCAAAAGCGCTAACATTATTCCAGTTAATAAACTTACTCGACCCTCTACTCCGCGGGACTTTAGGCCAATAAGTATTCTTGCTATGTTGTCTAAGGTGTTGAAGCGCCTTTTTTGCATTCAAATCAAAGCAGCCATTTAATTGAAACCCACAACTTGGTGGCATAGCACAACTATTATATTTCATTGTGGCCATTCGACATATTGAGTATCACCAGGCAACTGCATTTTGTTTGCTTGATTTGATTCTATTGTTTGGCATAGTAGATTATTGACTTAATTCCATTTTTGTATTTATAATAATAATAAAAACTTTATTAGCATCTTAAAGCACTTTTACAATATACAACAATTTAACATCTTCTCTACTTTTTTACAACTCTATGGCATAGCTCTAATATATTCTGTACAACGCTTAACATATTCTCTTTCTTTATCTCTTCTGGCAGATTATTATTTAATTGAAAGCCGCTGTATATTAAAGACTTTTGGATAGACGATATATTACAATAAATCAATCTAACACAGCGTTTCTAAGAAGATAAGGCTGTACATCCAACAGAAAAGTCATTCTTGCTCCTAAATAGTGTGGTAGTTTTCCATTTCTTATCTTAAAAATAAATTTTAACACATTTAGATTTAATTTCTGCTTGATATCCATCCATTTTAATGTTGAGAGCATCCAATTAATAATTATGTGTATCTATTGCATTCCAAATCAATTCGCATTGCCTTAATTTGGATTTTCTGTAGTCTTTCCTTCGATATTTGCGTGCACAAAAACAGTACCGTGGAGCAATACTCGAAACGGTTTTATCATGACATTCTAAATTTTTATTGCACTGACTAGAGAGCCTTTTAAAGTATCAAATATTTTGCCTAGGTTTCCAAAAAATATTTAATTTTATTCACAATATCAATTGATTCTTTACACATATATTCGTCTTACTGTTACGTAACATACCGTTAGATTTATCAATATTTAAATTCAATTTGCTACTGTCCAACCATTTCTTAACGTTTTCCAAATCACTTTCCCATTCCCTTTTGATTTCTACTATATTTTCTTCAGTTCCAAATATTAACGCATCATCGGCAAGCAATATTAATTTTGAGTGATTTATTACCTCATTCAAGTCGTTAATACAAAGTAAGAATAATAACGTACCCAACACCAACCCCTGTGGCACGCCTAATTTTGTTTCTATCGTCGTTGAGACGACCTCTTTGACCTTCTTCCTCTGCTTCTTCTCACTTAGATATTCAATGAACCAATTAATTCAATTTTCGTCCTTTAACACCATACTTGAACAATTTTTCAATAAGTATATCTCTGTCCACCGTTTCAAAAGCTCGTTTAAGATCTAAAAACACTGCAGCTACTGGTTTCTTTTGATCTATCTCCTCTTTCCAATAATCAACCACAAAATTTATTGCATTCATTTGTTTTTTCTGAACCCAGACTGCTTTATAATTATTATATTATTCGTTTACAAATATTTTTCCAGCTGGATTTTTATTGCTTTCTCCAGAATCTTTTCGAAGACATGCGGCATATTTATTGGGCGAAACTCTTCATACCTCTTTGTACGCGTTACTTTAGGTACAGGTATTATTAGCGATTCCTTCCATGATTGAGGAAATCTACCTTCTTCAATAGATTTGTTACTAATACGTCTAATTGCTGGACCAATTACTCTCCAGTTCTCCAGAATCATCTTTGTACTAATTCCATTAAAATCTTTCTTTTGATTAATTGTTTAACATATTGATTTTTAGTTTATCCGTTACCCTTTCGAAGCTGAAAACACATTGTCTATTCTTCTATAAAATCTTCATATTTCCTGTAAGGTATGGTTTGATGTATATCTCGTATACCTTTTACAAAAAACTTGTTAAAGTTTCTGTAATTTTCCCATGTACTTTCATTACTTGATAATTTAGCTTTCATGTAAAGTTTAATTTTGTGTTTGTTGATCCTAAATAGTTCTCATGTATACCACGTTTTATCTTCTTACAAGTGGAATTTGTTATGACTTGATTTATTTATTTCGGCAGCTAATTTTATGTCATCATACTTAACTGGATGTCGCCAGTCAACTCTGTCAGGAATTGGCTTGTTCAAAATTATTGCAACTAATGCGTGAGTACCACAGGGATCGATACTTGTTCCATTGTTATTTGCTTTGTACATTAACGACATTGTTTCGTTCTCAAAGTACTGCTCTACTTTACTGTATGTCGATGATATGTAGTTGTTCCTCAGTTCTACTCTTACTGATAATGACACACAAAATTTATGATAATTTTAGGTTTTCAAATTTCTAAAGATATAGACATCCAGCGATTATAATGATGGTAATACAAAGTGGTGATTAACACAGGCTAAGTATAAGTAGGCTTTAGTCAAGAAAATTATTTTTTAGTTCAATTTTATTGCTGAACAATTTTTAGCGATATCCTTGGTAAATTAGATGAAAAACCAGGGAACGGTTTACAAAATTACCTATAAACATTTCGTGACTTTGTCTCTTTACTTTATTATAAAACTGTTAACAATAAAATACCTAATAGGCTTGTTGTAAAGGGGTTCACCTACAACTTACTTTTTTGTGAGTTTGGTTTAATTTTTACTTTCAATTTCTATTTCATAGAAAAGACGGTATTCATTTCAAACTCTAAAACGCCAAAAACTGTTCCAAGGATATTAGCAAATTGGTGAATTTAATCCCGATATACAGTGCCGTGCACATAATTAGAAACGCTGTAATTGCAGTTACATTCTTTCCTGATGCTACCATTCCCTCACATTCAGTCAACACATTTTTAACTAGACGTATATATCTCCATCATATTGGTAACATTTCGAACAGTATCGTATGAGGTAACCGTTATCTTCTAAAGTGTACGCTCAGTTGTGAAATTTTTTTTATTCAATGTGGGGAAAGCCTAGGGGACAACCCTTTGATGCGTTAGCATGGTTTTGGCCGGAAGTACCCCTGAGGAAACTTTAATATCTTGTTTTTGCATTGCTGCGAGCTAGACAACAGCCCAGAGATGGAGTGCATTATTTTAATTTCTTAATAAAAACTCACGGGGAGACCTGGTCTCGAACCCGGGACCCATGGCATGATCTTCGTGCCGCTCAACAAATTGATCAAATTGATCGTACATATAATTAAAAACGAGTACATTTTTTTCAAATGCATAGCTGCATCTTTACAAGCTTTAGGCGGTTAATCTCATTAGTATGTCAAATAATAACTATTTTTAACTGTTATTATTTTATTTTTCTCTCTAGAATTTTTTTGAAAATGGGGAAAAAGGAACTCTTGCGATGTGCAAACACGAGCGCGTATTGTGGAGATATACAAAGTTGGCAAGCCATACAGCCACTTCACAAAATTGCTCAAAAAACATGGTTTTCAATGTTGATCAGTATTTTAAGAAATATTGTAGAGTGGAAAAAACTAATTGAAAACCTAGAGCTCGAATAATAATAATAATAATAAGAGTAAAAGGTTTCCTTTTAAGACAGCGAGGGAAATTCGAGTAGTTGTTTTTGGTAACAGTGATAACGGAATATCTCTAGATACAATAAAAAGACGCTACCGTAGCTGGACTGCCTGTGTTCCTCGGAAAATCCTCTTTTGTCTCAGAAGAATCGCAAAAAGGGACTGGAATACGCCAAAAAAATATCGTCACTGGAAAAAATGTATTATTTTCTGATGAAACTAAAATAAATAGAGTTTTTTCCGATGGCAGAAATTGCGTAAGTCGTTCAAAGTCAAAAGAATTCAACCAAAGATATACTCTCCCGACCTTTAAACATGTTGGAGGCAATTCAAAAAGGTTTGTGAAAAGCGAGTGGAATATATGTCACGCAGGTGAAGCTGGCAAGCATTTCGACTGCTTTTTTACTGATTTTAGCAAGGTTTTTGGCAAAATTAACCATAGTGGTCGTAAAATGTCTTTTCTAGGGTTTCCGGATTCGTTCCTATCTGTCTGATCGCACGCTACGTGTGCTATTTCGAGGTTCACTTTCGAACGATATTTATGTTACCTCCGGTGTTCCTCAAGGAAGTCATCTAAGACCATTGCTTTTTATCATTTACATCAATGATGTATCCTTAATTCTTCCTAATTCCAGAATTCTATGTTACGCTGATGACGCCAACATTTTCCGAGTTACTTCAAGTGCGAATGACTGCACTATTAAACTCCGACTTAGACGCCTTTAATAATTGGTTTTCCATAAACTTCCTTCCCCTAAATATAAGCAAGTGCAATACTATGTCATTCTCTCGATCAAGGAATCCAGTGCACTTTAACTACACCTTAGACGAGTGCTCTCTGAACAGACTTGACAAGACCAAAGATTTAGGGGTAGTGCTAAATACGACCTTTTGATTTGACGACCATATCAACACTATTGTAAACAAAGCTAATTCTGCTCTGGGCTTGATCAAGCGATGTTCTAAGGAGTTTGATGGCCCATATATAGCTAAACTCCTTTATTTTACGTTCGTGAGACCTGTTTTACAGTATGCTAGTCCTTTTTATGCGACTCATATTAATCGTATTGAGGCTGTGCAGCGTAGATTCGTTCGATTTGCCCTTCGCGGCCTTCCTTGGACCAATCATCTTCGGCTGTCTCCCCACGCTAACCTATTAAAGCTTATTTCATTGGAGTCCCTTGAAAGCAGACGCGACAACTCCATAGTTGTTTTTGCCTTTGATTGCTTGCGAGGCGCGGTTGGATTCCCCCGAACTGCTGGGAGCTCTAGGTTTATCGTTTCCTACTCGCCCCTTGCGAAATCAAAACTTTCACCATATTCCCCACCACCGCACTAATTATGGCATGCATGACCCTATTACATCTTTGTGGCGTATTTTTAATAATCAATTTGAGCTTATTGACTTTCACTTATCTGGATCTCATCTGAAGAATCAGCTTTGTTAGGGTTACTTTTCTTTTTCGTGATATTGTTATTTATTTTATTTTTTGTAGTAGTCAGGATTTGATGAATCTTAATACTTAATAGTTAATCACTATGTGCACGGCACTGAATGTAGATAATAAGTGAAGACGTTCGGCTTGCCAATCGAGAGGTCCCAGCTTCCAAACCCGCCGACGGCGAGCCATGGTTAATTTCTGCTGGTTACGGGGGGGAACTAGAGAGACAGAAATAGGTAGGATCTACTCAAAAAGACAGATACCTTATTTATACTTACATTTAAAAAAAAATTTTGGGGTTGACTTGGAAATAGATTAACTAAAATTTCGCTTTTTTCATAATGTATAATAATGTAAAGAAATGTGGCCTTAAAAACAATGAAGCCATTCTTTTATTAAATCGACACATTTTCTGAAAGTGATAGCTTTAAAGCAATAAATTACATGAATAATAGTTTTTCTAATGTCACATCATCCAAGGCTACTTCATCATCTGCAGGTAATTTTATTGAATTTCAGAGCTAGAAATGGTGCCAGGACGACTTCTTTTTGGAATAGATTGTAGTAGTTACCTTATAATTTTTGAAAGGTTGTATCATAAAGCATTTATGGCGTCGTTACACCCACTTGTTTTGGGGATTAAGTTAAGCAAGCCATTTGCTGTTTTAGTTCATTATGTGATAATTTTTAACAAAACTTGATTCGCTCAAAGGTAAAATGAGATAGCTTAGGAAAAATTACTGTCGTGAAATTATATTTATTTGTAAAACCTATTTTTCTAGTCCATTTGAAATTCTTGTATTTTTCAAACATAAACATCCATTCACTTTCTCAGACGCGATTTTAAAATTCCAGTAGCCGGCCAAAAAAATTTTTTTTTGTACAATTTTGACAGCAAGTTGACATTTGTACAACATCAATTTTCGGGGCGAACTTTTGGGCGAACACAAACACAAATCCCAACAACAATAACGTGACACCCCAAAATATTATACGTTTGCGAATGCAAATTCTTCTTACCTTCGTCGGTGTTTTCAAACCATTCCTTCAACAATTGAATTTCAGGATGTTGAATATTTAGCATTGCTGAAAATTTCTGAAAGAACGCACAAATTATGGCAAAATTCGGATCGTTCTCGCAGGTAGCATCTTTTTCGGACGCCATTTTCAAGTTTTCCTCGATATCGTCAAAACAAAAAACTTCTCAACATTAAAAAGGATGATATTCTGCTTTTATCACTTAACACTGAACATTATTAGTACTTGTTAAGTAACTAAAGATAACTTTTTTTCCCGCTTTTTATGTATTTTTAAGTAAAATCGGAGAAAATCGCGTAAACACCATGTCACAAAATTTACACCGAGCGAATCGGCGCTTGGTTAACAATGATGTACTAGATTGATGGTGTTAAGAAATGGTAATGGAGTAGATAATTTCGCCGCATTGCGTTCAAGAACCATTTTGAGATAAAATTTTTACGGTTCCATATTTTTCATAAATTAAAAAGTTTGGAATTTGGTAAATGTTTTCAATACAAAAGCATCAAGTGTTATATAAAAGAGTTAGAGATATTTAAATTTACAGCTACAACACAACACAAATATTAATCGAGACCAGTCCTTTAGTTGTTTTTTATTAAATCGTGGTAAGTAATAAAAACCATTAAATATTAACAATTATATCTTTAATGTTGAATTGCTACTTTAATTTACTTACAGAATTGTATATCCTTTTGGCAGTGGCCCAAATATGGAATTATATTCAAACCTAAGCCTACTGTGGGACTTGTAGATCAGCCCTAAGTCAAATAGGTGAGTGAAATATTTCTTACATCTCCGTAGAAAACCTAAGCATTTCATAGCATTTTTAGCGATTGTAAATATATAATGAGTCCAGCTAAGATTGCTGAATATCTCAATACCCAAGATATTTAGAGAGGGCTAATTGGGTATATTCACTCCGTTGACTGAAATGGGTTGAGGGTGAACGTTTTTTAAGGGACATTAAACAGCATTGAGTTTTGGATGCATTAAAAGAAACACGATTTGCGAGGATCATAGAAATATCGTTGTTTAATGATCCTAACATCCGTTCTTGGTTGATTTCCAAAAGAGTAGGCAAAATCAAGGGTTCTATCGTCGGGAAAACTATGAATAGGATTGAAAGTAAGGGATAAAAGGTTATTAATAAAAAGAAGAAATAAGGTAGGTGAAAGAACTGAATCCTGAGGTACAATACTGCATGGATTGAACGGCCTGACAAGAAAACTCTTAATACATTTAGCGAGGTGAGGGTGCGTACCAAATGCTTGAAGTTTGGCTAGAATGGCAGCATGCCAGACTCTATTAAAATCTTCTGAAAACGTGTACAACATCTTTTAATCATTATTTTATTGTAAAAAACCTAGCAAACCTAGAGGCCAACCATACTGTTAATTTGGCACTCTAGTACATGATTCCTTTCGATAAATAGGATTTTTTGCGTTCTACTAACAACTATTTAACGAAAAACGTTTCAGAACAAGATATCTTCGCCTATGTTTTTAAGCAAACTGCATTTTTGGCTGATCCTTCTCCTGCCTGTCTTTTACGCTTTGCTGACTGTGTCCTCGATCAGTACACTTACTGTGACCATCACGCCACGACAGAACGTGGCGACGCACCGCAGTCTAGCTTTGCAACTATAACGCCTTTCAAGCTGCTCGCGTTTAACTTAATTTCTCGCATTCTTCCCGACACTGACGAGGCAGCCTCCTTTGCTCAAATCTCTTCAGCTTGTATGAGGAACACATGGAATTTGTGTTAACCGCGCTTTTCAAGGTATTTGTATCAGATGAGTGTTGTTTCACCTGATATCTAATCTTGATCAATCAAACATGAATTTGTACCTAAGAATTCTCTTAAAACCTATAAGCAAACTTTCATTACACTATGAAAAACTAACTTTTATAATAGGAAACTATTTTTGCGGCGCAATTGTTGATGATGCACTTTTTGAACAAGCCTGAGTTTATGACTTCAATTTTTCCATCACATGATGATGTGGCTTCTCTTCCGCACAGCTAGTCACACGAAAAATGCATGAAGTTGGAATCAGCAGAGTGAAATGAATTGCAGGGCGACAGAAACTAATTGCAGATAAGATCTTTTACTAGAGTATTGAATGAAAGAAAAAATAGTACTGGATCGCTCCCTCGCGGCATGCAAACAGTTTTACATAGTCCGTAGCAAATTAAAAAAGAGTCTATTCCTAAGGGTATTACGAAAAGGTGGACGTGAAGAAATAAAGTTTATCGCAGTGGCTGAAGAAGAAAAAAGGGATAAGGAAAAACCACAGTGCCTAGCTTATAGAAAGGAATTAACTGTTGGTCGGATTATATTCATTTCCCATTGGGTCAATTCAATTTCCACAAATTTTATTTAGGCAAAGATCGTCGAATTCTTTTGAAATTAACTTTTTACTACCTTATGTGGCTTTGAAGTCCTACTCCTATATTAAGTAAACATAAATAAAACTTCACATTCAGTTCATGTAATTACCTAAATTAAAGGCATGCAACAAGAATACAATTTCTATAAGCATTAAAATTTTTTTGTCCACAAAAGCTTTATTTATGGCACGTTTAAAATGTTACAATTAAAATTTTTATTTTTAAGTTTTCCACAAAAACAAACAGAAATTATGTCTTATTCTAAGATGGGGGGATAGCCAGAGCAGTCTCTAAAATGCATTTTCAGTATTTTCATAGTTTTGGATCGTTTCAACTTTCGAGTGCTTAACTGTGTTATCATCATAGCTCACCGGAGGAAGTTTTGGACGCTTTGATTTATTGGAGTTTTCTACTGATCTCGATCTAAGGTGAGATTTATTCGCAACACAACTTAGCGGTGTTCTTTTGGGAGTAGGTCCTCCAGCTCTCTTCGGTGTAGAATATACTTGCTCACTATCCTCATAAATAGTTTTCTTCTTATCTAGACGAGCACGCTTTGGATTTTTGACTCTTTCCAACGGTTTATTATTAGCTTTTTTAGCCAGGGACAATGCTTCCAAAACATTTTCAATAGCTTCAGTTTCATTGGGTGCATCATCATCAGTAAATATGATTGGAGTTCTTTCAACATTATCAGATGGCGATCGAGGATCACGTTCAATAATTTCAGGAAAGTTCTGTTCTTCTCCGTTTCCGCTATCAATGAAAAGGTCCGAAAATTTGTCGTCTAAATTAAAACTTTCCTCCTTATGGCTTGAGGCTAATCCAATTTCATCGAAAACTATTGGGGTACGATTTATAAATAGGCTGGGTGAGCGGGGATCATGAAGGTTATACTGCAATTCTTTAATAAGCTTATTTTTAAGCAAATTACTGGGGTTCTCGAATTCTGGGGAAGTAATTTTTATCATTTCAAAATTTTGATTTTGTGTAGCCGACTTCGCAAGTGTTTTCTGAAAAAGAAAACCAAAGTCAAGCCATTGTTTCTATACTTTTACTTATAAAACTTACACTGATTGGAGTTCTGCAAATATTTGGTGAACGCGGATCAGAATTACATGTACTTTCTTCAGGATTAACTGTGATTACTAAATCGTCTGGCGGTAATTTGCGTGGCGTAGAAAAAACGCATTCTCCCTCCGGTTTACCGACATTGCTACCCATTTTTACTGTAATTTCCCCGATTTAAACGCTTCAAAACGCAATTAACTGAATAATTTTATTTTGAATTTTTTCCAATTATGTCTAAAGTATATTAATTTTGCTCACAACACTGTTTTAAATATCTTTTTAATGCCCAAACACTTCGGAACCAGCACAGAACGAATGTTTTCAAATTGAAAATAAATCCGCTGTCGTAATCTGTCATGAAATTTGGCGCAGTTGAAATATTGCATTCAGGGGTAAGTAAAATTAGAGAAAAACCTAACAAATGTTCAAAGAATACCGGTTCTGGTAATCAAATTTATTTTAAATTAATGATGTATTTTCAAAAATTTATGCATGAATAAGTTTATTTAACATAAATAATTGCCATGTTACATTAAGTGAACAGTTGTTTTACCATTACCTATTATCGCGTATTGATTCAGTAGATGACGCAGTAGCAATTCATTGAAGCTATCTTCACTTCAATGCTGAATTTCACAAATCAAAAAGGAGTTCCAGTTCCATCAATGGACGCCATACTGGTCGCATGTAATATAGACGGCCCGCTTTTTAATCTGCTGGAGAGTGGAGTTAGTGCTAAATGTGTGAAATTTTTATATGTGGTGACATTGGAACTCATGCAGAACATGTTATAAGTTAATATAAAATCTCATTAGTTCCTTAAAATCATTTAAAAAGTGAAATTTATAAATACAAGTGATTATATCCAATTTTACCGTTAACTACCGCGGTCATAAAATCCCGTTAATATGTTCAATTGGTGTCTTGGGTGGAATTGGTGTCTTAGGTGCAGAGCTACATCCGGAATGGTTGGCAAAATAGGCTGGCCAGGTGGCGTTAATAACTGTTTTATGTAAATCGATACTTAGCTGTGCGCTGTCTCTTAAGAAGAAGAAGAAGAATAAGAATAAAAAGGAAGTTGGTGGAATACAAGCCGCGGACGCGTTTATGTAAAACAGTCGATTTTCGTTAAAAGTGTAAAGTTTTACTGTGACTTTATTAAACAATAAATTGCCTTAACAACCATACAAACTTTTGGTATATAATATGCCATTAAATTTGAAGTCTGGGTAAGAATTTTTTTATTAGACAAATTTTACAAAAAATTTTCGTACGTAATATTTTGCAAATGAATTCATATTTCATCATAATAGAGATAATATACATGTATAACATTTAAATATATTTCTCCTATAGTTTTACTTTTTCAGTGCATAGCTTTATAGGAAATAAGTAATAATTCTAAACGATAGGCCCAATAGGTCTGTGCTGGATTAGTCTGGCATAAGATAAAACTTAGTTCTAAACTGAATTGGTGGAACTTTGGAGTAATCATTAGTATTTTGTTAAGCAAGCAAATAATTTCAACATAACAATGATTTATTTGTCAAGACATATTGGGGCATAAGTGGCCATCATTTCCATCGAATATTTAAATTGAGTTTGTGTTTTCCATACAAAAGATTTCGGCATTTGCTTCAAATTATATAATCCTAAAACAATACAATATGCTTAAAGTGTAAACAATAAAATCATTTAACCCAAGAAAGATATAACAACGCCATAAAAAAACAGGGTGTTTGAGATCTCCCGTACAGGGGTGGGGTGCAATCTCAACCGTTTGAGAGTTACAGGGCGATTCATAAATTTGCACTTTTCATGGTATGCACATCTCTTTTTATTTTATATTTTAATCTACGCAACGCAGTCACAACAAACTAACGATAAAAAACTACTATCCCAATGAGCTTGACAAAATTCTCAACAATTACCACGGTTACATGCAGACTTGAAGCCGGCTTGAAGTCGACTTGAAAGTCATGTAATCTCGGATCGACTTCAAGTCGGCTTGACTAAAGTCGATCCGAAAAATTTGTCGGATCGACTTGAACTAAAGCAATGTAAGTGAAGTGTAAGCTCTCAAGTAGGTAAACTGTCGCCACAAATTGAACAGTCAGTTCAATCTCAAGTCAAGTTTTCAATCCGACATGTAACCGTGGTAAATGTTGATCTAACTCCTACCATTACAGGTACAGTTACTTCCAAAATTGATAAAAATGTTTTGAAATTATCAAAATTTCAGCATTTTCCTCTAAATTTTCTCTGAAATACATGACATAACTTTAAAAAAAATCTTATGATCATGTCCAAAGAGCTATGGATATGTTTCTGGAAAGTAACGAATTTATCCATAATTCCGTCGAAAATATTTCAAGGGGATTTCGATCAGATTGTGCCTAAGAGTTCCAAGTTTACTAGTTCAGGGTTATTCAGAATAAGTAACGCTATTTAAAATGCGTATAATTTTGAAACAAATATTTATTTATTTGAAATTAATTATTTACTGGTTTAAGAGGTTTTCACAGATCATAACTATATGAAAAAAGTTCGAATGGCCCTCTGTGGTTTTTAAAACAAGTCTGAAGCCTAATGGGAAAGCATTCACAAGGGGCACGCACTACTATACAATTTTTTGAATTTGTCTAAATTCACAGATTTTATGTTCTTTATCTTACTAAGCATATATCCCCAAATAGAATAGTCTAGAGGATTCAGATCAGGGGGAATATGCAGCCCATCCACCCTTACTAATACAATAAGGCAAATTCACTGAACGCCAATCTTGAACAATTTTTGCTGAATGTGCTCACGCATTATCCTGCTGGAACACATAATTGTGACTTGCAAAAATGCGGTAAGCACAGGGGTTTAGATTACCAATCAAAACTTTTTGAAGGCAGAAATCATTATTAACTTTTATCGATGAACAATAGCGAAAGTTTGCCTTGCTTGAATATTCCGCCCCATACCATATCTGATTGCACTGACTGCGATTTGCGAACAGCATTCCTTGATGTGGAGATATCGCGTGTCGAAACTGCATATATTCGGTCACTTTGTATATTAACCCTAAAATACTAACCCGTTTTAACTCACTGGAGTTTAAATACACCGCACACAATTTCAAGCTGTAAAGTTTACACTTGCCGAACACATCAAGATCTAAAAAGCACTTGCGAACTATAGAGAAGCTCTGGTCATATGCCCTGAAAAACATGCGCACAAAAAGTAGCCAGTGAGTAAATTTCACTCATGGTTAGCGTTCCAGGGTTAAAGCTGCTTTGAAGTAGGTAAAAAAACAACTTTTTATCAGAAAAAATTATGTTGCTTTCAGCGTGCCTCTGAAATAAGCATTTGTACCTTTTTACCCTTGGTTGGTTGGTTAGTTTTCGAGCGGGGAAAGATGCGTGTCTTCCTTGCACTGAGGCCTTTAGTGGCCCGTTCTACGACCCCTGCTCGGCAGTGTACCCTAGAGTGCACTGTCGAGCCAACGTATCCCCGTAACGAATTGGATAATTCGATTATACCCTGATTTTTTAGCTTTTGCTAAATCTTCGCAGTAGTATGTTCCTGAGATTCCATCCACCTCCACTATCGCTCCATGCGTTATCATGGGTCTGATTACACATGTGTATATCCATTTTATAATTAAGGGTGATAGTCCCCATACCTTTCCCAACTCGCTTTCTACATCAATGTCGGCGACCTTTCCATAAAGCGACCCGAGGTCCTCTTCTTTAGTCGCCGCGGATGTACTCGGCTGTGGTTCACTTCGTTCAGCTACCGCTTTCTGTGGGTTTCCCTTAGCATCTTCCTTCTGAGATTTCGGAAGGGTAAATTTTATTTGTCTGTTTAGGTAGAAAATTTGACTCTCCGTCCTCTCTAATGTTCTCAGCGGTTTTTCTCCCACACCTAGTTGGAGCCACTGACCCATCTTCTCTCTGACTTCCCGTTTGATTATTTTCCACTTGGAAGTTTCGAGCTGCATGTCCCGATTTAACCTGTCCATGAAACTCAATATCTCCCTAATTCGGGAGCCAGACCGAAATCCTCTGGGCACGTCATTTTTACCAATCACTTCAAGGTTGGCGCCTGCCCATAGTTCCTATTAGCAACCTTAACTTGATGAACTCCAGCGTACTCATATCCACACAGGTTACCCTGAAGAGTCAATTGAAAAGACCATTTCGGTGAAACTTTGGGACAAAGTCCGATTCGCTCATCAGGGCTTTCTATCTGCCACTTCTCGAAATTTGTCGTCAGACAAAGCCATCCACTGATTTCTTGATTGCAGATATAACCTTCCCCTTGTTGGCAGTCTCCGGCTTCTTCACACTTCCTTCCTTCCTTGTTGCTGATTCGGATCTGGCACTAGCCTTCACTAGCAATTTCACCTTTGTCTCCCTTAGGATTTGCAGTTTGCTGTTCCGATTTCTAAGCCTGGGCTTATTCCTCACTGCGGTCGGTCAAGAAGTAGTTGTGTTTAAAGCAGTAAATTCTGTTCGTATGTCCGTTTCATTGTCCTTGTTCGTCGTTGATGTTCCTGCTACTGGTGACCTGTCTCTAACTATCCCCGCCCGAGTTGAATTACTTTTTGTTGTACTCTCTCTCTCTTTTTATATTTTTCAGGAAAGTTTATTTATTGTTATTGTTTATTTGTTGACCGTTCTGGAGTTCGGTCCAGTAACCGTTTAAACATTCCCGGCGTTCTCGCTGTACGGCTTGCACTACCTTTTTTTGTTATTTTATATCGCAAAACTTTTGTCAATTTAACAAAAATCATTTAAATTTCAGGTGTTTGCGCCAGCTGATTCGCCAGCCGTAAAGGTATGTACTTTTTTTTTTAAATTTGGTGTTGAACAAAAAATTAGTAATTAATATAAGGAAAAGTAATAACGATAACAAAGAGGTAGTAAAATATAAAAATAAATTCGTATTTGTAAACAATCATGCATTTAATTTGAATTATTTTGCTTTGACAACATTCTTGAATAAACTTTTTTTCAATAACAAATACAAATTCGCTTAAAAGTAAATTAAAATAAATAATTTAATGAATTGTATAAAATATTTTAAAATCATAAGGTTTATGGTAATCTTTCTCGACATCATACATAATGTTTAGGCAATTTTTCGGTCAATGTCTTCAAAGGAAAACATTTTTTTCATGTTCTCTGTTTTTGACAAGGTATACGGTGATACAAGCAGTGGCAGGATTGTAAGCGATGTCATCTCTGGTAAATTGATATTAAGCTATAGATGGAATGTGTACTCAATTAGAAATTGTTTAAAATAAAAAAGAAAGAAATAAGAAATATTTCAAAATCTTACCGAATCAATTTTTGGTGAATTTTCACCATTACTATTCGCCCAAATCGGATCATTCCAAAACGGTATAGACTATAAAATTATAAATAAGTTAATACTGCAGACAATATTCAATTTCTCATATCAAAAAATTCAATTTTCTTATATCAAAAATGGGCGTACATTGATTTTTTCAGGGGGGGGGGGAGGTCGGCGCCCAAAAAATTTGTAATAAATAATATTTAATAACCTGGACACTAAATCTCCTAATGATAGAAATTGTAGTTATATTTATATTTTTAAGATTACATCAATAGTTTAGAAATTAGAGGGGGTGGCAGGAAGCGCGTTGATAACTCCCTTGAAAACGAATGTCTTGTAATTGAAGCGAATTGTAGAGAGGGAGCAGGGCAACTGCCCCTCCTTATGTACGCCCATGCTCCGTAATAATACGTCAATGTTTGTATATATTTAAAGGAATGGAATTAAATTCTGATTGAATCACTGTTTTTTTATGCTTTTAAAATGACTTCATTATGAAATGGAGTACAGTCTGTCCAGCTCACTATCGAAAAAATAATTTATAAGGGCATTTTCAGATTCTGTACGGAATTCTGGTTCGGATTGTTATTAAATTTGCGACAAAATGCGCTTTCTTTAATAAAATCCAATAATACTTACATCTGATGGAGGTGAATCTGGTTTCGGTGGTCCATAACGACGATAAGCTGGTGCCGAATTAATTATTTCATATATATCGTGAACCTCACTCAATAGGTTAATTCTGCGGCGCTCATAAAGTTTAAGATTTTCTATAGTTCCGTTGATACTATTAATACTGCCGCAACTTGAATTTGGATCAGATGTAGAGGAAGAATTAAGGGATCGATTAAATTGGTTATAATTGGTGCTATCATTCATCATCATAGACATGTTATTACAATGAAGTAGGAAATTTTGTGAAGGACATACGGGTCCATTGGTAATGCATTTTCGTTGTGCACATTGGATAATTTTCGAAGGTCTATTTGTGTTGTGTAACAATAGTGGTTGTTGCGTCTCAATTGTTACATCCATTGGTGTTTGCTTTTTATCCATTTTGGGCAGGTTGTTCTGTTCCAGTCGGGGAATACTATAAGGAACTTTTGTTACCACTATAAAAAAAAATTAAAATTGATTTATTTAATTTTTTAGTACTAAATTAGTACGTCTGATCGCACAAAATACTTATTATTGTTCCTACACTCATAAAAAATAATATAAATAAAATAATAAATAAAATGAGGTGAAATGTTAAATACTAAAATCAAAAAACAGTTTTAGTTTAAGTATCTCTACTTATTTATGCAATGCTGATGATACAGGGACTAAGGAAAGCAGGTAATTCCTAACAATACTGATAGGGTTGTAGTTGAAACAGCCCCAAGTCTACTTAAAGCGAAAGTAACTTTCCAAGAGGTCATAGGTCATAGTACACTAGATACAAGCCCGGGAAATATGATAATCGTAACCATGTTATCTCCAAGCTATTTAATTTTTTTTTTTGTATCACAGATTAATCAATCCTTGCACATAACTTAAAGTGCACACTTTCCTAATTAAAACCAAAGAGAGATGCTGAAGTCATTGACGCATTCCAAGCTCGTTTCGGTTTTTTTTATACCCCTAATGAGCGGTTGTTCGCATTTGCTTCCAGGCTTGTACATATCTAGAGTAGGATGTGCCTACATACATAGCCACAAACATATACCTTAAATACATTATCCTGCTTTCTTCGCGCAGTCGGGAACAAATGTTCTTGATTTTCATTTGTATTACCTTACTATATTTACGTTCGCCATTTACAAAATAGATTACATTAACCGCGTTAATAATGTCATAGTGGCGTTGTACGTTATGAACGTGTCACTCGTAATTGAATTTGTTTGCTTAGAATAATAATAATAATGAGAAATAGTATAATTACGGTAATTGCGTTATAAAAGTTGTTCTAGTAATTAAAATAAAAATATTAAAATTGGATTAATTGATGAAAGAAAATTAATAAATCAATTTAAGTGATACGCTCGAGCACAACATCAGAAAGTGTTAAGGTGTGCCTTTTTCTTTAATTGAGAAAAAATGTAATATAAAATACTTACAGTCTCCTTGTACGATCAAACCAACTTCACTTTTGTCTTGGGTAGGTCCTGCTTCAACTGTAAATATATCCGGGAAGGCACGTATAACCGAAAGCAGGTTTGGGTAACCTAAGATTGTTAACTGAGTCTCAGTGATTAAATTTAAGTTAAATAAAGTTACCAAACTTAAAGCAGCTTCCTAGGCCAATATTAAGAGCAGCCTTGATTTCCGACAATTTCATATAACGCTGTTCGAGAATTCTTATCAAATTCATTAAAAAGTCTGCTAGATGTGTAACGTTAACATATTTCTCGTCGATCTCGTTGTTAACCTGAAAAATTAATTTAAGAAATCAGGAAGATGATTTAGTTATTTTTCTTAACCAGAGGTGGACTTATGATCCCCGAGCTAAGGGAATGCATTCTACCATACCTGAACTAAGTGTTTCATAGCCAGTATTGACTGCTCCGTAAGGGTTTCATCATATTTAGCGGCATAAGCCGTTATAAGATCATTTATAGATATGTTCTCCTTTTTAAAATCCTGAATTATTTTGCAGACTCTATAGCATCGGCTTCGGAATACAGGATCATCGAAATGGCATATTATCCAAAGATTGTTGTCTGTTTCTAAAAGCTGTAAAATGTCGATGCATTTAACCAGAAAATAATAAAGATATTTCAAAACCAACCTCTATATATGGAAGTTCTTTGACAGCTTCTAAAATGTTCTTAAATCCCAATGTTTGCGATTGCATTTGATAACCAAATTTCTTTTTATGAAGCTGAAGTACGTCATCTAATTTAATGCAAGTTGTCGAATGTCCAGTCGATTCCCTCACAAGTTCTTCGAGTTGTTCTGCAAATACACGTCTGGCAACTTCTGGTGACAAATATATTCTCTTATCTTCATCCGTGGTGAACTCAATTTCTACAACTCCTTGAATTGCTTCCATAAGATCAGCAAGCTTAAGAAACCCGTAATCATTTAAGCGACATTGATAACCGAAATGATAGTGATAAGAACGAACAAACTTTTGAAATAAAATCGAATATTGTGGAGCATTACGAAAGAGTTCAACAACTTCGCCAGCAAATATTGATGTTCTTTCTAATTCGGCTGGTGTTTGTTTTCGCTTCGGTATTGATATCAAAATATCATTGCTATTTTGAACAGTTGATACAACGACAATATTTGAATTTACAAGACCGTCGAGAATATCAACAATGTCACAAACGCCATAGTCTGTTATGTCGAAATTACGATTTTGTGTATGAGAGAATATTTTTGGCAATTGAGACAACAACACTGATTTGTTTCCTTGCGAACGAAGAACTCGAAGAAGATCCGAGGTGAAACGTCGAATTTGTTTACGATGTGTAAGCGTTATTAAGCGATTTTCTCCATCACCCATAATCTGAATGAAATACAAGTGAATAAGTGTTTGTATCAAATTGATTCAAACGTGTCGACAATTGAATCTGAATAAGTCTGAAGCTACAATTACATTAACATTGATTCCTTGCCATGATTTCAATTGTAGACACCTTTAAATCAAATCACCAAATATGGTCCTAGATATTTAAAGGATGTTTATTATATGTAAAAAGCAATGGTATACGTTTTTTCATGAATAGTAAAGAAAGTTAACATCTTATACAAGTTATGATTATCATTTACAGCATAAAATTGATTAATAAAAACAGTACACAGTCTGAGATAAATCTTTCCACTATTTAATTTCCATAATATGCTGACCACCCCTTCTTTCTCTATATACATAAATTGTACGGACTTTCAGGCTCTTCATGTTAACCTAAACTCTAAACTCTAAACTTAAAATATACTTCAGTTATTTCGTCACTTCATTTGGAATCTAACTTAAGCTATTATGTAGTATTTTACAAAAGTAATGCTGGTATACGACAGGGTGCATTTCTTACACCAACCTATTTATAATCATGATGTGCTGAAACGCTAAAACTAGAATAGTCTATAGTTCTTTTGTCATACTGCACCGAACCGTAATGTCGACAAAATGTTGATCTTTCAGTTATCTTATTATTGTTACAAAATTTCCCATTCAATAATAGGTGGAGTTACATTTGGTCCCCAGGTGTACCATAGGGTTCAGTCCTTTCACCATCATATTTCACAAAAGTTATCCAAGAAGGCAGTTAAAAAGATTTGCAATGATCAGAAGGTCATTACCACTGCTGGATACATACCATAAGGTATTGGGATATCTGTCAGAATTAGGTTTAGAGTTCACAAATTTCCAGGAACTGTGTTAGGCATAATTTATTTGTTTTTAACCTACCTATGTAGTCATTGTACGAGACATTGACATCTGAAATGTATTTATTACGCAATTTGAAGTATTGACTATGGAATCCCACAAACTATCTCTGTTTCGGTTGCCTTTTTATTTCGTCGACTGTATATTCTCCTATGTAACAGGTCGTTCGCAGTATCTCCTATTCTAGGGAGTTCTTTCCGACCTGATCTTTGTCAACTCAGGGGTGCCCCAGGGCAGCATCCTTGGCCCACTCTTTTTTATTTTGTATATCAATGATGATTCGCTTCTTCTTTCCAACATTGAAATTCTGTGTTATGCGGACGATACCAAAATACTTTGCACTTTTTCTCATGAATCTTAATGCAGTCTCGTAAATACTGATTCGGCTGCATTTGCGGTTGGAATTATCGCAATCGCCTTCCGTGAAATATCAGCAAGCACACTACAATGACTTTCTCCCGTAGAAAACATCATCTTCTCTTCATCTACGTAGTGGATGTAATTATTTTGTGCAGAGTGATTTTGGTGTCGTTCTCAACTATCGTCTTTCTTTCGGGGATCGAAATTCGATTGTTGGTAAGGCTAGTTCGACCCTGCGCTTCGTGAAAAGATAGTCCGAAGAACTTGAACCTACTTAACTAAGCTTTACTGCACCTTTTTTGGTATACACCAACCCTGCATGGGCTCCCTATTTCGCTGCACACATAAACCGCACGTATATTACTTAAGTTGACATTCTTTGGTCTTTCTTGGAACGATTCTGTTGTGCATTTCTAATATCCTGATCGACTGGAACTGAGATTTCTTTAGACTCCCTTGAAAAGATATGTAGTAGTTATCTTTGATTTATTACAGGACACAATATATACACCCAAATTGCTGAGGGCTGTGAATCCCTATCCCGTCCCACTCCTTGGGGAGTCATGATTTTTTTCACGTTTCTTGTCACCGAAAGCTGTATGGTATGCACGAGCCTATAACATCGATGGTTCAATCTTTTCATGAGCACTTCGCCAACTACTCTACTTCTACTAGCTACCACTACTCTTTTCCATACAGTGGTCTGTTTACATCTTAGAATAAAGGACTACAAGAGAGTACTATGTAAAATTCCTATCCGTGACTGAAGCTACTCCAGAATCTTAAAACCAGCTGTGGTCGTTTAATTATAGAGACAAAAGCATGCCACAAAAAGAGACAAATATTATCAAACAGCTTCTAATAAAATTATTACTTTTTGCGATTTTTCTCAAAAATGTTTTCATTATGAAATGGAGCATAGTCTGCGTACAGAATTAACTACAGTTCAAACATCCTGCAAATACCTTAGAAATAGTAAGAATAGTAATACTCACTTGAACAACATCCGAAAGCGCATCAAAAAGTTCAATTAACTTAGTATAACCGTAATCAGCTACTCGACATTGCTTTCCAAAATGGTTATGATAGGCAGGAATAAATCGATTAAATTTCATTGTAGATCGTGGTGACATCTTTATCAATTCAACAACTTCACGGGATATTTGGTACAACGGATCTACCACTGGACCATTTTTAGAACGTACTCGACCTAAATCAACGAAAATGAAATTTAAGTTAAAAGTTTACAAAATAGCAAGTTCTAGCCCAAAGCAAGGAACTAAGTACTTGTACTATTACTGGTATTCCTCGCCTTTGTACCTTTTATCTTGTAAAGACAAGAATACAAAGAGACACATAGAAGGGCTGTGATATACGGATGGACAGGCGGACGGATGGACATACCGAAACTATAAGGGTTCCTAGTTAGATAGCTACAGAACCCTTTATTTATTTAAGCTCAATAGTTGGCAGGCCTCTTCATAGGATTAAATACTTACCTTCAGAATTTTCTTTTCCAACAGCACTCTCTGGCTCTAGCCAACTCAAGATCTTGATACCAAAATTATTAGAAGTGATTTGTGTTCCATGAACGCAACATATCAGGTGTTCCAAATTAACACCGTTTTCATTTGGAACAATCTGAATTCCTAGTTCTCCAGAAATGCAATGTAATAGACTGGCTATAGGTATATCACCAGGATGTCTTTTGAGAAGAGGATAAATGATTTGTTGAATCTCCGATATAGTCATAAAAACATTTGGCAATGGTTCGATATCTTGCTCTGCCCATCCTTTGTGTTGTTCACGTTTAAAATGAACGGTACAGTAGGGAACGCTATGCTGTAGACACTCCATCAACGGACTATTTTCAATGCTGTTAATTAGATCGGGATACAGACTGATGTATTTCTCTTCATTTTTATCAGTTGTTATGTTGCAAATATCAGGCATTTTGTAGAGATCCAATACACTTATTGACGTTTTGAATCTAGATTGAAACAATTCGCGAAATTTGTACATAGGTAGAGTGCAGAATGGTACATCCTATAGGAAAAACGACGAAGATTACTTTTGAGTTTCGAAAGATAATCAAATTTTAATTACCTTGAGTAGTCCAGCTACTTGGCATCGAAGTGTATTTATTTCAGTCAAAGATGAATCTCTTGTATACGAAACAACTAATCGCTTGTGTCCAACCTTTTTGCGATGTAAATTTGCAACGACCTGCTTTGCAAACTAATAAAAAAAATCAAATAAAAATAAATAACAAACTTGAACTTGTTCCTTACAGTAATATCTGGAACGGTTACTTTTGCATAGGAATTTCCCTCAAATACAAGAGAAAGCACAGGTGTTATTGGTTTCAATTGATTCAGAAGAAAATGCCTAAGAGTGTTCTCATCTAAAGTGTAGTCCAAATTATTTATCTGTAGCGTAATTGCTTGACTTTTATCTTCGGAATTGTATGAACAATTTGCAGGCCCATGCGCCCCATTGTTAGGTGGCATATAAGTTGGGTCCATTCTATTAAGTGCTACGCTGACAGAGGAACAATTTGAATGCATCGGAGGGAATTGTTGTTGATATTGCATCCCCAAAGGTTGCGCATACATAACTGGTCGATTACTATACGGTGCATACCTATGTTTACCTAAATAACCATTGTGTTGTCCATATTGATTTTGATGTCCTACGGATCCTCCTGGAGTAATTGAAGTCCAACACATTCCTGGATTGGCGTACTTGGGCAGAGTATAGTTGCTATTTTTCGCATTAACATTATACGATTGATTACCAAAATATCTCGAAGATGTCCTTATTGGCTCGATTTGCTGATAAGCAAGATTACCCATTTCCGGGTTAATTGAGACTTGACCGCATGTAGAATAATTTAAAAAGTTTCCATCTTCGTGACTGTATTGGCGTAATAAGGAAGTTTATAATTAGAAATTTTTTACTCGAAAATATTACAAACCTAAAAAATCGTTCTGCCATTTTTGAAAGTTTTAAATTAAGAATCTGAAATAAGAAAATTTTGCGAATATTATTTACTACTTTTTTTTTATATTGTAATTTATAGCACAACGTCAACGTGTGCAAAACTTGCAAAGGTGCAAAATTGATAAATTTTTAAAAACTACAAAAGCTAGTTCAACAACAGACCAATAGGTTACAAGAAAGATCTAAAATCCAAGCTAACCCACCCCAAAATCTAGACATATCAGGCGATTATAAGACCCTTTGCATAGTATAAATACAAATAGTAGACCAGTTTTGAACAAAACTGCAAAAATTTTCCGGCACTTAATTCCATTTTTCATGTAAATGGTAATGTCGCTGAGAGAAAATTACCCAAATGGAAAATCTCTCAGTCATCTCGTATGTAGCTGTAAATGTCATTTCGTCAGAGTAAAAACGGCTTGTTTTTGGACGACCAGTGTGCTTAGCATCACCAATTGTTCCAGTCTGCCTGAATTTTTCAATTACTCTCTTTACAGTTGACGAACTGTGGCCGCCAGACTTTCATTATTTTTGAAATATTATTCAACAATGAAAACACATTGTTCTATCGTGTAACGCTCCATTTTTACTAACCCTAAACTGTCAGCTATCAAATGGTTTTTTTAATAGGGTTGCCAGCAATTTCCTGCACGAATGGTGGCAAATTCAAACCTTGCGTTAATTTTGGGACACCCTTTATTAATAATAGCACCAACGATGAAAGCTAGAATTAACGCGGGGTGATATCATCTGGCTCAGTAGCATTAGACTGGCTCAGTAGCATTAGACTGTATTGAATAAATGGCACACGTAACCTCATCCTTGGTAAGTAAATTGTAATCCAGAATAATCCACGGTGATATTTGAAGGAGATTTAGTATTTGAATTTATGCGACTTCTTTTACTTGAAGTAAAGAAATGATTGGATTCATCAGCATCTAGTTCACAAGCTGAGAAATCCTTTCCATTGAAAACCAGTCTTAGGGAGCAGGGAGTCCCAAAACTCCTTAGGGCATTCATGGCAGTCTAGCTTATGCAGACTTTGCTTCTCCGACTTTTTATTTACGAGGTTTCGTGTCTATGGTTGCTGGGTTGCAAATATACGGACACAGTAATCATCCTCGACTTAACACCGAGGGAATTTTCTAATATAGTGTCCGATTACGCTGTACCTTACCTGGATTTTGCGAAGGGATTCAGTGTCAGAATTCCGTATTCCAAGCGGAAGTCGTCGCGATCCTGAAGGCATTCTGTTTGTTAGGACTCAGAGAATTACCAATGACGAACGTTGGCATATTCACTGATAGCCAGGCCGCCAAAAGGGCATTTGACTTGGTTACCTCCTTCTCAAAGCTAGTGAGGAGCTTTGGGGAGAAATTAATCTCTCTCTAAATATCTCCCTTCTCCGGTCACAGAAATATTCCAGGGAATGAGAGAGCGGATGAAATCACGAGGAATGGCTCTGCCCTCCACTGCTCTGGACCAGAAAAACACTAAACACCCTTAAAAGGGAGAGGGGTAATCTCAGATGGAGCGCTTCCTGTATTTGTTCGAGAGCGAATTGACCGAGATTCAACAAAAATAGAACATCGGAGCTGCTTAGCAGGTCTCGTGAATTCATCTCAAAAATAGTCATCGTGGGCACGGGTCATTGACTGATAGGCGTGCATGCAGCCAGACTGGGACTTCCTTACAACACTGAATGCCGCAACGGCATCCTTAGGGAAAGGGAAATCGGACTTAATTTTTTCTCTGTAGGTGTCCAGCCTTGGCGAACATCAGAAAGAAGTTACTGGTAGAATACTTCTTGGAAAACCTACAAGCAATCTCAGGACTAAAGATTGGGGAGTTAGCTCAATTCCTCAACTCCGCAGGTTGGTTTTAGCACATTCTTCCCTGACCTTTACCGCATGCGTGGGATTTGCCGTGTATAAATTCAAGGTCTTACCGGTTGTGGTGACAAAACGGTGCATTTAGCACTAATTGGAGGGCTGACTGGCTCTCGTCACTTAAACCAATCAACCAACCAACCAAAGTCTCTCTCACCTTCGAGATAAAATTCGAACGTAACTAAAAAACAAAACGACATGAATAATGAAAGAGAATGAGATGAAATGTTTTATTCTCGTCGTGGTCTTACGAGCTCCAGACCTTCTAGCGAGGCAAACATTTGCACTACCTTTACTACCTGCACTACCATTTGCCTTCTTAATTTCTTTTCTCTAAAGGCTCTGCTCTAGTATCGTAGGGCATTCTCTGAGTCTTGACATTAGGTATCATAAAAAGCGGAAGTGCAGCACTTTTCTTTCATCATTAACCCATTTGACATTATTTTTTATTAGTATTATTCTAATTCAGCTATTAATTTTCTAAATTAGCAAATTTCTACAATATTTAGTTAATATATTTTTATTTTACAGGAATTATATTAATCCTAATCATGTTAGTCGTGACATTCTGTTTGAAGTGATTCTTTTATTATGATGAAAATAATAGCTCTTAAGTTTTATGTTTATTGGTTTATTAGTCTTAAATTATTTGCATAACAAAAACAAATAATAAAATAGTCCGAATGTCTAGTGATTTTTGCCGTTGTTGTCATGTCAAATTTACTGAAGTCAAAAAAATTTAACATAAATCTTTAAATGTCATAAGAAGATTTGCGTTCAACAAATGTGACACACCTTGTCCAATTAGACTGAACACATAATAAGTTAGCATTGAAATTATTGGTCTATTCTGATAAGAGAATTTTATCAAAATTATAGTTTAGAGTTTAATGATCCTACCACCTTGGAAAGTAGTTACCATTTCCGTTTGGAATTTATCTTTAAAATACTTAATCTTTTTTACGCGTTAGTTTCTATTGGCATATCTGAAATGACTAAAAATTAACTAATTAATCGCGTAATTCGATTTCGAAAAAAAAGTAAGCGAAATATAAATTTGCACATGGACGTGTAAGAGAAATGATTTATAATAGTTTAATTTACGTCAATTATTGTATTTGTTTTTATTCATCACATGAGAAAGCTATAACTAAATTTTCGGATTTTAATTTCTGAATAAAAATATAATGTGTTTTGCCACTAGGTTGTTAAACAAAAAATGGCAAAAACCTAGTAGCACACACAAGAATCGCGATAATATCTAAATTAAAAGTTTTTATAAGAAACTGTTCGTTTAATGAAATAACCTAGAAAACTTTCCAATAGATAATCTTAAAAAGGATACCATGGATTGACATTTTGCAAGCATTGTCTATTATAAGCCTGTCTTCTTAGGAGTTTTAAAGAAAAAGCATAATGGAACAAAACTAGATAAAGGAGTTAGAATGTGTACATAGACCGCATTAATTAAAATTCTATTTGTATATACCGTAGAATCATGCAAAGGAACTCCAAAAGCATACAATCGCACATGGCGAGTCATGACGAACAAAGCCAAGTCTCAGTTAGACAGATATCGTCGACACAAGATTCGGTCGAGTCTAAGAAAAGGTTCGTCGTTTTAGAGCATAGTCCAATTACGTTGAAGTAGTAGAGGGAAATTTCGGTGGCACGGATTTTGAGGCAGTAGTCGAGTTCAGGCGAATTCTCGGAAGGAACTCACGGACAATAGAGTTGTTCGGCCAATTATCAGGACTAATTACTTCTTGAAAAATTAAGTCCGGAACAAGGACCTTAAAGGTAATCTACGCCGCGCGTAAGTCCGTCTGAAAACAATAAATCACGGTTAGCTCTGAAATAAGAGAAACAATCTCATCCTCGCGGGTGTCATGATGGATGAACTCTACATACAAGCCCGGAAGCTGACACGAACAGCTGAGAATTGGTGGTGTAAACAAAATGACACTTGCTACAGTAAAGAGTAGTAGGTTGGGGAACTCTACTTTTTCGTATTATTTCTCGCAGTATTTTTAAATTCTCAACTTGAAATTTACTTTACGTGAACCTATAAATGTTCTGAACATTGTGGCAAAGAAATTTCTCAATTTCAATTTTTATGTGTTTTAATGGGAAAACTCTCTCTTGTGTTCGTTCTGTTGAAGTATTAAGGTTAGAATGCGTCAATGACATCAGCATTTCTATTTTGTTTTGATGATAAAATGGCGGAACAGTCATGTTTTCCGGGCTTGTATCTAGAGTAAGCTGTGATTCGGGAAATAAAACCATAACGTGACAGTGCAGCTTGTTTGAAAGCAATGGGAGCAACTGAAGAAGCTGTGTAGGCATGATCGCAGATGAAACACTAGGGGAGAGACATATTATTGGCAAAGCTCATCTTAGTGAAAGTGACTACGGGGTGATTAAGTCCTTAGATCCACACCTAATAATAATAATAAAACAAGATACTAAACCGTAATAAATCTTGGTATTCTATTTTTATATTTCTTATATCAGTTCACAATGGAATCATGTATTTATATGTTTCATTCATTCTTTTGTAACAAAAACTGATAAAAAACATTTACATCTGTCTCTTACTTTTTTGAATTTCCCTTTAGTATTCGCCTTTTGGCGGTCGACCTTTTATCTCACCTGTAAGCCAAACGGTTAATCTGATTTTAATTTCGTTTCGATATTCGTGTTGTACGCATCAAAATAAACCAACAGTAATTTTTTAATAAAAAAAAAATACGGTGGCAACTTACGCGCATAGCAATTAAGAAACATTTTTCGTTGAGCAAGTTAGAACGAGTTTATCACTTTCTTGATATTTTTAGAAGTCAAATAACCGTTTTTGCTGATTTTTAGATAAATAAATGAACAACAATAGTGAACAAACAATCTTATATAATATTTTTTTTTAATTAAAATAACTATAAATTAGCTTTGATTACATCAACACACAAACAATTGGAATAAAAAACAAAACAGTTTACAAATACCAATCAATGATAGCCATTTGCACTCTTATTCTATTGAATACTGTTCTGTTACTATAACAGTAAATTACAGTTAAACTGTGCAATATAAAATAACTGATTTGAAAAAAATTAAATCACTTACCTTGTGTTTTACAATAAAAATAATGAACAGAGCAGAGCAATGCGGATTACAAACGAAATAATTAAAAACGATTATTTATGAATTTATAAATATTTTTAAAAGCCAAATTTAGTCAGAACAATCACATGACGTATTAAAACATTTATTCAATAACGCAGTTGAATAAATAATTAAAAGTGTGTTTTGAAAAGCAACTAATTTTCCTACTTTTATTTTACATTCACTTAGTGGTTTAATTTATTTTTTTTTGCTATAACGCGATGTTATGAGCACCCACCAACACGACACCAGCAACTAAATTTCGAGTGCTATTGCTGCACATCTTAGGAAGGGGAAATTATTTTAGTCCTTTTTTTGTAAGTTGCTCAATATGGTGTTTAGCCTCATAAGAGGAACCGAATCCTACTTCGTTATGAATACACAAAAAATTTGGTTTGATTTTAAAAACATATAAAATTGCTTAAATTTAACACACTTTACATTTTAGGGCGATTTTTATTTTATTTAAACAATTTGAAAAACATTTCGTTGGTAACTTGACTACTTTGTGTAAGCTAATTCAAAATTTCTGTACTAGGTGTGGACTAATTTGTGCTACTGTTATATAACTTAAGTTTCTATCCACACTTTTAGAAAAATTATTGGGTGAAATAATTTTTTAATTACTAAACAACAACTAATAAACCACAGCAATGACTTAAGGTCTTCTGCTGAAGTTGGCTAACTCTAATTCTTAAAGATTGACATTGTTTATCTAATTCGCTATGTGATATTTATTACAAACTAAATCAATAGCTGAATTCGCCTACCAGAAACTTCCTATATTTAAGTGCAGCTTTGAGATAACTAAACAAACTTTCTTTCCCGTTCAGAATATCCAACGTTTGTTGCCTAGTTAAAGTTTTATTTTGTAAGTATATTATTCGAAATTCTGCCAAAATTGGACAAATTGAAAGGAAGTGAAAGATACTCTCCTCCTCTTGAGCATTCAGAGCTACCTTGTACATTCCAGGAAACTCCGTTCAAATAAAATAGTGCGCCCCTGCATTTAAATATATATTTAATTATTTGAATGCAGTATTCATCTTTAAAATAGTTCTTCTCACTAAGATCGTAGTTTAGGTCACTGTACAAACCATGTCTTATCCCTTGCCTAGCTCTTTCTATGGATTTTTCACGGATAAACTCTTGTTCGCTTTCCAAAATTCGTGCTTAGCAATTGGCACATTTATCGTAGTAACATCAACACCATGTCTGTCGGCTAAAAGTAATAGATTTTCACACCAGATTATTTTGCGCGCCATAACTTTTGTAGCTAACATTTTTGGTAGTCTTTCGTCATTCATAGAAAACATTTTTACCAAGTAACGGAAGTGGGTCTAAAGTGTAAAAATAAACATAGGTGGAGACAGGGAGCAAAATAGTGTAGTGTGAGAGTGAAATTGACGCTATAGCCACTACAGAGAGAACTATCTGGTCTATTAACAGCTTTGCCCCCTACAAATCCCCTGGGTCATATGGAATCCTTCCAATCATGCTGCAGAAGCTACCTGACTTAGTAGCAAAGTGGCTGGTAGCTATTTTTAGCGGCTGTATTATTTTCAACTATGTTCCCCAGACCTGGAGAAATGTCAAGGTTGTATTTATGCCTAAGTTTAACGAGGGTCATGAGCTTGCAAAAAAAATCAGACCAATCGGTCTGACCTCCTTCTTGACGAAGACTTTGGAGCATATGTTGGACGTTCGCCTTAGAGGAACTCTCGATGACAAACGATTGTCAAGATCTCAGCAAGCCTACTGTGAGAGAAGATCTATAGACACCGGCTTTTCACGAAGTTGTGCGTACTACTGCATACTCACTAAAATACAACAAATATACCCTAACGGCATTCCTGGACATAAAAGGGGCCTTTGGTTGGTTGGTTAGTCGGACCGTTTGCTGCCGATGCACCAAGTCCACTCGGAGGCCATGTAGGCCCATTCTGAATGTTCTTAAAAGAAAATAAGACAGCCATGGTCATAACTTAAAACCATCCAAATATCTGGAAGAATTTTTTTAAATCCATCAACGCTATCTCAGCTAAGTCTTCCAGATTGTCAAAGAGCCTTGCTCCTAAACTCGTTCTTTTAGAGCTGGACATTCACAAAGTAGGTGCACTATGGATTCAGTTTCCTCCTCGTTTCTGCAACTTCTACAGAACTCATTCGATGGTACGCCGAGTTTCGTGGCCATAACACCTATGGGAACGAGTGTTTCGACGCGCCTTCTATCGAAGGATAAGAGTTTAGGTCAAAGTCTTCGTGTTGTGAGACAATAGGTAATATTTTCCCACCGTTCCGAAGTTTTGATGGAATAGTAGAAGAGGCCTTTTATAACGTTCATTCTGAATCTATCCTTGAGGCTATTGCCGTGTTAAGCGTAGATCAAGGCCTCGGTCGCTGGATTTTAACGATATTTAGATCAAGGATAATACAGTCTGAACTGGGTATTACAAGGCACCTATGTAGAGGTACGTCTCAGGATGGAGTTATTTCTCCCCTGCTTTGGCGGATGGTCATGAATAAAATAAAAACTGTTAAAATTCGACCATGACAGGATCAAGATTGTCGACTACGCCGATGATTTTATAATCTTGGTTTCGGGACAATTTCTTCTCGTAATTAGTGAAATTTTGGAGGATACATTGAACAGGGTTAGCAGATGTGGACTATATGTGAACTAGGGAAAACTGAGCTAATACATCTCACCGCAAAAACCAAAATATCCAACTTTGCCATGCCTAAATTAAACGAGCATCAACTTATTTTATCCTCCAGGGTTAAGTTTGGGAAGGGATATAACAAGTCTAACTTAAATAAGGTGCAGAGAGCTGAACTTAACACTCTTTACAAGGGGCTTCAGTATAAAAATTCCTGACAGGAAAGAATGTAGGGACACTGAATTGCTTACCTTTTACGACACTATCCTATTCACTGACGGCTCCAAGATAGGCTATGGTGTCGGAGCGGGGACTTCTCTAAAATATTACATGTGTATATCAGTGTCCTATCGACTGCCGGAAAAACGAAAGGGCATTTCAAGCGAAGGTGCTTACGCGATTCTGAAGGCGTGTCTGCTGCTGGGACTCAGTGAATCACCGATGACGATGAACGTTGGCATTTTTACGAATGGCCGGGCTGCTATAAAGGCGCTGGACTCAGTAACACCTAGTTGAAACTAGTAAGAGACTGTAGGGAGAAACTCAGTTCTCTAGGCGGTAGATTAATTATTTCCCTTCTCGGGGTTCCAGGACACAGAAATGAATGAAAGAGCACATGAACTCTCGAGGATTGGCACTGCTCTCCACCGCTCCAGAGTAGAAGTTGTTTATATACTGCTGAATTTTAATACTTCCCAGCTAAGGCTAACCACAGGTGGAGTGCCCCTTCGACCTGTGCCATCTCTAGAGCGACATGAGCAAGTCTTAATAAAGGTAAAACAGCAGAGCTGCTTAACAAGTATCGGGCTGTCGTTGCGAAATTAGTCGCGGTCTGCACAGGCCACAGATCTATCATCCCACTTATTTTGGCACGCCTTATGCGAAATACCGTGTATAACCCGTGAAGCTGAACAGAACGGATGTGGAACATAAAAAGTGTTTTTTCGCCAAATCATGAGCCCTGGGCGTCCAAGCTAAATGTTTACAAATACTCGTACCTCCATCATTCAAATCTTTCTATTCCAAACCCTTTCTTCTCTTTCCTGCGAAGGCGGAGCTATAGTATTATAGATCATCCCCGAAGCTCTGGACATTATTGTCATAAAAATATAGTTGTTTTCCAAACTAGTGTTTTGTACGTGTAAAAACATTACGAACATATGTTTTTGACAAATTTTTGGTCTAGTTGTTCTTCGTTTTCGCACTTTCACTATACAAGGGGTTTCGCGTGTGCAAAAATGAAGGATCTTGTACATAGATCTTTTTGAGAAACGAAAATAATTGCGTGGTAGGGGGGACGTCTATCTTTCCCCTCCCAACTTTACGGGTTTGAAATTTATTTCTGATGAAAAAAACAAGTCTTACATTTTAACGTATATCTTCTAAAGTTTTAGTGCTAGAAACGTTATTAATATATCAGTTGACAGGTAACACAATGATGCTAAAGACCATAATTTTTTTTTACTGCGAATAGTTTTAAAAAATTGATTTTCAAACTTAAATTTTCGGAAAAAAATCAATTTTTTCATTTCAAAGGGAAATATCTTGAAAAATTGCCCTATTTTTATTTTATTTGTACGTTTGCAATAGTGGGCCAAACGTATAGCTAATACCTGTCATTTTAAGAAAAGATTCAACGTGCCTCCTAAATTATTGATCTTTTTTCCTCTTTCTGTTAAAATTTGGTTGAATTTTGTAACTTGGTAGTATTATCAATCAGAATTTAAAGAAACGTGTTTACGCTGAGTGTATTATTTCAGCCTCCACTGTGTTAAGTGACGCCAAAAATTTTGGGCATACGCTGTTTACAAAATTCTTGTTGTTCCTTTTTCAATATTTTAAAATTGAAAGTGATAATAGTATGGGTGCGGTAAATTATTTCGTTTTGATTTACTTTCTCTGTTTAAAGAAGTGTTAAATTTCCTCGTACGATAACTGAGCTACTAAATTTGAGCAACTGATACGGATCACATTTCCAAATTTGATATGATATCAGAAATTTAGGTCAGGGGAGTTGAATGCACTCTGTTTGTTTATCTCTCTAATGCCAACCTTTTCCTGCCGCAACTTACTGCAATAGTGAGCGATAAGAAGGAAAATTACTTAACAAATTTCTCCTGGAGCATCCGTTGTGTCCAGAGGGCTTCACTTGTCACAGAAAAAAAAAGAAATCATTTTTTTACCCAACCTTCCTACATGTTAACTAGTGATTAGAACTACGCAAAAAGTACACTATTTCATTTCGAAATATTTTCGATGCTGAGTCTTAACAACAACCAGGAAGGTTGAATTTTTGGGAATCGCGTGTGATTGCAATGATCTTTGTAGTCCATGTGTTATCTCTCGTCTCATGTTATCAGCAACTAGACTATAGGAATCACTCGAATGTGGGAATTGTTCAATTTGCAAAGAAGCGCTGCTATGATAGACACACCACGAACTTCATCTATGGCGCTCTAGTACCTGCTTGTCTAGCATTTAATAATTCTATAAATCTTGGCGTTGAGCAGTTAAGGCCGCAGTGTTTCTATTGAATTCTATAAGTTAGAACAGAGTGAAAATGCAAATGAGTGCTTAGAAGAACATTTTCAATTCGATTTAATTCAAGTACAGTGCTTTTAATAGTTTCATTCTAATTCATGCCCTAAGTAATAGACATTTTATAAATCTTTTATTTAAAAAAGAAATGTTCTAATTTAGTGTTTTAAAAAAACATTTGATTTTGTGGCTGTGAGTGGTTGTGTGTGTGTGTGTGCTAGCAATTTGCGGTCCAGCTCAGTTTTTGGAGAAAAACAACGGATAATGCTGTTCCAGTTTCAAAGTGAGTATTGTTGTTGCAATTCAGAGTGACCGTTATTTGAATTTTTAAATGTTTGGAATGTTTCATTTATTGATCTCAAGAAATTTTGGTTTTTTTGTTTTTTTGTTTTTTTTTTTTTGAAAAAAAAAATGTATTTCCACTTTTGTCTAGCTTTTATTAAATCAACTGATAAATACAATATTCAGGCCACAGAGGAGATGAACTTTGAATTTTGAGATTTTCATATGATATTCCGTTAACAAGGACAATTTTTCTATTATATAATAAAATTTTTAGTGAACGATATAATTTTTAGTAAGTTTACTTGTGTACGTAATAACTGAAGAAGAAATTTAGGCCAAGATTATTTTTATGTATATATTTTCCATAACATATTATTATTGAATAAAAGATAAGTGATTTTTCAAACCAGGTTATATAGATAATAGAGTTGAACTCGAAATTGAAAAAGTTTTAAATACCACTTGAATTTATGTAATAAATCTACATGGGTTTGTCTCTAAGACGTGCTGATAATGGCCACACGCGCGGTATGGCCACATCCCTTTCAATCTGTATCTCCTTCTGTAATAAATATAGAACGAAATTTTATCGGAAGGAAGCATTTCGATTGTGTGTGGGTGTAGATTGTGAGGAGTGTTTGTACTTATTAAAAATAAATATTTTTTTTTTAAACCGGGTGCAACATCACTCCACTTCATTCGGATAAAATTAAATATAATTGCTTCGGCAAAAAGAATCTATAATTCTCTCTAGTTCCGCGTAACTTCTTGTATGGCTTGGGGCAGGAGAAGAACCGATTCACCCGATTCGACGACAACGATTGCACATGAACTCACAATCAAATGTCTTTTATAGGAATTTCTTGCCATCAGAAAATCATCATGGGTCCAAGTTAGGTAAGGTTAAAGCCCGTCGGTGAAGTAAGTGATAACGTGTCTGCCTTTCAACCCGGAGGTCCCAGATTCGAATCCCACCGAATCATGATTATTTTCTGCTGACAAAATATTACGATAAAAAATTTATTGGGGTTTTTAGAAAAAATTTCAGTGTTTTGGAATCTACTTTAAATTGTAGGTTCACTTGCAATCGTTGCCTCGGATCGGGTGAAGTTCTTCTCTCGCACCATGCCCCACAAGGGGTTACGGGAACTAGACAGATAGGTTATTGGGGCGCTGCAAAAGTTCTTTTTGCCAAAACCGTTTCGACCATTGCATGGGTTCGTTGTGCCAATTTTCCGTAGAAACCATCTAACAACTACCTTTAATATCCTTCAGATCGAACTGGATTCCTTAAGGAATCTAAGGATGTATCTGATCTCTGCCTTATTGAGTTCACCAAGCTCCTCAAAAACATAACTATCAAGTAGATTCGAACTCCTCTGGATCTTTTTAACTACGACAACAGTCGTTGGCCGCATGTTAAACTTGCCTTGCATATTTACCTATGGCTCAATCACCCGCTAAGATGATCACTAGACTTCCGCTGTCGCTTCTATATATATGTACATCCTTATAGATGGGTTTGTTTAAGGCCCTGATTGGTGTCCTCACGTATTTCACTGCTAGGGAGATATCCATTTCAGAACTCCTTCTAGCGAAGTCATCCGCTCTTTTATTCTCCGGAATACTACTGTGCCCCAGTATCCCACCTTGTTGCAGTTGACCTTTAATGTATGCGGATGTTCCTACCGATCTCTCTTCATCTAAAAACCAGTAATGCTGCCTGAAAAACACTACATTTGTCCGGCAGTCTGTATGATTCATGGTATTTCGCTAGAGTATACCCACGTATCTTAGTAAAAAATACACTTGTTTCGACTAAATACAAAATATTATTAATTACATAAAAAAATGATTATAGTCCACGCATTTCGTCCGTTCCAAACCAAGTGTTAACTAAAAAATCGATTAACATAATGTATCTTCTGCTTTGTGCCTGCATTCATTTTTGATCCATCTGGTATTCCCACCACTTCATTTTTGTCCCATTAATTGTTTTTAGAAAGCTTTGTATTAAAACCTTTCCTAAAGATTAGAATCGGGACCTGGTAATCCGTGTCGCTCTAGTAGTAAACGCATCTGACTTTTCTTAGAATGCCTGAGTGACCATATGGTCTATCTTTCCACCATCCCGCAGCCTTCAACCTGACTGAATTGGTCACTGCTAATCTCTCGCAGTACGTAGAGATATCGTTATACACATACCTGCCACACTCTGGATCAGGTCCAGTTTGCATTTCCTTTAAATTGCTGTTTACCAGACTAAAGAGCCATAGTAGTTAATATTCTCTTACACGTATTGAATGCTACACTGGCTTTATTAAGGCTTTGTGTTATATTGCCGCTCCAGCTGAGTTTAGAGTCTAACATTGGGGTTCTAACCTCGATATTTGCCTCTTGTTGGTGAAGAGTACCGGCTTGGTCTTTGTAGGATTTACACCAAATTCACCGCTTGAGGCCCAGCTTTTAAGCTTGCGAAGTGCATGCTCGAGCATGTCACCTTTTGCGGACAGAAACTGCCTCATGGCAAAACAGCTGTGTAAAGCTATGCAGTGTCTTGATGAACGATGCTTTCTAACATATTGGTGAATTTGTAACGAATAACAAATCTAATTTCATTGTCAAGTCTATTTAACTGCCAAAAGTGGCATAACAACGTCCTACTGCAGCGAGGTTATAAACAAACACAATTTAAACCGCTTTAAATGCATCATTGGCAAAGGTTACAGAAATTTTCTTGAGATCTAGTAATTTACGAACGGAGTAATTATAAGATTTTATTGCTAAATAAAATCATCGTCAAGATTGAAATGCAATGATTAAATATGCTATCGGCTTAATTAAGTAATTTTCCTGTCATATCGGTGTAAATATGTACATTCAATGACATGGAAAACTAATAAAAATGCAAGAACCTTCTTAAAGCACATTAGGATTTTTTAGTGTCCGGATTTGTTACACCTTCCGTACATATGACTGCATGACTGAATTATTTTTAGTTACAAGGTGCCCTTGGCGAAATCATTTGATATATTAATTGCTTACCAACAGACAGTTTTCTTTATTTATCATTCAAAAATTCGATTCTAATTGACTGAAGCATAATATGCTCGAATGACAAGACGACAGGAATTAGTGATTATTAGCACGTGAACCTCAGCTGAACTGATTGCTTTCAGAAAATCATCTCCGTGACGGAGAAATTCAATAAGCAAAACAACAAACAGACGTTTACCAGGACTCTGTTTCAGCCCACAAAGCCCCAATTTACTTAAGCTTGCCTAGAAGCAAACGTTCTAAAATTTCTCAAACGTACAAAATATTGTAACTTAGCTAGGGGTCTTTGGGCTTAGAGGATTACTTAAAACACTTATTTTCAATTACAATTATTTACGGTCTGCATTCGCTTCACTGTCCAAATTGATTCACAATTTCCTTAGCAATGTTTCACTTTACAGAATCAATCGTATGTAAACTATTCGCGGTCTCAATCACAACTTAACTAACAGCAATTAAACTAACTCAACCCCATTTATATTAATAAGCCTTATTCTAGAAATTTCAGCCACCAATCCGGAGGACCCAGATTCGAATCCCACCGACGGCGACCCATGGTTATTTTCTGCCCACAACAGATTACGATAAAAATGCTACGGGAGTTGAAGAGATAATGTCACTGGTTCGGACTCCACTTTAAATTTTAGTTCCACTTGCAATCGTTGTCTCGAATCGGATGAAGCTCTTCTCCCCCCTCAGAGAATAAATTTTTTTGAGAGAATGACATAATAGTGCTTTTGCTAATATTCAGAAGAAGGAAATCGATAGAGCACCATCTAGGAAAGGCGTCTAAATCCGAATTTTAAAAGGTACATTTATTATCCTACGAAACAAGACGAACATTTTGGCATCGTCAGCATAAAAGAATATTCTCGAGTCAGTAAGAAGAATAGATATATCATTAATATAGATTATAAAAATGAACGGTCCAAGATGGCTACTCTGAGGTACACCCGAGGGTCATGACAACACTTTGTTCTCAAATAACTCACTTCTCGTCGACTTGGAGTTGATGTTGAATGTTGATGCTATTGGAATTCTCAAAAGCCCTTAATAGTATGGATTATAAAATTCTTCTTAAACGGCGGTATGCTTTTTTAGTTCTGCGCTAACGACTTCAACTCCCGCTATAATTATTGTATCCGGGTACCTTTATCTGTGCGAAACATTTTCACCTGTTACGCGGTCGTCCAATCCGCTTGCCTCCTTGGGTTCCAATCTAAGCGATGTTGTTTGAATCTTTTCAGAGTGTATGGTCTGTTTATTACCACTTTCGTCTCCTAACACTGATTTCTATCCCGTCATAGGTTAGTTTATGTAGGTTTTCGTTGCGAGTGACCTTCAGCCTATAGATGTTAAGGATACGCCCGAGACACCGGTTGATTAAGAGTGAAGTAGAAACTAATGACAGTTTATATACAATGTATGTGAAAGTGTAGGAAAACATGCTACTCGCTAAAAGCCTTCGAAATTGTCTTTGTCTTTTAAGTACTTAAGATTTTGTAGTTCTTCTTAAAAATTTGCATAGTAATTTATTAAAAAAGCAAAAAGTAAAGTAAAGTAAATTACATAATTTTCGATACAACAACATATAATTACTAATCTAATGATCTAAAACAAGAAGGCCAATTAAATAAGCAATACTTGTCTATAGATGCATATTGAAACTGCGAACTTATAAGATATTGAAAAAAGTTTTATCTTCGCTAATTCCAAATACCAGTGGAATATTTTCAAGAGGTAATACTTGCTATAACCACTTTCCTACTCATATTTTCATCCTGATCTCTTAAGTTATTTTTCTATAGACTATTGACGTAAATATGGCAATATGCTTAATTAATTATTTAATTAATTAATTACTTAGGTATTTCCAACATTTATTTGGTCACTATGACGGTTGTTATTTTGTGTGTTTATATCATAACTATAGATTGCTTAAACTCAAAAAAAATTCTTCAAATGAAGACTTCTGATTTCTTATAATCTAAAAACAAAACAGTTCTGTGCGCACGCGCTACCATTAAGTACGCACGCGCACTACCATTAAGTACGCACGCGTCGAATTTCACTGCGATTAAAATCTCATTAATAAGAATAATTTATTTTATGGCAATTGCACAAAAGATATGTAGACTTGCTTTAGTATTGTTTATTTGTTAATACTAAAGTTTATACTTAACGCTATAGCAGAGTCTTGGCTGGAAATGAATAAAGGATAAGGGGAGTGGGAGTGAGTGAAGAAGATAAGGAAGAAAGGGCTCATAAGACAAGGAAAAACAGAAGATGGTAGTAAGCTGTCCCGCATACATGTTGTTCTGCTTTGGAAAAATTTCCGAATGTTTAAGATGCCAACATGTTGCCTTTGTTGATTTCTGTCGAGCTTAGAGAGAAGTTTAGTAGAGAATTTACCACAGAATCAAATGATTTATAGACTCTCCAAAATCAAGAATGTACGTATCGCCGAAACTATAAATAGGATTAAAAGTGAGAGATGAAAGATAACTAATTAAATTATACCCAAGGTGCACCAGCATACAGTTTACAATCCATTTTAGGAAAACAGTGTGCAGACAAATGCTTGAAATTTGGCTTAAAGGAGCAGCATGTCAGAGTCTAGCAAAAGATTTGAAATATCAGAAATTACACTTTCGGATTTTCCAAAGTTATGGCGACAACAATTCCAATGTTCAGAGTCGTTAGTAATGTAAGACTAAGGTGCTAGGTTATGAAGACATTGAAGGAAACGAGATTGCGTATCACCTCGAAAAAGAAGGCGCCAAATCCTTTTTTGTCGACCCTGAGACGTTCTATGGCTGCTCCAAAAAGCCAAGTATTTAGAAAAATTAAGTCCTAGGAAAACAGGAGTAAACAAGCATACTGTCACTCATTCAATTATGTATGGGCCCGTAAACGCTTAGTACCGGGCCCGAAACTCCTCTTGCGGGGGCCCGTATGTGGTACCCCTGGGCCCGAATTTTGTCTCTACTGGCCTGCCCTCACCCCTACGGTTGTTAAGGGCATATAAGATGCCGCAATATCTATCAGTATGGGGAGTGTCATTATTCATCTCAGCGATCACGAAAACTATGGATTCGACACTAATATCGGCCGTTTTCCATTAATTGTACATATCCCTTCGTTACCTTTCATCCCTCCGGATTTTGATTAACCGTAGGCTAGGTAGTAGGCTTTTTTCCTAATGCCTGACATAATTATTGCAAAATTCCACTTACCTAATTAAGGTTCAATTATGGTAGTGGTGTCGCAATAAACAGAGAGACAATAAAATTGAAAAGTTATATTTAACTGGGGGGCGGCGATTTTAAGCTCCACAATGCCATCAGTTCCAAACAACCGATATATAGTACACTCCCATATCAAATTGTACATTTCATAGTCAAATATTTTCTTTATGCAATTTTTACGTAAGAAGCAGCACGAGAAAAGAAAGAATATTCGACGAAAGCCCAACTATAGATGTACAATTTGAGTATTTTCGTAACTCCAAAATGATTTACAATTTTCGTTATCGGCAGAAAACAACAATCTATCCATTTTGATATAGTATAATTTCTGTAAATCTTTATTCAGCTATCTTATTGCAACACACACTCCATGGTCAATTTATTTTCCACTGACTAGTTAGCTAGCGCCAACAAAATTGAGCCTCGAGATAATCAATGGTAGTCTCACGGGTAGGTTAATGCATATTATTTTGGTGTAAACAAATATCAGATTATATTATCGCTATAATTAATGAATTTACACCTATCAATTTGACAGCATATTTTGTTGCAGAACATTGTTGTCAGGTTTATTACTTGAGAGAGGCTTTTTAGATGGCTCCTGAGCCAATAGACGAAGTTCCAAATCACAAACAAAGGGAGTGTCCGCTTGAAAATTTACGACGTGTAACATATCGTAAGTGAATTGATTTTAGGACATATTATGAAAGACTTCTTATCAAATATTCACTTAGTCTATGTCAAGGCTTACCACACGACTATTGTTGCCCTTTGAAGGTGGTTACATTCATCTTAAGATGACAAAATGCTTTTAACAGTATTTCAGCGTATTAATTGTTTTGCAACACAAAAGTAAGTTTCGTGTTTAACGTGAATCAAAAATGTTTTCATCCACCATAACATGTAGCGCTTTATCCTTAATTGGTTAACTAGTTGCAGTGTCCGTGTGTCTACGTTACAAGCCTCAAAGCAATAGAAAAAAGAAGAATATAAATTTTAAGCTATTATTGCTTAACAAGCATAATTTAATTGATTCAGCTTAATTTTCACTCGAGTATTTTCTTACACGACTAAATAATACCGAAGTTTAACAAGACGAAGACGTCTTCAGTTTAAGTCTTGTTAGCCGCGGCTTTATTTTAAGTTTTGACGTTTCTTGTAAATCACACTTCTTCCTATATATAAGTAAACGTGTAGTTAATTTTTTTAAATAATAATGGTATGCGATAAAAAAATATACAAAATATTAAAAAATACGTAAATTAACTTTGTAACACATTTAGCTTTAATCGCTTCCAATGTAAACACAATTGGGGTTAAACTTGCTTGGTTTAGCTTATCGAGCTTGGCGCTGATTGGTTAAAAATTTAGTAAGAGTAAGACGCGGCCTAAAAGAGTCCAGTGAAAATTAATCTTGGGGGGATCGGGATGCTCACGTCTTTGAGTAGCTTGGCTAACTTGTTCGACCCCTGAAACAAACCGCATAAAAAAAACAATTTTAGAGACCTTCCTTATCTTTTTAAGAAAGTCGAGGAAAACCAGACTGAGCCTAGCAGGATAGGAAGGATGGTGGGTAGGATCGCAAATAGGGGAGGTCGCGAAGAGCGATCTTAAGGAATCTGCGCTGTACGGATTCAATCCGGTTAATGTGAACGACGAAGTAAGGATCACAAACCGGGTTGGTGTACTCCGCAGTGAAAGTGCAGAAATGAAGCTTTGTTAAGTAGAGATCGTCAAGCTATTTAGACCACATTTTTACAAAACAGAGCGTGACCAAGTCCTTGTCGAGCCTGTCCAAAGCGTAACCGCCCATGGAGTAGTCGAAGAAAATCCGACGATTTCTTATTAAAAACGGCATAACGCTGGATTTTCTGGTATTCAATTGTAGACGCTTACAGGAGCGCTCAACAGAGCACAGTCCTCATCGCTGGAGATCGCACGGAAGATTTTAGCGTCTTCAGAATAACACAGAACTCTGGAGCTGGACAGAGGCAACGAGACTTCATTAAAGTAAATTATGAAGAGGAACTGGCCAAGGATGCTACTTACACCTGGTGACTGAAATTTCGCGTGATATGATGCCACGGAACAAGTCGCGCTGAAAGCGACCGGACAGGACAAGCACTTAAGAAAGAACGGTGGAAAACCGAGCAGGTAGAGCTTAAGAATGAGATGCAATGATTAGTCAATTTATCCTTTTGAAGCAAAGGGCGCCTACTAAGCCGTTTATACTATTTTCATATATCCACCTAGTCCAGTTCTGCGCTAACGCCTCTTCTCTATGTGTTGCGCGGTGGTCGTATTTCTTGGGTCCCATGGGGGTTCCAATCTAAAGCGATATTGTTTTGCTATTTTTCCAGTGTGTGATCTCACCAGTGCCATTTTTTTCTTCGAACACCCATTTCTATCCCGTCTTGGCCTGTGAATCGATATAAGCCTTCATAAGTAATGACCTCCGGCCAACGAAAATTAATGATGCGCCGTAGGCACCGATTGGTAAAGTTTTGTAGCTTATATGTTATTTGACAGGCCACTTTCCACGTTGAGCAGTCGTAAAACAGAACAGGGTTGACGTTCGATTCAAATTTCCAGAAGCTTCGTGTGTCTGGCGATATCATTATTGCGGCATGTCTCAGCAAAGGTATTAAATACAACTTGGGGCTTCTTGATGCGAGCCTATAGTTCAGGTTCAGCTCCGCCACCTTCTGTAACTCTGTTTCCGAGATAACAAAATTTATCCACATGTTCTATGTTTTAGCAGCACTGATCTTAGGCCCTGGTGTGTAAGGCATGTAAAAACTGTCCACCTAATCCCTCGCGATGGGTCGTCATCTGATTCGATATACAAGAATAATTCATGAATGACAGTCAAGAAAAGTCAAGGCATCCTGGTTTCACTACAATCAGCATTTGGAAGGGCTCCGACAGTTTTTTTTTGTGAAAGACGCAGACGTGATATTGGGTTACTCCCTTACGATGGTGATTTGTCCTGAGATACCTCACATAATTTTTTAAACAAATGTTTGTGCCCTAATATCTAAAGTATCGATCTACGATCGAACGATCATTGCGTCTTAGATACGTATTAAGTTAATCAAAAGCTACCAAAGGCTAAAATAGATTTGTCCAATCAAGTAAAAATTCTCTTCCCAATAAAAAGTAATAAAATTTACTTGAGACAGAAAATTCATCTGTAAGATTAATTTTCTCTACATTGAAAATTTGTTTTGGGTTCAAGGAAAGTAAAGGCGATTGCCGAAATTATTAATAAAATTATAATTAGAGCAAATTGACACGCAGTTATCAATTTTGACACTCATTCGTAATATTATCAGTCTCTGAAATGTTTCAATTAATAAAATGGTATAATCGTAAATCTTCAACTAGTTTCGTATCTTTTTCGTGGCCGTTACAAATTTTTGTGTAGGTCATTCCTATGAATATATTTATTGCCTTGGGTAAATATTCTTTGAAAAGATAATTTGTGACATGATTTAGTAATCTTCAATGGGAGTATCACTTTGCAATTACTTTCCTAGTTCTACGACAAATATATAAAGAACTTCTAAAGGATTTCCAGTCCTGTGGATTTATAACAACATTTATTTTTAATATCAAAAACGTTGGATTAGAAAGGCCGACTTTGTTGGCCTTTTGGCTTAGTCAAAAACTGCATTTTTTTAATTGGTTTCCTATTAGGTTTTAAATCACCCAATTGCATAACTTTCTGCTCTTCACTATACGACAGAGTTCTGAGATTTTTTTTTGTTATATTGCATGTTTTTTTTTCTATACGATGTGGCCAAATCCTAGGGGACAACCCTTTGATGCGTTAACATGGTTTTGGCCAAAAGGGAATTAGAGTAAGGGAAGTGAGGAAACTTGAGTTGTATTTTTGCATTAAAAAGTTTACTTGGGTGAATTAAGTAAAATTTTGTTCAATTTGATAAAAACAGCTTTTTTTAATGACTAAGTCCCCTTGTAATTCATTGGATATACACCGAAATAATAAAGGCCTTATCTCTGATATGTTGAAATTGTAAAATTGAAAGTATGGCGTGCTTAGGGGTTACAGGCGTCATGCAAACCATTCCAACTTCCTCCTTTGGATTTAAAGTCTGCATACAAGCTTCCTTTAACGAACCAGTGGTCCGTTGCAAATGTCAAACTTTGGGCACTTGTTAATCTAAAAAGGATCTAGTAGACTTAGAGCGAACGGTCCAGATGATTTCCGATTAAATGATACCAGAAGTAGTTTTTACAAAACATTTCAAAGTCATGCTTCCAATTAAAGAAGAATGGGAAGAAACTCCGAAGAACTTCACCACCTCAGAGAGCTCTATTTGGTATACTCACGGTTGTTTGGACGGCTGTTTCCAAACCATAATGCCAGATCTGGTGTATATAGTAGAGCGGATGAAACAAATCTCTCCAAGGTTTTGGATGCTTTTTGCAGAGACGTACCCAATTATAAAATGTCCGCACCTAATTCAAGATAATGACATGGCCAGAATGAACGTTTTAATTTTCTCCGACAGTAAGGCAGCACTAATGACTCTCTCATGTGATATAGTCACTTCCAAGCTAGTTAAGGAGTCTCAGGAAACCCTTAACGCAATCTTTACCCGAAACGCCATCTAATTCTGCTGGGTTTCCGGTCACAAAGCAGTGGAAGCTAATGAGAGATCAGACAATTTCGCTAAAGAAGAAGATTCATAAAACCCATGATAGGTCCTGAAGCAATCCTTAATGTACCTCCGTTCTTTATTAACCGAGAAGAATGACAGAGAGAGAGAGAGAAGCTAGCAATTGATATCACTGTCCTTTTCGAGCTGAACAAGCACATCCATACTATAGGGAAATGCAGCACACCATTTCTCCATTTTTTAGGTAAATGTCCTTGTTATGTTAACGATTCAATAATTTCGGGACTCTAATCCCGCCGGAGCTCTAAAGTAAAACTTTACCCGAAATACTTGGCCAATGCCCAGCCCTAACGCAAAAAAGGTCTAGAATCTGAGCAACATACTACTGCGCAAGAATTAGCAGAAGTGCAGAAATCGTGTTATAATCGAATTATCCAATTCGTTCCGGGGATCAGTTGGCTCGACAGTGGGCTTTAGGGTATGCTGCCGAGCAGGGGGCGTACAACGGGCCACTAAAGGCCTCAATTCAAGGATGATACACATCCCCCCCCCCCCCCCCCCCCCCCTCGAAAACCAACCATAGGGAAATTTAGCACCCCATTTCTCCAATTCTTAAGTAAATGCACTTGTTATGTTAACGAAAGATACAATAATTTCGGAACTCTAACTGAGCTCCAAACTAAAACGTTACCCAAAATACTGAGTCAAGTACAATGGGCACTTCAGGTCTACATGCAGAGGAAGTTAGTACTCGTTAAAGTCTACATCTACACATCTACGATTCGCCGAGCCCGAAAATCTCCACCACAGCTTTCTATTATAAGTTCCTCTTTATTATTAAATCTATGTTACATCTTTTCTGGGGGCTGATGAGGTACCTTAACTGCCTCGTCGAAAGGGAGGGGATCAATGGAGTCGAATGGAAACTATGTAAAGCAGATCTGAATCCAACGTCTGCGATATACCCATCTTGCTTGCGTATGGTCTGTGTAAAAGAGTTCTGTGGATAGAAAACAATTAATGTTCTTAAATAGATGATGCAGGTCCGCGGAGAGTTTGAAATAAATGATTTCAAATCCTGCCTGAAACAACTTTCCGATATTCCATTAAGTTTTGAAAAGTCAAGGTGGTTGTAATTGGTATAATGCGCTGGCATTTTCATCGAATAAAAAGTTACTTAGAATAGTTCCAGAATGTAAAAGGACCCTGTTTACCATGACTATCAAAGTCAAACGGCATGGCAAAAGTTTGTTACATAACTTAATTACTATTGCTTAATATACCTAGACGGCAATAATTATATAATATCATATGGATACCATTTATCACATAAAATGACTACAACAAATGTTGCGCATTATAAAAACTTGTTAATTAAATTCCGACATACTTTTTAATTGTCTTGTTATTAGGCTAATGTATTTAAATTAAAACGCAACTTAATCCGCGTTTCATTCACCTGAGAAAAAATTTCTCGAGAACATTCTTATTCGCACGGAAGTACTAACCGATCTCGGAGAATATCAAGTACGTATAACAAAATTTAAAATGTGCCAAGTGTTTTAGAACTAATTACACATTTTTTGAGTATAAATGGATATTTCAAGTGATCCCGAGTTTGTTAAATTCTTTAAACTAAAATGAGTCAGACAGAATTTTTTTAATTGCTATAATTACATACCTGACAACTATTTAATTAGCAATTAGATAGTATCCAGTTTTTGGAATTAAGTTCAATATAAATTTTAATTGCGAAATTGAAAACATTCTTCTTCCAGTGTATTGGAAAATAATCTAAAAATGTCTAAAACAAATTTTATTTTCATCAGCAAGTTCTAAACTAATACGCATTTGAAAAGGGTTTTGACTGATCAAATAATTCGCTATTCTTTTGTCGTTCAGGTCAATGGTATGTCTAAGCACTTAAGAAGTTTTCAATTTTATAGACGTGTTGACGTACGTTTGCTTTTGATTGATGTGATTATTCCAATTGTTTCGCTATTTCTGTTTTTCTATCTCAGGGTCATGGCCAATGCCTATCTTAAGTTTCGTGTGATTCCATGAGAAAAAATTAGATAAGGCTAAAAAAGGTCCATAATCATTTTCAAATGCTTTATAGGTTTATTAATACCTGGTATAAGATTATGGAGAATATATTCCACTCAAATTTGCGATGGTAACACACTTCAGGTTGTTAATCAAAGTCCAATAAATAGAAAACTGTTCAATCACCTGAAATATCAGTGCTGTCCTAGTTGCGCAATAATTAGTAATAGGCTATAGTAGGGGAAGATGGGGAAAAACCGGGTATCGTTACTATTTTTTAAATTTTCGAAATTCTGGGGTTCACAAAAAAACAAGAAGGTGTTAGAGGAACCAGAGAGAGTCTGGCGATGTGATTTCTACAGTGACAATATGTCTGTTCCCGTACTTCTGCAGCTGCAGCGGGCTGCAGTTTACTTATTTATGTGATGGGGGGGGGGGGGGGAATAGAATTAACTTCAGTACAGAAAAAGATTTGTTTTGAGTGACAGCTGAGAAAAAAAATCGTTTACCTATATATGGAAACTAAACAATCACAGTTCTTCCTTATAGGCTACTTCACTTCCTTAATCTGACACTTAACTTTTAGGATATAAAACTTTATAGTAATTTCAATTTCACTCAATTGACGTTGTAATTTTGATAGAAAGAAGATTTAAGCATATTGCAGCTGGTCACAGTTGCTGCAGAATTCTTAAATTTTCTGCAGGAGGGGAAGTTGTTACGTAGGTAAAATCTTCTTGGAGAAGTGAATACGGGAACACTTTTCTGCACTATTCTGCAGTTTTCTTCGAAAAGCTTATAATCTCCGTAGGTACGGGAACAGACCTATTGTTGCAAAAATCTCATAAAAGTTGTCCTTCTCCTTCATACCCGCTGCACTTTTCATATGCCCATTGCCTGCACACTTTTTACTGTATCCACCCTTTTCCGGCAGCATATTCACCATATCGCTCATTACAAAATAGGCAGGTTTCAGCGGAATGGTCTTCATCTTCAGATGAAAACTTCTCCTCTTGTTTCTTTTTGTACTGATTCTTTCCTTCAACTTGCCGTCTAAATTTTCTTCATCTTGACAGTCTCTTCTTGTTCAAGTTCTGTTTTATAATGTGTCGCTGTAAGAATCTCTGTTCTTCCTCTATTTTTGCTTCATTGCAATTCTTTCTTCTTCATAGGGCGGAGGTTGCAACATCCTTGGAGATATTTTAAAAACCGATGGTGACTTAATTCTAGAGCAATCTGATGTTGGAGGAACATCCGGACATGTTGACGATGTTGGGAGATCAGAGGATGTTGAAGGCTGATCACCAGACCTGTCTGCCTTTGGCGTTGAGAGCTGGATGGTGTTCGATTTCGTTGCTGCAACCAGTTGTGGTTGCATAGGTCTTTCTATAGTTTCAGCATTTGTATGCTCTGGGATAGCGTTTTTGTTGAACGGGAAAATTCCGGCTATTTTAAAACCTTTGTGACCTGTCCTCTTGCTATGTGGAGAGATGTGCTATGAAAGTAACGTCGAGGGAAAAACAAGAGAATGATTATGAGCCATTTCGGCTGCCTTGTATAAAGCCACGATCTCGGCTTAAAATATGCCACACCCGCTCAGAAGTCTGTAGGACGAGTGAAAGTTCAATTCCTGGCATTACACTGTTGCTACTTCCCTTGACGTCGGTCTGGAGCCATCTGCATAGATGTAGGCTCCTCTGTTCTAGATTCTCAGAACGGTATTAATACCCTGAACGTCCAATTGAAGTTTCCTATCGGTAGCATACAGTCAGTGTCAGTGGTGAGACTTTCTTCCAGCCTGCTTTGTCTGTACCTCTGCGTCTTGATGAGTTTTGAACTTTTGAGACGCATATTACCCTCTTCGCGGCGTTCTTTGCATACAGGTCCACAGGAGGAAGGTGTTAGATAGTGTCCAGAGTACGGGAGGCCGTGGATTTAAGCGCAAACGTGATTCCGATTCCTGCTAATCGTTATGTGTTCTATTCTGGAGAGATATTTTTTCTTGTTTACAACTGGCCACCAAACCATAATGTCATAAAGTAGGATTAGTCGCTCTATTCGCCTATACATCCAGTGCTTTATGTTAAAACTTAGTCCCCGCTTTGTATCGAAGAATATTTTGGATCCGTAAAGAGCTTTGTTTGTTTTAGAAATCCTTTTTTTTCAGTACAGGTCACAGTCCCAGGTAGTTGGCATGATGATTTGGTATTCTAAAATAGGTACCTTATATTTCCTTGTGAAGAGTACCACGTTCTGCCCAGACGATTAGATTCCTTCCGTGCCGTGAGTTCGCTAATTGTATTCAGGAACTTATCTGAAACTAATATCACATCAGCATACGCGACCACCTTCACGCTTTACTTTTTGAGCTTCACAAGTATCTCGTTCAGGACTAACACTCACATTAGGGGCGAAAAGACTCTACCTTGTGGTGAATACCAATGTACCATTTGTACTTATCTCAATTTCCTACGGGCTTGAGCTACTATTTTTAAATGCCAATGCTTAGGCCGGAGTAAAATAGCATTGGCTAAGCATGGGCCAACCTTGCACCCGTAAATCGACAATATATGAATACATAGAGCCATTAATATTTGTTTTTGCTCTAAGAGCTATTTCTGTTCATTGTATGGGCTAAGAATTTATCCCTTGGGTTGGGTCGGGCGGGTTCGTGCGGATTAGGTAGCATACTCGAATGTACTGAAATATTTCCTTATGAAAAAAAAAAGTAAAAAAGTAAAACTTTGCTTTTCTTTAGCAGGAGTGGTGAATATCTTTCATAAGATACTGCACAGCCCGTGCCTTCCGAAACATACCACATGGTAACGGGTCCATTTTCGTCCCCTCCTAGTGTCCCTTACCGAATAGGTTGCCCCAACTTCGATTCCCTAGGTCGATGCTAACATCTTAGCCTTTCTGCAGGAATCCATGTTGTTCCATCGTCTCCAGTGTTCCTTCTTAGTTCATGCGTTAATTATAACCTTCACCCCTCTCCTAACCAATGCATTCAAGGGTTCCAAATCATGACGATTCGCTGTCAAGCGCTGGCACCTACCTTATTATATAGCTGATTGCCAGTTATGTTACCGAAAGGTTTCTCCAGCTTGAATGATTAATCAACTGCATCTTAATGAAGGCCTTTACAGGCACTAAACCTTCGGAGGGTAAGTCTGTATCTTCTACTGCCTATTACCTTCTTATTAGCTGTTTTTTTTAATGCGCTGTATGTTAATTTAGTGGCTATTGTATGTTAATTTAGTTTTGAATATCAACTTCAACTTTAAATTTTTCATATTCAATTAGTACCGTAAAGATTCGCTGCCAATAAACTGTTATTATTATTACTGAATATTACATCTTACTTTCTGTCTCTAAATTGTCATAAATAATTGCACAACACCATAAAGTATGCCAACCAACAACGTCATTAGTCATATAGTCCAAGCCTAGATTATTTACAATGAGGTTAGAATTCAATTTACATTCTTCTTGTCGCGTGTCGTATCAGATTTGCACCATTGGCATTTCAGTAATGTATGACTTTATGACGCGTCCAAAGCAATTCAAAGTGCTGACGGTAGACATTCTGCAAAAAGCATGTAATAATACGCGAGGTTAGCAATCCCGGCGTTATCTGTATTTTGTTGTTTTGAGTTTTTTCAAGTTTTACTTTCTAGCACTTTCATCTAAAAAAAAACAGATCTGCAATAAAGCAATATAACAGTTGATATGTAATCTAAGAGGTATCCATTACTATTCTTCCGTTAATTAAATGAGTAACGTAAAACAGTGAATCAATTATAAATATTCCATCGTTACATCATTGCATTAAGAGTAAATCTAAAATACCTTTCAGTCGTTAGCATATACCTTGAGATGACTAATTACAGTAGAAAGCATTCTTGCATACGTCACAACCTATAATTAAATTCAATTTACAGAATCAAGCAGTATTCGACTGCAATACAGGAAGTTTATCGGTTAGAATCAAGCAACTTGTTCTGGAAACAAAACAAGCAGTCTGCAGCTTTTGCAGAGCTTAAGATACGTCGCACTTTCGTTACACACTTAAATGTTCATTGCCTTGTCACTTTTGAATTTAATTAACTTCATTAAATAGATTGATTTAACATGAGAACAGAATCGGTATATATGGACTACAGTATGCGGCTATTCGAAGCTTTCCGAGGTTTCACTTAATATCATTGAGCGTTTAAATACATTAACTGACATTTTTCCTAGAAACTGTGTTTTACACAATCAAACGATTTTTAGTATTTTCAGGTCAAAATTTACTTTTTCCAAACCAAATTCACAAAAAAATACAAAAGCCTTATCTCTAATTACAAACAAATGTGAATACAGTTAATTTTTCAATCTATTGAGAGAGAGAGTTGAGACTTTAAAAATACTACGAGAAATATTACGAAAAACTAATCTTTTCTGTGGCAAATTGTCGTTTCTTTACACCACAAATGCTCAGCTGTTCGTGCCAGCTTCCAGGCTTGTATCTAGAGTAGGCTGTGCTTAGATGTTATTTGACATGTCAATTTTAATGTTAAACAGTCGCCCAACAAATTAAGTTTACGTGCGTCTGGAGGTGTTGTTGTTACCCGAGCCTTGTTGATGCGGGCCTGCAAACCAGGTTCAGCTCCGAGATAAGCTGTTAGTATTCTTCTGAAATAACAAAATTTATCCCTGTATTCTATGTGCCTCTTCCCAGCTGGGCAGATGTAATACAATCGGCAACTCAAATGCATTTCCAATGCATTACCTGTAACATAGCTGAAAAGCATATGCTGTATGTGTGGTTGTAAAAGAGAAAATTATATAATGCTATTTCGAGGAAACTTTGCATGCAGAGTTAGAGGGCAAGAGATCGTTCCCGGAAAAATTTATGTAAAATTCTAGGGTGCTTTTTTATATGTTGCAAACGTCAAGCTAAATTTAAAACACCCCCAAAATGGAAACCCAATAAAAGTATACATTGCAAATATATGTGTAATACATTACAAGAATCTAAACGTGTAATCGATTCGTCATTAATACTTTACTTCTTTTTTGTAGAATTAGCCCTTCTAACACAGAACGCGAACTTCTTGGTAGGAGCCAAGAAACAATTGGTCGCCCTAGTACGCTGTTAATTCCAAAGATGTCGAATCGGTGCAGCATAGTTTTGTTAGATATTCGCTAAGAGATCTCCCATGGGACGATCCGCTTAGACTCACCGCCCTACACCGGCCGCCTCCGTTCACTTAGTTTGCCCTCACTTGAGAAAAAGGCGCAAAGTCGCTGTGTTGGTCTTTATTCACCAGCTCTTGAACTCAAATATAGACTCGGGTACTCGGCTACTCGGGTTATTGGAGCCACTGGACTTACGAGCAACCCAAATCTCAATGGCAGCTGCTATTGCATTGAGAAGGTCAGTATTTTTAGTGGTACACGTTGACCAAGGTGCAATTTTAGTCTTAATTACCCTTTCAATGCGTCTGATGTCATCTAAGGCTGGTAAAATTGATCTAAAGTCATTATTGAGATTATTTGTTTCATAAGTAATGGCAGGTTACCAAATCCAGCCAAAAGATCACAGAACCACCATGAAAGAAAAGTTTTCACATATCGCTTTGGAAACTTACTGATTTTTGTAGGCCATTGATTCTTCCTTAGTCCGCCCTTTTTGCTTGCCATATAAAATGTATGCTTAGGTAATTGGTTCAAGTCACTTGGACAATATGTCTCATCGTCCATCACAATGCAGTGAAAATGAATTAGGTATCCTTCGTATAGCCTTCTTTCCTTCCTTTTTGTTACTTTTTCCTTTTCCTCAGAACGGTCCGGTATTTTTTTAACTTTGTAGAACCTTAAGTTGTAAAATATGTTTACTCATTGAACGGTCGAAGCCGCACTTCTTGACTGATGCCAAGAACTTATTTACCTCAGAAGGAGGCTCAACAAACCAAAATGCAAAACAAAAACAAGTTCGAACCACAGAATGTATTACAAGCTGTAGATGCTCCTTTTAAGTGTAACTTTGTGTTAGAATCTACCATCTCTGTCACCGCCGCACCTGTAATATTTTGCCAATGGCCTCCATAGCCACCGCAGAACCGTAATTTTCCCAAAGCTGCTTCTGTTGTATTGTGGGTACCGTAGGTATAACCAACCTGTTAGGGTCTATCATACCCTCTACCTCCACTCCTACAGAAGTGCCTCAGGAGACGCCATTCGCAACCCAATGACCCCTGGGTCCTGCAGATAGGCGGACACCACTGCCGACTTTCTTGGCTTGGTTTTTTCAAGAGGTTATCTCCTCCCGCATTAGTTACTTGGCTACGTTCTAGGATGCATTGCCCGGTTGCTACCGCTTGGATTTGTAACTAATACTTGAGAATGTCCAGATGAGGATCGCCGTATCCTAGAATGCTTCAACTTTTCCATCCATCCTCCAGCAACCAAAACCCCGAAAGCTTCATATAAAACATCGTAGAGACATGATATGTTTTTGTCGATGTCCTCACCAAACAAACAAGTGTGGAAGTCAATCTCATCCAGATATTCATTGAAAGCCTCAAAATCAGCCGCTCTAAAGTTTAAATTATACTTTGTGCATTTTTAAAATGATATTGGCTATCGAGGTTATAGACAAGCAGATCCGATAGATAATAAAAATCGACAAGCAGTGCAGGGTGAAACACGTCAAGGTTTGTTAAGGAAAGGAGGCTGGGTTCAACAAAAGTAAGCGTGGAGGTTTAGAGAAAACCAAATCATTCTGCCACAATTACTCACAGACTGACATACTCATTCCTTATCTTCTTTGCTACCTGACTCCTTTTTCTTGTCAACAGGCAAAGCTTTCTTGTACTTGGAAATTGTCCGTCTCACAGTTGACAGTGAAGTACATACATTCTCGGTCAGTTGCAAACATTTTATTGCAGGATTTTCCAAGAATTTTTTGTTTGTCCACTAAATCAATACTAATGCATTTTTATTTTAAACCATTCCCCTTTATAGAAAAAAACCTTCGACCTGCTGCGATAAAATATAGTAAATCATTCAGGTAAATAAAGGTGTCAATTTTTTCTGGGACACTCCTTATATTTATCGTTGTCGTTTTAAACCAGTTTCAAGCTGCGGCGGATCTACAGTGGGGTTTCAACGTCGTCGTCCCCCCCTCCCCCCTCCAATCTCCATAACGTATAAGTTTTTCATCAATAGCATTAATTTGAACTTCTCGCCAGTTTAGACTTATTTATTTGCTAACGTGGACGGACTGACCGAAACTATAATGGTTGCTAGTAGCTACAAAATTCGAAAACCAAAACTTCACCTTAAACTTCAGAAATTCCCCCACTGGCTTCAATTATAACAAATTCCCCAAAATTATGAAAAAGTTAAAAGTAATGAGGTTTTAATTCGTAAGAAATCTATTTATGGCAATTTTTTTACTAAAGCAAATTCAATCGCGTCATCTATCAGTCGAATTTTTTGAGCACAATAATAATAGTTCCGTCTAAGCAATTACCTGATATTCAGCATTTTTACACCTCTCCTGCGAGGCAACATACATAAAGGTCATTCAATTTTTGCACTATCATCTGTACGCAAATCAGAGTCTAATTTTTATCGATCTTTCACGATTTATTTATTAATGTACTGCTAATTAAAAAAAAAAATTACATTTAAAAAAAAACTTGACTCGGCAAATTGTCGGCCTTTCAAAGTAAGCGGCAAAAAATACATATGTTAAACCCAGAGAGCGCTAGACTATGCATTCTCAGGTAAATCATTGTTCACACCGCTCAAAACCAGAAGTAAACAACAAGTCTTTTGCAATATCGTCTGACTGACTACCTTGGATAAAGTTGCCAGAAGAAGTCGGGGTGTTGGAGAAAAGATTCAGATTTGCCATCAACATCATCTCAGATACATGATGCTCGCGATTAGGTTAATCTAGGTCTTACCTGGACGCGCTATCTTAAGTTTCATTCATAACTGAACTTCGCTGCCGATCACACAAACTTTTCGAAAAGCTCAAATTCGCCTTGTAGCTTTTACAGCGCTTTCAAATATTTATCCAGTTTGTGCTAAAATTGAAATTTGAAATTGATCGCGGTTGTGATGTTAAAGTTATCTCATTGCCCAGAGAATTATAATTTTTTTTTTATAAATTAAATAATTTGTACATTACTACAGTGCTATTTAAGGCGAGGTTAAGGATTGTCTAAGGTTATTCTGTTGAAAAAACCGTGCAAGTAACAATAATATTTTCACGTGTTTTGTTTTTTTTTTTAAAGAAAATTAACATTAGTGATTTGAAACACTAACAGTTGTGTTTGTATATTAAGAGTGTGAACAAATAAACTCAGAGAAAAATGAAAGAACTTACAAAATATCTGTCACGTCGGTACAGTGCCGTTAGCACCATGGATGAAGGTCTCGAGCAGAGCTTAAGTCGTCACAGGAAGAGCCTGAATGCAACAAGGACTCTAACTGGCGGTTTTACTATTGTCGATTCCTTTTTCAGTAAACGAAAGGAAGGAAAACAGACCAGGTTGCCTAAATGTAATGTTATTTATAATTTTTGTTTAATATTTTATCAATATTTTTACGCTATAACAATTTCCTTACTCTAATTTTAATAATTTTAACTTTTAAACGGATGAAGGTGTCAGTTCAGTGACTTTTTCTGCAAATTGTCAAATTTTGTCAAAACGCCATGTTACATGCTAATACCCCAACTGCGGTTAAAGAGTTGCTAAAACTGTTGAGTTCTATGAAAAATGTCTATAAGTTGTTATTTTTTCGGTGTTATGATCAGTGATGGGCATTATTCGAATAAATTTTCAATCAATTAACGATTTTTTTAAAAAATCGAATAAACAATTATTCGAATAAATTTTTATTCGATTTTCAATTTATTTTAAGTTATTCGCAAATAATTATTTGTTATTTCGTGCTCCTTAATCCAATTTTCAAATAATTATTTGTTATTCGATCGTTCATTATTCGATAATCAAATAATTAGTCGTTATTTGATGACTTATTCGCAAATAATTATCTGTTATTTGGTGCTTTTTATTCGAATTTCAAATAATTATTTGTTATTCGATTCTTAAATAATTATTCGATAGTTCATGTCTCTTTATGAAATAATTATTTATTGTTGGTGTCCATTAGTTGAATTTCAAAAAATTATTTCTTGGTACACGCATTTCATATCACAAGGTGTCTCGTACTTAGAAAATTAAAACTGCCTTGTTATGTTTCGTATGTTTACAGTAAAGGTTTTAGTAAATGATACCATAACACAAATAAGTATTCCATAAAGAGACTTCAACTATCGAATAATTACTAGATAATCGAATAACAAATAATTATTTGAAATTCGAATAAAAAGCACCAAAAAACGAATAATTATTTGATTATCGAATAACGAACAATCGAATAACAAATAATTATTTGAAATTCGAATAAAAAGCACCAAATAACAAATAATTATTTGAGAATAATCCAATAATTTTTGTAATCAAATAAATTTTTATTCGATTTTTCAATTAATTTGAACTTTTAGCTTTTATCTTTATTCGAATAAAAATGCTCTGGTTATAATCGCCTACTAATATTTTCATGTGATATAAGTGCTTATACAAATTCTATCAAATTTAATTGCAAAAAATCTCGAAAATTTTGTAAAAAGTGCCAAGCATAACTAAACTACTTTTATAGGTTTAAGCCAGTGCTAATTTATTTTTAACTTGGAGCTTTAAGTACAACTTACTAGGAAAATTGTCAAACAGATTTAAATTTAAATTTCGTTTTATCACTTTAATTGGTTTTTTCTCTTAATGTCTTATGATGTTTGAAATATTTTTGAAAAGTTTAACTCTTTTCTTACATTTTCCTAAAGCATTGTTTTTCATTACTGAGAGCAACTCAATGCTACTCGTAACATATCTAGGGCTATTATCGTAGTGAAAGTTGCCTTTCTACTTGTAATATTAAAATACTAAAAATTCTATACTGGAAAACTCTTGTAGGTTGTACAATGAATTAGTAAAATCCTTTTTTTCCTGAAGATACTAAGGTTTTTGAAGCAAAGTTTGTGTTACATGTTGTTTCACCTTATCTGATACCTACGTACAATTACTTGTAAAAGTCACAGAAAATATATTATAAAAATATACTACTATGTGTTTACGGTTTTTGATTTCGGACTTGTACAATAATAAATTTTCAAAGACAAATAAATTGTGAAAAATTTAACTGCGCATGTATAATTTGGTATCACGTGAACTACAAGTTCAAGTTTACGAAACCAGTCTTGCAAAATCAACGCAAGCTTACCACAGAGTTATTTTGTTAAATTCATCTTCAACACGTAATCGTTATATGCATTTTGGTTTACTACAATTTAAATATGTTTCGTATTTCGTTATGCTTTTCTTGGTTGTGGTTAAGCCAATTTAGATATTTTTCGTAAGATCAGAATGACTATAAAATAACTATAAATAAAAATACTTTAGTCGTAAATAATTTTACAAATAAATTATATCATTCACTGGAAAACATGTTTCTCCGCCCATATTTAAATGGCTGTTATTTTTTCCTTTACAATACATCTTTCAAAGCTATGACTGAGCAGCATGTTTTTTTTTTGTCTATATCTAAAACTTAGAATAAAGAACTAGAGGAACCCGATTTCAGTGAAGCAAATTTCCTTTGATGTAGAATTTCGGGGTGGTATCAATTCTTAATCAAATTTAAGGTGCGGCCAAAAGTAAATTTAAAATCTTGATAATTCGTAAAAGTATAATCCCAGCAAAAGCATTTCATGTAAAATAGGTTGCCAAAACTCACAAGCTCACAACGCGTTCACTATTAAAAAGTTATCAGATCTCATGTAGAGCAAAGGCCCTAACTCTACTAGCCCTAACTCTACAAACCTACATTTTGTTCAAAAAGTATGGCTTGGCCATTCCGCGGCGATCTCACAGACACTCCCATGGTGAGAAATTAAGTCTCCGGTATGTAATGTTGTGTCATGCAATTTTATTTAGCGTATGGCGAAAGCTCACAATAGCATTCACAGCAAAGCAACAACAAAGTATATAATAAAGAACAAAATATAAATAATACGGAATGTAATAAAGAATAAGTAAAAAGTAAAAATGACAATACAAAAAGGAAACCGTCACGACCTAACGTCCAGGGTATTCAGTTACTCCAGCATTCGTGCAGGGAGAGTCCACAGGTCGGTTCTGTGGCCTGGGTAGGCACGTTGACCACAACTATCAAATATGTGCCTCAGCGTTTGATGGCTAGCACCGCAGTCGTATTCCGGTGATTCGTTAATACCCCACTTGAAGAAGGAGTCGGCGCATCTTCTGTGGTTTTTCCTGAATCTATTCAAGGCCGTCCAGGTACTGCGTAGCAATTCAATGCCGGAAGGCTCTTTTTTCACTTCCAGGAGTTGCCATGCAGGAGCTTAAGTCGTCCAACGACGCCACCATTCAGTCACCGCGTCAATTTTCGCAGCGGTGAGAGACCTCGCCGTTTTCAGGGGAGGGTGTCTAGAGAGGTGTCTATCTTGGACGATACCTTACAGGTCACTATGTACTAGGAGTTCGGGGTAATTTAGAATTTTTCTGTATTCCCGGACCAGGGTGCAAGATGTGGCTAAGCAGAGGGAGCCAGTATACTGCAGTTGATTTTATAGTCCCGGATATGATGCGCATAGTAGTATTAAGCTGGACATTAATTTTTTTTGTATGCGGGCTGTTTAACCAGACGCGGGCACACTGCAGAAAATACAAGGCCAAGAGCTGAGATACGCAATGTGTTATCCATGGCACCCCAGGATATGCCACAGAGCATCTGTAAAATATTATTCCGTGTCCGGAGTTTGGCAGCGGTTTTATTTAAGTGCTCTTTGAAGGTCAGTGTCCTGTCAAGCGTAACTCCTAGATATTTTGGCGTCGGGTTATACCGAAGGTAAGCACCATTGAAGGGTACTCTTAGTTCCTGTCTGGACAGTCTGCTATTTAGATGGAAGCAGGAGACTTCTGTTGTTTTAACGGCTTCAGCCTCCAGTTACAGAAGTAGGTATTTAGGACTTCTAGGTCTTCGGCGAGTATCTTCTCAGTTTAAGAAAAACTACCATCCTGAATGGCAATTATCAGGTCATCGGCGTATATAAACTTACGGCAGACGGTGTCCGGGAGGTCTGATATCTATAGGTTAAAGAGCAGAGCCCTGAGTATTTTTACTTTGCTAATGCCTTCACCAAGCACTACTTAGAGCATTCGGTTGTTAAGCATGTTGTCAATCAGTCGGACCAAGGTGTTGCAGTGAATGATATCAAGCAATTTCGATATCATGCCATGTCTCCACACTGTGTCATATGCGGCGGTTCGGTCAACAAAAGCGACAGATTTGGGCGCGTCTTAGAACATTTCTTTGGAATAAATTAGATACGTAGTTATGAAATTGTTCTTTAACTATATTCTGGTGTTCCGCAAGGCTATGTACTTTGACTCCTGCTTTTCTCAATTTAAAAAAAATTAAGAAAAATTAAGAAAAAAGATGTTACATATCCTATCCCAAAACCTGACGATGATAATTCGGTCGGATATGGGTGACCAATCAGTGCAGCAATGATCGACGGTCAAGCATAGTTAGTATCAAGCCTACACCTGCAATGTGGGGTGTTTCTGATTCTTCCTGGTCAAAGTATAGTTCGATGTTTATAACCCAAGGTCATCACAAATTTAGTCTGAGGTACTAAGCATTTCATGTGTACCTACCCTATCCCAGTAGGAGCTCTGCTCATCAAAGTGTCTTTGGAGTGCATAGATTCTTCCTGCGCGGTGGGCTTTCCTCCTCCTCCTCTCTCAACGGGGTTCGGGACCGGTAATAGCGGAATTATTTACATAATAAAGATAGAAGAAGATTAGGCTTGTCATTGATTACGCTTAGCAATCGAAAAATCAACAGACAATTTCGCACCTTGATGTAGTAACGATGAATGCGCATTATAGCACATAGACTATCAATTAGACGTAGTTATTCGGTTGAACCGGTTATTCGGTGAGAACCGCTTACATAAAGATTTTTTACGCGAAACTCTAAGGACTGTACAACTTTAACAATTCTCAAATGAAGTAATCTTTCAGTTTTACGAAGAAGAACTTAATTTGTTTATAATTTTGCTTATTATTTGCAAAACAAAACTTATTTTGTTTAAATAGCAACAGAACTATAAAATTGTCGTAAAAACTGTCGACGAGTTTTATTACTTCAATTATTTGTTGGTGTTGATGACTTATAGTCAATTTGAGGTGATGAAAGGTACCGAAATGCAAATTTTATTATACATAGAAGTGAGTCAGACATTTCTAGTCTTACATTTTTTTATAATAAATGGTAAAACTTTACGATTTCTTTCAAAATGACATTACAAGTGAAACGGTCTAAATAAAATTACAGTAGTTTACATCAATGCATATCATTCCATGGTGGACTTAGGCACAGCTCAGTACAGCACATTATTACAGAATGAAGCCTCTTCATTTCTTACCATTGCAATTTTAATGCTTCAGTTTTCATAATTTTTTTTATTGCGTTAAAAGTGAAAATCGTCCAAAGACACCAGGAGACCCAATTGTCTCTGGTAGTGTGAGCTTTTTACTCACTAAAAACACCCCTATAGGGATTTGCCCAAACGGACCGTTTTATCTGGGTCCCTTTTCGTCAGTACACCTTGCGATTTCGGCGAGACGAGCGAGAGAGACCCGGATTAATCCAGTTTTCTTCCTTCACCTCGATTCCTCGTGTCAGCGCGAGCATTTGTTTATAACACACCTCTGCCACCCCTCTTTCTTCCATCCAGTGGCGTCCCATTAGCTTTATTCTTCTGCTTGCTAGTGCAGGACACTGGCATACTATGTGCACGGCCGTCTCCTGCTTCTCCAGGCATAGCCTTCAGGTATCATCATCAAGAATGCTCACCTTCTTTAGATGACACCTGAAGTTACCATGTCTTTTTAGTAGAGTGCCCTACGATACATATCCAGGACCTTCCTCTGTTCAACACTTCTGGTCGCTATAATCGCCATTTTAGCCTATCTACACGAGTCCGAGACGTTCCACAGTTTTCAGTGTTCCCTCGTCTCTAACAGGTCCACTGCCGTGCCCCTGCCTAGAAGAGTGAACGGCTCCGGAACTTGGAAACTCGAAGCAGCTCCCAGTTTAGCCAGTACAACTACTCACTCGTTTCCTTCGATTCGGAGATATGCCAGTGTCATCTCATTTGATGAAGCCAATGCGTTGAGTTTACGGGCACACTCCAAGGTCACCGCTGTATTCAATTCTGTACTGTCTATACATCACCACTTCATTGTCGAGTACCACCACTATGTTCTTACCCCTCACACGACTTTCCAGCAAGTAATCCAATGCATAGACCAGGGCCAGCATCACCGTATGAAAGACTGAGGTTTGTGCCTCCAGACTTAGATGGGTGTTCAAATTCAGGTCCTTACTGAAGATTCCTGTACCTGCTCTCCCATCAATTTGGAATCCATTCGTGAAAATTATAGCGTCGGTTAGATGGTTTCCAGGGAAGGGCCTATCCCTTATAAGCGTTTCGTGGTATCTATCAATTACCCTTACTATGCTTAGAAGAGCTACTGTTGCAGTAGTTCTCTTCACATATAATATGTCTAATGGCAGTAATCGCAGTATCATCTTTAACGGCATTGTCGGCGTGCCTCGAAAGGCCCCTGCTATCCCAACACACGCTAGCCTCCGAACCTTTCTCAATTGCCTTTTTACGGTGGCCTTTAAATCACTTGGACACCAGACCACCCAGGCATATGATATAATGGGTCTCACGATTGGTGAGACCACATACCCTCACACATTGATGTAGAACCCTGTTCGCTCTTTGGATTTTTTCCTCAACACGTCTTTTCCAGGAAGATCTTGAATCTAGAAATACATCCAGATACGTGAGCGATCCCGAGACAGTAAGTTCTTCTCTGCTCTAAAGTCTAGATTCTTCCTTTTCCTAGTGAAAAAGATTAGATCAGATTTTCTTGCATTTTTGAAGAGCCACTCGCACCACCTGATGAAGTGCCGTTTCGGTAGATCTCCTAGTATAATTAGTATGCTGGTTCCTTCCGCAGTCCTTTTCATTGCTTTCAACGGAAAATACGTCAGGCACACAGGACTAAAGGACTTCGGCTCAGTATAGTCTTTCGTTGAATTTATTACCGACTGTTTGGCACTTGTCTTCAGGTTATTTCACTTATTCCATGTGGTCTCGACGAATGAAAAGAACGTGTTCGGAACTAACCGGCGTGAATAAAGAAATGCGGAATAGAATAAATTCGGAATGACTAAATATACGCATTTGGTGCGTTCTGTCGTTCGGAATGAATAAAGAAAAACGCCTATTATCACTTCTTGTTAATTTAATCATAAGCAAACGGAAGAGAATTCAAATACTTGAAAACGAAACCTGTTTCAAACCCATTTTGAATTAATATTGATCTTGTGCTAGAAATGAATCAACTCCGAGAACAGCTCAAATATACTATAGTTTGTATGATATCTTTATATTCTGGATGAGGTGATAATTTATATCCATTATTTCCACAATTTATATTCAAATGAATCTAAATTAGACAAATATTTTAACGAGTTGTTTTCTGATAGTTTACATGAGTTTTACGAGTGAAAATGAATGTCTCATGCATTCTACAAGTGCTTCTAGATTTATTTATGACCATTTTCCTACAACTATCTGCCGTAATTATTAGAACTCGTACGGTGCACGTGAAGGACAGCACAATTGTTTATGTCAGACGAGTCACTAACCAGATTTGCATTTTAATTGAAATTTTTCAAAAATTATGGTGACAACTCCTACAGTAACTGCTCGAATTGTGTGTCATTCAACCTGACTACATTGACATAACCAAAATAAAACCGTCTTGGTCATGATTTTTCGTTCACTGACCGTCTAAAGTTAAGTAAGGTCAGTAACTTGTGTAGTAAGTTCTCCTACAACTTTCACGAAATTCAACGACGGAAGCTTGAACATCCGACTAACCTGACATTGATTATTATCTTTTGGCAAAATTGATCTCCACATCCGCAAGAACATTGCTTCATTGCAGGGCAGTTATTCCTGTTTTTTATCGAGACTTTAATTGATTAAATTCAGAGAACACTTAGACTATGTTCACACGATTATGTAATAAAATGTTTTATTTTTGGGAAAAGTGAAAGGATTATATCATCGGCTAGAATTTTTGGTTTGCAATCAATAGGTCTGCACAAGAAAAAATTAGGGTCTGCACGAGAAAAAACGAATTAAGACCACAGTGTTCATTTTTTACTTTTAGAATGGGAAACCCCCGTAAAAAACAATACGTTTAATCTTACCTAGCCACACTAGGAGAGCAATAAATTCTAGTCAGCAAAAAAAAAAAGGAGTGGCTAAATACGAAATCTTGATCCGTTTATTGACAAATTATATAAATTTTTGGATTAGCTCATTGGATCGTAAATAAGAATCCATAAAATTCCATCGTGTATTCCTTCGAGTTAATTTATAGGTAAAAGTTATATGATTCTAAATTTCTAAGTATTTTTTGGAGTTACCAAGTGAAGATTTGGATTTTTTGAGCGTTACTATACGGATCTTTGTAGAGCTTTATTGCTGAACATCAATTTCATTTCTGCATAGATTATCATAATGATTCTCTTGGCAGTAAATCAAAATATTTTCAGTCAGTCAATGTCAATTAAGACTATCTGTTAAACTCTATTTAAAGAATTTTATAATTTTATTGCACTTTGATATTAAGGAGGCAGGTATAGCCATTTTGATTATATTTATTTCGAAAGAAAAAGTTGTTATACTGGCATGTGTAATACCCGTAGGGTCAAAGGAACGAAAGAAGCCTCAATAAAAAATTATTTAAAATTACCAGAGTTTGCGAATCACTGCATATTATTTTGTAAACCTCAACGTCCTTTAATATTTTTCAACAGTTTCTGACTATGATATAAAGTCAGCATAATTATTGCACTGACTGGCTCTGTTTATACATAGGTAGATAGCTACAAAATATAGAATTTAAATACTTAAGCGTGTGTTCATAGTTTGCTTCTGGAGCTAAATGAATTACTCAAACAGAGTACTCCATTATGTCTTCAGTTAAAATCTTTTAATTTCACTTTCACTTAAAATCACACGTTAAAATGCTTTATGGTCCCGCTTTATGGTATTTGATTCAATTTTATTATAAATTCTCCAATCTGGCTCCTGGCAGATTACGTAATTTCAAAAAGGTGGGATTTCCACACACAAAAAAAAACTAACAAGAATTTTTATGTTAAATCTTAAGAAATGCCACAATGTCTTAAGCTCTTATTGATGGCATCAGGTGTTGCTCTAAATTACCTATCATTTATACCTGTACAGAAGGTCATACAACCCATCTTTTTCTCGTTGGATGACCAATCCGAAGTTTGTAGCTTCGCTGTTTTGTTTCTATTAATTCTCTCTGCAGGTGAATATGGTTGGGTCTTCGCTGTTAATGACCTCTCCCGAATAATAATGCTTTCAATTATTTAACAGGTCACAGATTATACGTTCATTTCAAATATCGCGAATTTGGTAAGTCAATTGATGATGTTACGCTAATCTCAGTAAGAGTATTACTCGTAAATGTAACACGAGCATTGTTGCTGTTAATATACTAACTTAGCGCTGTCAAAGGATTTTAAAAATCAGCGAATAAGATAGAATAGGGACTTTTAAAAACCACACGAAAGCTAGCTTGTTCATTTTTAAGTCTGTAAAATTTCTGTTAAATTAATTTTTGTCATTATTTCGCAGGCTCCATTTCAAACACAGTAATCAGTAATCCTGACAACTATGCCTTTTTCTCATTCGATGGAATATGTCTCTTTCGGATCCAATAGTAATGCGATACACTAGTATTTCGTCTATCTCATCTATTTTTTTTTACTAAAGCCAACCGAAGGAATTTAAGAAACTGAATATTTCCTTAATCTTTACTTCAAGTTTTCAAAGAAGAACACCCCCATAGCCGTTTTTCTGACTCTGACAAGACCCGGACATTAACAGGGAAGGTGAATAATGGGCCGCCCAGCCTAGCTGAATGCTCGCCTAAAAGACAGTGGCCCGTGCAGACTGCTGTGATTTTTGCTATAATAGTCTCGGTTGATCGGATGTCCTACTTTTGTTAGAACTTGGCCAGGTTGCTCTGGATATGCTTCATGCTTTTAGGGCGCTTCATCTGGCATTTTCCGGCTCCAAGGAATGCAAAAAGAGTTTAAGGGAACCTAGTGGGTAACGAATATCTTTATTAATGGTCGCGTTGTGGAGCTGCGCCCTTTCTGGCAAATTTGTGGGCCATATCGTTCCCAGAAATGTTCCCATGTCCGGGAACCCAGTGCAAGATTACGTTAAGTAGGCAGCCCAAGGAGCTAAGTAACTCCCGACAGTTCTGCACCACCCTAGAAGATATGGTAACTGAGTCAAGCGCAATAATGGCCGCCTGACTATCCTTAAAAATGGCGATATTCAGTTTAGTTGAATGGATACACAGAAGCAGCGAGTACGCCTCCATAATCGATATATTCAGTGCCTCAGAGAACACTCCTACACCAACACCTTGTTCCATCTTAGAACCATCCGTGAATATTACGGTATCATAGTTGCTGGTCGATTTTTGTCATTCTCCAGTATTTTAGTTGGAATCCTGACACTGAATCATTTCTCAAAATTTATGACAGACGTAATGTCGTCAGTTCAGGCATCGTCCAGTCTTCTAGATGCTAAGCTTAGGATGTTTCTGTAACCATGGGGCTTAGCAACGCAGCAACCCGATTTTTTCAGTATGACTGCACTGAATGACGCCTGGAGTTTGATCTGGTGATCCAGGGGAAGTAGATGCAGAAGCACATTAAGAGCTTCGGTTGGTATGGATCGCAGGGCACCGGTAGTGCCGATGCAAGCGGTTTTTTGCACTCTACTTAGTTTGGTTTGATTATAAGTCTTACTAATCGCAGGCCACCAAACCAATGAATCGTAGAGGAGAATTTTACGCACCACCGCTGCGTATAGCTACAGCGTCATCTTAGGTTGCAGTCTCCATGTTTTACCAAATGTACGTCTTTACACGCTCCTCTATGTTTAGCTTCCAGTTCAGTTTGGGATCGAGGATTGTTGGCCGTTTAATTTGGATAAAGCAAAATGTGGTACCTTGGTTTTTGTGGTAAAGAGCGTAAGCTCAGTTTTCCCTCGATTCACAGCCAGTCCACAGTTCTTAGACCAATTGCACCATAATATCGCTGTAAACAGAAGCAAACAACCCTGATACCATCACATCGTCCGCATAAGCGACGGTCTTCAAAACACCGCTTGCTCAAGTCTCAGCAGGACTTTGTTCATGACCATTAGCCATAGCAAGGGGGAGAGAACCTCACCTTGGGGGATACCGCGACAAACGTGCCTAACAGTCCGACTGATTCCGAATTCGAACTGAATTATCGTTGCCTTTAAGAGAAATTACTATACACCGAGCTCGGCAAGAGATTCTTGGGATGAATTCAATTCGTACATGGTTAAAGGCTCCTTCTATGTCCAAAAATGCAGCCAGGGTATATTGTTTATACTTGATTGAATATTCAACTGTGCTTACTACCTCGTGGAAGGCTGTCTTCACGGATCTTCCCTTACAGTACGCGTTTTGGGGATTTTTACATCGTTGCACCACAAGAAGTTTGCCTGAGATGTATATCAAGGACCCAGGAGTGTTCTTATTGCAAAGGAGAACATACTAATCGGCCTAAAATCCTTTGCTAGTTCGTGGCCTCGTGGAATTGCGTATTTTATAGTTGCTTGGAGTCCCTGTCGATGAGACACATAATTTATATAGGTAATACTAACGTAATCAGATCCAATTGAACCAATGAATTAAAAATGACAATATGCAAATACTTCAAGTCGATGTACTTGTCTGAGACGTTATAAAGAATTTACTACTATTACGTGCTCATTGCAGATCAGTCACGATAATGAAATCTTGTAACGGATTATACAAACGTGACCTATAAAATGATTCTGACTTTAATGAAAGAATTGAGAATCTTAATACATGGGATCTGAACTCCCGGCTTAATTAAAATCACCTCAAAATAGCCGGTACATGTGTGCCAGATGATACACAAATGTCAAGCAGATATAAATATGTATGCTTATCAGCGAAGACGACTTAATTGAATTTTTATTTACGATAGTCGTACAAACATCACTTGCAGAAACACGTGGCGGCGTTTACATGTGAAGAGGCGCATTTTTTTAACTACTAAGTGAAATTTAAAATTTTCTGATTAGATTAATCCTAATAATATTATTGAACTAACCTGACTTTTGCTAATGAGGGTTAAATTTACATAATAAGTTTCAATTCACCCTTCTGGACCGGGCAGTTCCAAAAGACAATTCTTGAACTTTTACTGAATTTAATGTATCCAAGTGACACACTATCCATAAGCAAGTGAATTTAACAGTACAAATTCACTTATGTTTTGATGTATCTTAAATCTTTCTATGTCATGTTTCAACGATTAAATATGCAAGAAATCTTTTCGAGCTATTTGCATTTACTTAATTTCAATCTCAAATCATATGCAACAATCTGCTTAGCATGACTGGAGATGTTTCGATCAAGTTAATAATGATTTGGTTTGACCTTCGATTAAGCAGAGCCATATTTATCAAGGTTCGACGAGCAGCAAAATTACAGCGAAAGAAAAAAAGGTTAACGGAAGAATGTTGTGGAATTGGGCGTCAGCAATGAATAAACCCTGTTACATAGCACGCACAATATTATTACATTTCCAATTACAATTCCAGTTGTAGGCTTGAAGGAATCTTTCGTTTCTAGAAATTAGACATATTCAGTTTTCAATGTATCGGTGTAAACAGAATAACAAATGCAGCAAGGAGTGAAAGTAACCTTGTAACCAAGTAATAACTGAACTGTCATAATAAACAGCCCCACAGCCTATTCTAAATACAATCGCGGAAGTTGACATTAACAGCTGAGCATTGGTGGTGTAAACAAAACAAAACTTACCACAATAGACATAAGGAAAAGTTTGGGGAATTGTATTTTCTTGTAGTATTTCTCACAATATATTTAAAGTCTTAAATTGAACTTTACTTGACGTTAACCTTTAAATGTTCTGAACATGTGAAGACGATAAAAAGTATACAATTTATATGTATTTTAAAGGAAAAACTCTCTTGTGCTCGTTTTGTTGAAGTATATTGAGTTTAAAATGCGTCAATGACATTAGCGTTTCTCTTTGGTTTTGGTAACGAGAGTGTGCAGTTTGATTTGTGTGTGCAAAGATTGGTTAATCTGTGGTACAACAAAAATGAAATAATGACGAAACACTTTGTGGTAAAATGGTCGAACTGTCATCTTTTCCGAGCTTGTATCCAGAGTAGGCTGTGACAGCCCAGTAGAAAATCAGTCACCGTGTGAATAGTTTCTTTCACTTTTTGAAAATTTCAAAATGGACGCAATTTTGTTTCACTCCAAGTGGTAATTATTTTGTGATTAAAAAAAAGTTCAGTATTTATTTATTTATTAACAACAGATTCGTCAAAACTGGCTACTAAGTACTATAACTAACTTATTCAATGAGTAGCCTCAGGTGGCACTTCAGTTGCCGCCCAGATCAACTCAGCTCGATTTAGGCAGCATAGTCATTATAAAGGTGTGTATATCGTAAAGCGTGCAATGATAGGAGACATGGAAAAAATTGAAGTTCTTCAGGGTTCGGGCAAGAGGAGTTGATGGTCCCCTGAAATAAATCATACAGAAAAAGTAATCTTATAAATTCTACGTCTCTTTACAAGGAAATCGAGAGAAATCAGACCGAGCGTAACATGAAGGATAGAAGGAATAAAGGATCGCGCCAGGGAAGGCCGCGAATAGCGTACCTAAGGAATCTGCGCTTTTGATTATCAATTGAACGATCATTTTGACAGTGTTTCTCAATTGTAAGATACTGTCACAAGTAAAAATACAACTCGATTTGCACTGCCAATTTGAGGGTGCAAAAGTACGATTGAGATGGTTCTTGATGTGACGCCGAATGTCAATAAAAGTCATTTTAAAAACTATTGAGGTGACTTACAAACCTGACGAGATCAAAAACTTGGTTTATCGACAATTAAAGGACAAAACTTTGTCTTTTTCTGCTATCTTTTATTTTTTTTTTACTAATCCAACAAACGAAAGCGAAAAGCTTGCACTGCCGTGTGGTGGGACCCTATAAAATTCCCATTACAACGGACGCAACTAAGCGCAACGATTTACTTTTACTGGATCGCGACAGGTCCGAAAAGAGTGAAGATAGTCTGAAAAAATGCTACCGTAAACAAATCGAATAAGGGTTCCGTACCTTGGAAGGTTACTGATTTCTAAAAAAAACTATGCTAGTTAGAGACGTCGTTTTATTTTTCTTGTAATATTTTCATTTGTTTTGCAAACTTCCGTGATAGGGGGGGGGGGAGTATTTTTGTAGACATTTGTCACCATAAGGGGGACAACTATGCAGTAGAAAAGGAAATGAAAATATATTTTATAATGTGCAAATGAAGCCCTTTTATATGATACCCCACTTGGCCGAGTAACCCCACTTTAAAATGTTTACTCCCCCCCCCCCCCCTCCCTTCAGTTGGACCCTTTCCAACATATTATATTCCATATTTCAAGTCGATAGATTTAGTGGTTACTGAAATAAGTAGCTGAAACGGAGAGATAGACAAACAGACGAAGTTGCACAATAAGATACGGAGATCAAGGTACTCTCGACGTGTTTCTAGTGAACTCATGTAAAAACAGGTCTTTTAACTTACGAAGGTTGAGAAGCATTGCTTTAGAGCAGAAAGGGTTTAAGTGACAATTTTATGAAGTATGTTTTTTTTACGTTGTGGCCAAAGCCTAGGGGACAACTCTTTGATGCGTTAGCATGGCTTTTACCGGAGGAAGAATTAGGGTAGAGGAGTGAGAAAACTTAAATATCTTATGTTTGCATTGCTGCGAGCTAGACAACAGCACAGAGACGGGGTAGCATTCTTAATTCAATTTCTTGTTAAACCCACGGGGAGACCTAGTTCAAACCCGGGAACCATGGCATGGTGGTCGTACTGTTCAACCAATTGATCCAATGGAGATGGAGTTGGATCAATACGTGGAGCGGCAAGACCAACATGAAATAGGTCCCGGGTTCGGGACCAGATGACCCCGTGAGCTTTTATTAAGAAATAAAAAAAATAATCCACTCCGTCTCTGGGCTGTTGTATAGCTCGCAGCAATGCAAAAACAAGACTCAAGTTTCCTCACTTTCCTTACCCTAATTCCTTTCCGGCCAAAACCATGCTTACGCATCAAAGGGTTGTCCCCTAGGATTTGGCCACATCGTATAAAAAAAAAAACTTTGCCTCATAGTAGAGGAATAACAAAAAATACTTGTATAGCGAACTTGTAAGATAAGATAAGAGTCAAACTTAGAGAATAAAGCTGTCTTTCTACGACAGAAATAATAATAGCAGAACAAAAAAAGTTTAAAGCACATAGATACGGATTTGACCAAAAAATAAATAAAAATTTATTTTTCGTTATTCCATTCAAAGTAGTCATCACCAGATTTAATACACTTATTGCAGAGATTTTTCTAATCTTTGAATTACGTCTGGAAACTAATTTTTGGTATAGCGTTTAGGTAGGTCAGCGATTCTGTCTTTATCTCCTGAATGTTGACAAAACGTCTATCTTTTATCATGTGTTTCATAGGAAAATGTCACAGGGACCATATTTGACGAAAATAGAGCCTGAGACATAAATGGTGTTGTTTTTTGGTTTACAAATAAGTAGTAAAGTGTGAGCAAGTGCATGATCGTCATGCAAATACCGTGAATTGTTTCCCCACAAATCCGGACGTTTTCTTAGAATTATATAAAAAAAACCACATAGAACTTGTAAATAGTACTCCGTATTGGTTGTACGAGGTGGGATATTATATCGCTCAAATCAAAGAAAACAGTAAGTATCGAACTTGTCTTTTAAGAAACTCCAAGAGAATAAAATTTTTTTTAATCAAACCTTGTATACTTCTTGTGTTTTTTTTTTTAGGGAGGTGAAATGCTTTATGCACGCTGGGTACCCCTTCCCAGCAGTGTCGGCCTCCTGTGGCGCAGTTTACCGACTGAAACACCTCCCTTGCTCTACGGACACTAGCCTGGAACGGTTTTCCACATTACTTCAAGCCAGGTCCTTTCCCTTAGCCCGTTAGGCGACCATCTCATCTACGGCGGCCTGCTCGTCTAGGTCTTTCTTTTTCCTGCGCAGAACATCATCCGCGTACCTGACTGTCCGATTCCAGGTTTTTTCGTCGGCGATCATGCCTTGGACTATATTGTCCGGGGAGACCGCCCCTCCTAGGTGGACTCTCAGCGCTCCTCTTTCGGGAGTCCATCTCTGACACTTAAAGAAAGTGTGTTCTGCGGCCTGGGCAATAGAGGCTTTCCTGTGACGCTGCCTTTCCAATTCGGTGAAGATACGAACGAAAGTACCCGTGACCATTCAGGAGTTGGGTTAGATAAAAACCTACCTCTCCGTGCCCTATGTCGATCCAGAGGTCCAGATCACTGATGAGCCTCGCTGTCCATCGTCCCCTGTTCTCCTTTCTCCATCTTTGTATCCACCTTTCCATGGTATAGGACCTTTCCTCTCTGCGCACAGTTGCCTTGCCCATTTCTGCCTTCCTGAGATATATCGCACTTCGTTCCCTGGCGAGCAGGTCGATGGGAACGACCTCTGCAATCACTACTTCTTGTGTTGTAGACCCCTTATTATTGAAAATAGGAACAAGAGAGGCCACACATTATTTCCTTGCGATACTCCTACTATAATAGTGATGCTTCGCATTATTAAAAAATATTACGTATCACGAACTTTATGACAGATCATTTTTATGGAACGTTTGTTTTATTCGTTAGGTGGTTAAAATTGTATATGACATTAGTTGCATCTGTCAAATATTATCTAAAACTGAATAGGTGCTCTCATTCACATTGCAAAGCGGATTTTGGAAAAACTTTAGAAAAGGAACAGTTTTTTATTTCACACAATCCGAAAATTTATTATTCAATTAAAAAGTATAGTTTGACTTGATTTGCTAAACTAAAGGAACGGTAAACAACATTTACACGCAATTGTCCGTAAATTTGCCTGAAGTTTGCCGATCTAGTTTGCATATTTATCAAACTGAGTCTTCAAGGTTATACATAATATTCATAATGATAAGTTGACACCTTCCTATTACTAAAAATAGCTTTTTTTTCGAAAAAGTCACCAAAGTTCGGTTACCGCTTAAATATTCGCAAAATTAAATTAGATTACCGGAAATTAAGTGCATTAGTCGTCACTAATGTTGAAAATTTAAAAACTAATTTTAAATGATTTACATTAGTATTCAAAATTAATGTTAAAATTATCTTCAACCATCTATTATTAGCATAATTAAAAATGCATTGATACTTTCGAAGATACATTCGATTCCTTGTTAAAAATAACAACGATTACATGTCTTAACCCCAAAAATACCGACGGTTAAGTAAACCTAGTTCACGGTCATGACAGCAATTATGGGGTCTTCGTTCAAAATCATAATGGCATTGCCCGATTTAAAGCTTCTAAGTTATGAAATCAACCACTATGCGATTATACAATGGATGATTCCGCCTCAATATTTTCTGATGTATCGAGAAGGCATGTTTCTTCCCACGCGAAACTAATTAATATAAAATTAGTGGGCGATAAAAATTATTACAGTGCTTTTGTTTTTACTTAAATTCAATTGTATATTTGGTTTTAATTGCCGATACCGGTAGGTTTTTAAAGGTAGATTTTTTTAATATAATTCCCCAATAGCACGCAATATAACTGAAGGTTTACAAGAAGAGTGAGTAATTTAGCGTTTAGTATTCATAAGTAATCATCCCGAGATATAAATATGTAATTGCATCTTCTTACTGACCAGTTTCAATGCAAATTGGCGTACAATAGTGAAATCAGATATCAAAGTACATGGAATTTCCGAGATATAATATTTGGAGTTTTAGTTAATACGATTGAAAAAATACCTGTCGAACAAGAAGGTAAATAAACCATTTTATGGGTTAATAAAATAAATCGTTATAAACAAGATTATTATCATTGACAAAGAAATAAAGGCAATCGCAGTCGACGTGCATTGTAAACGTTAATGTAATGGCTTTAAAGCTAGGCAATTTATATAGCAGAATACGTCACGTCTTTCTTATGCCAACCTTAAAAGAAAGATAAACTTTAACCCTTTCAGCCCTGGAATTTATCAAGTTAAAAAAAAAATTTTAAATCTCAGTAATAAGTCATTTATGAACGTAAAAATAATTCTAAGAACAAAAGTATTAAAATTTGTTATAGCTAATAGCACTTTTCTTTATGGCATCATATGAAGACATCAGGGTTAAAGCATAGAATAGATACTAAATAGAAGAACAGCTCCCTAAATTTCTCTGGAACGTGAACGAAATCATCTGGCAATGTTCCAGCAATTTTGTATGGAAAAGTAAATGCGAACTGTCAAACAGTAAATACTGTCTGTCAAAAAGTGTGAGCGAGAAACAATGTTGTAACTCTCAGAAGAGAAATTTCCCTTTTTGTCGATTAATTCGTATAAGCGGACATATGTGTTGGTTAAGTAATTGACAGTTCTAAAAATTCGTATGAAACTAGTCCGTAAATCTTTTTCAATTCTTTCACTACGTGTTTTTGTCTTTCGCGAGGCTACGAAATCTCTTAGTTTATATCTGAATGGGACAGGTTCACTGTGGTCTTTGGTTTAATAATTGAATAAAAATTTTCACCTGCAAATTGGATGCATCACCAAACTTTTTACTCGAACGAAATGACATTTACAACTACATACAAGATGACTGAGAGAATTCCCATTTGGGTAATTTCCTCTCGGTGGCATTACCATTTAAATGATAAATGGAATTAAATGCCGGGAAATTTTTAAAGGCTGAACATGTGGTAACTGGAACAATGAGGGGCCCACCTAGTTAGCCGTACTTAGCTCGTCGGATTGGGGTGACATTTTGCCACCTTTCTCGGTGTACTCACCCAAACATCGAAATGCGAGCATTCTTTATTGATTATGCACAGAAAAATAAACAAAAACTTTTTGGGAAAGGAACGTCGAAGGGAAACCGAAATACAGAATGAAATTGGACAGCGAGAAAATTTAACTTATAATGTCACCTGAGGAAGAAGCACCTCAGACTTAAGATGCTGCAAGGCTTGTTGGGCTTATCCCTGCCCATCCTTTGACAATGTCAAGCCCTGTTCATTAGACATAGTCCCTTATGCCGCGGACAGCTGTCCGTATTATACAACCTTGTTGTCCACGAATTGGGTTATAACAACTGCATCGTCTACGGTTACAGCCTCTCTCACTGTTCCCCTATTTTCCTTTCCAGTCAAATGGTTGCGCCAGCCAGACCGTATGTTTTAATAGAAGAGCAAGTCATACACAATTCTACTAGCGCCGCATAACAAAAATGCTTTTATACCTCAAGGAGTAGGCTTCCATTTGAGATACTGCTTTATGTCAATAGCTCCCTAGGATGGTATCATTTTTCCATCTACGCATAGCTTAACTTTCAGCACCAATGATCTGCACCTTTCAGCTTGATGAGTGACCGAACCTTCCAAAGTCGGTCAGTAAGATTAGCTGGCCTCTCCTCTGCGGTAACATGAAGGGTGTTTCTAAGCTTCTCGAAACAATTTCTCATTATATTTTCTGTTATGGACGCTATGCGAGTTAGCGAATACCAATAGAACCTTAGTCGTGGAAATTTTAAAGGTGGCTTATGCAGTCGACCTGGCCGTATTGTTCTCAGAAAACTTTCTAAGACCCGCAGAAGACGGAAGCAGTACTCTTCACAAGGAAGATTGTGATTGGATCCTTCCAACCTCCAGAATTGGGTGGCAATACGCTGGCACTAACTAATCAGATCAGGAATTTAGGTGTCATAATCGACTCCAAACATAACTGGGACAAGAAGATAGAGAGCGCGTGAAAAAGGCGTCGATAGCGTTCTATGGCTGCAAGAAAATGTTTGGTAAAAAATGGAATTTAAGCCTTCGTATTGTACATTGGATGTATATTTCCATTGTGAGACCAATCCTTAGTTATGGAAAATAGTCTGGTGGACTACTATAGAGAAGCAGAACAACCTTAAAAAAATAAATACAATTCAAAGAGCTGCCTGCTTGGACATCTCCGGAGCAATTATCACAACACCAACTGCGGCATTGGAGATGATGCTCCACCTTTCAGCACTTGACATCTACTGTAAAAGTAGCGCCATAAAACTGCAAGAGTCTAAATGTTGAAAAAGTTCTGATCGCGGCCATAGCAGTATACTAAGGACTTATCCTGAACACTGACTACAATGTCCCTATACTTAGCTTTGGAAAAGTCTTCTCGATCAAAATCACAGACAGAGCGAAGTTGGGGGGAGGATGGTGGTGTCACCATGGTAGATATAGCGGTCTTCCGTGATGGATCGAAAGTGGAGGACGGGTTGGGAGCTGGTGTGTACTCAAATCGCCTAAACAATATCGGTTGCCGGACTACTGCCGTATGTTTCAAGCAGAAATTTTGGCCTTAGAGAGAGCGGCAAACGACCAAATCTACCTAATTGTAGCGACATAGGAATTTATATAGACAGTCAAGAGACAATAAAAGCGCTGGACTGAGACGTAATAAGGTCACAGCTTGTACGTAGATTTCACAATAGTTTCCAAAACGTTGAAGCTATGCATCATAGCTATGGTCATAATGAGATACAGGGCAATGAGGCGGCTGACACGTTTGCAAAGGAATGTTATGAACTGAACGCTTCCTGTATAGACGGGTCGATCGGCAGGCATCTAGAGTCAATGAAAAGAGAAGTTGACCTTCTTAAGGCTAATTAGCTTGCTAAGTAAAGGAAAGATGGAGCAATTTCACAACGTGCGGTATGTCAGGGCAGCTTGGGACATTAAGGAAACGGCTTTCCTGCTATAGAGAAGACGCGCACCGATCTCCGAAATATTGTGGCAGTCATTAAAGGCCACTGTTTCATCGGAAGACATGCAGAATGCTTACGCATCCCCATCAACGGCTTTTGTAGAAGTTATATGGACAAGGAGGAAGTGGAAAGCGATCAGCATTTACTCTGTAACTTCCTGGCCAGGAGAAGGTATAAAGGGTTAGTTGTAAGTGGACTGGACGAGTTTGCTAAGTTAAGGCTAAAGCAGCTTTCCGGTTTATTAAAAGTTGTGGCTGGTTCTAAGTAATCCCTATACATAGGTCGCTATTGGGTATATACATGTAGATTAGGTTAGGTTAGGGTGGTGATTATCGGAAAGTCGACCAGCCTCGCAGAGCCCTAAGAAAGATCCGTTGCGTAACACCATCCACAGGTGCGGTCCCGCGGATGGTGTAACGCAACGGATCTTTCTTAGGGCTCTGTGAGGCTGGTCGAATTTCCGATAATCACCACCCTAACCTAAGCTACATGTATATACCAATAGTGGTCTGTCTACTTAATTTTGTTTACAACTTTTAAAAGCGCAGTTGAAGCCGTAATTAGGTTTTTAACTTAATTTTTTGTTTTTTTCCGAACTGGTGTTCAACAAGTCGCGAATGGAACTTGAAGTTGGCTGTTTTTGCTCAGGACTGGAAACTATTTTTTTTATTACTTTGCTAAACTATCAAGGTTCCGAGAGGTTTAGCTTAGCAAGTTGTTGTACTAAGTCACTTAACGTAAAAGCCTTATCACTGCAAAAAAAAAATTTCTCTTAATCAAAAATTTATTTGTTATTCTTTTTTTTTTTGTATTCAACAATTCCACTTCTGTGGACTTTATTACATTAAAGGTCATATTTATTCTGTCGGGATATTTATGAATCTTCTTTAAATCTCATTTCCCGGAATGCTATGATTAATTACAGACAAAGTGATTGTGGAAAGTAACCGAAGACAATTAATTTAAAGCAAGTAAAGCTGCAGTGTTTCTGTAGTGCTCAGTCGGATTAAATTGAGATGAAATATTTTGCTGAAATACTAATAATTTACTTATTGTCGTATTTTTCTTTTACGCGTGTTTTGTTTAAGAATTCCTGGCATGAATCTCAGACTAGAACTGCAACATATCTGATGGCACAAATAACAAAAGTCAAGGTATCCTATAAAATAATAAAACTAAAACAAAGCTTAATTTCTGGAATAATCAAACCTGTAGGAAGTTTGTAAATTTACAATAAAATCGTCAAGTCTTCTATCTATGTCAAATTCAAACGTATCTAAAACCTTCGCCTTTAGTTTTTTTTCTTCATCATATTACACCTACTGCTGCATAAGGAAATAAACTAACGACAATATTTATGATTCTGAAAAGTAAAATGTCGACAACCTTCTTCTGCGAAACTTCGAGATATACCCGTAACCCAGTAGCATTAGTCGGCTTCTTTCACTTTAGTACTTTCTTGCCTATCTGCATAATTTTTTTTGATCTATTCAAAGTCACGATCACGAAATCAGTCTTGTTTTTGGAGGGTTTAAAATCACCTGAAGGGCAACTGAAATTAGATAAGAAATAAATAATTTGGAATAATAATAAAAACTACGGTATAGTAGCAGGAAAAACTGTTTATACGGAAGTTGTATTATTTTTTATGTCAATTTAACATTAAAAAAAAACGCTGCAATTAATTATTCACCTAATAATGGAAGTTCATTAGCCTGTCGTGATATCGTTTTGATAATCACGTTCACCATGAAAACGTATTTCAAGTTTTTTTACCGATTATCAGAAGAGATGTTTCTAAATTTAACTCATATGATGATCAGATTAAAGACCGGCAGAGTAATTATGCCACTTTAATATCAGGCTAGAGTTCGGAAGTTAGGATTCCTGCTTCCACAAATCTAGATTTAAAATTGAAATATTAATTGGTTTTTGAGATAAATCTAAAACATGTTGGAGACAGTTATTGAGGCATTATTTTTTGTTGTTGTGAATTTTCAAATAAGTGGACCAGAAAACCGACTTACGCTGTAGAAGCTTACTGTGATTTCGTTTATTGTCATGACAGCTTTTTAGCGTTATCATCATCTTTATAGAGGGAATACCTTTGTAATGTTCGCGATAACTAGCATAATGATCCTCGTACATTTCTTTTTTAAATTTGTATATATGAAGAAGAAAACTGATAATAATTATCCATCTACAATGTGGTACAATGGATCCCCTAGTTACAGCGCGCCGATAACTTTGCATTGTTTTTTAAGGGCGCCTTTTCATTTGTGCCTTCGCTGGAAGAGTTTGGTCATATCCAAGATCGTCCCGCTGCCTCCATAGATTTGCCCATTATATCTCGTGATATTATCATGAATGGTATAAGGGAACTTAAAATGGACTTTTCTTTTGGTCCTAATGGTATTCCACCTGCATTCTTGAAATCCTGTTCTGGCGCCTTACTCCTCCACTGGAACCCATCTTTAACAAATCTCTTCAAGCCAGTAGATTTCCTACGTTACGGAAGAGCTCCTTTATACCTCATGTTTATAAAAAGGGGCATAGACACTTAATAACAAATTATAGGCCAATCGCGAAGATTTCCTGCATATCCAAGTTGTTCGAATCTGTTTTATATTCACAGCTTGTTGAACAGTGTAAGGGGATAATCTCATCTAATCAACATGGCTTTCTGCCGGGTAGATCGACGACAACTAACCTGCTTGAATTTACATCCCACATTATCTCTGTCTTCCAACAAGGTCTCCAGACTGACTGCGTCTACACCGACTTTAGTAAGACATTTGATAAGCTCCCTCATTGATTTATTGCTCGACTGGATCTGTTCTTACTTAAAAGATAGGACATACCGAGTATACTTCCGTAATACTTTATCCAGAATCGTTAGGGCTTCATCTGGCGTACCGCAGGGTAGCCATCTGTGGCCGTTGCTGTTTATTTTTGCCATTGACGACATTGTCCCTCTGATTAAGCACTACAAAGTTTTAATCTACGCAGATGATATGACGATTTTCTCTTGCGTTAGAAACAGTTATGATTCTTCTTGCATTCAGGATGATTTAAATACATTCATGAAGTGGTGTGGATCTAATGGCCTGCAGCTTACCTTTTTTTTTTTAAATATATATGATGATGCTAAAGCATCAGGGGATGCCGTATGATGCTTAAGCACAGCCTTGGCAGGAAAGGAATTAAGGATGAGGGAAATGGGTTAGGAGGTTGAGTGAAGGAAGTGTCGATGTACGCCCCGTTTGAAAGTTTCAGTCTCATATGACGAGGGAAAAACAGAAGATGGTAAAATGTTCCACATTCGTGTTGTTCTGCTTAGAAAAGATTCCCGAAATTTGACGGTACATCTAAATTTCACCTGGAGATCATAGGGGTGGGAGCGATTTGTAGATCTTGTATCACGCGTTGTCATGTGTTTACAAGGAATCAGGCTAGCAATTTCGTTAGATAAATGTGGATAAATGTGAGATTGTGTCATTCTCTAGGAACGAAAATCAGCTTTGATTATACCTTGGTCTGAAGCTTGACCGTAAACTTGATTTCACTCTGCACATTAACTACATTGTTTCTAAGAGTAATTCAGTTCTGGGTTACGTAAAGCGTTGGTCAAGGGAATTTTTTGATTGGAAGACCTTAGTTCAGTTATCCTTTTCTTTGGTTAAGCCAATTCTCGAGTATGCATCTCAGGTTTGGTCTTCCTGCTATGCTTTGACGCATTGAGTCGGTGCAGCGGAACTTTGTTCGGTTCGTACTAAAATACATTCCGTGGAATGATCCACTCCGACTTCCTTCTTATGTGGATCGCCTCTGGTTGCTTAATATGCACTCGTTGGAAGAACGACGTAGAGTTGCTGACCTAGTTTTTATTCACCAGCTTTTGAAATCAAACATAGATTCTTGCACTCTCGCAAGTATGGTTTCTTATAGACATGCCCCGTATAGCTTAAGTAGATTGTCTTTACTGCATGTTGTTCACTCTCGGTCTAACTATGGGTATGCATGAGCCTATAAATCGCATGTGTAGAGCCGTGAATATGTGTCCTGTTTTTGACCAGAATCTTACGAAGGATTTGCTGAATTTGACAATTAAAGCAGATTACATGGCTAGCAGTTAATGCTAACAAACACTTTAAATTTAGAAATTTGAGCTAAATTTATTAGAAGTTAAGTGCTATAGCATACTTTCCCGTAAGGGTACCCTTCTGCTATCTTAAATTCCAAATTAATTCACATTGATACTGCCGCTCTAATTTCATACACCCTCTAAAAATATGAAAAATAACTTGATAAGCGAATAATCCAAAGTGCAATCACCTGTAAAACTAAGTAATCTGATTGTTTTCGACAGAAATTGTCTAACCTACTTTTTCACCTTAATTCAAGGGCAATATAAGTATACTACGCAAAGATTTCTTTGTGGAATCCCCTTGCTGACAAAGTGCAAACATTACAAATTATTTAGAAGGCGACAACCCAACCTTCTAGTCTAAAATTGCATGCATGCATGTATGCAACATTGTTTACTGTAGTAATGCCACAATTTTGTTCTGTTTTATTAGGCAGTTCTAATTCAGCATTTCTTTTTTGATTTATTTCTCTCTCTTTCCTTTAACACATTTTGGAGCATAGATTCAAACTTACTTATTTAGTCTTTGACTGCACCTAAGAATTACTTACTTAAGTACAGAAAAATGCAAATATCTGTTATTGAATCATACGACATAAGAGCGCATAGTTATATATTAAATTAACTTGCCTAGAAAATCTCAATGAAAAAAGCGAATTTCTTCATAATAAACCTGTGCAATAATATGATCAACTAGACCGGAAATTGGAACTAGAACTTTTAGCCCCACCTAGTAGGTATATCTGAACAAAATTGCAAAGCTTTTGAGCATGAAAGGAAAAGTGTTACTAGCTATTCCTGATTAAAAGAATTAATATGTGCCACGACTAAAAAAGAAAACATCTGCTGTAATCCAAGCCAGACTTAAACGAATCTGCTCATTTATAAATAGATTTCGCCGTAAGATAAGACAAGGCAAGAAACGAGCTCCTTTTCCATATCGAACAGATATTTCTCCAGTTACCCACTGTTACTCCATCAATCATTCCTTTGGATTTAACTACTTTCACGTAATCATTACCAAGGTTAGGAAAGCTGAATAAATATATTAAATTCAATTAAATAATTGCATAAACAGACTTGTGAAGTAACCGGACACTTTTATTTTCTTTCTTTTCGCAGGTTCATTTCTGCTTATGGTCGCAGGTTTGTTCGCGATCACTACAGCTATCTTAGTAAGATTTTTCCAGCCTTACGAGCTAATTTTCCGATGGGTAACTTAGTTTAACGTTCAATTTTTACACGATTACTTACACAATATTTCTAGAAACTTATATTTGAGGAAGGGGGAGAAATTTTTGGACTGTGGGAAAAGCCACCGGTAGACTTGTATGTAAAAATCTATCTTTTCAACATTACCAACACTGAAGAATTCTTGGCGGGAAAAGAAAAACTCAACGTTGAGGAGGTTGGCCCGTATGTTTACAAGTGAGTTACGAATTCTCGTTAAATTAGTATCTATAATCTTCAATTTTTAAAAATTGTTTTCTTCAGAGAAGCATTCGAGCATCAAGAGGTCGAATTCAATGACAACAGCACGTTGAGTACGAGACCCAAACATCCTCTTATATGGCAAGAAGAAATGTCAGAAGGACGTCGAGAAGATGATGTTTTGATGATGGTTAACATTGCTTTACTGGTAAGTTGCCTTCACATTATAAACGAAATACCAATTTTATGCAATATAAAGTCACGCAACATTAAAATCAAATGAGTAACGAAATATTTTATTTTTAACTGTTACATATTAGCGCTGATCATTGACACTTGAGAAAGATCTCTTGACATTGAACTTTTCAGGAGCGTTGATCTTACTTGGCAAACTTTGAAATTGACGACAATTATTTCACGCGTGTTACTTTTCAGATCATATCATCACACCATTCAAGTTACACTGTCATTCGATATTTCAACTATTTTGTGATATTTCCAATTGAGACCTTGTTTATTCGATAACTTCCGGTTTTGCCATAAACTTGAAAGTCATCTTATCGGTCATGAGTAATTAAAAATGACGGTACGAAAATGTTTTCCAATTAATAAATATTTTCATTGCTTTATGGGATATTTCCACTATTATTAAGTAAATTATATGTTTCATCACTTGTTTCAATTTGATTACTTGTTAAAGTGATGTAAGTCACATCCTACTCTCGATACAAGCCCAGAAACTGACACGAACAGCTGAGCATTGGTGGTGTAAACAAACCAAAACTTGCTACAGTAAATGATAGGAAAAGGTTGGGGAATTCTACTTTTTTGTAGTATTTCTCGCAAGTGTTCTCAACTTGGAATTTACTTGACGTGAACCTATAAATGTTCTGAACATTGTGGTAACGATAAAAAATTTCTCAATTAAAATTATCATGTGTTATAATGGGAAAACTCTCTCTTGTGTTCGTTGAAGTATTAAGGTTAGAATGCGTCAATGACATCAGCATTTTTTTTTAGTTTTGGTTAAGACTGTTATGTTTTCCGGGCTTAAATCTAGACTGTGCGCAAGTTCGTATTACTGTGGGTATTTTCGAGTTTGCTTCCAAACCATGACACCGGCGACATTGGGGACAAGTCAGAACTGCATGAATTGCTTTCTATCCGTTTGTTGACTTCGAGGGTCAGGGTTCGTGTTTTTGTTTGACGGAGTCAAGAAACGTTAAATTCGAATATACGCAAAATAATTGTTGCTGTTATTAATAAATTGCCATCGGTGCCTGCTCTGCACTTATCGAGAAGTTATAACTTTGAAAAGGCTGATTTCGTTATACTTCACGAACAGCTTTCTGATTTAGATTGGACAAATATTCTTGAGGAACGCGACAGTTGGATCAATACGTTGAGCGGCAAGACCAACATGCCATGGGTCCCGGGTTCGAGACCAGATGACTCCGTGAGCTTTTATTATGAAATTAAAAAAATAATCCACTCCGTCTCTGGGCTAATGATTCGCATTTGGAGACGACACGCAGTCAGAATAAGGTTTTACGATCCTGCCTGTTTCCACACGATCTTGGTCTCGATTTCCCAATATTCTTAGATTAGAAGAAGAAGAATGTCAGCCGGTATAGTAGGATCCGTTCTAAGCAATTCCGTTGGCTTTACCAAAATCCATCGTCCCTCCGTTAATGGTGGCTACAGCCGGCAATACTACTGGTTCTGATCAAAAGGTCTTAAGGTGTTATTTAGGACTTTAGGCGTTTCTAATAAATCTTAAGTTTCAAGAGTTTTTCTTGCTAATTCTTTGTCGATGTTGTAAAATTTGCCACTATCACTGTGGTAAAATATCGCCGGCGGAGAAAGTGATAACGTGTCGGCCTATCAATCCGGAGGTCCAAGGTTCAAATCCCACCAGTGACTACCAATGGTTATTTTCTACTGACAACAGATTACGATAAAAATGCCATTGGAGTTGCAGAAAAAATGCCAGTGGTTCGGAATTCACTTTAAAGTGTAGGTTCACTTGCAATCACTGTTTCGAATCGGAGAAGTTCTCCAGCCTCATACCCCACAAGGGACTATGGGAACTAGAGAGAGAGAGAGATCACTGTAGTTAGCTGATTTTTCAAATATAATATTTAACGATTAAAGATGAAAAAAATTATGGGTTTCTTCGTTCATCAATGAGTACACTTCCGCAATTAATCTCCTTTCTAAAATATAGATTTTCTCCTCTTCATTATTTTCGGAACACTAAAACCCTACTTATTCTAACCCTTTAAGAATTAATTTAGCGCACTTGTAGACAAGGTAATCATCCTCACATCTCAATAATATTCACAGATGTATCGATACTTTATGGTTGACTTCTTTGAATCCTTTGACCTGGGTCATAGGGCTTTTACTACACCGTGTCTCCACCTGGTCCGCTTCTGCGTCAACGCCTTGTGATTATGCTTAAACTTGAAAAGTTAGGTTTTCCGCCTTTATTGCTAGAGTGGATCTGCTCTTACTTCAAAAATAGGACATACCGAGTATCCTTCTGTAATACTTTATCCAAAGTCGTTAGAGCTTCATCAAGCGTACCGCAGAGTAGCCATCTGGGGCCGTTGTTGTTTATTCTTACCATTGACGACATTGTCCCTCTGATTAAGCACTCCAAAGTTTTAATCTACGCAGATGATATGACGATTTTCTCTTGCGTTAGAAACAGTTATGATTCTTCTTGCGTTCAGGATGATTTAAATACATTTACGAACTGGTGTGGATCTAATGGCCAGCAGCTTAACTTGGATAAATGTGAGGTTGTGTCATTCTCTAGGAAAAAAATCAGCCCGTTTAATATATGTGGCGTGCAATCCGTTACTGACCTTGGTCTTAAGCTTGGCCGTAAACTTGATTTTACTCTGCACATTTACTACATTGTTTCTAAGAGTAATTCAGTTCTGGGTTACGTAAAGCGTTGGTCAAGGGAATTTTTGGATTGGAAGACCTTAGTTCACTTATCCTTTTCTTTGGTTAGGAAAATTCTCTAGTATTCATCTCAGGTTTGGTCTCCCTGCTATGCTTTTTATTCTAGACACATTGAGTCGGTACAGCGGAACTTTGTTAGGTTTGCACTAAGACACCTTCCGTGGAATGATCCACTCAGACTTCCTTCTTATGTGGATCGCCTCTGGTTGCTTAATATTCACTCGTTGGAAGAACGACGTAGAGTTGCTGACATAGTCTTTATTTACCAGCTTTTGAACTCAAACATAGATTCTTGCACTCTCACAAGTATGGTTTCTTATAGGCATACCCCGTATAGCTTAAGGAGATTGCCTTTGCTTCATGTTGTTCATTCTCGGTCTTACTATGGTATGCATGAGCCTATAAATCGCATGTGTAGAGCCGTGAATATGTGTCCTGTTTTTGACCTGACTTTTACTAAGGATTTGCTGAAGCGTTTCTGAAATCCCTGATTGTTGTGTGTGGGCGTGTTTTAGTTTTTGTTTACTAATGTTTGTTGTAAGTGGGTGTGGGAGCCTAATTCGCCTTAATATATTGTTATATTCTGGCAAATAGTTCAATTGATTCTAGGCTTCTGCCTGAGAAGTGCGCCTGTTGAGTTAGAAGAGTTAATTCTATTTAAACTGTTGTTTGTCGATGCTCGATGTTTGGGGGAGGGGGATATCGGAAAACTCCATAGAACATCGATTCATATATGCTGGAACACATATTTTCAAATAACGTTGTATATTCGGAATTTAAATAACATTTACATTTATTACTAAAGTGGTAAACACAATTTTCGAACTGACTTAAGCCCTGAAGATGCCTCTTCAAAGGCAATGCCATAATTGCATGTTAACAAACTAAATTAATGAAAGTTATCTAATTTAAAATAGCTCTGATTTTTATTTATTTTTTATTATTTACTCTGTTAAAGACTAATAATAAATAACGATACGGGATGATGTATTTCAGACTTTAACAGCTTAAGTTTGTTTTATCGCTGTATAAACACATTAAGTCATTGCCCGTACATTACACTTTAAGTAGTGTTTTATCTCTCATAAACATTCTTCTGCAAATAAAATCAAACTAACTAATCGCGCATAGTTCTGATATGATTTCCTCTCAAATTAATTATTACTAAAATCATAAACTTCTAATTTTACACGGAAATCAGATATTACACTTGAAATAATTACTGAAAATTATTTGTCAACAAGTTTATTGTCAAGATTAAATTCGCAACTCATCCTTCTTAAAAGTGACGTAGCAGTGATTCATCTTAAATTTTTCTCAACCTGCGATTTGTTACCTTCTCTAGTTCGGTAAACCGCAAAAGTAGATACGCAACTGTTGCTTTCTTGGCCCAGGTCTAAAAATAAGGTAAACATGGTCACGGTCGGCTATAACTTATTATAGTAATTTTTGGGGTTATTAGCTTTAAGATTTATTAACGGTTTTCAAACAAAAATATTTTTTCATTCTCATCTCACACAATTGGGAATAGGTGGCTATTATTTACACGCAAATTAAAATAATAAATAAATGCCTACACTAATTCAGCTGAAACTTGTAAATTGGTAAAGCAAACGAATAAATGAGATTTAAATTATTAGTAAAATTCTTTGAATATCTTTAACGCACTTGAAAAGTTAACTTTAAGCGAAAAATTAGAAGATTAAATTTTAAAAATCAAATTAAATATGTTCGATGCCATTTTACCGCAAACATGGCATTAAACAAAACTTCTATAATTTCCCAGGTGTTTAATTATTATAATCAACTTAACCGGACACCTTGAATTAATTATCCCTAATGCTTAACCCATTTTATATTGTTGTGTAATTAAATAAATTATATGCAGGGCACATATTATTTAACTTTTAAATTTTGCACTTTAAACAATATCTGGTTTTTAACTCATAAAAATCATCTAACATGACAATAATTAACAGGAATTAACTAATGTCCGCAATAAAGCAAAAATAACTGCTTTAAATATCAATTACTAAACCACCTAGCAAAGTCTAACTTAACACTTATCTACACTTGCTGTAATTAGTACCTACCACTTAAAAGTTTTTTTTAAAATTTTTATTCCTATGTTTTTTGTTTTTTGTAAATATGTAGACAATCGCATTTCCTATAATTATTACAACTTTAATTATAGTTTAGTATAGTTACTATTTAATAGCTTTTAATACCGGCCAAGTGGACGTTAGACTTGCGCAATCAGTGTTCCGTAACGCACCGATTGCTTTAAAAAAAAAGGTGTATTTCTTTTTTCAATCGGTGGAAGGAATAGAAAGAGTATGAGCCATAAAATAACAATACACGCCCGAATAAATGGAATAGAAACAATTTGTACACAAATGCGAAAGGCATATTGTATTAACAAATGGTGTATTTATTTACAATTCCGGCTTTCTTGTCCTTCCATGTTGATACTAGCGTGATGTTAAACAGTTTTATTTCATTTATTGCATCACCAACTTTCGTACAAAACTGATAAATAAAAAAACCTTTGAACTAAAAACGAATGAAATAATTTTAGGTGTTTATAAAGGTTATGCGAAATGTACATACCCGCCCACATACATATTTCACATTAGTAGAAACTCTCTTGCGAGACATAGGGCGTCTACTACAACGACTCTCCACCTGGTCCGATTCTGCGCCAACGCCTTGCCTTCAAATGTGCCTACGATTTGTTGATCTCCTTCTCTACGGATCTTCTCCATGTGTTGCGAGGTCGTCCAATTCGGCGTCTTCCTTAGATTCCGTGGGGATTCCAATCTAGATCCTGCTGTGCGATGCTGTTTGGCTGTTTTGGTAATGTGTGGCCTATCCATTGCCACTGTCGCCTGTGAATACTGGTGTCTATTCCGCCTTGGTCTGTAAGTCCGTGTAGGTCTTCGTTGGTAATAACCTCCGTCCAATGGATGTTAAGGATGCGCCGCAGACACTGGTTAACAATGGCTTATAGCTTACATGTTATTTGTCAGGTCACTTTCCATGTTCAACAGCCGTACGACAGAATATATATATTTTACGATCGACTCAAGATCCGGAGTTTTGTGCGTCTGAAGATGTTGTTATTGCTCCAGATCTCAACAAGAGTGTTAAATGAAACTCGAGCCTTATTGATTATGCTTCCGAGATAACAAAATTTATCCACTTGCTCTATTTGCTGCTCTTCAAGATAAATGCCATGTTGTCTCCTGGAGTTCGAGCTCATAAGTTTGGTTTTATCAGCATTCATCTTAAGTCCTGCTCTGCGACCTTCTCTGCTTAGGGTTTCGGACATTAGGGCTACATGACTCTGTTTGTTGAACAGGAAACATACATCGTCAGTATAGTCCAGGTGTGTAAGGTGGTTAAAAAGTTTCCATCTAATCTCTCGCGATGGGTGATCGTTATAAATGACGATCCGAAAAAGCAAAGGTGATAGTATGCATCCTTGTCACACTTGGAAGTAGAGATGGGCAAAACGGATCTTTTGAACGAACCGGCTCTTCGGATCTGCTTCTTTTAAAATATCCGGCTCCAAGAGTCGGTTCGAAAGAGTCACTGAAAATTTTCAGCTTGAGACATTTTATCTCTCTCTCTAGACTAGAGCGAAGACCGAGTTGTTGCGTACGCTTCAGTGGTAGTTCTTGAAGAACTTTTAGTTTCACGTTCTTCTGTTTTTTTCAAGTATTCCTCTTTCTATCATTCTCTTTTTATGAGCGCTCATTCTCATTAGTCAACAAGAAAAATCAAATCAAACTGATGCAAATGTTGAGAAATGACTCTTTGGGATCCGTCACGGGACAAAACTGAAATCCGGTTCACTTGACTCACTTTTGAGAGCCGATTCAGATCTGAGTTGCCCATCTCTACTGGGAAGGGCTCCAAAAGTTTTCCCTTGTTTAGGACATGACATTGGGCTCCTGAGTAGGTAGTAGAATAAAGAAATACACCTAACGATTTTAATTAAACGAGAAAGCCCGGAGACGGTTTCACGCTCTCAATTTCCCCACTCCTTTCATTTGACATTTTTTTTTCCATTTCCCCATAATCAAAATTTAATTTTTTATACTTCACCTCTACAATAAGGTCATCAACACACTATGCCTGTACTTAATTTCAAATTTTTTGCGTCGAATAGTATTAAATAAAATCGACGGGCAGACGGTCCCCTTTATGTAATTATGATTGGGAAGATTGGAAACGAAAAAAACATGGATCTTGGTTTTGGGTTTTTGTGCCCCCCTCCTCTGGTTTATTTTATTTTATTGATTCGCCAAAGTATGAAAATACAGAATATAAAAGCTTATTAAGGGGACCCGGTGATCTAGCACCCAGGCATTTTTAGGAATTTTTGGGATTTTTTTGAAGGTGAAAATAATAAATAACGATACTCTTTGTAGGTGTATTATAATACTCAAAAAGCATACAAAAACATTTTTTTAATTGTCACAAAAAATTTTAGTTATTTAAAAAATGGCACTGAAGATGACCCCGCAAAAATATGGACCTGGGCGGTGGGTGAGGTTTTAGCTCTGTCATTTATTTTAAAAATAAAGAAACAAAAAAACAAAAAAAATTATTAATCTATATGGAGTGTAGCTATCGTCGGAGCCAGCAAAAAAGAAAAAAAAAATTTTTTGATAAAATAGCACGTTCTTGAAATTTAAATACCGAAAATAGACTATTTTTCATTAGTTTTTTTACGTAAAAAATAAGAAGTTATTAAAATAAAAATTGTTTAGTAGTCCCGGCCATAGCTACTGGTGTACTGAAAAACATATTCAAATTTGATGATTAGGATGAATAGTTTTGTTTTTTTTTCCTCCCGCGCCGTGCAGAAAAAAGTAGTTTCGAGATAAATGAGCTTAAAGTTTTCCATTCATGAGGCGGGCCAACCGTTCGGCCAAGGCTATAGAACATAAAATACTGTCAATATCTTTATAAAAAATTTAACAGTATATTCTTAAATGACTATACTTTCGAAATATTAAAAAAAATTAGATTTTTTGAAACCACCGGATTCCCTTAAATAATTAGCCTCAATTGGCTATTCAACTGACGTCTGGAATACCCAATCTCTATGCGGGCAGTGCAATCGTTGTAGAGGCAGGGACATATAAGTGATAGGCTCATGCATTCCATAAATGGAAATGGATATGCCCATGTGGTCATCGAAAGATAGACGAGAAATAAAAATCACCCCCAGGTCCCGGACCCGATCAAACCTGCTCAACATACTTCCATCCAGAAAGAAGTCATAGAGAATGGGACTCCTTCTGCGGTTCAAAGTCATAACGGTACATTTATTAAAATTAAGGGGGACACGATTGCTGTGGGGTCATGAAAAAAGTGAATGTCAGAGTTTAACAAAGCACAGTCATCTACGACGCGGAAAATTTTGACATCATTGGCATAACACAAGATTCTGGAGCCAGTCAGAAGCAACGAGGCATGATTAATAAAAATTATAAAAAGAACAGCGCCGAGAATACTGCCCTGAGAAACGCCGGAAGGAATAGAAATCTTGTTGGATAGGGCGACGCGGAAAAAGACATGCTGAGTGCGACCAGACAGGTCAAACAATAAAAAGTAGCGGAAACCCGAGCAGATGAAGCTTGTAAATGAGAATTCCATAATAAGTTATGTTATGTGGTCTCACTGAAATCAGTGAATATGCGGTCGACCTGGAGGCAAGCAATGATGCACGAACTCGAGTAGGTTGGTGGACATAGCCTAACACTCTTTTTTTTACTCTTTTTATCTCATCTGTTTTCAGCAAAAAACAATCAAAAGGTCGCTGCCGGGAGGATTCTAACCTGGGACTTCCGGATTGGTAGGCCGACACGTTATTTTATTTATTTATCTTAACTCTGCACAAATAAACTTACGCTTTTAACTATGTGTAGGATATACTAAATGTACTTAATTAAGAAAACCACAGACGACTCCTCTATTTTTAGCAACTAGCATTATTATAGTTTCGGTCTGTACGTCTGTTTGTCTGTCTGCATGTCATAGCCCTCTCAGCCTATCATTAAGATGAAATGCGGATGTAGATTGATGACCTTAAAACAGTAATAATTGGACTGTCATAGGTTTTCTATCTTTTCTGAAGAAAAGCATCTAGAAATAATTACAGAACCGACTTAATTCTTAACGATGGGTTGTATCCATTTCGATGTTAGCCTCTTAGATGGCTCACACCATACTCGTTGAATTGTATAGGCTTTTCCTGTACTATGTATAAATGTCAATATCCGAAGTTCGTCCATTCACTTATTTAACAGTTTATAAATAAACGTTAATGCTAAATATACCACACCATAAAAATCTCTTTCCGCAGAGCAGCCAACCTTGGTCTACTTTGCTAATTTTGATAAAACCTGAATTTTCAATTAACGTACTATCCATCGCGTCTTTGTTCCAAGTCATTAACTTCTTGATGGAAAAAAAAGGTGGGGAAATACCACAAGTTTGTTACAAAAATAACTTTTTCATTTTTCAAATACCTCGCCTTAAACGGTTTTTGTACTTATGCGAAACTTTAACGGTTTGGATTATTTAAAACCTTTTCTTGCTCGAGAACTTCTGCATTGACGTCAATCTGAGATTTCTTTGGACAAATTTGACCTCCTCCAGTTTCTACTGACGTCAGTGTGAATATTTTCACCATTCTTCAGTTCTTTTATCATCGAATCTGCGACATAACTAACGAACCTGTTTTGCAGTCTCACTTAAGATTTTAACAAGTGACAAATCTAAAAATATCTTTAAAAACCTTAGGAAAATAACGTGAAAACACTTTAAAATAACACAAAAACAATTTTTTTTTTTTAACCTTTTTGTCATATTTTATCTTGTCACAATTTTATTGAAGATGCGCGGAAATTAATGTTCTACAAAATAAAAACGACAAGAGTCAAGTTTCTTCTTTGCAAACATGCGACTATAAATAATATAATCAATGGTTTAAAATAGCCTGGGATAGTTGACCTTAATTAAGGCAAAAATAATAATAATAAAGTGTAAATTAGTAACATTTTGCACACTTAAGAATCCTAAGGTTTGTTCAGGAAATTTTCCACTACGAACTAGATTATCGTTAATTAAATAATTTGATCAGAACCACGAGCAAATTTATACTCTTTCTCTTTTCTTTTGTCCGGCACATGGGTACGCCAAGTCGCCTCAAGCAAGTTATTTCCTGACAGTATATTTCCACCAGTTTTTTCGATTTTGTGCGTCAAGAATATTTTTCCTAAATATAGAAAAGTTTTTATGATATAATTTTTTTTTTACTATCGATTGGTTTTCAAAATTATTGACACATTTAACTATCATTGACACTGACATTTGTGAAGGGCAAACGTACAAAGAATGGCAAAGGAAGGATAAATAAAATAGTTTAAAAAAAAAAGTAGAACCGGCTTCACAAAAAGCGCTAAAAAGCAGAAAATAATCTTACATTTTATATCTATTACGACATTTTGAAGTTGGTGCAAATCAAACAAACCAAACAACTGCAACAGAAGTACTTAATCGTCCTTTCTTATGATCCCGTAAGCTGAAACGTTCAAGGCAGCCCCCAGAAAAATTTTAGGTCTGATAAGGGAACTAAAGATTGACGAGGCGAGGCGGCCTAATACTGGATACCTGGATCAGGTCACAAAAGATCAAATTGGTCAAAGTGACTAAAGGATGCGGTTAGTCCTTGATCCAATCCTTAATAATAATAATAAGCTGAAACGTTCAGGTAGTATTATTAACTTCAATTGTGGTTCTGAAGTTGTTTTATTTGCACCTTCACTTTGACTTCAAAATGTCGTAATAGATATACAATGTAAAATTATTTTTTGCTTTTTAATGACTATCTTATTTTTCACTCTTTAGTGTCTTCTACTCTATAAAATAAAGAAAGAACCATCCAAACCGATCCACGCCTTAAGAAGTTAGGTTTAACTCCCTACCCCACCTCCATTCCACAAAAAGAATTTTTCATGGTATCAATCAAGGAACATACTTTACCGAACAGAAAAGGAATCATCGAAATCGGTCCACGCGTTACGAAGTCACTACCCCTCCCCCACCACCACCATAGGACCAAATTAATCTCCTATTAGCAATGGGTGATCACACTCTATACAACAGCAAAAGAACCATCGAAATCGAACCACGCGTTACAAAGTTAGGTTCTACACCCACAACCCACCCCAACCCCTCCACTCCAAAAAATTTTTTTTTTCGTGTTATCAACCAGGGAATATACTTTACCCAACAAAAAAAGAATTATCCAAAATTGGTCCAGGCGTTACGAAGTTAGACTACCCCTCCCCCTCCTCCCACCCTAGACCAATTTTTTTTTAAATTGAAAGGGAGAGAAAGACATAGATGTACACTTGCCGATATTTAGAGGAAGGTCGTTAATGGAACACCAATTCTGAAAGGCGTCCAAGTCAGAATTTAAAAGTAGGCAATCGGCATTATCTGACACAGTGCGAAATATCTTAGCGTCGTCGTAGATCGTAGATACATCATTGATATAAATTATAAATAACAATGGCTCTAGGTGGGAGCCCTGCGGTACACCTGAAGTGTTGAAAATAACATCAGACAGAGCTCCACGAAAAAAAAACTCGCTGAGTGCGTTCAGATAACAACGAATGAATCCAATTTAGGAAGATCGGGTAGTATCGGACAACCAAGTTGTTTTGGCCTTCAACTGAATTGCTTGAATAAAAGTTAAAATACTGAACATTTTTGAAACCTTTATTCCTTTATTACTAATAGAAATGAAACTTTTAAATACACAACGTACACAAAGTAATGAGCTAAATTAAAAAAGAAAAAAATTTCATCATTTGAAAATATGGAGGGTGGTATCGAACACTTGGACGGCGGTCTGACACTCGTTTATTATTTTTTTAGTAATTGTCAATGGTTTAACACACATCACATTTATAAAATGGACCCACTCGTTCAAGGTTTGCACAATTTTCATGAGCCCATCCTTTACACAAGCTGCATTCGATCCAGACACTATTTGCTCTTCCCCAAGCGAGGACCATAGAAGTGTCGTTGTTTAATGATCTAAACATGCGTTCTCGATTGACTTCTGTAGCATTTCCACGAGAATTCCCTACAGAATCAAAAAAGTACGCAAAATCAAGGGTGCTGTCGTTGGCGAAACTATGAATAAGATTGTGAGTAGGGGATAAAAGGACATTAATAAAAAGAAGAAATAAGATTGGTCAAAGATCTGAACCCTGAGGTACACCGGCATTTATTTCGTAGGAACCAGATGTAACTCCGTCAATTACTACACGGATTGAACGGCTTGACAAAAAAAAGGTTTGGCTAAAAATAGAAATTTAAATAACTTGTCGAAGGTCAGTTAAAGTTTAACTGAAGTAGGAGATCTTATTGTCCTAGGACTAAGCATTTTAATTCTATTTTTAGTTTACTGGTCCTTTTTATAAGTACTATTTCTAAATTAGTTAAAAAATAAAAATTACATCGTACAATCATATTACAACTTGAGCTTTTGATAAGAAATTTGAAAGTTGTTCAAATAATTACAATGCCAATCTTGACAAATCAAAGGTTGAAATTTAGATTTTTAAAACAATTTGATTAGGGCATCATAATTTGAACCATAAAACTCACCTTTTACTGATAACATCAATTAGTTTCGCTAAATTTTGTTTACTTCAAAATACTTATCGTATGACATTGAAGGCTACTTTCTAATGACCCCTTTAAAATTAAATGTCCTCTAGTAAATTTGTTGAAACTCGATTAGATGGGTGTGGCATACACTGTATTTCTATCTATTCAAGTTTAGAGTATTCATTTCTAATTGTTAACTTAGCAAAAGTGAGCATTAGACTATTCTTTTTGCTACTCTATATCTTCTAAAAATTTTAATACAAACTATCATCGCGTCCTTGATTTCTTCTACAAATTTAAACCATCGTAATGCTGTGTCTTCTTTCTCAACAATTTATACTATTTTATATTAACATCTATATCAATTTTATTTTGTCCCCTTATCAATCTAGTTTTATAAAAGCTCACGTGTTTAAGCACGTTAAAATAAATAACGACTTGCACTAAAACATCTGATAACAAAATAAAACACGTGTATTTGCCGAAAGACAGTGGACTGTAGTGACAGCCACAATATTTGGGATAACCGTCCAGTTTTTCCGTAGCAGAAAAGCGGTTTTCTTAATGTTCCAATAATACCACAGCTACCTTTACATACTGCATGTTGAAAGATTGTTCCATCTATCCCTAGCAAGCTGAAGAGCCTTGAGGTCAACTACACTTTTTACTGAATCTAGGGACTGGCTGATCGACCCAGAGAGAATTCACAAGGCACAGAAAGCATTCAGTTGAGAACCATCCTTTGCAAGCGTATCAGCCGCATCAATACCTTGTATCCCAGTGTAACCAAGGCCTTAGCAGAGAGTTACTCTGTGTATTCTCTCTGGTTCCTTTAACCACTTCACAAACGGACCGGGATTGGCCTTTATCTCACCAAGATTGCGAAGAGATCAAGATCGTCTTCACCTTGACAAGATCCGGACTTAGATATGCGAAAATATCGGTCTTGTCACGGTGAAGAGAGGCCTTAGATAGGTGTTGCGATTAAAGTCCCCACTGAAGATTCTTGCTACATAAATTTTAGATCCATCCGTGAAAAATGTGATGTCAGTTGGACAGTTTTCAGGGAGTGACCCTTAGTGATGAGAATCTATTAATTATCCTTACTTTGCTTATATCGTCGAACATTTTTCTACTTTGTTTATACCATCGACAGGCATTTCCAATTTCGATATCTTATTGTTGACACGATCCATTTTCCTATATGCCCGTAGTCAGCACTTGAACTGTGCTAGTTTGCACCACGTTCCATGCGAATTCTTGCAGGCATGGGAAGCTATCGACGCCTTTTTTATGCGCTCCTCTATGTTCTTGCCCCAGTTTAGCTAAGTTTAGTACCTGGCCTTATTAATTATTTTCACCAAACCACTCTCCTCCATATTCTAAGGATTGACCAATATGTCACATATGGATTTTACTCAGAACCCCTTCCATTACAAATGCAGGCCCAATGTTATATGTATTGTTAATGATCAAATTAAAATCAGTTTAGAAGTTCTGTAAAAAATTGCCGTTAAAATCCAAATGATCTGCTAAATACCCTTTCCGATAATACAGTTAAAAGGAAAACATATACCAGGTAGAAAATAAAATCGTTCTCTTTTTCAAAAACGCATACAATGTACAATACATAAAAGAATGTTAGTTATTGATTCGATTTTGTATTCCGTAGTGTGCGACGGAGACAGAGTTGGATCAATTGTTGAGTTGAGCGGCACGACCATCATGCCATATTTCCCGGGGTCGAGACCAGGTATTCCCTGGGTTTTAAAAAAAAAATTGAATTTAAAAATCCATTTCGTCTCTGGGCTGTTTTCTAGCCCGCAGCAATGCTAAAAAATAACCTTCAAGTTCCCACATTTCCACACCTAAATTCCCTTCCGGCCAAAGACATGCTAACGCATCAAAGGGTTGTCCCCTAGGCTTTGGCCACATCGCAAAAAAAAAAATTATTTTCTTTCAAAAAAGTCAGGATTTCAACATTACTTTAAAAAAAATAATTTAAATTGATCTGATCGTGTGAAAATTGTTGTCTCAAGTTTAGATATTGGGCGTTCGGTAGGTTAAGGGACTGAGCCTAGTCTCAGTGCGCTTATTTGTAGAATTCTAATGCGAATCGATCAGACCTCAGGGAATTATTGACGTTTCAGTGCTGCCTGTCATTTCAGTATTTACATTAGGTATGTATGTATGTCTGTTTACTACTTTTGGACTTGAAAAAAATTTGACAGTCGAGTAATTTCCCCTTTTACCCAAATTTTACACACGGCCGAATTCTTCTTTTATGTTGGGCAACTCACGGGTGATTGATGTTTGGCAAGTTATAGTTATACCAGAAGAACATTTTTACTTGGTTTTTACTCACACTCTTTTACACAGAAGTAAACAATTTTCTAATTAACTACTCCTATAGTAATTTTATTTTTTTTATGATGTGGCCAAAGCTTAGAGGACAACCCAATGATGCGTTAGTTTTATGCGAACACTGCTGTGTAACTTCAAAAGGGAAAAAAGTATGAATGGAGAACACAATTAATGAAAGTGATTTAGTTAACTTAAATCGCTCGATAACTATCCCAACAAACTAATAGACCAGTCTTCCCGTGAGTTTTTATTAAGAAGAAGTAATCCACTCCGTATCTGGGCTGTTGTCTAGCTCGCAGCAATGCAAAAACAAGACTTTCCTTGCCCTAATTCCCTTCCGGCCAAAACCATGCTAACGTATCAAAGGGTTGTCCCCTAGGATTTGGCCACATCGTATGAAAAAAAAATCGCCACTGTCAAACCCATCTAGATAGTGGGAAAACTAACCGCCTCACTAAGATTTTTTCTGAACGCTATTGCTCGTATTGACTTGATAAAAGCCCTACTATTCCGTAATGTTAGCTTTCAGCTCAGTGATTTATTACACCATGATAAACGGCTTTTACAACAACTATCTGTGTCGTTGAAATCATTTATTTGTCGTCCATTGTTTTTGTTTTTTTATAATTTAATACTATATCTTACTATCGATATGCACATATTAATAAATATGCAGATTATCGTTACTATGTTACAGGCAAATTAAGTAACCTTACATTCCATTCCATTCTAGAGTATAGCTCAGGTAGGTGCTGAAAAATCCTACTTCTTTCGATTGCCAATCAACTTACTAATCCGACAAACTAACAGTCAACCGATAGTGAAAATGACAGCAAGAGAATTTATGTTTGGTTTTGAGACACCTCTAACAACCCTAGGAAATACCTTCCTTCCAAACTGGATATCTTTCGACAAGGTTGGCTTAATCGACAGGGTAAGTCTGTTTTTTTTTTTTCAAAATTAACGTTTATATGCTAATTCTCGTTATCCTTCAGATGTACGATTTCAATGCCGACTTTGAGACATTTTATACTGGTGCTGATGATCCGAGCAAGTCAGGCTTGTACGATACATTCATGGGTTCTAGAAATCTCCCGCAATGGAACGGTGAATACTGCAGTAATATAGAAATGGCCTCGGACGGGACAAAATTCAAAAGCTTCCTTGAACCGAATGACAGTGTAAAGTTTTTCAGAAAAAGCATGTGTCGCCCACAGACTTTGGTAATTACTACGCACTTTTTCAGTGCAATGCAAATTTCAATTAGCTATTAGATATTGCGTAAAAACTCAAAATTTATTTTATTACTAACGCTTTTGTAGAATTTAATTAAATCAATGACAAACTGATGATAATTTTACATTGCTAATGTCTTTAATACTTCTTCTCTTAATAGGTACGAACACCTGAGGAGTATACCATTCAAGATATGTCTGCATATAAATATGTCTTCGAGGAAAATGCACTTGACAATGGATACACCAGAGAGGAGAACAAATGCTACTGTCGCCAGGGTGAGTAATTTGATATATTCAGCTAATGGTTACTGGTTTCGATATGATACTACAAATTATTACTTTTGTCAGACGATATTGCATTTTTTTATGGATTTTCACCTTAAAATTCGCTTCGAATTACATATTGAATTGCTATTAATTGCATATGAAGAGCACTGTGAAATTGATTAACATATGATTTAATATTTGTAAACCTGTAATTATTTAAGACTGCATTACGTACCTACTTTCATTAATAAGTGGTTTAGCTAAAAATTCGTGAATAAGGCACTAGAAGAGACAAGTGATAGACATTTTCTATATTACCTTACACTTTTAACAGCCCTATATACCTTTTAAATTCACTGGTACTTCACTGAGTCCCAATAAGCAGCATGCCTTCAGGATCTCGCGAACTTCCGCTTGGAATACACTTGGGCAGTCTGTAAGACTCCGAAATTTGTAGCGTATCAGAAAAGACATCCGCACCGACATCACAGTTCATCTTGGAGCCGTCAGTGAACAGTACAGTGTCGTAATAGTTGAGCAGTTCGGACCATGACCACACACTCCTCGACGAAATTCTCACACTGAAACCCTTCGCAAAATCCAGGTTAGGTACAGCATAATCAGACACTATATTAGAAGATTCCCTCGGAGTTAAATCGAGGATCCTACTGCGCCCGTAGGGTTTTTCAACCCAGCAACCGGACTCCTTTAGTCTGATCGCACTGTACGTAGGTAGCTACTTATGTTTTGAGATGTGGCAACACCATTGTGAATATGTCAATATGTCGTAAGGTTTGAAATTTTTAATGGTAATCGTACTCAGAACGTTTTGTCATACGAGTGCTATTGAGTACTTGAAAAATTCAATCTCGGTCAAAAAATGGAACTAAATCGTGAACATTTTCGTGCGATGATTTTCTATGACTTTCGACGTGGATTAAACCAACAAAAGTGTGCCAATCAACTCGCTTCGACTTTTGGTAATGAAGAACCATATCGAGACACTGTGTTTCGCTGGTTTTCCGAATTAAAGCGTGGTCACACTTCGCTACAGGACGAATTTCGTGAGGTCATCCCAAATTGGTTGTTGTGCCAGAAAAAATTTATGCTGTGCTTGAAATGATATTGCAAGATCGTCATGTGACATACCGTGAGATTGAGGCATGCTTGAGCATTTGTTCCACTCGCATACAATCAATATTACATGAACATTTAGCCATCAAAAAGATTTATTCGCGTATATCCACATAATTTGACAATCGTTCAAAAAAGCCTCGTGTCGATAGAAAAAATTCAATCGCGGCACTTCAAAAGACGTCTATAACATCCTGGCAGGCGACGAATGAATCTATGCATATGAACCCGAAACTAAGTAGCAATCGACTGTATGGGTCTTTCAAGAAGAGCCGAATCCAACAAAAGTTGTTCGCGCGCGAAGCACTTCGTAGCAAATGGTCGCCTATTTTTTCGGAATAATTGGACATGTCGCCCCCGTTCCATCACAGCAACGTAGAACGGTCAATTCTGAATGATACATCAGCATTTGTCTGCCAGAAGTGTTTAAAAAAATTAGGGAAACCAGTCGTAGAAGACGAATCATTCTTCATCACGACAATGCAAGCTCTCACACGTCGGCTCAAACAAGTGAATTTTTGAGCATTCAAAACATCGAATTAATGAGTCATCCGCCGTACAATCCTGATTTGGCACCCAATGGTTTCTTCTTATCCCTGCAGATCAAAAACAAAATGCAAGGTCAACGTTTTTTGACGCCTGAAGATGTGGTTGATTCGTTCAAATAACATGTTTTTCAAATACCTTAATCGGAGTGGAAAAAGTGCTTCGAAAATTGGTTCAAAAGCATGCAATAGTGTATTGATCTTCATGGCGAATATTTTGGAAAACAATAAACCCATTTTCGATCTCAAAACTTAAGTAGCAACCCTCGTATGATGCCTGATAGTCTATGTGGAGATCCAGAGGTAGGAGGTGCAGCATGACATTGAGAGCTTCCATTTCAACTGCTAATTTTGCCTAGCGCGATCACCACTATGTCGCTGATTATGGAAAAAAACTTTCCCGACCCCATGATTGTAAAATCGTCAGCGTATGCGACAGCCTTAATTCTGCCCTGATCGAGTTTCAGCAGTATACTATTCATTACTACCCGCCAAGGCAGGGGTCAGAACTCCTCCCTGAGACGTACACCTACTTACGTGTCTAACAACTCGGACTGTACTATCATTGATCTTAGCATCGTTAAAATCTAACTGCCAAGACCTTCCTCTACACCTAGTTCGGTTAGAGCATTAAATATAAAGATTCAGAGCGAACATTATTGAATGCCCCATCAATGTCTTAGAACGCAGCAAGACTTTTTCGGGCGAATCTGCTCCCAAGTTGGCAAAGACAGTCTATTGTCCGAAATCACCATCATGTTGCAGTTAGTACTACATTGAATTATTAGACCGATTTGACGAGAAATTGAAGAAGAAAAGAAGATAAGAAGTAGGTGCATTTCCATCATCACAACTCAAGCTCATTCGTCCGGAGTCGTCGCGATCAAATCTTATGATTTGCAATACCAAATGCGTATCAACTGCATTCGCCCGACCTGGCTTCCTGCGATTTTTTTCTATTCCCCAACGTGAAAATGCGGCTACTCGGAAAAAATCAGCTCCAACGAAGATATCATCGTCGAGATAGAACCCCATTTTGAGAAACTTGTCAAATCGTATCGTAAAGAAATGGCAGGAACTTTGGAAAAAGTCTAGTCCCAAAAAATAAAAGAAAATAGTGAGAAAATTTTTAATTTCAAACACGAGTTCTTATTAAGCCAACCTCGTACATAGTATAGGTAAGATTGCAGCTTTTTCGGTAATTACTGTTTAGCTTTGTTTGGCACATTTTCAAATGCAAATGTTTAGCGGGTATTATCTGAGTCATCTCCTCTCAATTTTTTAAATTGTTTTCGTTATACACTTTTTGCTGCAAAGTTTTTAATTACATTTATTACATCCCAAGAGAAACCGGGCAGGTAGGGTACTACTATGGCATTTGTTTACTAACCTTGACTTTGCCACTTTTAAGCACAGCGACTTTAACCTTTTAATCGGCGCTGTGACCGCTGACTTAGATGCATATGTTGTGACAAATTCAAAGATTTGGGCGCATCTATTTTCGATGTCATCTATCTTACCGAAAATTTGTTGTGCTAACTCTTTGGACCTGAATTTCAGGTTTTTTGTCGTAATCATTGCCACTCTAATTTGTCTGCTCCGGTTGGCGGTTGTGTGCTGTGTACCGTCAGAGCTAACATCCCGTACTCAGTAGTGCATGTTGCCGACTCTGGTGACTTGAAGCTCTTGTGTGTCGTCTTGACATTTCCTCACAGAAGACTAATTTGCTTGCTACAACTATTAACACTTCCACTATATCCTGATGCCTTCCGACAATTACTTTTGGCAACTTCAACCTTTCTGCTGTTGGCTGGGAGCATTCGTTGGTGTTTGATGGTCCGGTGCCTTCTTTCTCGGCTGCTCCACAGCGTATTCTTGCCTTCTTCGACTCCTGTGCTTCAGCGGGCTTGACTCAATGCAACTACGTGTTCATAGCATCGGACGGCTTCCGGATCTGGTCTTTTCATCCGATCCCAATTGCACGTAGATAAGGAGATGCTTGATTCCCTTGGTTTCTGAGTCCCGTCATTCTATGCTCTTGACTGTCTTTTGCCTTGAGTGCGCTGTTGCTTCTTCCTTTCAACTTGAGAATCGGTACCTAGTTTAACTTTAGAAAAGTCGACTTTTCAAAACTCAACGATAATCGTGCTGTTGGCGAGTTCTATGATACCCGAACCTGCTCCACTTAATTTTCTCATTTCTCTCAACCCTAGCTGGAAAAACCTTCGAGATATTAAAGTAGCTTAAAGAGCAAAGCATGGAAAAGGTATTGTGCATCGAGTGGCGACGTCGATTACCTTGCCTATTTCGATCCCAGTTACAGAAATCTTACAGCGCATTTTTGTCTAATATGAGATCTACTTTAAGAGCCAGGAAATCGATCAACTCTAAGCGCAAATGTGACAAGGTTTCATTACCGCGAGACCAGTGACCCCGGTTCGTTGGCTAATTCTTCTTTCGTATTTCGTTTTATGATACCTGCTGTGATACTTCTTCTACTGATTTTACTTATTTGACCAGACTTTTGCCGACTCACTGGAACCAAAGGACTTAGTCGTTAACGATCTAACTGTTACCCTTCTGATCTGTTTGATTGTTTCTCTAGCGGTCCTAATGGCATTCCAGTATTCTTCAAGTTTCCTTACTTCACTTATCCTAAATTCTCTTCCGGCCAAAAATCATGCTAACACATCAAAGCGTTGCCCCCTAGGCTTTGGCCACATCGTATAAAAAAAATTTGTCTCTGTCCTCGTATGTGATAATCTCCCTACAGAAGAAAAGTAATAAATATGGTATATACAATTACAAAAGATTTTCCCAATTCACAATTTTACAAGATTTTCAAGGCTTTAGTGAACTATGTGCTTCAATTTCACTGCAAGCCTTTTATGGGCCCTTTCTAGCACGGCTTCGTCAAGAGGAAGTAGAAGATTTCCCACCCTGCTTAAATTTTTGCAACACTTCTTGCCGGCGCTTAAATCAGGTAAACAGGTAGATTGTATATTTACAGACTTTAGTAAAGCCTTCGATAGTCGTTTTGTTGATTGATTGTCTGTTTTACTTATCTGATCGTTCATAGCGTGTCCTGTTCAGGGGAGCTCTGTCCTCTGAGATCTCTGTCTGCTCCATGGTGCCACAGGGCAGCATTCTTGGGCCCCACTTTTTTGTTCTTTATATCAATAACATTTCGCTGCTTATTTCCAACTCTCGTTTCTCGAGACACTTGATCGCGTTCTCCTGAACGCTGATCTAGCTGCGTTTCGTCACTGGTGTTCCAGAAATTGTCTTCTACTAAGCTCGCCCGAATTGCTTGACTCTATGAGCACTTCTGTTCCTGCTCTCTCCCTGAGAAACCATTACTTCCTTCTTCTAGGTTACGGTTGAAGAAGCAACGCTTAGTCTTAAAATGGCTTCATTCTCCTATGGCTCATCCATAAATTAAGGATAAATTATTATTGCTCCAAAAACAAACCATTTCGTAAGGTTATACATATTTAAACAGTTTCCAATTAGCCAGTTTTGAAATTGCTTGAACTATAGGCAGATTAATGCATCAAAATATTCAAAGTCAACTACCTATATAAAATTTATTGCGCCGACACATTATACATGTTAGCAAAGACTGCATAGTGTGGTTTTCAGAAAACTGCAGAGTTTAGTGTGTCAATATCGCCACTGTAAAATGAAGCATACGATCAAGTACGACAACTGCAGCGGTTATTTAATTTTTTTTTTTAGAATAAATACTCGTAAATCTGCTCAAATTACCTAAACGCGACAGTTTTTTGATTTCCGTAAACAAACTGAACAACATTGACCATGTCCAGCTGCGTTGAGGTTAGACTAAATGATTGAAACTTTCCTTGCGTAAATAACATCTATTAGAAATTCAACTTAATGTAATAATTATTCTGTTACAGGTTACTGTCAGCCAAGGGGACTGATTGATGTCACCGATTGCTATTACGGATTTCCCATATCACTAAGTTATCCACACTTTATGGACGCTGACCCTAAGCTTCTAGAAGACATCGACGGTATGACTCCAAATCGTACTAAGCACGAAAGTTACTTCATGATCCAACCGGTAAGTAATTTAACCGTGAAAATATAACTCGATCCGATCTGATCAGGCGAGTGCTTGTATAAGAATGCATGTATAAGATATAAGAAAAGCTTTAATCTTCTGCAAAGATGTGGTAAACTTTATCAAGTCAATTTATGACGCGTTTAATCAGCCATTAATAGATAACTCTAAATTTTAGATCCAATAAAGATTTTTTTACAAGGCTGTAGATGCCATAGAATTGTAAAAGTTGTCTAATTCCCGTAACCAATTGTTGGATATGGGGAAGAAGAACTTCATTCGATTTGAGACAACGATTGCAAATGGACCTGAAGTGTTCCGAAAAGATACCTTCACCTACTCTCCCTTCCAGTTTGCATATAATGCCTGTTTTTCCCTTCGTTGTACCTACAAGATGTACCTAGTAAATTAATTTTAATGCAGTTATCGCTTTTACATATACAGGCTGTTTCAGATCTGACGTGCCAAAATGAGTGGAGTGATAGATCTCTCCTAGTCAAACAAAAAATTTTATGGCAGTGGGGGGGGGGCAATCTATACCGGTTTCAGTTTTTCATGATATGCACATTACTCTTTTATTTTTATCTTTTGATCTACCCAACATAGCGACATCAAACAACCGGTAAAAAATAACTATCCTATTTACCTTTCCAAAAATGTCAACAATATTGATCTCACTACTACCACTGCAGGTACAGTCACGGCCAAAATTGAAAAAAAGGTTTTGAAATTACCAAAATTTCAGTATTTTCCCAAATTTTCTCCGAAATTTATGTAATTAATATAACTCTTTTTTATTTTTATTGGATTGCCCGTCTTATTACCTTTCCAAAAAGGTGCAACATGTCCACGTAGGGAAAGTATTTAGCAATTTATACGTAGAAATCCTATCGGATAATATTATAAAAGTCAACAAATTAAAAAAATTAAACTAATATTAACTCAAAAATTATTTTTATTAAATTTAAAAATAATTACAATTAATCTTGATAAGTAACAAAAGCCGTTTAAAATGGCCACCACAACTTTCGATGTCTTTCAACAACCTCCTTCTAAGTCCCTGTCTAAGGCGTATTACAGCCAGCCTCTCCCGTATTTTCGTCGCTGCATTCCCAATTCGGCCAACTAAATCCTTCCTATTGTTAACTGGGCTTAAATAAACTTCATACTTCATTGTTCCCCATAACAAAAAGTCCAATGGGGTAAGGTATGGAGATCCAGCAGGCCAAGGAATTGGTGCACCTCGTCCAATCCAGCGGTTAGGAAATTTGTCAGTTAGTATTACCTTTACAATGTTAGCCATATGCGCTGGTACTCCATCGTGTGAAACATTCACCTAAAATTATCCATAGGGTTCTCCTCTATTAGATCTGGCAGTGTATTGTCCAAAAAGTCCGCATAAAATTCACTATTAAGCACTTGCGGCAAAATGAATGGTCCTACCAAATGGTTGCAGATGATACCAGCCTAAATATTGACACTTAATCTCTGCTGGAATAAGGTAACATGTGCCCTATGTTAACGCGTTCAGTGATGATAACGTAATACATAATAACTCGTCATTAGTCGCAGAGAAAGTCTTATCTAATCGGAACTACTTTCTTAGGGTTGCCTAAACAGATTGTGTCTGGCTTGTAAAAGGTCCTTTACATTATCTATAGAGCGCAATACATTCAGTTTTGGATTTGTTTGTGTAGACTGTAGAAGACGCAGGATTGGTTTATACATTATTTTACATGTTTTCGGAGGTACTGGTACAGACGTTTGGCATCTATTCATTACATAGGCCTCCTCATTGCTCTAGTACAAATCGTAGTTCATGAGAAAATACGGGAACGATCACACAGTTTCGTCAGTCACTTTAAAACATGGCAAACCATTTTTATAATGATATATCACCAAAATATCCAATAAGATTCCTTAACTAGACTTTGTCCACAGAAGTGAGGTAAGGGTTGCGCCTTTTCTGTTTGCATACACTAGATGGAGACACTTCTGTGCTGTGTAAGATCATGCTTCAGGTTGCACCAATATATCTGTCAAGGGATTCCGGAAATTTCAATAAACGATCTACGCAGCCTAGCACGGTAGCCTACACATAATTCGGAGTACTAGGTCTTACGTATATTACGTTGATAATATCTGACATAATATTAACATCAAAAGTGTAACAAAACAAAATATGTATTCTTCGCGAAGAACTCTAGCCAGAAGCTAGTTTCACAGACTTATTGCCTCGATAAGATAGCGGTACTAAGTGTGAAACAAACTAAAACTTTGGTTCCATAATGGGAAAAGCGATAAGTAAGTAATCTCAGTGATTTTATTGGACCCAATTCAACCACATCTTAAAAATCAGGGTTTTTATATTCTAACATTTTCATACAACCGTTAAGGCGCATTTATACTGCAGACTTCTCTCCCAAAATTTTCTCTGCCTCTGTATGTTTTTTACGATTGTGTTTACACTATGACAGAGTTTCAAGCCGTTGTATCCGTGTCATAATAGACGAAGTTACAAGTTACGAAATAAATTCCGGTGTACCTCAGGGATCAGTTCTTTCACCAACCCTATTTCTTATTTTTAATAATTGTCTTCTATTTCTCACTACTGAAGTCTATTCGAAGTCTATTTCGGCCACTGCATCATTTTTTGATTCAGTTATGAATTTTCGTAAGAACTCTACAGAAATCAACCGCGAAAGCTTGTTTGGATCGTTAAATAACGGCATTTCTGAGCATTTCGTTAGTGTTCGACCAGCTATGGAGGTTATGGAAGTTCCTGATATCATTCCTGGTGAATTGACATTCATCTGTCCACAGAAGCCAAGTGCTAAATTTCAGTTTTCTCTCGGAGTCTCCTTCCAGTAGTTCTTGGGCAGGGTGATGATGGTATGGACGTAATCCCCCTCGATGAATAACCCTCCAAGCTTTAGATGACAACAATCGTAATCGCCTCGTTTCATGCTCGTCTCCGGGTCCTGCCTTACGATGGTGATTATTTGCTGCTCGATGTCGGCATAAGTTCCCGAAGTTTCGGGTCCTGTCTCCATGTCTTGTGAAGTTACACTTCCTGTTTCTTTTAACCTTTGGAAAGTCCGTGTAAATACCCTTCTTTGGGGTGCTCGCCGATTAGGGAATCTCCTTTGATTTCCAAACGGAAAGCCATGGGGATAGTAGTTTTAGATAAAAATAAAAGAGTAATGTGCATACCATGAAAAACTGAAATTTATGAATCACCCTGTAATGTAACTCCCAAACGGTTGAGAGTTCCCCCACCCCTGCCATACAATTTGTTGCTATCTAGGTGAGATCTATCACTCCACTCATTTTGGCACTTCAGATCTGAAACACCCTGTATTACTAATTAATATCTAAAGAATTCAATTTGACTCCAATCGAAATTTGATTAAACTAACAGCAATTACAATACTCACAAGAAGTCTCAATTTCCAGTAATTTTCCGTTTCTCAATGATGATGAATACCAAACAACTTCCAAGAATTTACTTTTCCATTATATTAATTTCAAAAGACAAAAAGGTGAGAAATTGCAACAGCAAATTGCTTCCTAGTTTGCGAACAATTCCGAAGGTTAGATTATTTGAATTACATGAATTACTGGAATTACTAATATCCCTGAATGAAACGTCTCAAAGTTATTAAAATAACATTGCAAATGACGTTGTTTTTCTGAAAAGTGTTATAATTACCTGACGATTAACTTGCGTACAGAATTTGATCTGCATCGCGCACTTTGATTAATTACCAAGCCGAACAATTAAGTTAATTATAATTTATTTATCTTTACAGAGATCTGGTTTACCTTTGGCCTGTTCAGTTAAACTACAGATTAATATGCACATGCGTGACGTTCGATCTATGACCAATACAGCACGATTCAGTGACATTACAATACCGATGTTGTGGTTTGAAATCGTAAGTTAAAATTTCCAAGAAATCATCATTCGAATAACTTCTACTTTACTTTTCTTACAGACAATGCTTGAACTTCCCGAAACGCTTAAGAATCGCTTTACATTATATCTAAACATTCTTCCTTATATTGACACATTAGGATTCTGGGGAGGACTTGTCATTGGTTTAACCTGTCTTCTGTTTGCGGTCACTCGAGCTACCCTGAGATTACCATTCATCTCTTCGAAAGATCCATGCGGGAATACACTATATTCCAAAGTTAATTTGCGTTCTGGAATTTACAATCCGTGCGAAGTAAAAATGATGGAAGCAAATGAAAAAATCACCCGATCACCAGAGGACGATATAATGTACGACGTAGATCTTAAACCAGAGCATAGCTATGTTCTCGAACAAGAGCCTGCTATTTCAGACGATGACGAAGGAAATGCTACCGACAGCAGCCAACGTACATCCGAGTATTCTTCTGATTCGAATAATCAAAGCAATCAAATAATGGTAAGTACAAGCAATTTGCATACTTAATACCTTGTAAAGCACATTTGAGCGAGTCTACATCCAGTTTTTGTTCATATTATTGATTTGACTCATGGGTTCAAAGGCGTTAACGTAATAGTAATAATTTCACCTAGCCGATGGGTAAAACTACTTTATGTGATAGTTGCCAGACAGGATTTCGGGTTTTTAATAAGATTAATTGCTTTTTGATATTCCTTTCACTTCCTTCTAGACACCGGGGTTGTTTACATATTTTCATTCTTTCAGCCTGTTATCGGAACCTCTAAAAGTAGTTGTGACCTTTTCAATGCCGTCGAAAGTAAGCGAATATTTTTAATATGCTCAATATTTCGTTTAACTAAACTTGTCGCACTTGTCATGTTATGAAAAACCGCTCTTGACCTTATGAAAACAAATTCTGTAGTACAATCGGATAAGTGCTGAAGGTGTTTTTAATCAATGGACTAAGATCTTCATATAGGAGGCTGTCCAGGAAACTATTTGCTTCTCTGCGATACTTAAAAGTCCATGACGACAGGTGTCGAATATTTAAGTAATTCTGAGACAAGGCTATGACAGTCTTTCACCGGAACTTAGATATATAATTTCTGCTGTGAAGTACACTTCCACCTGTATATACTTCATTCTCGCATCCTGGTGAAATTTTTTCTAAAAACTATGCATAATCACTGAAGCCAAAAATTCTCCTATATTTACCTACCTATATAAACTAAAAAATTGAAACAAAAGAACTTTAAGATGTGTGTATTAGACCAGAAAACCTTTATATAATTACTTGGTTCCAACGGATGTAAAGCCTTTTGTTTTTCTTTTTTTATTTATTTTTTATAAGATGTGACCAAATCCTAGGGGACAACCCTTTGAAGAGTTAGCATGGTTTTGGCCGGAAGGGAATTAGGGTAAGGGAAGTGAGGAAGCTTGAGTCTTGTTTTTTTTTGCATTGTTGCGAGCTAGACAACAGCCCATTGGATTATTTTAATTTCTTAATAAAAGCTCACGGGGTCATCTGGTCTCGAACCCGGGACCCATGGATTGTTGGTCATGCCGCTTAACGAATTGATCCGACTCCGTCTCCGTCTTTGAATCATCTTCTTTGACTCAGGCTCAGTCTTTGGGAAGCATGAGGTCATTTTTTGTAGAGCCTTTTAATTGACGAGTTACTGGTGAGTTTCAATAAGCTTCGGTTTTCACACAGAGTTACTTAGACGATATTGTCATTGTAATCTTAACCTAATCCAGCTTTAATATTGTGTGGGGATATTCTGAGTTCGCTATAGCTAATCTGGTGAATTAATCTTTTAGGGAAGTAAACATTTACTGAATCTTCACCGGAAAAGGTATTGTAGCCTAAAGCTGAAAGCAATATACTTTCAGTCCCGAAAGTAATAGGAATCAATTGAGATAAAGTTCGATTGTTTGGTTGAATACCACGATCACCACGTCATGGTTCCAGGGTCCGAGCCTTGGTCTCCTCGCAAGTTTTTAATAAAATTAAAAAATTCGCTCCATGTCTGGGTTGTTGTCTAGCTCGCAGGAATGCAAAAACAAGGCATTCAAGTTCCCCTTACCCTAATTCCCTTTTGGATAAAGCCATACTAATGCATCATGGGTTGGTCTCCTGTGCTTTCGTTGCATCATAAAAAAAAAATTCTGTCAAAATTTTATCAGCCGCACTATAAAATTTACGATCCCTCCAATAATTTTTAATGTGTTCATTGCCAATTTTTATGGAACAGTACCGTAAAATTTACGTTAGTCGTAAAATTTACAGTGTGATTAAGGAAATATTGACTACCCAATATAAAATTTTTCCCGGAATAACCGACAAATATTACGGTTCTCCACAACTTCAAATAAACTTGAAATCATGATCAATTAACTTTCAATCAATTTGTTAACTACGTCAATGAATAGTGAATTTATAGAGAGATAGCTCTTTTAATCTCTTTGAAAGTGAATTGTTTAAAATGAAGATTGGCTTAGTGGTGAAGACGTTTCAGAGTGCTCGAATCTCAGCCTAAATTTTTTATTTCGCTTTTTTTTTGCTAAAGCTAAACTAATTTGATTACTTCTAAGCCTTTTGAATTCTACGCTTGGAATATCTTTTGAAACCGAGCAGAAACTAGGGGCTCATCGTTCAGCAAATTTTACGGTGCTGTTCCATAAAAATTAAGGTAGCTGACAATTGGTACACGATTACGGATAAAATGAGAACCGTTATTTTTACCGGAATTTTTGGATAAAAACTCCAAAACTTTTCTATCTGTGTGGAGTCACATGCAGTTAAATCAGAGAGCTTACCAGTGCGAATTGGAGTTTCCATAGAGCTTCTTGTGCGGTTCTCATAATTCCTTTGTGAAGCAAAAAACAGAAAAAAAAGAAATGAAAGTTACAGCTTTGGTTTAGGTTAGAGATGGGCAAAATGAGTCTTTTAAGTGAATTGAACCTCTGATTCTAAGTCACTTAGAGGATTCATTCCAAAACTCATTTTTTAATTTTTTCTACCAACAGGTCTGATAACGAAATTGGCTCCGTACCCTCATACAGCATGCCCAGCTCAACAGCGGATAGAAATTGTATTAAAACTACACAGTATTCGTGTCGGTACTACATTTGCTTGGTTCAGTACTATGTTGTGCGTGTGCCTGTAGTATGCTAACTAATGGACTCGAACTGAGTCACCGAACTGAATGAGTAGAGCATGTCATACTCAATACGAGGATTGACTAGTGGGCCTATGTCATCCACTTACTTGCTTGCTGTAAGACGGACTTGAAACGTTGGTCACCGAAATTGAGTGTTTTCGTTCAGAACATGGACTCGTTCCTTTGAAACGAATCCGTTGGACTCGACCCATCTCTAGTTAAGGTGGATTTTGATACATCTGCCTTCACTCTACAATTCTCAATGAACTTTAAGCGTAATCAATTTTTAGCAATTAAAAAGCTAACACATCATAGGGTTGTCCCCTGGGCTTTGGCTTCATCATGAAAAAATGCTCATAAAGAACACTAGCCAATGTGAAAAATTTCACTAACGCAAAAAATTGTTGTGAAGAAGAACAGCTCCCTAAATTTCCCTGGTCAAACGTGAACGAAATAGTCTGGCAATGTTCTAGCAATTTTGTATAGAAAAGTAAATGCTAACTGTCAAACATTAAATACTATCTGTCAAAAATCTATTAGAGAGAATGAATTTTGTAAATCTCAGAAGAGAAATTTCTCTTTTCGTCGATTAATTCGTATAAGCGGACATATATGTTGGTTAAGAAATTGACAGTTTTAAAATTTCGTTCCTTTCGTATGAAATTAGTCCGTAAATCTTTTTCAATTCTTTCGCGAGACTACGAAATGTCTTAGGTTATATCTGACTGAGACAGGTTCACTGTGATCCTTGTCACTTCGTCTTAATAATTAAATAAAAACATTCATCTGCAAATTCGATGCATAACCAATACTTTTTACCCGGACGAAATTTACAACTACATACAAGATGACTGAGATATTTCCCATTTGGGTAGTTTTCTCTCAGCGGCATTACCATTTAAGTGAAAAGTTGAATTAAGTGCCGGGAAATTTTTTCCATTTTGTTTGAAGCTGGTCTACTATTTGTATTTATACTATGCTAATGTACTCACTGCGTATACCTTACAGATCATGTATATTTAGAATTGATGCGCAAGAATTTCAGTTCATATTTTCTTCTCTTAACTGCGAAGACAAATGTCATCAATTATTAACTTTAATGGAAAGTCTCTTCAATGCATGTTAGAGGGTTCTTTTGCAACTGGTAATGTCAACGCACTAATACAAAGTTTTGATGACGCTGGCTAGAAGAAAATGAACTTCAAACAAGTTATCGTAGTTATATTATCAGTACAGGCTCTCCAGCGTATTTTGGATAAATGTTATTATAAAAATCAATAAATATACTAAAAATATATTTGACATACTTGTTTACAAAAATACATTTGTAGAAATAGGGGTTACTCAAGTTGTAGCAAAGCGATAAATATTGATTCAGTACATTTTGCAAGTCTTAAAATATCGCATCCTATTTTAAAAATTGAACAGATTACCGAGCTGGTGAGTGCTGATTTATATTTCTTTTTTTTTCTTTTTTTCTTCTTTTTTTTCTACATTTATAATGATAACTCGTGCGAAAGTTTAATGCCTTATCGTTTTCATTGAATAATCAATTTACCTCCTTAGCTGTCGTATAACATATTGATCTTCATAACCTCTGACATATTAAAATACATATCTGTTCTAGTTTAAATTGTCTGAAAAGTTAAATTTTTTTAATTTCCGTTTATACAAACTTTATTATGACTGAGCAAGCTCGCCGAGAAAAAAATCAGCTAATTAACAATTGTCAGGCGTTTACAACCATTTCTGTGAAGGAATTTCATTTGCTTGTAAGATGCTCTTTGTACTCCTTGACACTTACCATTTTAGAAACAGCAAATATGTTATAAATATGGAAAAAGCAGATGTTAAGCAAGTTAAAATAAGAACGTATAAAAAACGTGTATTTATAAGAACTCCTATACTAATATGCTTTACTAATTATTCAACGAACAGTTTCTTTTGACTCACGTGCTTCCTTTCCAGTTACTCATACATAATTCATTAAGGTTTTTCGACAATTAAAATTAATTATTGATTAATTAAAATTATACAAACTAGTTTTTTGTTATCACAATTATATGTATATATACTGTAACGTCCTGATATAGAACAGACTGTGAGAGAATGTGAGTATATAAAAAATAAAAATAAATATTTAATAATATGAACTTTGACGCAGCGAGGATTGGCCTTATTTATTTATTTTTGTTTTAGTTTACCACCTATATGGGCTCCAGGATATTGAAATGAGGCTTCCTAATTTATATTAATTTTATTATCAGATTTACAGTTAATAACAAGCTTTAAATTAATTTAAACCTGTTTCGACAAGTATAAACTTTATTAAAAAAAATAGTAAAGTGATAGCAATAAAATGAAAAGTTGTGAAATTATTATTGCTAATGCATTACCCATTCCTAAAAAATTATTATTTTTTCTTAATTTTCACATTAGCCGCCATTTAATTTTAATGGCTACTTTAAGAGTTCTAACATAAACCATTAATAATTTCATTTATCATTAAATTTTAATGGCTACTGGTTGGTTTAACTGGCGAATGCTTACCATCAGGGAACACAACCACAACCTGAGGTAATCCGGTAGTCAGTCACCTGCCTATCCTAGGCAAGGAGTGGTAGAATATTGGCACTACAACAGGACCACTGTGTTTGAACTAATCCGAGGAGCTAAGAAATTGAGCTAATTCCCCAATCTTTACTCCTAAAAGTGCCTAAAGGTTCTCCAAAAAGTAATCTTCCAGTGTCCTCCTTCTAGCACTTGTATAGAAGATGAAGCACCGGTTCTTTTTCACTAACATCGCCGCAACTGCAACAGTATGTATTATAAGAAGCGCCAAGTCTGGCCGCATGTTCGCCTATTAGGCAATATCCTATGCATACTGCGACTAATTTCACGATTACAGCACGAGACCTATCAAGCAGCTCCGAAGTAACCAAGTGACCATGTCATTCTAGAGATGGCACAGGTTCAGGACGTACTCCATATAAGGTTAGCTTTAGCTATAAAGTGTTGAAATAGTGTCCTTTTAAGGCAATTAAACGGAATATGACCTCCTCTGAAAGTTCATTCTGTCTTCTCGAACCCTGGAATGTTTCTGTGGCCTGGAGCCTAGAGAGGCAAGTTTCTGCCTGGCAGCCTGGCTGTCCGTAAAAATACTAACGTTCGTCATTGGAGATTCACTGAGTCCGAGCAGAGAGCATGCCTTCAGAATCGCAAGCACTTAGACTTGGAATACGTTTGCATTGTTCGGGCAGCATATAGGACTTCGATATGTTCAAAGTTTCGGAAAAAAACACCCGCCCAGACAACACAGTCCATCTTCGAGTTGTCGGCGAAAGGAACGGTGTCATAGCAGTCAAAGAGTTTAGTGCTCCTCAATTACTTCCTGCTTGAGATGGTGACACTGAAATTGAAATTGTAAAATTAAGACAGGTATCATTTAATCAGACTGCGTAGTAGATAGTTCTTTCGGTGTTGAGTTGAGGATTTTATCATGGCCATAGGGTTTGATGACCCAGGATTCAGACTCTTTAAGTCTGATGGCACTGCATGACGCCTGATGTATGATGTAAAGACGAAGGGGGAGAAGTTGCAGCAAAACATTGATAACATCAGTTGAGGTGGTGCGTAGCGCTCCAGTAACACCAATGCAGGTAGTTCCCTGTACCTCGTCGAATTTGGCCCTATTATAACCTTTCCCCATAGGTGGCCACTAAACTATGGAGCCATAAGTTAGGATAGGCCGTATAACTACAAGGTCATTTTAGGCATTTATTAAAAGAGCCAAATTCGCCTTTTTGACTCGCTCTTTTATAATTTACTTCCAGTTAAACTTTCGGTGGAGAATAACTCCTAAGTATTTAACTCTGAAGGATAACGAGAGTTGATTCCCGTTTAATTGGAGTTCGGTCTTTCCTGCGTTCACAGATAGTCCACAATCCGTGCACTATCTGCTGACCTTTTTCAGCGCACTTTCTGTAATATCACTAATTACTGGAAGGAATTTACTCCAGTTATAGTAATGTAGGCCGGTGCTTGCTGCTCAATTGGCGCTAACCAACTTAAGCTTAGTTCTGTGGCACTACGTGTTTGCTCCGCAGGTTATCGTGGGTTTAATCAGCCTTGTTTAAATGCATAGTTCTGGGATTCAAACCCCATGCAAGCGCAGAAGGATTTCCACTTTTTCGGCTATGCTACTAAGGTGTAGGTTCCAGTTAACTTGTTTAGTATCGTGTTAATTGTAAATATTTTAACTATTACCGTAAAGTTTGTGCAGTCTCTAGCAAGCTAGGTTCAACTTAACCTTTCAAAATTCTCGTCATTTAAGGTCAACTGCTCGGCACCATGCTTCAACCGTATTAAGTGCATCTTGCTCGGTTCTGTAACACTGTTACTGGCGTTTCTAATTATCACAATGTCGATGGCGTAGTCTTGCGAGAAGAAGCTCTTCATTCACAATGCACCACATAAATGAAGACAAAACCCCACCGAGTGGGAAACTCTGGTGGCCCCTCAAGATTCAGGATGTGTTATCAAATATTCCCTCAATATAAAGCACTATTTCTTTTATGAAGACAGCTACTTCTAATCTGTATACTAGTTCGTCAAGTGCTGCTAGCGTAAGTCGCCCGGCTTGGTAAGTATGCTGACGGAAGTGTGGGGAGAAACTTTTCCATTGTCTTAAAAAGAAGCAAGGTTAGGCTTATATCGGCCTGTAAGACACAAGGAAAGCATCCTTTTGTAAGAGGGTAGAATAGATCCAGCTGCGGCCCAAACGAAGAGATGGAATCTTTGATTGACGATTGACAGCCATGCGTCATTCCTCTTTGTTAGCCTTTCCACCTAATAGGTCATCAGGGGCAGGCACGGTCGTATCTGGCCTCCTAAGCGAACGCAGGTCTCCTGAGATCGGTTTCACGAGAGCTTCATCACATCATCTAATTTACGTTCCGAGACGTTTTTTTTTTCTCACAACAAAGTTTAAGAAAATTTACGTTTTAGAAAAATCATACGTTTTTCAATGTCACAGAATTTTATTGGAATTCTTTTCATAATTTGACCGGTTCATAAACAATCAGTAATTTGATAATAACTTAGAAAATGTTGACATGTTTTCATCAGCCCAATTCTACCGATCATCCTCATTGCTAAAATTCTGTTAAGTCATACTTTGACGTCAAATCTTTTATAGCTTCTCCTATAATTTATACATTTATTTAGCCATGATCCAATAAGATTTATGTTTCACGAGAAAGAACTTGTTTTAGTCAAATCTCAGTTAAAAAAAATTTTTTCTTCCGATTTAAAAAAAATCAATTTATATCTTTTTGCCCCTTCGTTTTCGATCCGCCAATTTAGAATAGATTTACGAAATGTTAATGCGTCACAAGATGGCTAAATTTACAACATTCTATTTCCAAGTAGATGTTAAGAACCTCATAAAATATTTAGTGAAATTTCTGGTTTAAGCGAAAGTATAGACCAATTATGCAGAATACAGATATTTCAGATTTTTGCATATTATTGTAGTTCTGAATTGTCATGATGAAATTTTAATTTAGTTTGTTTAATATTGCGTCTGTTTTTATTGATTAAATCATAATGTATTCAATTTGTCAAGAACTGGTTACTACAATACCAAACTCGTAACAATTTCACACATAAAATTAGAATTCTGAAATATTTCAATTACCAAAATAATGTACAAAATCACTGATCTTCACATGATCCTTTGATAGATTCTTTTTCTGTTATAATGACGCCAGAGGTGAGGGGAAACCATATTATGCTGCAGCAGGTGGGAAGGATTTATCTCAGCGGATGAAAAAATAGAAGATGGTAAACTGTTTCATATTTGTATTCTTCTGTTTAAGAAAGATTCCCCGAATCTCAAGGTGCGACCAAATTTGGCATTGAATAAACACTAAATAGAAGAACAGCTCTTTCAATTTCTCCGTTCAGTCGTGAACAAAATAATGTGGCAATGATGTAGAAAATTTGTACTAAAACATAAACTACAACTGTCAAAAATTATTTCTTCTTGTCAAAATTCAGTAAGCGCGAAATCATTTCTAAGCTCTCAGGAGAACAATTTCACGTTTGGTCGAAGAACTTAAAGAATCTAAAGAATAAAACTTGGAAGCGGTTTTGTTCGTCAAGGAGTGATGCTGACTACTTCGCTTACTCCATGTTAGGTTAGGTTAGAGCGGCTGCTTAAAAAGGCAAACTTAGGCCAAGAAGGCCCATTGTGATACCACAATTTAGGCTGCAATTAGACCTCATAAAAATCCCTAGTGCAGAAGAGGATAAACCTATTACTGTCTGTGCATCTAGCCAGTTCCCTGTCTCCAATGGAAACTAGTTCTCGAGGAGTCAATATAAATATGGGCTGAAACGGAAAGGATTTAGCCTTAACCCATTATCGGGAACCATTTGAAGCTCTGATAAATCGAACTAGGTCCCTCACGTCAGTGGAGCCTAATTCGGTTAACTCTTCAATGGAGGAGGAGCCCAAAAACCGGTTGGCTAGGGCCGGGCAGTTGCAAAGGAGATGGAGTATGGTTCACTCTTCATCTTCATCATGGCAACTCCTGCAGAAGTCGTTTAAAGGTGCGCCTAGTCTATCGGCGTGTGTACCTATGAGAAAGTGGCCCGTAATAACGGCCACGGTAATGCTAATTAATTTGCGTCCGAGTAAGAAGAGCTCTCTTAACCGTTTAGGATCAACCTTTAGCCATATCTGTGGGATCATCAAGCAGATGTGTTCCTTCTACCAACTAACATTTGCAATCCTGAGGGATTCCTGTGAAATCTCAAGTTTGCAAGTGGCCAGCGGTTTTACAAGTCGGTGGTTAATGTCCGAGTCGGGACGAGTAGTTCCAATCCTCGGAATTTCACTGTGTCCAGGTACGAAGATGAAACGTACTTTAAGATGCTCAGCCATGTCATTTCGTTTTGGAGGTTCTATATACTTCCGTGAGGGATTGAATAACAGCCTGACTATCTGAGAAGATACAGATGCTATCCGTAGACAGCGTTAAATGTTTCATGCGGCCTACGGCTACTTTTATAGCCATGATTTCCGCCTGAAACACTCTGCAGTAGTGAGGTAAGCGATGTTAGATATCGATTTCGCCTTCATGGTTCGTACTTGCGCTGTTATAGCGCCGTTCTGATGCCACAGCTAATAAGAGCCAGTTTTTAGGGCTCAGGCCTACTTGCAACACCTAATTCCTATATGGAATCATGGTTGAAATTTTCTGTGTTTATTATGAATGAGTTAAAGCCAACCAGAGGAATTCAGAATCTAACTAGTTCCTTAAGCTTTACCCCCGAAATTGCCTTAAGGTTTTGAAAGAAGTACTCCCCCACAGTCCTCTCTCTGACACTGGCACGTCGTCGAAGCTGCGACACTGCGTATTAAAGTAATGAAATTATTCTAAACTAAGAATTAAGCCAATCGAACAAACCTTCGGACAACTCCAATAATATAACTGCTAGCATAGAAAGTTCAATCCATCACAGGTGCATGTTCTAGTTTTTTTTTATATATGATGATGCCAAAGCTCAGGGGATGCCCTATGATGCTTAAGCACAGCCTTGGCAAGAAAGGAATTAAGGATGAGGGAAATGGGTTAGGAGGTTGGGTGAAGGAGGTGTCGATGTACGCCCCGTTTGAAAGTTTCAGGCTGATAAGACTAGGGAGAAACTAACTGCTAAGTTCAGCTATTTAGGCATTCTGGTAGTCCTACACCACCATATCCATCATTGACTGTTTTTTCCGGCAGTTGGTCGCAGGTTTTTTAGGCGTCGTTTCGACTATTCAGCCTTGGTTTTAGATATTCAAAGTGCAATGATAATATACTTACACAATCTTCCTATAGTTCGTTTCACATCACAGAGATACCAACGAATATAATTTATCCAACTCCGCTAATTTCTAAGTTATATCCTTTCAAAAATTTCTAATCATAAAATTTTCTTTCTATTCCAGAAAACGGACATAATCAGTTATACCAGCAGTGGATTTGAATCACGGGAGCGCAATGATACAGAGAACGAAACATGGTTGATGGGAGAAGCGTCTTCATTAATCGATGACATAGGAAATAACCACTTTCCTTCACTTCGAATAAGTGAAGATGAAAATGAAGAATTCAACGAATTAAGTCAATGAAGTCCAGCAGTTTTTATGGTTTTACTACTTCATGCTATCCTGAAACTACTTATTACATCGCAAGAACTATAGCAACTAAAAATCATGTTAACTGCGATGCCTGAAAAAATAGTATGCTCAAAAAGTGATACATTACATATATATTACATTAAATGGGCATTTCATGGTGTACTGCTGCAGTTAGCAAATTTAAAAAAAATTCAGGATAGTATGTTAAGCTCAAACTGGCAGAACCAAGACAATTGTGTATACTTAGTCTGCTTGACAGATGCGAGACCGTCTACATCAATATAATTTGGTTTTGTTCCTATATAAGAATTCACAAAAGTACCACTGTTCGGAGCAGAGATTCTTTGTTTTTTATGAAGAAAACAAAATGTGTGATTTAATTTTACTTATTTTGTCATTCATACGCTTGTTATCTTCGAAGCTGTCCCTCTTCTTTAAACATAGAGAACTTTTTTCAATTTTAATTATATTATTAAAAGTGCACACAGGGAAATGACAGTTTTGTCGAAGAGCTTTATTATGTAGCCTATTTCATATATGTATCCATGCCTTGATTTTCGATACGAAATTGTTATTGAATCATACAGTCATCTTTTCGATATTAATTAATAATTTAATTTATTTATAAGCAGGGAATAGGAGCTCTCATTAATTACCTCTGTGAGGTACATTATCGTATCAAAAAATTAGATGAATAATTGCTATATGTGCATAGTCATTTAGCTCGGAGTTGTGCAACTTGGTCGTATTACTATAGGGTTCATTTAGGTGTAATTTATTGTTTATAAGTGCACGCCAGGCTCATTATCGATTAAATTTTGTATTATTCAATTTCACTCTGTGGGAAATGCCTATTCTGTGATTAAATGAAAAAGTAAATGTTTTTTTAATATATCTAATTATTTTCGTTTCTTATTATTATAATTTTTGCCATACAATACTTCGATTTTAGGTCTCGTTCTTTAGTCGTGTTGTTTTGTGCACGATCTACATATCTATCTAAACGCTTTAACAAGGAATCACAAGACGACTCAAGATATGTATATCCCTTCCACTCAGCCCCCAACATTCAAAATCCCTCCCGCCCTCCAGGACGTCGCATCCAGTTACACCTGCCCCTCTTGGTAGTAATAAATTATCCTTAATCATCCGAATAATGGTTCCTAATACTTTTATCGTGGTGCAGAAGTCCTTGTCCAATACGACCTTTCAATAAATTCGTCGTTCGACGTTTTTGGTAATTTTCGGAATGTTATCCTTGTCTGAACTAGGATCTGATTATATATCCTAGTAGAGAGAATAGACTACAAAAAAATCCGGCCGAAAAAGGACTTGAAACACCGAAAATAAGCCAAAAAACGGTTTTCAAACGAAAATGTAAAAAAACTGGTGTAATTCCAGGTTTTCGAGTTTTTGAACCAAAACTGAGCTCTACACCAGGCCACCAGAATCGGTAGCAAGCAAATTTTTTCCTTCGAGAAATCGTTTTTAGAATTATTTTCCTTGTTTTAAGGACTTTTTCGATTGGATTTTTTTGACAACATTCTCTGTTTTGGCTATTGAACCGATGGAACTGTCACTGATGTGCAGAGGGAATTTAAATGGACAAACCAAACTATCACAGAAGTAAAAAAATGGCAATCAGCCGCTCTAAAAATTTGAAGCAAGTACCGAAAATTCAATGGTTAATTTTTTAACTAATATAACTCAGATCGTAGCTTTAAATTGCTTCCCTGTTTTTAGGTACACCAAATGACTTGGAGACTTGTGACGCAAACTGTTGTAATCAAAGACGTCTGCTATTGCTCCCTAAGGGTCACTGCGTGAATTTCATAGCAACGATTCGGATGCAGATTTCAGAAGTATTGGAAGCCCAGAGGGTTCAGGTAAGGCACAAATTCCTATTTTTAGTATTCTGCCATCTAAAGCAAATTTTTCTGTTTTATTTCAGATAATCTAACGACTTGTAAAAATAACGAAAGGCAACATATCATCATTCTTTCTACAGAGTGTAGCCCTCGAGCATCGTCTTATTGCAAGCTGAAGGAAATAGAAACAATCTCCATCCACCGCACATAAAATTAATTTAAGCGTAAAAATTAAGCGTTTGTTATGTAATTTGCAATTAGATAAGAATTAGCTAGTTTAAATAAGAAACTTAACTGTTTAGCGTAAGCATACTAGGACTTAGGACTAACATTGTTATTGTACTAGTGCATTTTATTGATTTAATTAAAAAAACGATTATTCAAAATTAGACTTATCACTTTGAACTCCTCACTTACATTACATTCGTTTTTCCTTAAATTTGGTCCCTCATCCTTGTCCAAAATGTTTCAAATCTCCGTATATGATAGGATTATCCTTTCTGAATTAGGAAGAGAAAAAATTTGGTCGAAAAAGGACCTTGATAATAAAAAATAAGCCTTAAAACGATTTACACTTCGTCCATGTTCAAATTTTCGTCCCTTTTCGTTTATTTCAGGACCTTATCCTTGTCCAAATTTAGATTTGACTTCAGATCCTGGTAGAGCAAACATCCTAGAATAAGCTGCAAGAAAAATCCGGTCGAAAAAGTCCTTAAAACAAGGAAAATAAGCCTAAAAACGATTTTCCAAACTGAAAAATTTGCTTGCTACTGTTTCTGGTGGCCTGGTGTGTAGAGCTCATTTTTGGCTCAAAAGCTGGAAAACCTGGATTTACACCGAAAATTAGTCAAAAAACGGTTTTCATCAAATTGATAAAACTGGTGTAAATCCAGGTTTTCCAGCTTTTGGGCCAAAAATGAGCTCTACACACCAGGCCACCAGAAACAGTAGCAAGCAAATTTTTCAGTTTGGAAAATCGTTTTTAGGCTTATTTTCCTTGTTTTAAGGACTTTTTCGACCGGATTTTTTTTGCAGCTTATTCTAGGATGTTTGCTCTACCAGGATCTGAAGTCAGATTCCAATTTAGACAAGGATAAGGTCCTGTAATAAATGAAAAGGGGCGAAATTGTGATGAGATGATCGTTATAAGTCCTAATTACATTTAGATAGGTCCTTTTCCAAAAGGATTTTTTTATTATTATGCTCACACAAAACCCCCACACCAGGAGAAGACATCTGAACCTATTTGAAGAGTATTAGAGTAATGGGAATGGGAGAAAATTATTTCGAAAATTCAAAGAACTCCAACTTTTTTAATATGTTTTAATAAACCTTTTCAAAAATATACAAAACTGACTATAATATAATTAATTTATGCTATTCTACTTAATATTATTGTCCTTTTTAACTTAAGATTATTGCAAATTCGGTTAGGCCGAATATTTACCTAAACAAACCATTCTGATTGTATCAACAAAAATTAATAACAGAAATCGAAAATATAAACCTATACTAGAAATTATAGTATGACTTATATTAGGTGTCTGAATAAAATTCGTTGACGCAGTCTGCAAACGCTCTGCACTTTGCTGTTTCCCATAGCCCACAAGTACGTGCTTCAGAATTACCATGTCCATTGCATTGCCAGGGGTCCTAAAAATATAAAAAGGAATTAGTACTATCGTGCTGTTAAAATAAATATATAATTTAATGTGCAAATTAAATGCGATCGGGTAGGACAAGTTAAAGCTCAAAATTTTCGTAACTTAGTTTTTTTTTTTAATAATATAGCTTTGGATTGTTGTTTTCTAATGCTCACCATATGAAAAATGAAGTGCAGTTCAGCCTTGATGTCGATCCTCTTAGGGAATAGCCAATTCTCAATGTGGTACGCTTAGAGCACCCATTCTTGATTTATAGTCTCCAGTGTAAAGCAGGATGTTGTTTTGGATGCTAAATACAGCCAAACTTCTCTAAGTGACGGAAAATTCACTATAGCGTTCTGGTTTGCATATCATTGTTCCCATTTTCCTGTTGTAAGCAAAATTCCTGAAGATTCCTTGTTTAATGAAGTGACATGGTCTCAGTTCACCTAAAATGTTACATACAATAAGTGGCAGATATTTATCAATATAATAATGTTTTTAAATCATCTGGTTTGCCAAACTAGTTGGACATGTTAAAATGACAACTACCGAAATGCTACGAAACAATTTCTATCCTAACCAAAATTGTTCTCTAACCTTATTGGAAATAACTCAGGCTAGTATGTCGGACATAACACTTAGTTTCCCGATCAATCAGTTATCCTTCCACGAATGAATGAATAAATACTTCTTAAGATATCCTTTCTTCTTATATTTTTTCATATTGGGTGGATTCTTGTTGGTTCTTCTATTTTTATTACAAATATTCGAGCTTATAATAGAAAACTCCCGCTTGCGTGAAGAATCCACCATATGTCAGAAAAATAATGCATCTTCTTCTTGTTACTACTTGTGATAAGTCAGTCGCAAAGCTGGTGTAATTTTGATTCAAACTTTTGTCTAGTTCTTGAATAAAAGCTTGCCAGGTCGTTGAGATTTGGCCGGAAATCCTTGGTCTTGCTCGATTTTGAGCGGTAACTGCGAGAAATATTGTAAATCAATTTGAAACTATTGATTTACTCGCCACTTCGGTTATTTATCATGTGTAACAAGAATGTAAACACACTTATATTTTGAAATTTCGTAGAATTTTCTCTGAAAATAAAAATTTAATGGCTTTCGATTTTAGGAACGAATATTTGTAATAAAAATGAAATGACATCAGCGAAAAAGAAAGGAAGTCTCGCCTTCCAGAGCACCACTTCCAGCCGAAAGTCCAGAATATCACCCCTGGATGTTACGGCTGCTTTTCTTGTCCGTTTTCACTAAATTTAAATTACTTTTGGGGCTGGAACTCTTCAACTGGAAAATTGCTTCCATCATATCCATCATTTTTGGCAACATTTTCGTTCTTTTTAGTAAATTTCAGGATTTTATCATTGTCCAAATTGTGATTTATCTTCATATGCCGGTAGAGAAAACATCCTAGAATATACTACATAAAAAAAATGGTCGAAAATAGACTTCGAACACGAAAAATAAACTAAAAAACAATTTTTAATCGAGAAATTTGCATCCAATTCTGGTAGTAAATTAATTTGAACAGGTCGACATTAAATTCGCTCGAGTTTGAACAAGCACGCATTTTGTGTAGACAATACGACATTTATCTAATATTTGTTTTCTTATTGAATCAAATGTAACCTCTATTATCCTACTTCGACGACTGCTGAAGTGTAAATTCGAAATGCATCAAAACCTAGTTATATATTCTAAGATCAAAACCGCATAGATGCGATGCGCGATTCGGCGTAATGAACTATGAATCTGAATTATGCATCGATGCGGTTTTGATGCTTTTCTCCAATTTACCCTAATTCAGACAAGACTTTTACCTGAAAACAATTTGCTGCCCGTTTAATGTCGTTCTTTCAAAAATAAATCAAATATTTCCTTTAAAAAATATTATATTACGATGATATTGATTGACAAAAGTTATAGTGAACTCAATTGTAGATTATAGTAGAAAAATTGCTGAAATTAAATAAAGCTGGATTAGGATTTATAGGATTTAAGTTTATATTGATTATTAAAATGTTGCTAAAATAACAGTAAAACTGTGAGTCTTTTATTTTACAATAACAATAATTTTATATATTTTAAACTTTATAAAATCTTAAAACTTTATAAAAATCTTTACTATAAGTTTGGTGCAAAATTATTAAGGAACTTCATACAAACTTCAAAACCGAAGAAGCAAGCCGCATTTGCTGGAAAAGCTCTGAGCATTACCGGAGTCACACCACGATACAAAGCCGATGGTCCATCAACCTTTATTAATTCTTTAAAAACACCTCGAATACCATTTGGATATTTTCCTTCGGGGGCTATATTAAAAACAACACATTTTTTTCAATTCGATTATACAGTGAAAATTTAAATTCACTTACATGTTTGCAGACGACTTTTTAAAACATCTGGAGGCATACCAACAATCCAAAATGTAATACCAGCCATTCCACCAGCAAAAATTGTTGGAAGTAGTCCTATTTTATCAGTTCCTGTTCTCTGCTTTATCTGGTCTTGAATGAGTTCATAAGTGAAGAAGTATATGCCACTACTAGGAATATCTAAAAAAAAGATAGAGACAGTTAAGACAGTTAGATGGGTACCATTTGTAAAAGTGTCTAAGTCAGAATTTAAAATTTCACAGTCGTGTACAGAAGAAACAACGCGAAGGATTTTGGTGATTCAGTAGATAGCATAATAGAGAAGTGTAGAATATCTGAACACAGATACATCGTTGATGTAGATAATATATAAAATCTGACCGAGATAACTTCCTTGAGGTACCCCAGAGGTATTGTAAATATATTTGGATAGGAAATATCGGAACGGCACACGCTACGTTCGACATAATAAGTACGAGCGAATAGAGTCAACAAACAAGGATGGAAAGCCGAGGGCACCTAATTTTGTGATTAATGCTTTACTAAAGTGATTAAAATGCTTTACTAAAAACAATGAAAATACATTTCACTTGTTTATCAGCTTCGAATAGAATTCCAAGAGGTTTGTCGTGGTTGGCCTTCCTATCATAAACCAAGAAGCGGTTTGCAATGAAAATAAAGTAGACTGCAAACTAATGCCTCAAAGACTTTAGCAATGGATTGAAATATCACCAAGCGTGCCGCCCCCCTTCTTGTGGAGAGGAATAATTAGGGCTGATTTCCAAGATTTTGGAAAGACACTACAAGAAATTGATAGATTAAATAAATGAAAGAGGAAACATCGTCAGGTAACTAAAATCATTAAAGCTAGTAATAGATTTATTATCAGGGAAGTCATAAAATCGCTAAATAGATTCGCAATCGTCAACGAGTCACTCTTTTCGCTATCACCTAGCTTAACTAAAATAAGGTAACCATCAAAATATAGAGAATTAAAAGAGTACTCGAAGTCAAAGGTGTTTTCATCATCGAAACTATGAATAGGGTTGAGAGTGAGAGATAAAAGGTCATTAATAAAAAGAAAAAATAATACCAGTTCACTACTATCTTAATTAATAAAACAAGTATGAAAATCGTCTGCCAGTTCACCGGAAATATTATGCAAACACTTCTCCATAATTCTATCAGAGAAGTATATATCAGTGTCTTTTTTTCATTGAAACAAGATACCAATTCTCTGGAAAATTGTTAAAGTTTATTATGGTTAAATTCTTCCAATTACTTTAATATGTATATATTTACAATGCAATTGTGCTCAAATATCTGTACAATGCTAAACAAACCTGATATACCCGAAGCGGTGTTCAGTAAAAATTTGTACAAAATCAAAGACACAACATGTTTCTTTACAGTAAACATGTAGAAGTGCACTTAAAATATCTTTAAAAAATCAACACTATAAATAAGCGCCATACGAAGAAGAATAAGATAAATTTGTCCAGAACGTTTTCTCATTGAAGATATGAAAAAAATTTTAGCTACTGATAAGCAAATGGAGAATTCAGTTGTTTATAGATACAATACTGCAACATGAACGGCCGATTCTTAGCATTATTGGCTTAACATTTTACAGATTATCCTAATTGTCCAAACAATTAGTTTCCACATGTTGTGCAAAACATAGCTTCACGTCGTGGTAAAAAGAGAACAAAAAAACTAATCAGTAATGAGTGAATGATAAGAACATCCTTTGTAGCAATCGTAACTTCCTTCATCGAGCATTTGCCTCCAACTTGGTCGTGAAGAAATTTAGTGCCGTAATGGGTATATTGTAGGAAGCCCAGACAACAGCAGCTTATCATCAAGTGAATTTAAAACTCATTATAAAAAAACCTAAAGGTGAAAATACTAAAAAAAATGTTTGTGAACACGTGTTTCGTGGTACTGGTGATCCTAGTGAGTATTAAGTGCCAAGAATATAGGAGCGATTTGTTAAAAATTGTCTTAAATTTTGTAGAAGTGCGTCTTATCCAGTGGTAATTCTTGGAAAGACACCCATAGCATTAGTTGTCCGAATCAGTGTGTGTGTCAATATGCTCACTTTATGGATTTGTCAATTGCCCGATGGATAAATAATATGCAAGTGGCACGAAACAGACAAGAAAAGGAGCAACAGGAAATTCTTGTAAATGATAACGAGGTATAATTTTTTTATCTGTATAAGAGTTCATTTTTGTTATTGGAAGCTTTAAGAAACACGCTTGCTTAAAAATAAAAAGCTTAAAAACAAATACACTAAAGCAAATTATGGATATGAAACCTCCCAGTTTTCTTTTAATTAAAAAAAAACATTTATTCAGTCAAAAATGTAAAGTAATATTGTTGCATTAATATTTTGGGGATTCTTCTGCTGATTTCCTACTAGCAACTAATAATATATATACAACAGTCCTCCAGAAATTCTAGATTTAGTAGAAATCCAACTAGTTCGTAATATTTATTCCAACCGCTGCGCTACTGACAAAACCGCAATCATTAATGTTTTTCTAATCACGCGGGTTATCAGAACAACTCACTATATTACTAAGGACATGTCCTCTATTTTAGTTCCATTAGAAAAAGAAGGGATCATCAACTGATAAGTTCTTGAGCAAATGCATTGTCGTGTCGCCATGCTTTGTGATTTAGGGGATTAACGAATTGGCTAGGAGCAAGTACATCCACGTATGAGAAAACAGGCAAGAGTGCAGCCAAACAAAAATGTTCCCATCAATAGTGGACGCAAGCATATGCAAGTGATTGTGGAATAGAGATAACAGCAACATATAGCTGGTAGCTGATAATATCACATGTCGCTGTAGACCAAATAAACATCTACACCGCATAGGCAAAAATAGTTCACCTATTTGTAGGGGGTCACATAGAAGTAAAAATAACACTTTAGTTGTTATGTGAATGTCTTCGTAATTTTACCGAAGGACACAATGTGTTCGAAATACCTACTTTAACTTCACCGAGATACAAAACAAACCGTTAATGAAAATAGTGAATTTTTCTAAGTGAACAAAGTGTGAACAAAGCCAGCCTTGGGAATGACATTGAAGAAATACAGATTTTTATATGGAAAAAAAGCACAAGGGGCCACTGAGATTTAAGTGAAGATGAATCAGTACTCAGCCTCTAGTCTTCATCTACGATAAAAAAAAGTTTTTGGTATGTCTATTACGAACTAGTAGATATATTTAAAATACATCTCCAATAATTTTTTCTGAAGTAAGTCTGGAAGGACGATAATAGTGATATTATTAAAAAGCTGTCTGAGTTTTAGTGTTCGCACATGTATCCATTTTTGGGGGATTCCTTTTAGTACATGCCGTGAATATATGCTCTTTTCTAGGTTGTTTTATTCCTTTGAGGGGCACATTTTTTCCGAAAAAATAGTGTTTTTTTACATTGATTATTAATTAATTATTTTCAATCCCCCACCCCGAATTTCATGTAAGATTAAAAAATATAGATATTATGGAGTCTAAGGAACATGATTACATGCATACAGCTGCCGTTATATATTTATAATGACAAAAATAATAACCCTTCAAAGGGTTATATAGTCGTCGTAGTAGATAACGTATCGGCCTTTCATTGCGAAAGTTCCACCGGCGACGACCCTTGGTTCTTTTCTACTGACAACAGATTACGATACGGGTTACAGAGTAATATTAGTGGTTCGGAATCCACCCTAAATTGTAGATAAACTTGGAATGGTTGTCTCGAATCTGATGAAGTTCTCCTTCCGCCACATGTCCCAAAACGGGTTACGGGAACTAAGATATGATTACTTGTAGAATTAACAACAATTATTTTTAACGGCAATTATATATTTTAACTACTTTGTAAATTATTATTAATTAACAACTTTAAAACATGTAGGTATCATTTGAGGGTGACGAAAGTTTCCTATCCAATCCATTCATTAAGATGGCAACATGTATTCTCCAACCGGAAACAAAACTTAAAGAACTTTTCAGCATTTTTCCAGAGGATATTCAAGCGTTGGCAATTTTGTATATCGGAGAAGGAAAAAACAAGACGAGTAATGAATAATAGTCCTTATTAATAGTCAATATTCTAACAATTTCATATTTCAGTACAAACGAGTGACTTCAGTATTTTTACAGAACTTGCGACCTTGGAAATAAGAGGGCCAACGGATCGTAGTTTGCAACTTTTAATTGACGAACCTTTAGGCTTTCTTCAAAATGCCAATTTTGAATCAATAAATCTTCTTGGAAACGAGCAAACTAAGAGGCCTAAAAACCCCGTACATCCTAGTGAAAGTTTTGATTACGTCCCCAACAGCGAGAGAGTAGGTTACAACATTTCTCTAGAAACAGAAGAACAAGTAGAGATTTTACCCTACGACGTTTATATAATGGAAATAAAAAAATCTCGAATGGCATCTTTTTACGGATGGGAAAATTTAGAAGTGTTACGGATACACGATTGTAAGTTGGATGAATTGCATTGGGAAATGTTTGATGGACTCAGTGAACTTCAGCATTTATCACTTGAACATAATGAAATCAAAGTAGTTCCAGCTTTTGCATTGTATGGTGCCCTACATATCAAGACATTATCACTGGCCCGGAATTCGATTCTTGATTTAAACTATCGGTCGTTAGCAGGACTCTTGGATTTGGAGGTTTTGGATCTAAGCCATAATAATATCACAAAATTATCAGAACTAACTTTTCCGCCATTTCCGAAACTTGAATATATTGATTTCCGTCAAAATCCAATTCGCTACATTTTTCCAGCAACGTTTGGAGTGTTGAATCACACTAAAACAATTTCTCTAGAATCAGAGGAAGCACAATTAGAGCTCATAGCAAACGATCCTTTTGAATCACTGGAGCTTCTAAAGTTTCTATCAATATTTAACGTTTCTATAAAACTTTTAGATCAGAAAGTTTTTAAAAGCCTTAGAAATTTAGAAAGTCTTAACTTGAAGGGATCAATTCAGAAAATTGAATTCGATGCATTTGCACACATGAAGAAATTAGGAGAAGTTAATTTGAGTAAATGCAACTTACAAGAAATATCTATGGACGCATTCATAGGATGTCATAGCTTAGAAATTGTTGATTTATCCAGAAACAATCTTTCATATATTCCACCTGGTCTATTTGACGACCAGAAGGTACTTAAGGAAGTTTACTTAAATCGGAATAATCTCCGATTTTTACCGTCAACATTCTTTAACAAACCATCATTAAAATTAGTGCGATTAACTGATAACCCTTGGAAATGTACTTGTGATATGATCGTGTGGAAGCCAAATATAACTAATAAACAAAAAGGGCCAAAGCAGGAACGCTGCATAAAAGATTTCCATTCGACTAAAATTGTATCTTGCCGCACATTGGACAAATACAAAATCAATAATAAATTGGCACCCCGTTGTTCTAACATCAAGGGACGAAGTGTGTATTATGCTATGCGAAAAGATTTACAATGTAACTTTAAAAAGGAATTGGAACGAAACTTGAGACAGCATAGAAAAGGATTAAAGAAAGGATCTAAATACAAACATCTTGAAGGGAGAAGAGAAGATATAAATAAAGTAGTAGGGCATGTAAAACACCAACGTAAAGAGTCACCACCAGTCGATAAAAGAGCTGAGTGGAAACAAGAAAGAACACAAAAAATTTTAAACACAATCAAAAGTTTAAATTCAATTCAGTACTTAAGTTCCAAAAACAACTACAACAATGAAACTGGAGATGCAAATAAAAGAATGCTCGGAAGTGTTGACTCGCACGTCTCATTTAATTATATTTAGGAAATTTTTATTTTAACTCAAAAGAGTATTTTGTAAGCTGTAAATTTAGACTGAAAAGTGTAATTACAATAATTAAACGTTAAGTACCGACCATTGACGTTCATTTTGCTTGAAGCTATTATTATTATGTTTTTATTTTAACTAAAGCAAAGGTCGCTTTATATATAATCATTCCAGAAAGATAATTCAAGAAAATAATTCTGATATCGTCAACAGCGATGATTCTTATAATATAAATAAAAGAACAAAATTCAACTCGACATGTCTATAAGAGCGCCAGAGTACTATTTTAAGCGAATTGAATTCCCACGTTAAATTATTCTGCTTAATATAGCTTGAAAGTAAGTTTTCTTATAGAAGTCTTTATTTTTTCGCTTGTTACATTTTTCTCGATTAAATTAGATTTTTTTCACACTATTGCTAATTATTACATTTTAGAGCGAAGATTAATTTTGCTATATTTCTCAATTACTGGCACCTACTATATCAAATTTCCTAAAATCGAATGAAACTCTGGAGTCGGTTGAGAAAATATCGGAAGAAATGTACATTGAGGGTAACTTGACAAAGTTAGGAGAGAGCTCTTGCTAAATCCAAATCTGCTTCCACAATGAAACTTCTAAGTCAATAGTTGATACTTTTATAAACGTTTAGTTATATTGAATTTCCCTTTTAATGACTGAGCCAACAAAATTATTTACTTATTCCGATGACGAAGCATGCAAAAGAACAACAAGCGAGTACGGAACAGGATGATTACGAATTGTAGAGGGAATTTTTAGATGCTAATTTGTCCACATTAACATTAAAAACATCACCAATATTATTAGTCTACCTACACGCGACTAATAGGGTCATACATGCCGTAATTAGTAGACGAAAAAGCAATCTGTAAGAGGGATCGTTCACGTATGGAATAGGACAATTCTCTGGCAATAGTTTGGAAGCTGATTCCTCACTGTTAAGGTTTCTCTGCAGAACCTGACCATGTTAAAATTTTTCATATATCTTTTCTGCTCGAGTTTTAAACAATTTTGTTATTTGTTGTATATTTAAATAAAACATTTGCGAAAAATTTGTGATATAGATAAAGTGGAATATTTTCGACATGATATTTATAGATTAAACCCATGCGAAATGAATTCCGAAAAGCGCACTAAAATACTGAAAACATAGGATACTTGCTTCGAGAACTTGCTGTCTCCTAAAAAATTTTCAAAATATCGAAATATATATTAAGAAATCAACAACCTGATATCGACAGTACTTTAAGTCTTTGAATCGAACGGAAATCCTCTTTAAAGCGAGCATTGCTAAACACTTACTTCATTCCAAAATACTTCCAATGCGAGATGAGACAAACGGATACTATATTGAATATTATGGAAAATCTTTCCTATATTAAATGTACCGGCAATATGAACCTAACTTTTAACAACTAAATCATACATCCTGATGCTTCGCTATGATATTTAATACTTTACGTTGAATTCAGTGCAAAAATTGCGGAACCAAAAATAACGTACAAGTCAATCCATATTTTTGATAGTAAAAAAAGTAATTGTAGTTATTTGCAAAAGATCACAACATTAAACTGTAAAAGTGCAATGAACCAGTGCCTTTCATTCCTTTTTTTTACTGGAAACTTAAAAGATATATATATTGGCAGGACACAATAATACTGCTCAACAGGTGTACGACTAAATTATATCGAGATGCTAAAATGTCATCGCTTAAAACAGTGGAAGCACTATTTTAAGTAACCTGCAGCAAATTATTGGTATCACATAGTGGAAAATAAAGGCTTATATTGAAGGAGAAAATAAAAATTATACTGAAATGATTTCCATTTAAAAAGCATTCTTTACATTAAAGTCAATACTTTGAGTTGTATAAAAAATGTTCACTTACCTCTCATAAGAGTTGCACATGTGCCCTTGTAAATACTGCGGATACCGCCTTCTTTATATAATTTCTTTGCACAGTCCAACATGCCATCATACTTCTTTGGTGTATTGCCACCTTGTTGAATTTGTAAAAGGCACTTAATTCTCTCTCCTGGAGCCATTATAATTGTAGTAAAGATTCCCGAAAATGCTCCGGCAAGGAAGAATTGAGGATATGTCAGTTTTTCATTACCTCTTTGTTGTATTTGCTTGCCAATACCAAAACCTAAAAAGCTAATAGCGAAAATTGGCGCTACGCCAGTTAGCGGCGCAGTCATCCCTTTGTATAGGCCTTTAAAACCTTCATTTTTAACAGTTTTTGCCGCACAATCGAATGTTCCCTTAAACATTGGTGGTTGGCCCGGTGCCGGTGGGGGCATCGTTTGCAGGCGAACCTAACAAATTTGACTTGTGTGAAATGAAGTTAACATATGTAGTAAAATCATTAAAAATAACATAAAGGAAGTTCAAATGTAACTTCCACAAAAACAATATTAATAAATGGACGGTAAAATTGTTATAATCAATTTTGTACGTGTTAAACATAAAAAGAAGATATTTATTAAAACTTTTTAATTAATTCAAAGTAGACAAGTTTATTCATTTTGAACCGAATAAACTCTAAATTAAAAAAAATTCGGACTTTGACCACATAAAATTGGATCAATTGACAGTAACCTACCTTGATTGTATCGAGAGGGTGCCCAGTTATCACAGTGCATACTCCACCAAATCCTCCAGACAAAAAATATTTAATTGGACTTGACTGCTTCTCTGACATCTTGATAACTTAGTTATATAGAAATATATTATACCTGAAATACTAAAGTTACATAAATAATTATTTAATTTATCTAAAGAGAACATTGAACTTTGTACCCGATGAAAAATTAAATAATTTTTTTTCTGGTGGATTTTCACGGCGGATCTGTATAGTGTATTGTTAACATAAAACTTTCAACACAACATCCGAAAAATCTGGTATGTTAAATTTAGTTATAGTTTCAAGATTTAGGTGAAGGACCCGCGATGTTTAAGATTAACTAAACGTCAAAATGATTACTTCAGTGGCTCTAAATCTGTTTAGTAGCTCTTTTTTAAGTCATTCGTAGTGCCACATGGTAACAAACAGTTTCATACATCGTGTAAGTTACGTTTGCAAGTACAACCGACCCGCGGTAATCCGACAAACGTTTTGCAAGGCGATGCGAATTGTCGAATTTGTCGGACTATAGAGTGCTTCCACCGATCCCTTGTAGTGCAGAACTTTTTAAAAAGAAGTAAAAAGGAGATTTATTATAAAATTAATTAACATCATTACACAATGGTCATAAATTTATGTTGTATGCGAATGTCCGTCAATTTTCTTTTGTTTTACATTGTCCCTTCCAACCATTGTTCCTCGACGTTCTGAGAAGTAAAAGTCCGTTGTATGATGCACCATTCTTTTCAGCCCATTGAATAGACATTTTCTGTTGTCTTGTGGAGTACTTACGATGACTTCTCCGTTATAGTCTTTATTTACCATTCGAGTAGAAACTTGGTTAATAATCTCATCATCAGACATTTATTGAATTACACTTTCATCTTCATCCATTCCACGATACCAGATTACAAATTTCCTGAATTAATCTGCGTTTCGGTAGCATCTTGTTCTATGGTTTCGAATTGACAGTGATTTGGGAAACGCTGGGAGTAGTGACGAATTCTGGCCATAAGTTCTTCCATGACGATGTAAAGGCTGACGGGGGCAGTCAATTCCAAGCTGATAAAGAGCAAAAACAAAGTCTTTGATGTTGAACTCTGCTAATGTTGGTCTCTTGATATGGCCGCCAGTGGAAGTTTTTTCTTGTAGTCTTACTTAACAAACTGGATGATATGCTGATCCATTGGTTGCCAGAACCGTTCACACATGGTACACGTTCTTTGCTCACCTTACGTCCAGGTACAGATTTTTCACCATATAAAACAAACATTTTACTAGGTATTACACGCCAAAAAAGCACTGATGCATCTACATTGTATACTTGTAAAGGGCAAAGATCTAAATCTTTCAGTTTTTTTTTAAAATTTTAATTTAAATGGCTCTAGTAATAGGTGTATGCCTGTTTCTTTCCTGAAAAAACCACATACACAAAGTTTCCTCCACCTCTGGATGTTCAGCTTTCTTGAGAGTTTGCCTCTTACCTGACCTGCAGTCAGTGGTAGACACGAACTTTTGAATATTCCTTTTTAATATAATAAATTGTAGAACGTCCTACCCCGTACTCACTTGCCAACTTACTAAAAGATTCATTACCATTTAGGCGGTCCAGAGTCTCATTTTTTTCTTTAATTGTTAATGTTTTGTGTTTCCCCTTTTGGGATAACGAAGCCATATAAAGTTATGAAATTTCATTGAAAAAATTGTATAAAAACTAATAAATAAAGTCTTGATTTTATGAAGATAAAATTAAAAATGATTAGTCACTCTACCTAATTAGTTGCAATTGAAATGAAAATTGCATTGTATATACATTGTACTTGGTTGACATTGTACTTCTCTCCGATGAACCGGAAAAACTTTGGCGGATGATACATCAACTGGAGAAATACTGTAAATTGTGCAATCTTAAAGTTAATCTAAGTAAATCGAAAATAGATTTTGCAGAACGGAGGAGGTATTCGCAGACAATCGTTCAACAATAATACAATTGAAGTGGTTACAAAATATGCGTACTTTGGTATTATTTTAATACCTAAGCTTTCATTTACGGAGCACCTAAAACAGCGTTTGCAAATAGCTAAATTGTGACTAAATTCGAAATGAACACAGTTTGTCAGACACAAAAATATAAATTATTCCGAGAAGCTGAAAGTTTTTAATGCTGTTAGCCGGTGCACAAGTTTGGAGATTTACCCAATACGAAAGCTTAGAAAAATTACGTTTTTTTATTAAAAAATTATTCTACCTACCTCAGCAGACTCCTTACTGTGCCCTTACCTTGGAAACAGGATTATCAAAAATCTTACTCTTCTTGGCCATTTTAAATATATGAGTAAAGTACTTTACAGCTACACCTCATACGTTGGCTTCGTTGGTGATGGAAAAAAACTTTATTGGTTTGATTATTGGGTGGAACTGTTTGAAAAACATAGCATTATCCTTGAAACTAAGAAAACAATCTGCACATTGTGCTAACAATGAATTAATGAAATTGGTACAGGATGAAAATGTCTGGATCAAGCGTAATGCTGAGGATAGTGCAAGATCTAAGATCAGACAAGCGTTGCATAATAAGTTAAGCTACAGTATAGAGAAAAATGATTTTAAAAACGAATACTCTATAGAAAAAATTAGTTTAATAATTAAATATAGATGTGGGCTGATACAATTAAATGCTAGCCTTGGGAGAAAGGAGGATAGCAGTCAGTGCTCTCTTTGTAATCTATCATAAGACGGAACCCTTTCGCACTTCCTAGGCACCTGTCCTATTTTATCGGAGTTTCGTATCCTAGTTACTGGTAGTAAAATACTATGTGAAGACGATATCATAGATATATTAAATGGCAGGAACAATTATGATGATTTAATGAAATTTGCTAGCAGTCTGGAAATATAGAGACTTTTTAATTTGCCAATATAACAATTAGTGCATTTCTTCTAAAATTAAAATGTTAGTATTTACTGCCTGGTTTAGCTTGTGGCTCTTTAGGATTAATGTTTTTTACTTTTTGTTTTACCGCTTTCCGGCCTTCGAGCCATTTTTGAAGTTTATATGTAGCTATAATTGGGAACTTTATATGAAATACTGTATAATACAATAAACCATTATTATTATTACACTCTACTTTATAATTGGCATTTAATGAAGTTTAATTGTCCCAGATAAAGTTCGGTTATATTGAACGCTTTTAACTGGCTGATAAAAATTGTTTTCTAAAAGTGTCTGACTAGACAATATTAAGTAGTAATAAGGGCTTAAGGGCTTATTTAGGAACGAAAATTGGTTTTATTCATTTCTTCTTAGTTTTTAATTAAATGGAGTTGTTCGCACTTAATTTATATAATTTTAACCCAATTGAGGCATCATTAGGACATCGATTGACTTTCAAAACTAAGATTCATTACATTTCAAATATGGTGATCAATTCGGTCAGAAATTTCACAGTGAAACCAAATAATATCAAGGATCGAATTTGCTCTGAAGTCCATCATACCATCAAACTAATAAGCGACTTGATTTCGATTATTATTATCAAAACTGCTCATTGGAATAAAATTAAGCTATAATTGATCTTTGATAAAACCTTAGTCGGGCGGTATTAAAGCACACTTTGGATTGTAGTTGTTGAGCTTTGCAGAGTCTGAAGTGGTTTAATTTAAACCACAACTTAACAACAACTTAAAAACAAGGTCAAGACCAAAACTTAGTGCAAGCAGCATTCATTTCTAATACTTCTGAAATGTTGAGCATCAACGTCATGATTCCACCAAAGAAATGAAGACGACCGTAATAGTGATCATTTGTGTGGAGCGCATAGTAATAAGGTACCACTGATTTCTTAACAAGCTAGTTATATACCTTTAACCTTTTGAGATTGTAATTTAGAATTGGCAATATCGCCAGACTCTTCCCGTACTTCTACGAGGCAATAAAATCCTTCAAGTTAGGACATTTTAAGATGTTCCAAGGATTTAGATAAAAAAAATCTTAGTTTTAAAGTATTAGCTGTTTGTCTTCAATTGAATACTTTTCTTGGCTAAAAATGATGGAGGTCCAAGATAATATTGAAAATAAAAAAGTGCTAAGGACAACTTGGAAAGATAATGACAATCGTAAGCTAATAGGAAGCTTTATAGCAAGTACAGTCGTTACAACCTGAACTAATTTAGACCAACTCTTGTTCAAGTTATCGGTTTTGTTAATATCGGATACACATACATTTTCATTATTTTTCAAATAAAATAAAAACTCAATAGCACATCAATATAAAATTGTCTTTTATTTCAAAAGATTAAGTAACTTTAATGTTGTTGTTGTTAATTGTTGCAAATATCTTTGTTGTGCAATTTAGTTCTCTTAATAAGATATCAACTAGGCAGAAATTTTCTTACAAATTTGGCTGAGGTGTTTTTCGGATGTAGCCTTTTCCCGAAGGAACTGTAACTTTACTAAATCCTTTTGGAAATAAAGTTAATGCATCCTTTTCACTAATTGTGGGTAAAACCATGCAATCGCCACCAGCCTAGAATTAATTTAATTCATAAAAACACTTTTCAAGCCATTTTAAAGATATTACCTTCCAATCGACAGGTGTTGCAACTTTATATTTATCTGTGAGTTGTAGTGAATCGAGCACACGTAGTATCTCACTAAAAATTAAATTTTCATTAAAATGAAATAAACTGAATTAAAAAAACAGAAGTTTACTCAAAATTTCTTCCAGTAGACGCAGGATATAATATCGATAGGCGTAATTTTTTGTTGTTGTCAATTATAAAAACCGCACGGCAAGTTAAAGGAATTCCTTCGTTGTCTTTTTCATCCTTATCGAGCATATTAAGTTTAACAGCTAAATCGCGTTTCTCGTCAGCGATGATTGGATAGTCGAAATTTGTGCAATCTTTAAGTTTATTAAATTATTACAACACGATTCATTTCAACATGGATTGTACTTACTTCCAAAAGATTTGATATCCTTAATCCATCCATGGTGGGACTCAACGCTATCACACGACAGAGCTATAGGTTTGCAGTTGCGCTTTTTAAATTCAGGCAATAAAGCACACACTCGAGAAAGTTCTGTAGTGCATACAGGTGTATAGTCTGATGGATGTGAAAATAATATACCCCATCTAAAATTAGTTGAAATTTTAAACATATTCACAATTTAGATGTAACATCCAGTTACTATAGTGGAAAATGTTAATTGCCTGGCTTGTTTACGTAGAGGAAGTATTATTCTGTATAGGTTAGTGACATGAAGTCATGGCCCTTTATAAAAACGAAATTCATATATGAAAAGTTTATGACAGAGATATTGGATTAATACTAGTTTAGGGTAATTCGGGGGTTTTTTGCGAACTGTTAAAAATCCTAAAATGTCCCATAACTTAAAATATATTTTCGAACGCTTACCCTTTTAGTACAGACTAATTAAAAATTTAATTTTTTTTGTTTCAAAACTCAATACCAACCTAAATGACAACTAAAAAATGCTACCATTCTTTTCGCTTCTTTCTTTATTCCAGCATTCCGTGAGATCAGAAATTCCTGCTCGGAATTAAAATGCAAAGTAGGTGTAATACACCAATATCATATCAACGTCTTGACAAATTAATATGCATATAAAGTGAATCAATATGCAAGCATAACATATAACAAATGAACGACCCACATAAAGGGCAAACTAGTATAGTGAGTCAAACAAAATAAAATTTTTTTTTTCATCTTAAATTGTTTAGAATAGGGCTAGAAGTATGTGTACAAAATTTTAAGTCGACCCGATAAATAGAACAGGAGATATGAGCTGTCAACCGGCTTATCGCGTTATACGTTCTCTGTGAATTGCAGAGTATTACGCGTAAACTACTTGACCGATTGACTCGAATTAATCTACTATTAAACTAAACGATTTTAAAAAGCTAAATTGTTTAAACATGTTTTATAGCCTAAAAATATGTATAAAGAATGAATTTTAGACTACTGAGAAGAGCTAAATTTTGTACACCGTAAAGTGCTGTGCCGGCCGCAGCGCCATCCCGGAGCCAACATATATTTGATGTTTAAAAAAATTATTTTTGTAAAATATTGTGTTGTTAAATTGCAATAAAAAAATTAGTTAATCGGACCTTTCATCACGCAGCAATAAAATGACCCTTTCTTTGGTTGCTGCACTAGTTGCCTCCTTAACCCATTAACGCCCATGAAGTCAGAATTTTTAAGTCATTTTTAAGCTTCATCCTCGAATGAAAAAAAGCCAAATATCCAAACCAGACCTACATATGACGGGCTGAGAGTGACCTATTTATAAGGTTCGGGCAAAAGTGGCTTAGAAAATGTTCCGCGCAAAAACGAATCGCGTGAAGCTCCGGTCAAAAACGAATCGTAGAAAATTTCCGGGCAAAAACGATTTAACTACAAAAAGTAATGCAGTTAAGTAAAGAGTGGTGCTTTTGTAGAAAAGCCAAACGAATTTAGTTAACCTTTATCAGAAACCTCAATCGTGTCATAACAAATTTTATACTTCTTACGTCGCTCGAGTTTTGAATTTTTGTTTTTAACAAACATATTGTAAGGAAGTTACATTTTTCCCACCAACGTCTTCCATCCCACAACGGGTTAACGGGTTAACTTCACCGCCAGACTATATAATTGTGACTGATTGGCTCAGTGCTTTGGGGTCTGTGGGAGGTCAGCCGCCATCAAGAACACATCGATCAGCGCACCAGAGGCAGTCGCAGTCTAGCAGTGATGCAAGCTCAATATTCTACTCAGCTGCAGTCCCAGCGCTCATAGCAGTCATCAATATTGCTAGGCATAGCAGTACTTTGATATATACCGACCGTAGACAACATGAGACATGTTGACGGCTGTGTCTGTAAAAATAGTTCTCGAATAGAAGATTTTTACAGTAAAAATTGCAAGCTTTCAAATTTCACCTTAATTACTATTGATCATATGTTGTGAAGATACTTAGTTTGAAAAATCAGGGAAATTTATTGGGTATGTAACAACGTATTACCATCAAAAGTAAAAGCTCTAAATGCTTTAAGTCTTTTTCACTCGATCTGTATCGTAGTTTTCAACAATTTTGTTTACTCTCATTAGACTCATCCTAAAACATCCCAGTAAAAAAAATCACGTGGAATTCATGATGATCCCACAAAGACCCTTAAATCTTTACCCATTTATACCAATCCCCACAACCTTAGATCTACTCCCCTTTTCCGACTCGATCGCCATCGTACGAACTACGGTCAACACGAACCAATCACCAGGATGCTACGAAAAGTCAACGACCTTTTCTCCTTTGACTTCCATCTGAGTAAATCATCCCTTCACAAAGCCTCATATCTTGATCCCGCCCATCCTGATCGCCTTTCTTAATTCTTTTTCTTTCCAGTTTGCATTTATTATAATTATAGCTCATATTGTAGCTTATACTATTAATTATAGCTTGTATTTTTATTTGTTTTACTATTATGTTAAAGCTTGTATTAAACTTAAATAAATATAGCACGAGCAAGAGACGTAAAATTAACGTGGCATTCAACGTGTTAATAATGAATGATGTCACCTTTAAAAATATAAGAAGTAGAATTTCTTAAAAATGTCAGGTTTGATTTGGGAATGTCGATTTGGCAAACGTTCCAGAAAATGGTTCGCAAAGGAATGGCCACGTTTGAACTCATACACCATACAAAACCACCTAGTCTATAATTTTTTGTTAAGGCGTTGAAAATAGCTGTAAGGTATAATTAAGGTAGTGCAGAAATTAATCTTTAAAAAAAATCAAACCATCTGATACCTTCGGCTCTCTGATTTTGCAAAAAAAAAAATCTTTATGGCCTTCGTAATCATTTACAGATGTACACTCGTACGTGCACAGGCATTAGTCAACGAAGGTCAAAACAAAAGGAATGCAAAAAATATATTATCGTACAGTTGCCAACAGAGATTATTGTAAATTTTCTAATTTCACTTTTCATCCGAGTTGGATTACAAACAATTTTATAGTTACGATATTTAAAATAAATTACTTCCCACCACCGAACCAAACGATATCCATAAATTTCACCTGCAGTCAGACAGAGATTACACGCACAAGTTAATTTCCCAATTCAATTCGATTTATTTCTGCACTGAGGTTGAACACGTGAAGCGACTAAGCGAGTGGCATTCTTAACTTGCCAACAACACTGCTGCACTCAGTCATTACAGTTTACTCCGTTCCAAAGTTGATTGAACGGAAATGTTCCTGAGTTTCCTTGAGAGCTCTCCACGCCGGCCACTACACACATTTTAGCGCATGCCAAACAGTCATAAGTTTCAGAATTGAAGCCCAGCGCCTCGCTTACTCAATATCGCTGCCCAACATAAACGTTGAATCGTCGCAATCGCAAAGAATTCAATTCAGGCGACTGCAATTTGAGCAAAATGTGCCCGAGAAAAATTCATACCAAAGCGCACCACCCAACCACCCCACAGACTCAGCAGCTTGACCAGCGTCTCACTGCAACGAGCCCATGAAATGCTTGACGGAAGAAAGCGATTTCTTTTCAAGCAGAGCGTTCGAAGTAAAACACAGGAATTCTCATTGAATCAAGCGAAACCACCAGTCAACGGACATGCTGGCTGAATTTCAGTGGACTGCTTTGCTACGTTTGCTTGACTGAAGGAATTGGGCAAGTGTGGTGCACTCGGGTAGGCTAGGCCGCTGCGCTGCGAACTGAATTCCTCATTCTCTTGACGACGGAAAGCAATTCTTGTATCGAACCCTGTTGCCGAGTAAAATGAAACTCAGTGCGCGGTGTTGATTGAATGAGAAGCTAAGTTGAATCATGTAGACAGTTGCTTTTATGTTGAATTGTTTTAGGCAAGTTCAATAGCCAAAACTACATTCGATTAACTCGTGCTTTTTCTACCGTAGGCGAAGAACCGATGAGTAAGTGGTAGGTAAGCACATTAGCTCTGCTCTGGTCTTATCGAATTATAATAATTGCAAGTGCTGGGGCGCTGGGAATTTTCTTTCGCAAGGAAATTAATGTTTATGTTGTCTTCATTTCTTCCTTATAACAATGAATGTGTGCTATGACGTTTTGTGCTATTTGGGGTTTTCACGGTAGGACAAGATGACTGTCATTGGAAAAATTAAAAATGATAGAAAATGAAAATATCGCCCAGCAACAAATATTTTTGAATAAACCCTTTGATATTTTATTGGCTAGCCTAACTTCGTAACGCATGAACCGATTTGGATGATTCATTTGCTGTTGTATAGAGTGTGATTCCCCATTGCTAATAAGAGAATAATTTGGTCCTAAGATGGGTGGTGGGTTAGCAGGAGGGGTATAGTCTAACTTCGTAACGCGTGGACCGATTTCGATGATTCTTTTTCTGTTGGGTAGAGTACGTTCCCTAATTAATACCACGAGAACAAAAATTTTGGTGGGATGGGGGTAAGGGGTTGAACCTAACTTTTTAAGGCATGGACCGATTTGGATGGTTCTAAAAACAGGAGTAATAATTTCTTTGGGAAGTTAAATAAGTACTTTTACTTTTTCATTTTTAAATAAATGACTTCCACCAAGTGTTAGTCGAAAGGAAACTTTCTAATCATGAATAAGGCGTTATAATAATTTATTTAACTTTTCGAGAGTCGTATAACTTACTCTTTTTCACTTTAAATTGAACTCCATTTATTGATAAAAAAAATTACTATGGACCTATATTATCGGCACTTACCGCAAGACACACTAAAAGCGAATACATTAAAAATTCATACATTTTAAGTGCTCTGTATGGAGCATAGCAATGGCTCATAAACCCTAAATTTAATTCGAAAACATCCAAATCAAATACAAAATTTATTGTCAATATTTTAGTAATACTAATTTTGTGCCAATTACTTATTTTAATTGCCAAAATCCGATATTAATTTTTAAATGATGTTTAATAATTTCTCTTAATTCTTATGATAACTAACTTACAAGAAAAAATGTAATTCAAAATTTTAAAATTCCATAACTTGTAATATAATATTTTCTTCCGTTCTTTAGTAACATACAAATCAAGAGAAATTGTGTAACATCATTTAAAAATTAAAAAATCAATATTTCCTGTTAAAACTAGGCAACTGTTAAAACGTTCTCCCATAAACGACTTAACTGCATTACTTTTTGTAGTTAAATCGTTTTTGCCCGGAAATTTTCTACGATTCGTTTTTGACCGGAGCTTCACGCGATTCGTTTTTGCGCGGAACATTTTCTAAGCCACTTTTTACTCTCAGCCCGTCATATATATCTTACTATTTTTGGGTGTGCTCTTTCCATTCCTGTGGTTAAAATTTCGATTCCATGCATTATAAAAGTGGTTTTTAAGTGGGAAGGTACTTTTTCCGTGTCAAAAACCTATTTGACGTTTCAGGAAAGTTTTTTTTAGTAACCTTGATTACGTCTAACCGACTCAAAATGCCTTATATATGCCTCTGATGTCACTAATATGGCGGTACAATCGTATATAAATTGAAAATATCCCAATATAAGGTCAGGTAGGGGGTTTTCGAGGGTGCTGAGTACGAATTCAATGTCTATTTTGCCCAATCTCACAATTCAAGGTGGCGCTGTTGGTATAATATGGCAGTGGTATCGAAAAACTAAAGTTTCTTGGAAAAATCGCAGTTAAAGGTCACGTAGGGGGTTTTTGAGGGTTTCAAATACGAATCCGGTTAGACGTAATCAAGGTTACTAAAAAAAAAATTTTCCTGAAACTTCAAACATTGTATGCACTTTTGTCCATCTTTTCAAATTGACTCAAATAGTTTTTTGACATGAAAAAAATATTGAAATTAATTTTTTTTTCATTTTTTCCCTTAAAAACCGCAATATTTATTTTATAATACATGGAATCGAAATTTTAACCCCAGGAGTTGAAAGAGCACACCCAAAAATAGTAAGATATATAGGTTTGGTTCGGAAATTTGCCTTTTTCATTCGAGAATGAAGCTTAAAAATTACTTAAAAATCCTGACTCCTTGGGCGTTAATAAATCATGAAGAAGTGACCGTCAAAGAAAGGTCTCAATTTCATCAGAACATTAGTCCAACTTCATGCTAAAAATAGAACGTAAACAATGCGCTGTATGAAGCATTAAATAACATGTGATGAATAACCCATTGGACGCAAAACCTGCTATGTGCAATTAAATTTTATGGCGCATAGACAAAGTGAATAACAAATTTCTCTTTGCTAGATATTGATATCGATATATTGAATCATTCAAGAATTGAGTAAGAATTATTGTCAAAGATTACAACAAAGAATTATTTTGCAGACAAAAGGAATCTCGGCTGTCTTTGGCTTCCTCCTCTAAATTAAAACTTAGACTTGAGAGTAATCACGCCTTTTTAATTAAAAACTTTGGTTGAGAATAATCTCGCCATATTATTTAAAAAGTGATTGATTCATTAACGACCCACATAACATTAGAATCCATCATTAAGAAGAGGGACAAGCAATTATTACATGGGAAACAGAGTAGGTACACTCCGGAGAAAGCCTTTCGTTCTTTATATTTTTTAATCAAAGCAGTGTTTCGGCTTGATTCAAATCGACTTGCATTCGAAATCGCTCCTAATCCGCTCCGGATCCATTTTGGTAATATCGAACCACTGCGAGACTTCAGAATATCAATCTGCTCCGGAATGGTTCGATATTGATTTTGACTTTAAAAATACCTCTGAGAGTAGTATTGAATCGATTCGGATAATTTTTAAAACAAGCACTGTCACTTTCATGCAAAGAGTCTTATAAGGCTGTTAGAGTTTGAGGGGGGGGGGGGGGGGGGGGTTCTTGTTGTGCTGTGCTTGGCAGTATAATATTTAAGTTTTCAATTGCTATCTTGGCTGTAACGCCACAAGTTTTAATATTCAGCTTTGCTCTGCCATGAGTCTTCACTTCTGAATACTTTTACTGTGCCTCCTTTGGATTACTGTACCAGACCAGCACATTCTCTTCAGTTGTAGCCGAAAATTATTTGTATTTCTGACATGCCAAAAGTTGAATTTATACGCACGACAGCACAGTATTCAATAGTGCAGCGCAGTATTCCAAAGGAAAGCCCAACGAAAAACACAGCAGTATGCAAGCAATTTATTATTTCAAAGAAATTATTGTAGTATTATTATTTAACTAAGTGAATTAAAAGGAATTAAAATACTTAAATATATCTATTAAAATTGACTTACGTGTCACCGAGCCATTCATAGAAATCAATTGGGCCAATTGTGCTATCAGCCTGGAAGTTTGGAAATTGATCCCCGAGATTCAAAGCTTTCCGGTCAGTCATATTTAACTATAAATAAAGTTTTGAAATGGAAATCAATTTAAAAAAAAGCAATAATTCAAAATATATAGGTTAATACAACAACAAAGATTAAGGTTCATTTATTGTAATAAGAGTATTTGTTGTTAAGGAATATAAACATTAAGTTATCATTTATATATATAGTTTCGCATTCCTACATCAAATTGTCTAAATGTTGAATATAGCCTGTATATTCGTCAACTTGGTTGAAACGATATTTATTGATGCAGTTTATAAAGTCAAGCACATTGTTGGAACACTTGAGAGGTTCTCCAGAATTTTTTCTATAACAATCAAGTAATTTGATTTCGGACTCACGACAAGGTTTACAATTAACAACTAAGGCTTTGGGAAATTTGTTTTGACAATCGTTCAGAGTATTCTGGTACTCTCGCTCAATTACAGTATAGGTTCCATTTAATGCTTCCTTCCAGTATGCCATTCGATTTTGCCAGTATATATCTTTTTTAGTGTCTTCAGTATTCTTTTTTTCATTTTCGTTAACAACTTCAATAGAATTGTTGCTTTCAGATTGAAATGAAGGAGATAAAAATGATTTTAGATTGCTTTTAGATTCCAGAGACTTTTGCTCTGCTGAAACAGTATTGTTATTCTTTTCTTGATAATCCGCATGTTCCTGAAGCCGTTTTACTGTAGCTTCAGCTAAACTAATAGACTGCAAATCAATCGGTGTTGTATTTTCAAAGCTTACAGTTCGAGTGGATGATTCTTTCGCTCCCATTTATTGTGAGTTTTTTTCTTCTGGTAAATTCCCAAACGTTTTCTTCCTGTGATTAAATTATTTTTTATTGTATTATGAAAATTAACATAAGTTAAGGAGGGGAGGGAGTTAATTATCAGTATTTTAAACAAATTTTTACATAAACAAACAAAAAAATATGGTAAATATAAATTTATTTTTAAGTTAAGAACATAATAGAACAACATTTCAAGAATATTCTGTTAAATTTTTGGGTAAAAATATTGTGAATTGAGCGACTGACAGGAAATCTTCGTATACACAAAAAAAAGATACTTTGTGGTGATCATCATAAAGGCTGGAACACAATGTGGCGCTGCCACTGTAGCTAACTCGGAAATGTCAAAAGTTAAAAATATTGAACTTTGCGCTACAGCGCCAGCTACACATTGGACCGCCATCTTTTAGCACCAGCATCACATTGTGTTCCGCACTTAACTCATTACTGGACCATATGTTTACAAAAAAACAAAAATATTTCGTTAGCTTATGAGTTTCTCGAAGTAACAACGTCGAGATTTTGTTTATTTTTTTGATTTTTCAATTTTTAGAAGTAAAACAAGACGAATTTTTTGAATTTATGAAAATTTATTGATAAAAATCGGCGAATTTGTTGTTGTAAAATTAATTATAATAATATGATCATCAATAGCTGTTTTTTTCATCTCGTTCACGGTCATCATAAAGGCAATCTGAAAAAATCGAACAAGTGCGAGTTTGACTCGCGCACCGAACGTTTCGTACAAACTTGTATCTCTGCACATTTTTTCCTATGTTTTAAGTTGTCCCCCAAAATTAATCCCCGAAACATATAACTGTATATCTTTAAGGCGAGAGTGAGTAGGAATTTACAGGATCGTTGTGCTCCGCCAGAACCAGATTTGTAAGTGGTCACAAAAAAGGAATGAATAGTATCGCATTGTACATTGTATTGAAGTCGGAAAAAACGTTGTCTATAATTGTGTTAGTTTTTGTAGTGCTTGTGCTTATAATGCCTATGGAGAAGAATTATAATGAAATTGCATTTTCGGGATTGGTTTTAGGGTCTTTGTTGAAAACTCCATTTCCATTATTCTTTCTGTGTCTAGTTTTCTTAAATGTTGTCCATTTTATAATTTTAATTAATATTTCCATTGATATACATCGACGTCCATGCTCCTTCTCCTGCTCTTTATTATTCACTATCCTTATTGCTATATTTGTCATTTCTTTTTTGGCTCTAGAGAGTATGTGGAATATAGCACTGATTAGGTCTGTCTGTTTACTTTTGTGTTTAAAAATCAAATAAAAATCATTCTTCTGGTAGAGGGGATGAAAATGCGATAGTTAACCGACACCTTTTGGTTAAATTGATGGCAACTGTAGAACTGCCAAAAGTAAATTTTGATCAGTGCGTTTACAAGAAACCGTATAAATAAAAATGAATTTACAATTTGCTAAAAACTTTGATAGTTCCCCGTGTTTATTTCAATTTTTATTTATAAGCTGCAACTTGCCAAACGCCAATCAGCCGTGGAGTTGTCAACCATAAAAGAAGAAGAAGAATTCTACCGAAATTTTATCCACACTCACCAGCGTGTGTAAAATTTGGGTAAAAGGGGAAACAGATGCAGTGTGGACGAAAACTTTCGGTTTTGTGTAAAAGCTTTCGAGTAAACAGACAGACCTATTATTCTGTGGTCAGTAATCACAGTTATTATACAATTCAATGTCAATATTGTGAAAAGATCGGTAAACAAATTCGAGTTATTTAAAAGCATTTGTAAAAGGCACTGCAATATTCATATAAATGCAATAATCACTTTGAATGTTGCTCGACGATACTGTTTCTGTGTACACAAACAAAAAGCGACGGAAAGTCTTCAAAAAATACAAAATAAAGCGATGCAGAATATTTAAAAATGTAACATATACACTCGAATTATGCTGATGTTGGATACCTTAAAACAACAACTTGTATATGAAAATAAATCTTGTGGCGGATGTACAATAATACACAAAATTCATAAAAAATGTAATGAGCTTCCGATTTAATTAAAACGGGGAAACGGGGAACAGTATTTAAACAATTTAAAAAAGGTTGTAGATGTAAAGTTTAAATGATCTAGTAAATTATTAGTATTCTTCACCATATATGTATATCTTTAAGCTAGCCTGATGACTCCCTCACTTGTTGGCAAATGTTTGGAAAAAATAAGTGCCGCCTGGCTCAGCAGTGTCTATTTGCTTGCTCTGTTGCAAAATTCGTGTAATCTCCGTTTACACGGAAAAAAGTCTATAGAATTTTTGGCAGCTGGAAGGTTATAATCAGCCAAATTGACTCACTTTAATGTTAGGGATATTAGCGGCACACTATATCATGCCCATTTCGTAACCCTGAAACGGTTTGATCCAGTCTTTAATATTTTGTTAATAAATAGCAAAGATAAAGTCCACAAAAATCTTCAACCTCCTTTATAAATAATAGTATTGTTAATTAACTTATATTATTTTCTTCATTATTGCGAATAAAACAAGTAATCAGTGAAACAAAATTTTGAAGTTTGCTGTTAGTATTGTCTAACGCCGATGATTTTTCTTTTATATATTTATTCTTTATTGAAATATGTTTCATAAATTAATTAATTACCTTTTTTAACAGTGAAAACACGTATTTTCTTTAAGTAAAATAACTAAAACACCGGCGATTATAAACAAGCGTAGAGCGGGCGATTGCTGTCAAACAACTTGGTAAGAAACCAACGAACATCAAAGTAGCAGAAGTCCAAGTCAGTGCCTCCTCAACTGTGATGTATGAATTTAATATATTAATGTAATTTACGATAAATTTTATTTTCCAATGATAAATATTATAGTTTAGTATATTTTTGAATTCACCGAAAATTTAATTCTTTCTACACAGAAAATTTAAGTTTTGTTTTTTAATTGAAAAGCGCTAATTTGACATTAATTAGGAATTTGTTTGAAAGCTCTACAAACATGTTGACATATTGACATGAAAACAATTTTGTAAAATACCAATCGACAGTCGATTATAACTAAACCTTAACTAAAGTAAAAGTCTTTCTGAAAGTAAAAAAAAGTCTAGTTTTGAAAATACCAGTATGTATCACAGATCTCATAACACATTTTTGTTAGTTCGAAAGCTTCCAGTATTAGTATCTTATCAGAAGCAGTTTTTCTAGTTATGATGACTTTCCCTCCCTGCTCAAGTGGATCTTGAAGTATGCTAGTGAAAGGTAAATCCAGTTTAGCTCGACAAATGATCCAACGGGCACTATCCAACGCTGCACAAATTTAGTTTAAAGATTATCTTGTGCATTGTTGGCAAAAATCTAACCAAATAGCAAGTTGTCTTTTGTGTTGTGCTATATTTAAACTTTTTTATGTACTAGATTATGAGGGATACTATGAGGTGCACTACTTACGCTTCATTATTGTTCTGATTTTTGTCAAACCATTTCTCTGTTTGTTTTACAGAAATCTTCTCACTAGTCACTCATCAGATCCGCAAGAGATGCAGCTTTTAAGGAGGACTATATCGTTGAATTTGGTATGTTTCATTTTTAACCTTTGCTCATCCACTTAATGGTGCTTCCCGTCATGATTCAAAGATCAGTGCTGTGCTTTTTATTAATTGTGTCATATTGCTAGTGATCATGATAAGAAATGAGCATAAAGTTTCCAAGGGTGCTCTGAGTTCTCGTAAGATTATGCATAACATTCAAATAAAGAAGACATTGACCCTGAGTTACTTAATAGTATTTTGCTTATTTATATATTTAATTTGGTGGTTAATCAAAAAATGGATAATTTCGAGTGTAGCAAGGAAGCATATCTAACTAGAAATCAGATAGAATTTCAAGATATTTATTTAGTACCCTTAACAAATCAAAAGGCCAAAGGACCAAAAATCTTTAAAAAATGTTGGAAAATTTTTGCAAAATTTGAAACACATTGGCTTAAATGTAACGGCGTAGTGCTATTTTGTCCTTAAAAGCAATTAAACGTTAAAACTTTATAATAATTAATGACTCTTTTCCATTTCAGGCTAGACATGCCGCTAAAACAAGCGCGTTTACTAATTCCTCTCAACTGGGATCGCTTCAGAATAAAATATCTGACTTCGATAATCAATCAAAACACCAATTGTTAAGAAAATATGCTACTGCAACAAATCCGCAAAATCTGCCATCATTCCCAGCTTTTCCCTTACAAGAGACTCTTCAAAGATTCTTAAAAACAGTTCAGCCCCATTTAACAGAGAGTGAGTTCAAACAAACTTGCGAAGAAGTTAAAAATTTTGTAGAGGGTCCTGGCATTAAGCTTCAGGAACTTCTTGAAAAAGAAGCAAAAAAATCAGAAAATTGGCTAGCAGAGAGATGGTTGAAAGCTGCATACTTACAATATCGAGATCCAGTTTGCGTGTTTTCAAGTCCTGGAATGACGTTTCCTCCACAAAAATTTGCTTCGGACGAGGAATACTTACAGTATACCGCTAAAACTATTTTTGTTGCCTTAAAATACAGGGAATTAATATATAATAATAAAATTCCGTTGGAAAAAATGGGTGACAAAGAACTGGATATGTCACAATACAAAAAAGTTTTTGGCACATGTAGGATACCTGGCGTAAAAGAAGATAGCTTGGAGTATAACCCGGACTCACAGCATGTTGCAGTGGTTTATAAAGGCAATGTAAGTATAAAATTTCAAAATATTTTAAAATCTACAATACTTCTGTGTTTCGATTTAGTGGTGGTCTGTACGTGTTCATTCGTCAGATTGTAAAGTACTGCATCCTGATATTATCTATAAACAATTGCGAAACATATTTTGCAGTGGTGTCGAAAAAACACAAAATCCGATTGGCATTTTGTCCTCTAACCATCGAGATGAGTGGGGAAAAGCCTACTGCGATCTAATATCTGATCCTCAAAATAAAGCATCTGTACAGGAAATACAAAAATCCTTGTTTATTGTATCCTTAGATGATGAAGTTCCTGTGAAACATGGAGAAAATGAACATGTTGTCGTCAGTGAGCAATTAATTTTTGGAGGTGGATCATCACAAAATGCTGGCAATCGCTGGTTTGACAAGACGATACAGGTAGAATATGAAACCATTATCTTTACTGAATTACTTTTACTTATTCTTTTAAGTTGGCTGTAAATAGAAACGGAGTAAACGGTCTATGTTATGAACACTCTCCTGCTGAAGGACAACCCATTGCGATTATGACTGATTTTATAATAAAAAATTTGTTAGTTCAGTTAAGTTAGTCTTACAGAAAAATTAATACGTTTGTTGGTTTCAGAAATGATAAAAAATTAGCAGAGGAATCGTCAAGAACTGAATGTCCAGATCCAAGTGCCTTAAAACTTTGCGTAACTGATCAATTGTGTGAGCACATCAAGAAAGCAAAAGATAATGTTGATAAATTAGCAAAAGATCTGCAAATGTGCGTTCTCCACTACAAAGGCTATGGTCGAGAGTTTATTAAATCGCAAAAGCTGAGCCCCGACAGCTACATACAAATGGCGATGCAATATGCGTTTTATAGGTAATTTTGATAGAGTAGCTGGCCTTATTTCTCGAAATTCAATATTTTGGTATAGGTTACATAAAGTTCCAGCTGCACATTATGAGTCAGCACACCTTCGCATGTATCCTGGCGGTCGAACAGAAACAATTAGATCATGTTCAAATGAATCTGTAGCATTTGCACGGGCAATGGTAGAAAAGTGTTCAGATGAAGAGCGTGTGAAGCTTCTTAAAAGTGCTGTTAATGAACATAGACAGTATACTCAACTTGCTCTGCAAGGAAAAGGTGTTGACAGACATCTTTTAGGATTGAAATTGATGGCTATAGAAAATAATATTCCTATACCGAAACTGTATAGCACTCCAGGTTTTGTCAAGAGTTGCCACTTTAGATTATCTACCAGCCAGGTCGCGTCTAAATATGATGCATTCATGTGCTATGGTCCACTTACTAACGATGGATATGGTTGCTGCTATAATCCACGACCTAATGATATGTATTTTGCCATATCCTCCTGGAGAAGTAACAAAGAAACAGATTCACCTAAATTTAGTATGTCGATGAAAGAATCACTAGATCAAATGCACGAGTTATTAAGCCGAGCTGGAGAGAAGCCTAAAAGCAAAATGTAAATTTAAGCGGTTCCAATTATAGGTTTGTATTATTACTTCATTTTCGATTGAGATAGCAAAATGTTTTTGAATAAAATGTAAATTTTTAAATATCAACCCAAACAAAGTAGATTTACACATATCAAAAATACAAAATATACATTTCCTAATTAAATATCCTAGTTTCCTAATAAAATGAATTAATAAGCCAATCATAGATCATCAAGACAACGATTTTCAACCAAACATTCTTCATCATTTATTTTTATTGCAGTTACTAAGAACTTAATTAAATTTTTAAGTCATACTTCTCAGTAAAAAGTTTTATATCACTATCAACTGAAATTGTGTACCCCTTTCGGTACCTTGTAAATTAAGTTTGAGTTTTAAAGGCAGCTACTGTTCATAAAATCAACTATTTTAAAGTATTTTCTTGTGGTGCCTTCATAAGGAATTGCGGTTAAATTCTAGTAAGACCGAGTAAATTTTTGAAAACTACATTATTTATGAGAAACTGGAAAAAATAAGTTTTAACAATTACTTTAATTCTTATTCATGATTTATCTCATGAGTCTTTCTTTTCGTATGTTATGATAAATGGGTCGTTCTTTGAGGATATATGGAAAGCCATTCAACTGACTCTTTCTCTAGTTCGCGTAACCCCTTGAGGCGGGAAAAGAACTTCACCGAATTCGAGACTACGATTGCAAGTAAACCTACAATTTAAAATTGATTCCGAACCGCCAACACTATGCAACTTCGGGACAAAATTCAATTAAAAAATCCACCGTCTCTGGGCTGTCGTCTAGCTGGCAGCAATGCAAAGTACAAGACATTCAAATTTCCACACTCCCCTTACCGGCCGAAGCCATACTAACGTATGAAAGGGTTGTCCCCTAAGCTTTAGCCACAGCGTAAACAAACAAAAATCTAAAAATTGTTCGATTTCAACAAATCGGGGTTTAAAATGTTCGGCAGGCATGTGATTCTCGTTCCGACCGATTTTTCGCGGAATCACATGCAAAATACGCCTCCTTAAAGACGAAATGGTCAATTTCTAGTTTTTGAAATTTTGACTTGAATCTGATCAGACGATAACCACATGCCTCTACTTTAAGAATCTGAAAATTTTTTTGATTTTAGATCATTGGAAGGGCTGAAACTCTGCACACACAATATATAAAACTTGTATTAATGTGGTCACTAAGTTGGAGACTAGTACGATAGTCGTTCAGTTAAGTTCAAACGTAGTTAACAATATTTACCGGCAAGGTGAAAGCAAATAAGCCGTAGGATATTCAGGAGCAACTACGCCAATGCCGTTTTTAAAAGGAGAAAGATAGACATAACCTTATTTTCATAAGATTCCTTGCAGAGTCGTAAAATGTGTGAATGGATCGATATACAGGTTTTCACTAGAAGAACAAAACTAGTTTTTAGACCAAAATGCTTTTTTTGGTCGTACCCAGTTCAGTTCTGATGTATTTTATTTAAATTATGCGTTTTGTTACTAATGTAATGCGTTGCCTTGCCACAATTTTATTTATCGATTCTTTCCGTTAGAACATTCGAAAATCTTCTCTGAACTTGAGATTAATCATAGAAGCGGAAATCTGACAAAAACATTTTATCTCGCTTAGAACCACAGTAAGCTCATCTAACACACAAATTGGAAAAAGCCATAAATTCGAAACGACAAATTTTTGGTTCCAAAAACTACTTCTGTTTTAATAACGATTAAAACTTGTTTGTGTATGAAATTTAAGAGCGTTTGGTGTAAAAGGGATCGAACTTGAAATTAAGATTTATTTTTAAATCGTTTTTGTATTTATTTAATAATTATCTCTACTGATCACATTTAAATTTTTATTCGAACAATTTTTACCATATTTATTTTATTGGTTAACACTTGAAATTCATAAAATAACTTTCTAAATCCATTGAGCAGTTAAGTGGCTCAGTAAGAGTAGCTCATTACTAAATAAAGAAACTCAATCATCTTCGCCTTTAATCTTTCTTGCAGTGATAGCAGCTGCAACTGAGTGCAGACTTGAACGTTAAGGTGCGCATTCCATCTAAACACAACACGCGTTTGGTCACCTGGAACAACAGAATTATTGTGACAATAATTCTCAAAAATTTTTCAAAACTCTAAGTACATCTTCCGATTCCATAATATTACAGCATTGTCCAACAGAAATAACTGGTTTCAATGGTTTTACGACACCAGATGAAGTTCCGTAAGGTATAGATGGAACAGCATACGATTCACAAAATCCCCGGCAAGCATTTGTTGTTATCCAAAATTCAACACAGTCCGGAATGCTAATTTTTCGAGAATTGCCGACTTTATGGCATCCAGGCTTATGCCAAACGTCCTTAGCAAATACGACAATTGCACAAAGAAAAACGGTGGCCGTTCGAAGCCACAACATGTTTTACTTTTTATGTTTCAATCCGTCGTAACTTCCGGGCACAACTGAAGGTTTTTGGAAACGAAAGAAGCTTTTATTCGTTGAAAATTTCATTTAGGATCGCCTGAAGGTACCCACGCTTTCTCCAAGTATAGGCATGCGTACAGACGGTATGAATTTAAAATGAAATGTTTTATTCCGTAATGAAAGAACTTGAAATATACCGAAATCTGTAAATGTTGGTTTCAGGTCGTAAAGTGTACTGATAAAATTCTTTAAATTATGAATTATGTAGATATAAGCGCAAAATAAATTTATTCAGAAATCTTTCCGAAGCGGTTATGGACCATTTAGAATGTTCCAACTTGTAACGGATTTAAAACAGAGAAGCGCGGTGTCTGCCTTTTTGTGAGTCATACTAGGACTACAGTATCTCCCACACATATTTTTCTGTCATGACTATTAAATCTGTCTCCCTAAGCATAACGGAAATACCAGAAAGTAATGTTAGTTTTTAAAGCTATGCTTATTTACTGTATTTTACAAACTGGAAGTGAAAATCTAGTCCCAGGCAATGCGAATCTATGAAAATTAAAATTTCATGTTCCTTCAACATTTCAAAATACACGACTCTTCCAAATGCACAACACAATTTTCCCGAAATAATTTTCGTGTAACAATTCTTGTTCGATATCAGATTTGTGACCATTAAATCTTTAATTTTGGGAATAGATAACAATGGAGGAAACATTTATTGGTTATAAAAAACAAGGAGAATGAAAAATTTAGAACGAAAAAATGTGAGAGTTTTATCTTACGAGCAAACAATTTTTTTCATACCTAGTTCTCGTAACCCCTTGTGGGGCATGGGGCGGGAGGAGGACTTCTTCAGATTCGAGACAACGATTGCAAGTGGATCTACAATTTAAAGTGGAATCCGAACCAGTGGCATTTCCCCTGCAACCGCCATGGCCTTTTTATCACAATCTGTTGTGAGCAGAAAACAACCATGTGTCGCCGCCAGTGGCATTCGAACCTGACACCTCCGGATTGGTATGTAGGCCGACACGTTATCACTTACTCCACCGACGACTTGCGTATAAACTTTTTGAAGCTGTGGTGAGGTATATTCTGTGTTATGCTGCTCAAATCTGGGGATTCGAAGAATATGAAGAGGTTGAAAAGCTATTGAGGTTTTATATAAAGCGATTATATCGCTGAAAATACATCTAACTGCAGGATCTAGTTGGAGAATGGACTAAACAAGATATCTCTCTACACACTTATCTAACTTACATTTGAACTATATTGTAAGATACTAAATATGAGTGAAATTAGTATTTAAATGACTCTAACATAATATATTTTGGGTGCCCGGAATTGCGATATTAGCTTGCAAAGTGGGTGTTACGATTGATGTGAGTGTTGCGGATGTAGACACATGAATAGGATATAAAGAGAAGATCATTACTGGATTGACAGAAAATAATATCGATCAACTAATGGTTCATGCTAGGTAGTCTGTTATTGCAATTTGACTATGAGGAACCAAAATAGTTTACGGATGAGATGCCGTGTTTTGCTACCAGAACGCTGTTTCTGTCGAGGGGAACTGCTAATTCCTACTATCTTCATCGTAGTGTACTACCAGAAAAAAGTCGCTACATTTTCATACGCGGGAAGTCTTTAAAGTACTTTCCAAATTCGAGGTGTACAAAGTTACTGGACCTCAGGGTTCAGTTCTCACTAACCTTATTTCTTCATTTTATTCACGACCTTAAATCTCTTAATTCCAATTTTATTCATGGTATAGCGCTGATCTATAATTCGCATATGGGTAGGCGCTGGACATACCGCACTGTCTTCGTAGAAGGTCTATTAAACTTATTGTCGAACCCACAATATCTGAGACCATTGACTGTTTGGCGCATCATCGGAAGGTATTCTATGGCTATTTTCACCGTCATTGTACTAAAAAAAATTTCTAGCCTGATACCTTGAAGTCACAGGTCAAATTTGGACGTACCGAATCATTTAATAACTTGATCAACAATTTACCATCTTTAGTTTTACCCTCGTCTTATGAACCCGAAACTTTCAAGGGAGGCGTACATCGTCATGTCTTTCACTGAAACTCTTAACCAATTTTCTTTTCCCTTAATTCCTTTCTGCCAAGCCTGTGTGCATTGCCTTAAATACTCCGTAACTCACAGTTTTATAAGATTGTGTAGACAGGATAGCGAAATAGTTTTTCGGGAGAACCTTATTGTGAATAGACCAAAATACTCCTGAAAGGGAGCAGAAAACTTGTTCATAAAACAGAACTTCATCTTAAAGGTGCACCTGTGCAAATTGAACTCGAGGCTATAGAATACTATAGTATTTATGTAATCGCATGCAAGATATGTGGGACCACGGAAATGTGGGAAGTGATACTAAAATTTACTAAAACTGGCTACCTGGCGCTGTAATATTTTTGATTACAGGTTTAGTAATAACCTAAATTCGTTGAGCTGTGTGTCTCACCATCGCAAATCAATCACTTAAGAGCTGAGGTCAATGAATGTCTCTCTAACGTAACCACAATAGGTTGGATTGGTCTTCTGCCATTCATTTGCTCTAAGTATGACTATCATGGTTTCATTCTAAATGGAATTCAAGTTGCTTGTACCCTTCAGGATGAAAAACCCCAATCTTTTTGAACAAATTCGCTGTAAAAACAATATTTTCTCCATAGCTTTCCTAACTGGAAAATTGAATTATTTGACAAATTATTTTTTAATGTTTTTCGCCTATTCATTTGGGAATATCTATGACGAATGTAACTTAGGGGAATGTTTAATAGAACTCAAGAAATATCGATTTCTCAATTTGAACGCTCCTTTGATTTTTGCTTTTAAGGATTGAGATTTAAACCACTGCTGAAATATCTGATCCAGAACAATTGAAGCGATTAATGTAAATAATTATATTTTAAATGTAATACCTATGTAAAAGGCAATCCGCCGTCTTAACGGCGAAGCAGACAGACGAATAGGCAAACAGACAAACAAAGTAAGTTGAATAAAAGCTATATTAACAACACTTGTAGCCAACACTTGAAATTTATTGTCACTAGTCAAGTTTTTAATTCTGTAAAGTAATAAAATTATCGAAATTTTTTGTATTTGCTTTTCCTTAAATCGATTTATGACTCAGAAGCCGTAAAAACTTTTTGAGATAATCTAATGAGCGGCTATCATACAAAATATACTTTAAAAGAGCTTCACTTGGGAGGAATGGAATCCTTCAGAACTCTCAAATAATGCTAATGCCTTCTGCGTGTTCCACCTCTACCAGCATTTGCAATCGCTCGAGCTCTTGGATTGTTTACAGGGACATTGTTATTTTGATTATTATTTTGAATTTGATCTGGCGGATTAACGACTTCAACTACGTTCGGTTGCGCAATGGCAGCTGATTCTTCTTGTGTCACTGCTGATTGGTCATCCTCGTCGCTTTCAACTTCATTAGGAAACATACGTTGTCTTCGTTCTTCCATTAATCGTTCTCGATCTTTGTGAATATAGTCACGAACATTGGGAAGACCCATTATAACATTAACTGATAATGCTGACCGAACTATACCCATATCCGTTGCTTCAAGCCTATTGAAGAAAAATTTGGATTATAAGCTTCTGTTGTCCTAAAAGCTGGCTTATAATACCACTCATCAGTCTCTACGACATAACATTCAGCATGGGCAATTGTGGCTACACCATTAAAACCTCCAATAGCAAAAATCATATCGTCGATTATTTCTAAACCAAAATTACTCCTTGGATGGTACATTTCACGAATTGAAGACCACGTTTGTGTCTCTGGATCAAACCGTTCGCCTGTGTTCATTCTCGACAATCCATTAAAACCACCAACGACATAAATGTAACCTTTGTGTGATACGCATGACACTCCCGAACGTCTTGAAATCATGTTGGGAAGGGCAGACCAAATATTTGCCGAGGGGTCATAACATTCAGCACTATTCATGCATTCCTGACCATTAAAACCACCTGTAAATTACAGTAAATTCAAAGGGTATATAAATTGAAAAAATATGTTTATTCTTCCTACCCGTTATGTAAACTTTTCCATTCAAAGTGCACGCACTGGCATCAGACCTCTGAACGCTCATCGGAGCAATCATTGTCCACTGATTTGTTCTCGGATCATAACGCTCTGCCGTATTTTGCCTATTTTGCCCATCATATCCTCCCATGGCGTAAATTAATCCGTCTAACTCAGCGACACTAACGTAACACCGTCGACTATGCATTGGAGCTATCTGGAAATAAAAATGCAAACGGGGACATTATTTTAAGAAAAGAAACTGTTAAGAATTTTTGCCCCATTTGGTAGGCAAAATAATCTTGCAGTCATCTTCCTGAAATAGATGTTAACTTTCGTTAATTTCTTAAATATGCAAAGCACTGACCTCCTTCCATGTTTTCTTTACAGCATCAAATACTCGACACGTATTGAAGTAATCCATGCCATCGAATCCCCCTATGCAATAAATTTTGCACCCAATGACAGCCGTGCCATGATAAGCACGGGGACCAGCTGGATCTTCATCCCGCACTCGAACCCAGCGGTCTGCTCGCGTGTCATAAGTTTCAATGCAACGTTGCGGAAGGCCCTCACTCCATCCTCCAATTGCGAAAATCACCTCATGCGGTAAACGTGGTAAGGCAAGTGCTGGAGTTCTTATCTGTAATGGAACAATGATTAAGACAACGCACAAAAAACGAGAATAATCAACCTCATCATCCCTTGAGCCTATCATATCCAAATCGTAGAGAAAAGTTAGCGTTTCTATTATAAGAGGCTTTGCAGCTTCACATGCTGTTACGTACGGATGATCCTTCACTTGCTCCATGAAAAACTAAAATTAAAAATTCTCGCAAATATTTTCTTCGCAATTAGGTAATTGGGAGTTAAATCGCTTACTCTTGTGTTTAAGAGTCCTAATCGTACCCCACGCATCAGCTTCGTAACGTATTGTACTCTATTGACTGGTTCGTAGTCAATCCACCTGATGCAGCACTCCCACACGGGCTCTTCATCCTTCGTATTTAGCATATCGTCACTGATGATATCGAAAAATTCCTTTAATCCGATTTTTAATAGTTCCTGGCTCTTGATAGATACTTCAACGAAATTCCGTAAAATATATGCTCGAGCTTTTGCGAATAAATCATTGCAAAATTTAGCCCTGAAAAAGAGTAGTCGTCGAATAAAGTTTACATTAGGAGATTTGTCTAAGTCCCTCTGATGAAGGAAGGCTTCGTTCCTACAGGAAAGGTATGCTAGTCAAGTGTGCAGTTGCTTTTTATGCATGACAATTGACTTCAACTAGAACAGCAAATCTTTTCGAATAATATAAAGTTCAGATTAGGAAAATATCTAGGTAGATTTAGTTGGGGCAAGTACGTGTAAATAAAATTGGATTGTAAAACTGGCTTCAAGTAGGATTGATCCCCTTAGGACATCAATGCACTACCCTAGCCCAGGTTATGGCAAAACTAAGGGATTATTCTAAGTTGAACCTTGAGCTATTTAGCAAGATTAAATTAACACAAGCCAACTAGAGTTAGTACGTTGATCTGGCATTTCATGTTTAAGTATTAACAGGCCTCTAAAGAACTTCAAGAATTTCTTCAATCTTTCTTCTATCAATCGAATATTTTGCATTTTGTTTTGTGATGAATCGTACGATCTAATATATGACGGCCATGTCACTGCCCTATTTATATGTAACTATAGCTGTGTGATCCGGCTCCGCCCCTGTGAAAATGAATTTACACGATAAAAAGTATCCTGTGTTTAGTTGCTGATTTTTCGGTTGGTTTCTGAATTAAGGATTTTACGTTAAGATTTCTTACAGCATATAAAACTGAAGAAGGTGACAACTAATTGAAAGTTGTGACGGTTAATATAATTTAATAGAATTGCGAGAAGTGTGCTGTACGGACATACATACATACAGGTATTTTGTGTCAGCTATATCAGCACAGTTCTGTACATCATATTTTTTATTTATTTTTTGCGAGGGTGGACAGTCTCATATAGTTCCGCATGTGGCTTTTCTAAATTTACACCTCTCACTTTTACTGTCTGTACTTGATCTTTGTTAATTGTCATGGCAAATTGTATCTTCAAAGGGAACTGCAGATCTATCGGTATTATCGGACTGCGGGGAAATTATTCCAGTCATGTAGTAACAGACAAAGCAGAGTGATCTGCTTTTAAGAACTTTGAGACAGTTTATACACTTTAAAAGACAGATTTTTAAAATGAAGTGTGCAGTGCATTGTTGCAAAAATAATCGAAGGCGGACTCGTGGAATATCTTTTTTCAGGCAAGCAACTAGCATAAATATGTTTAATTTCAGATTAAATCATTAAAATTCTTAAGCCAAAAAACGGTAACAAAGAAAATCAAAGTTTCTGTCCCCATTCTCAGTTTGTTTACATTCTGATGAATTGGAATCGGTGGGCAAATCATTAGTTTATTTCTTAGAATCTTTAGAATAAAGCACTCGAGGAAGCGCTGTACCGTGTAAAATTCCTATCCGTGAGTGAAGCTGCTCGAAGAATTTAAAATCAGCTGTGGGCGTTCAATTAAAGAGACAAAAGCATACTTTATAACAGAGACAAATATATTTCGGTTGTTTACTTTTGTGCGTGAAAATTTTTCCTCAAGTGAATTAAATTAAATTTTGTTCGATTTGTTAAGATAGCTGCTACTAAAAGTGTACATTATCATTGTTATAAAATTATTAGACTATTTTGTGATTTTTATGAACCGACATTGCTTAAAAGAAGAGAAGTTGTTTAAGTAAAGCAGCACGAAGTGCTAGATTTTTTGGTGCCCAAATAATTAGAAATAGCATGTCGGGAAATCGCTTTTCCGGTAAATACATTATATAAATTACTTCTAAATTCATTCTATAAACATGTCATGTTCCGTTAAAACCCTAATTTGCGCAAAAAAGTAAAAATTTCGTATGAATGTTTGTGAGGTTAACATGAAAACTGATTTAATGTTCCTCTCGCGTTCGTTCTAGTGGTGGGGGCATCGATAGGAAATCTTAATTAAGATATAATCAATTTAAACCAAAATATTATAATATAACGTCAAAATTAATATGCAGCTTAAATATTTTATTCAGATAAGTTAAAATCAAATTATTCTTTAACGAATTATCGAGATATTAAATAAACTTTTGGCCCAAATTTAAATCTGACTAGTTTACGCCTGTATTGTTGCTACCACTACATACATAGCCCGAAATTCGACCGCAAAAGAAATTTGCTTCACTAAAATCGAGTTACAGCTCTTCCTCTAGTTCTTTATTCCAAGGTTTATTTCACTAAACAATTCAACATAAAAGCAACCCGCCACATGTTTCAACTTAACTAATCATTCAGTCAAAGCAGCGCACTGAGTTTCATTTTACTCGGCCACAGGGTTCGATACAAGAATTGCTTTCCGTCGTCAAGAGGAATGAGGAATTCAGTTCGTAGCGGCCTAGCCTATACGAGTGCACCACACTTGCCCAATTCCTTCAGGAAAGCAAAGCAGTCCACTGAAATTCAGCCAGCATGTCCGTTGACTGGTGGTTTCGCTTGATTCAATGAGAACTCGCGTGTTTTACTTCGAACGCTCTGCTTGAAAAAAAATCGCTTTCTTCCGTCAAGCATTTCATGGGCTCGTTGCAGTGAGACGCTGGTCAAGCTGCTGGCTGTGAGGTGGTTGGGTGGTGCGCTTTGGTATGAATTTTTCTCGGGCACATTTTCCTCAAATTGCAGTCGCCTGAATTGAATTCTTTGCGATTGCGACGATTCAACGTTTATGTTGGGCAGCGATATTGAGTAAGCGAGGCGCCCTGGACTTCAATTCTGAAAACTCCACTGCCCGTCCTAACTGTTTGCATGCGCTCGGTGTAAAATGTGTAGTGGCCGGCGTGGACAGCTCTCAAGGAAACTCAGGAACATTTCTGTTCAATCAATTTCGGATCGGAGTAAACTGCATTGACTGAGTGCAGCCGTCGTTGGGAAGTTCTAATGAATGCCAGTCGCTTCACGCGTTCAACCTCATTGCATTGCACTCGTGCAGAAATAAACCGAATTCAATTGGGTGATGGCAAGAAATTAACATTCGCGTGTTAGCTTTGTCCCTGTATGACTGCACGTGGAAATTTTTGAATATTGTTTGGTTCGGTGGTGGGAAGTAATTTATTTAAAATATCGGAACTATAAAATTGTTTGTAATCTAACTCGGATGAAAAGTGAAATTAGAAAATTTAAAATAATCTCTGTTGGCAACTGTACGATAATATATTTTTGCATTCCTTTTGACTTTCGTTGACTAATGCCTGAATGTTTGATTGTACATTTGTTATAATTATAAATGATTACGAAGACTTCAAAGATTTTTTTTTAAATCAGAGAGCCGAAGATATGAGATGGTTTGGTTTGTAGATTACTTTCTGCACTACCTTAATTATTCCTTACAGCTATTTTCAAAGCCTTAGCAAAAAATTATAGCCAAAGCGGTTTTGTATGCTGTATGAGTTCAAACGTGGCCACCACCCTTGCGTACCACTTTCTGTAATCATTCGAATGATCGGCTAAGCCAAACGTTTTGTCAAATTGTCATTCTCAAATCAAAACCTTCTATTTGACAGAAATTCTAGTTCTTATATTTTTTAATTTGGCATCATTATTAACTCGTTGAATGCTACGCTTTACATATCTTGCGCGTGTGGCCACAATGATTTGTTGTCATAATATTTAAGATTACATGAATGTATATACAGGGTGTTTCACAGCGCTTGTATAAAAATTAAGATCTAGGTGAGAAACGAAAAAAATTTTATGGGAGCTAGAGGGGTTTGAACTTTTTTCACGATGAAAAAAAAACCAGTCTTACATTTTAATGTATATCTTCTAAAGTTTTAGTGCTAGAGACATTATTAATATCTGTTGACAGGTTACACAATGGCGCTAAAGACTGTATTATTTTTTTATTGCTAATAGTTTAAAAAAAAATTGATTTTCAAACTTAATTTTCGGAGAAAAAAAAATCAAATCAATCAATTTTTTAACCGACTTCCCAAAAACAAAAAGGTTTGAAGTTCGTTTTTTTTTATTTTATTTTTTTATGTCTGACCAGGCCTAACTTCGTAACGCGTCGACCGATTTTGATGATTCTTTTTTTGTTGGGTAGAGTATGTTCACCGATTGGTACCATGTAAAAAAAAATTTTTGGTACGGTGGGAGGTGAAACCTAACTTTGTAACGTGTGGACCGATTTGGATGGGTCTTTTTTTGTTGTACAGAGTATGATCCCCCATTACTAATAGGAGAAAAAAATTTGGTCCAGGTAGTTGAAAAGGGTGGATTGAGGGGAGGGGGGGGTTCTCGTTTTTTCAGACACTTCAGGTTTATGACTCTAGATTGTTGGATAGAAGACATACATAGATCGTCAGCATAGTTCGGGAGTGTAAGGTGTTTAAAAAACTTCTAACTCCCTAGCAATGGGAGTTTATTTAGAGTGTGCCCATTATATCATTGATGACGATCAAGAGTAGCAATCTTGTTCGTTCATCTCTTGCAAATACGGATTTCCTTTGTGAGATACGTGACACTGTGCTCGTAAGTAGGACTCCATGATGACGGTGGTAATTTTTTTCTGCGATACCTCTCCTCCGTAAAGGTGTCCATATATGTACTCGCGATCAACGCTGTCAAACGACTTTTCAAAATCGAAAAACATAAGATGTGATGAGAACTTCCAGTCTAATCTAACGTTATTTACATCAATATATATATCCCTATTACTAACTAACTATTGGATACTCTTGAATTCTGACATAACATCTTACGAAAATGATCCTCTATAATATAATATAATATTGGAAAGTTCACAGTAAGTCGTCGGTGAAGTGATAACGTTTCGGCCTACCAATCCGAAGGTCCCAAGTTGGAATCCCGCCGACGGCGACCCATGGTTGTTTTCTGCTAACAACACATTACGCTAAAAAGGCCATGGGGATTGCAGAGTAAATGTAAGTGCTTCGGAATCCACTTTAAATTGTAGGTCCACTTGCAATTGGTGGCTCGAATAGGGTGAAGTTTTTCTCCCGCCTCATGCCCCTCGAGGGGTTACGGGAACTAGAGAGAAAGTTCACAGTAGTTTGATTTCTTTGTGCCTAAACGGAATACAGTTTTTTAACTTTACCATATGTATGTCCAGTGTGCCTAACTTCTTAATTTTGAGGATCACATGCAAGCGATCACATACAAAGGCTAACGCAGCTTACATTTCGTCAAACCAATCCTTTCATGTGATACACATCAACTGCACTCAGGTAATCTCGCGACAAACTAAAACTACTGTTTAAGTCCAATGGTCGTAGATAAAGAAAAATACAGTAGATGGTAAACCATTCGATACCAGCATAGTTCAAATATCGACCCAACAGGGAAGGCGGGAGGGCCTTGTCGCGCTAGGCAAAGTTCAAGCATTGATTCTATGGAGCTGCTTATACGGCAATTTTTCTAAAGAAACTGGTATCATGATTACCTGCAGTCAGGTCTTCACTCCCGAAAGTGATAGAAAACAACTGTGAAGAAGAACACGTAGCCAAAAGAAAAGAGTTGCTGTGTCGATAAATGAAACTCGTCTCAGCTGGACTTTTTCGTTGTGAGTCCTCAACATTTTTTCAAAAAACCACCAATATCATCTCTCAAAAACCACATTCGCTGACTTGGCACCGTGTGACTTTTTTCTGTTCCCGAAATTCAAATTACCTCTCAGAGGACACCGTTTTTAGTCAATTATTCCTTATAATTTGGGGAGCCAAGGTATTACCATGCGCAATACAAGAATCCTTCTTAAGCAGAACAACACGAAGGTGCTTTTCCCCTCACTTCCTTCACTTAACCCCACAGCTCATTTCCATTACCTTTAAATTCTTTCTTGCTGAGATTGTGTTATGGAGCCATTGGATATTTCCTGAGCGTTGGCATCGTTGTGAAAAAATCATCGACCCATTTTGAGCAGTTTAAGTATATAAGTAATATGTTCACTCAACAGAATTTTAGCAAAAGCGACTTAACCGACAACTACCTGTTAAAAGATTTAATCTTGCCGAGATGAAATACTGGCGCAACTTAAAAGATTCTGTCAAAACAAACCGACGTTAGTATAGAAACTACAAAAATGAATATATAGTTTCTATTGGGCATAATATTTTCTGAATTTATTATGAAAACTTCCTACGTAAAACGTGGGGATGCGAACTTACATCGCATACATTATGCATACGAAAACCTAACTTCAGCAGAGATTTGAAAAACTTCGTTAATAATCTTTTCCGGCCCTTCATTCATCCGAATATTGTCAGTAATTATAAATATGCGAAATTTACATTTAATTAAGCTTTTCTTGAAATAATTAAGTGATCCTGTTTGAAGTATTTTCAGGATGAAAGGTCCTGGAAAGGATACAAGTTAGCAGTTTTATGCCAATATTTTTCCAAAGAAGAAATTAGGATGTTGCTAGGTATAAGGAATATTTTAAAATCAGGTGGAATGTACGGGAAGGGTTTATTGTTCCTACTTACATATCTAATAAAGCTAAGTTCATTCATAGTAGCGCCGATATTCTGTTGCCATTTTTTAGGTTCCGCACCTTGATGAGATGCCAACGGAAGCGGATACGTACGTCAAGTATATTAAGGTGTCAACATAAAATTTGGCATAGCTTCCAAGTCATTTTTAAAATTAGCTAAAAATTGCATCCACTGGTGGTCCGAGATAACAGTGAAGGAATTAACAAAAACAGGAACTATTAATTATTTCGTCAGTATTTATTTTGTACCCTTCAAAGTAGTCTCCATTAGACACAATACACTGAGCCTATTTAGACCGGAAGAGTTTAGGACTAGTTTCACGTAAAAAAGCGGAAAGCGACTCTTGACCCCTTTTATGGTGTAGTGCCCTTAAAAGGATTTTCAGCGATACCAACCAGAGAGAAGAAAATCTTATTTTTTTTCTTTTGTGTTTGTTTTTTCTCTATTATTATTTATAGTTATTAATTACGATTTATTGTTCTTTGCTCTACATTTGTGTATGTGATTTTTAATCATAATAAGAACCACAAATGTATGATTGAAAATTAATCAAAAAATTCGAAAAACACCACCTTTCAACTGGACCCGTAGGAGTCGTCAAAAAACCTTTGAGTTACTTTCATTTGGGGTAATACTTACTACGTATACATGCAGAGTTGAAAAATTGAGTCGAGTTGGGGTTGAGATTTCAATCCGCGTATATGCGTTCATCAGGTTGAAGAGTTGAGTTGATATTGAGTTGAAATTGGGTTGATTTGACATAATGCTCAATATAGCTTCTGTTTTCTCTTGTTCCCAAATATTTTTCCTTTCTATCTTAAAAGCTTCACAAACACAAAACAACCTTTACAAAAATAATTACTAACTGCTGTGACAAAATCAAAAACAAAAATAACTTGTCAAAATACAATGTGTCACTTCAACTCTTCAACCCGCTTATACATGCAATAGTTCAACTCGACTCAGCCAGATTAGTTGAGTTGACTCGACCCACTTTGAACTCAACTTCGGTATACATGAGAGTTGAACTCGGGTTCAACCTGGCTTCAACCCTGCATGAATACGTAGTAAGAGACTACTTTGTATATTATAAGAATTAAGTAGGCCTCCATAATAACTCTGGTCTCCAGGCCCCCATTTAAGTTGATCCGGCCCTGGGCCTAAGATAATTTTTCTTAAAATGCTTCTTTAAAACAAGATCAAATTATTACTTTGGAAAAGTCATAACAATTTTTAATGGGAAAAAAGGAGCCCTTACGGTGTGACTTCGTTTGTATGTGTGTATGTCTGTCACAGCGGCCTATTTCAGCAATTACTAATGCTATCGACTTGAAATTTGGAATAGTTTTAAATAATGCTTGCCCACCTTTATAGCAAATGAAAAAATTAAATTTTTTTTTGGGGAGTCAAAATTCTCGGTAGAAATTCTCGCAAAATTGGTTGCTTTCAGACAACCTGGTTGCCTTGTAAGTACGCAAAAATGTAAACATGTGTAGAAGTTGAATTTAACAAGTGTGTGTTCAATCGGTTGAAGGGGAATGCCAACCGTTTTACAAAATTTTTACTCATAGTAGTCCAGGCGCTATGAAGCGTCAAATCACACGCCAGCTTCCAAATAGGCGACTGAGGGCTTAGATGCAAGTTTCGGGGAACGGCATGGGAGAATTACAGATCATGCGCACAAACTTGACACATTTATTCGTTGTTATGAAATTTTTTGGGCATGCGCTTTATTTATTTAAACGGTTTGGTTGGCTGGAGGCAACCAAATTGGCTGGGAATTCCTACCCTGGTTCAGAAAATGTAATTGCCTCAAGCCAACCAAACCGTTTCAATAAATTAAGCACATGCCCAAGAAGTGTTATGACAACAGAATAAAAAAATGTTATAGCAACGAATAAATGTATCCAGTTTGTGCGCATGATCTGCCGCTCCCCGGAACTTGCATTTAAATACTCAGCCGCCTGGTTGTGATTTTACACTTCATAGCGCTTGGACTGCTATGAGTAAACATTTTGTAAGACGGTTGACCATTCCCCTTTAACCGTTTGAACACATCCCCTACACATTTATAAATTTTCGTGTACTTACAAGGCAACCTGGTTCGCTGAAAACAACCAGTTTGTGGAGTTACTAGATCAAGTCGGTTATTAAATGAAAGGACGTCATTTTCACATTATAAAATATACCTTCATTTCCTTTATGCTGCATAGTTTTCGACTTATGATGAAAAATGTCAAAAAAATACCACCCTTAGTCTGACTCGCTTTTGGCGGGAAATTTTTTTTTATTAAATTCAAAACATTCTTCTTATTAAAAGTTCAGACTAATTTTTATTGACACTCGTGTTTTGGGTAATCTAACCCAAACTTGTTTAGCAAAGTTTAGGGATTTATGTATTTCAACGATCCATGTTCAAAGGCAAAAGTGCAAGTGCAATGCGAAGAAATTGCAACATTACCTTACCAAACTTGGAAGGTTAACAGTCTAAAGAATAGTCACGCTGACTTCAGCCGCTGCATTTAATATATAAAGCGAGCTAAGCGTGGATTTGAAAAACGTCGTTGACAAACTTTTCCTAAGGGATTATACAGTAAAACCTCTTTATGTTATAAATGTTGTCCGCTATTAAGAGGTGTCCGCTTTTCAGAAGTGGAAGTTTGAGGCAAATTCACGATTGGGTCTGCAAAAAGTATCTGCTTTTAAGAGTTGCCCGCTAATGGATTTTTCACTGTACATATAAACTAGAATGCTTTTGTAGGTTCATATCTCAAAGGATTGAATTGATGTTTTCTGTAAAACTGAATATTTTGCAAAAAAAGAAAATTATTTACTTGCCTTGCAAAGAACATTATTCCAATGGCATTTTGTGGACTAAGCATGTTGACCATGGACTGCACACACTGTCGCACCAGTCCCATCATACCAACGTAATCAGCAATTGTAAGCAATTCGTAAACATTACTCTCGTCAATTTCACATTTTCTCAGGTAGGCATAGTCGACAATTTTCTCCATGATTGGACTCCGCACCCCAGGTATTGAAACATCGTGCCTCTCGCCGGTTAGTGTAGTTGTAAAAAGTGCCCTAAAAATGATGAAGAGTCAAGAATTGGAATAGCTGAACGTGAACAAATATAATTCAATCAAAATCTCTCCTGAGACTATAGATAGACTCTTTACTTAAACCGAATTCGTCTAGAATCACTAAAGCGTAGAAATGTACTTGAAAACTTTCCACACAAACGCTACGCAGGAGTTGAAAATTCTCTGAGATTTTGTATTAATGACATTTATAGTACCTAAAATAATTACTACAGGAACACATAATAGCCCGATGGACATTAAAGCAACCATCTTGAAGCCGAACTGTAGCATCGCAGAGCATGTTGTTTGATCTCATTTCGTACAAAGCGTGCATTGCTTGCTGGCTCATGCACGTTTTTGGATTGTGTTCGATTTCTTCTTCATCCATAATGTCACACATAGTCGTCCTTAACATTTAATTTTGAAGAAAATTTTTGTAGATTTTTACAAAACGATCGCTTTCAGAATTTATATGCAGCATAAGCCACTTAATGGATAAAAACTTGAGAAATTTTGAGGCAATGATGCAACGATTTCTTGTGAATTTTGGAGAAACGTTACATTAATTTTTACTAAAACTGTAAAAAATTAAATGGCGATAAATATATAAAAAATAAATAGTAATCTAATCTATGGCGTTTTGAGCGACACCGAATTAAAATGATGGAAGACCGCCACTGACAATTGAATGAAAACAAAAAAGCGTTTCACCAGTCGAGCTAAGTTGGCGTGAGTACTTCGTTGCAATTAAAAGAATGCACGGAACTCCGACGTGCACCTAGAGGACAGTTACATAGTTTTTTTTTCGATAGAAAAATTCTCTATTTTCAATGTAATAGATTTAATTTTTTCTCGAAATTATCATACATTCTAAGGGCATCCTAATCCAAAATATGTACTTAGTGAGACTAAATGTGCGGCTCTTTCTCAATATGGTCAGGACAACATTCTTAATCTCCTTTTGTATTTCATTAAGGCATTTATTTTATATTGTTTGGACCAATCCCTATACAGTTGGTAACTTTGGGTGTCCGTACCACTACCACCACCCCTGTGAATTCAAATCAACAACGTTAACCTGCATATTTACAATCGCTTTCATTTCCGAGGACAAGTTGACCTTAGAAGTGTTGAACGCATTGCTATAATATTTACTATTTTCAAGTGTTACCTCGTTTTTAAAAAAATCCTAATTTGTTTACTCTAAATTACTAAAAATGGCAATGTGACACGGAGCGTTGTCATGATGCAACATCCAAGAGTGTGCAATTTCAGGACTGACACAATTCACCATTTTCTTTATTTATTTATTCACACAAATTTCATCAAACAAATTGAAAATAAAAATACAATTAAAATGCCAATAAAGTGAGGTTGAACAAATAAAACAGATTTAATCATTTTTACGAATTAGAACTTTAAACACAATTTCCAAAACTAATATAACAAATATTGTGGCCTTAACGAAGTTGATCGCTCTCTGTAGATTTCGAAAGATTAAAATTAACAGCGTCGCAGGTTTTTTTTGCGTGAGAGGTGAAAATCTTCCAAAGCAAGCAAGAGATCCGATTGCCTCTGGTAGTGTAAAATTTTTCGCTCACTAAAAACACCCCTCTAGGGATTAGCCGAATCAGACCACTTCATCCGTGTCCCTTTTCGTCCCTACCCCGTGCGATCTCAGCGAGAGAGACCCGGACTAATCCAGTTTTCTTCCGTAAACCTCGATTTCTCGGGTCAGCGAAAGCATTTGCCTCTGCCACTCTTCTTTCTTACATCCAGTGGGGTGCCGTCAGCTTTCTTGTTCTGCTTGCTAGTGCAGGAGACTAGCACACTATGTGCACCGCCGTTTCTTGCTCTTAATCTTAATCTGCCAACTGCAATCTTGTCGGAGTTCTGATATTAATGTTGGCCACAGCCGGCGGGTGTTCAGGCTCGCGTGAAGAGGTATTCGACGGTCCGAAGGTATTGCTTAGAACTTCAACAAAACATTTTCTCCACCTCCGTAGTTGATGTTGCTCTGTGACAAGAAGGAATCCATAAGTGTCTCTTACAGGATGTTCAGTTATAAGAGCCTTTCCTGCCAGTATTTTTGGCAATCTCGTATTTTTGTCTGTTAGCGCGTTGATGTACTTGCGCTTGTTACGTCTTATGCACTTCTTTGGACGCTTTTCTGTAGAGATCGGTATGCAGTTCGCTTAACATGTCGCTTAACTTCAACGTCAGTAGCAGAATTAATGCGGTCTTTAATCTGCTTCTGTCGGTGTATTTTGTACCATGTGGTGTCAGTGATCCATGGTCGTCCTCCGCACTCTAATCGTCCCACGTATTCCGTACGACAGCTCGCACTTTCAAATTGTTGGTCTATGAAGTCGTCGGTGTTATAGCGCAGTGCATCAGCTTTTTGGCGTAATGCGGTGGTGACACATTAGATGTTGTATTACGTGGGCATATTACGGCCGTGCATAAGCTGCTATAAGATGGTGATCATTGCCAATATAAGCGCCGCATTTAGACCTCAATTAAAAAGACAACTTCTCCAACTTTTCGATTGATAATATTCAATCAGTGCTTCCGTCTGTTGAAACCCCGAAAGTTAAATGACATTTTTTGTGTTGGTCCGAAATCTGGCGGTGATAATTCGGTCCGATATAGGTGACCAGTCCAGTAGTGATTGGCGGACAAGTTTGGTTAGCAACAAGCCTATACCTGCCATGCGTGTTGTATCTAATTCTTCCTCTCCATCTAGTTTCGCTTAACCCTAAAATATTTTGTACTGGACCATATCCGGTTCCACCTCCATGATCTTCTCGTATCCACACTCGTACCACAAAGTTCTCACGTTCTATAGCCCGATTATAGTCATGTTTATTTACTTATTATTTATTTATTTATTCAAAGATTCGTCAATAATGACTTCTACACAAAATATAATTAACTTAAAAAATTAGATTTACTTAAATTATATGACAGCAAACTTATATAAGCTGACTCTTCAATCGAGGCCTGAAAAGTTTAGGTTTAATTTAGCGAAGAGCTTGTTGTTCCAGGGAAGACCATGGAGTGCACACCTTAAAAATCTGCGCTATACTGCCTTGGTGCGGCTAATGTGGGCAGCGAAATAGGAAGACCAGACAGGGCTGGCGTATTCTAAAATTGGTATCACAAAGACACAATACAGAATCTTGGTTAAATAGAGGTCGTCAAGCTCCCTGGACCATCTTTTTACAAAGCCCAGCGTCGAATTAGACCTATTAACAATTGATGCCATGTGGTCCTCAAAAGAAAGCCAAGCAGGCCACAGTCGGAGTCCTTATAGCCAAAATTGTCATCACAAAATCAGTCCGAGGTATCTGAGGTGTACTAGACGTTTCGTGTGTATTGTGTTGGGTTTTCAAATAAGCGGTTACAAGCCTATCTATTCTACCCAGAAGGAGTGCTGCTTCTTTAGGCGTCCTGGGAATCACCAGAGTGTATTTGTATAGCGCATAGATTCTCTCTAAGCTGAGGTGTCCTGGCTGGTGCATGGGTTTCCCTTCTCCTTTGTTAACCGGGCTTGGGACCGGATACGACGAAATTCAGTATATCTAACCCTAAATCTTATTCTTTTATTATTGACTTCAAAATCTTTAAATCTCCGGCTTAATTTAACTTAAGAGTTTGAATGCCATTTTCTTCAGATATTACAAAGAAATACCTAAGATCTAAGAAAATCCAAATCCATTGTAATTTACGTATACTGGAACAATTGGCATTTTAAATGTAGTTTGGTTTATTGGTACTAATTATTCTATTATTAACAAAATCAAAATTTGCTTCAAGTTCACTTTTAATGCCAATTTAAGTCGTCCTTTTGCTTGATCCACTACTGAATATCTTAAAGCTGGAATCCAATGCAGACGGAAGTCCCCAAAATACGCATTAGATGTTTTCAGTCACGAATGTTTTATGTAAAAAAAATATACCACACTACTTGATTGGATAAAGCTTGAAGATTTATTGATAAATACCCAAAAGCTGCTCTACTTGAATTTAATCGATTAATAGAGTCAAATCGTTGTAGTTATGTATAAGTTACCAAACAAACCATTTTTAAAAAGTAAGAAATCTGTTAATTGCTCGAAATATTATTCCTTATGCTATAGCATAGCACAAAAGGTAAAAATAAAAGTCTTTCCCATATAGAATTTTAATGAACAACAAGTACACAACGCATAATAACTAGTTAAATATATTCTTATGCAATTTCACAAATAGTTTTTATGTACACCATTATTTCCTTAGTAATCCAATCCCTCTGTATTAGATCCAGCAATCGCTAAAACCCTAATGGCTGTTTCATCTCGTCCCCCATCTTTCGGTGCCTCACAGCTGGTATCAGTCGAAGAACAAATATGACAATGACAACTAACTGCCTCCATATACTCGTACTTTCTTGTTTCAGGATCGGCTTCAGGATGGCAATGTCTAAGCATTGCAACTGCCTTCGATCTTGACGCATGGACGCACACTGGATGAAACGACCTTTTATAAGGAAATTTCCAATCTGATATTTCACTCGAATCACAACGTCCCCAGCACGATATTACACTGACATGATCCCAACATTCTCGACCATTCGAATCCATTTGAGTCACCCTATAAGTGTACATGCGACGATGACATCCCAACGGTGCACTAGTAGGTCCTTCGATCACTGGTGGTACTTCCATCGTTAACACTTTAGTCGAACAGAAGATTACATAAAGTTGCAAAATTAGCACTGAGCTGAAATTAAATTTCGAATAAGTTACGAATTTTGTTTGTTGAAAAACTATAGACGTTACATTCCCACGCTCAACATTATTAATCGTAGTAGTGACTCTACAGCAGCGGTGACGACTACAGAACGACTAACTTGTTGCTCCTTGCTTGGCTATTTATATATTTTCGGTATTTGAAATTCGTGTATCACGAGTTGCGCAGTGACTTTGATGTACACTATGCCGGTGCTAGGTGTTTCGTCTTGCAATGGGAGTACTCCTTGGAGCCAGCGGATTTATTTTAGGCTTCACAAATACAAAATTTTGGAGCATAGAGCGATGAAAGCGGACAAATTTCCCTAATTTAAATTGAATTTTTTCTTTAATTAATAACAAATTTCGAATACGGGCTTGTAATCGCTTGAGGTACAATTTTTCTTACCCTGAGGTGTGTATTTTGTTTTCACAGCTGTTGCGTTTGATTGAGAGATAATAATTTATAACACACGCAACTTTATATCTTAATTCAACACTTTTAATTTTTTCGCGTGTAATTAAATTTAAAAAAAACTTGACTTAGACAATAGTTTAATTCAAAATATTTGGGGTAAAATTTGACATTAAAATAAAAGAATTGTAATGTCCGTGATGAATTCAAAAGTTGTTTTTGTACCCAGATGCGGGTGCGTGTACTTCAACGTAAGTTTGATCTTTTGAAATGACGAGTTCATGCCAACAGCTGTAAATTTTTATTATCTTTCAGTGCAGGAAAACCATATGTTGCATACTGGAATACTAAAATGCGTAAACAAATTAACTAATTGTGTTTTTTCGAAAATCTTTAATTCAAAAATAATTCTGGGCTTGCGGATTCTCATTTCAAGCATTTTCTCTAAGACGGGTTGTGGCCCTCTAAATATTATTTATTATTGCATTGTGAAATCTTTAAAGAGGTAAGCTACAGGTTTAAATTCTACAGGTAGCCTCCCACAGTAGTTTACGTTCAAACTCAATTGGGGATTGGTCAGAAATGTCTTGTTGCTTAGAATCCATCTTAATCCACTTGCAATGTTTATCATACATATAATCGTGTAAAGTTCTTCTTCAGCGTCATGCCCCGAGCTTACTAGACAAATTCTTAGAATAAATTTCTTTAGAAATTTTATCACGCCTTTTGCCTCTTCGTTGTGAACATCATAACGATTAGACCGACTTGGATGATTCTTTTTTTATATTATTAATAGTTTCTATTTAACTTGCTTTGTTGTCTATATGTCTGTCTGCTAAAAAATCATGCAAAGCAATTTTATACAACTTCCCGTAACCGAAGCAGGTTAAAATTTAGCACACATGTATAATCCGGTGACAATACAATGGCGGATTACGTTTTTCTTTAAATTGCAAAAAATCATCTTAATGCGAATCAGGCCAACTGTTTAGCGCACTCTAAATGATGAACAGCAGGCTTTCGTGAGGGTTTCTCCTGCAGCGATCACATCAACCCAATGGACATGGGTTTCAAATGAAAGAGTTTGACGAGTTACGATAAATTATGTGACGGCAATTTGAGCCCAATATAACGGACGCCCTAAGATGGCGGACTACCTTTTTCCTCACAACCTCCTTGACATGCGTATCAATTTCTTAATTATATAAGCTACATAGGCTCACATATATATAATTGTATTTGTTGTAGATAGTATGCACGGGGTAGAACCTAACTTCGTAAAGTCTAGACCTATTTGGATGATTATTTTTGTTCTTGTGTACAAGTGCTGCAAATTAATCTAAACGAACCTCAGCATTGCTTGTCTTTCGGGGGATCGGGTTCGTCGATCCTTATCTCATCTAGCAGTATGCCGGCCAAATCGCCGGCACCATGATATTGGCTGCTTTCTCTAGTACCGCAATGCACTCCTCATTAATCAAAAGCGGGAATGACATGCTGTTATTTTGCGGCTCCTCAGCACTGATGACCGCCCAGTTATCCACAACAGCAGCAGAGTCATACAGCTTGAGGTATTGCAAAAGCTTACTTTTGTCCAACTCCATGTTGGATAACTAAATGCGGGCCCTTGGTCTGCTAGGTCTACCTTGCAGCCCTCATATGCACCACTAATCTTAGCTATGCATCTGCTGAGGAAGTCCTTAGAGAACTGGTCGTCGCACTTGATAACTCGGAAACCTCTGATGGTCTCCGCGGAATCAAATGCCCTCCTTGGTTGGTTAACAGGTGAACTATCACCATTTCGGAAAGCCTTATTTCCACACGCCCCCTTAGTTTAGCGGAGACCTTACCTGCATCCCGATATACAAGAAGCACCTGTAAATGGTCACGGACCACCTCGCTTAGCAGCCTTTTAGGATCCTGGGTAGAACCCGATAGTGGAATGGATTTGCCTTGCGCCACCAGGCTACACGGCTTGCACAGACGAGATCTCATCATGAAACCTGTTGCGTTTGCCCGCTTCAAGCCGCTTGCAGGTAGCCAAGGCATCAAACTAGAGTATTTAATCCTTGTCCTTCTGGCGCATCTCATTAACAGTACCGCAGTTTCATGGGAGTACTATGGTTGCTACTAATCGAGCCACAAACTTCTGTGATGGCCTACTGGCTGGAGGCAATTGCCATCTTATATTTGTTCGAATAAGTAGCAAACTTTGAAACCCGCTATTTTCGGGTAGAAAACTTAAAAATCAGGAGCTAGATTTATATTTTTAAGGAAAAAGGAGTATCAAGCTCTCGTGCTTGTTTTTCTAGCTTCAAAGTTATTATTGGTCAGGAATAAAAAGTATGACAAGCTTTTTTCGAAAAAAAGTCATAACTGGTTCGGTGTCTGGTAAAAACTATTCGTGCGAGATATTTATCAGCCTCCTCGACTATACCATGTAAAATATGCAAAGACTACAAAAGAGTGTTGATGAATTTTAAGAACACTAAATTCAAATGACTGTTTTACAATTTATATTTAGTTGAATATAGTAAGATAATTAAATTTATACCTACATCATAAAGGCCGTAGATTTGCTCGGACAAGCATTTCATACATTTGCCGCTATGATACTAACAAAAGGCTACGCCAGTTCTTCTACTGCATCATGTCTTTTAAATGGTCCTGAGAGCAGCATCATAATTATAAAGATATTTCTGTGTTGTAATGTATTGTAATGAAGTTTTGCCCGCTTGTATGGCCAAACTTTGAACTTCATATCAATAAGCGCCTGCAAGAATTCATCATAGATAAAAATATGCTGGCAGGATAGAGTTAAAAAATAAAATAAAACTGAGTAGTCAAACAATTAATTTTGCGTAATTTAGTTAGTTAGACTGGTTGTACACTTTAAGAGCAGGCTAACCAAGCAAGCAAGCCTTAGAGTGGAATAAAGTATTAAAAACTTAACTGGAAGTCTACTTTTGTCACTGAAGAGCTTATAAGGAAACTGGAAAAGACTTATCTAGCTATTATACATTTATGTGTAATTTGATCATAAATCAAAGTACATATCTTTCAAAATAAGTGAATAGATTTGTTATTGACTTTTCACATGACAATATGATCGCGATTGCAAACTGAAATCTTGAAACGGAAATCCTGTTCTACATTACTTACTTTTCTAGAAACATTCCTTCATAAATCTATTACAATTATGTGTTTTATACCCACTTGTATTTTCTCAAATAATGTACAACCCTACATATCGCCTGACATTCGATGTTGACGAAAGCAATTTCGAAATAATGACATTTAACATGTCACGATGGAAATTGTAAAATGCCAGTGCATAGTTTTGGACATGGTCATGGCAGTTAAATTCTCACCATAATAATGTTCTTGTCGCGCGAATTTTATGATAGGACATGTGATGGAAAAAATAGGAACAGAAATTCAAAAAGAAACGCAGCAAAATCCTTGGGAGACATGTTATTATTGCCCTATGCAGCCGTTTAAGACACCGACTGATTTTGTAAAGTATGTTGTGTATCCTTTCCCTATTAACAGTTGTTTTAAGGATTATTCTTGATTTTAGACACTTACGTGAAAGACATTGTACAAAAGAAGGTGGGTCATTTGTGTGCAGATATGGTTTCAATGGAGTTTGTGCATCGTTGCCCTTGGATGGTGTTAGCGATCGAGATTATGAGACCCACGTATCACGATATCACGTCAATCAAGTGGCCAGAGAACCAGAGTGGTCAGTTTTTTCGGCTGCTCAAAATCTACCCGCAGTGCTTAATGATCCTAGTCGAGGAAAGCAAAGCAATCTGTTTACGAAGAAGTGGGGAGATTCGTTCGTTGAAAAAGTAGCAATTACATCTTCGCCACACCTACAAAATGTCGAGTGGGACGATTTTGATATTTACTTAAAACGCATAGGGAGACGTTATCGTAGGCACGTGCGTATTGCTTCGCAGTCAGTTCATCACCCATCGGAATCATCGAGCAGTACTGCAGCAGCTTCACCTAGTCATAGATCGCTTAGCAGCAAAGATTTAGCCGTAGACTCCTATTTAGGGGGAAACCTTAGTGATATTCCTGAAATATTTTTAAAATCGTCGTTTGATTTGAAAATCCCGTCAACATTTAATCAAGTATTTCCAGGTGTAGGTGAACCAGGTGATGAAAGTAAACAGTCTGGACGGTTGCTACAGGAGAAGTTAAGTCATTACCTTGACATCGTAGAAGTTTATATCGCGAGACAAGTATCACAAAAATCCTCGGCATTTTTTCATGCTATGACATCTCAAGATGCAATAATGGAGCAAATGAGCGATGCTGCTGTTAACGTTAAAAAGCTTCGCGAAAAGATTCAACATATCGACTCTGCTGAGGTTAAAGATTCCCTTAAAATCTTACAAATGGCTAGACGGAGACAGAACAATCATGAAATTTTGGAAAAGTTAAAACTTATGGCAACTGTTCATCAAACTCAACCAATGATTCAACTTCTGTTGGGCACACAAGACTACGTCGCAGCACTGGATTTGATAGGCACCACCCAAGAGATAGTTGCCCAAGAGCTAGTAGGTGTGCACTGCTTTCGCCATTTACCTATGCAGCTAAAAGAAATGGAGCGTCTTATAGATAAAATGCTTACGACTGAATTTGAAAGATATTCAACAGCCGATCTCAATCGGCCACTTGTTGACGAGGAGCAAGCGAATCAAGTCCTCGAAGAAGATAAATTGGTGTGCATTATAATGGGACTATTGCGTGAAAAAAATTTTTCGTTTGTGGACACATACAAGGAGGAAGCAATTGTTGCTATTAAAGCAATTATAAAGCAAATGGTGATAGAAGTAATTGCTTCATCGGATATAGAAGTCTGCCTAACTGGTGCTGGCGAAGAAGCCCAGAGTCTTTCCATTCCAGAGTGGATTCAACTCCTAGATAAAGCTACTATAGCTCTTCTCCGACTACTCAGACGTATCAAATTAATTCATGACGTTATGCTTCAAGCTACCGACGCTAGCGCTGGTAAAATTGGAGAATCTTTGAACTTTATCGACTCAGAGGTGTTTTTATCGGACGCAGACCACAAAATCGTGGCTGGAAAACTAAAAGAATTGCTCCAAAATGTTTGCAACTATTGTCATGAGCGATGCGCTAATCTCGTTTCCAGTCAGAGTCTAGAAAAAAGTGTTGCAACCGCGGAAGAAATTGAAAAATTGACAACAATAGTCGAACAGTTCAGTATAGGTTGCGAGGAGATATCTGGAGTACAGAGTGTACCACTTAAGGCTGCCCTTAAAGCGCAGGGAACGAGATTTGCTCAAAAATTTCATTCTGAACGAAAAAACAAACTTTCTTTACTTTTAGATAGCGAAAGATGGAAACAAGTCGACATTCCGAGCGAATTCCAGAAGATGATTGATCGCATTTCAAAAAACGATTTCAGTTTTAATAAGAACGAAGAGTTTCTAACGTCAAGTCCTGCAAATTCGGTGCTTTTTGTTGACGGAGAGCCTTACACATTAGTTGGCGCTGCCTTACTTTTAGTTCAAATTGTCAGTGAGTATTGCCGCTGTGCAGTTCAGCTGCCAATTGTAGCTGGAAGTCTCTCCAGACATATTGTCGATTTATTGCGAACATTTAACTCGCGCTCATGCCAGCTTGTATTAGGTGCAGGAGCTCTTCATGTTGCCGGACTGAAAACAATAACAAGTGGAAATTTGGCTTTGGTATCGAGGGCCTTACAATTGGTACTTTGGCTTCTCCCAAAACTTAAAGTGCACTTTCAAAAGTTGGATCCCAGTTCGGTTTCTGGTTACGACTTTGTTGAAAAAGACTATGTGAGTCATATAAAGGAGATTGAGAGCAAAGTTCTTTCAATAGTAACGAAATTGGTAACAACACAATTGTCCTCGTGGGATGCCCGACCGCCTGTACCATCACAGTCTTTTCGTAGTATTTCGAAACATTTCATGAAATTGCATGAAGCTATTGCTCCCATGCTACCTGAACTACAGATTCATTCCATCTACAGGACTATTCATAAGTGCTTCAAGGACAAACTGCGAGAACAGTTGCTCAAAAATAATATCGTTAATAATGGGGGCCCCCAACATGGGGTTGTCACATCCGAGCTGACCTTTTATATGCAAACCTTGCGAGCACTGAAAGCTTTGCCCGATAACGAATTGAACGACTCTTCGTTAGATGATATTTGGCTTAATTAGATTTTTATTGTGATAGGATTGTATAATAGTTTTTTCCTATATGCATCATACACGTTGTCTATTTATAAAAAAATACATTAAATAAATTATGTAAAAAGTTTTTAAGAGAAACTGAAGGATTTCATTCTTTCCCTACTGTTTGCGATAAGTTGAAAGAGGAAAATACCAAGAGAACAAGATTAATGTGCTCTATCTGCACTTTTTACATCAAAACCAACTGACCCTGTTACATGGGGTTTTAAATCCGTTGGATAAATACATAGTACTAGAGCCAGGAGTGTGCTGTCTCACTATCCGTGTTTACTATGTACTTGAGCTTTGATTATAGCACGTCTTTCGAGTATTTCAAACTCAGCTGGGAAAGTGGATGCTGAAGGAATGTCTAGGATTGCTACCATGGCTGTTTTGAAGCCTAGCGAATTGTAGCGTGACGTAAATGTGTACGTATTCATTGATTCTTCTACGTTGTGTGATATGCTGTTCGAACGTAATTTCTGATTTTGCTTATTAGGTTTTGCCTTAGGTTTGTTACAATCGCTTATCAGAATGTTACTTGCTCTCCCAGCGTCTACGTCGAGCTTTAACAGAATTAATGTAAGAGTTGAATAGGATAAGGGAAACCTTGTGGGACTGTTAATATGTGCAGCAACCATTGACGAAAAAAAATTTATTATTCAATTCACATATAAGTTCTTCTTTTCTAGGGGCGGGTTACAGCAGGTTTCTAGGCTTCAACAATAAATTTCGAAAATCCCAAATGGACGAAGGTGGTAGAAGTTGGGGACGAATCTCAGAACACAAAGTTCCTAACGAAAAGCGACGAAGATGACACGTGTTGGTGATGGAACCTTCGGTTTAGAAAAACTCAATGCTGACATGGAGTGTGGATGCAGTTAGTTCAGTGGAATCTGCATTACAGTAACCTTGCTTCATACTACCATTAAGATCGGTTTAGTTAAAGGAACTTGTGTTTAAGTACACCCCTTTCTACACGGAATGCACACGTAAGTCGAGACCTTTTATTCTTGTGTAAATTTATTATTATCACCCAAGTACAGCAACGACGATTTTAAAGTTGGCCAGTGGCAAGCGACGTATGGCGTCAACCTGGATTACTTCGGCAAACATGGCGCATGACGACTGATGGACGTTTGCAGATAAAAGAAGGCTGGAGCTGGCAATAGATTGTGATAGCAACGCACGACATTTGGTATGAGGGAGCACGGACATCAACGAAAAGGGTGAGCTTTTATTTAATACTATATTAAACTGTAAGGTAATAGGATCATATTCGTTACCGCAAATAGAGAAAAGGTTTAAAATGCAACACTCTGAAAGGAGTATGCTCACGGCTGCCAAAACCAGAACTGCTGGCTCCGACACCGTTCTGTAGCCGGAGACAGCTCTAATGGCTCCTCTCCTCTGTATTTTTGCCATCCGTTTCCTGTACTTTTCGACCTTCAGCGCGTCAGCCCAGATCTCACATCTGTGAAGTAGGATCGAGTGCGTGATCGACATAAGCAGTCGCCTCTTACTCGCTAATGGGCCATGAGCCTGCTCAACTGTGTTGTGGTCTGTGCTGCCCTGTCTGCCGCATGCTTATTATGTTCCCAGAAGGTAAGTTTGAAGTCCAGCCTTATTCCCAAGTATTTAACTGGCTCGTCAGAATGTCCTCATCCACCACTCAAATTTAACTAATCGTCGGGATCCGCTTTCTAGTGAGCAGAACAATCTCGGTTTTCTGGTTGGCTCGACTCAGGCCAAGTTCCTCCATCCAGGTAGTCACCTGTCGCATTACCTGGTTCAATCTAACCCACCGAAAGGGTGTCTTCTGGCATGTCCAAGCGCAGTACACCATGGTACGCTATATTCCACCGCTCTAGGCCTAGAATCGATCCTTGGGCGGCTCCTGTTGAGATTTTATTCCTGCCTGCTGCTTCACTTCATAGAGGAGAACCCTGTCATGTAGGTAGCTCTCTACCATCCGGAGGAGACACCCTGGTATTCAAAACGTGTGCTCCAGAGCGTTCAGCATGTCGCACCATCTGGTGGAGTTAAAGGCGTTTTTAACATACAGTGCCACCAGCAGAACTACTTTTCTTGAGTGTGGTTCCCTTTTTGCGCCGCGTGGAAGGCTTTTACCACTTTTTCTACCGCTCCAATGGTTGATCGTCCTTTGCGAAAACCATACTGTTTGTCTGAAAGGTCTCCTGTTCTGTGTATGGCTGATGCTAGGCGCGGTTTCAGCAATTTTTCCAATAGTGTTCCGGCCGTATCCAGCATGCACAGGGGTCTGTACGCCGCTGGAGTTCCTGGATCTCCCTTTCCCTTGCTAATAAGTGCAAGTCTCGGTGCTTTCTACCGCTTGGGAAAGTTACAGCTGTTGGAAATTTTGTCGAATTTTGAGCTTAATGTTTCTATGCAATCGCCACGTACTTTTTGTGTAATATAAGTGCCTGTAGGAGAAACTAAACTCTAAATTGGAGCTTCCTTAATCTACAGACTTCTGTACTACAGAAAATAATAAATAAAATGAGACTTAAAACTAAATTAAAATAGAAATATTGTCAAAATCAATTCTTTTATTTCACTTTGTCGTAATAGTCTCAAATTTATTTCTGACTTCTGTATCTTTAATTAAAGCTAGAAGCTCTTCATCCTTTTGAGCGCGCATTTCGTCAATTAGGCTTTCCCTAAATGCATGATCTTTAGCCGGATCATCTGGTAGAGCACCTGTTCCGGCGGGTAATTGTGGAATCTTCAAATTAATATCTACACCAATGCTTTCAATATTAATTGGGGTGATCCCAATTTGACTCCATGAGTCCATTCCAAACCAAATCATTACCGCCTCATTGTAATCTGTAACAACTTTTCTGAACGGATGAGAAGGACTTCCAAAGCCCAAATGGCTAAATGTATCACGAACTGTTTTAGATAAATTAGGTAATTTTTGTGAGTAAAATATTAGTGCAGCTCCAAGAAGATGCGCTACCGAACGAAGGCACCTGCAGATATGCTTTTTAATTTCTGGATCTAAAAAATTATTAGAATTATGTCAATGTGGAAAGAGTGAATGATAGTGTTACCAAAATCTTGAAAAATGTCATATTTTCCGCCAACAATAACCAAAGGAGTTGGGAAGATGTCCATTGTATTTATGTCAGGATGTTCTTGCCGAATTCGCCTCTCAGAATTTTCTTTCAGTAAGTCTGTATCGCTTTTCGTCGCCAATTTTAAAACTGCACCCTTTAGGCCATTTATGGCTGTTTCTAGATCAGCCCATATCCGGTTTGGTTGCGACAAATCGAGCATGACAATTGCCGCAAAGTGTGTGACTCCGTGAGATTTTAATGGAACTTCAATTAGCTGAGAGGAGTTGTCCAAATTGCCTAGTTCCCATACGTTTAGGATTTGCTTGTGCATGCTCTGCGGTTGACTTGACCTTCTTCCAAAGGAGTAGTCAAGTGCCAGAGTTGGACGAGGATTTTCATCCCGATCAAAGAATTTATTTATCGCTCCCGTTTTACCCTAGAAAATAAGATCTTTTATTTTCTGTAGATGCACAGAGATTCTGTAAGAGGACTCACCACTCCTTTGCTGCCCAGAATGAATATGGTTCGCTCGTTGGGCTCGCTTTCAATGTTGGCCTGTTTCATTTGGTCTTCCATAATTTTCATCGCTATGTTTTGAATAATATTCGTATTTCCACCGACGTCTAGTTGCTCCATATTTACCACTTTGCACTTATAAAGTAATGTCAGCGCTATTGTGTAGCAGCCATTGGGTAGTTATGGCAACTATTGGGGAGTTTGTATGGGGCAGGTGTTCGTTTTGCATTGCATGCCTACATCAGTAGGTAGATTGAACATTTTCAAATGCATGTGAAAATATATTGATTAATCAATTTTTATAATTTTTTTTTGTAATGAGCTTTCTACGTTTAAAGTCGTGGGTGTTGTCTAAGAAGTTCGATCACTTCCAAATTGGTCACAGGTTTTTATTATTTCTCACAGTTCTAAAGGTTCGCTTTTTTCGTCGACGTGTGTTTGTAGGAATTATATGTAGGTACAGTCTATCTCAATCTAGCTCACCATTGCTGTACGAATTTTAACTTACCATGGTACTTATCTAGCGGAATATGTTACAATAGCAACGAACCTGTCCCAAATGCAGTAACATGAAAGTTGCCATAAACGCTGTTTTACTTATAGCCACTCAGCACAAGAATGGAAGAAGACGTAACTTAATAAGCATTGGATAAATACAAGGAGGCCTTAATCTCGAAATTGGGTACAAGTAATCCTTTGGAATCGACATAGTGAATCGATGATGAGACTGCTAACATTGAAGTTGTTATCAGACTTGAAATGTTTGAAAACAGTATGGAAGTTGGGGTAAACAACTCCTCCTCGCTTTTTCAATATGAAATCACGGCGATAGAGATAGGATCTAAGCAGCTTATGAAACGGGTTGCAATATGTACAGATAGCCAGACGTCCATTAAATCTTTAACAAACGCCGCTGTAAAATCTAAAACGATTGGCCCTTACGGAGTTAGGGAGACAAAGCCATGTTACCCTAACATACATACGTGCCGGGGCATTGCGGTATCCCAGGAAATGAAAAGGCGAATTAGCTGGCGCAAATGAAGACACTCCAGTAATACTCAACCTGAGCATACCCATCCAGGATATCAAAAAAGAAATCATTGAATGGGTAACTAAGAGGAACAGAGAAAAGTGGGAGAGATCCGACATTGCCAGACATACAAAAGCGTTTTGGGGAACTTTCAGTGTATATGAATCTAAAAAGATTATCAACCTTAACAAGGCCAAACTGAAACTTCGTGTTGCCTCGTGAGAGGACATGCAAGACTAAGGGCTTATGTCATAAAAATGGGAGTGGCGAACTCTAATCTGTGCAGGGGATGCGGGGAAGAAGACGCGACCGTTTTACATGTTCTCGGTCAATGCCCAGTCCTAACGCAAAGAAAGTTTAGAATCTTAGGAACAAACTTCTGTGAAGATTTAGCAGAATTAAAGAAATTGGGATATAATCAAATTATCCAATTCGTTACGGGGATTAGTTGGCTCGACAGTAGATTTTAGAGTACTCTGCCGAGCGGGGGGCGTACAACGTGCCACTAAAGGTCTCAGTGCAAGGAAGATACAAATCTTCCTCCTCTTGCAAACCAACCAATAAACCAAACGTTTTATCCATTATATCTTTATATAAAATTGCGAAGTATGGGTTGGCCCAAAAGTCAGGTTCCACTATGCAGTTTTTTTTTTGCAATTTAAACCATTCCACGCGCGAAACGTTAAAACAAACAGATCGTGATGCGTTGGGTCGAGAGTCGATGTTTTAGTGCGTGTCGATGTTCTCTGTTATCAACACAACGATCGCGGGTTCAGAATCACCATTCGATAAGACGATTTCTGTTCGTGAAAAACAAAGTGTTAGCATGGATAAGTTTTCAGTAGGCAAGGTATGTTTTAGTTTTTTTAAATGCATCGAAAACAATCGCGACTACGCTCAGTTAGTCCTCGAGCGCCATAGAGTCTGCGGTGTGGGGTATGGTGAAGGATCAAGTCTATCAGATATGACCGCTGGATATTGGCCATCTAACTGAGCTATCGAAACTGTATTCAGAGACCTCGCAAACAGCACAGATTTGATACACCGAATATGTTTGTACGCGCCCGAAAGTGTAAATTTATGTTATAGAGTTAATATACATAACTAACGTAGAGAGCAAACCTAAGGAATCTGCGTATGTAGTTTCCTCATACTTGGGAGAGAATCTGCATATAAAGAATCAACTGTACAGCAGTACAGGATCGTAAAAGATTGAATGGAGCTCATCTGTTCTGGATAACCAAGTCGGTTCATAAACGCGACTACAATTTTAAGTGATTTAAGTCAAGTCGACCAGTGGCTCCCGCCGGGAAGGTCAAGCCGGAGGCTATTTAGCTCAAGCCCGCAGCGGGGAAGACCTTTGCGGATGCGCTTTGCACTGTGAATTTTGTTTTTATTCATAGAGGTTCCCCAACATTTTCTGGTATATCAGAGCCTCTCCAACAGGTTAATAGTTCTTGGCAGTAGCTAAAGACGTGCGCCTTCTGAGAAGAAGGGTTAAATCGCTGTATACCAGAAAACTACGTGCATTGGATTCTAATATTTTCACGAATTCTAAATCAGAGCATTAAAGTCTGTTATTTGCTTAACATTTTAGATTTGAATTTGGACATTGAATTCTAAAAGTTACGTTGAATTCTATACCGTAATTTTCTTTCGTTCATAATTTATCATGAAGCTTTCTATCCATCACCAGGAATGATCTCGATGTGCTAGAACATGAGCTTATCTCCCTCTCGACACTCTCTCTCTCTCTTTCTTTCTAAGCTCTAGTTTAGTTCCGGGCAACAGTCAGTGACACTAGGGACTATGTCGTAATAGGGGCTAGACATAGTCGTCGGATGGTGTGGGATAGCCCAGCATGCCTCGTAACATCTAGAGGCTGAGGTAGCCTTTCGCCAGTTTCATGATAGCGTTTGTTCTTTCACCCTTTTTCTACTGAATCCCTAAGCAGTTTGTGCTTCCTTTTGTACAGTCTTCGGCACATGGGGAGTGTACCGAGGAATGTGAGGCAAGATCCCACACCGATCCGGCGAGCTAAACACGGCTAGCTAGGCGGGCCTCTCACCTCTTCGGTCACTAAGCAAACCTGCACGGCATTGTTACGCTCACTGGTATTCCGATACCCTTCCACAAGCTTCTTAGTTGTTCTCACAACCCTTCATCCAGTCCATGTCCGCATGCTGCCATCTTATGGTAGCCTGTGTTCAGGGATATCTCACTGTTACCGATAACAGGGGTCAGGCATCTTCTCACTATTATTCCGTCTGGGTCGGATGAAAACATAAGGTACAAAATCCTACTTTAAATCATTGGCGATGTCGCAACACTGAACCAAGCCGGAAGAGGCTACAGAGTCCAAAAAGGACAAGGCGTATTAGGGAGCAGATATGAAAAAGGGTGTAAGAACATCAGCGTCAGGAGAATGTATCCAACTAATGGCAGGGAAATCGAAGTCGTCAAAAATCGGGATGTTGTCCGTGGGAAGAAGACAGTCAAGCAAACTGTCGACAGACGCCGAGAGCAGTTCGTACACTGCGGAGGGAGTACAAGGGGGTACATAAACAGTCTTCTCGCAGAAAGTCTCCAGACAACAGATAGGAGCTCAAGATCTCTACCGTTAAACAAAGGTATCCCATTCAGCTTAAATCTCAATGAAATTTATTAATTTTACAAGAATTCCTGTATGCTGGTTTCCTCGGTAATTTTCATCATTCTTAATCCGGAAATGAAGTTATGCTCCTAATCCTAAAATATTTAAAAGACAAATTCGCCATTTATATCTTTGACCAAATCAAAATATTTGCACTGCAAATGAACTAAGCTGAAATACACAAAATAATGGAAATATAACTAACCAGCACAGTGAAATAAAAGAAAACTTCAAGAAAGGTCTTAATAGACATAACAAGCAATAACGGTACTATAAACACTTGAGTATCAACTTCGAATGTACTTTTTACAACAAATACAACGCTGAAAAAGCACCGCGAGATGCGAGATAGACTTCTTCTTGAAATTAATCTCGCGGCCAAAACTGGGGAATCAAACGGGAGAAGCAATTTACGGCGAAGATGGAATGGCAATGTTCGCTCTGCAAATCGTGAATGAATCATCTCCCGCGGTCGAAAGTCGAAACAAGAAAATTCTAGCGGAGAAGGTAAGAGCAGCAGGCAGTTCCATTTGCCAACATGATGAAGAAGAAGAAGAAAAGCAAACGCAAAGTGGAGCAACTATGCATTGCATGGGGGGCAATCACAGTTGGGCTCGCGAGCGCATGAGCATGTTGGAGCACATCGGCTCTGGTGCTATTGAGACATCCACTTCCACTATCCACATCATCTCTGGAAGGTCTATTTCAGTTCTTTTGCTTCTTGGTAGTCGGCGCCGTAAAAATAGTTGTGTGGTTGTCGCGAAAAGTAATTGTTTTCTGAATGAAATAATTTTTGTGGTGCAAAAAGTTGGTCGCAGGTAGCGCGTCGGCTGTCAAGATAATCCGAAACGAAAAGAGTTTTGTTTACTGTCGAATTCTCAGGCAACGGCTTCCCGTTTTGCGAACAAAACAAAAATTGCTTCACCTTGAAGGACGTTGTGATGCGCAAGAAACAAGGGTGCAGGTGTCGTTAACATCAAGCCGCCTAGAGTGATTGTGTAATCGCGTTTGACAGAAGGTCGAGTTCCGTTCTAGTGTTTTTTGAGTGATTAGTGTTTTGTGGCGACAAAAAAAAAATACGGATACAACGGAGGAGTAATTCGGGGACCAACAGCTGGCCATCACAAGGTTTGTAGTAGCATACCTAAAATTTATAAATTTCTTTTTATATTTGCATATACTCTCGTGCATGGGGCGCAATAATTCGGCTCTGCTAGGACAGTCACAGTTACTTTTACTTGCTGGTGTTTTGCTCCACTAAAGCGGAGCTAATCTGAAGGTTATTTCGTGTGTATAGCGTAAATTTTATTATTTGCCATTTGTTGAAATAGAGAAAAATCGATTATAAGTGACGATAAGCAAAACGTTAACCCTGTCGACGGTGGATTATGCGAGCGAGCGGGCTTATGGGATTTCTTCGGGTTTCCTTTCCAGTTGTTACGGGTTACGCAAGAACAAATCCAAAGCAGCTAAGCTCCAATTAAAGTGTGCTGTTGCTCGGATTATTGCTGTTGGCAAGAACTTCGCTGAGTGAATTATTTGCTGGCCAAGATAATTTGGCTCAATCGATGTCAACGTGAACACGGGAAAGTGCCTGCTAGTTCAATGTCTCTCGATTATGCTGTACTTCAATTTTACTACATGTTTTTGCTACCTGTAGTACGTTTTTCCGCTCAGCTAAACTTGTAGGCCTTCAGTGTAGTTTTGACCTTAAACTGGTTTTCACACTAAACCTACTGAAAGTAATTATTACTGCCAGGCCGGGCTGATTTTCAAGTTGGAGGCGAGTCGCCCGCATTCGTCGCAGGCAGTGGCATGGCAGCTCCATCCAAAACCAAACCAATCGTGGTATGGTACTTTCAAATAAGTGGGCTTCGATGATTTATCAGCTGCAACCACGCAATGACTCACTGCGGAGCATCAATTTGCATTGTTTAGAAATCTCTGAAATAAATTATTAAAAAGAGTACCTTCTTGGCTACATTTTGTTATTCTTTCCTTTTCAGAGTTTGGGAACTTAAGCTTTCTCGATTTCTTTTGTGGTTTCGTTTTCAGAGTAATTCTTGGGTTGCTTGGGATCATAAAATGTCTTTTGTTTTTTTTTTTGTTTAAGTGGTTGGAGTCGCTCCCAAAATAACCGAAAAAACTGCTACGATTTGCTTTGTCTGAGAGTTTCAACTGAGGTTTCAGGTTTTTGGGTTTTGCAGTTTTGTAAGAAGATTTATTGTTACTGCGAAAAATGTGGTTAATTTGTGACCTTTGTAGGTTATCTTACTGGTAACCTCTTATGACCTTTTTTTATTAACATTTTTTTAAATTATTTCCAGCGTTTCTTCCCTTTCTGCTTTAATAGAGCTTTCTTCGTTCTTGCGTTTGCCATTTTCTGTTTACTATACTAACATTTTCCTGGAGAAATTCGAACCATTGCTTTCGCACCGGAGACGTTGTTAATATATTTGTATGATAAAAAGTGGGGGATCAATTTGCCTACCTTGGGATACACCGGAAGTATTATGGAGAAAATCATGAGAAAGTGCTTGCGAACAAAAATCACTTGTTGCGTTCGGTCCAAAAAATATAAACTTCGTCAATTAATGGAATGAAAATGAAATTTAAGGACTAAAATCCTGAGTTCATATAAGAATACTATGTGTTTAGACGGCCCCTTTCCGTGCACTTTCGTCACGTAATTTTTTGTTAAGAGGTAAGGTCGGGTGACCAGGAAGTGTGTCTCGATTAGAACTGAACTCATACATTTGTTTTCTGATCACATGACTGTTTCTACAACTTGAGTCAACGCGACACGTGTGTTTTTTTTATATATATATATATGATGTTGCCAAAGCTCAGGGGATGCCCTATGATGCTAAAGCACAGCCTTGGTAGGAAAGGAATTAAGGGTGAGGGAAATGGGTTAGGAGGTTTAGTGAAAAAGGTGTCGATGTACGCCCCGTTTGAAAGTTTCGGGCTCATATGACGAGGGAAAAACAAAAGATGGTAAACTCTTCCAAATTCGTGTTGTTCGGCTTAGAAAAGATTCCCGAAATTAAAACGGTACGTCCAAATTTGGCCTGGAGAGTATAGGGGCGAGAGCAACTTGTAGCTCTTGTATCTACAAGGGATCAGGCTAGCAATTTCCTTAGAACAATGGCCATCGAAATAGCAATAGAAGAGTGAGAGACAACCGACATTCCGTCGATAATCTAAAGAGTCAAGCCCCTTAGAGATTGAGGAATCGCCAATAAGTTTAATAGCCTTACGCTGGACTTTGTCAAACGTGGACAATGCGTTGTGTCCGGCCCCTGCCCAAATATGGGAATTATATTCAAGTCTAGACCTAATGTGGGACTTGTAGATCAGCGCTAAGTCAGGTAGGGTAAAATATTTTTTACATCTCTCTTTTCATCGCACTTTTGGCGATTGCAAATTTATGATCAGTCCAGCTAAGATTGCTGGATATCTCAATACCCAAGATGTTTAAGGAGGGCGAATTGGGTATATTCACTCCGTCGACTGAAATGGGCTGAGGGTGAACTGGGCGGTTTTTAAGGGACATTAAACAGCATTGAGTTTTGGGTGCATTAAACGAAACACGATTTGCTCTGCCCCAAGCGAGGACCATAGAAATGTCGTTGTTTAATGATCTAAACATGCGATCTCGATTGACTTCTGTAGCATTATCACGTGAATTCATTACAGAATCAAAAGAGTACTCGAAATCAAGGGTGCTGTCGTCGGTAAAACTATGAATAGGATTGAAAGTAAGGGATAAAAGATCATTAATAAAAAAAGAAATAAGATTGGTGAAAGACTGAACCCTGAGGTACACCGGCATTTATTTCGTAGGAATCAGATTACTACATGGATTGAACGGTCTATCCATTTAACGAGGGTACGGTGCAGACCATATGTTTGAAGTTTGGCTAAAAGGACGGCATACCAGACTCTATCAAAAGCCTTTGAAATATCAAGAGCGACGATTTCGGTCTCACCAAAATTATGGAGACAATGATTCCAATGCTCTGTTAGAGCCGTTAGTAAGTTTCCGGTTGAGCGGTTCGATGACCCTTACGTATTGCGTGTAACTACTAATATCACTCTTATTTCGTGTGAGAATACCTTGATTGGAAATTTTGAAAATATATTCACAGGTTTTGATGCAGAGACTAGTTCACAAAAGTTTGTAATTTTATTAGTTTTGAGTATAAAAGCAGGCTTGCACTGCAGCTGCAAAATTCAGCAATTTACTTTATTCAGTTTAATTGTGCAGCTGCTGTCCAAATCTACGTTCATGCACAGGCCCATATCTTTCTCCACAATTCCTGTAACTCCTTTTGGGCATGGGCGGCAGATGAACTCAACCCGATTTGGTAAAGATTTCAAACAGTTCAAGGTAGATTTCGAACAAGCGAGATTAATCTGCCACCTCTGATGGCTTCGTAATCTTTTGTCAGCAGAAAATAACCCTGGGAAGCCGGTGGCGGGATTCGAACTGCGACTTTCAAATGGAAAGCCAACATGTTATATCCCACACCACCGACCACAATATGAACAGGTTCATATTTTGAGCAATAATGCTTTCATGCGACCTACAAATTTTATCTTCAGATGGGTACTCTCTTTAAGACAGTTATGGGCATATGGCGTCTACTACTTCCCTATCCTGCAACTAGTCTACTCTGTACTAGCACCTTCAACTCCATGAAATTAAATAGTATTTTTTATTAGTATTTATATGTTCTTTAACAGTGCGAGTGAATTCAACTCAGACAGAATCAAAGTATATCTGTTTGCCTTAATTTTTTCATCGGAATAATTCTACTACTCACACTTTTAAAGCGCCGTAGACTTTGAATTCCCAAAACATCTTGTCTATGCCTAGAATCCTATACCTATTTCTTGAATGACCCCCTTTTCTTTCAGAATTTCGCCATGCTTGCCTGATCACAGAATTCATAGTGTACGTTTCTGTGAAAACAAGTCGTGCATATACATTCATTTGCGCTCCACCTGAGTGCATCTGTCATCCCGCTGGATATCTTTTTTCTTAAATTTCCCGTACATTTGAATTTTCTCGTTTGTTTTTTTCCCTGAATATCTGAGTATGAGCTTGCTCATCTGAGCGGAAAATTTAATGTGGGAATGAGAATGATACGAATGTCAATAATCCCGAATTCCAATTCCGGGACATGAAAGTTTCAGATGCTCCGGAAAACAGATTGATATATTTCAGTTTTACTAATTAAAAATTAACTTGCATTGGTTTCCCCCTGCGGTTTTGAGTGGTAAATTAAGAGGAAGCGCTGATTCGGATATACACCCGTCAAGGTGTTATTTACGTCAGTTTCCCTTGGGTCTTTCTATCACCGTGAGGAGTTTATGGCACAAGAGGTTGCCGACATGATTAAGGTCAATCCACGACTCAATTCCCCTTAAAAAAATTCTTATTCTCTTGAAACTGCATATATTATTCCCACGAAATCTGTCAACAGAATTGTCCCCATGAGAACGTTCTACATTAAACGACAGCCTAATTACACAGATCAACCCCAAGTAACAAATTGCATACGTTCGTAATCTTTAATTCGTACCCGGGATCAGATTAGAGCGAATATTCGCTACCGCAACCCTCCCCCGTAATCCCTTAACCCAGCCTGTCGTCCAAAGGGTTTTTTTAAATGAACTAATTTCCACTCGCACAGGAGAGCGAACATCCTTCAGTTAAATGAGGAAAAAAAAAGTGGAAACCAAGCACCCTCCGGCATTCAGCATAAATTATTAGGGTTGCTCGGGATAAAACCCTCAGTAAAAAACATCATTGAATTACTGACCAACGTTGAAGTTATTTTTCTTTGGCATAATCACACCCGGAAGAGAACGATTTTTAAGACTGATGAACCCTATATGTGGCCCGTCGAGTGCTTATGATGTAGCATCCTTTTGAAATTCCCTCCAAGGTCGTGAGAAGTTAGTCGAATTTTTAAGGGCGGTTTATTTTGGATTAAGCAAATATTCCCAGTTCTGTGGGATCTCTTACAATTACATGCATTTCTCCCCTTCAATACTTGCAGCAATGATTTCCGGCAAAAAAGCCATGGTTTTGACATGACCATTGTGCAGTTGCTTAAATTTTAAGTACGCCACTGTACATAAGTACTTTGCATAATTAATTGTTACCAACATTGTATGTATTTCGCGAAAATTAGTGGTTATGTATAAGTAAAGCGGGAATATAGTAGAAAAGAATTAACGGATAGAATCACTGATTTCCGGTTTCTCAATTTCGAATCCAAAAAGTTTTTATGCACATGTGTACGAATATTGTGTGATTGCGACCAACGTAAATATATGGACCTGCTGTGCACGGAAAACGTCTTGAACAAGGATGGGATCATAATCAGGATTCCATTTCAGTTATATTATAATATATGTAGTCCCTCAAATTCAGTTCCTTTTTAAGAAAAAGTGCTGTGTGGTAGGGCTGTCGCTAGCAATACACGAATAGTATAAAAGTAAGGTAAAAAGAAGAAACAAAAGAAAGAACAAAACAAAACTAAGTCGACCCCTAACAAGGCTCCTAGATAGATTAAAGCTGATACTGTCGTAATGATGATTAAAAAAACGAGATATTGAAGGTAACGGTTAGTGATTGCCATAGGTAGTGTGATGTCGCGGGATTTGGAGAAAGTTAAGACTCATTAAAGAGAGATGGGGCATAGAGAATGATAAATTTAAGAATATTAACGTACGGTGGCAGGAGAAAGGAGTCGTTCCATGGAAGATCACGAAGGGCGAATCTGGCAAATCTTTACTGGACATTGCGGATAATATGTAATGCACAAAAGTGAGACAAAACAATATAAGCGTACTCCAAAATTTACCTGACAAAAGTGCACAATAAAGTAGCCTCGTGAAATACGGATTGTCGAATTTCTTAGACCGCCTCTAAATAAAATTTAGGGTCGCATTAGCACTATTAACTATTGTGTCAATGTGGTCAAGTTTGGTTTTCTCGAGTCTAGCAAGAGAGCGCCCATTTATGGTAGCCTCGTGATATACGGATTGTCTAATTCCTTAGACCACCTTTTAATAAAACCTGAAATTACCCCTGTTAGCCGTTCTGTCAATGTCGTCATCAAAGGAGAAACTAGCTTTTAACCAAACGGCTAAGTCTTTGGTTTACTCGAGTGAGCAAGAGAGCGTCCATCTCTGGCGCAATTAAAAACCAATGGTTTCATCTTACGTGAAAATAGTAGTGCATTTGTTTATATTGAGTGGTAGAAAATTAATGGAAAGTGTCCAGGTCGCAATTCAGAATGGCCTATGTCAGAAACCGGGCGGGAAGTTTTAGCGTCGTCAGCATAACACAGAAGCTTGGAATCACCCAAAATAGTCGATTTTTCATTAAAATAAATAAGGAAGAGTAGAGGTCCCAAATGGCTGCCTTGTGGAACACCTGAAGTATTATATAATGTCGCAGAGAGCGCCGCGAAATAAAACGCGCTGTAAACGATGAGATAAATAGGAGCACAACAAGTCGACTAAGAGAGAGGCAAACCCAAGGAGATGAAGTTTGTATGTAAAACTTCTGTGATTAATTCTGTCAAAGGCCATTCTGAAATCAGTAAAAATACAGACCACCTGCCTACCAGACTCGATGACTGAGGTACAGAAATTCGAAAATGTTCGAAAAGTTCCTAGTAGTTAATTGGTGATGTCACACTTGTTATCCTTTTTTACTCGGAGGAGGAATTACAGAGATCTTCCAGGGCTTAGGAGAGACGTCACGGCGGATGAATAGATTGAATAAATAGGTGCGTCAAGCTGGCACTGTCATATACTAAAAATTAAAAAAGCGACACGGCACAAAAAGCGAAGTAGCACATTATTTTGCCGTGTCCCTTTTTTAATTTTTAGTATATGACAGTGCCAGCTTGACGCACCTTAAATAAATGACAGAGACAAGTGACGAACAGTATTTTTTCAAAATCGAGATAGGGATGCCGGCAGGACCAGCCGAGAAAGTATCAGCTAGGTGGAAGATTTTTTTCAACACCGTAGCCTCGTTGAAGATCAAATCCTTGGGCTGAAGGGATGTCGGTAGGAATCTTGAATAAAATTCTTAAAAGTTTTAAAGAAGCTGCGAAAAGAGTTGTCTCGCAAAGTCAAGTTTAACTGAACTATGTTAGCATTGTATGAGGTCGCCAAAGCAGAAAAAAATTGCTGTCCCAAGCTAGAGTAATTCAGATATTCTGCGTCACTCTTTGAGGAGCAGAACCTTTTCAAAGTCTTATTAAATTTTTTAAATGCTTTATGGTGGAGGCATCAGACCAAGGTAAGTGGGACTGGACACAGTGAGCAATTAGCAATTAGCCATAATATCAAAGAATAATTTAATAGCATTGTCAAAGTCACACTCCCTAAGAACAACACTCCAATCGCAAGTTCAGAGCCAATCGTTAAATATAGAGAGATCGAATTTTTTAAAGTTATAACAAACATAAAAGAGGAAATATATACTAAAAGCGAGTTGAATTATGTACACATAATATATCTAGGTGTGACACGGTCGTAGTGCATCAACAGGTTTCGTAAGTGATCATGAACCTTCCCTTCTTAAATTTTATATTCCAATTTTTGTACTTCATAAAAAAGGCATTACTCGCGTTGTTCGTCGAATTCCAAATTCTGTCCAATCGATATGTGCTCCCTAAATTTCCTGGGAGCACAATTTTTAACAAAACCAAAGTAACCTTACTGGACATTTAATTGGTTAACAACGATTTCCAATTAAGGCATCCTCGAAAAGAGAACAATTAATTTTCTCGTAACTCCTTCCACTTCCACTTAAGCCCAGCTCTGTAGTATCTACATCAATTTCAGAAGCCCATTTCCTGTCCTTAAAATACTTAAGACTGTACTTGCACTCTTTTTTCTCCTCCAGTAAATTATTCAGGTATCCAACTAATTAGCACAATTTTTCAAATCTTATGCCCTGTTTGGCAGAGCCCTAACAATAACAATTTACTGAAAGTACTTTGTTGATTCGCCTGAGTGGTTTCAACTTTGATTTTTCGTACGTCAGCACCCCTCTTTGCTCCGGGTGGCATTGACGAACTTCCAAGATGTTCTATTCTTAGCCCATACCCGTAGAGCTTATTCGTGCAATAAGGTGAATCACCTTCTTCTGATTTATTCTGTTAAGTGTCTATCGAGGAATTATTTAATAAGAAGAGCTGGAGCGAAACGAGTGCTTAATCACAAAAATTCTTTCCTATTATGGCTTTATGTGCGGCATCGACAGAAGGTTGATTGGAGCAATCTGTTTGCTCGTAACTTAGCTATTGACACCAGACTAGACCTATTAATAGTGATTACACCGCCCCAAAGATGTTATCTCTCCATTCAGACTAAAATTATACGATAAATTTCAAATTTCGTAACCAAATTGACCCGTGACCAACTATCAAACTATCAGCAATTCAATCCAAGGACAATAAATCTGAGCTATAAAGCTAATTTTGTCATTCTGTTCTGCACTGACTGTAGGTAGTTTCAGTGTTATTTAGTGCTGGTAGGGATCCTATGCAAATATTTTCATTACACAAGCCCGGAAATATATTGTAATGCGGAAATTTAAGGTTTCATTGCAGCAATTAAAGAATAGTATTCTGGATGTAGAGCAGTAATAAAAGTATTTCAACTACTGTTAGGTGTTCGGTTTGTGTGTTAAGGAGACTTTTTCAATGATACAAAAACTGCTTCTTAAAGATGATGCCGTTTTTAGGTCTACAAAGCTCCTATTCACGTCCAATATTGGTTTGAGAAGCGCGTTCTCGCCTACCAGCACAGTTACATCACCCTAATATAGTATTCTCAAGTCATTTTGTTTTGTTTTTGATAAAGATATTGTCCTCTACAGTCCTTAGAGCAAAATGAAGAAATTTTACAAAAAGAATGGTATAAAATTTTTTAAGTATCATTCAAGACGGAGTTGGATCAATTCGTTCAGCCGCACGACCACCAAGCCATGGGTCGCGAGTTCGAGACCAGGTCTCCCCGCAAGTCATTCAAGTTTCCTCACTTCTCTTACCCAATTCCCTTCCGGCCAAAACCATGCTACCGCATCAAAGAGTTGTCCCCTAGGCTTTGCCACATCGTATAAAAAAAAGAAATAAGTTGCCGGTGGGGTGATAACGTGTCGGCCTACCGATCCAGAGGTCTCAGGTACGAAACCCACCGGGGCGGCAACCCATGGTTGTTTTCTGCTGACAACAGAATACGATAAAAAGGCCATGTGAGTTGTAGTGGTTCGGAATCCACTTTAAAAATGTTCAATAAATGTCTCGTATCGGGTGTAGTTCTTCTACCACCCCATGTCCCACAACGAGTTACGGAAATTAGAGAGAAGAGAAAGAAGAGTGAGAGAGAGAAGAGAGAGAAAACTTGTATTCGTCATACCATATGTTAGGTCAGGTTAAAGTGGCTGCCATCCCGGAGCACTTAGGCTAAATTGGCCCATTGTGTTACCATATTGAGGCTAGATTCACAAAATATCTAAAAGACCATTAGAGGCTCCTGGTAAACCTGACTAGGTCCCTGACATCAGTAGAACCTAGTTCGGCTAACCCTTTAAAGAACGGGCAGCTCGTCCTACCTATATCTTACCTAGTAGTGTCCTTGGCCTGCTCCGCTTTATCATATTGATTGGTGCGTGCGCAACTGCCTTCCTTTAAATGCCGGCAAGTGCACCCTTATGATCTTTACAGGTAAAAGACGTCATTTTTTCTTTGACTACACCGTCGATGGTGTTACCTCGGGTAGGATTGATAAGGTGAAGGAACTGGGTGTGGTCATCAATTCTCGTCTTTCATTCGAGGTTCACGTGTACTTGATTGTTGGTATGGCTAACTGGATGTTTTGTTTCGTTAAAAGATGGTCTACCTAATTAAGCTCCTTTACTGCATCTTTGTTAGATAGATTTTTGGAATACGCCGCTCACCTAAACAATTACAAACGGTTTCTTGCCTCTTATAATGATATTCTGAACCACACGCTAAAAATAGTTGCTCCTATAATTCACCTAGACTTGGAGTTGATCATTTCTTATGGTTAAACATTTCCAAGACCTTCTATGTCAGGTATTGTAATATAATACCACAAAAAACATTCATATAATAAAAATATTCTTATTTTTTGGTAATTTGATACTCCCAAGCTTCTGTTGCTCCGCAAATAATTATTGTTTACTTGTTAACGTCCATAACTTTTTTTACTTTCATCCCACATTGGCTATTTTCTCGGTTTTATATTGTGCAAATCTTTACTCCGTCAAGCGTAATAAAGTACGAGTCGAAACGCAATTGCTGTGTTATGTAATCTGAGCAGAGGAGAAAAGAGAATCTAAGCACTTCCAGTTCCAGGTCAACTGCAATTGAATGGAGTCTTTGGAAATCATAAAAATTCATTTTATATACCATTTTGTTTGCAAATTGTAGGCAGTCAATTGAATTAAGCAGTTACAAACTTTAATCGGAAGGCGAACCTTTATAAATTTTTGAATAAAATTACGCAGAAGAGGCCTATTAGTATTTCTCAAAGACAAGGTAAAAATATTCTTTAGCTTGAGATCGATTCGGCCTTCTACTTTTGTAGATCTTCATTAAATTTGGAAATCAATCCGAGGAGGAAGTCTGTTGTGGAAACAGCTTATAAAGTACCTTAAATTCATCTTATTTTAAGGTTTTGCGAAATTAGTTTTAGTAACGTTTTCCAAAATCTCAACGCACACCTCGCAAGGACAGAACCGTCTGTCTATCGCAGATTTCGTCTCGAAAACAACATGAGGTAGGGATTTGAAGGTTGGCATAATGTTAGGTCTTTCTGAAGCGCACATATTCTCACAATCAAAGCTTATGAAAAAAAAATCTTTTAATTTTTAATAGAAAGAGTTTTGTATCGTGAGGGGAATTGCCTGTTGAAAGGGGGGGGGGCTTCTTTTAAAGATTCCAAAAATATTTATTTTTTATTTTTTGGTGAATTGGTTACAAAAATATAACTCAAAATGTGAGAAAAAACGCCGTTCCCCCACCTGATCTTCTAGGTTTCTAAAGCTTAAATTCCGATATTATCAAGGTTAGTAGGTATGGAGGTTAAAGGGCACGTAAACGCGATTACAGCGATGGTAAATCGCGGGTAAAACGCGGGTTAACACGGGTAAAGCGCTGGTTAAACACGGGTAAGCGCGGTTAAAACGCAATTAAGCGTGGGTGGTAACCATGACGACATTGAAGGTAAAAGATTAGGACCAGTGCTGCCAACGAAAAGGCACAAAAAAGAGAAGTGGAAGATAACGGACGGACATGAGACGTTTTTGTTTTTTCTTTCTTCTCCTGCTGGCATTGGTTTTTTTTGGTAAAATTTCATCGAAGAAGAGAAGTGCCGAAGTATCAGAAGAAAAGCCGTAGTTCGGTAAAAACTTGCAGAAATAGCAATAAGTGAGACGAGAATTGCAGCCAGCACACAGAGAATTGCCGTGAGTCATGGGACTAAGTCCCAAATTACACAAGAGGGATTTTACCCCATGACTCACGGCAATTCTCTTCTATGCAAAAGTAGAAAACCCTCGGAGTGTTGCTACGAAAGGGGCTTTGATTGACGTTAAAGAACCGGTTCATAAGTATTTTGCAGGGTTGAAAATTTGTACTCACCGGCTCAAACAATACTAAATCAACCTGGCCCCAAAAATGTGTCGAACCCTAATGAGGAAGTTACGAAAATGGACAAAAGCAAATCAGGAAAAACTCAAGCAAAACCCCTACGATTCGTGATTGACACTCACAGATGACCCTCTTCCTACCTCACTGCTCTCACCAAGAAAAAAACAGGTTTTCGTCACTCATGGCGTAAAATCGCTCTCGTGTAATTTGGGACTAAGCTGGTGCCGAATCAACATGCAAAGAGTGAAGAAAGTTAGGAGTTAAACGGGAGAGACGTAGCTGCGGGAGAATTGGCCAAAACGAGGGATACTGATTTCAAGTAAATCTTAAACAAAAAATTTATAGTCTAGCTATAAGAGTAGCCTTAGGTATTATCCAGTATATCAACACAACGGACCATTCATAGGTCTATGTGAGGCTGACAGCCGATCAGCCTCACATAGGCCTATAAATGGGCTGATGGCCGCCACCCTAACCTATGCAGTATATTGATTAATTTGTAGTTGAAGTAGTAGTAGCAGAAGTTCCAGTAGCAAATTTGTGTGTTAGAATATGGAGCAGGGGAACAGGGATAAGAAGTTAGGCCGATATTTGTAACAAAAAAATATTTTGAATTCGTATAAGGAATATCTCTTATTGTTTAGGATTCAAAACTAGACTCGAGCGGACGTAAGGTGCATGTGGAATCATATTTATTGAGCAAACTCGGGTTACACACTAGACCTCTTCAAAGAGACCTGCTTGACTTAAGAAGTAGGAGGCAGGAGGGGTGTGCACAATAGGTCTTACTGGCCGCGGTGCCCACTCATCCATACCGAATCTAACCTAATCAACTTCGTGTCGCCATTTCTTTATTTGGGTTACTTCGTTTACAACAGATCTTTACCACATGTTGCGCGATTTGTAGGGAAGTAGTAGTGCGAGCTGTGAAGTTTTCAATCAATCCAATCCCACCATGCCCCCCCCCCCCCTAATATTTTATGCTAATGACCAAGTTAATTGCTAATTATCAAACATAATTTAAAATTCGATCAGACATTAATATTAAGTACCGAAAGTAAACATGCTCGAACAGATGTCCGGGAGTTATCTTGGATTATAACGTCATCAATAGAATTCCGGCAATCGGTCTTATCTCTTGTCCACACTCCACACAATTTAGTAAGTAGTTAGCCGGCACTTTAGCTTTCTAATCTAGTGCAAAGGCAGGGTAACCCCTGATCAACACTAGCACGATCAATATGTCGCCTATTCAGTTCGCTCTGGCTCTGCTGTACGAACACAATTCCTATTGAGCGTGCAAATGGTTTACAGCACACACCAAAGTACACACATCTCATGGTTTTTTTTTACGAATCCGCTGCCATAAAAAGTTCACATGGACTGTGGGAATTACGGTTACAAAATTCTTTTGACTTCGATTTACATGCACGGTTTGAGTTGTGTCGCGAAGCGCGATAAGAATGCGGCTTTTGACAGCGAGTGTGTGGTAGTGTGTTAAGGCAGTGCAATGTTACTCTTGCCAGATGTCATTTATGACAGCCAGGAAAACTGGTATAAAGTTGAAAAGAAATGAATGAAAATACTCCGCCAGGTCATTCTAATTTCATTAATGTTTTGCCATTTTTTTTTGTTTCAGATATCACCGGAGCATGAATGAGGCACTGAAGTAGAAATTTCTGGTGAGTACGTAAATCCTTTCGAGGAGTTTTTATTTTAATAAATCCTTCAGAGGTTTATCTGGGGAATTTCAAATTTAGACGGACGTCGAATTGAGGCAAACATATTTTACGTTAACTGAAATGAAAAATTAAGAAAATATAAATTTTTTAGGGGAGACTGGGTTTAGTTGTTACAAAAAGGACGAGATCTTATTTTTTTAATATAAAGACCTTTTTTGAAGTAGACCATAATTGGAATGAAACCCTTAAGCGGTCTGAAATCTGAAAACATTTTTGAAACAATTTAATTATCAAATTTGACGAAAATATACACAATGCTGAATGCAAAAAAATCTCATAACTTGGACCCTTTGAGAGTAAAGGGTTATTTGCTACTGCAAAACTAGGCAATTTGTTACTAAAGCAGTTGTTATAAGATGAATAATTAGCCAAGTAGCGGTAAAATGGTTTGAAGGAGTGGTTCATCTGTTTGGGGGGGGGGGGGGGGTAAGCTCTTTGATGTGGTATTCTCTACTGATTCTACTGTTGCATTTTATTTTCTGTATTGATCCTGTAATTGTTCATAACTTTGAAAAGGTTGATTTCGCGATACTTAAGGGGTAATATCACCTTGTGTTTACTGAATTTCACTTGATTTTCTGAGACGTAACACGAACGATAGGAAAAAGAGCTTTGAAGTTTTGTCCATATGAAAGTACTAGTCTTTAAGTACAAAAAAAAATTCGCGTCGAACTTAGAACCTCTTTGTTTTTAGGAAGTCGGTTAAAAATATGTTTCATTTTAATTTTACAATACAAAATGGCGGCACAGCAGCGCACGAAAGGAAAAAAAATGAAATGTCGGATGGTCGACATGGGCGTATCGCTATAGGTCACAATTTTTAATCGGGACCAAAAAACCAAAAAGTTTATTAAAATATAGTCCAAAATCTAGTGAACGTCGTAGGTTTTTTTTTCGAAAAATTAATTTAAAAAAAATGGAGTTAATTTGAATTTTTTTTCTTGTTTTTTTCGAAAAAATCGGACGAAAATCGCTTATAAAATCTATAAAATTCAATTTATCAAAAAAATCCTATGACGTTTAGTAGAAAATATTGTTTTAAAGTTGCAGTTAAAATTTTAAATCAATTGGATAAAAATTGAGGGAACTACTGGTACGCCCAGTTTGAAAAACATGGTGCGAAGCTGTGCGAAGTTGGCACCCCCTTTTTTGAATTTAAAAAATTTTTTTTTTCATTTCTTTGTCCATCGTTAGTCCACGTTTGTCCACCCATTAGTTTTATTAGTCCAAGCTCCATTTCAAAATATGGGAAAAACACTTTTTTTGTATATATTTTCACCAGCACCCCCAAATTCCGAAAAACGTTTTTTAACTCCGTAGATCGTTTGTCCACCCATTCGTTTTAACGTTTAACGATGGACAAACTATTTATGGAGTTCAAAAAGTTTTTTTTCGCAATTTTGGTGTTCTGGTGAAAAAATAATGCAAAAAAAGTTTTTCATCAGCCATTCGGAAATGGAGCTTGGACAAATAAAATCAATGGGTGGATTGACGATGGACAAACGACCTATGGAGTTTAAAAAGCTTTTTTTTCCGCAATTTCAGAGTTTTGGTGAACACATTTTTCATATAAAGTGTTTTGTCTGCCATTTTGAAATAGAACTTAGGACAAATAAAACTAACACCAACTTCACACTTTTTGAAAATTTATATAATTACAATTAATCTGTGCGCAGACAAATGAAACTGATGGGTGGACTAACGATGGACAAACGAATGCAAATAAAAACTTTAAAATTCAAAAAAGGGCGTGCCAACTTCACACAGCTGAGATAAAGTTAAAGTTTTCAAACCGCTTATTTTGCTTCACGACTTTGTTCGGAAAAATGACTTTTTGGCCCATTTACAAGTTTCTCCCCCTCACAATCGACTTTTTTTTATCATTCTTGGATACTTTAAGGAGTCCTTTAGCCAATAAAAAAAAAACGTGAAAAAAATAGTCACAAGGTGATATTAGCGCTTAAGGAACGGCTTTTGGTCTTAGATTGGACAAATGCTCTTGAGGAACGCGACGTCGATTAAGCTGTATTTAATTTTTTTTGACAATTTAGCTGTTTGTTTTGCTCAATGTGTTCCCATTTCAAATCTAAATGTCAGACACACATCAAGAACTTAAAAAATGAGGCTTGAAAGAGATTTTGTTCCTCTCGAAGCGACGCTGATTACTTATCTTACTCCGATTTATGCAATCAATTTATATTTTGCCTAGAGTCCTCTTACACCGATTATTTGGATAGAATTAAATCTACTTTGTGAAGTGCGCCGAGGCGGTTCTGGAGATGCATGAACTCGAAGCGTAACTGTGACGGATATCCCTCTACGTTGAATCTTGAAGATTGTGAGAGTGGCGACCACCTGGTTGTTTCCAATCTCGTCGGTCGCTTTTTAAAAACTGCTTTTCTTTACAATGACTGTGATATTAGTGATAAGAATTTTACTCACTTGACGAAGCTTCCGTCGACTTCCCTTCAACTGAAGGATTGGGCGAGCTGGATGCTTGCACTTTTTATTAATTATTTACAGAAAAAAAAAACTTTTTAGGAAAGGAACATCGAAAAGAAACCGAAATACGGAGTGAAATTGGTCAGCGAAAATATTTAAACTATGTATAATGTCACCTGACGAACAGCACCTCAGCCTTTAGATTTTCCATGGCTTGTTGGGCGTGTCCCTCCCCATCCTTTGACTATATTAATTAGACATAGTCTACTACTGCCTAAATCTTGTGAATTTCAGAAGTTGCACGATTTTGTTTTTTTTTTTTTTTTTATTATGTAGCCAAAGCGTAGGGGACAACTCCATGATGCGTTAGCATGGCTTCGACCGGAAGAAAATTTGGGTATGGAAATGAGGGAACTTGAAGGTTGTTTTTTGCATTGCCAGACAACAGCCCAGAGACGGAGTGAATTTTTTTTAACTCACGGCGAGACCTAGGCTCGAACCCCAGAAACCAACCGTGCCACTTAACTAATTGATCCAAATCCGTGTTTAAGAAAAAACAGGGGCGCGACATCATAAGTACGCATTCCTGCTGTAGCACATTGGTGATGGCACTTAATGGAAAAAACCCAAATAAAGTGTTTTTATCTTACAACTTTTAGTTACTAGTTGATAATTAAGATAGCTGGCTTAAAATTTTTTTCGATCATATACTACTGAACTGGCAGCCAGCAGAGTGACGTAGTCAACATATCAAACCTAATTTGAAATGGACGATAATGCGCTTGCGTCAAAACAGTATCAGAAAACAAAACAGAAAATCTATTAAATTATCCTCCCCCATCTAGCTACGATCATATATTACCACCTGACAGTTTCAAAGCATACGCATTGTTGTCGTTTTGAGCAATTAGATTTGAAATGACGTTTACGCCGCTCTGCTAAATTTGGACAGTCCAGTAGTAAATGATCAAAGGAAAGTTAAAGTTCACGTATTCATCTGCCTCTGGTACCTTTAACCTCTTGTGGGGCATCGTGTGTATGTATAGTTTTTCAGATAAGCGGGTTACAAGCCTACCTATCCTATCTCAAAAGGAGGGCTGCTACTGAAGGCGTCCTGGGAGTCACCGAGAGTGTATTTGTATAGCGTGTAGATCAGGGTGTCGAAACGGGACCGAAACCTGTCATATTCAGGTTGTTTTAACCGGTCTTGATTTCGGTACCGAAATAGAGCGACCGAAATTAAATGGTCCCGAAATAAATAGACCTTAAAAATATGTGACCGTAACCGCCAGATCAAAATTCAAAGACCGATTTAAATTGGTACCGACCGCGATAGAAGTTATATGACCGGTCTTGCGATGTTTTCGGCTCACGAGGCGACTAATTTTTATCCCGACGGGTCTGAGAAAGAGGTAATTTTCGACTCTAATGCCTAACTATGGGAGCGCAGTCCTGGCATTCAGGATTATTCAACCAAAATTACAGTCGATTATTTTTTAAATTTATCAAATTTTATCACTACCTTCATTACATAGCATATTCGGTAAATGTCTAGATGAAGGGACTGTCTGTCGGAGGAGGGAGGTTGGGGGTAGAGGGTAGGTCGGATGATTTCATTCTGAAGGTTAAAAAGTGGGGCGGGGAAGTGTAGGGGCCAGGGGCGGTGTAAATTTGGTGAAGTATTTATCTCCCCTCTGACATAGCACTTTACTTTTATTTTGGAAAACGCAAATTATAATAATATATATTATAATGAACCGTAACGTTTCAGTTGTAACCAGAACCGAAAATTTTGTATCTACGGGGTTTTCAACCGCAACTGAAAATGATATTTCACTTTTCGGTTTTAACCGAAACCGAAAATGAAATTTTACGTTTCGGTTCTAACCGAAACCGAATTAAAGAAAATTAATTACGGTTAAGGTTGTTACAATTACGGTTTAAAAAACCTTATTTGGTTTCGGTTGACCGTAACCGATTTATAGTTTCGGTTGTGCTCCCATTTAGACTCCTTGGCGTAGATACTCTTTAAGCCTAGGTGTTCTGGCTGGCGCGTAAGTTTTCCTCCTCCTTTCTCAACCGGGCTTAGGGCCGGATACGGCAGAGTTCACGTACTCATACAGTACCTTAAATTAAGTTGGAATGAACGCGAACGCTGAATTAAATTCGCAACGTTATTGTTCCGTTATTTGCTTAGTTATTCCTATCTTTAAAGGTGTTTGCATAGAGTCAGATGCTGTATATCAGTCTTTCATAATTAGAATTAAGGCAAGACTATACGGTCCTTGATATTCTTTGATTAAATCTTTGCATCGCTGGAATGGTAACGGAAAAATTGGACAAACGGGTCAACTTGATCTCGGATACTTGTCATGTAAAAAAAAATATATTACTCCAGGGATAAGGGGTGGTTTCTGAAGAAGAAAGGGTTTAATAATTTCGATAAAATTCTAATTGCTATTTCGATAGCATCGTTTCGTTTACGCGTTAATTTCCAAGTCAAATAATCGTTCGCCTTCAACTGGACGATTGAACTGATTACCTGAAAATATTTAGAAATTACTTTGGTTAAAGAGTTGGTCGAGTTAACTAATATCACGCTATTATATCGATTTTTTATTTCACCCAAGCTTTTATGCTGACGGCAAAATAGTACCGTGTTTAGACGCAAGCAACCTGAAATGGGAAAAAATTGATTACCCACCTATTTTTGTACCAACATACAATCGTTGAAATATTATTTTGGTCGAAAAGATAGTGACAAAATGGCAACACTATCGCTAAACTGAATCATGACCTTTTTTTATTTACCTGTGCCGCCGTAGCCGCTGTTAAACAAAGGTGTTCTCTTCTATATAAAAGAGCGTCCGCTAAACTGTTTACACACGTAGTAAATATACACTATCGTAGCACCATTAAGATGTGTGCACACTCGATGACGGTTAAATTTTAAATGTGTGAATGTTTGCGGGCACGCAAGCCACAAGAGAAGTTCTTGGTAGGGTAGCAAGTAGGAAAGCAAGCCTGGTCTGGCCTCACAACGCCAACTCAGCTGGGTCTTGTCTTAGAGCATTTTCGGTCGTTGAGCTGTTGCGTTGCGTACTCCATAGAGCGCCGTGCTGTAAAAAGTGCGTTTGCACCGTGCAAAGTCGCGTTAAACTTCACTTGTCCCGGGTTATTCTGTCTTTACTATATTCGGTAAATAGTGCGAATTGGCAAAATTTTTTTTTTGCGTTCCAAATTCTGAAGACATTTCGGTTTATTGACGAGAAAATTGAAAACGGAATCCGAGATGATACAGTGAATCTGTGAAGATAATAAAGAAAAAAGTTTTTACTCAATCAAAGCAAAAATAGTTGTGATTTAAGTGATACGAAAAAAAGTAATAATAAAAAATAAGAAGAAATTCTGTTTTTGTGCAAATCAAGACGAGGATTTAATCGTGTTGTACCGCTTTGGCAGTTCGATTGGATTTCCCATCTTCGTATGTACCGCAGCCAGATAATTTGCATTCCAGCGATCCAAGGTTGCTTCTTTCTTCGGTTCTGACATGAGAAATAAATACGAAAATCGTACAAGCAGGGGAAGTGTAAAAAAAAAACAATTCGGTCATTTTTTTCCTCCTATTTTTGTTATTTTATTGAATTATCACCGCCACCGCTTACCTATTGACGGGTGTCCAGGTACACTAACCTGCAAAAATGTGAAGTACGATAATTTCGACAGCTGCTGTTTGCTGGACTATTTCTTGTTGGATTTTTGCGATGTTGCCAAATGCTTTATGTGTTTTCAGTTTAAGATTTGCGAAAATTTAACTTAAAAGTCGTGTTCGGTTTAGATTAACTTATTATATGCGCTTAAAAGGGGGCGTATACATTTATTTATTTATTTTTGGTTTTGAAGCCCTTGATTTTATTGATAACTTTGCAAATTGGTACTTGTGTTGAACGTTAAGAAAGTCATGTTTGCATATCGGGTCCTAATAGCCAATTTATCGTAAAAGTGGAAATTTTTTTTTTTTGGTTAAAATTTATATAATTAAACAATGTTTAGTACCTTTTTCAACTTGGAAAAAATATACATATTTCCTATAAAAATCAAATTTCCGAAATGAGCGTTTACGATAAGTTGGCGATTCATATTTTGTAAGTTTTGATGTTATGACTCGACTGATATTCATCGCCATTCAGAAAATTACACAATTTTGAATATATGTAAAAGAAAAACACTATTTTTTACCAATTTTATATTATCAGTACTGTAGAGGTCATGGGTTCAGATTTCTTAGTTCCTTATCTTGCTCTCTGTTAAAAGTATTTACCTAAATTGTGTTGCAAAAATGATGAAATGACGAGTATACTCATATTATGCTTAAATTTCACTATCGAACCCAGTCCTTGATTGGTTTGGAATCCGCTTTTACAGCATCCTCTGGCAATAGAAACGTCATTCCTAGATGCTTGAACCTTTAAGCGTCAAAACACCGGCGATATGCTCTGCTGTCTCGTCCTCTTCTATACAAAAGCGACATGTTTCGTCCTCCACCTTGCCCATCTAGTTGAGATGATATATCAGAGGACAGTGTCCAGTTAGAAGGCCTGTAAAAAGTCTTAGCTCTGTTTTGCTGGTATGCTTTTGTCCTCTGTTGCGATTAGTTAATAAACCGCTGTTTTTCCAGGACTTGATTTATCTGACGACCTACATAGCTTTTTGATTATCCACAGAACGGCCCAGGGTCGATGCCAATTTTGTGTCATCTTTTGCGAGGCGGTCCGCAATCGCGTTTCCTTCAATGCCTTCGCAACCTGGCACCCAGGTTGGTAGGTCGACTTAGATTCGAGGGTAGGTGCGCTCAGTGCTTTAAGCGCCGCCTGGCTGTCGTACATTGTGCTCAGATTTCGAAAAACCGTTGGCACGGTGCATAGCGCCTTTTGGAATTCGAATTTAGATTCATATGTTCCAACGAAAGCTTTGCCGACCGATTTGGAACCATTCGTGTACCGCACTAGGGCTCCCCGTTCACATGAGTGATTATTTTTTTGATGTCAGTAACCTCTGGCCTCTATGACTACCCTAAATGCTATTTCAAAGTTATACTCTTTCGGCATTGCGTCCGATATCTAGTTAACTGCAGGGCATCTATGGACTCTTCGAAGATTCTTTCATGTCCAGCTGTGTTTTTAGATTTTAGGAGAGCTAGCCTGTATAGCCTAATAGAACTAAAATCTAAATGTAGGTGTGGGAGGTCAAGAAGCGTTTCTAAGGCTGAGGTTGGACAGGTGCGCATAACACCGGTTACCCCTATACATGCAAGTCTCTGCAGACGTTGTAGTTTCATCTGTGAAGTATTTTTTCCGTTTTTGGCCACCATACCAGCGGTGCGTATGTGACCAGGGGTCTTATAACAACCTGATGGACCTTGGACCATTTTAGGATTGAGTCTCATAGTCTTTCCAAATATCCATCGGCTTGTCCATAAGAACAGCTTCCAGGTGAGTTATTCTTTCTAGGTATTTAATCTCTCTGGATAATTCTACCTCTATTCCCTCAATGGTTTGAGCTATTAGATTCAGCTTCCTCTTCCTCGTGAATGGGATGATAACTTTTTTGCCAGGATCGGCACGAAAGCTTTTCTGTCAGCACCAGTTTTGGACTATGTCTAGGTCCTTTTGCATTCGTTAAGAGATTGTCCGATCAAGCCTATTCTTGATTATGATAATCAAGTCGTCTACATACCCTTGTTTTTCAAAGCCGGCATTTCTTAGCGTAGTTAGGAATTCGTCATCCCAAACTCTGTAGTCCATGTTGCCGGCTCTGGTAACTTGGAGCTCTTGTGTATCGTCTTGACGTTTTCTCATAAAAAATTGTTTATGTTCACGGTCGACACTTCAGGTTCTAATATGCTTGCTGTAGTTATCGACTGTTAAACTGATGCCCTACTGCCTTCTGAGGTGATTATTGTTTTTGGTTACTTAACCTCCCTGTTGCTAGTTAGGAGCGCTCTGCAGTGGTTGATAGTCTTGTGCTTTGCTCCCCCAATATCTTTAGTGCTTCTGCGACACCTGTACCTCGGGCGGGCTTGACGCAGTACAATGACATTATGAACAAGCTCAGAAGGCTTCTAGTATTTTATCCCACTCTGATGGTGCGCAGATGTGGAGGTGCGACACTCCCTTGGTTTCGGAGTCACTTTCATAGTCACTTTCCAGCTACTTACTTCAATTCTTCAACTGCTTGCCTATTGAGTCGGGTAAAATAAGTGGATTATATATTCATAGACTTCAGTAAGGCCTTCGATAGGATCAAAGCACGGAATCTGAGATTGAGTTGTTCACCGGGTCACCATTGAATTCTTCAAGAATTTTCCTGTGATCAGTCAGATTACGTGCTGAGAGGAGATTAGTGCCGAGCAGCCTTATTGCGCTGGAGGCAGCCTCCTTTAGGTGTAGGTGTAAAGGGGGGAGGTCTAGTAGCGCCTTCCTAGCTGCCATGGGGCATGTGCTTATGGCACCCGTGACTCCTAGACATGCTGACCTCTGCAGTTTTTGCAGTGTGGACTGCGCTGTCTTTTGCTCTATTTTTGGATACCACACAGAGCTGCGTAGGTGACCACGGGTCTTATAATTGTTTCATATGCCCAAAGGGCTATTTTAGGCCTTAGACCACAAGTTTTGCCAAAGAGTCTTCGACAGGACCATAGGGCAGTCATAGCCTTTCCTGTGAACCTATTGAGTTGAGGATTCCATATGAGTCTTTGATCTAGAATCACTTCTAGATATTTGACCTCACTTGTGAGTTCTATCCGTGTTCCTTTAAGAGTAGGAGCCTCTAACCTTAGCTTTCTTTTTCTTGTGAAAGGTACAATGGTTGTTTTGCTAGGGTTGACTTTGAGTCGTTCCCTAGTACACCGGGATTGTACCATATTGAGAGTATTTTGCAGTCTTTCTTATAAATTCCTGTCCTGCTTGCTCATGATGGTAATAACCAGGTCATCTGCGTAGCCTTGGCATTCGTAGTCAGTCAGTTTAGCCAAGAGATCATCGATAACAAGTGACCACAGCAGAGGGGAAAGAACTCACCCCTGAGGATAGCCTCTGGTGGCCCTTACTGTTATCGACTTGTCCCCCAGCCTCGCCGTGATGTTACGGTTACTCAGCATTGCCCTAATCCATCGGACCGTCGGCAGATCAATACCTCTGTCAATGGTAGCTCCCTCAATGGATGAGAACGACGTGTTGTCAAAAGCACAGTCGTTTGGACCTTACATCAGGAAGGTCCTCAATATGAAGTATATCTTTGTGGGAAAAAATTCGGCAATTCTATTAGGATTAGAGCAACAAAAATTTGTTTTCATGATTGTTTAGTACTGCCGTGGATTCGACTAACGACTTTAACACTTAACTGCCCTTTACCGTCTCTATTCACCCTGAATTTAAATTTACTATTACGACACTAATAATTCTCGCCGTTTTGACTATAAATAGACTTAAAAACACAAACAAGTTCAGTAGCTACAGCTATTACCTTACAGTCAAAGGGCCGTCATATCAATCATTGTTTAGCTGGAGTCGGTATTCTTGGCTTGGCCCAAACCTGAGAGCTTGAACTAGTTTTGCGACGGGTCATTTATAGAACAGAAAAACTTCATCCATTCGATTTCGTAACAAAGTTTAAATAATTTGTAAATTTTTTCCGCGCTTTTGCTCAAAAAATCTCATCCTGGTAAAAATGCAAAAATTAAATGTAAATTTTGTTGCCATATCTCTGCACTATTGAATATAGACATCAATTGGAATGCAATCCGGTGTCGCCACGCTCGAACATTTAGAATCCATTCGGCGGCCATAAACTGCAGGTATTCACTAGGTATACGAGCTTTGTGGCTAGGTATTTGCGAAATTCTTGTCTTTATCTTTCCATCCAAGTGTATAAATTTTCATTTTAAAATGCCTGAAGATGACTGGCCAGTGGTCAGGTAGTGGCTAAACCGGTTTCGTATGCCTGTACTAACTTTACAGGTATATAAATTTTATGGCAATATAGTCGCACAGACACCCAAAGTCTCCTTATAATTTATTTATGAATCTGAATTCAAATAAAATAGATACAACAGTTCAGCCGTTTTCCGTGTGATCAATGTTGACGTCAGCTTCACGGCATTTTTAGCGAAAAAATTTATGCAACTCGTCGCGTATAAACAGTGCCCTAAAATGCCGAAAATGCAAGATAGGCTACAGTCGGTAAACGTGACACATCGACCTTTATGGATGGATGACCAGCTTGCGGTTACCACCACACCTTTTTGTTCAATTCAATTTTAAGGTATAAGAGGAATTCTAAGTGATTTATGTTTTGTCCATTCAACAGTCGACACTTACTTCTTACCTGTGATGAACCAATTTCTTACGTAACTACTACGTGTGCTGAAACATGCAATGTCAGCGTAATTGCATTCTATTTAGGGGTGTTTCATAACTAATGAAATAACGACGACTATCGTCTAAATTATTAAAAATTCAATTTCAACTTGGTAATGGGTCTTATGGTATAAAGCGTGAATTTGGAACCAACGACGCTAGGCTCCAAGTGTCAATTAGTGCATAATTCACACAAAGCTCTTGTATGTTAGCTTATTGGAATTTATGAAGGAGTATTTTTATCATCGCGCTATTGATTTTTTTTTGCTTGCTCCCTGAACTGACTGGAGCCCTTCTGGTGCAGCGCGCTCTTAAATAGATTGCGAGCAAGATTACAACCCGAGGAATACCTAGACAATTCCTATATCAAAATTACCTTTTTCCCCGCTTAAATTCTTTTTATCAAATTTCTATTGTCGAACGTTAAATTTTCCGCAACTCTAGTGGGCAAATATTCAAAGGAAGCGACTTTTATTCCTTTACCTACGAGGAGAATTTGGGTCAAATAAGTGGGGATGGGGAAATAATCGCTGTACTTAAATGCCATTAATATTCTAGCGAAGTGACTGACGGTAAGAGGATTAAAACTTGCCGACGATCTAATTCCATACTCCTGGTATGTACTTACATTGTATTCCTTTGGTTGGTATTTTCAACCTCTTCCAGCCTTCGGATTATGCATGGTCCGGTTGGGACTGACTACAAAGAGAACTGACGGTCTCCCTAGTGTGGGATCTTTTGCACAATGTATGTGCTTTTTATTGATAGGGATGGATGGGAATCGTTTGAGCTTAAACTAGAATAATGTTTCTTATCTATGGCTGCATATAGAGCTTATTGTGCAACAAACTACAAATGAGGCACTATCTAATAATAGTCGACTTATTGCGACAATTTAATGTAAAAGCAAGTTCTGAAATCGTGTCATGGAATTGAGATTGGTTGGGCTGGGAAAGAGCAACTAAGAAGTTCTAAAGTCAATATGGGACAATTGCATATCAGACATTGCGCGAGAACGTTTCTTACAATTAATCTTGAGCTCTCTAGTTCCCGAAATCCTCATATGGCATAGGGCGGAAGAAGAGCTTCATCTGATTCGAGGACAGCAATTGCAGGTGGATCTACAATTTAAGGCGAATTTCGAACCACCAGCATTACTTAGCAACGCCTGTTGTCAGGGCGGATCAATACGTACGGTTTTTGACAAACTTTTTTTTTACATACTAACGTTTACGACTACTAACTGCCATTTGTTTCACCTGCAATGCATTCAGACTAAAAAAAACTGAATGCCGGATTGCCAAACCCTATGTCCACAGCAATATTCTCAACCTAACACCGAGAGGAAGAGGCCTATCTGCTACGGTGTCTGATTACACAATTCTCAATACTTACGAGAAACTTCAGTGTCAGAACTCCAACCAAAAATGAATGGCGGAACACTGTACTGCTTAACTGCTACGACATAATCCTGTACAGGCGGAGGTATTTGCGTGCTTGCTTGGACTCGGTGAATCATCAATGGTGAAAGCTGCCATTAAGGCGCTTCACTCCTCGAAGCTAGTGAGAGATTGTAAGGAAAAACTCTCTGGGAGATAGAATTAGTGTTATCCTTCCCTGGGCTCCTGGTTATAGGAACATACCAGGAAATGAGAGTGCTTATGAATTCGAGAGGAACGGCTTTGCCCTCCACTGCTCTGGAGCAGAAACCGTTCACACACCGCTAAATTTCCTTAAAAGCAAATTATTTCACTCTCTCTGGTTCCTTTAACCCGTTGTGGGGAATATGACGTCTATTACACCGACCCTCTACCTGGTCCGGTTCTGCGCCAACGTATTCAACTGTTGCCACAATTTGTTGATGTGGGTACCTACCCTCTCGAAGGTTCTTCACTATGTGTTGCACGGTCGTCCAATTCGGCGTCTACCTTGGATTCCGTCGGTATTCCAATCTAGAGCCTCTTGTGCGATGTTGTTTGGCTATTTTCTTAGTGTGTGACCTATCCATTGTCAATTTCGCCTGCGAATATTGGTGTCTATCCCGTCTTGGACTGCAAGGCTGTGTAATGACCTCCGGCCAATAAATGTTTAAGTTGCGCCGTAGACACCGCTTAACAAAGGCTTGTAGCTTAGATGTTATTTGACAGGTCACTTACTATGTGGAACAGCCGTACAATAGAACAAATTTTACATTCGACTCTTCGAAGATTCGGAGTTTTATGCGTCTGGAGATGTTGTTATTGCGCCAGATCTAACTTGAGCCTTGTTGATGCCAACCTGTACATCAGCTTCATCTTCACCGTCTGCTGTAACTATGCTTCCGAGATAGCAAAGTGTATCCACTTTTTCGATTTATTGCTCTTCCAGATAAATTTTATGTTGTCTCCTGGCTTCCAAGCTCATAAGTTTGGTTTTAGCAGCATTGATCTAAAGCCCTTCTCTGCGACCTTCTCTGCTCAGATCTCCGGACATGACTGTTTGTTGGATGGGAGACATACATAGTCGGCATAGTCCAGATGTGTAAGGTGATTAAAGAGTTTCCATTTAATCCCTCGCAATGGGTGGTCGTCTAGGGTGCTGCACAATACGTTATTAATGATGATCAGGAAAAGCAAAGGTGACAGTATGTATTCTTGTCTCACTCCAATCAGCACTTGGAAGGTCTCCGACAGTTTTCCCTTGTGTAGGACTTGACATTGGGCTACTGAGTAGAACACACCTTATGGTGGTGATAATTTTTTCTGGTAATGCTTCTCCTACGTAAAGCTGCCCGTATATTTTCGCTATCAATGCTCTCAAACGCCTTCTCAAAATTGACGAACATTAAATATAAAAGGGGCCTCCATTTGACGGATTACTTGATGATTGCTCGGGTCACAGGGACATATCAGGGAATGAGAGTGCTGATGAATTCGCGAAAAACGACTCTGCCCTCCACTGCTCCGGAGAGGAAGCTGTTTACACACCGCTGAATTGTCGTAAAAGCAAATTATTTCAGCAGATCTTAGCGAAAGCTAACCTTAGTAGGATTGCTTCCTCAACTTGCACTATCTCTAGACCGACCTGGCCAAGTTTTAACAAAAATAGAACATGAGAGCTGCTTAATTGGTCACTGTCTAATAAGTGTGCATGCGGTCAGGCTGGACGCTGCATTCAGTACGTTCTGTCGCAGCTGCGGCAATACCAGTGAAAAGGAAAACATACTTCACCGTCCTTACACTGGCGGGTAATAGAGGAAGTCACTTGGAGATTACTCCTTTGAGAACTCTCAAGCAATTTCAGAAGTAAAGGTTAAGAAGTTAGCCCAATTCCTGAACTGCTCGGGTTGGTTTTAAGACAGCTCTTACGCCTCGTCGGCGTCTCGATACTTCTATAGTATCTCTTTGTCTCTGGTAAACCGTTGTCTATGTTAAGCGGCATGGTAACTGCTAATTGGAGAGCACCCAATCTTGCCGAGCAGCATTTGCCTAACTCTTTTTGGTTTGTAATTTCGAGACTACTTCGCTGGCCGATGCTCTTACATCACTCTCGCTTTTCTCGATCTCAAAGTGGCTATCGCAAAGCCAATATCGATATGGAAATTAAATACCGAAAATGAAAAATTGAAAAATTGAACAAATAGGCAAAATCAGGGGGAGGTAAGAAGTCTGTTTACTTCCATTTGAGAGAATCTTCCAAAGAAATGAAATCATCCAAAAAACGGTATTAAACTGAATACAGTCATATAATGGTGCCTGCGGGAAACAAATAACTTCAACTTCCCTTCCAAATTCCCTTTCTGACAATAGATGACAAGGTAAATGAAAAACGAGACGACGAGAAGACTTATTTTGGATGATTGCCAAGACTTGGTACAGCAACTTCCAAGGAGGAGGAGGTGGATTCTATCAGGTTTCAAAGGAAATACTTTGTAGCAAAAAATGTTTTTAACTGAAAAATAAGGCAAACGTTGAAGTATTTTTTGGTGTTGTGAAATTTGTTTATTTTTTTTATATATGCATGAAAGAGTATTTCCTGTTATCAGACACTGTGGGGCTGAGTTAAATGTGGTAGAGTGTTCCATAAATGGTGTTCTTTCAATTTCTGACAAATTTGAACTTATCTTACTTAAAATTGTGCACAACACACGTTTTGCTTGAATGCTTCTGCGATTTCTGTCGTTATCAATCACTTGAGGCTTTTTTGCTTACTTACTTAGGGTAACGTATTACTGAGCTGTGCCTCACCCAGAGATAAATATCAAAGCAAACCCGTATTCCACTTATAGCCTATACAAGAAAGAAATTTCAATTACTTAATGCAATAAAGAAATTTGGTGATTGAAGCATTCAACCAAACAGCTTTTCGCTCAAAGGCAAATTTACTGTTGACATATTCGTGACAATATGTCATCGATGATGGTGTAAGGAATAATCTGTTTATTTTTCATCGTGAGAATTCTGCCGGCGGTCATCTCGCTATTTATAATAATACTTTAAGGCACCTGCAAACTGATCTTCTGCTTGATTCGGCTGCTTTCTGCTTCTGTTACGATATCTCAGTTCAGGTGCCTTGTCTGTCTACAGATCTTTTCCACGAATTGAATGATCTCGACTTATTTTTTCTAGGAAATTAGCGATTATGGAACACCTACTCAGGTCGAAATTCCGGTGGTGTGATAATGACAACTGGATCATATTGGCTTCCAACGGTTGACTGCTAATTCAGTTTCGGCATTAATTCGATCTCGAGCCAATATCGATATGATTGTCACACCCACGTTATATTGGTTGCCAAACGATAATTATTATGATTCATAATTTAAATTGGAAAGGAGTCAATGTATTCAGATTCGTCGTGCAGTCTTTTGTCGAAGTTTAAATGGTATGTGTTATTGATGCATCATTCTCATGGCAGTTTATCATAGTTCGCTTGTTCAAAATACTTGGCGTAAAGAAGCTCTGTGGCGTTTTATTCACAATTTATCTCTTTATAAATACTGGAAGGACATTGGCGACCAAACCCTTGTGGCGAATGGGGTTGGAAAAGAACTTTACCCTTACCCGATTCGAGACAAAAGTTCGTTCAATGCTATGACAATATTAGCTAAGTCTGCAGCAGCACTGGCAAATGGCAGAATTTTGAAGACCAACTCTGCAGCTAACTTTAGACCGGTACCGGGCCAAATAAAACTTTCTGCCCTTCAATGAATGTTTGCCGAAAAACTATAGGCTAATTGCACTTAGTAAAATGTTATCTAAAATTTTTGAATAACTCATGAATAGTAAGTTCAAACTGACCATCTTATTAGCGATTAGTATGGTTTCTGTGTTGGAGTCATGTCGCGTACTGGTTCCAGTTGTTTTCTTTTCTTAGAGTGTATAATACTTTATCATCCTCTAGAGGATACTCTCTGATGTCTCGTCTCTCTCTCTCTCTGTTGTTACGTCCTCAACTTTCCCTATCTTTTTGAAATGATAACTTAGAGGCTAGTGTCCAGTTAGAAGGCCTTTTAAAAGTCTTCGCTCTGTTTTGCTGCTTATGAGGTATGATTGTCGTCTGTTGAAAGTAGTTAATAAGACTTATTGCTTATTGATATCCACTGAACGGCTTAGGGCTTACAAATGAGTATTTGGCGCCTTATTTTTGCAAGAAACAGACTGTGCTGTATTTTTTCCGTTTTTGGTCACCGTACCAACGCTGGGTATGTGACTACGGATCTTATAATCACCTAGTAGGCTTAGAGGACCATTTAGGCTTTAATCGCCAAGTCTTTCCAAATAGCCGTCGTCATATCCATGAAGCTGCAGTGTCTTTCCTTAGGACGTCTTCCATCTGAGGGTTGCAGGTGAGTCTAGGGTTATGTCTAGGCATTTATCCTTGGGGCACCCCTTCGTGGTCTTAGCAGGAACTGACTCTTCTCCTAGGTTAGCTGTGATTTTCCGGCAACTGAGCATCGCTTTGATCCATTTAACCGTCGACGGTTTTATTTCTCTCTTCATCGCCGCCTCTTCGATGGTGGTGTTTTCAATGGTGCCTTTAATATCCATGAAAGCGCAAAGGACTAATTCTTTTTCCGTAAGCCGGTTGTAGACTTTCCGGCTTGCTGATGTTCATACAAAAGCTTCGCTTTCAGGATGCCATATCTAATGTGTTTTGCTCACTTGTACCTTTTCCATTGCTTTAAATAGGTAATGGGGCGGTTCGCTTTGAGTAGGGCAGGTGGATCCCTCCCCCCCTCCCTCACCCTTAGGTATGGATGCCACCTTCCCATTTCTCCACAGATTGGGGTATAGCAGCTTTTAAGCTGCCAGCTCTGAAAATTTTTATCAACGTTGGTAGTAAATCCTCTACGCTCCGCTGTAGTAGAGCTAGGATAATACCGTAACCCCAGGGAATTTATATGGGATTCTCTATCATACTTTCTCCGTTGTAAAGATACGCTCAAAGAGGCTTTTAATCCGATTGGATGGCCGGTAATTGAGACTATCCGCCTCGGAAGACTTCGATATCTTCATTTGTGGAATCTGGGAAGTGAGTTCCCAAGAGAAATTTGATTGTCTCTTCTCGGCTTCCTGTTAAGGTACCTCTCAGCCTTCAGAAGAAAACCAATACCGTTGGAGTGGTCCTTAGAAAGAACTTTTTGGAGTCGTGCAGTATTAGATAAGTCCTTCACAGAAGCTCCTTCTTTGGATTTCCTTAGCTCCTTGTTACATTCGATTAGGGCCTTTTTTCTACTCATTAAAGACACCTGACCGTTTGGCCTTGTTAAACAGCTTCCTGGCCTGAGCTTTGCGTTTGTCTAGCATCCTTTTCCACCAAGGCACATTTCTACTTGCATCTCTGTGTTTTATAGGACAGCTACTCTCGTACGAGTGGTTAATTAGGTTGTGCAGTTTTCTTCTTTCTTTTTTAGATGATACTCGAAGTTACCATCGTCTGTCACCAGTGCTGTTAACCATTTCAGGTTTACCCTATCCAAGTGAAGGATATTCCTTTTGGTAGCACCATCCATAAGAAGAATTCATGTTATTCCACCGTCTTCAGTCTTCCTTCTTGGCCAATGCATTTTCATACCCATCATCATACCCGTCACCCTTTCTATGCCCAAGGCAGTGAAGGGTTTCTTGGACCCGGCCTAGCTAGACTGCCAGTTATTTTGCCTGCAGGTTTCCTCAGCTCATCCCGGTGAATTATCTGGATCCTTACGAAGAGCGTTATAAGACCGCAGCTTTCTTGACGGACTCCGTATTCTCCGTCGGACACCAAGTCGTCAGACTGGTTCCATCTCAGGTTTCGTCTCCATATCTCAGCATCTGAGACACTCTCTAATTAGATATGTCTTTAATATATTGATTTTGATTCCTCAATTTCTTTAGTATAATACTTTTGTGCACAGGTTCGGCCGAGACAAAGATCATCATTCTTGCGACGTCTTTAAGAACGTTCCTTCTCCCCAACCTCAAGTTAGCGTCTTCCCAAAGGTTGTTCAACTTTTCGACGGTTTCGCATACCCAGACCTTGGATTGTTTATTAAAACATCTCAGCGTTATCGAATCATCCTGCATGTTCACCGAGTTTACCCCTATATCCCCGTCCTTTAACAGGGTCTTCTTAAAAGCTTCTAGTTCTACCGGTTATATGCCCCTTTTCTTACTCGCGTCTATGACTGCTAGACGAAGGTCATTTGCCAGAATGAAGGTCGGCTTACTGCTGGTATTGACTGCCTTCCTGGTGAACTTTTGGCTTCCGCACTGTCGCAGATATTTTGCCCTTTGCCTGGACCGATCTGGTCGCTTTTTACCTAGGGTTACGAGTCCGTTTCTGTACAAAAGACGTACTTTAGTGGAATGTTGCTAGACCTTTTGATGACCTCTCTACCCGCGCTTACTTTACTGAGTGTTGTATTTCAGATAACGGGATTACAAGCCTATTTATCCTATCTGATAAGGAGGGTTTCTTCTTGAGACGGCGTCCTGCAGTTGTGTGGGTCATAGATTCTTTCGAAGCCGAAATATTCTGGCAGGTTCGTGGGTTCCCCATCTCCTTGCTCAATAGGGGCCGTGGGGCCGTAGTGTGATTTTTATAGCGATCGTAGAATCAATTCAATGTGATCTACGTGTACTAGATGCACTAGAAGTCTTGCATTTAAGTTGTTTCAGTGGTTACAAGCCTGCTAATGCTATCCAAGAATAGACCTTAAGTGGCAACGAGAATATGCCTTAACATTCCAGGAAGTCAGATAAAGATACAAATATTTTTCAAATTTGCCTTTTGAGGGAATCAGTGTAGAAAAACAAACTCCATGGAAAAATGTACTGTCTCCTTTTGGCTGTGTGCCATAGTGTCTGTGAAAACAAACAACTCAATTTGAAGTTTCTTTGTGACATTATGTAATTTCTTTCAAATGTTTTTGAACAAATTTGAGAAAAACACCGAACAAGGTCGCGCTCATTCTTACATAAGAATTGCTTGGCCTTCCAAAGAAGGTCGACATCCGGTCCAGCTAAGATTTATTTAAATGTCATCTCGGTTTGGGGCGACTGTTTTAATTTCCCTAATTTTTTCTGCATTAGAATTGCGTAAACCGTCGAAAATTGATTAGAAAATTTTCTCGGAAAAATGACGTTGCCATTTTATAACTTGCAGCTAACTGATGCAGCTATTGTAAAACGTTGTCAAATACAGTCTGATTGTGTTCACAGAACACTAGGTAGGTAGTCTCCACTCCACATGCAGAATAAATCAAAGTTATCTTACTAAAATATACACAAATTCTCCTGTCTGTCAGGGGGAGACTTATTTACTGCAAAATTCACAAAAATCTCTGTTTACCCGACTTGTCTCGATGGGCATAATTACATAAACTTTGTACGCTATTTTTCCCATGTCCGTTTTGATGACGCTTTAATCTCAAGATAAGCAAGATTATCTTGAATTGGTTTCGTCTTTCCGGTTGATTTATACTTAACGTGTATTTCTTGGTTTCATGGAAAAGGTGACAGGGTGACGTAGAAAATTCGATGACATTGGGAATTGTTTTCACTGTTCGCATGTGCGACGGACTCCAGCATGAGTGATGCTTAAATGCAATCATGACAAATTGCTGTAGAGCTTTTCTAATTTTTCAAATGGTATCGTGTAACGTCACGTAATCAAGTCACATGACCACCCGTTAATTAAACCACAGGTGCAAATGCGATTCGATTCTATAAACAGCCAGTGGTTATCGGGTTGATACTATTCATTTGCGTTAATTTATCTCAACTGCGCTGCTGTACATATATCCAAACACATTCCATGCCGCAAGAATTTTATTGCACGATGCAACTTCTAGTTGCATTCACGGCAGGTTGGGCAATTTTCCGATTGCCAGTATAGGTACGTGCAAATTCACGCAAATCACTCATTTCCAAATGTTTCTGCAGGTTCGGATTCAGCCACTATCGGACCGTATCCAGTTTTAGTATAAATTTTAGGAGGTCGGGCACTGAATACAGATTACTTTAATTTCGACAGATATGAAGAGTTCACTGGTTGGGTAGAGTGCACCTCACCTTTTGTGGCAATTTATTTTGCAAGTTTTCTTCTCAAAATGGAAACTTGTTCGAATTGCTCGCAGCTGTGATCTATGGTTGGGGTACAGTTGTTCTAATTCAATTTGTGCTCTTCTGATATATGACTGGCCACAAGACTCAACTGGGGAATGATTTCTGCAAAAATTACAAGGACGCCATGTAATATATACCGCATCATATCAGATTTGCACGTCGCTAATTAAAACCATATAAGCATTCGGCGTAACCATTTTAATCCATCCTAGCAAGACAAGTCGATGACTGAAGTAATTAGGCGACAAGCCACCTACAATTCCATTGGGGTCACTGATAGATATGTGAACACGCAATAAACATAGCTGCTTTCAACCAGTGCTTTAACCTTCGCGATTCAGACTTAATTCAGGTGGAAGTAAGACGTAAGAGTGCTGCCAGTGGGTGCGGTTCATATCCAATTTCGCATGTTATTTATTCGTTGGGGACACTTTGTTTGCGTGTCATTTTATTCATGTGCAATATGAAGTTCTTTCTTCTTTTCATAGTTGAAGAACTTGAGTAATTTGCAGATTTTTCTTTTATTTTTACAAAAAGGGTGATGTCTTGCAAGTAAGGAGGCTTTGAACTGTTGACGACAAACATATTTCCTGAGTGCATCAGGAAAATACTTGAAAAAAGGGGGAAATTCCATGGGTCTTTTATGGTGTTGGAATGAAGGGCCTTACGCTCCATTCTCAGGGCCTTACACTCCATTCTGGCGACCAAAGGCCATTAATCCATTAATTGTATCCAAAACTGTCGTATTCAAAATAGTGGTATGTAAAGTATGCCTAACAAGCAAAAGAAACTAACAGGAAAAAAACAAGTAAGGAAACCCAGCACACACCATGCATAGCAGAGAGTCACGGGAGCACAGAAAATAGATAGTTCTTTAACGACTCTACATAAACGATTAATTGGTTCATACATGCCATAATTTGATCTGGATGGTTCAACATGCAATAAAGGTAATTTTCGAAGGTTATGTTGGGACTGTCTGTAGTTCAAGAGCTGGTGAATAGAGCCCAAGTCAGCGACCTGAGATGCATACTATAGAATAAGTCTAACTAAGGAGCAGTACAAATGAATCAATGTTGGTATATTCGTGAACTCGCTAGACCAAGGCTTAACAAAGCCCATGATAAAACTGCCTCTAGACACGATATAGTTAATCTGCAGAGTAAAGTCAAGTTTCCTATTAAGTTTTACCCCACGGTCAGTTACGGACAGCATGCGACGGAGACCAAAGTTGTAATCTCAAGCTTGTGGATGAGGGCTCCTGGAAAAGGTCATAGCCTCACATTTTTCAAAAGCCATTATGCTCGCACCACTCCACAAACGTATCTAAGTCCTTTGGAATAAGAGCGGCGTCACCACCATCCTTAACATAAGGGAAGATCTTCATGTCATCAGCGGAGATTAGAACATTGCAGTAGGAGATCAGATGGACAATGTCGGCAATGGCAAAAATGAATAGTAGAGGGCCGAGATGACTGCCTTGTGGTACATCAAATGAAGCCCTGAAGATTCTAGAGGTAGAGCCACGGAGCGACACACGATATGTCCTGTCTCTTAGATAGGAAGAAATCCAGTCGAGAAGAACAGGGGGAAACCTAGCCTCCCGAGTTTAAATATAATTACGGAGTGAGGGAATTTATCAAAGGCTATCCGTGAATATACAGTCAGTTTGCATGCCTTGCTGGAAGCCAGAAATAACGTGGGAGATAAATTCAAATCCTCATTGATACGGCAAACACATCCCTCAAGGAAGCCAATAGGACTACTTAGGTATATCTGGCCATCATCTGCATATAAGTGTATAGACGCATTATTTACTAGTCGGCCAAGTCACTTTATAAGCTGAACAAAAGTGGACCAGGAATTGATCCTTGCGGAACACCAGATGCTAGAGAAATTGTGCTGAAAAACGGATTCTGTACTTTGGCAACGTGATCACATTTAGAAGATTGCTAAATAACTGTAAAGCGAACGATACGAAATTGTGATTATTAGGTTTTTTTATGACGTAGTAAAAGCCCAGGTGACAACCCTTTGATCCGGTAGGATGGATTCAACCGGAAGGGAATAAGGGTATGAGGGAATTTGAATGTTTTGTTCTTGAATTTCTGCGAGCTAGACAACAGCCTACAGACGGAGTAATTTTTTTATTTTAAAAACTCACGGGGATAAGTATCGAGATTCGAACCCTGAAACCATGGCGTAGTAATCGTACCACTCATCCATCGATACAACTCCATCTCCAACTGAGGTACTGAGTTTTAAGAGCAAATGCGAATGATTTACAGAGTAAAGGTCGTTGTCCAGGGGTTCGTGAACGTCTGTTGCGACCTTCAAAAGTGTAGTATCACAACTGTGCTTGGGTTGAAAACCAGCCTGCCACATCAAGAAGACATTGTTATCTTCAACATACTTCAATACCTGATTATATGTAATTTTTTCAATACTTTATTTAGAAAATTAAGCAGGCTAATAGAGCGAAAATTTCTGGGTTCAGAGGGGATATTTTTTTATGAACAGGGGTCACTATCGCTTCTTTCCATTACCCTTCATTTTCAACTGCTCACTCTGGTGTAACCCCTTAAGCCAAGCTGATCTCTCCGAATCCTCCTCTTTTAGCAGAGTTGAACAGCCTTCATTACCTTTGAAACCCCCTAATTCCACCAGGGAAGGTCCCTGTAATGGGTTTTCACCGTAACAGGGCAATTGTGCCTGAATGCCGTCGACACGTATTCGTTCACTAGGTCAAAATTCAATATTTTGTCGCTAAGTCCCTTCCTAGTACCTCCTTAAAAATGTAACACAGTCAGTCTTCTTAGGGTTCATGTACACTTTAGTTTTTTTGACACATTCCCTAATGGTGAAGATACATAGTACAAGTACGATCGTTCGTAAGAGACGGCTCTAGCCACTTAAGCTAATAGTATTGCCTTTCGTTGCCCGTTGTCAAAATGGTCCAATTTTTTAAGATTAACCACAACCAGGTAGTCAATACATAATCAAAGAGATACGCACCGTTTCTGTTAATGAATTAGACTCATCATTTTGCTCTTTATTGCTTAGATATGTTGCTGGCAATCTACTTATCTGTGACTGTAAAAATAATAACCTTGCTAATGACCACTAACTTTACTTTACTTTACTTTAGTAAATACTCATTTACGCTTTCTAGCATGATTGGAACTGGTCGAGGGTCAAAACACTCCTCGGTATTTTTTCTTTTTTGTTCTGTAGAAGTTTAGCTGTTTATGCCCACTTACCGCGATGAGGTGTAACCTATCGATATAGCTTTCTTAAACTAGTGTTAACTTTGAAAGCGTAAAACTTTACCTTGGTCACAGTTTTACAAGCAATGTCATGTCATGACGATTTTGACGGCGTGTTAAAGCGCAAGATACTGTTGAAATATGGTGGCGATAAAAAGTTTGCTGCTCGGCTTTTAAATTTGACACTAACACTACTAGAACTACAAACTTCTACCTACATTAGCTTAAAAGCGAACAATTATCGCCTTTATCGATTTGATTAAAAACCATCAGAAAATTTATATGCTACTGTTTAAACGATACACATCTCCTGCCACATCGAAGTCGATCTATATCTAACAATTCCTTTCAAATCACTCGCTTTGAGTGCACAGGGCAAACATTTCTAAATCCCGTGTACAAATCCATTAACCAGGTACCGACCTAATCGATTTTTCTTTCGTCTATTTTACCCATTCATCAGCTCCTTCATGCTCAAAAATGCAATGTTAGTCGTCGCAACTGAAATTCTATCATTCCCTATGTTTACGATAGATTGTATTCACATGAATCATAAAGTCAATTGACAGCAAATACCTTCGAGTTCATTTACCTTGCACTGTAAAAGCAAATGGATGAATACCGCAGATTTGAAATCATCTCCCACAACGCACTCGAATTGTTTCGCATCGGATTCACGGCGCGATAATTGAATATTTTCATTCGACCAGGCTGGTCCAATCATCATTAACTCTTTTTGTAGCGGTACTGGTGTGGAGAGAAATATTCCAAGGTGCTTGAACTTGAGCTTTTCTGCATTCTTTTAGGTGTGATTTGACCCTATGGGGGTTTATTGACTTTCTCAGCCAATTGAGTTACCTCACGTTTCCAGTGATTAGAGGTTCAGTTAAAGATAAAATTCTTTGGTATTGTTCCTTTTGTTTCTCGAGACAGGTTCAATAGCTATGAGGACAATAATATTCTCGATTTGAATTAATTTGCGGCTTAGTAGGACTCAATACGACTGGCAGCTTTAATAGTTGCTGTTTTTGTGGATATACCTAATGTTAGCATTTGATAGGTTGATGTAGAGGCTTTTGTGGAATTTCAAGTTTTCTTTATCTGTTCCACATAACTGGAAATGTAGAGAATGTTAATTTATGTAATTATTTCAAAAGCTAATGAAACTCTTGCGGTCTGTTCAAGGTTGCTGAAAATGTGTAGCCAAGGAGTATGTACAACTAATTCTTCTGAAGAACGTTGTGATTGTCTAAACGTGCAGCATGACACAGTTTCACAATATTGGTAACGTCGTCGATAATAAAGCTTGAAAAAAGAAGGGGAAACAAATGTGAACCCTGTAGCACTTCATTGGCGTTCGCAATGGAGATTTGAATATACTCTTTGGGGATTAATCAAAACAGACTAAATAAAAGCGGGGCCTTTTTCGTCCCCTCCCAGTCTCCCTTAGAGGGGGCCAGCTGAATTCATTCTATTACCGCCCCTAAGTTCGATTCCCTGGGTCAAGCCTGTTTCTGTTGGTTACCTCGGATCCAGTTAGTAAGCAACAAGCAGACAGACTCTTCTGCTTGCTAGCGCAGAGTATTAGCATGCCGTCTCCTATTCTACCAGGCACAACCTGCAGGTGTCATCTTAATAGTTGCATAGCTTTTTTAGGTGATGCCCGAAGTTACCATAGTCTGTCACCAGTGTTGTTAACCATCTATGAGCAATGTTAGCCTGTCTGTTGGAATCCATGTTGTTCCACCATCTCCAGTGTTCTTGCTTGGACCATGCATTAATTATAACTGTCATATCTCCTCTGCCAAAGGTAGTGAAAGGTGACACTGAAATTTTGTGGTTGAGCCCTGTTTTGCCAGATCATTCGTCTTCTCGTTTTCATTACTTCCTGATGTGTGCGACCATGCGGGAGAATTGCTGATCTCCGTTATGACCGCTTGATTGTCGAGCGCTATGAGAATTTTCTTTCGCCATCACATGGTTTTCTATCAGGAAGTCCAGTGTATGTATCAGGGCTTGGTACACTGAAGTCTACCTTCGCAGGTATCCTAAATTCTGGATCCATCCGTGTAAATGACAATGTCAGGCTACAAATCCACGGGAAGTGATTCATCAAAGCTAAACTTTTCATGATATCTTTCGATTATTTATCCTTACTTTGGTTATCCCATTCATGGGCATTTTAAGTTTCTTGTCCACATGCTTTATGAGGTACAGAACTTTCCTATGCGCAAACATGGTACTAGACTGATGTCAGTTTCCGTCTGTATTCTGCCCATTGCACGTACCCCTGTTTTATGAATATCCATGGCATGCCAGGCTTAATAAGACTTCCCGGAAAGTGACTCTCCAGCAGATTCTCATTTATCTAACTCAGTATTTCCGACATCTTTCCCCGACATCTTTTTTACGAACGAGTCCGAATCCGGAGACCGGGTCATCAAAAATCCTTTTCTGAAGCCGTCAGTCATCAGAAATGCTCCTAGTATTCGAGCAAAACTCCTTTCTTCTGAAGTAGGGTCTTTTTCAGTGCTCTCTTCAAAGCCTTGTAGTTTTTTCAAGCTTCCGGATCATAATCTCTTATGACTTGGTTAAAGGCTTTTCTAACTGCTTTCTTAATTGAATCCAATTTCCCTCGGGTTCCTTTCTTCCAAGAAGATTGGTACTACGGGAACTAGAAAAAAATATTCCCTCTATAAGATGAAGTATTGGCGCATGTTTCCCTTACCTGCCTTGGGGGACCGGCTACGGCAAAGTTGATACTTGTTTTACTTAAAGATAAATTGCAATTGCTCTCTAGCGATTTTTTAGATTTTGTTTCGGCTCTGTTAATGTTTTCAATTATTTATTTATTCAGTATTCATCAAGTTCTGATTACTTGAAATTATTTAATACAAAGAAAAATATACTGTAACTAACCTAACTCATCAGTTGGCCGTGTGGCAATTGAATAATCGATATGGCCCTCGGGCAAATTGAAAAGACGCGACATGGCTGTAACTGGCTAATTCAATTCATAATTACTACGGTGCTGCAAGACAGACATGGGCATTTTTATTCAAATAAAGATAAAAGCTAAAAAATCAAATTAATTTGGAAGATCAAATAAAAATTTATTTGAATACAAAAATTATTTGTTATTTCAATTTCAATTAATTATTTTTTATTCGATCGTGCGTTATTTGATAATCAAATAATTATTCGGTATTTGATGAATTATTCGCATTTATGTTTTGTGATTATCTGGCCATACTTGTGCTAATGAAACTAGTTCTATTTCGACAAATTTATCTTTAGTAAAACAACACGTATATTGAACAGTTTACTATCATTTGTTTTTTATCATCGTCAAATAGTCTTTATTACAAGAGACAATTTTAAGTCGGTCTAGATCCTGAATCCTGGAACCGAAGACGTTCCTATTGTCCCTATCTTGTTATAAGGTTCAACGAAAATAATTTCTCGCTATGTTAGACGAACTATCCGATGTTGGTGCTGAGGTTTGGAGGCCATTTCTGCACTTTTAAAAGCTGTACTGTATGCAAGATAAATAAGGACATAGTAGTGATATAGTTGGATTAGTAGCGTATCTCACGTCACCTGTAATGTTCATATAACAAATTAATGCCTTAATTCACACTCTACGCTGCATTCATCTGCATAATATTGCACTGAAGATTATTTGCACCATTCAAAATCTCTACACGAAGTCAATCCTCAAGAGTTTCAATGATTTATTGAAATATAAATTGAACTCTACTGAAAGTCTCAAGAAACTTATTTCAATGCTGGTATGTCTTAATTGTGCCCTAGTCATACAGAGGAAAATTAATGTGGCTACATCTCAATCTATGGTATAAGAAGAGGCAAGTTCTGAATGCATAAGACGAGACCGAGCGCATCAATCAACTGAAGAAAAATTGCAAAAATGATGCACTGAAAAACTTGAGCCTTTCTTGCCAGAAAAAACTTGCACCTTTTACATAAAAGAAAAAACTTTTCAATATCAATATCATCGTGCTCATTGAACCAGCACGAAGTAAGCTATTCAAGCCGATCCACTTAAAAAATGGAAACGAGTTTTTCCCAGAAAGTATATAAATTCCTTTTAGTGGCATACAATGAACGCTTAACTGGTTTAGAAGCAAAAACCAAGAAAAACCAGAAATTTGTCATGTGAGAAAAAATATAAGAAAGGGAAAACGTAAATTTAGTTGGCTTCTTGCTGCATATAGAGGAAGCTTATAGGTGCAAATTCCACGACGAACTTGTTTGCTAAAGGAATATTTGCAGGCAAACCACACACCGATAGTGAAGATAAGGTGGAAAAGAATGAAGACCTCGAGAAAAATAACAACTAACCTGACGGCAAACTTATGTGACAGCGTAATCTTAACACGCTCAGATAATTTTCTTAAGTACAAGATTTAATTAGGAATTGCTGGAATTTGTAATTCCAATTTGCTACTTTGCATTTTTTTACCTTGGATTTAAACGAACTTCTTGGCTCCTTAGATGGCCACAAGTTACTTGTTCCCATGTCGGCGGATGGATAAATTTTAATTCACTTTTAAGGGGGCCGTTAAATCTTTAGTAATCCGCTGAGAAAATGTCAGAAGTAATAGAGTTTGTCTGGCTGCATTGCATGAGTCATAACAATTACACCCGAACCCGATTGTGCAGCCTCCTCCTCCCCTCTTTAATTAAAACTTTCTCGCTTTATCTCGAGACCATCCTTCTTAATGGCTTTCAGACATAATGGAAAATTTTATTCTAACGGCTTTGTGCCGTGATATGATCACATGTTTGGTGTTATTTCCCTTCCTCATTTGATAATAGTTTAAGTGGAATCCGTTAACGATAAAAGCACAACGAAAGAAAAGTGATGTATAGCGCGACATACTCGTAATGCTGCAGGGGCTGGTTGCCTCAGCTGCAAAGAAGAAGAAACCGATGGAAGGCTTCGTGTAAATAATGAAAATACGATCGTAAGTAAGGTTGTAAACATTTTGATTATCTTTGTGTGATAGTTACTTGACGATTGCTACCTTGCTGCACTGCCACTTTGGTTACTTAGCAAGTACCTAATATACATAACCTTAAAGTAGCTAGTGTCAGAGTGGATCAAGTCTTCTATTTGCTGGTAGTTTAGTAAGTTTAAGTGAGAAAAAGCTGCACTAAATGTGAAGCATCCAGTCTTTCCCCTCTGGGCTGTTGTCTAGCTTGTAGGAATGCAAAAACTCTTCTCACTTCCCTAATTCCCCTTACTATAATTCCCTTCTGAACGAAGCCATGCTAACTCATCATAGAGTTGTCCCCTGGACTTAGGCCACATCATAACAAAAAAAAAACGCTCTACGAAAATTTAATTAGCCGCACTATAAAATTTACGATCTTTCCAGTCATTTTTATGGAACAGTACCGTAAAATTTACGTTAGTCGTAAAATTTATTGTGTGATTTAGGAAAAATTGACGGCTTAATAAAAATTTTGTTAGGGATAACCGGCAAATGATACGGGTCTCCACAAATTCAAATTAAAATCATTTTCTTCGTTTTGTGAGACTTAACTATCTCCGTTTCTGAATTTCGATGCGAATATTAATTACCAATAAGGTTTCAATCAATTTGTTAACTATTGCAAGTGTCAATAAATAGTGAATTTATATATATTTTAACCTTTTTGAAAGTGAATTGTTTAAAATGAAGGTTGGCTTAGTGGTGAAGACGTTGCTGAGGACAAGGACTCGTATCTCAGACTAAATTTTTTATTTCGTTCTTTTTCCTAAAGCTGAATTAATTTGATTACGCCTAGGCCTTTTAAATTATATGCTCGGAATTTCCTTTGAAACCGAACAGATTTTTGGGGCTCATCGTTCAGGAAATTTTACGGTGCCGTTCCGTAAAAGTTAAGGTACCTAACTGTTGCAATACTATTTAAGATAAGATAAGAACCGTGATTGTTACCGTAATTTTGGGAAAAAAGTTCCAGAAATTTTCTCTCCTTGTGGAGTCACATGCATTTAAATCAGAAAGCTTACCAACATGAATGAAAAATGAATGCAAGTCACATCTTTGGTTTAGGCGGATTTTGAACTATCTGCATTCATTCTACAATTCTCAATGAACTTTTAGCGTAAACAGTTTTTAGCAATGAGGGATAACACGTTAGCTTTTCATTATGAGAGTCCTAGGTTCGAACCCCGTCAACGGCGATTCTTGGTTGTTTTCTGATGACAAGAGATTTTGCTTAAAGGCAGAGAGAGTAGCAGGTAAACTTTGTTGGTTCGGAAAGAATCTTAAAGTTTATGTTGCAATCGTTGTTATCGAATCTTGTTAAGTTTTTCGCTTGCCTCGAGCCTCACAAGGTTACGGAAAATAGTGAAATTAACCGTCATCTGTAGATCTGCTGTAGACCTAAGTATTCGTTAATTATTTTCCATATTTTGGTTAATAAGGTTGGCTGTAACCATGTTCCTTAACGAGTTAAGAAACTTAGGGAGACATTCGAGGCATAAACGTCGGTTTTATTTGAAGTTTTCTGCCGGTGTCTCCGGCTCATCCTTAACATCGATTGGTCATTACCAACGAAGTCCTACACGGACTTACAGGCCAAGACGGAATAGACACCAGTATTCGCAGTTGAAAGTGGCAATGGATAGGCCACACACTAAGAAAAGAACCAAGCAACATCGCACAGCAGGCTCTATATTGGAATCCCCACGGAATCTAAGGAAGACGCCGAATTGGACGACCGCGCGGCACATGGAAAATATCCGTCGAGAGGCAAAGTAGCCAGATCAACAAATCGTGGCCACAGTTGAGAGTAGATGTATAGACGCCCTATGCCCCACAAGGGGGTTAAAGGAACCAACAAGAAAAGCTTAATTTTCACTCTAATAATACCGGAATTTGAGGTTTCTTACAAGACAAAGACGTTTTCCGTTGAAGTCTTGTTGGCCGCGGCTTTACTATAACTCACACTTGCTTCTGGCTAGGTAAATGTGTGCTTAATTTTTTGTAATAATAATGGTACGCTGAAAAAATACATAAAAAAACCTAAATTAACTTTGTAATACAATCAGTTGTAGGCGCTTGTCAAAAGAAGAATTGAGGTTAAACTCTTTCGGCTTCGAGAGACACAAGTTCTTAGCTGTGGCTTAGTTTATCGCGCTGTCAACATGTTGGTTTTGATTGGTTAAAATTTTGTTAAAAATAACGGATGAAAAAGATTGCGCACGGCAATGCAACACAACAATACGACGAAATTTAGGAACCATTGACTTGCACTGGTTGTCTCATACATTGAATATGACACGTAAGTGCGACGAAATTTTTTTGTCGCGCACCCATTTATTTCTATTTTGAAAATCTGCTGGCCGCGCTAAATTCTGCCAACAGTGAAATTGATATTTTGCTTGGATTTTGATATTAGGTCTGTTCCCTGATCAGAATGTGGGAACCCGCATGTGCACGAACTTACACATTTTGCGTTCCATAGCGCTTCGTTCCAGGAAAAATGGCGGAGATAAAATCGACGTCACATGTTCCCCTGCTGCACGAACTTACCCAAACTTTTTAGCTGGTGCATGATCGGCCATCTTTTCTTGCAAAAGTACAAACAGCTGTTCGGTGCTTTGGTTTAGAAAGTGAGGTTAGGTTGAGTGCCTGTTTCATAGAGTGAATTGATTGAAAAAAATTTGGTGATTGAAAATTAGTTATGTAGACTTACAATTTATAATTAGAAGTGCGGTTTAAATAAATTCCGTGTGTTCCGTGAATTCTCTTCTTCTTGATTTTTACGAGTTTGCATGAAACATGTTCCCTCGACTTTTTGGTTTGTGTACACTTTTTCTCCCACCATATGAGTAAGTATTTACACGAAAATCGGTGGAACAGACCTATTATTTGAGGTGTCAAGTTTTTTGTCACATCAGCTGTGATGCGATTTCAATCTGTTTCACAGTGCGCATCGTTCGTCATATTGCTGTGTCGCATTGCCGTGTGCAATCTGTTTGAGCCATAAGACGCGGCTTAAAAGACTCGAATGAAAATTAAGCTTTAAGCTATTTAGGTAACAGACTAGCGCATGATCATTTATCAAAAGAGATGTGTTGGGAATTGAATTGAACTAATCAAAACTGTTGAATATTCACCTTTTAAATCTTGCAATAACAGAAAGCTTTAAGTGCCGAAAAATACAGATGCCGCTTTGATAGGGCGAACATTTTCCTTCCTTTAATTTTTCTGATTACGAATGACGGACTATAAAAGTTTGCTTCATTTTATTTAATACTTCATAAGTTTTCTTGTATGCCATTGACATCAATTTGCACGATTATCATTAATTTTTGTAAAAGCAAATCGAAAACAGAATTCGCTAATTCCACAAAATCTCGAATTTAGTAAAATTACATTGCGTAAAAGTAAGAAATTCGCAATTCAAACTAGTTTTCCCCACAATTTTGAAAATTTTGAAATAATTATGTCATCATTGGCGGAACCCATAGTGTCTTAACATATAAACCGCCCGCCGAGACGTAGTTATCTACAAACAAATTTAAAGCACCTTAAAAAGAAAACAAGAGAGATGAAGAAAAACAAGCATGTCACCGGCTACCCGATGTGGTCATTAGTGTAGGTAGACGTGAAAATTTGTCGCGGCACTTAACACACCTGACATTTCTATTTTGTTACGATCTGTTTACATTATCACTTTTGCTTTGCCGTGATGCATTTTTAATAAGAGTCTGGGGAAAAGTCTCCATTTCCATCTGCCATTTGTTTGCCCCCGGAACAAACTGCTTTCTTTTTCAGGGCAGGGAATACAATGTTTTTGAAGTACTTATTTTGCCAAGAGTAATAATTTTGGTGCCACTAATACTCTGTGAGCAAACGTAAATTTCGTAGACAACCAATTTGAAATTGGCTGGAAGTGGGGGGAACGTAATGAAAGCACTTTAAGCCTTCACGAGTATTGTTGGAGACTTAATTCGTTTTTTATCGAGAGTAATTGGGAACAAAATTTTAATTAACTTAGTCCGCGTGTAAAAGCAATTTTGTTTATTAATTTCGTTTATTTTACTGGAAAAAGCATGTGCTGCGGAGAGGACAAGGTGTTAATTTACAAAATAAATTTTAAATGAATCGAATTTTATCATAATGACGTCCATTAAAGGCAAACCATTCAAATACCCTGGGTTTAATTGGTGTATTTATGATTAAGACACAAATTTAATTATTAATCGGAAGAGAACATTCGAATGGACAGATATCGCGTGCAAAATATGGTCGCACATGCACATTTATCTCCGTTCAGTAACTAACAAACTCTTTAACCTAACTTAATTTTTTTACTGAAATGTCATAGGTCGTCTTTAGAAACAGCTAAGATTCAACAAGCTTAGTACTATCATTTTTTTTTTGTAATATAATCTGACAAAAACCATAGAGATTTATCGCATGCATGCAACACTTTTACTATTTTAATTGATTTTCATTTTCATTTAACCCCATTTACAAACCACCCACTAATTAACAAAAACGCTTGATAAAACTGTACGTGTGGCTTTATCCCCAAACAGGGTTAATTGGCAACAAGTGTGTCAGCTTGCTTACGGAGGCGAAGATAGCGATAATTTGGAATTGAAGCAATTTCCTTTTGTGGTAATCTTCATTACTTCTGGTGTTTATGGACTTAATGGACTTCTGATATTAAAGTTAAGAACCTACTTTTATTAAGGTCTGACATTAGAATTAAAAGTTAAGAAAAATTTAGAATTTTATCAGTGTTTTTTATGCGGCCAAAGCCTAGGGGACAACCCTTTGATACGTTAGCATTGTCCGGAAGGGAATTAGGGTAAGGGGAGTGGGGAAAGTTGAATGTCTTGTTTTGGCATTGTTGCGAGCTAGACAACAGCCCGAAGACGGAGTGGACTTTTTTAATTCAATTTTAAATACCCACGGGGAGACCTGGTCTCGAACCCGGGAACCATAGCATGGTGGTCGTGCCGTCAACCAATTGATCCAACTGCGTCTCCTCCAACATAAGCACTATACTCAGTTGGTGTTTCAACTTTTGACCAAATCCTACTGGACTACTCAAGACGTATCTTGTTTACTAGCAACTCGCCCATCATATTAAACTTAATGGACAATAATACACGTGCATTGAAACTGCAGGTGGTCGAGGTAAACTGTGTACAAAAAAGATAAGAATTTCAGGTTTTTGCTTAAGATATACAGGGTGTTTCGCATACGAGGTCTGTGAAGTTAGCCATACCGAATCGAACGAAAATTCGCGTAATTAATAGCTCATTCGTTTGACCAGGGTATGACCACCAATTAGTTTTGTTAGCCCACTTTTTGAAAATGAGATATTCAAAAAGCAAAAAATCAGAGCTGTGTGAAGTTGGCACCCCCCCCTTTTTTTTTTAATTTTTTTTGCCGCATTCGTTTGTCGATCGTCAGTCCACCCATTAGTTTTATTTGTCCAAGCTCCATTTCAAAATTGCAAACAAAAAACCTTTTTTTTGCATTTTTTTTTCACTCCAAAGCAGAAATAGGAGTATTTTCGCGGACTTTTCGTAAGTTAAAAGATACTGAAACAGCACAGAATTGGGAGTTGAAACATCGGAAGATTCTGCGGACGTCGAGCAGCAAATAATCACTCTCGTCTGGCAAAACCTCGAAATAAACCCGAGTCGAGTCGCAAGACGATCAGGAGTGTCTTCAGTTAAAGTTTGGTTGATTATTTATTGAGGATGATAACGTGCATATCACCATATCTAACGTTAACATTCATCGGAGGAGTAAGTGGTAATGTGTCAGCCTTTCAATTTGAACATTCCAGGTTCGAATCCCACTGGCGCCGACATATGGTTGTTTTTTGCTACCCCGTGCCCCACAAGGGTTTACGGGAACTGGAGAGAGAGAACGTTGACAGACCTTCATCTTTCATTGTTTTCGTAAGAAAAAGTCCAATGGAATAAGGTCTAGAGTTCTAGCAAGAAATGGGTTCACCTCGTCCAATGTAGCGGTGAGGAAATTTTTGATTCAGTCACAATGCTAGCAGTATGCCATCGTGTTGATAAAACATCGCCCTTTCATTATCCACAGACTTCTAGTAGTTCTGGTAGTGTATTATCCAAAATATTCCGCATAAATTTGGCTATTAAGCAGTAAAATGAATGGTCCTATTAAATAGTTGCCGGTGATACCAGTCCAAATATTGCAACCATCACTTGGTGATTTGTGATTCATCCGTCCACAAAATTCGGTCCAAAAACGCCCCGTTCTCTATGTCGTTGGAATGATAAAAATGTGCTAATCTTTTCTCGAAATCTCCTTCCAGTAGTCCTTGGATTGGGATATGGTTTTATGGATATAATTCCTCTCGATGAATAACCCTCCAAATTTTAACTGAAGTTTCCTGGGTCGCAACCTTAGCAATTCGCAGAACTACATCCTCGCAGACTCTTCGGTACTCTTCGGGAAGCAAACCGCATCCTCAACTGACATTAGACTCAATTCAGTGCAGACTTAGATATGTACCGACTATGGACAGTCAAAGATTCTGGACGGTAGTAAAACAAAAAAAATGTCGACCATACCCTTCTCTTATTCCTACCAGGCAGGAATGGGATAATGCCTCCCCCAGATAAAGTGGTTGGAGGTGTCTACTCGCAACACGTGGACCTTAGTATTTCGTTTCTTTTGTTAGATTATTGCAGCGTTTTCAAAATTATGGCATTAAAATGTTTAAAGGACGGAGGAGCGAGAAAGAGTAATGTTTTCAAATTACAGTCAGGCTGCGATTAATTATCTCACGGAACTGTAGACAAGCTCTAATGTTGCCAAAATGATATGCCTGAACGCCGGTTGAACTCTTCGAAGTGGTAGGGAAGGCACATTAAGCCTATCGTTAAACCACTTGGAGTCTGTAATGAATCGAACTAAGTCCTTGTTGTCAGCGGATTCCAGTTCGGCTCAGTCCTCAAAAGAGGGGGAACCTCGCTTCTGCGATTGGCTAGAACTAGACTGTTGGAGATGAGGAATGATTTTCTCTTCTTACTCATCCTGGCAACTCTTACATCTTAATACTATTTAACTTTTTCCATAATCACATAAAGTTGACAACATGAACTCTAGTGTTTATAGTGAGTGCACGCTATGATGCCCGATTATGTAATTTTTACTCTCCCTTTCTATGGTTAAGGAGATGACTATTGTTTTGATCCCCTCTTTGTTTTTATTTTTTGATGAGATTTTTTAGTTGGGACGAAGAGATTGTGTACTGGTTTTGACATTTTCCCAATCAATAAATCGTTGGTAAGGGAAAAAGTTGTTTTTTGTGCGATATGTTGGACTGTCAGGTGCTTTTTTCGATGTTATAATGTTCGATGTGGGAGTTTATTCAACGTTGTTTTCAAGTTTTCCCTTCCCGATCGAAATCGGTGGTACTATCACGCCAAAGAACTTTGGTGTCGATCTAGCTACCACAAGAGCATAGGCTGTGTATCTGTGTCATGCCCCCCCCCCCCCCCCTTTTTCTTTAATGTGTCTAATAATAAAAAAACGTTCCTTTCCTTTTCCTGGTTGATTAGTTCAACGCAACATCCTGCCTGATCCGATTCTAGAAAACATAGTTTACCTAAAATATCTCAAATCTTGCTAACATAAAATGCATACAAAGTTGATGATTAAATTTCCAATTCCGGAAGTTTACAAAATACTCAAAACTCTAGACATCTCAATTAACGGCATGTCCTCTTAGTTCTCACAGGATTTCGTCCTTAACGCGCACAGTCTCCGGAAGTTAACTTCCCCCTACCGAGGTAAATTCATTAAAAATTGAAATTGAATTCTGGCAAGTAGTACTACGCTATTGAAACAAACTTAATCCTCGCAAATGTCTACCATTTGCGCAAATCTATATTAAAATTCATAAATATGCGAATATCTTCTTCTTTCATTGTAATAATTTGTGCAAGACACAGTGGTGGAGGGTGCCAAGAACATCTTTCCACATCCTGGGAATGTAGCCAATGTCGGAATATAATATGCATCTGCTCTTCATCGGGAGCACATTTTTTTTATCCTTTTTAGTGCTGTCGTACTGCACTTCTGGTTGTATTGTACAGGGTGGGTAGGAAAAATAAAAAAACACATTTCTAATTTCAGTGGGTATACAGTCGTTCCTTGAAGTTAGCCAACTCATAAAACATCTGCTTTGCCTGAAATTACGTCTTGTCTGCGTGAAGACCCTGGGCTCCGACAGGAAGCATGATTTCAATTCAATTCCTTCTGACATTATACACGGGGAGAAAAAAAAGTGAAGTGCAAGAAACGAAGAAATTGATCCGACTCGGTTTAATATTCAAATGCATTGCGTTCGTTCGGTCTTGGCTGCGAAATGGATTTTCAGGAATTGTTTTAAGAGATGTTAAGGTAAATGGAGCTGATGGGCATAGTAACTAGGATGTGCACTTTAATTTGAAAGCCCTTCTCTTCGTGTATGAAAAAAACAAACGTGAACAGTTTTAAGGATTCTTGAGCTCACGTAAGGATTCTTGACATTCAACGAGGGAGTATATAAGATAATAAGTTGTAAGCTGGCTTTTCGTAATTTTAGCACACAAGTACAAGCTTGTATTTGAAACTATTGCTCTCAGACTTACAAGTGTAGGGATTTCGAGCACATCAAATCCTTTAGATAGAACGAGGAGCACACGATTTAAGAGTATTTTAATTAGACTATGAAAACATGTGCACGAGATTTACATACCCATGTCTTGTAGTTTTGTAAATTACTTTTTAGCGACTAGTACTTCGCTAGCAGAAACTTGCCCTTTAAGAACAAGTGGAACAGTAAATGAATGAGTAAACTAAAATGTGCCAAAAAATAAAAGAATAAAAAAAATCAGTAGATCTTGAAAAACCCCTCATACAGGCACTATCACCTTCTTGTTTGCCAGCAAAACAAAAATCCTTAAGGTTTGGGAATTTTCGTAAGTCGAAGGGAGGCAAGTCTGGAGAATAAGCAATGGTGTTGGATTAGTAAATTTTTTTTCAAATTTTCCCCTGATTTATCATAGAACCTGACTTGGATGATGAACTCTTGTAGCACCCCTTTTATTCTTGGGCTCTTTTTTGTGCGATAGCATTCCGTACCATCTTCCAGCAGTTCGCTATCGGGTTCAGGTGTGAACTGCTTCCTGACCGTGTCAGTTACTATATTTTAATGTAATCTTGAAGCTGTGGAAAAAAATATGTATAGATTATTTTATAATTAATACAGTTATTAAAATTAGTGAAAGAAACCTGCACAAACTTGCTATTCACTACAGTCATCAGCTGAAGTTGAATTTGTTGATTCTGGATTGTTTTTCATTTAGGTGTTTCGATGTGGATAAAGTAGTGGCTGCAGTCTCTTTCTAGTTCCCGTAACCTCTTGCGAGAATTGGGGTGGGAGAACAACTTCACCCGATTCGACACAAGGATTGCGACTGGATCCACAATTTAAAATGGATTCCGAACCACTGACATTTTCTCTGCAAACCCCATGGCCTTTTTATCGTAATCTGTTGTCAGCAGAAAACAACCATGGGTGAAATTCAAACATAGGACCTCCGACTTGCTAGGCCGACACGTTATCACTTACTTCTCCGACGGCTTTGATTTTGGACGAGTCTCTGCAGTCATGGCCATAAAATCGCACGACGATATTTTGCCTAAATATTTAAAAATTATTTTGTCCTGTTTTCAATACCTGCCAAATTAATTCACAGTATCCTGTGCTCTGGTAGAATTCCACTGCTTTGCATTGATGAATTCTGTATACACAGATATCTGCCCAGGTTTTTGAGATATTATGATTTCGGTGGTGAGGCTGTCCTTCAGATAACTTCAACTGCACATTAAATGCTGCGCGATTGTTGAGCCTAGTCAGATATCGCAACTTTGTGAATATCTATCGTTGACTCAACCCCCCGACTAGGTAATACACATAAGGATTTCCCTAGGTAGCTTTTCGGGATTGAGGATAGACAAACTTGACTTCTCGCCGCCTAGTCTTCTAAGCTTCTTCTTTAGAGTCACTCATGACTAGAGCTCTAAGTTGGAATCGGATAACCCGAAAACCCGGGTACCCACCCGACCGGGTAGGAATCGATTCCTACCAAAAAATCGGTTCGATTTCAAGTGGAACCGATTCCTCTGACAGAATCGATTCTGGCATTGGAACCGACTCTTATAATGGAACCGATTCTCTCTTGGAACCGGATACCCGAGTAGGAACCGGGTACCCGCGGGTCGGGTTTCTGAGAGCTCTACTCATGACTAGTACTTTGGTGAAAAAGCGTTCAAAAGGTCAAAAATTTGTTGAGCTAGTAACAATTCATCGAAAAATTAGTTGAGTTTTGGTACCAGTCATGTGACATTAGGAATGTTTATTCAATCTTTAACTATTGGTGGGATGTTGAAGAGCTCAGATTGGCTCATTTTCAATCTGACCACCGGTTGGTGTATTACAGTCCGATTTGAACTTGAAGCTTGAAAGTCTGACGTGGCTATTGTCAGCTACGGTCGATACAATGTACAAGAACATGGTTGTTCCATTCCTCTGTTCCATTACACACCTCTCATAACTCGATTTTAGGCTAGTGTGATTCTTGAAGCAGTTTAAAAAGTATGTCGTCGGCCTCGGCTTACCTCTCAAAATGACTGAGACAGTGAAGAGCTTAGGTATACCGTTTTTCCTTACAACCTGTAGGGTAAAATTATACCAAAACTAACTTATCGTTAAGATATCTCTCTCTCTCTTTCTGGTACTTTTAACCCCTTGTGATGGTCTGTAAACGTTTCGTGCGTATGTATATGAGTTGGTTTTTACTTTTTAGATAAGCAGGTTACAAGCCTATCTATCCTATCACAGAAGGAGTGCTGCTGCTTAAGGCGCCCTGGGAATCACTGAGAGTGTATTTATATAGCGCATATAGTAAATTCTCTCTAAGCCGAGATGTTCTGGCTGGCGCGTGGCTTTCTTTTCTCCTTTCTCAACCGGGCTTGGGACCGGCTACGCCCCTGTTTAATATCTACTCCTTGGAAAAGATCTTCGCTCCACGTGAAGCGAACTGACTATATAAATGACTAGCTATATATGTGCCGACGGTGCGTTACAAGCAACGTCTACTTGCTTTTCCTCGGTAGCCCCCCCCCCCCCCCCACCCCCTCCTAATTTCTGTCAATCACTGCCACGTTAATAAAGTTATTGTTATTTCTCCCAGTCACTCGGCGAAACACTTCGGAATGATCACTTTCCGAATTAGAAATGTCTTCTTCATCCAATCTATCCCCTTTTCAGTTTACGTTCTTTAAGAGTCAATTACCGTTGCTTGTTTCGACAAATATGGGGCTGTAGAAGTGGATGGGCCTCTACTTTTCTAAACCCTCGAACCCTCTCTTTTCCCGTATGAACTTAGCTAGGCTGCGACGGTTTTTTCCTCACTCCTCACTTTTTTTGACCATGTGTCCGCGCAGATCACTTCACAAGCCCCGGCGATGAGATGTTATCGCCTTCTTTATTTATCGTTAACTTTCTTTGCGTTTTTTAAGCTCTTGGGGACCCAAGATTTAGTGCCTTCTGTTGTCACTTTTTTTCTCCATCAAAACAAATGCAAAATAGAACTGTAACCGATTTCTCTACAAGTCCTTGCAAATGTTTTACGGTCTTTTTAGTCTTAAAACCGCAACACTTCTCGAGATAGTAAAAGAACAAGATTGAACCTTATTCATACTTGATCCTATTAACTTCAATCCGATGAAATCCATCCCTTGTCTAAAATTCTTCGAAAGCTTACCAAATAGGGCTCACTTTCGTTCTCATGATTTTCTCATGAGTAAAACTTAGTAAAATCCGATATCCTCTGGAACAAACTTTCTTTTTCTGGGAACATTTCCTTTGCGAAAATCTGGCTTATCCCAAAAATATTTCCCCATTGTTTGCAATTTTGGTTTATTTCATAGACATCTTCTCTTACATATACTTATGACCCTTCGAATCCTTTTCAAAGATTTCGGCCCGTCTTATGTGCAGTTATCCATTTTTAAAACTGTCGAAAAGGAATTATGACTTTAAGAAGTGTACACCGGAGAACAAACGATCCTGGGATATTTCCATCCCTTCCATCTTTAGTCTTCTGACCTTTTCTGATATTATTCAGCGTTTGAAGAGGGGTTACTGCTGCCTATTAAGTACAGTTATCAAAACGAATAATGTAGACCAAGATGAAAAAAATTCACACGGAACTGAATGGTAAATCATTCATCACGTAAGGAATGAAAGTCGTTGGTTTGATGCTGTTTAGCCCTACCTTTCCCTGCATCCCTACGAAGACTCTACCTTGAATCTTCAGGTCTCGGTTACAGGGGTTCCTCAACAATTGCTCCTTGATTGTCGGTCAAAATTTAAATTGCTGAGTAAAGCGCTGATTGCATACCTGCGGAGTTTTGCATACAAAATTCTCATGATAGAAAGTCCTAGGAGGGCACAGTGTGGGATAGCAATTTTAAGAATTTTCCCCCTTAATAAGATCTAAAAAAAAATTTGCAGGGATCAGCCTTGCAAAGCGGTAAGTGCTAATTGAAACTATTTAGAAAACATCAAATTACATCATCACCTGGGCAAAATGAGTAATCAGAGCTCGCACGGTAAATGATTCATAATTTCATTGAACAGAGCTGGGATTTACCTTGCTACAGTGTTAATTTTAATATTCTTACGACGAACGATTATATCACGAAGGAGAAAGGTTTTACGTGGAGAAGCACACCTAGAATTTCTGCAAAAATCGCATTCAGACCGCTTGTTATCAACGGCATTCCTGCACCGGCCAATACCACGAGTGTGACACAATATGTCGTGTAATTGGATCGACAGTGTTCCATTTTCGAAGCGCGTAATTCCAGTTTAAATCTAATTGACAATTCACGCTCTAGTTTTGACTTGTGGGTCAGTTATGACTGCGCTAATTTTATTAAAATTCAATTAGCGATGCTGTCCGACTGACAGCTGGTTAATTCTCGCTGAGTCAGTATCATCAGCGAAGTGGTTATTGTTCAGTGTAATAATTTCGATGAACTTTTTGTTTCACTTTCATTTCAGTGGCTATAAAGTTACGAAAACCATTTATCAGTCAGTAATGGGATTGGAAGGCAATTGAGTACAATATTTGAAAAATGTTCATTAAATCTAGACAAATTAGGGCAAGACTTCTAAATTGGGAAGAAATTGAGTTTCTTAACATCGCTAATTGATAAGAATTAGTACATTGCCTCTTGACTCTTACGAAATAGATTGATTATGAGTCGCTACAATATCACAAACTAAATTTTATGCTCTCAAAAGTTAAGGTTATATTTCTTTCGCATAGGCTAGATTAGGTTATAGTGGCGGTCTCGCACAGACCGCACCGGGTCCATAGTGTTATCACGTTTGGGTGTCCCATATCCTAGAGATGTTGTACGGCGATCGTGGAGACGCTGCCTTTGTTTAAATTAAAGGTACCTGTCTCTGTTGTGGATTTCAAAATACTCCCAATGTTGCACCTAGAAACTACCTCTAGATGCTTAAAGATTTGTGTCTTGCTTTTACAAGCGCACGACAATGACAAAGAAGATGTTCTATTGTTTTTTTGTCGGATTCCTAACAATGCCTGCACAGGTTGGTGTTTGAGATTCCGATTCTGTGTGCATCCACACCTGTGACACAGTAGCCAGTGTAGACTGCTATCAGTTCGGAGTTCAGAGTTCGGCAGAGTAACCTATCCTATTCGTGATTCTACACGTTTTGGTCCCTTCTCATCTTTTCCTAACACAGGCCACAGGTGTTTCATAACGACTTGTATTGGCGAGATTGTCTGCCGCTTCGTTCCCAGCTTTGTCTCTGTAGTAGTTGAGCATCGTTTTAGATTTAACTTTATTGCGCCCCAGAGCTTTTAGAACTGCTTGGCTGTCCACGTAGATGTTGACCGAGGTGCCTATCGCTAACAGACTGTGCGCCATTTCGGCTGTCTTTCCTCTGTGCTCGATTCCCAGAACAGCCTGTTTGGTATTACTACTCTGAACTTCCGATTGAAGGCTCTAATTGGTACTATGTATGCAGTGACAATAGTGAGACTTTCTGCCAGGTTGCTTTGGCGTTGCTCTCTTCGCGGCGTTATTAGCGTATCGATCTACAGATGGGAGGTGTAGAATAGGGTCTAGAGGACGGGAGCGTATGTATTTGAGTGCATCCATGATTCCGATTCCTGCCAATCTTTGTGCGTGTTTAAATCTGGAGAGATAGCATTATTGCTCGCACAATCGCCGTATACATCCTGTGCTACATAACACCTCATTAATGGCAATCAGGAATAAGAAAGGTGACAGTATGCAACCTTGTCTCACTTCGTTCAGTACTTGGAAGAGCTTCGACACTTTCCCTGAGTGATGTGGTGATAAACCACTCTGACCACATCCTTCATGACGCAGGTTCATAGACCGATCCAGAGAGATTAGAGGCCGTTCGATTGATCTGTCTATTTGTGAAGCGTTCATCTGCGAACCTTCTTTCACCAGAGCATCGGCTGCCTTATTACCCGTCGCATCACTATGACCGGGAACCCAGCAGAGAATCACGTTGTGTAGAGCCGCCAAGCTTTTGAGATCGTTCCGGCATTTGTGCACCAGCAGTGATGTTTAGGTCGAGCGCTTTAATGGCCGCTTGACTATCGCTATACAGGCAAATTTCGCTCCGCTTTTGTCGATCCTTGTAAGGCATCAATACTTCTGTCGTCCTTTCCATGGTCAGGACCTCTGCTTAAAACACTCTGCAATGGTCCGACAGTCGATACGAGTTTCGTATGCTGAGGCGGTCGGAGAAAACTGCCGCTCCCACCCTGTTCCGCACTTGTGAAACATCCGTGAGGATCTCTATACCAGAAATTGGCAGCCACTGACATCCCTACCACTCCTCCCTGCTAGGTGTTCTAGAAAATACGATACGATACATATTATTTCAACTTTTCCGTGCTAATTTTTTTTTTATACGATGTAGCCAAATCCTAGGGGACAACCCTTTGATGCGTTAGCATGATTTTGGGCCGGAAGGGAATTAGGGTAAGGGAAGTGAGGAAACTTGAGTCTTGTTTGCATTGCTGCGAGCTAGACAACAGCCCAGAGACGGAGTGGATTATTTTAATTTCTTAATAAAAGCTCACGGTTATCTGGTCTCGAACCCGGGCCCCATGGCATGTTGGTCTTGCCGCTCAACGCATTGATCCAACTCCATGGCAGTCCAAAATTATTCGTCTTCCAAAAATGTCAAAATCAGTTGAAGAACAGCCTACTCTAGATATAAGTCCGGAAGCTGACTCGAACAGCTGAGCATTTGTGGTGTAAGCAAATCGAAACTTGCTACAATAAAAAATAGGAATTTTACTTTTTCGTAGTATTTATCGCAGTATTTTTAAAGTCTTAACTTAAAATTTACTTGACGTGAACCTACAAATGTTTTGAACATGTGGTCACGATAAAAAATTTCTCAATTACAATTCTCATGTGTTTTAATGGGAAGACTCTTTCTTGCGTTGGTTTTGTTGAAGTATTGAGGTTAGAATGTGTTAATGACAGCCGGCATTCCTCTTTGGTATTGGTTAAGACAGTGTGCAGTTTTATATGTGATTAATCTGTGATACAAAAATAAATAAAATAATGACGACACGCTTGGTCGTAATGTAGCCAAACTGTCTTGTTTTCCGGGCTTATATCGAGAGTAGGCTGTGATTGAAGAATATCGACCATTAGCTATCTTACCTTTCTTATCAAAAGACTGTAAGGTATATACACAGATGGTTTTTTTTCATTGCAGCTGAGAATACTCTTTCACAGCATTAGTAAAGGTCTCCGATGATATTCGAAAATCGATTGTGACATGCTTTCCTTAATTTTGCTTGACTTTTCTAAGGCCTTCAACAACGCTGATCACAAAATCTTACTAAATAAGTTATCAATGCAATTCCGTTTTACAAGGAGAGCTTGTCAACTGACTCGGACCTACCTCCAGAATCGCGTTTAAAAAAATAATTTGCTTCAATTAAGTGTACTCCAATTTTCTGCGTTGCTGTGCTGGTGTTCCACAAGGATCTATCTTGGGCCCGTCATTTTTTTTTCTCTTTACCAACGATATTTCCTCTGTTATTAAAAACTGTAATTTCCATGTATACGCTGATGATTTACAATTCTACATCTCAAGGCCTATTGGATTAACGGAAGATGGGTCTGTCCGTTGAACTGTGACTTTAAATAGATTTACTGCTGGGCAGAAAACTTATAAACTTTAAAATCTTAAATAGACACCTTTGAGGCCTTGTACGGTCATGACTATATTCGTGTATAACAGAACTCTTCTCGGAGAGTTAGGGGTTTCGATCATATCTCTTCTGATACCAAAACAATTTTGGAATTTAAATTTGCGGAGCTTATCTAAATTTCGTAGTTTTTTACTAAGGCTAAGTAGCGGAATTACTTGTGTGGTGTGATATATTGTCGTCGTTTTTTGTGTTACTGTATGTATGGGAATGGTATGATGTTTTAAGATAATATTAAACAATACGCAGCTTGTAAAAGAAAATTAAACGAATTTCACCGTAATTCTGTAATTACTTTAAGTAATTTCTAACTCGAAGTAAAATGTCAAGGAATTTTAAAAGAACCTCCTGTCCAACACGATAAGAAGCAACCTTGGTCCGGATGTACATGCATCTTGTAAATACTAAACGGCGACAATTTTTTTTATTCCAGAAATAAACTACAAAACACTAACTAACAGAAGTCACCGCAATAATCGTAAATTCCTTAAAATCCTTTAAAAGGCAATTAGTCAGGATCAATACCTTACTGAATGCGGCCATTTAAATGAAGTCTCGGAATTTTTGCAATTCCCTCACAGCCTAATTGAAATTCGTTTTTAATTACTTGGATTTAATCACGTTATCACTGAGAGGACTTCCGTAAATAGATTACCCAACGTGACCGTGGCGTTGGTTCAATTTTCAAATGATTTCATCCACTTAGCTTTATGAATTTTGTTCGCAAAAAGGATTTGACAACAAAGGGGACAGTGACGACAGGTGGTGACTACCCTCTTCGATTCACTTGAAATATTTAAACGACAATTTAATAATGGGAAATTCATCCTCCCACACGCATGAACCTCTCGAAAGAGGGTTCAGAGGAACTTTCGGAGATGTCAAAAGTTCGGTAGGTACATGTAGGGGGTTCTCTTGTTAGATTTTAATACAAAAAAAAAAATAAAAAATAAAAAAAAATTTGGTGGCAATTCTAATTGTTTGTTTGTTTATTTTTAGAAATCGGCGTCATTCCGCTTCAGTAAACGGTCACCAAAGAAGATGGATCGCTTACGGCGATCTTTTCGGGACTCGTTTCGAAGGAGAAAAGATCGCGTCCCAGAATCTTCGAAACCACATCAATGGCAAGCCGACGAGCAAGCTGTGCGTTCAGCAACATGTTCCTTCGCCGTTAAATACTTGGGATGCGTTGAAGTCTTCGAATCTCGGGGAATGCAAGTCTGCGAGGAGGCACTTAAAGTGTTAAGAGTAAGTATCTTCACTATTTTCCATCTCACTCTCTTACTTTCACTATTACACAATTTATTGAACGGTCATTAACTTTTCATTCTTTCTGTTTTGTTAAGTAATTTACAAAATGTAATAGATACAGTCTTCTTCAACATTTTGGCATTTTTTTTCATGACTACAATTCAAAGCTCATTAAGCGATAGGTAATTGCTACGAATACGTTCAACGACAGACCTATTTCACATTGGAATACCTCTCAGGTAATTGTACCATCTACAATGAGTACATCTCGGAATATTTTCATGTGATCCGTCTATTATTACCTAATAGCTTTGCGAACAATGCTCGTTCCAGTGCAGTCACACCTGTGAGTATTGTACCATTCAAATTATGGCGGCAATGTCGATGTGACTGAATTCCGTAATGATGCGATTGCACATGCATTTAGTGGCACTCATAATTTCCTATTGAGGTACCTACCTGTTCCTCTAATGAGTTTAATTTTTCCTTCAAGTAAATGTTAATGGGTTATGAACCAATGCTCTTGTGGGTTAATTAAGAGCTGGATATTTGCAGTCTTTAATGGGTTTGAGAGTCATTAGAACAACATTATTAGATTAGTGGGATGGTTAGGCTCTGAATATTTCATCCATTCACATTTGAAAATCCTAAGTAACCCTTAGTGTTTTAAAAACCAAATCTAGGGCTCTCCCTCCCACCTTCTCATCATTATAATTAGTTTTAGCAACTTAGCGTCTTAAAGGTGATGTATCAGTTATAAAGTGTCCGAAACAAAAAGTTTGGATTTTGGATTGAATGGAGGACGACTGATGCACAGCACAGAGTATAGATAGTTCCCGTACCCTCTTGTGAGATATGGGGCGGGACAACAACTTCACCCTCAACGATTGCAAGTGGACCTACAACTTAAAGTGACATTTTCTCTTAAATCCCCCCTTTTTTTCGTAATCGTAATTAGGAGACGGAGTTTGAGTAATTGGTTGAGCGGTACGATCACCACTTCATGGCTTTTAAAATAGAATTTAAAAATCCATTCCGTCTCTGGGATTCATGGGCCAAACATTGAGAAAAGAGCCAAACAGCATCGTTCCAAAGACCCAGGACCCAGGGAGAACACCGAATTGGACGACTGCACAACACGTGGAGAAGATCCGTAGAAAAAAATCGTAAAGGAGAAAGGTGCGCAGATCCAAAAAGCGTGGCAGGAAGTTAGGCTAATATGACCAGATGAAAAGGCGCCCTAAAATAGGGACCATAGAGAGAGAGATATGAGGATGTAGCAAGAGAATAAAACAACTTCTTAGTAGTAACGTTTTTGTCCTTAAGTCGATCTTCAAGTTCTCGTGTAATGGAATATAACTCATAGACCAAACAACGCAATTCAAATCGAACGTATGGCGGACTTTCTCTCTGGTTCCTTTAACTCCTTGTGGGGCATAGGGCGTATATTAGACCGACCCTCCACCTGGTCCGGGTTTGCGCCAACACCTTCAAACTGTGGCCACGATTTGTTGGTTCGGATAGCTTCCCTCTCGACGGATCTTCTCCATGTGTTGCGCGGTCGTCCAATTCGGCGTCTTCCTTCGATTCCGTGAAGATTCCTATCTAGAGCCTGCTGTACGATGTTGTTTGGCTCTTTTCTTAGTGTGTGGCCTATCCATTGCCACTTACTGGTGTCTATCCCCTTTTGGCCTGTAAGTCTATGTAGGTCTTCATTGGTAATGACCTCGTAATTTATTCCCACAAATTTATTATTTTAATTCCATCTCTAATTTGTTAAGTTTATTTTCATTATTTAAAATTTGAACTAACATTTGAACTAACATAACTTTTATTTTTTAGAACTCAAGACGGCGACCCATCCGCGGTTTACTTCACGTAAGTGGTGACGGATTGCGTGTAGTCGATGACGAAACGAAAGGTCTTATCGTTGATCAAACTATTGAAAAAGTTAGCTTCTGTGCACCGGACAGAAATCACGAGAGAGGTTTCAGCTACATATGTCGCGATGGCACCACACGTCGATGGATGTGTCATGGTTTCTTAGCAATAAAAGATTCAGGTGAAAGACTTTCACATGCAGTAGGCTGTGCATTTGCTGTTTGTCTTGAGCGTAAACAGCGACGTGATAAAGAATGTGGCGTAACGATGACGTTCGACATGAAAAATTCAACATTCACTCGTACAGGATCATTTAGACAGCAAACATTAACCGAACGTTTGGTGAATAATGAACGTGGTGTCGATGTAGGTCAAACACCACCTTCTGCTGCTGTACCTCCTCAACCGAAACCGTATAATCCTTTTGCCATTGAAAGACCACATGCTACACCGTCTATGTTGGAGCGACAAGGATCATTCCGGGCATTCAGCACTATCGGCAGCCAGTCACCGTTTAAACGACAAATGTCTTTGAGAATAAACGATCTTCCGTCCAATGCAGAACGACAAAAAGCATTCTTAGATGCTGGTGGTGGGACATTAACAACACCACAGAGAAGTGTTTCGCCAATTTTGGAATCATCTCCACAAAAACATGTCGATACAGTTAGTCAATTGTGTCAAGAATTAAGTCAAGGTTTGTCATTGCTAACGCAGAACGACGTCGACGACATGAATTTTAACAATGCAATGAATATTAATCAAAATATTGCCGACAAAACTCCGTCACCCTTGTCGAATAATGGCATTGTTACAACTCCAGCGACTATTCTGCAAACAAGCATTGTAGCCATATCAGAAACTGAAAAGGTGACTACTCCACCTACGGCACAGGTTTCGCCTAGAATTAGAATAAATCCCGTCGCAACAGCTGTGCCGCTTCCAATTTCATCACCAATTTCGGTAACAGCGGTGACAACCACATCACCTCAAAATGTAGTTCCTGTTGAAACAGTAGCACCTCTGCCCAATCCCGATCAATGGCTCGGCCAAGTCGTTAAAAGCACTTCACCAGCAGCACCTAGACGCGCTCCACCTATAGGCACACACGGTCGAGCCAAATCTCTTAGTTCGGCAATTCCTTCAGATCCATTCGATGCCGAATGGGCTAGTGGCGTAACAAAACCCACCCCAGCTGAAATGCATAGTACGAATCCATTCATATCACCCCCAAAGCCTCCCGCGCAATCCTTTCAAGTTCAACTATAATTTTTTCAGCAGCTTAACATAGTTAAATTTTTCATATTTAATTATTATATAATTTTTATATATACACATTATATATCTTGTTGTTTTGTACAAATGTATTATATGTCACGAACCATATCCGATACTTAATTTAGCTGACTGTAAGATATTTCGTTTAGAGCTTAGCAATAAGATGACTCCGTCATGTAATTCCCCCGTCTATTTTAAGTCGAATTCCAATGTGCTTGTAAAAATGTATGATAATTTTGCATAGATTACTGGGAAGCCCCCGGTGAACTGGTCGTATCCAGAGAAGCGATGGAATTTCAAAGTAGATTTTATGTGTCGCGTATGTAATACGCCAGTTAGCAATACGTATATATTGTAGGAGAAACGGTATAGAACTTGAAAGATTGCGAGATTGAAGTAGTTGAGCGACATGTGCTTGGTATTTGTTGACTGTTTTGCATTTATTTTAGGTGAAAAATAGAATCATTCAACGACTTATTTTGTTGAACTTTAAATTGCGACACTTTTGGTTGTTGACAAAACCATTTTTTTTGTTTGTTTTGTAAATGCGATCATGTAAAATTGTACTTACTCCGAAGTTTAGAAAATCCGAAAGTGATATAAGAGCTGATAAAGTGAAATAAATTCAATTGAATAGTGTAAATTTACAATTAATCTAATAATTATTTATGTTAAATAGTTAAGTTCATCAGAAATTTTGTTGATTCTGTTAAAGCATTTAATATTGAAATGATTTTCATGAAAACAGTTTGATATTTCTGATTGCATAGAAAAATTGGTCTACTCTTTTCAAGTTTAAGTAGTGCCTCACCGTAGAATTAAAGCGTTAAAACGAATCCTTTTACATTTAACTGCACTGAAATACTCGGGGTGTAAAAGACAAAATGTTACTTTAGATTGTAAAACTTTGATTTGAACTTAAATCAATGCAAATAGTTATGAATAATTTAATTAAAAATATCTACTCGGGTATTGTCCGGAGAATTTTAAAGGAAGAAAACCAAGTCCAAGAAAACTTGGCACCCAAATGGAATTTTGAAACTCCCAAATATTCTAATCTATTAAATTGAGGCCTCTAGAACAATGAATTAAGTCAAATGTTCCTTAAATTCTAAATGAAAGATTTGTTGTTAGATTTGTTAATTTGTAAACATTCATTAGATACAATTTGTAATCTATTTCGTCAAGAGAACCGAATTTAAGAAAACCACTGGAAAAAAGCTCGCGCGTATCTAACTTGTAAAAACGGACTCTCTCTCACGTCAGGTATATGAAGTTATCAATACTTTTAATCATCCCAGCGATCAATTCGATGCAATTTAGGAGGTTCTAGTAAATCTACTTCCTCTTTTTCATATTCCCATGATTTCTTCGATATTTTTTTGCACTGAAACTTTATTAATCATTGATGAATACCGGATTAATCTGATGCGCTTTAACGAGTTTGTTAATATCAGACTCGAATTCACTAAAAACAGCCGTAAGTCGTCGCGTTCAATAACATGCAGCCGATTTCTATTTTTAGTTAGCAACGTAGCTACAGCACTAAATCCACGTTCAGACAAATACGACGATGGGAATGCTATCAGAAATCGTTGAAAAATCGACCATAATCCAGGCTACAATTGCGAGATTGACTTGTGTAGCCAAAATTCTTGAATTTAATTTTTAATTTCTCGCTTTTTTTTTATACGATGTGGCCAAATCCTAGGGGACAACCCTTTGATGCCTTGGCGTGGTGTTGGCCGAAAGTAAATTAGGGTAAGGGAAGTGAGGAAACTTGAATGTCTTGTTTTTTGCATTGCTGCGAGCTAGACAACTGCCCAGAGACGGAATTGATTATTTTAATTACTTAAGAAAACCCACGGGGAGATCTGGTCTCGAATCCGGGACCCATTGCAGGGTGGTCGTGCGGCTCAACGAATTGATCCAACATCGTCTCCAGTTTGTTGTAATAATCTATAAGTTGTTCTTCTTACTGGAATGATCCTGCAGTGTTGGCATTTGAAAAAGGATCCAACACCCAGTCTGGTATGTCCATGTTTAAAATGTCCTAGAATCGTTCATTAAAATCACCGTGCAGGTTCTCCACGTGTTGACAGTAAACAAGCAAGTCGTCATTGTTGAAGAATACTGCTGATAAATTGTGGAAGTTACTAAATTCACGTCTGTCGATATTTCTTTTGTACAATAGCAGTTTGGCTACGAAAGCAGTAACGATATATTTTGTTTCAATTAAGTTTAACTCGGCGCCTTGAAGCTGGAGATTCACATCATTAAACAGTTTATACAGGTCTATCAAGTACGCAATATCATTCCTTGATGTGATGCGGTTTTTGCGCGATTCTGTGTCTTTGTTTTCCAGAAACTCTATCACAAAGTCAAACGGATTGTAAAATCGGGTCAGAAAAGTACCTTTTGATAGACACTTCTGTGTGAAGCAGCAATCGGTTGAAATCTTAATTATTCGCAACGCAAAGCTGACTAAAAAATCGTTCACTTAGTGACTTGCTTCTGATTTTATTAACTGCTCTGATAACATATTGTAGGCGTTCACTTAGATTTTTTGCAACTAAGTGCTTGCTCTACATTGTCTACACGTCTGGAAATTTATTTTTTGAGTACGCTACGAAGCTTTTGTCACGCCCTATCATAGCCGGAGCGCTATCCGTAGTAGTTTTTTTTTTTTTTATATATGATGTTGCCAAAGCTCAGGGGATGCCCTATGATGCTAAAGCACAGCCTTGGCAGGAAAGGAATTAAGGATGAGGGAAATGGGTTAGGAGGTTGAGTGAAGGAGGTGTCGATGTACGCCCCGTTTGAAAGTTTCAGGCTCATAAGACGAGGGAAAAACAGAAGATGGTAAACTGTTCCACATTCGTGTTGTTCTGCTAAGAAAAGATTCCCGAAATTTGACGGTACGTCCAAATTTGACCCGGAGAGTGAAGGGGTGGGAGCGACTTGTAGATCTTGTATCGCGCGTTGTAATGAGTCTAGAAGGAATCAGGCTAGCGATTTCGTTAGAACAATGGCCATGGAAATAGCGATAAAAGAGTGAGAGACAACCGACATTCCGTCGATGCTCAAGAGAGTCAAGGCCCTCAGAGATTGAGGAATCGCCAATAAGTTTAACAGCCTTACGCTGAACTTTGTCTAACGCGGACAATGCGGTGTGTCCTGCCCCTGCCCAAATATGGGAATTATATTCAAGTCTAGGCCTAATGTGGGACTTGTAGATCAACGCTAAGTCGGGTGGGGTGAAATATTTCTTACATCTCTGTAGAAAACCCAAACATTTCATCGCAAAGGAATTTCCTTCTCGTCACAAAACTTTTCCAGTGTATTAAATATGGTCTCTCCTTTTGTATCTGTGTCTAAATTTCTAGCAAATATTAGTTCTTGACATATTTTCTCATCCCATCATAGTTCGTAAGGTCGACTCATCCAATTGAATTGAAAATTGACAAGCCTGCAGATGATTGCACAATGATTCTTCGATGTTTTCAACCATCTCATCAATTCGTCTTTGTACAGAACTATTGCTCAAAGAAATTTTTCGGATAATATCTGCCGCTGGTTTATGATGCACAGTGGTTACTACTTCTTTAACTGCCGGTAAAATTAAATCTTCCCCAATAGTTTGTAATTTGCCTATTTTAGAAATTAACAATGAGATATTGTACGAAGCTCGAAGACCGTCATCGTCTTGCTGAAAAAAGTTTTGATATAGTTGGCTGAATAATGTACTCCTTTTTCAGATCTTGTCTTTCTTATCCGAGTGCAATTTATTAAAATGATCTTGTAACAAAGAAGGCTTCATCGCTTCAATTGAAAATGTTTTTTTTACAAATAAGCACATTGGCGATGATGGATTCGTTGGATTTTCGATAACTCCTTATTTCATATATTCCGCACCATACTTCCGTCTCTTCTTTTTTGCTTCCAACATGATTTTGACTTCACAAACAGAGTACACCCGAATTGCACTGGTAAATTATAAATCACTCACTCGAAGTAAACTCACTAGTGCTTTTTCCGTGGCCATACACCTCTTTATATTGGGATTGTGGAATCTCTTTCTCGATTATTCGCTGAGTTTATTTTTCGCTGGCGCCCTACTTCTCCAGTCCAGTCAGTTTCGTACGTATCACTTCCATTTTTAATTTACTTTCGACTGTAATGAGAATGTGTGTCGAAAGGAAAAACATTCCACTTACTTCAACGTGTTTTCTGCACGGCATTTATGATATGTTTTTGTTAAGTCTGTCGCGAGATCCCGAATTCCTTCACTTTTCTGAAGTCAGGGGTTTTTCCTAACAGAATTGAGCATAGATTTCATCCTGCTTAATTAAGATAAAAACTACCATCAAGAGAATCTGTTTTCTCATACTGAGAAAAAGGGTCACGAACCTTAATGATGTAACACTTTTCAGTATCAATAGAACATAATTTTTCACTAGTTTTCAAATCTGCTCTCGCCCCGTAGCTCGCCTTAACGCTACTTAATTTTCTCTGAGCCTTCTACAGCCCCCACGAAAGCCTCCAGCGGGACAATGGGGCGTTATCGCTCACTTTAGTAAAGACTGGTGTAAATAATGGTTGTTAATATCTTCGAGACGAACTTTCTCCGCAAATAGTTGTATTTCCTTAATAGATTCTGGTCTTTCTTCAGAAATTTTCCGACTCATTATGGCCCAAGGATTTCTAATTGGGTTTAAATCCGGACTATGTCCTGACCGTGGAAGAGAATTATCCCAAATTCTTCTTTCAATAATTTAATCTGCAACAATATGGCACAAGATCAAGAGAATGTTGTGTTATGCTTACAAAGCGATGATTTAGGGTTGAATCGTTCTGAAAAATTGGATAAACGCTAACTTGACGCAACTCTTCCATGACACCTTGTATTTTTCCGCATTGACTATACTGTTTATAATAACAAAAGACTCTACTTGAATCGATGTGATAAGACTATAAGAAAAATGCTTGACTTTAAGAAGCTTTTCTTCGTCTCACTCTTGCAGTTCCATCAGGTCCAAATCAATTTAATTTGGATCAATCTGAGAAAATAACACTTTCTCAATCTGCGACTGTTAAGTTTTTTTCTTTTTCGCCCATCCCAATCTCTGTCCCTTAATTCTTACTGTCACCAGCAGTTTTTTGTTTTCGTTCGCGAGACTACGAAATCTCTTAGTTTATACTTGAATGGGACAGGTTCTCTGTGATCCTTGTCATTTGGTCTTAATAAGTTTTGAACCGCATTGCAAGTGTTTGCGGGGCTAGCTTCCTAATATCTGAGGTCAAGCACTGGTTTTTGTTTGCGTATTAGCACCGATGCATCGCTGAAGCAAATCGTCTGTGGAACGATTTTCATACACAGGTCGTACAACTTTTTTAACTATTTCATGTTGGGGGGGGGACTATTCAATTCAAAAAATTCTTAAGCCTAATATCACAGTCAATTCAATTAACACTTCAACAAATAAATAAATTTAGTAAAATCAATAAAAAATTGAAAAAAAAAGTAAAAATTCGGAATCTGCAGACACACTATATTATTCAGATTGTCGCTTCGAAGTTATATGATGTTAAAAAGTAGAAGAAGCCCCGTATTAGTTTTGGTGGAATTAATCTTTCATAGATACAAAATTAAGCATTTGAATTAAAACAATTATACTTCTGTTGGGGATGTGAAACACAGAATTAAGCTTCTGTGACAAATATAGGATTTTCAAATTAAACTTTGGAATTCGTATTGTACATATCTTTTCTGACTCTTTCTTAACATAAGTAAATGTTCCGTGAGCTATCACAAATCCACTTTGAGTTAATTTCAACAGCTTATTTCAGCTTGTGAGGTTGTAAATCTTTCTTGACTGAGACACGATGGAGTTGGTCTATTTTTGCTGCTAATTCAGGCATTTGTAAAGCACTATTTTCTTCCAGCAATCTTTTTAAAACAAACTGCTTCTTTAGGTCACACCGTGGTAAAACTTTTCGAACGCGTGATGTTGCTCTTCCAATAGCCTGAGGATTTATTGATGTCGAGGAATTTGATGCTATTGCGTCTTTTCCAATAATTTTTCGTAATCTGTGTTTAGCCACTCGTTATTTCGTTTTCTCGCGTTCTTTTTTATCACGCTTATCCGTTTAGCTGTCGGATATCCTTCAATAATAGCTTTTTTCTTCTTTCTGCTTTTTTGTCAAGCTAGTTTGTGTTTTTTTATACTCTTCGTATTTTCCTTCTTGTTTCAGTTTCTCCCTTCGTCTTTTCATTATTTCTGCCGCAGTGAGAGGCATTGTGCTTAAAAATGTTTAAAACAAAATCAGTTACTCGTGTTACAAAACTGTAACGGGAGTTTTTTTTTTGATACGATGTGGCCAAATCCTAGGGGACAAGCCTTTGATGCGTTAACATGGTTTTGGCCGGAAGGGAATTAGGTTAACGGGAGTGAGGAAGCTTGAGTCTTGTTTTTGCATTGCTGCGAGCTAGACAACAGCCCAGAAATGGAGTGGATTATTTTAATTTCTTAATAAAAGCTCACGGGGAGACCTGGTCTCGAACCCGGGTCCCCTGGCATGGTGGTCGTGTGCGGCTCAACGAATTGATTCAACTCCGGCTGCAAAAATGACATCTAATCCACCAACCGGTGTCTCCGGCACATCCTTAACATTCATTGGCCAGAGGTCATTACCAACGAATACCTACACAAACTTACAGGCCAAGGCGAGATAGACACCAGTATTCGTAAACGAAAGTGGTAGTAAATAGGCCACACACTATGAAAAGGGCCAAATAACAGGCTCTAGAATCCAAGGAAGTCGTCGTATTCGACGATCGCGCAACACATGTAGAAGTACCGGGAAGGTAGCCAGATCAACAAATCGTGGCCACAGTTGAAGGCGTTGGCACAGAACCGGACCATGTGGAGCGTTGGTGTAATAGACGCCCTATGCCCCACAAGGGGTTAAAGAAACCAGAGAAATTAAAATTAACGATGCCTTTGAAATTCTACCATACGCACAACATTACGTTTTTTTTTGTGCAATCCACTTCGAGCCTGCCTTTGTGGTGGTTGTCTTTTGTTTACTAATTGCTATATATAAAATCGCTTCAGGAAAGTTTGATTTTTGTTTTTGTCGTGCCAGATGAAATGTGCAAGCATTAACACACTGCAGGCGGTTCTCCGACGTTAGTTAGCGGGGCACCCATCGATTCAATATGGACACTTTCACAATCGGCAACAAATTTCGATACACAGAATGAATGGAATGGAGATACCTGGATTCGTCTTTACCGAATCTCGTAAAACATCATTATTCAGTATTTTAAGCCTCCCACGACATGGTACATCCAGCATCGAAAAATTGCCGGGTTGAAGTCTTTTTCATGTTCGTTCGGCAACACAGTAATCTCCGTAGACACCACAAATGATTTTACGGGCACTGGAGGCCTTTGAGTAAATGCCGATTATTTGTTTTTTATTGCTTCCATTTTAAAGGGTTTTTTCTCCGAAATTGCAACGCGTCCAAGCAATTGGTCAGAATAAACTGAACAATAGTTGTTTCAAAGTATGCGGCTCATATCTTTTTGTTATGCCTTTTTAAAACAGTAGAGTACGTATTTTTGGCACGACCGATATTATTTGGGGTAATCGAAGTGGTTTAGTTTTCTTGAGCGCCACTATTGTCCGCCAGTAAGATAGCATATTTCCTTTACTTGCTTATTTGAATAATAGACGTATCTTCCGTACCAACTCAAATTTGTTGACCTTCTATCGTACATTTACATTAGATCAATGTTAATTGCGCAAGTTTTCGCCCATTTTCTATCAAACAAAAACTAAAAGGATGTAGCAATCCACCTCCAGTTTATCTCAAGTCAAAAAATGCAAATAAGTCTTAACTAGTGAATGAAATCTTATTTATGAATTTATATTTATTGATAAATTTATAAATATATTATATATATATATAAAAGAAATTCTATGTAACATTGTTGATAATTCCATGCAAATCATGTTTAGCTAAACAAACGTATTTTTAAGAAAGTGATGAACTTTAACTGAGATATTTAGGTCAAAGTGAAATTTTAGCAAAACCTTAAGAGTTTTTAAGAGCACAAAACGTTATTCAATTTACAATGAATTACTGCACAACAAAAGACTTGAAATTAAAAATTTAAACAAAAAAAATAATGAATAAAAAACGTATCCAATTTACTTAAGTGTTTGAACGCTATAAAATGGAAAACAAAGCCAGAAAAAAAAAACAAAAAAATTAAATGCTTCAGAAAGAATAAAAGAAAACTTAAGAAACAACATCGTTATTCCGTTATCTCATTAGTTTAAAACTATTTTACAAGTCTTTATTTTACACTTGTACAGTACTTAAAACGTGTAACAAAGCTGTAAATTATTTATTAAATTCCAAGCGAACAAGTTTAGATGTTTCATTATCACTGTTGATGTATGCTTGAAATAGTTTTGGGATGGTGTATATTTTATAAATAATAATAATTATTTTTTTTCTGTTTGTTAATTTTTGTTTTTATTTTAATTTTATTTACTTACTTCTAATTCAGGCATCTGCATTTCTTGTGTACTTAATTATTGACTATTTTTATATATATTACGAATAAATGTATACTTATATAGTTTTTAAATACAAATTAATATAAAAGAAAATACATAAATGCTTTTCTTCCATTCAAATATTTGCATTCATTGTTCAGTGTTCAAATAATATTTTAATTTACTTTTTTAGCGTTAGTTAAACTAGTATAAGTCTATATATATACTGTATACAGTGGTAAGGTTCCATCTCTATGTTATTCCTCTGGGGAGGTGAAGCAGAACTCACTTGATTCGAGACGACGATTGCAAGTGTATATAGAATTAACCCTTCTAATTTAGAAGGCCCACGCCTAGAATCAATTGACCTATTCGCCAGAATATAACAATATATTGAGGCGAATTAGGCTCCCACACCAGCATGCCAAAAAACATTAGTACACAAAAACTGAAACACGCCCACACACAACAATCAGGGGTGCGCGGACAGCAGAGAACGCTTCAGCAAATCCGTCGTAAGAGTCAGGTCAAAAACAGGACACATATTCACGGCTCTACACATGCGATTTATAGGTTCATGCATACCATAGTTAGACCGAGAATGAACAACATGCAGTAAAGGCAATCTCCTTAAGCTGTACGGGGTATGTCTATAAGAAACCATACTTGCGAGAGTGCAAGAATCTATGTTTGAGTTCAAAAGCTGGTAAATAAAGACTAGGTCAGCAACTCTACGTCGTTCTTCCAACGAATGCATATTAAGCAACCGAAGGCAATCCACAATAAGGAGGAAGCCTGAGTGGAACATTCCACGGAAGGTCTCTTAGTACGAACCTAACAAAGTTCCGCTGCATCGACTCAATGCGTCTAGAATGGAACCCCACAGCAGGGAAACCAAACCTGAGATGCATACTCTAGAATTGGCCTAACCAAAGAAAAGAATAAGTGAATTAAGTTCTTCTGATCAGAAAATTCCCATTGAACGTTGGGTAAGTTAAAGTCACCAAGAAGGATGATTTCGTCCTCTGGGTTTGTCATATTATTACTAAAATCTAGGCTAAGAATTAAAATGTCGACCATCTGTATCAGCATAGTTTGTCAAGTTTGGAGGGATATAACAACATAGCAGGAAAATATGCATCTTCCCCAGAGATTTCTTAAGAGCTAAGAGCTCGATTGTGAATGTGTCGGAAAAAGCAGGTATATCAACCACTCCGCAATCCAAATGCGATCTGCATCATTAAAACCGCTATGAAGCCAGGTCTCGGTCAGAGCGATGATGTCGTAACAACAAGCAAGAGAAGCCTAAAATAACTGGCTTGTTCTTGTTCTTAATCCCCTTAAATTTTGGTAGTTAAGGGATAGCGTACGTAGTTTTTTTGGTTGCGAGTAATGGTTCTATTTTGAGTGCTTCCCGCGACCCTACGACGGGGCATAAACTCGTGTGCAATGATATTTTCGGGGCAGACGTTATCTCAAAAAGCTCTGGCGACGATGTCAACTTAAAAGACGACATGAGTCCTTGAGAATGACGCGATCCTAGAAGTTGACAACGGAGGAGTGCAGAGTCTTTAGCACCACTCCTCTCCCTCACGTAGCCAATAACGTCATCAACAGAAGTCGATGGATCAAGTCGGGAAACAAAAAAGGACCGTCGTGGTTACGCAATCCTCAGAGTGAAACCCTGATTTCGAGACACATTAATGGATCTCAATGGGAATGTGGCATGCAATGGGTGAGGATTAGACTGAGAGGGGCCGGGAGATATGCTCCCAGCTGGGTCCGATGCAGGGGGGTAGAAGAAGTGCGAGTGAACGAAGTGGCAGCGCGTCCTTCGGTAGTCATGTTCGTGGAAGGCCCAGCAGCCGCAATAGGTTTCGATGGTTGCGCTGAAGGATCATCGATGGGAGATGGGCTAACAGGGCCATTGGGTATCCTAGGACGCCGGCGTCGACAACGTGACCCAGACTGTCGCTTATAGTCATCATGCCGAGGGATGGAAAACCAATTGCAGAAGGCGTCCAAGTCAGAATTCAGGAGGCGGCAGACAAAATCGTTCGAACGAAATAGCATCATCGGCATAACACAAAATTCTCGAGTGTGATGGAATTAGGGATATATCATTGATGTAAATAATGAACGGTAAAATACCAAGTTTACTACCCTGTGGTACCACAGAAGTGATGCGGACAAATACGAGCGTAACCAATGAACAAAACCAGCAGGAAACCCAAGAATGACCAACTTATGAAGGAGAATTTCATGATTGATACGATTGAATTTACTGAAGTCGGTGAGAATACAATAAACTTGGTTAGCACTTTCAGTGGATGATATGCAGTAATTCCAGAATCCCAATAAGTTAGTTGTTGTAGATTTTCCCTTAATAAACCCATGTTGGAAAGAAGATAAGAAAGGTTTACAATAAACGTATAGGACTTCATATACAAAGGTCTCAAAGAGCTTTGCTAGACAAGAAAGGTTTTATTGCCTTTTTATGCATTGTAATAATAACACAGAGTTTCCAAGACCGAGGGAAAACGCCACTACGGATGGATAAGTTAATTAAAAATGAGAAGGAGCTCGAAATAAAATTATTAAGCCGCACAGGAATTTCTTGGTGAAGGCCGTACTAGACAGGAGAAGCTGTGATGACAACAAAATTACGAGTATTTGAATATTCTACCATTGAGAGTCATCCAAATCGAGCTACATGTTGCTGAAACTCAACGTTTAGGAGTTACAGATTGATTCATAAATTTGTAATTTTCGTGATAGGCACATTTTATTTTTAACTTTTGATCTACTTAATGCAGCGACATCAGACAAAGGGCAAAAAACTACTATCCCAATGACCTTTCGAAAAGTGTCAACGATGTTGATCTAACTCCTACAGATGTCTAAAAAAATTTACTCCTTTTTAGGTACACGAAATGATTTAAGGAGCAAGCTATCAATTGAAAGACGTCTGCTTTTACTACGTCAGGACCAGTATATGAGTTTCATCAGAAGAATTCGGTTGCAGATTTTAGAAGCTATTACAAAGCTGGGAGGATTTAGGTAGGAATGAATTCATCTATTACCAATTCAAACCTTTTAATCTCGTACATGTTCGCATATTTGCACCTCTTTTAGTTTTCAATAATCTCACACAAATTTTTCTATTTCATTTCAGTTAATCGAGTGACTGGTGACAAGACGCAAGGTGATTACTCCAAGGATTTCTTTAGAGTGCGATCCCGAAATATACTCTTGTTGGAACTGCCAAAAACAGGAACGGACATGCAAACGCGGCCAAATGAAAGGAATTATCCAGTTGCCTGCCATAATGTTATTTTTAGCGTAAAAATTTAAGTTTAGTGTTGATTTTGTAATTAGAGTTATTGGATAAGACTGTAGAAGTAGCTAATAGTAAGATGTTTAACAGTTAGCATATTAGCACTTGGAATAAATAATATAATTTTGTATTGCGTAAATCTATTTTCTTAATTTTATTAAAAAAATCAAAAAAAAATGAATGACTTCTCATTTTGAATCACTCACATTCAATCCCTTTGATTTGACTTCATATTGGTCCCTTATCCTTGTCCAAAATGTTCCAAACTTCTCTGTATGATAGAAATATCCTTTCTAATTTAGGAAATAAAACAATTTGGTCCAAAAAGGTACTTTAGTTACGGAAAACAAGCTACAAATCGAATTTGTTCTCCCTCCGTCCATGTTCAAATTTGGGTCCTTTTCAGTAAATATCTTCATGTTATCCTTATCCAAATTAGGGTCTGACTTCACCAGACCGCGTACTTGCTAATATTTAGAGGCACGAAGTTTGTAGAACAGCAATTATGAAACCCGACTTAATCAAAGCGTAATAGTGCACAGTCATTCGCACTTGAAATAACGCGGAAAATGTTGGCGTAATCAGCGTAACGTAGAATTCTCGAATTAAGGATACATCATTGATGACATGATAAAATCAACGGTCCTAGATGGTTGCCTTGAGGAACACAGGAGGTGGTATAAATATCGTTAGAATGTGTTGAATGATGATTCCTAAAAGTAAAATAAAATTAAACCAAGAATTATTTACTGAATTGATACACATACTTACCTGAGTACCTGGGACATCATCAGGTACAATGAATTATGAAAAAATCCATCTGAAATGAAAAGAAAAACAGAATTAGATTGAAATATGATAATAAACATGAATAATACACAAAAACATTGAATTTCATTTACACAAGAAATCGTTTGAACAATGTAAACAATTTCTTGGCGAAACAACAACACAGGCAATTTAAATTTTGAAAATTCTAATGGAATAACAAATAATGCGTTGGTCCAAGGCAATTAACTCAACAAATACACAACACTAAACAGAATTTGGACAATTTCAAGCTCTTTGTACAGGCATGACAGGCGAAATTCAAGAAATTCAAACACCTGTGACAGATCTTGCACTTTTATCAAAAAACTTGAAAATTGAACCAATTTCATAATTTAAACGCACACAAATGATTATCACGGCACTATTATTACTTAATAAACCATTACTCACCTGTTTAATTATCCCTAATCAATGTAAACACTTAAAAAGGTAATGACACGACACTCGCATCTTACAAACCTCGAACTGTCAAGTTTATACGTAGAAACCACCTGACATATCAAATCAAGGTGATTTTTCGCGTAGAATACAGTGGCGTTGCCAGAATTAACGCGAATTGCGTAATTTTCCTTTTATTCGCGATTTTATAAAATTGTATTCACGCAATAAGAGGAAAAGAGACAAAAAGTATAAAGGAGATAGAATGAAAATCACGTTCCACAACGACATTATTCAAATATGACTACCAATTTTGAATTCCGCTATGTTATAACAAATTTGCTTTTCTTAAAAATATTGTGAAAATTTTAATTGAAATTTATAAAATATTGTGTTCAATCACTGGCCAATTCATTTCTCCACCAATCAATCATAAATTTGTGAGAAATAAAATAAAATGCATGGAGAAATTGCAATTATGGTTGTGGATTCTGATGACAAAATGGCGGCTCAAAGGCTATAAAAGAGCTGGACAGAGGTATCGGCCTCTTAGTTTTTCTGAAATTTCAAGGAGTAAGGTCGAGTTCCAAGCAAGGTTGTACATTTTTCTTTAAAACAAATTGTCAGCAAATTCCTGCATGCCTAGTGGACATTGGGATTTTACATGCAATTTGTAAAAACAAAATTTTTAAATCTTTATTTCCTTTCAGCTTTTTTTTATTATCTTTTTTTATTTCTTTTTGTTTTGAATTATTATTTTCTTTGGTAAATTATATTGTGAAGATTAGTGTTAGAATTAAGTAGGATAATTGAAATTAAATTGAATTATAAGCTCACATAAATCTTATCAATTTATTCATTTTTATATTAAACAGAATGTGTACCTTGAAATAAAACATGTTACGTGCAATCAGACAGATAGGAACGAATCCAATTAACAAAAATTAATGGAAATCCTAGAAAACATAACTTACGAACAAGAACACTGTGGTTAAGGTTTGTAGTGGAAGTTTAGAGCATTGCATAGCTTCAAAAATTTTACCAATACAAGATAAGTTGACAATGAGGTGATAGTTTGACATGTCACACTTTCTTCCCTTCATATGTAGGGGAATGATGACAGATACTTTACAGGTTTCCGGAAAAACACCGCAACAAATAGATAAGTTAAATAAGTGACAAAGTATAGAAACTAGGCACATGGTACAGTTTTTTGCAAAGCCAACAGGGATGCCATCAGGACCACACGAGAAACTATCAGCCAAACTAGAAATATGCTTTAGAACAGCATCCTCGTCAAACACTAGGTCTTTGGTTTCAAGAGTATTCGGAGCAATCCTCATCATATGAGTAAGATCCTTATCTCTAATATCAGTATGTAGTCACAAATGCGGTCAAATAGTCACAATAAGATATATCAAGTGCAGTTCAAAATTGATTGCGTAACATGGAGTAAACGTAGTAGTCAGCATCACTCCATGAGGAACAAAACCGTTTCCAAACTCTATTCTTTAGATTCTTTAAGTGCTTCACAGAATGTGAAGGAGCTCGAAATAAAATTATTAAGCCGCACAGGAATTTCTTGGTGAAGGCCGTACTAGACAGGAGAAGCTGTGATGACAACAAAATTACGAGTATTTGAATATTCTACCATTGAGAGTCATCCAAATCGAGCTACATGTTGCTGAAACTCAACGTTTAGGAGTTACAGATTGATTCATAAATTTGTAATTTTCGTGATAGGCACATTTTATTTTTAACTTTTGATCTACTTAATGCAGCGACATCAGACAAAGGGCAAAAAACTACTATCCCAATGACCTTTCGAAAAGTGTCAACGATGTTGATCTAACTCCTACAGATGTCTAAAAAAATTTACTCCTTTTTAGGTACACGAAATGATTTAAGGAGCAAGCTATCAATTGAAAGACGTCTGCTTTTACTACGTCAGGACCAGTATATGAGTTTCATCAGAAGAATTCGGTTGCAGATTTTAGAAGCTATTACAAAGCTGGGAGGATTTAGGTAGGAATGAATTCATCTATTACCAATTCAAACCTTTTAATCTCGTACATGTTCGCATATTTGCACCTCTTTTAGTTTTCAATAATCTCACACAAATTTTTCTATTTCATTTCAGTTAATCGAGTGACTGGTGACAAGACGCAAGGTGATTACTCCAAGGATTTCTTTAGAGTGCGATCCCGAAATATACTCTTGTTGGAACTGCCAAAAACAGGAACGGACATGCAAACGCGGCCAAATGAAAGGAATTATCCAGTTGCCTGCCATAATGTTATTTTTAGCGTAAAAATTTAAGTTTAGTGTTGATTTTGTAATTAGAGTTATTGGATAAGACTGTAGAAGTAGCTAATAGTAAGATGTTTAACAGTTAGCATATTAGCACTTGGAATAAATAATATAATTTTGTATTGCGTAAATCTATTTTCTTAATTTTATTAAAAAAATCAAAAAAAAATGAATGACTTCTCATTTTGAATCACTCACATTCAATCCCTTTGATTTGACTTCATATTGGTCCCTTATCCTTGTCCAAAATGTTCCAAACTTCTCTGTATGATAGAAATATCCTTTCTAATTTAGGAAATAAAACAATTTGGTCCAAAAAGGTACTTTAGTTACGGAAAACAAGCTACAAATCGAATTTGTTCTCCCTCCGTCCATGTTCAAATTTGGGTCCTTTTCAGTAAATATCTTCATGTTATCCTTATCCAAATTAGGGTCTGACTTCATAACCTGATACAAAAAACATCCCTGAATCGATTCTAAAAAAATCCGGTCAAAAAAGTCCTTAAAACACCGGAAATAAGAGCAAAAACGATTTCTCGAAGGAACAAAATTTGCTTGCTCCTGATTATATTTTTCTAGTCTGTCCATTTTGGGATGACCTGCTAGGATATAAAATCAGTTCCGATTTGGATAAGAATGCCATCCTGAAATTAATCAAAAAAGTCCGAAAATTCTGAACTGGACAGATGAAGTTCGTTTTATAGTCCATTTTTGTGAATTAAAGTGTGCTGTCGCTGCTCATTAAGGTCCTTTTTGGAGCAGATTTGTTTGCTGTTGTATTTAGCACGAACTCCTGCACCAGGTTAAACCTAAACCTATTGACTATTTGTAGAAGAGCAAAAGACACACTGGTGCAGTGAAGGATTGGAAAACGAGGCTTCCAGGTTTATTATCCTCATGCGAAAGTCCTTGCTCAATACAGCATCAAAACAATTCACAATTAAAACTAATTTTAGCTCGGCCCAAATTGGTCGTTTTTGGTTTGTTTCAGGAAATTATCCTTGACCAAATTGAGATTTGTTTGTCATGTCCTTGTAGAGAAAACATCCTAAAGAAGACTACAAAAAAAATCCGATCGATAAAGTCCTTAAAATCAGCAAAAAAAGCCAAAAATCGATTTTCAGTCTGATCATTAAAAACCGGTGTAAAAACCCGGGGTAAAAACCGGATTCGATCAAAGCTGAAAAATTATCTTGATACCAGGCCACCATAATCGACAGCAAGCAAATTTTGTTCATTCGAGAAATCGTTTTTGCTCTTATTTTCGGTGTTTTAAGGACTTTTTTGACCGAATTTTTTTAAGGATCGATTCAGGGATGTTTTCTCTACCAGGATCTGAAGTCAGATCCCAATTTGGACAAGGATAACATCCTGAAATTAACGAAAAAGGACAAAATTTTCAATCGTGACGGAACTGGATTCGTTTTTATCCTTTTTTACCTTGATAGAAGTCCTTTTTTGATCAAATTTTTTTTGCAGTTCATTTCACAACATGTTTTTTGCCAGGATACAAAACGACAATCCTGTAGAACAAGAATAACATCCTGAAATTAATTAAAAGGGAATAATCCGTTTTTAGCTTTTTTGCGTTAACGTAGATCCTCTCGTGGTCAACTTTTTGTTATTCTCCAACTTGAAAAGGACTCTCCTACTATGGAAAAGACATTTAAGTATAATTAGGAAGAATAAGACCCTGAAATTTGAAAGAAAACGTCCTGGACGTATATATCTGAAAGTCATAGAAAGCAAGATGACAGGAGGCTTTATAATTGAAAAATTACAATTTTTGTTTAATTGTTTAATGTAAGGAGCACTACATGCAATACACATATGAACTAGCACTAATCTCACTACATTTATCTACTATATCTAGTTAAGTTCGTTGAATTAAGTTTGTTGTGACGTCTCCGGTTGTTGTAGCTCTCGTCCTTCACTTTACTAAATTGATTGCACACAGGATTATCCGCTGAGATGCCATCTTCAATTCCATTCATCTCGTTGATGATGAAGCACCCTAAAAAGATGAAAAGGAGAATTAGTTTTGTTTTGTTTAAGAAGGATTAGCGAATATAGGAAATATTATTGAGACAAATATATAATTATTATGGTAGGCAGGACGGACTGAAATCGGAGGAGTTTAATTTTAATAGTAACAAGAAGTTTTGTAACAAATTTTATAGTAGACAAGATCAGTTTAAAAAAATTGAAGTAAAGCCTCATCTAACTAGTTTCCGCAAAAATGTCCTTGAGCTCATGATTGACGAGTAGGACATATTTTATCGTTTCACCTATAACGCTGTACAACATATGGCGCGCGCGAAATATACTTTAGCAAAAAGCAGAGAAGTCTAGACATTTACCTTTCATGCTGAAATAGGCATGGTTGGTGTTTTCTTCACTTCTTCCTGGGCTTTTGACGTTATATTCACCGTTGCCTCCCTCTGTTCGCTGCATTTCTTATCTCTTAATGTGATATCGATGGGCTGAGGAACCTAAAACAAAAGAAAACATTGCTTGCATTGGTTTTTTATAAGTGACCCTAACAAACTACTTACCGTTGGTTCAGAAAGGAATTGAGGTAACTCAAATTGGAAATATATAGTAGCTCCACTTCACAATTCTTTTGTCCTACTAGACGATAATTAGTCACTAACAGTAGATTAGTTTTCTTGTGACAACACTGCGTATTAGCTACTGAATCCTTCGTGGTGGCACTTGAATATGGATGGCGTTAGCAAAATCCCATACCCATTCCATACCAGTATATTTTCAAGCCATCAGAAATAGACATCACACAGGGAAACAAAGATGCATTCCAAATCGTATTTTGCAAAAATTCGCCGCCACTTGTAACCATCGTGAAAATTAGGGAAGAAAGTCTTCTAAAGCTTATCCAAGTCTTGTTTACTTTTAGCAGTCCTTCCAAGGGTTAGATGAACAACATTTGCCTGCACTCGCCCCTTCATTTATGATTTAAACTTAGGATTTGATCAGTTTCGTTTAAAACGACCGACAATAAAATACCCGTTCACATACCAAATTTCTCCTACTAAACACTGATTTTCTGAACTCCCAGCCTTTGGAAGAACGAGAAAGCTTAATATATTGAAAGTATGTTAGAGCAGATGTGCATGTGTTATTAATGTTATTCTGCCAATTCGAAATCGAAAGTTTCACATTTTTTCAAATGACACGCACACGATCACATTTAGTTTTAGTTTCTCTGCACAACGAAAGTAGGGATGCAACAAAATTGGCACTTATTGAAAATTAAAAATTAAGCAACTTCAAAATATGCAATATTAAAATGTGAATAATTAAGTAATTTGACATAACATTAATTTACTGGCACGATTTTAGTTTCCGTGGCACACGGATTTGACGATGAATTTCGATAAAACAGCGCAAAATAAAACGAAAATAAAACAATAAATTTTTTGGATATCTGGCTTAGATTTCAAGATATTCGATCTTGAAATTTTAGGAACACATCACTTGTCAAAACGGCCGAACTTAAAGGTAGCGCGAACTTTTTTATTAAACTTTTTGGGAGGAAGAGGTGTATAAATAAGTCTTTTAGTTCTTTTATTAACGCCCCCCCCCCACCTTGCAGAGGCATATATTTCATTGGTTAGTTAATAAAACACCTAAAAGCCTAATTAATACACCTCTTTTGTCAAGTCGTGAAGTGATGTGTTTTTAAAATTTTAAGATCGAATATCTCCAAAACTAAGCCAGATATCAAAAAAATTTATTTATTATTTTCGTTTTATTTTGTGGTGTTTTATCAAAATTCATACAAGAGTTCGCGTCTTAAGCCTTTAAGGCCGTTTTAACAAGTCGTGAAATGATGTGTTACTAAATTCATCGTCAAATCGGTGTGCCACTGAAACTAAAATCTCCCCAATTTATTGTTAACAAAAATTGTTTCGCCCAAAAAACCCAATATCTGCCTTGTGTGAGTATTGCAGAAATTAAATTTTTTTACACAATTTCTATGCTAATTTTGTTCAACCCTATTTTCGTTGCGAATATAATTACCGTTATGCGAATGAAATAATTGGCAGAAATGCAAAATCGTAAACAATAGCTCTTTCCATGCATGACTCTGGGAGCTCAGAAAATCAAAAAAATTTCAATTTGATTACTTTAGGAGGAGGAATAATTGGACATTATCAGCTAGTAAGGGAAAAGGATGGCCTTATCATTTTGTGCATTTGTGGCGTGTGCTGGACGAGACTGGTCAGAATCTTAAGTTGAACCGTAAATTCGGGCGCCGCCATCGCTCTTTCATGTTAGAGAAACTGGAAAGACAAAAGACTGCTGAAATAAACATTCGTAATATTTATAAGTTCTTTCGGGTTGAGACTTCTAGAAGACTTACGTTGCCTAATTTTAAAGTGGAGGTTATGGTAAGAGACAATTTTCTACGAAATGCAAATTAGTAATTTACTTATTTTCCTGTCAGTAGATCTACTTTTGATGGTTCGAAAATATTGTGATCGCATAGATTGTATAATTGCGCTACTGATATTCGAGCGCCGGAAAGGAGGACTCGGGTTGACTGCTGTTTGCTAATATGAGGGAAATAGCCAACTGTTAGTGACTAATCATCCGGCAATAGGACAACATTGCAGAGATGGATCCATTCATTCCTGAAGAATTGGTAAGTTTTGTACTACTTAGTGTTTGCGAAAATATTCCCCAATATTCCCATTAGATGGAATTATTGTTTTCATGCAGTTTGTCGATTTTAATTTTACATCTTAATTTCGCTTCGTTTGGTTTTTTGAATTTGAATTTGAACTTTATTTAGCTTTTGCTATTATTAAATACAAATTTCACTTAACCCTAGAAATTATTTTTAACTAATTCCATAATGCTATATTTAAACCTATTATAATTCGTTTCCTCTTTTATTTCCATCGGCAAAGAATTGAATATATTTTAAAACCTTTATATACTAAGCTATTCTGGGCTATTTCATTCCTATAGGAAGGCAATCTAAAATCGTTAGCATTTCTTAAATAATATTGCTGTATATCTCTTACATAATTAATCAAACCAGTTAGGTACCTAGGCATATTTCCTGCCTTAATCTTAAACACAAACAATAGAACATTCATTGTTATTTTCTGTTTAATACTTAGCCATCCTAGACTATTCAACATAGTTAAAATACTCGTGTATCTACTACATTTAAGAATTATCCTCATTGCCCTATTCTGCAGCTTTTGTAATCTGTATATTTCACTATTATTTGCCAAATATAATATTGTTGAACAATATTCGAAATGAGGTCTTATAATTACATTATATACTTTAACCATTGTAACACAATCCAATCTCTTCCTTATACGTCCGAAAAAACCTTAGCCAATTTCTTAACAATATAATTCAAATGTTGATCCAATTTTAACTTACAGTCCACCAATACACCTAAATATTTAATTGAGTTCACTTGTTCAATTATACTATTATCTATATTAATGTTCAAACTATATTCCGATTTAAAACACATAGCTTTAGTTTTATTTACATTAAGTTTTAGCTTATTTGCACTAAGCCAGACACTTAGTCTATTCATATCATCTTGAATCCTTCGTGCACATTCATCTACTTCTCTGCCCATTATGTATACCAAGGCGTCATCCGCTAATAATACTATGTCGAAGTACCATATTTATTTCATTGATGTATACAGTGAACAGAAGTGGTCCCAATATTGAACCCTGTGGCACCCCCAAAAAGTCTGAAGGCTCTCTGACATCGTCCCATTTATTGACGTTCTCTGCATTCTATTACTCAAATATGATTTATACCATTTCAGCTCAATATCTCGAATTCCATAGTTATATAACTTTTGAATCAAAATCCCTCTCAAAAGCTCTTTTAAGATCCAGAAATACAGCAATTATTTTGTTACGTCTGCTAAGTTCCTCTTTCCAGTTCACCATTACGTAATTTAATGCTGATTCACATGAGTGATGTCTTCTAAAACCGGATTGATTTTCAAGTATTAACTCATTCTCATCAAAATAATTTTCAAGTTGCAAATGCACAATCTTTTCAATGACCTTCTCAAACGTTGGCAATGCATTTACCGGATGAAAATCTTCTGCTTGTTTTGCTCCTTTTACTTTTTCGGATCGGTGTCACGATTGACTGTTTCCACTCATCCGGAAAGATTCCCATAGTCAGTGATTTATTCACCAAATGAACAAAGGCTGGTCCTGGTCTGGTCAATAATATTCCTTTTGTTTCAGGCTCGTTCTTCGGCACAGCGGCAGCATCAAAACAAAAAAAACGTAACAAACAAGCAAATGCAAGGCAAAGTCTAGGATTTTCGATGCATATAACGTCAAGGTTTCAAGGAATAAGCGAAGAAAACGCAAAGCAGAACTGTTTCAGCATTAAAATCAAGGTAAATGTCTAATCTGGGTTCTCGGCTGTTTTTGGAAAGGTGATAAAACGTTAAAATCCTGCTGTACTGTGCGGCACCGAACTGGTTGATCTAAAACGCTGAACTTTTAGGTTCTCTTACTATTCACTAGTGCTGAGCTTCGTTTTTCGTATATTGATGTCATAATTGCAATGTTAACAATTTAATTGAAGTTAATAATTTCTTTACTTTTCTATTGAATTGCGGGAACTAGCTAGACCGGTCTATTATACTTTGAGCACGAAATTTCAAATACTTGAGGCTGATCTTGTCTATTACAAAATTTGTTACAAAACTTCTTTTTACTATTAAAATTAAACTCCTCCAATTTCAGTCCGTCCCGCCTACCATAATAATTATATATTTGTCTCAATAATATCTCCTATATTCACTAATTCTTCTTAAAAAAAACAAAACTAATTCTCCTTTCATCTTTTTAGGGTGCTTTCGTCAGCAAACACCGGAAACATTTCATTTGATTTGGTGCGCTGGATGATATTCAAGTAGAAGAAAAAGAAGAAGACCGGAGTTGAATTAATATCAATCGCTTGCAATTTCTTTTAAAATTCAACAAGTGGTTTTAATTTCACCGCACATTGCTGATCGGGGAATCGCCCTTAAGGTACGTTTTATGTTTTATCATTTTTGGCAGCATGCAAATTCGAGTATGATTTATTTAGAACCAAAAAATTTATTTTAGTTAGTTCTCAAATTATTCACATTACTATATGGCGCTGTATTTATCGTTCATTTGGTGTTATCTGATACAATCACCCTGAGACATTTAACTGTAATTTTTTAACCTGTCAATTCGTCTAGTGCAGTTCGGACTTCGGAGTGAAGTTTCCTGAAAATACTTTAATTTGGTAGCTAAAAAAACGTTTTTTTGTGAGTATTGCGAGTATAGTGTTAGCTTAATTACATGAATTTGAAGTACAGGTGAAATTGCAGGTGAAACTGCCCAAAAATCAAGAAAATATGAAAAGCTTTGAAGTTAAATTTTGGTTGCAAGTTTGCGTGCGGGAAGCTTTTTTTTTTAGAACTAAGTTCAGTTAGTTCTAATACTTTTCACATCTCCATGTCGCGCTGTATTCGGTGTGGATTTGGTATTATTTAATACAATCCCCCTGACACATTTAACGGTAAATTTTTAACCTGGAAACCGCTAGGGAATTTTCCTTAAAATACTTTAAATTCGTTGGTTAACATAAGTGGTATGGTACGGTTAATTAATTAACTGAAGTGCAGGTGAAATTGCAAGTTTTTATAGAATTCATCACTTCCAATTCATTTCTGTTCGGCGCCATTATAAGATTAGTACATTTAGGTTAGTTCTCAAAATACTCACATCACGGCGCTGTATTTGGATTAGATGTAAATTTTGAAGGTATCAATTCGTTTAAAGAAATTCGTGAGTGAACTTTCGCAAAAGTATTTTAAATTAGTTTGTAAAAATAAGTGCTTGTGTGAAAATTGTGGTGTAGTGCAATTGAAAGACAGGAAATCAAGAAATAGCGGAGACCTTTCAGGTCAGCATTTTTGATTGTACTTACATAGTTGTTTAATTTATTTGTGACTGCTTAAAGAATATTAGAAAGTAATTTTGACTTTATTGGCTTATACCAGCCTTAACTAGATTTACAACAACATCCATACCTTATTTCGAGCACTCTCATAATCCTACAGATCACAAGAATAAAGAATAGAATGAAAATTTACTGAATATCGATGGCTCACTTGCACATAACCGCAAAAATGAATTTTTCAGAAAACAGAAAAAACGGTGTAATTAATATAAAACGAATAAATGAACCGATTTTTGTCCATGGGGTGCCTTCTGTTGTTATTCTTTTCACACATAAATTTTAATACAATAAAATTAAATTAAATAAAAATCGCTCTGACCGAAAGCTGTCTTCACCATGGTTTTAATGACGCAGAAAATTCTTGACGAGTCCTATCAAATTTTTCGTAGATACTCTGACTCCATGGATTGCAGTTTTGTTTATATATCTACTTTTTCCGACACGCTCGCAATCGAACTCTTAGCTCTTAAGATCTCTCTGGTGTGACATTTTTCTGCTCTGTTGTTATATCCCTCCAAACTTGACAAACTATGTTGTTGGAGACGTCTGAAGTCTTTGTGACATACTAATTGTTAACTTAGATTTTATTAATCACATGACGAACCCGGAGGACAAAATAATCCTTCTTGGTAGCTGTAATTTACCAAACGTTCAGTGGGTATTCAACTTTGATGACGGACTATTAGCTTCCCTTAAATTGCCTAACTACCAAAAACTCCGATTTTCTTGACGCTATCTCCTCCTCTGGTTTACACCAAATGAAACTTAACCTGGATAAATGTGAAGTTATGTCATTCTCTAGGAATCTCAGACAGCTGGTCTTTGATTATACCTTTGTGTATACTACTATCCGTCGCGTGCAGTCGGTTACTGACCTTGATGTGAAGCTCGACAAAAAGCTCGATTTCAATCTGCACATAAACTATATTGTGTCTAGGAGTTATTCAGTTCTGGGTTATATCAAGCGGTGTTCAAGGGAGTTTTCTGATCGGAAGATCTTAACTCATTTATTTTCTCCTTTGGTTAGACCAATTCTCGAGTATGCATTTAAGGTTTGGTCACCTTGCAATGCTATTCATTCTAGACGTCGGTACAGCGGAACTTTGTAAGGTTCACACTAAGAGATCTCCCTTAGAATGATCCACTAAGACTTCCTCCTTATGAGGATCGCCGCCGATTGCTTAATATGCTAGAAAAATCACTAATATGTAATACTTGTAAGATTGAAACGAATAAATTTGTTTAAAAATTTTCTCTTTATTAAAAGTAATACAAAAAGAAAAGTTTAACATCGACGACGATTCAATTTAGAACGCTTTGTCATAATTTTCCATCTCGAAAACGGGTCGACTGAATACAGTGGACCCGACATTAAAAATATACAACAAAAGTAAAAAATAATTTAAATTTATTTTGTATAAATTACTAAACTACGAATGGCATAAAGCACGCTTGGTTTCGAACTGCGAATCTGCAGGACTGCAGTATTCCCCTTATAACAACAAAATATCTTCAACTAAAACTATAAACAAAATGAGAACTAGATAGACACCAAATCTTTCGTATCTCTTCAATTACAGTAGTCCGTCTAGGGCGTGAATTACTCCATTCGTAGCTGGAATATTTGATGTAACCATTTCTGACTCGTTCACTTTGATCTTGCCGGAACTTGTCTTTTGTAACGTTATTGTCTTTCCGTCCAAAAGGGAGTCCTTCACTTGATAGAATCTCATTCCTGCTGAGAATAGTGTTCCTGGGACTATGTGCCGCATTGCAAATCCTTGGGCAGCATCCTTTTCTGAAGTCAGTTTTTTCAACTCTTCCGGATCAAGTTCGCTAAACGCTTTGTCTGTTGGAGCGAATACTGTGTAGGTTTTGGTTCCTGTGGGAAAAACGAAATATTAATTGTGTTGGAATTGACATTCGTTGAAGTTAAAATTAAAAATTAATTCACATAAAAAGATAGGGAAAATTATTTTGGTTGATAGGGAAACCCTCAAGCGATTACATTGTCATAGAGTCTTCCATAAGTAATAAAATTTCAGGGGGAGTTTTCATGTTTAAAACAAAAATCTTCTTAAGAATTACCTTCTGATACTCCACCTTCAACTACACCGAGTGCGGAAAATTCTAAAATAAAAGGATATCATGAAAATAGGCATAGGAAAAAATGTAAAGCAAAAGTAAAAGCAAAGGTGAAAGCAAAATTGACAGCAAAAGTGTGTAAATGCAAAGAATGAAGTAGATTATTTCACATAGAATACTTTTGGTAATTGTTAAAAGTGGCAGAGCTGTTACATGTTATGTTGTTTCTCGATATATCTTGAAAATTAGGTTAAGGTCGGTTTCGAAAAGAGTCGCTGTAGTAGACACCCTATACCCCAAATTTATATCTGAACAGAACTACTGTTTGTCTGTGCTCAAATAGAACAAACTATTTATTGCAAATGCTCGGGCCCATATGCTAGATAAATTATACTACTTCAACAAATCACATGGGATTAGAATCATAGGAGAGCAGACAAAATTCCTAAATTAAGCTAGAGCCTAACTTAACAGTTCCGCTCCATTCTGTGGTAAACATCTCGAACAATGGCAATCAATTGGTTACGTTCTTCGTAGGAATCATAACAATACTGGCCCTTGACTAGAACCCTTAAGATAGCCGAGTTAGATGACGTCCCAAAATGTACAGAAAATCTGAGAAAAGGAAAGGTTTCAGAAAGACGTTTATTGAGCTGAAGCCTCCACCTGGTAATTGGAGAAAACGGAAAAGAGGAAGAGAGATGCCACATTTATTTGAAAATACTAGCCTAGAATTACACTAATTACATAGTGCCGTATAGTGTCTGGAAAAATCCCAAGTAGAAAAAGTTAAGTCTTATTTTTGCGAGAGCAATAAAATTTTTGAAATCATAGATCTGTATAGCGATAAAACCCATTTGCAAGGCTTTCATGTTTCTAATAAAGCAACTATCTCTGTACAACTAAAAGCCTATAGCTGATTATGCCTAACCCGCAAGCAATTTGATTATCTTTGCTACTTACCTTTATTTTGGAGAATTTCGGATAGTCCAGAGGCGTAGACAATTTTCAAGAAATTTGTAAATCGGTTCTCTCTGTCTGACTGGAGAGTTTGTAGCAAATCTCCTACAGGAAGCGGGAACATTACTCTATCAACTGCATGTGCAATTCCTTGTGGAATTCTTAAATCTTGCTTTTCGTTGAGTACCATGGCTCCATTGATAGTCGTAATCTGAAAAATATTTGAATAGTTATGGATAAAAAAAATAACAGGCACAACGAACATATAATGTGGTAACACTTTGAATTCAAGAATTCAAAAATTATATTTGAGTGGATGGGAACAACTGAATTGGACCGATCCTATTTTAATTTTGACTAATGTTACAGAAAAGCGATCCTGTACTACCGTGGGATTACTGTCGAGTTAAGCCAAAAAATAAATCTACTAAAATAGGTAGGAACAAGCGAAATGGGCCGGTTAATTTTAAATTGAAAGTGATGCTTCTAATTGATGTACGGGGCTTACGTTCCTTTTAAACAAGTTCAACAACTCATCTTCCCAGTAAATATCATGAATTGGGCCGCCTAGATTTAAGTAGGTCCAAACTGATATTACATGATGCGGAGCCTGCGTATTCGTGGTATCAATTTGGTTTCGAATCAGTTTAACAATTTTCATTTGGAAATTTGGTCTACTCCCTCAGGGTGGCATTCTGGGTTTCTGTGAGTTAAGATCTTAGGTGGTTGAAACGGTGGAATTGGGCCGCTTCGCTTTGAATCGTAAGTGATACCACGTGATAAGTATTGTGTGTATATATGATCAAAGGTATCACTTGTATTATTTTATATGATAACAAGTTCATTAATGTTCATTTGAGTGTATAGGAACAAGTGTATTGAAACAATTTGCTTTAAACCAATACAAGTGATACCTTTGATGTCAACTTACAAGTACGTCATTCCATTCCTGGTCATGCATCGTATATTGGTTGACTCTTAATTGTGTCCCAGCCAAAGATACTCCAGTCATTTCGTCTTGAAGTGATGTTATTTCAAAACCTCCTGGAATAACATGATGCAATAGCAACTGAAAAAAGAGAACGTAAAAATCTAAAAACTTAATAAACTTTCAAAAACTAACTCCACTTAGAAGCCTTGGATTTGCCTTGAATTTCTCTTCCGCCTTTTCGGGCCCGCCTAGCTGAATCAAAAGATTTTTGAATGCTTTGTCTGTTGGCGCAAAAACAGTGTAAGGACCCGTTTCATTTAAGATTCCATCAAGACCAGATTGACGAAGATACTTGGCCATGGCGAAGAGTCCATTCGATTTGAAAATTTGAACCAAATCTTCTTGAGAACTGCGACGACTTGGCGTTGTTCCTATCAGTCTGTCAGCTATAGTAGGTTCAGTGGAAACATATTCAGACACATGAGCACGTGTAACTGGGGATGTATAGCTTGTTTCGTGTGAACTGGAGGCTGTTACCAAATTTTGTGTGCTTGGGCTAATTATAGGACTTAAAGTGGAATACGGTGACACGGTGCTACTGGGGAACGTAACTCTTGGCGTACTTCCGGTGTAATATGTTGGAGCCACTGTTGTAGGTTGATAGGTACTGTGGTAACTAATTCTAGGTGTGGTTGTAGTTGTTGTTGTAGTAGTCGGTATTGGACGTCGCTGAGTGGTACTGGGAATTGAAGGCTCCTCGCCAGGTAGGTGTATTTTAGTAACTGCTGGCGGAAGTTGTATATCTCCTTGTTTTATTCGCTTCAAAATACTATCGACTTCTATTCCACTTGTTTTTGTTTCTTTTTCACCATTTGCCTTAACTCCTTGAATTTTAAACGATCCGTCAGGCTGTTCCTCTAAATACACAAATGTAGGATTTTTCTTAGGAGCTGCAGGTTGGGGCTGAGGAGCTGTTTGAGGTTTTGATCCAGGAGCAGGTTCCTGAACTATTTCATAGCCTTCAGGTATTAAACCCCTTTTTGCCAGATCTTCGATAGATGGGGGACCGTCAGCAGAAATTATCTGAGCTTCATCACCAAAATTTTGCGTGTAGAGATTAGAAATATCAGGAGGAAGATCATTAAGTCCTGAAATTGAGGGTGGAACAGGAGCTGGAACTATTTCAACCTTTCCACCTGAATGAAGAACCAAGTCTCGTGCATGATCAGGAGCAATTTGTTTTATGATATCTGTTTCCTTTCGATTTGCGCTCTTCTTTTGAGCTGCTGGTTGTTCGGGATAATGATTTGGGAACGGTAATGTTAACTGGGGTTGGGTTGTAAAATGGTTCGGCGAAGGAAGCGTTAATTGAACACGATTGCTATTAGCTCCGGCAATCAAATTTGGATCAGTTGTCCGAATAACTTGTACCTTTTCACCATTTGGAAGAACAAAGTCCATTGTATCGAAGCTTTTATTTCCAAGGCTTGGCTGAGGGTTTTCGGCAAGTGCTAGTTTTAGCTGTTTGAGAAGTTCATCCCGACCTAGAGCTTTAGTAGATTTTGGTCTATCCTTTGCTCTTTTAACTGGTTTGGTTCGCTCACTCTCTAGCTTAAGCTGTCCATAGATATCCTTTCTATGACCTTGAAGAAGGTAATCGAAGGGATCTTCGTCCCTGTTTACTTTTATCGTTTTTGGAGTGGTCGTTGTACTTGTAGTAGTAGTTGGCGTGGTTGTAGGATGTTCTTCATAGTATTTCCGAAGAGCAACGTCGAAAAGACTGGATTCTGAAAGCGAAAGTGGTCTGCTCCTCTCATTGGAAACTGTTCGATCGTAAATAGGTTGCCTGTCAGGAAGCCCAACAATCTTAATTGATTGTTGCTTTTGGTTAAATTCGTCATGCAATACCTTAACCTTGCTTTGCTGCTTTTCGTATTGCTTTTGGACAAAAGCTTCGTGTTTCTGAATAAGCTTTTGTTTTGCATCTTGTTCTTGGGATAGGTGCGATGGGGCTCCATTGTTGGTTGGATACTGCTGAAACTGGTTGACTACCTTAAATTGCTGATTCTGATATTGAGGAACTGCAACTTGTTGTTGTTGTGCTTGTGACTGGTACTGCGATGACACCTGTTGAAATTGTTGCTGCTGCTGCTGCTGTTGTTGTTGTTGCTGCTGCTGCTGCTGCTGCTGCTGCTGCTGCTGTTGTTGTTGCTGCTGCTGCTGCTGCTGCTGCTGCTGCTGCTGTTGTTGTTGTGACTGGGATGGTAAGATGAATTGTTGATTCGGCGAAACAAGTGTTGGTTGAAAAGACGAAATTTGCTGCGGGATTGGTTGCGCTGTTTGAATATTATGATACTGCTGAACTTGTTGAGGTTGTACATTCTGGAATTGTTGAACTTGCTGAACTTGTTGAGGCTGTCCTGTCTGGAATTGTTGTTGAACTTGTTGAAGTGGTGCGTTTTGGAATTGTGGGGCCGCCGAAAATTGGGGGGCTGAAGAGAATTGTGGTTGCGGCTGTGTTTGTTGAGTAAACTGCTGGCTTGGTGCTTGCGGTGGCACTTGTGAGTAGTGATTTCGAAGAGTTATGAAATTTTGGGCATGGAATTCTTGATCAATAGGTCCTTTAGACTGCTGAGTGGGAGTGGCTTGTTGTGAAGGTAATTGTAACTGATTATGTAGTGATCTTTGGAATTGATTGTTGGTTGACTGTTTTTCTGGCTGATTTTGCTGAACGAAATTCGGAACAAAATTCGTTTGGGTGTGGTGCTGCACAAGAGGTATTGTATTTTGGGAATTGGATGGCTGGTAATTGGTTCTATAGTTGTTCTGTGGAAACCGAACAGTGTTTGTTGATTTTTGTTGCACAGGTGGCGGTCTTTGATTAATTATCGTCTGTTGAGTAGGATTCGGAGAATTTTCGACATTTGCCTGTTGTATTAAATACTGTTGTTCTGGTTGCTGCTGTGATGGATTTTGCAAATTGAATCTATGCTGATGCTGTTGTACATCATTTAAAATGTGGGTCTGCTGTGCTACAGTCAGTTGACGCCTGTATTGGTTTTGTTGCGTCTGCAAAGAAAGAAAATAAAAATTCCTTGAATTTATGTTGAAATAACGAGAAAGTCAAAAATGAAGGAGAGTCGTTGAAAACTATTTCAAAACATACTTTAAATGTCATCATATAGATGCTCGTAATTCCATTGATCATGCCCGCGATATCGTGAGATTACCATCTAGTAGCGTGCAAGTGGATGGTTTTTTTCGTCGGCAAGGCTTATGTGAAGATTCACGTACTCTGCGGGCCATGGACATGAGGGTTTCAAGTTATTAATTTTTTTTTAACTATTGTCAGCGATAGTCATAAACAGAAGTGTATCTCCACTCGTAGTGAATGAAAGTTAATCAATTTCGCAATTATTCGCCGTCCTTTGCTGACTGTAATTAATTTGTGACAACCAGCAATATGTGGCAATGGCACGCGAATTATATCGATTTTCACGATATGTCAGACATCATACATATAATAGCTACTTAACATGGACTGAGAGTGTGCTTGAGAGGCAATTGACGGATGAGTCTGATTTGTTTACAGGAATTCTGTAGGTAATCCAAATGATTTAAGGTACAAAGTGACATATAATTGGCTGATTATAGTGTGTAAATTGGTTATAGCATTTAGGAATTTTTTTGGTTATATATGATATTTCCGTATTTATTTAATACCGTCATGAGACACTATGTCTTGTAGCTTGCGAAATACTTCACAGTAAGGAATATACTCAATCAACTCCATTCAAGGCTTATTTGTAAGAAGTGCTTATAAAGAGTTAATTATGATGCAAATTATCTAGCGAAAGTTGATACTTACCTCGATATTTTGCATGCTTATGATAATTGGCCTTTAATTTTTACAACTCCTCTAGGAAATCAGAATCAAATTCAGATTTTGGGAGACATAAAATAAATATATTGTAGTTAGTGAAAGTGGACGCAAGTTGGTGAATTCACGCTTACAGAGCAATTTAAAATATTAGAGGCATGCGTCAAAATTGTCAAGAAGAAAAAACTGCCAAAGACTTGAGTAATATTGCCTGTGTATGTGGGATTAAGGCTTCTCCAATAAAAATAAATAAAAAAGAACTCTGGAATGGAGAATCAGCAAGTGTTGCTAGCTAGGGTAATGGAGTTTCATACGTATTGTCCTCTGTTCAACATTCGTTCTCGCCAGTTGCTTATTTCTCTGTAATTCCTACAATTGAATTGGAGTCGAAGTTGGATCAATAGTTGACTGCAAGATCACCACGTCATGAATGCAGGTTTGGAGATCGGCATGCCGATGAGTTTTTCATTTGTAATTACAATAAATAAAAAATATCCACTCCGGGTTGTTATCTGGCTCGCAGCAGTGCAAAATATAGTTCATTCAATTTTCCTTATTCCCCTTACCATACCACAAGCATGCTAACGCATCATAGGGTTATCCCATGGGCGCACTGGCTACATCATAAAAAAAAATTGGTGACTCAACCGGGATGGAGAAAGAGATGATGTCTGACATAGCAAAGTTATTTTGTTTAATTTTTTGAGAGTGTCGGAGAAGACAACTTTGAACCTTTTGAGGATAACTTTGGTCATAGTCTGGATCGATTCGCTTCATCTGATTTCTTGCCCCTTATATCACGGGATCTTATTATGCACAAAATCAGTGAACTTAAATCGCATCGGTCCTCCCGTCCTGACAGTATCCCTCCTGCATTCGCTAAGTCCTATTCTTATGCCCTTCTCATTTCTTTGGCGATTCCTTTTCAACAATTCCCTTTAACCTAGTAAATCTTCTGCCTTGTGGAAGAGACTACTAATTTGCTAATTTGCGAAAACTGTGAAAAGTTCTCAGAATTTGGTAAAGGTTAGGATTAATAGGATTTTAATAAACTTGGAATGTAATTTATCTAGACGTAGTTGTCCTGTAAACATCTATCCTTTTGACTGGACTGTAAACATCTATCCTTTTGGCAGGACTCTACGAGCCTACGAAACGTCCATTCGACTATAACAGAAATCTTTGACAGGATGCCTCAGCTGACTATAGTTTTCGTCGTGATTCCGGTTTAGGTTATTTTTTAGTATTTCAGTAACATTTTTCCTAATCAAGAAGTTCAGGGGAGTTCAAACCCCAGTTACGTTAAATCCGAGCAAATAAGCGATACAAAATACGTTGACTATCTCGCCGATTCTTTTTGTTCACTTTAGACTTTTCGCGACTTTCTGCCTTGTTCTTATTTTGGTAATTCTTACATGGGCACCAGATAGGCTAACAATGGGCCTAATACTGACGACAGACTATCATCATTCACTTTTGTAGGAATCAATTTATCTTGATAAGCAAAACCAGTAAGTTTAAAAGATCACAGCTTTGAGCCTCCTCCTTATAACGATAAGAACTCGTAATTGTGGCGTTTGCAAAAGAGGAATGTTGCTTACTTGACTGACTATCGACGGTCAACGCAACTTTTCTTAAAATGAATTGCAATGCTTTCAAATTTAGCAGTCATAATTAGTAATGACCAGGCAAAGCTGAAAACTGCAGTGGAAATAGAGAAAAACCAAGTCAAGTGCCCATTTACAGAAGTGTGTTGGTCCAGAAATTGGATGTTGCAAGATTAAGTCGAGAGCAATTCGCCATCAATTGGGTGCTTTACGAGCAAGCAAATGTTAATAGACTTGCAGCAGTTAAAGAGTATTATACAACACTCACAAGGTAATTTCCTTCCTCTTCTCAGAAGCTGTTCGTTAAAATGTTGCAAAGTGACTTATGCTCTGCAGCCAAAGCACACAACTTCCTTCCTTTGCCACACGACCTGCTTTCGACTACTTTTAGTAATTCAAGGACGTCTAAAATGCATCCTTCTTGCGTTAATTATATTTCCCGCCTGTTTTCACACGCAAAACTAGGCAGGATTAATAAAAAACTTTAATGATGCCATTAGCTTGCTAGTTTTCCAACGTTTACCTTCAAATTACAAGATTTAACCTAAAAACTTGTGCACGTCTCAGATCAATTGAAAATATACAAACGCAGTGACCTGTTAGAGTAAGTTTTACCTGCACTTCACGTACCTGAGCGTATGCATATCTTAATTTATCTCCCTGAGGTGCAGAAAGGTGTAATGCTCATCAAAATGCAGCCTCGAAAACAATTTGTAGTTCTTCGAGTTTTCGTTGCAGCAAAACTTTCTCTTTCCTGACTAAAGACCGCCGTCACTTGGTCTTTCTGCAAATACGGAAGATGAGCTGCAGTTGCATCCATTTTGGTGCAATAATAAAATAGTCTTTTACGACGCCTTCCAGAGAGATTTACAAATGATGGCTAGCTGAGCGGGAGTTAACATTTATTAGCGATGAACATTTTTTAAATATTAATCGAAGGCCAATAGAGTATTTAACAGCTATTTTAAGTTGTCGTTAATTAGTTGTTTATGCTCACATCGTTATTTCCTAATTTCCTAGCAGAAATTGAAAGTTGCTTACGTTTGCTGAATAATAGCAGCATCTTTACCTTTTAGCGCAATGAAACGCATGACATAGATCAATCAAATACGGCTGCCTGCGCGAAAGTACAATGTTAATTTACATATATCCATATCGTCTTTGAAGATCGAGTTAGGATCTAATTGACTCTGGGAATAATGTTATTGTTGAAAATTCGTCCGGAAATGGATTCTATGATTAACTGAAGTCGTATTAAGTTTTGTGCGAAAAGAAATTGCACCATTTACCATGGTATTATTTGTATTATTTGATTTGCATATGAAGCTATTTTTGAAGATAGCTTTTAGATCATCTCTTTAAACTTTAAACAAGCTCCTGAAAGCAATCCATTTCACGATGACATGAAGCACAACCATCTAAAACAAATTGAGGTCATAAAGCCCTTCATACAGCAGGGACTAATGCGCGAATCCTCTCAACCACTTGTAGTTGGTCAGTCTCTCTGAAGACACACAATTATCTTCTTCAGATGACATTAATTAAGTTTACTAGGTTGGAAATATTAAGGCCCCATTATATGCCAAGTCTGACAGCACACTTCAATGGGTGCATGATCTATCATAGCTGAACTTCTTCACACACTTGTCTATTGTCTTATTTAAAGTGGCATCCAGCACAGCCTACTCTAGATACAAGTCCGGAAGTTGTCACGAACAGCTGAACATTGGCGGTGTAAACAATGCAACTTGCTACAGTAAAGAATTGGGAAAAGGTTGGGGAATTCTACTTTTTCGTAGTATTTCTCGCAGTATTTTAAAAGTCCTACGTGAACCTACAAATATTCTGAACATTGTGGTTGCGATAAAAAAATGTTCAAATACAATTTTCATGTGTTTTAATTAGAAGACTCTCCCCTGTTTTCGTTTTCTTGAGTATAGTTTTTTTCGGATGTTGGTGTGCGGTCAACAACTACATTCCTAAAAGACAAGCATGGAAAAGCGTCTCTCTGGCGAGAAGTTCAAATGTTGTTGTTGATGAAAAATTTATACGTTTAATATTTTAAATAAAATATTTTCACCAATGACAGCTTTTTCGAAGATTAATTAAGAAAAAGGAAAATTACAATGGTCTTCATGTGAAGTTTGAACTCCCGTCATAGTAAAAAACGAAATTGTTGATGATTTGAGCGGGATGTATCAAAGGAAGGAAAATTATGGTTGAGACATGACCATGAGTCGATTTTACCCTCTCAGGGGGTGGAAAAGTGATTTCATCTATCTTCTGAGTTTAAAAGTTTACTCTCCCCCCTCTCATTTTCAAGGATGTTGATTACAAAAAAAGTTTCAGATATCTTTAATCCATTTTATACTCCCTCAAACGGGCAGAAACCATCCCTTTTGTGTGCTTCTTTATAATATTGCTCGACAGGAAGATTTGTTACTAGTGGGATCATAAAAAAAGATAATAGGCCAGGGAGCTTTGGGACAATCGTTACGGTTTGGTACTACCCGCCTAGGGGGTGAACGTCGATCCTTTTATCTCTTTTTCTGAAATCGATAAGTAATAAAGAAGATGGATGGATCCACTTTTCCACCCCCCTGGGAGGACAGAATCGGCCTCCAGGGAACTGAGGATCAAGCCCCTGTTATAATTCATCTTCCTTTGTTATATTCCGCTCTAATTAAATTATCAACAATTTCCATCAGAAACCCTGCTGTCGCGTGTCCATGCGCAAGAACCGAAAAAAGGGATGGTTTTTGACTGTTTCAGGGGATAGGTGGGATAAAAACTTTACTACAGTACGCTATTCGTCTCCACTTTTCATCATCAAATAAGTCAACAGCAAAGCAAGTAACCAAAGATTTTTTCTCACTATAGCTCTGTCCTTATTAGTAAAATTTAGATTTATACTCAGGGTCCAGCTAAAAATTGTTCAACCATTTAAGCGCTCTTGAACGTAAACTGTGAACTGTAATCGAAGTTAACTAAAATGCCAATAGGTGGTAGCAATAAGTGGTTTTTACTGACTCTAGAAGAGTTTGTGGGATTGTTACTAAGCGATATCCGTAAAGATCACTTAAATACCACCGAAGTTTCCTCTCAATTAATATGAAAAAATAATATTCAAAGATTTCTTTAATAACCATCATCATCTACAACTTTTGACTGTTCTTCCTCCAGTGTTTACCTGAGCAGTTTTAGTGTTTTGTGAAAACTGCCGTAAACTATTTGAAAGCAATCAGTTGATTCCCCTTAAATCAGAAGTAAGATCTAATCCAGATTAAGAAAACATTTTCAACATCTTGTGGGAACCAGAACACTGTATCAGCTCGCATAATTCCTACCATCTCTTAGCACCTTGAAATCAATTTCAAATAAAGCCAAGTGGGAACTACAAAGTTCAATAGGGACACGAATCCCTCCAGATTGTCTTGACCTCTGAATACGGAAAAAAACCAGTTCTATACAAAGTTTTCACTTGCTTCATCTTTAACTCACTTTCTTCGAAGAATTTCCAATAACTGCTCATCTGTCGTGAGTTGATACTTTCGACTTGACCTACTATTCGGGGACTATGTGTCACATCCAGCCTTTCTCATCGTTTGCAAGGGGGGCTCCATTCAGATGCCGGAGAACTTTTTCATATCTTTCACAATTAAAAATTGCGAATTGTCCCGCACTATGAAGTAATACCCAAAAACAATGGTTTCAAAAATAATAAAACGTCCTATCAAAAGTAAGTACTGCGCACCATTGTCTAAATAAGTTTTCCTATTCGCCGCAATAGGTCATCTCGGTCAGCAAATGATTTCGACGTGTATCCGTAATTTCATTGAGCCATTCAGCTTGCCAACGATTTGCATAAATATATGAAAAGCGAAGAATTTTATTTCTCATAATCGACTGATACTCGCCGTAACACAAATTCCTTACGAGAAAGTAATGCACTCCGCTCGGCGAATACCTTGAATTTCCGTGGATTATGTCCGCAAAAAGTATCGTGCTCGCAAATGCTGTTCTTTTGACTGTTTCGTTTTAATTTCCAATTCGATTGTGTACTTTTACGTACCGAAAGATACATTTATCGACTGTTACAGATTCACTTAATTAAATTCACGAAAATGCGTTATGGTTCGATTACCTAACAAAGCGTTGCATGCTGCAAAAAGTTTCCTTTTTATTCAGAATTGCAATCCGGTTCGAGTATGCATTCAGAAAAATTCATTTTATGAAAGGAAGGCATTTATTAAGTTTTGAGGAAAATAGGTGTTGCAAAAACCACGAATTACTAAAAAAAAAAGTACCGGAAATTCTGTTTTACGTTAATGCGGACTGAGTTACTAAGTAAGAAGTTTTTAATTTTTGTAAATTATGCTTTTTCTCGTGGTCGGATATAAATACGTTATGAATGATTTCTCTATCTGTAAATCGTTATCCTCTAGAAATAAACTGTAGGAAGGGTAGGTGGCGTTACCGATTTTAACTGGGGGTACTTTCTCAATTTGGTTATCGTTTTAGCAGCTACCTAGTTTTATTACAAGTAAGTCAGGTACACTTGACGTTGTTCCAATAGGTCCTATATTCCTCAGATGCACGAACCGTCTAGCAGTGCAGAGAAGTGTCTCATACACCGGCTGTGGTCCTACTAAGGCCATATAGGAACCCTGCTTCGTAATTTTATTTTCATGGAAGCTCTGGCGTCCTGGTAGTCAAACCAATTTAACTAGTTTGTTCTATACAATTTATCCCAGTTTCGCTAACATTCCCATACAGGGATTTAAACTCCCAACTTTACCAGACAAATTCAACTGAATAAATAATAAGAAAAGTCCTGACCTCTCGACACACTTGGATGACTGCAGTTTATAATTTACTTTTCGGCATGGCGTCGGAGGTCATACTCAGTTCAGGTATCCTATGTAAGGTTTTTCTGATAGTCGAGTGGCCCTTTCCTAAGTTTGTGCCTAGGAGTCATTGTCCCTCTAACTTATAGGTAGTATGTAGACACCTCTAGACCTCAATGTGAAGAGGCAAAAGGTTTTTAGTTACTTAAGCTTACGGAGGAGGGATTGATTATTCTATAGCCCTTTGCTGTTACACGAATTGAGTTAACAGCTTTCAAAATGAAGATTTCCCTCACTTTTCTTCGACAGAGGAAACTGCTATACCTTTACACTAGCCATTTTATCGTATGTTTTGGGGCTCTTTGCGGCAGGATTTGTCGCAACCCATTCGTACTCACGAATTTGGCTTCGTCTTAAAATTGACAATTCCTTCGTAAGAAAGGTAATTATTAGGTTATTCCGCAGGCTTTCCCATATTAATAGCACCCTTCTCATCATTCATCTAGGTTGTCTGCTATTCAGTACGTTAAATTGTAAAAAATAGCAACCAAATCAAATACTTTGTAAGCAAACTACTGAAGACGTTTTATTTTTTGACAGATGTCACTTGGCGTTTGTTTTGATTACATTGTGGTTCATATTTTTTGCTTTGTAGCAACGAGGACAAACACCACTGTTAATTATGGTTGAGGAATTACTTTGGTCAGATATGATCTATAAGTTCCAAAAACGACAAGACGTTTGAGAAATAAAAAGTTCTTTTAAAACCTTTCCGCACAAACGCCATCATCCCTTTTCACCTAAAAACATGAGGAAAATGCCTCTCGGACGGATTTAACTTCACCATGGGAATTTTTAGCAATGATTTCACATTCCGCGTTAATATAAAAACTTAATTCGTAAATTATTGGAGAAAACGACAGAACATGAAAGCCAAGCGAATGACAAATGCCCGAAGAAATGGCAGTTTACAATCACACGTTGAAAATATTCCAATAACGTGCGAAACCCCCGCGTAAAATTCAATTGATCTCTGAGTTGTTGGCTCATCAATAACATTTTTTTATTTGTTCGAATAATACGCGAAACATGATCGTCCTAGAGAAAATATAGGTTGCGGAAAATTTTCATTCATACAAAAGGCGTTACGATGACTATATGAATTTCCGTCCGTGTCAAAGATGTTGGTCATAAAAATCTTAAGAAGTGCGGCTTTCGCGGCAAGAGAAAGAAGATTCACGGCTAGTCCAACAAGTTTTTCCTCAAAGAGTTGCATTTTTTTTTTGTTTTCTCTGTTTTACAAATTTTTTTGGATTTCAAGATTTGTGATTATCATGAAACCGCTTGATGCTCGTAAGGAGGGTCACAACATGAAATGAGAGTTGGGTACTTCAATGAAATTCCTACACGGAGGAGGATTTTTGCCATGTAACGAAACGAGTCTACAACATGCAAGCCTTGGCAATTTAATTGTTAACCAAATAATGGATTTGTTGGACAAGCAAAGATATTTACAAATTTGTGAGTCACACAAGACAGCGAAAGTTGAAGAATTATATGAAGAATAACGTGATCTCTGAATAAGAGCTGATTAGCTTGACCTATACCGAGATTGTAATCACGCAGAGCTACTTTGCAATCTGTCTTGACTCCTATCGCAAGAGTTCTAGTTTCATAAGAATTCACCTGCCTTTAGTTCCACTCCATTTATAACTGTCTGCGATTGAGTAACAACAAACAAATCCGTTCAATGACTTTTTGACCACCACGTCCGGGCATGGATTGATTTTCAGTCACTTCCAGTTGTTTTGTATTTGCTCCGACAGCCAATCAATCATAATTCGCGTAACGAAATTATCTAAACTTGCAGGAAGTCTACCTTTCTTTCCCAAAGCTCAGCTGATTACAAAATAAAACCTTTTTCAAAATCGACTAATGAATGGAAATGGCTAAGAGCAATTTCGTTTTTAGAAAAGAGTAATTACCGTGCCGGCGCAATTTAAATCCTCATTCCTTTGCTGTTCGTTGAGCTTTGCGAACTTTTAAGACAAAAGGTGTCCACATTAAGTGAATTCATTGCAGCACATACGGCTCGAGGCTAGCTAGAAATGGTAATAGCATTGCTGCCGTTTGAACCTAATCCGAGATGGTACCACTTTAACTGAATCACAATGGAATGGACTCATTTTCGGCAAATAGTCGAAAAGAAAGTGAAGAACCCCGTCCGTCTAAGACTTGTTTAACTTTCATCATCTTGGCTAGCTTCTCTAAATCTTTTTTCAGATTTTTAATAGGTGACTAACCGATTTGATGGTACGCGATGTTGATATAATGTGGCCTGAAGTCGCCCGAAGATCTGTTGTCAGCGGTGAAAGTATAGTATTTTCAAATTTGGCTATATTCGGATGGTATTGACAAAACTGGAAGAGCTTAATGTTTCTATACTTAATTAAAATATACGCATATTGTCGTGATATTGCTTTGGATCTTGAAAAAATTAAAGACTGCTCTCATCTGCCCACGGCGATGGCATCATGTGAAATTATGCAAATCTACTCAACGACACAATGATTTAGTGCATATTTCCAGCCAAACAAGTTCACTTTTATGACTGTGGGAAGGGAATTTTTCTGGAATCTTTCACGCACAATTTTAAGCGCAATAAAAAGTTATAAAATTAGAATCCATCGACACTATTAATTAAGAAAATACGATCTCCGCATTACATGTATCCTTTTTGGGTGAATAGTTATTAGGTGGTATGACAAATTGTTGAAAGTTGCAAATTGGTACTTTGACCAAAAATGACTATTACGCTTTTAGGTCTATGACCAGACCGGTTCCGGTTCTGAATTTGAGCCGTCACATCAGTCACATCTACCATTTAATAGATATCCGTGGAAGAGGGTTGGTTATAGAAAAGCCACAAATTGCAAGCAAATCCAACAAATTTTCGTTAGACTGTTGCAATGTGATTACTTTAAAGAAGATAGGAGACCAGTGGCGGATCAAACTAATCACTATAGTAATCTAATTTTCGTCCTAAGAACAGTTATGAAACAGGACTACTTAACGTTACAACTGACATCCTTCAATAAGGATGAGTCGTCAATTTTCGTTTTGTCTTGATTTCGGCGAGGCTTTTGATTAATGCAGGATAACGATAGAAGAATGAGAGGCAACTGCTATTCCGTCTATGCCCCAGAGAGTCAGTTAGAGAATCAAAAGAATCAAAAAGAGTACGCGAAAGCAAGGGTGCTGTCGTAGGCGAAACTGTAGGATTGTAAATGAGAGACAATAAAAAATAAAGAAATAAGATTGATGTGAGAACTGAACCCTGAAATCACCGGCATTTATTTCGTAGGCATAAGATGCAACTCGGTCTTTATTACACGGATTGAACTGCCCGACAAAAACTTTCTATCTATTTTAAGGGGTGAAAGATCCAGACCAAATGCTTGAAGTTTAGCTAAAAGAGCAACCTGCTAGACTCTATCAAAAGCTTTTGAAATATCAAGGGCGATGATTTCGGACTCATCAAAATTATGGAGACAATTATTCCAACGCTCCGTTAGAGCCGTTAGTAAGTCTCCGGTTTTCTAAATGATTCATCAACTGAAAGTTGATGAGTGATTCAAAATCTTTAGATATGATCGAAGTTAATGCAATTGGCCTGCAGTTAGAGGGGTCACATTTGGGTATCGGCTAAACATGATCAAGTTTCCATGTAGACTCCTGTTGAGTACGATAGGTAAAAGAGTTTGCGAATTGCAGAGGTTTAACCAAAGAGGCATAGCATTTTAAAACCAGGGGCGAAAAATTATCAGGTCCAGTCTCTTTGGACACGTCGATTTTAGAAAGTACCTTAAAAAGTACTCGAGTCCAAAAGTGTAGCGGCATTTGCCTGCTGGTGCACTGCGGCGGAGAGGGAAGAGCCTGTGATGAAGGTGGTAAGTAAGCATTAGCAGCAAGCAGGTTGGCTTTGTCCAAAGGGCCAGTATAAACATTCTCATTGTGGATAAGTAGTGGTAATGAAGAACTGGTAAAATTGACGGTTTAGACAAGAGACCAGAAGCCCTTATTACCCTTAGGGGTAGCAAATACCTTACGTCTAACACTTTGGTCAACTTAAGCCAATACACTGATTTGTATATATTTCATGTAGCTCTGTATATACGTCTTAATTCCTGTGATGGGGACAATTTGTATGCCTGGAAGGGCTGCTTCTTTGATTTTTAATTGGCTGCAAATCAGTCATCATTAAACCGATTCGTATTAGCTATGAGGAATAAAGAACGACAAAGAAAGGAAATCATTCCTGATCTGCTCTGCCATTGTCTGGCTTTGGCCAAATGCAGGATGCTCACACCTTTTTTTAGTACCTAGCAGAGCTGAAATCCGCTTATTTCGGGGACTTAGTTCGGTTTGTTAGGAGCTCCAAATGGTTTTAAGTTCTACTTATCGGGACGGGAATTTAGCCCCAAAGTGGTCTCACAATCGGCTTGCATGGCCTAACAGTGCCTTCCGTCTGAGAGGCTGCCTCTCTAACGTAACCTAACTTAAGCCGCAAGAAAGTTTTTTTAACATATAAAAAATTAAAAATTTAGTACTCTAGAAGCTTTCTAATCACTAACCGTAAAATTTTACCCGAAACCCTTGGGTCTTTTAGAATTCTGGTAATATTTCGTCGATATCGGGAACGCAACCAATCTTCATACCACTAATTTTTTCTACAACCTCGAGTTTTGTGTTTGAACTTGTGAAACAGATAAAAGATACATCATACGGTCGAAAGGTGTTGTTGGTCAGTTCAGCAGTTGATCTATTTCGGCAACTGGTGTCCATTTAAGTTTTTGTAAAGACGCATCCGTTTTCCTTTTCTACATAAAATGACTTTCCAAAAAGTTCCTTCTCAGCTACAATCTTATGCTATCTTTAGTTACCGATTACGACTTAAGCTGCTTCAAAAGCATCCTCCACTCTTCCGCAAATATAGCGTATCTGGCTTTCACTATTAATTTTGTTTTCAATTATTCAACTCTACTCATATAAGCCACAAGTAAACAAACTCAATCATCATCATTTCCCGCCAACAATAATGCTTCATTTGTACAATTTTGAACTCGTCATGCTTCATTAGAGCAAAAATAGACGTAATTTAGCGAGCCAACTATCCCAATCGTTTGATAGAATCTCAACGAAAGCATATTTTTGCTCAGAATTCTTCACACTTTGTATAATCACGGCACAAAGAAAGTGAAGCATTTTCCATTTTCAACAATGCAAATATGCGCTTCATGTGAACTTTCTTATATGTGGGAAGCATCTTCGCCACAATTACAGTGAAAATAGATCAATGAAAAGTGCAAGTAAGATTTGATTTTAATGATGATGCCGGAACAAGGCGTGGTATCACTTTGAGTACTCACTGCAAGTTAAAGAAGACGTTCGTTTACTTTTGTGAAGTACAAAGGTGTATCAAGATGTAAACGGAGAACGGTCGATTTCGTCAAGGTAAGCGCGCATAATGAAGATCACTATGGAGCGAAACCAATCAATTTTCAATAGACAATATGTTGGTTGATTGCTCCTGATTTTTTGTTCAATCATAGGTGTCAGATCGCGTTTTTTTTTTTAAGATAGACAAATTTCCAGTCTGAACTGGTATTTGTACGTTTTTTTGTCTATCACCTTTCAGTGAAAAGAAAAGTGACATTGTTTTGATGTTTTTGCATTAACCAGCGCAATAATTATGCTTGAAACATGCAAACTCATCACTAATTAAGACCTGAAAAGAGTTCTTTTCACAAAACGTATCACCTTAGAGTGTGAAGAAAGTGAGATTGAGCTAAAAAGTCACGCTTTGTTGGGTTAAGTATTTAGTTAATGAAATCTCGAGCAGCGGTAAAAGCTGGAATTCCACCGTCAAAATTTACATTAATTGAAGATGAAATTAATTTTGTCTCAAAAAACATCGAGGAGAAAAAATGACACGAAATCATCTACTCATTAAAATTTTAAGATTAATCGTTATGCAAATTTGTTATTTATATTTTTGTCAATGAGCTTCGGGTCACTACATCACAAAAATTAGTTGCATGTAAATCGAGAATAAACAAGCGTAACGTTTACGGCGAAATCGAAATTTGCAGCAATATTTGCGTGATAAATGATGCTAATTTTGTAATTTAGAGCAAAAATGCAACAAATGCGCTTGTGTAGTAATTTTTTTTCAGATTTGAACACAATTTATAGAGCAGAACTGTAACACATCGAAAATTGCCACATATCAGAAATAGATGGTTGTTGAAGATGTACATGCACTTAATTGTTAACATCGACAAATATCTTTTCAAAAATTATGCAAGGATACTGTTGTGACCAGCAAACAAAAAAAGTAGGCTGAAAATTTCAATTTTGATTTTCAGACCCATTACAATAACTTTCCTAGATACTCTCTCTCTCTAGTTCCAGTAACCCCTTGTGGGGCATGGGTCAGGAGAACAACTTCGCCCGATTCGAGACAACGGTTGTAAGCGGACCTACAATTTAAACTGGATTCTGAACCACTGAAATTTTTCGCTCTCTGCGACCTTCCCTGGCGCGACCCTTCCTCCCTTCCTAACCTGCTAGACTTGTTCTGTTCTCACTCCACTCCCTTGAAAAGAGACGCAAGATTTATAAGATTGTTTTTTTGTATGATTTACTGTAGGAGTCGATCGTCCACTTTTGCTTATAAGAGCTTAAAGTTCCATATGCCTTGTAAGGCATAAGAAAAAGTGATAGTATATGCGTTCAGAATTATTTGTTAGGTAGTAAGAAAGCGTTTTACGTTACATGATACGATCGACCTATCTTATGCCTATAACATATGATACCTGTAGTTCGAGTGACAACAAATAAATTAAAGTCTGACGAGACGATCATGAGTGACACATTTACTCTTTTCTTTAAGTGATTACTTGGAAAATGGGTACATTTCCGATCTCAGCCGCGAATAGCAATAATACGCGCAATAAAACCGCAAAGGTATTCCAAACAGTATCTTACAAGGTCTTCCAAATAGTAAAACAACTGCCGTCTATCCTCATGATAATGGATGTCAACTATTCCTTAAGTACTCACAGATGATGAGAAAACGAGTATGCCGCCAACTGTTACACGGACCAGTTTCCATATGAGGTAGCCATCAGGGAATTGGTAGACTATCTTCCAGTAATCGAGCACATTATGAAATTTATCAATTATTACTTTCCATCATCGCTAAATAAGTACCTATACAGAAAGTAAGAGCGCAGAGCAGTAAGAATTGGCCACCATGTGAATTCCCTTTCACTTTTAGCACAATTCTCAGGTTGATGTGTATTTCATCCAATTGCAGTGCAAAATTTTCCTTGGCTACTTTTTGCAGGCCAGCAATTCGTGTACGTTAACAGTAGAAAACTGCATTTTGCTGCGGACTAACATTTTACAGGGAGTTAAGTGAGGTCGAAAAACTGGACTAGCTTTGGACGTTTTTTGCATGATTCGCCAAGTCTGTCTTATATTAGCTTTTAAAGTACATCAGAATGGCAGGTATCTGGTACCACGTTGGAATCAACTTGTTCGGAAATTTTTGTTAACCTAGTGAACACCGGACGGATGTTGTTAACAATATAAAGCAGTTTGTGGACGTTTATGTAATATGTAATAAATATTGTCAAGAGTTCATGTAAGCGCTTTTGAATGGATTCCTGGCTTCAGGGGTCTTAGAGGACCGCATAATCGGATGTTAAGTGTCTTAATTATGCTGTATAATTACTTAAAACTTAGACCTTGTGAATATCTAAAATGCCCCAGAGCAGACAGTTTTAACAAAGCCTTCGTGGTTTAGATATAAATCCGGTTGTATGTAGAAATTCATCCATCTCAGTCAGTAGCAATAAGATGGGAGACTGAAAATTCGGGACCAAATAAAAGGGTTGTTCTCTGAATCTTCTTTCCACAAAAATTACTCGACGACTGATTTGTCGAATTATCGCGATGACAGACTGTCGAATTATCTACCGGAGGAATCGCAGTGGTCACTATAATGTACATTGAAGAAGCCTTCGATAAAATACAGTTCGGAAAACTGAAAACCGCCCTCAGAAGACATTGCGTAAATCCACTCATATGTATGTGCATTGGCAATATGTTCAAACTAGGAGCGGGTAATAACCAGAGGTGAGTTAAAACTGTGTGGAAGAGGCAACAGTGGCTGTTCAGAGGGAGGAGTTTTATCTGCCCGTTTGGGGAAATATAACTATAGGCTCACTGTTACGCAGATTCGATAATCAAGGCATCTACAATGTAGGATATGACGACAACATAGCAATTATGGAAAGGTCATAGACATCACAGTAGACATTTTGAGGAGAGCTCTTAAGATGACGGAGAAAGATCTGAAATTTAAACCGCTAAAGATCTTTGGAACCGAAGTCAAGGTGTTTAGTGAAGTCAAGAAACTGAGGGTATTTCTGGATCCAAGACTAAGCTGAAGTAAATACATTGAGGGAAAGGTTGAAAAGGTAAGTGTGGGTAGAGGTGAATCTCACCAAAGTTCACTTACTGGATATACACTATGATGGTAAGTCACATTATGTCTATTATGCATAAAAAAAAATTAAAAAATGGCAGCCATGACATCAAAGAATCATTGGCATGGGAATATACTCGGTGGAAGAAAGCACAATATACCGAATGTGGAAATGCCAATGGATGAGGTAAGCAAAGTACCACGAAACGCTAATAAATGATGGATCACTACCTGAGAGTAGTTTGACAGATGTCAAGATTTCACAAAATTGAGAATTGACAAAAGAGCCGATCAGGTATCTGTAGTATGGAACTAAATCTGGAACGTCATCTAAGCCTGGCGGAGCACACCACGGTATACCTAGCTGAGATGTTGGCCCTGTTGTTTGCACTATATAGTTTGAGGGAGAACTAGATCATATGCAAAAATTTGCTAATAGCACTTAGTAATCAAGCAGTGATTAGGTGCATTACATAACGGAGTTCCTCACATCTTTGGCTTTAGAAAGTGATCTTAAACTCAATGAGTCTGCCCTAATAAACACGGTGTACTGGTTTGGATAAAAAGACACATAGGAATTGAAGGCAATATAGTAGTCTCACTGTTTTAGCCCCGGCGCCATATGTTGCCTTAGGAAGAGGTAAGGCTAGAGGATATAGAGGAACACTGGAAACTCGTGTATATCGGCTAAAATGGCGTTAGAGGCGTCATACTGTGCTGCCGGGAAGAGTATTCTGAATCTGGATCGGAAGATTCTGATGTGACTGACGGCACTTTTGACAGGACATGGTAATTTCGGGTGTCATGTAAAGAAAATAAGGCTTATTGATGACGACACATGTAGACCATCCCTGTAAGATAAAGAGACGGCGGTGCATATAGTATGCCAATGTACTGCCTTAGGAAGCAAGAGATTTACACTGCTAGGGAAAACTGGCTTGTAGTGAAAAAGTAACAAAAAGCAACCTACAAATATATTAATCAATAATCAAGGAACCCCCTATTGGGTAGGGTGGTGGTATGATCGGTGGTAGGGACTCCTCAGTTTTCTTTTAAGTCTTCCACCTCCCACAAAAAAAAACCGGGATCATATTAGGCGACCAATAAAAACAAATTGCGATAAAATATTTTACAGAATGCCACAAGAATCCATATTATCGCCTAAACTATTTTTTATTAGATAACTATTCTTGACAAAACGTTACTTACTCACTTTCTTGTTTCACTAAGACTCCAACTACCATGCAAATGCTGAAAGTTCTGCTTAAGCGATTAACGTTTATTTTATGATAAACATGAAATTCGAGGACTTTTACATGTTAATATTTAGATTTTATATTTATAGGATTAAAACCAATCACGAAAACTATTTACGAGTAAATTTACTTTAGAAACTTGTAAAGAAATTTTTCAAGAAGATAATTACACATGCCACACTTCAAAATTAATTAAAACTGGTTAACGAGTTAAATGCATCTACCTAGTCATGATAAATTAACAAGAGAGTCTTTTAAAGGACAAAATAGAAAAGGTTTTCTCCACTGATTTCGTTGTGGGGAGGCAAATTTTTTTTTTTGAGTTTAACACCGTAAGAGCTCTCAAAGCTTATGCCTTTGCATGAGAATGATTATAGCAACATGCCCATAATCACATCGTCTAGATCACGAGATTTATTTCTAAAAAAAATCACTTTCATTTACAGGCATGCACGAACTACGTAATTCAAAAACTGGCTTGGAAACGCTAAATAGTTGGTTACACTCACCAAATCTGGAGGTGGTACAAATCCTTGTCCTCGGGCACCAGACAGTAGGCAGCAAGTGCCCAGAAGCACCACAAATAATTTCATTATAATCCAAAAAAATCACTATAAGTTTTTCAAACTCATTAAATTCAAAATTCTAGCAATTGGGTCAAAAACACTTTTGCCACCAAAAGGCAAATCACAAGTTCTCGCGCAATCGCGGTTTCAACTTCGTGCACTGTTTTTTCGTTCTAGTACTGTACAAAAATAAATCGAATTTAAAAAAAATTTCCAGTCACTGCAACTTCACTTCAAAGCCCCTTTCTGCGCCAAGATCTCCACTTAACTAAAATATTTTGTCGGTTGAAATAAGATTTTGTGGTAACTGGCCAAAAGATAGATGTACGAAATGGACTGGATCAAGCTGCGCGAAACTGCAATTTCTTTCTCCTCTTTCTGCAAGCAGCTGACTTCTTGGATAAACTGTGCGCGAATGAATGCTAGCTAGCCAGTACCAACTGTTTCTCAATCCAAAGTTAGTAACTTCTTTCTTCTGATGGTTAAGTCACTTTTGTTTAATGGCTAACTGATGGAAAAGAAGAAGTGCTCACATATGAAGATGCCACATGAGGAAGTCTTTCTTTGGCCGACTACCTTTACCTGTCGCTTGTCTGCCTTGTCTCACGTATGCGGGTATAAGCCCGGATTTGATTTTACAACATTTTCGTAGTTTATACCACTTTATGGTACACTGATCCGACCAAAAAATGCACCACTTGTACATTTTAGGATTTAATTGCTTTGCCAAACGGCGAGAAAAAACGGATGATGCAATATGGCATAGCAATCGACGACCTGCAATAGTGCAATTAATTTTTATGGAGCCGTTAAAACGTCCAGTTTTGACGAACTCATCTATTTATTAGTGACCGATCGCGGTTAGTCGAATTTTTCGATAATGTCTAAAAAAAAAACGTTTGCTCCAGAAAGTGTTACTATTTCAAAAGCATTGAAGCATCCTGCTGCGGGCTAGCTGTGAGGAAATATTTCAATTAGTTGAATGCTTATCCGTGTGCCAATACTGAAAGTAAATGCATCGCTTTTAGGTTATTACGACTTGGAAGTTGATTTGGAGTAACATTTCAATGCCGTCGTCATATCTTTAACTTTGAACTGGTGAAAGAGATTCGTTTCTCTAAGAAGGCTGAATGAGTCTCTCTTGATTGTAGATTAGCGAAGACATTTGAAGATTGGAGTTGCCGTTTCTCGCTTTAGACAATAACGTTTATAGAACGACCAAAATCGACATTAGGTGCAATGTATTAGTGCTGTGTGGTGAATAATTTTATCAGAACGTTGCTTGAATTTTCTTGAAAGCAATGCATTGTCAATGCTCACAACTTAATTAAATTACTTAAACTTGCAAAAGCTTTCTCGCATCCTCTCAAAGCTAAACTCTTGTCTTCCAGAGTATTGCCGAGCAATTTGTGATCTGTTTGATGGTCTTTCGTGGGACTCGAATGGCGTTTCAATCGTTTTGCCTCTACTTACTCAACCGAGCTTTGCAAACAATTGAAAGTGAATAAAATACTGCAGCTCCATCGCCTTCTTGCTAAGGAATCCAAGTTAAGCAGTCCAAGCATATCGGCCTACAGTGATACAAAAGGATATTATTTCAAGTAAGTTGAATTGTCTTAATGCAACAGATATGTCTAGCATAGAAAGATACAGGAGGATGGAGATGTAGAATATTGCAAAATGGCGCTGATGAAGTAGCAGTGGTTATCTAATTTTTTAGACTATCTCTTAATGAAACCAAAACCCAAACTGAAACTGGCCTTATTGATGATATAATTATATTAATCCTTAAAAAATTCAAAACAATAAACTCGAAACGACGAATCCAAAAAGGATCATCATCATAACGAGCTGCCTCCGAGAAGGATGTAATACTTTTACATAATCTCTTCCAGGACTAATACACATATCACTTGCCTACTATTTAACACTGAGATAGAGCTGTGGTGGCATTAAGAACACGTTATTTAGCTGGTTTGCTTCCACATCCAGTTCACCATTCAAAATGACTTTGGTGACCAGCATGTCAGTCTGCGAGCATACACTGAAGTTTTCGGACAGGACTCTGCTAGTCAGAGTGAGATCTAGCACCTTTTTTCTGGCAAGCAGGATATGTAAAAACAAGAAGATCGAGGGATATACCATAATCATTCGGTATGCTGCTGGTCTGTGTTAAGCCAAACGAAGTTAGGCTATCTAAAACAGACAAACATATTAATTAGCTGACGAAAATGTAAGGTACTAACTCCATCCACATTTCTGTGAGGCAGTCTAATTGCGACACAGAATTTCCAAATAACCGTCTCCAACGTGCGCTTTAAAAGTGTCGGTGTGATGATCCCTACCAACGAATTCCAAATCCATATACCGTTTTCATTGCCGGGTTTTGGTCAAGCAGGAGACGGAGTTGGTTCAGTTGGCTGAGCGGTACGACCACCATGCCAAGCTTCCCGGGTTTAAGACCAGGTCTCCCCATAGGTTTTTATTATAAATTTTATTAACAATTCTACTCCGTTTCTAAGCTGTTGTCTAGCTCGCAGCAATGCAAAAGAATTACATTCAAGTTTCCTCACTCCCCTTATCCTAATACCCTTCCATCCATAGACCAAAGCGATGATAACGCATCAAAGGGTTTTCCCCCTAGATTTTGGTCATTTTTATTTAGAATCATAAGGCTAAAATGAGTACGTAGCTTAATACCCGGTCAAGTCGCTTTGTTGCTTATGAGGTTCATACTTTCACTTGGGAAAATTATAGAAGGAAGCACGAATATTTCGACCGCTTAGCGAACATGAAGATCACACTTATTCATAGGGCCAAAGCCATGCTAAAGCATCATCCGCCACATCGTAAAAAAAGCAGACCACGCCGTAATAGGAATAAGCTGAGCTTGTAAATAGAGTAGACGTGTTGGAAGGGAGATCAGTTGCGTTTGGGTAGTATGTGAAGATTTTCTCGATTTGGCACTATAGCAAGCCGATAACTACACCTTAAACGAAACGAAAGTTGAAGAGTCCATCCCCCGTCTCTTTACTGCGCAGGCAATCTTGATGCATGGGGTGCATAACGAAGGTACCACTGACTGCCTCATTTTTGATAATATCGGAGGTTCGCTCCAGAAAACATGAACAGAGAGTTCAAAGAAATCAATTTAAATGTGTAGAAATGGGTGGAGGGTTTTTATTTTTTTTGACGATGTGGCCAAAACCTAGGGGACAACCCTGTGATGCGTTTAGCATGACTATGGCCGGGTACGAAATAGGGTAAGGGAAATGAGGAAATAAAAGAAAAGACAACAGCCCAGAGTCGTAGTGGATTTTTTTGTGACAACTCCGACTACGAAGATGCTATATCTGGTCTATGTTGTCTTTACCTGTTAGTCCCAGAAATGCTTATATTATCTCTAAACAAATGAAAGTATCAGTAATTTATCGTCATTTTGCTTTCTAACTACTAATTAATTACCATGAACTACCCGAAATTGGCAGTCTCTTCAGTTAAATTACAAACACAACTTTAGAGGCCAAAGTTAAAAGAAGTCTGCATAAATTAAGCTTATGTTAGGATAATATTTGACAAAACGGAACCGAAAAATCTCACAAATGCGTTCATCGCCTTAAATTACCATACACCCTTGACCAGCGATCGTTTAAATCTAAACCAAAGCGATGATAACAAAACTACTAAAAATCTACTTATCAATGTGTAACACAGCACAAGCCACGAATAGCGGTCAGGTAAGAAAAAAAGTCTTAAAGAATCGGAAGCGAAATTTATTGTTTTAATTAAAAAGCAAATTTAAAAACTCCCAGCAAAAATATGCAACTCTCCAGATGTAAATCTTTCCTGGATGCCGAAAAATTTTGAAAGCGCAGAACCTTTGTCTTGGCCAGCACATCTTAGAAAAGTTAACCTAGAAACCTCTCCTCCGATATTATAAAATCATTTTAGCTCGAGACAACACCTCTCGACGATCATCAAATCTGATATGCGCGAGAAAAGATTGCCCTCAATTAATGTTTTACCGGAACACGAGCCAATTGTCACCTGTGCGACCTGTCGCTGTCAGGTGAGTTTTTCTTTAGTTTAGCTAGAATCATAAGGCAAAAGTGCGTACGTAGCCCAACACCCCGGTCAAGTCGGATGACGCTACTTTATTGCTTATGGGCTTCATACTTTCACTTGGAAAAATGATGGGAGGAAGCACGCATGTTTCGACCGCTTAGCGAAGATGAAGACCACACCTGGTCGATCGTCGTCTTCCGACATCTTCAAAGATAAACCAAACAACACAATTATTGTCTTTTACTTTTAAAAATCTCTCTGGTATGGTGCGAATTCAGTGCCGCTTCATCGCGCTTTTTGTCCGATATGTATTCGAATCTTCTTACAAAAAACCTTGCGAAAGTGAAATTTTGGGCTCACATTTGGTATTTGCTCTGCCATTCATGTGCTGCGCACATTTTATGATGAATGACAACTTTTTCAGGTAAAGTGTAAGGTAAATGGGATTTTTTTACTAATACCGGAAATAACTTCTCATTTTCGATTAATTTTTAGTCCTCAAACTTGGGAAGTGTGGTAATTCTCTTAATTGAAAAACATCCGCTGAGTACTTACACGCACATAAAACACGTGTAGCTTGTCGCAAGAATTGATTAACATTTGCCAAACAAAGTAATGATAACCCCAGTTCGATCTACATAAAAGGTGTCATTACATATTGTTGCTGCCGAGACTCCTTCAAAGTGCGTATTCAAGAGCTTCAAAGTCCTTTCAAACTTATAGGCTTATATAGAAGCTTCTTTGAAAACCACAACGAAAGGAATCAAATTTATCTCTTCCTTGTAGAAAGTGGCACGTGTCTCTCCGTACACATGCAGGAACACAAGAAAGGCTAATTTGTTGTATGTTAATTAGCATCAGATTATTTTCAAAAGAGTTTCCTAAGCTACGTAAATGGATTTTAAAGAATAGAATATCTGAAATCTTAAATAATCAGGTGCTCTAGGCTATATTTTCCACTTCATATGTTAATTTCATTCACTGAGCTGTAATCTAACTTGATATTTTAACATTAAATTATATTTACTCTCTCTAACCCCTTGTGGGCATGTGGGAAGGATTATTTAATCCGATTCCAGACAAAGATTTCAAAGTGGAGCTACAATTTAAGATGAACCCTGAATCACCGACTTTGTAAAACTCAATGGACTTTTTTTATGGTAATCGGTTTTCAGCAGAACACTACCATGGGTCGCTGACGGTGGGGTTAGAACTTTAGACCGCTGAAAGACCGACATGTTATCGCGAATTAATTATCCATCGACGAATTTTATCACGTACTACTCCGACGATATCTATTAATAAGATAAAATCGAAGCTATGAATCTGGAGATACTGATTGATACTCACCGTTTGGGCTCTTCAGAGGCGAGAATCATTGAGTCTACAATAGCTAGTCACAGCCAATGCCGGAAGATTCTTAGTAGGAGGAAATTGTAATGATCAATTAACAGTTTCAAGTCTTCGAAATCACCGGGCTTGGAAGGTAAAATCTGTGCAGAACTTATAATTACGTGACTGGAAGCCACTGTTGAGACTTGCTTAAATCTCAGAAGTCAAGATGATTGTCATTCCCAAAGGAAGAAGTACTAATTCGGTACACCTAAGGACTTTAGACGAAAAAGTATCTACTCCTTCTTTCGTAGAACCTTAATTAAATCTTAACTGATGTCTGTATCAAAGAAACGCAGTTGAACCATCTAAGGTGTCTCTCACTCAATGTACATACAGCAGCGGAGAGAACAAACATCTCCAGGGAATTCCTTGATATTGTGTTGTGTTAAACCAGAGGCGGTGATGGCGTCTTAAGGAGACTGAGGGTCACACATCGAACTTATAGGTATTATGCTTAGAAGATGGATCGTAAAGTTCTAGTACCTCTAGTACCTCTAGTGACGACTCTTTGTATGCCAGATCCTCCCAAAGGATCAACGAGTTCAAGCCTCCTCAAGGATGCCGTTATCGCCTCTGGTCTGATGTTATTGAAAGCACCCTCGATATCGAGGAAGGCTGCAAGCAAGTATTCTTTATGCAGTAACGTATGCTTTGTACTTGTGGTAAGTTCGTGTAAGGCAGTCTCGATGAATCTACCTTTAGTGTAAGCATGTTGCGAAAGAGATAGCTTGGAAGCTTTAAGAATAAATATCACCTTCACCCTCATATATGAGGATGGAATGTAGGTGACGTTAAGGCAGGCTTTATAGATGACCATTAGCCACGGAATAAGGATCTCGGAAGCTAATTGAAGTTATGGGATGATATCATCTAATCCCGGTGATTTGTAGGGCTTAGAGTTTTGTATCGCCCATTACAGTTTCCTCTTATTGAGGATCCTGTGGACCAGAACATCATTTCGACAGCTGGACAGCTGTTTTATCGGTAAAACTACGCATCTAGTAAGTTTTTGAGCAACTGTACTGAATTGCATAAACGTTTCAGACAAGATGAGAAATACAAATCATGTAAACTGTAGGACATCCGATTGCAATAACGGTAGTGTAGTCTATACAAGAATTTATCGCGTTAGCCATAATCCAACCTAACTTTATCCTTAATTTCTGTAGTCTGGCCCTACAAGGGCGTCGAGAATATACTGAGTTACTTAAGGTATAGATTAGAGTATTTGATAGTGCCGCGAATAATTCGGCGGTAACCAAATATGCTTCAGCGCTCCCTATCTACCTAATTAAGGATGAATTTTGTTTGCTGTCGAGATCACATTCATACTGATGAAATGAGTACGCCTCTAGTTTAAAAATGTTAATTTTAGCTCCATCAAAACATCCGTGACAAAATCCGTAACTTAATTGATTCAATCCTAGAAACGGCATTCGATTTTAATTTCCCTTTCAATTCGTAAAATGTGTTTGCTCGAAGATGATCGCAAAATGTGAAATAAATTGGTCCGAGCAGCTGTCAAAATGGTCAATAGCCTGAAAATTGGTGTCGTTTCCGTGATTTATGACTTTTTATGATAAGTTACGAAACCAGTAGTCTATAAACTTAATTGGAGTTTGCCAGTCATCAATTTAAAACGCATCAGTTTCAGCTTTAATTGAACTAGTCAGGTACACTGTTCACTATCCGTCCGCACCACCTAGATTTATTTTGACACTTCAGCCTCTCGGATTCGCCTTTATTCCCGTGCCTGACGATGTTATATAACGCTTTTGCAGCACAAGTGAAGCATCAAGGCAGGCATTTGACTAATTGGAAACTCTGATTTAAAAGACTTGAACAAAAAGTGCTTGGACCTCAAACAAATTTATGACAAATTATACAATCGACGTGGAGCTTATCCATCTCATTAGTCGCGTAAGTAGTTCACGAAGGTGCGACTGTTTTATATGGGAATTTCTTGCAACGCTATAATCCAAGTTCATTTGCTATTCCAAGTGGCAGAAAATCTGCAAGTCTTTTGAAGTACGAGAAAAGACGTTTGCGTAGCAGAATGAATGGATTGCGTAACTGGAGGCTATAAAGACGTCTTAATTCGGTTCAACGTACTACTACCAGATTTTCTCATTTTTCAAGCACTGCAATAAATTTTAGGTAATTATGTAACTGTTCCGGAAATTTTGACGACGTTCGCGAGAAGAATGATTCTGGGAAGTCTTGGGAAAAGGTGCTACGATCGATAACAATGAGCGCAAAAGTTTATTACTGCTTCACTTTGACAAAAAATTTGTTTACAATAATTTCAGAACGTGGGCATGAACACTAAAACTGGTCACACTCTTCAACGAGAGATTAAGAGAAGCCAGAGAAGGAAACATTCTTTCGTGGATGAGACTTTGCCTCATATTTCCTTATGGTTTCCTGCGCCTTCGATAGAGAAGTGTTTATTTCCTTTTCGGTCATTCTGGTGAAGGTTTGTGCTGTGCTTCCGTCAACTTCCCTGGGAAAATACGAGTTCAGGTATGACAGCAAAAAAAACGGAAACTTGTGCTCCGGTTTCATCTTGTTCCAAAGTAGTCGAGCTTTTTTTCTTACGCCATCATTGAAGTGACTATCGTTAGGTCGGAGCCCTAATTTTCGTTTCAATTTGTTGACATGCAAACCAAGAAAGTTGTGAAAAGCGTTCGAAGCAATAGTTGCAGCTCGATTTGGGTCATCTACCAGAGCAGCTGAAAGGTAATAGGATAAATTGTTATTGTCGAACTCTTCAAATTCAGCCACTGAATCTTCAATAAAAATTTTTCTTGTAACATCTGGCGATTTTTTGAAATCCTTAAATTTCTGAGCTAAATAAATGTCGCAAGCGCGATGCATTAGCTTTCCGGCTCCAGGTAAATACTTGTGCGCCACATGTAAACGTTTGATACGATATCCTGTCTTCATTCCTTCCTTGTATGTTCTGGTCTGATGACATTTTGAAGCCTCGGCACGAAGTATTTCTTCCGCGCGTCGCAGGATATTGCGGGAACTCTCAATTTTTTCGTAGGTCGTTTCTTCACTCATTTTTGAGGTAAATTCACTTACAATTTGTTTGTATACTTAAAATTTTCGTCATAAAATTAGTCGGTGACTGAATTTTTGCTAGAACTGCATATGTGTCGCGTAATCTATGTCAAACTCATAGATATTAAGGCAAGCATTCTAGGATTGACGTTTAGATTTGAAATTCGCAGTGATTTAAGTCTTATTGCAATGCTTATTTAGTACACCGTCTGTTGGTTGGTTGGTTTAAGTGGTGAGCGTCGCCATCATGGTAACATCCCAATTAGCACTATTATAGCGCCATTTTGATGCAACACCCGGTAAGACTCGATTTTTTGTTGGACTCAGTTCACTAGCAACTCTGATTCTTATCTGAAATCATGGTTGAAGTCGGCTTAGTGTATTATGGGAAGAAGGAACTAAAGCCAACCGGAGGAATTTAAGAAACGGACTATTTCCTTAATCTTTATCCTCGAGATTGCCTTCAGCCATAGCCCTCATTCTGAACATTATAAAGTGCCGACTGATGATGACTATACACAGGAACCAAGGGAGAAAGACAACATCTCACAAGAGTACTCAAATAATTGGTATGGTATGGTAAATGCATGATTCAAAACATTACAGGTCTACGACAACTCACAAAATGTGATGCAGTTGATGAAGGCCGAAATGTGTTGTGGAGCAGTCGAAAAAGATAGCAGTACACAATCGTTATCCGAGAAACACTCCCAACTGACCGAAAGCATGCTGAAATCTGGTGGAACATGTAAAGAGTGGGGGTAGTAGGCATCGTCCTTGTTCATAGACGCGCACAGCGGCCGACGGCATTCCTGCTTCCTTCTTTAAAAAATTTCAATCGTCTCTGGTCCGTGTCCTTTGTTACTTGTTCAACGTGCCCTTGTGTTTAGTTCGTTTCCCTGTGCTCTTTGATTATTCTTCTTCATAAGAAAGGTAGTAGGCTTGATATCTCTAATTGCCGACCGATTGCTGGAGTTTTGAAGTCAGCGATATACTTCGCTTTCACTGCAGGCCTTTCATGAGGTCTACGCAACTCCTTAATTGTCATCAACTACCATTAACAACAGTTGGATTATATATTCATGGATCTTAGTAAGGCTTTTGATAGGATTGAACTTCCAATACTTGTTGACAAGCTCTTGGGTTTCCTTCTCGTTTCTTCGAATGTTTGTCTTCTTATTTGTCATCCTTGGCCCTTTTATTTTATGATGTTTCGTTTTTTCTATCCGACGCTAAAATTCTGTGTTCCGCGGGTGATGCTAAAATTGTTCGCACTGTTTCTTAGAACTACGACTGTGATCTACTAAACACTGATTTGGATACGTTTTGTGAATTGTGTGCTCACAATCGACTTTCTGCCAGCAATTGCGCCGACTCTAACTGCCAGCAATTGCGCCGCTATGACTTTATCCCACAGCAGACGTTCTTTACTATTAGCCTACTCTGTGGATAGCACTGTGCTGAGCAGAGTTAACAAGGCTAGAAATTTGTAAGTGGTTCTTAAGGATCATGTGGCATCGATTGTTGTTAGGGCTAATTAGACGCTGGGCTTTATGAAAAGGTGGTCCCAGATGGCACTTAACCAAACTTCTATACTGCACTTTTGTGAGACCAATTATGCAATATGACAGTCCTGTAAGAGCTCCCTACTTCACTGTACACATCATCCCTCGAGAAGAGACGCAATATTGCCAAAATATTATGTATCTTTGATTTATTGAAGTCAACCATAAATTTACTCGAATTACTGAGGGCAGTGATCATCTCTATCCCTGTAGGCTCCCTGGAGATTCACGACTTCCTTCACGTTCCTTGGCACCGAACTTGTATGCTCGAGCCTATTATTTTTCAATGAGTACTACGCCAACCTGGATCTGAACTTCTCCACGCTTAGATTGAAGAGCCAACTTAAGTTCGGCAGTTGGCGACAGTTACTTTAGGGTGCCGTACCAAAATGGTTTTTGTTGTGTAGTAATCAGTATTGACGAATTTGTTTTTTTTTTATTTTTTGAACAAACAAACAAACAAGGGGCTTAAACGGAAATACTACTTGCTATTTTTGTTTGGAAGGGGAAATAATTACTAATTAACTATTTATTTAGTTTTTTATTGAAATTTTACTCTACATTCTAAACTAATTGGTCAATTTAAACAACTATAAGGTTACAGCAATTATACAATGATCACTTTTGACCTTATACACTAAAAAGAAAAAATATTCTTAAATATCTTTTTAAAATTACTGTTCTATTTACACATAAAAATTCTGAAACACTTTCTATTATATATATACTAACAAAATTTACTGCCATTCAATTTATATTATTTGTCTGTCTGTCCTACTCAAAGTCAATTTTGTTTATTTCCTAATTGTTTTAAAACTTAGTGAACTTACACAATGCGAAAAAGCTAAATTGATTAATTGTCTTTAGACTTTTAAATTGATATTTGAAATTGATAGTTCTATTGAATGTATGTAGTTGACCGTTTTTGTATGAATATTTATATCAGATCTTGTGCATATAAATATTTACATATATATTTACTAGATTTGATAGAAATAGAACAGAATTTTTACTTAAAAGAACGTAAATGGAAAAAATATAATAGTTTTACGGCATTTAACTTTGGGGGATATGTGCGAGGTTGCAGTGTAAAATAGTAAGAAAATAATAAACAAGTTAGTGGATCAATCCAAATGGAGCGTTTTCGAAAAAATAAAAATATTTTAAATAAAATATCATAAAATATACAATTTGATTAAGTTCGATTGGTTAAGTAGACGAAATTGCCCTAATTAAGCCTGCTACATAGATGTTTATACTATGCCGGCGGTGAAGTAAGAATTAACTTGTCGACCTTCCGTCATTAAGGTTGTATGTTTTCCGCTGACAAAAGATTAGGCTGGAAAGGCCTTAGGGGGTTGCAGAGTTATGTCGGTGATTCGTAGTCCTCATAATTGTAGGTCCAATTGCTGATATCGGATCGGATGAAGCTCTTTAATCGCTTTCTACTCCAATATGGTTTACGTGGACTCAACAGAGAGAGAGAGATGTCCACTGTAACTTGAATCCCTAAAAATTATATTAAGGGAACTCTGCCCAAATTAAATATTATCTAACACAGAAAAATCGAAGTTTTATTAAGGTGGAAACCCGATTTTCTGACGCCTATAAATATGCTATTACGATCATTCACAATTATTCAGAAAATCTCATGTAAGGGATTTGTTAATCTTTCGGTTGACTTTCAAATAACTAAGGTCACACTACGATGCAAGTCGTCGATGGAGTCAGTGATAATGTGTTGGCCTTCCATCCTGCGGTACCAAGTTCGAGCCCCACCGGCGACAACCCATGTTTGCATTGACGACCATTGGGGGTTGCAGACTAATGTCGGTGGTTATTAGAGGAAGGTACCTCTTTCCTCCCACACTTTCGTTAGTATGCTTATGACCTGGTATACAGATAAAAAAAATTGACCTGACCTGACCTGGTATACAGATAAAAAGAAGCTGTCTTCAATAAAGAAATAGCGGCAGTGGCTTTCTTTAACATCAAGGAAGCGTTCGATATCCTTTGGAGTGGTAACACGAGCCCTGAGAAATAAAAATCTGTTGATGAAAAAAAAAACACAATGCTAGGATCACGGTGAATCTTCTGAGAGGGACGATTCGCGCGATCGCTGCCAGGTGTTGCCCTCAGAACGGGGTTTTGTCTTCACTCGTGCGGTATCCTGTGATTGATAAACTCCTGACTACAATAAGAAATAAAGGCACTTGTGACGGTTGAAAAAGGGTGCATAGTGATTGACCTAAAAGTCAACCTCAATAAAGCCATTCTTATTCCTTTACCCAGGAAGAGAATTTTGAAGAGGTTAGTTAAAGTACACTAACTCTTACATTTTCAAATTGAAGTACGTGTGGGTAGCAATATTGGTTGTAGGATAGTAGATGCACGTTTCCTAGATGCGAACTTCAAAATATTTCAACTCATAAAAGAACTCTTAGATAGGGTATAGCTATAGACTCTGACGTCATACCAGGCTTTCAACCAACCACGCACCGTAAGGGCAAAGAAAAGTGCAGCCTGAATCTTCCCCTTAACCCCCAGGGAGGACTTGTATGCTACACGGATAGGGAAAAACCGATGTGGAGGTGGGGACGGTTACTGGGGTTAGTCACCTGAATTAAACGCACCATTGCCACTGTGTTTATGTTTATAAAAAAATATTTTTCTTCTTCGTCGGTGATAAGCGAAAAATCTCTGGATGAAAAGTGAACAATAAATCGATTACACTGGTCAGGTGTCTGGTAACGAAAAGATGGATGAACTGGCCAAATGAGTGTGCGAGACTCAGATTGCTAAAAGGGGCTGTACACAATTGCATATCTAAGATGCACAAGTACTTGCAGGGTTCCTACGTGGCCAAACATTACTCAACTTGATGTCAGCTCCATCACTAAATAGAGCTACGGAGCTCCTACACGGAGAGAAAATTTCAGGAAAAATTATGGTTTTACTTACCGTTATCGTGTTGCAAATAACACATTCTGGCAAAATTTAATCAGCCGTACTATAAAACTCAAAATCCTTCCAGTAATTTTTAATGTGTTCATAGGCAATTTTTACGGAACATGACCGTAAAATTTACATGACTCATAAAATTAATTGTGTGATTAAGAAAAATTGACCATAATTTAAATATGCAATTTTTTCGGAATAACCGGCAAATTTGTTTTTGTTTTTAATCTATTTGCAAGTGAAGATTTGCTTAGCGGTGAGGACCTTGGACCGTGCTGCTGACGACTGCTGAGGTTCGAATCTTTGGCTGTGTACACATTTGTTATTTAGTTTTTTTGCTTTTGAATTCCATGCTCGGAATATTCGAACAGATATTTTGGTTCAGGAAATTTTACAGTGCTGCTTTGTAAAAATTAAGGTAGCTCAGAACAGTAATGTTACCGGAATTTTCGTATAGAAATTCCAGAACTTTTCACTCCGTTGAAGATTTGGTAAACCCGATTTGGGAGTTATCACACGTGTAATCACCGGTCACTGTCAACTAAGAAAGCAGAAGTGACTGACTTCACTCATACTCCTCTTCATATCATATGCGAATGCCCGGTCATATCCAGGCTCAGAATTTGAAGGCTTATTGGAAGTCAGAGAGTTCGAGAGCAGTTCCCTCTGCGAGATAAACCTTTTTAAAGAAACTAACTTAACTTAAGATGTATGTACCTGCACTACCTACAGCTTAAGCTAACCTAATATAAGGTAATACTACTTTAGTTCATTTAATAGTATCTCTTCTAATTAAATGTTGTAACTGGTCATTTCAACGATCGAGTCAAGCATATTATTATTGAGGGAAAGAAGATATAGGGCCTGTTCTTTTTTTTGCTGCAGCTCCATGATTCAGCAACTCATTCGGCTCTAGGCTCCTGTTACTGTTTAATCGGAAATATAACTATGCCGACGAAATGGAGTTGCATTTGAGTATAAAACCTCTAATACTTTGTAGAAGGGATTCAAATTGAACCGACCAAGTTAACTAAAATCATTGATGAAAATAAAAAAGATTGTTGGACATAGAACAGATCCTTGTGGTACACCAGTATTGATTAGCATGGTTTAGAAATATTTGAATATGTAGTCCAACTGAAAACAATTTATCTATCTACGCAAGAGATCCGCAGTATTGGAATTCATGCCAAACCCAATCAAAATCCTTTGAAATGAAAGAAATTCTATAAAGAGGAAGACAGCGGAATGTATACTAACATTAGTCAATTAGGAAGCGGAGTAGGGACAATAAATGCAATAAATGTATTTTATTATCAACAGTTCCAATTTCGGTATGGGCCGACGTTTTCATGAAAAGGGAATAAACCTAGAAGATGTGTATACAAGTTTCAAGAATTTGGCCAAGGAAAAAATTACTGATATCAGAGACGACATATTAACAAGTCAACTGGCTTTATTTACAGTTTGCATGAATAAATCAAGGGGGGGGGGGCTAGCATATAATCCTTAAGAGGGGGTTAATTTGTTCATTGACAAAGGGTGCTAAGCCCAAATTAACAGACATTAAATTCACTACAGTACACCATTATCAACCAACCATGAAACAATTGAGCTGTGCGTCATAAGGGTCCTAAGTTGGAATCTCACCGATGGCGATCTGTGATAGTTTTGAGCTGACCGCAGAATAACTTTAGGATCATTTGGGTTTCCAGAGTACTATCAGTCCTTCGGAATTCACCTTAATTAATGAACCTTAATCGGATGAAATTCTTCTCCTTCCCGATGCCTTACAAGGGGTTACGGAAACTAGAGAGACTCCCAGTAATTGTGTTCTAATACAAAGATTTGCCTTAACTCCGGATTGTCAATATTATATTTTGTACGCTGTCTGTTTTATACTTTTTTAGACTTTAGATGACTTTAGATGTGTTAATTCAAAGTAAAAGTTAATCGTAATTGCTCTAGGAATACAGGCCTATTCTAGACGAATCACATAAATATTTATGACCCTTTATCTTGTCATTTCCTTTAGAGAAATTGATAAATTTAGTCACGTGCTCGTGTAAGCATGTAATAATCAGGACAAGTACACGTGGATAAACATCTTCTTGCCTTTCCTATTCATCAAGGCTTCGCAAAATTGAGCCTTTCCGTTCTCTCAACCAAGACAAGTCAATTTCTCTAGAATACCTTTCCCTTTATTGCGTAGTCTCAAGCTTTTGAATTCATTCATCTTTTCATATTTTATTTATTTTCAAAATCTCTGGACAATTTGATATTGAAGGCCTGCTACCTGTTACACGTGCAAAGAAGCTTTCCTATAATAACCTGCAGGTAAAGCGAATGGCAGAGTAAAATTTGTATGAAAAATGAAAAACAATTTCGTTAAAAGTCAAAAGCACGTACTCTTAGGGTTGACTGAGTTTGCACAAACTCTTGTACGGATGAATTCACTAAAACCTTTCTGACTTTTTCAGTTGTTTTTGATTTTAAAAGTTTTACGAAATAATTCTGAAATTGAATTGAAAGGTCTGTTGCTATAGAATTAGGTCGCGACGTAGGTAAATAGAATTTACACGGGCTGAAAGCCTTTAGATTTGAAAAGAACACGAAGAAAATGATTTTCCTGAAAAGAAGGACTATTCAAAGCCAAAACTGAAATGAACATAAGTTTACACGGTAACCCCGCAATAGTCCTTGAAAAGCAGGCCATAAAATCACTAGTTTTATTTTTCGTATAGTAATTATCATAATTAGAGCAATTGATTAACATTAAAATAATTTTTATATTAAGTTTAATAATTACTTTTAACTGTTAACCCTAAAACTTAAATTGTTCGTTAAAAAATCTACTCAAGTCGACGGCGCCAATGGCCTTTATATTGTTCTATTTGCACTTAAAACTAAAAACACAAATTGACAGATACATAACCTAGAGTAGAACTCAACTAGCATCGTCTAAAAGTCTAAAAAATAAATCTCAGCATCGTTAGCAAGTCGAAACTGTCAATGTCAGGATTCGTATGCGCTCAGTTCCACAGATCCACCATGTTGACTAGTTTGCATTTCCTTAGTTCTAGATTGATTGAGCTGACACGTCATGCGCGGCCAAATATGGCCGAAACGTCACCTGTACTCTGCGAATGTGACATTCCGTTGCCGCCAGTCGTGCCATATTTGGCAGTGGCCGCCGACTTGCGTGTGGAAGATTGCTGATGATTATGATGATACATACGATGCAGGGAATACTGTTGAACCGATTCTAGATCCGAAGCGGAAGATGTTAGGCCTGTGCTAGTGATTTTCGATCTTGTCACCTTCTGCATACTTCCGTACTTGTTTGTGGGCACTTTTATATCTGGCAGGATTGTGTTGGGTGTTAAGTGTTGAGATCTTTGACTCTTTTGACTTTTCGGTGAGATATGCGAATGATGTTCAATTGTTTCGTGACGTTCCCGCGCCCTCGACAAATTGTATGACGATGATGAGCTCGGCTGAAGCCATTCATGATGTACTGCTTCGTCCGGTGTCATTCTCTTGGTTGGATCCCATTCGAGACATCGATTAACAAAATTTATAAACATTGTGTCGGAGCATCGAAGTGCTTGGGCAATGTTTTTGCTTCCCGGCTTTCGTTTACGGCCTTTTAAATTTGTTATACAACGAGGACTTCCACGGGAGTCAAAAAATAGGCGTCTTCGTGTTGCCGTGTTGATTAGGTCTTCTGGAGGTAAACCGAGCACTTCCATGATACAGGCCAATTGTTCAACTTCATTTTCACCTGGGAATAGTGGAAAACCCGTGTACAGCTCTGCTAAGATACATCCTGAAATTAAGAAGAGAAAATTGGATTAAGGCTTGCTTATGAAACTTTTATTTATTCAAATTCTAGTTAAAATAAAAGAGACCCGAATAACTGGCTCTAGTGGCTCGCTAAAAGGAAAATTTATTTATCAATTGAGCTAACGTGCATTTTGTCGGGACTGGCAAAAAAAACTCCTTGCCCATATTGGCCCCTCACCAATTGAGATGCTTCGACCAAAAGTGTGCGGAGTTTTATAGACAGGTGCTTTCACATTTAGGGAGCGGGTTGCTGGAATCGGTCCCAAACAGACCGAGGACTAGAACCTGGATCCCAGCAGAACCCTCTGCACTAAGAGAAATCTTGGATTTTATCCATTTAAATAATCCTGGTCTACCCATCCAAGATTGGAAGGTAGTCCGAGTGATTGATGTGAAGTGCAACTCAGGACAGGCTATTGTTATCCTGAATGAGAAATCCCTCGCCCCCGTCAGAGTCACGGGAGTTCATAAATCACGACGAACTACAGGAGTGTAGATAAAACCCGACCCTGAGGGCAACTGCTGCGGTCTATAACTCCCTCTTAGAAAAATCTCTGAGGTTGAATTATCCAAACGTCGTGCATGTCCATCTGCAGTAGGTCGCACTTACATAAATTCGTACCTCTAATCGACTCAAAGAATGTGTTATCAAACGCTCCATTTAATGTCGAGGAAAGCAGCTACCACTATTTTCGTTATTGAAGGCAGCTCCTTCTTATCTGTATACCAGCTCGTGTTGTACTGTAAGCGTTCTGCTACAGTTAACTTTCACATTAGTTTATTGTTTTCGATAATCGACAGGGAATTAGTATAAGACTTAGGTACCAACAGCATGCCGTCTTATCTTGATACTCCTAATGTAGGAACTTTCTATTTTCTTATAAAAAGCGCCGTTTCCATTTTGCTCGGATTTATACCAAGTCCTACAGAACAAGAGCCCTGGAACTCTGATTTCTGCTCAGCAGCTCTTTCCGTAATTTCACTTGTCCGTCCACAGTATGACGACATCATCAGCGAATGTAACGACTTTTACGGTCTCTTTTTTTAACTGTCACGAGTATACCATTGGGAAGTTACAATTACAGGAATGTCGACAGTAGTCCTATCTACCGTTTTGTTAAAAGTGCTATTGCCCCACTTTGAGGTTATCACTCTCTTTTTTAGGAGCGTCGGGATCCATCTACAAATGGTTTTATCCAACGTCGCTGTTTCTATTACGTTCACAATAGGCTTGATGGTTGAGATATTGAAAGCCTATTCTACGCTTTATCTTGGGCATAGGTTTTCCCTGTAGTACCCTTAACCTCGATGGGCGGAAGTAGAACTGGCAAAGCTTAACTAATTCTGAAAATATTTCTTCTGTTCTACATTTCCTGTGATAACAAAGACATCTGAGTTGTTTTGTGCTACCTTTCAAATGATTCGAACAAATTCTTTGGATTTAGAACGAAGAACTTTACAGCCATCAACAATAGCATCCTCAAGCACTGAAAAGTTGGAAAGTTCAGTTTCACTTTTCAAAAATCTTTGTCAACAATAATTTTACTTTTTCCCACCTGTAAAAGAATCCGTAAAAAAATTTCTCGAAACAGTTTATGCTCCAGAATTCTTAAAATTCCCTTTCGCATTGTGCTCTATAACTGTCTACTCTCGTCCTACTCCACATAACTCATCAAAGTCGAACTGAATCTAAGGTGTACAGAAATATTCTGGGAATTCTTCCAAATAGCCCGGAGCACGTTTAGGACATATACACAGAACGATGGGGGACAAATAGTAAACAGACGTGGAGCTTTCGAGTAATATTTTAGTCATTTACAGCAAGGACAATGGATACAGCCGGATGGAATACCCATTCCTCTGTCGCAATACGAAATCTCTTCAGCTCCCCGTCAACCACACACAGTATGAGATTTATGTCGCCAGTCCTCTGTTCCCAATTATCTGAAACCCACTTTGGCTGAAAGCCAAGCAAGCATATAAGGAAGAAACGAAAATGATGATGAATTTCATCCAGAAGGAAGGAGCCTGATTCCTGCTCAACAGAAAAATGCGTGCCTATTGAATAAATTACGTATTTGCCGTACACGAGAACTGGAGGTTAAGGAGTCTTTAGATTCTATCTATGCTTCATTTGATATCTTACGACTGTTTGAGTAACTCCGCTACAATAATCGAGTTGAGCCTTGAGAACTTGTTTTCGTATTTCGGATCTTTCTTGCCTCGAAAAACAGGTTCATTTATTGGAAGGATACATAGTAAATTAAATAACAAAAAACCCTAAGGATGACGATTGATGTATAGAGGACCTTCCAGAAATTAGATATACAACGGTTTTATCAGGAAATTTATGTGCAGGAAATAAGCAGAATGGTCTCAATTTACATTTTTAGGTCTCGAACTTTTCAATAATTTCAGCTATTTACACTACTACGGGTGAGGACTAAATAAATGACGGCTATTTGATTCTATTTCGTTAGGAGACGATCCACCTAAGTGAAATTGTATCTGAACCGATTTTACTGCTTTTGACTAAATAAACTATAAATTATCTCCCAAAGTATTTTCCACGAGCTGTTCATGGAGAGAACTGTTAAAACGTAAAAGTTTACCTCTTAAATGGTCCACTGAATAAGTTTTTCCTTTCTGTCCTCCCTTCTTGACCTACCGCTAGATGAGATGAAAAACAATTGCAACTGTATCCCCTTTAAGGCACATTTTTTTGGAAGTCGTAGCTTCCCTTTTCTGAAGCAACTCTTGAACTCAGCTTTTGGAACACCTAGCAACTGTCTCGTCTTTAGGAGTTTTTTACCCGGAAGGACGAAGTTTCGACGCTCGTCAAATCTTTTACTATATGTCGTAGTCCTCTCAGAATTTGTAGGAAATGCTTCTTGTAAATTGGGGAGCATAATGCTAGTGAAGACACCTCCATCGATTAAAAACAAAAACAGTAAGCGCCACCAACGTATTACACCGACTTTGTTGTGCTTCTTTCGTTCTTTATCCTCTCTTCCATATTCCGTTTCCAATTCAGTTTGGAGTCGAATATGACGCCCAGAAATTTGGCTTCTGAAGAGAGTTTGAGTGTCTTACGTGGGCTTACCATAAGACTATTATGCTTTGTCCATCTTGATATGTCTATCAGAGCAGAGCTCATAATATCACTGACTGTTTGTAGGAATTTTCCTTTTGTCATTGGAAATGTGATGACATAGTACATTGACGCGTGATTAAAGAATTCTGTTTAGAGAGATGTTCCAAAACAGGGGTGATAAAACTCCTCCTTGTGGTGTTTCTTTATTAGCTGTTTTTCTAATGGAGAAATCTCCTAAACTGGAATTGATGACCCTACCCTGCTGATTAGCATTGTCTGTATCTAGTTCGTCAGAATGTCTGTGCACCGGACTCCTCTAGAAATGAAGTGATGGATCCTATTTTTAACTCTTTATCATGGAGAGATTTCTCGATCGTTACCGTCACCTAATGTTAATCTGTGTCCACGGATTTGCCTTTAATGTACGTGTGTTGTGCATCTCATAGGTACTTGGTTGATTCAAGATGTTGCCTTAAATATAGATCTATTAATCTCTCATTGTTTTCACTCGAAATGATGAGAAGTTGATTGGTCTATAATCTTTGGCTGTGGTGTGGCTTGGTTTTCCTCTTTTGGGAATAAAAGCAACACGCACCTCTCTTCATCTTTCCGGTATGTATCCGGTGGTAAGGCATGCCTCAAAGACTGCTTTAAGCCATGGAGTGATACTCTTTACAGAGTTTTGTAGCATAAAGGGAATTATTGCGCCCGGCCCTGTAGATTTGTAGGGTTGAAAGGGTTTTACCGACCACGCTACTTTGTCTTCGCTTATGCAGTCTCTGATGTCCGCCAGGCAATCTATGGGAGGTGGAGTTGCCTCAACATCTTATTGTTGGCCTTTCAAACTTCCTTCCGCGCAAACAGGGAAGTGGGTGAATGCGAGTTGTTCAAAAATTTCCTGACTGTCCTCTGTCCAAGAGCCATCGTCGTTACAGATGTACCCCAGTAGCGTTAAGTTGGGTTTTGTATAAAATGAATATCATCAATTTATCAGGAAAAATTGGGTTTTGTCAATTATTTAAAATAAGGTCTCCTGTTAGTGGTTTTACAGTTAAATTTTAATATATTTTCATTTTATATTTTTTTTAAATGAAAAGTTAAAGTAAGGTTGGAAATCCGGGAATTTCCTGGAATTATTGCCTGCCGGGAATTCTGTGAACGTTATGAAAAGCTGCAATTAGTACACACATTAAATTGCGAAAACCCCCGTTCATAATTTAGACTTTAATTCGATTTTAAAGCCGGTCACGTCAAAAATAAATAGAATCCCAAAAAATTCGCACGAAAACGTAATCAACTAATTGAAATTTTTCAAAATTACTCCCAATCCATGTCGTGTTGCTTTACCTCTGGAGCCGCCCTAGTCTGATACCACAGCAAATCCAAATGCTCCCTAATTTAATGGAGCAAATGAAAACTTTACTTGAAACATGTAATTAGAGGCATGCCAAGCTCGGGTGACACAAATTCATAGAGGAATACTACGGCTCATCCACCCAATAGCACAAAATCAGTCGGGGATAATATTGGCGCAATTTTACGCTATTAAACATGGCTTGCGAGTCTCAAGGGAAAAGTGCTGCAATGAATACGTAGAAAGCATAACCATCCACACCTGAAAAGGCAAGTGAAATTTTTTCTACTCTAGCAAGTTGACCCCGACATAAAATAACATTAATGACCAGTAAAAAATTTTAAGGTACTCACCCAAACTCCACATGTCTATCGGGGTTCCATATGGCAGTCCCAAGATGACCTCAGGCGATCGGTAAAACCTAGACTGAATGTACGTGTATATTTTGCGGTTTGTGTAACAGGAGCTCCCGAAATCTATAACTTTAATGGAACTACTCCCGCGTTGCTTTAATAATATATTTTCCTGGAGCGATAAAGTGGGGTTAGATTGAAACGTTGATGGCTCTACAAAAGTCGAAATACTTACGGGTTTGAGATCACAGTGAATGATATTTTCCTGGTAGAGCAGTCTCAGGCATTTCACAATTGAATTGCAAAATCTCCTTATCAGGCTAAGGCTGAATCCCTGGTAGTTGTTCTTCTTGATGAGCTCGTACAAGTTCAGGCTGCAAAGGAAGACAAATTAAGGAGTTAATGCAAGTTCGATTTGCGATACGATTTGGAATCAAATGCCGTGCCCGAAATAGCAGCAAAGATATGCTGTCGAGCGCTTTCTGTAATGCAATTGCTAAAAATACATCCGATAACCGGCAAAATGCACCGTCCTCATAAGAAATGATCAAAATGTAATCAATGAGAGCATAAGCAAATAGAATTCCGACCAAATAAAATCATATCCCGCCTAATTCGAATCGGCAACAAGAAATGGATTCCTGACATGCAACGGCCTTTCCATGAATGAAAGCAGCTACACGGCCACAGGCTGAGCCCCTGAAATTAGATCAATAGCATAACAGAGGAGTACGCCAGTTGCAAGTAATTTTCATGTTGTAAATGTTTGCTCTCCGTCGAGCTCTATTTGGCGATAAATTTAATTTTATTATTCAAATCGACGGGTTGGGCTCAGTCGCAGTCCTAGTCAAAGTTCCAGTGTCTTTTCGGAACCTCTCCCGATGGAAGGGTGTCTTCTTTGAAGTTGGGCTACGATGCAATGGAATTGACAGGAAGTACGCGATATGAGCAATGAGCACGCAGCCGAAACACCACCGATTAACCGCAAGTAATTTATGGAGCTCTAATCTCGTAAATCATGCGGCTGTTAGGGCTCATAATTTTGTCATCAGAAAGCTTGAAATGAAGGGACTTGGCGTAACGAAGGTAACTCGTCATTAATAGTTAGTTATTGTCGCCGCCCTTCCCACATCATATCATCGTAAACCCAAACCTCGAGGCACTCCTGCCCTATATATTGTATATGTCGGTATATAGTTAAAGTGCAAGCGGTGAATAGTAGAGTTTTCTTGGGTTTGTTTACAGGAATGCTAATGGTTTTTGGGAGTTAGTTGCAATACAACTAGGGTAAACAAGTGTAGAGTGTATTGGGGGTATGGGAATATTTGTACTCAAAATTTCTTCAATTGTGGCATTCATTGACTTTATACACCAGAAAAATTACAAATTTTGAGTTCTTTCTCTAGTAAATGTGAATATTTTGAGGTTAATGAACAGTAGAGCCACGAACTCAATTTCACTCTTATGTTAATCCCAAGTGACTCTCTCTCTTTAGTTCCCGTATCGCCTTGTGGAAGAACTTCACCTGATTCGAGACAACGATTGCAAGTGGACCTAAAATTTTTAAAGTGGATTCCGAACCACAGACATTTTCTCTGCAACCCCGATGGCCTTTTTATCGTAATCTGTTGTCAATATTTGAGTATACATCAGCTTCTGATAGTCATGGCCTAGGCCGTAAGATTCTTATTAAATGGACACAGAAAGGGGCTATATAGAGTTTTAAACCTCTCAAATCACCGGCCTTGGACGGTAATTACCTCTGCTAAATTTCAAGGAGCCTTCGAGCCTTCTGGAAGTCATTGATGAAACCTTCTTAAGCCTCATCTACATTCCAGGTTCGTGGACAAAGATCAAGGTGGTCTTCATTCCTAAACTAGGCGAATAAGTCTTTCTCCTTGCTTCTTCATAAGAATGTACACACAGGTGCTGATCAAGAAAATCGTGACTAATCTTTTCCCTTCACAATCAGGATACACGAACCCAATTGAGGAGGGTCGGGGGATAGAAACGATACCTGCATTAATAGCAGATGATCTGTTCAAAAAATAAAGTGCCAGGTCTGGATGGTATCCCCATGAAAGCCCTACAAGCAGCAATAACGTCGAGGCCAGATATGTTTGTCTCCTTTTTTATCGCATGTCTGTTAGAAGGGGTACTCCTCAAACCGAAGAAAACCTAGTTGTTGGTGCCTCGACCGAAAGAAGAAAAGCCACCAGGAGAACAGTCCTCATATCTCCCAACATGTTTGTTGGACACGATGGGGAAACTAAAGAATCCGGCATTGTCGTGGAAGAAACAGGAGGTCTGTCGGAATATCGATATGGATTTGGAGTTGGTCGTTCCACTATTGATGCAATTGACACAGTCGTTAACGTAGCTTGAAATGCAATAGAGGGGAAGAGGTGGAAAGGTGATAGTAAGAAGTACTGCGCTATCATCACTCTCCATGTAAAAACAGCTTTGAAATATGCTAACTGGGAACATACAGTGGCTGAATGTTCTAAAGTATATTGAGAGGCTTATTAAAGACTATTTCACAGGTCGAAAAGAAGGGTCGGGAGAAGGCCTTGAACAATGCCATACGATCGCCGGAGTGCCACAGGGATCAGTACTGGATCCACTCCTACGTCCTACGGTTTCGCTGGCCACATAGCAGTCACAATTATTGCCAAACATCTGAACGACGTAGAGTGGGCAAACATCGAAAATTACCAAAAAATTTCCTGGTATCCTTAGAAACATTCCTATAATTACAAATGAAATAATCTTTAGTTGTTTTAACGCTATACACTTTGTATTAAATTTTTAGGGTGTATTTCCAACCAACATCCCACTCTGCTAATCCTAATGGCTTTTTATCTGTAATCAGCAGAAAACAATTGCGATTTGCTGCCGGTAGGGCTCGAACCTGAGACCTCCGAGATGGAAGACCACATTATCACTTACCCCACCTATGACTTACTTGAACTTATGTCTCGTTGATTTTGTTCTTACAAAAGTTTTCGAATAATTTAAGTGCTATTCCCTATCTAATTGTGTTTTCAAATTGGAATTTAATTGCGACTGAGTCTTCTGATAGTCTCGTCCGCACACTTATGACTACAAAATGTCTGAAACGTGTTTAAAACATTTCTTAGCTAATTATGTATACCGTACGTCACACGAAAATCAAAGTGAAAGCTTTTTGTTAACCAAATCCTTTGAATAAGACGTCATCAATTAGTAATAGAATAAGGGAACTACGTCTTTCGACAAAGTACGATATGAATTACTCAACAGATATCTCATTTGCATTTCATGAATCAACTGACTCTAAAATTCCCCCCACAATTGGCGAACACTAACAAGTTCTGCTCATAGTGTCATCTAAAAGTGGTCCAATGATCCGAAATAAATTTATAATTTATCACCGTACATCAGTTATTCAACTTAATATTAAACAACTCTAATGGAAGCAGTAATCCTCTCTGCGAATGAAATGAAACAAACTGAAATAAATCTTCGTATTTTCCCAGACAACGTAATAGGACTCAAACCTTCTCCTTTATGTCATTCAACAGTTACAATCGATAATAATCGACTCTGCTGCTAATCGAAGTCTATTTCATGTTTGTCAATTTGGCCAATTACAATGGCTCGTGGAGATATTCCCATCAATTATGTTGCAAACAGATTAGCTGAAGACAAGCAAACGATATATGGAAAAGTGAGGTTAAGTCTTTAGAGACAGATGGGTTATTGTGTCAAAGTCGTTTGTTTGATTGCATCAAACGCTTCGTAAAATTATCCGTGGGTCGTGAAATGTCTTGTCTTCACATTTCTATTTTTATGTCTTGGCTTTAATGGTAGCATTTTATGACCTTCGACACTCTTTTTACAGATAAAATTTATAGGATTTTTACTATGCGAAAGTAGTGACTTGCAGAAATTTGAACTAAATTTAGATTTTTAGTATTTTTACTACAAAAGGTTCTATCATTAATCATATTTCTTTGCAGGTGCGTTTATTGGCGTCGACTCATGGAAGTGGATAGATACTCAAGCCGGAAATTGAAGAATTAATTAAATTTACTTGTCAAGGAAGGAGTTTGTTACACAACCAAGTAAGTTCCAGTTCCTTTAATGTTTTTAGTGGAATTGTACCAATAAATTCAAAATAATGTAGGGATTTCTCGCTCAACTTAGTTAGACCACTATAATACCACAGAATTTACATCAACTAATAAAAACATATATCAACCCTCTAAAACAAATCCATTCTTTATTTACATCATTTAACGTCTCTTTGGCATAGCGCATCTATATTTACATGCTTTGATCAAAAATAACCGGACAATAAAGAGAGAGAGAGAGAGAGAGACGTCCGCAATTGACAGAACGTCTTGAAATCAGAGAGGCCAAGAAACAAGCTTGAACGAAGTACTATCAATCTATTGAAAGCTCCAGGGAAGTAGCGTGACTAAGTAGGATTTTGTCCAAAGGGCACACCAATCCTTCCTTTCTGAGAAGATCGGATGGGTCGTGGATGCAATTCTTTAGTGGAACCCTGAAGCTTCTAATGGATGCTCACTTCTCAGTTTGCAGGGAAGAAAGCTAAAGCACAACCTGAAACTCGGCTACGAACTACATTTCAAACATCGAGGTGAAAGCCATCATCACCAGAGAAAGGACGATCTGGGCTATGAATAGCTTTGCCTCATTCAAATACCCTGGACCTTCCATCCGGTCCATCCCAATCATGCTGCAGAAGCTGCCAGACTTAGACGCAAAGTGGCTGGTGGCCATTTTCAGGAGTTGTATTCATCTCAATCACATTCCTCAGACCTGAAGGAATGTTAAGGTTGTGTTCATCCCTAAAGTAGGCAGAGGGGGTAATGAACTGACAAAGGACTTCAGACCAATTTGATATCCTTTTTGCTTATTCAATTCAGAGATTGCTTAAGACTTTGGAGAGCGTGCTCCATGTTCACCTTAGGCAAACTCTTGATAGAAACTGTATGTCACAATTACAGAGACGGATCTTCATGAGGTTGTACGAACGATTGAACACTCATTAAAATACAAGGAATTTACTTTTGCTGTGTTGATCGCCGTTGTGGAGAGCGCGCTAGGCAAAGTTCGCAGATGGTGCAAAGATTGTGATGCTCTTTACTACAGAAACCAAAGTTCACAACTTTGTTATGCCCAAACTAAACGGGCGTCAACTCTCGTTATCCTCCAAGGTTAAGTACTTTGGGTTGGTTCTCGACCCCAAGTTGAACTGGAAGCAAAACATTGAGGAACGGGTCAAAAAGGCAAGTTTAACTTTTTATCCCTGCTGCCGGCAAAAGGTGGGGACTGAAGCCTAGAATGACCCTATGGAGACATACATCGTCAGAATGCTCCAGGAGTATAAAGTGTTTAAAAAGTATTCATCTAATCTCTTGCGATGGTTAGTTATCTACACAATACGTCATATGATGGTAAAGGCGACCGTATGCAACAGTTTTCCTTTCTGAATTACGCGATATTAGACTCCTGAGGGAGGACCCTTTTATGATAGTGATCATTTTTTCTGTGATACTTCTGCCAAGTGTCCCAAATGTACTTAAGATCAACGTAAGAATGTCATTCGTCGGATTGCTGGATGAAAATTCGGAGGGTGTTGAAAACCTAACCGCTTATCGACTCGATTCATTTTAAGATTATTTTTGCCATCGCCTTGGAGACTGCAGTTAAAGTACCGATATCTTGCCAATTACTACATCTCCTCCGGTAGCCGTGTTTTAGAAATCTTCACAACCACACCTTTTTGTCAATTCATCGTGAGAGGCCTTAGTTTTCCAACATTACTGAATGGGAATACCAACATTTTGCTATCTCGGAAGCATAGTTACAGCAGACGGCGGAGCTGAAGCAGATGTACAGGCTCGCATCAATAAGGATCGAGTTAAATTTAATACTCTTGCTGAGATCTGGCCCAAGAACAATATCTGCAGACACACAAAACTCCGGAGTTCTGTTGTACGGCTGTTCGACATAGAAAGTGACCTGTCAAATAACGTCTAAGCTACAAGCCACTGGCTGGGCGTCCTTACCAACGAAGACCTACACAGATTTACAGGTCACGACAGGATAGGTATATATATGTATTCGTAGGGGAAAGTGTCAATGGATAGGACATAGGCTAAGAAAAGAGCCAAACAACATCGAACAACAGGCTGCAGATTAGAACCCGTATGGGACCCAGGGCAGACGTCGAATTTGATAATCGTGCAACACGTGGAGATAGGGAAGGTATAGCAGATCAAAAAATCGTGGCCGCAGTTGAAAGTGTTGGCGCAGAACCGGACCAGGTGGGGAGTCGATGTACTAGACGCCATATGCCCCGCAATGGGTTAAAGGAAGCAGAGTGAGATAGAGAGAATACCAACCGCACCGAAGGCACCCACTTTTATTCAGCGCTTGGCCATCGTCGAACTAAATTAAGAACTGCACTGAGGGTCCGCCGCTGGCAGCCCACCGCTACAAAGGACAATTGGGGAGCTACAAAAGAACGTCGATGGTCTAAAATTCACCTTAATTATTGCAAGCATTGCGATTGAATTGGCTGAACTTCTCTTCCCGCCCCATTTACCATAGAGAGGGAGAGAATGATGCTTTATTTCATTATTAATTTCGTAGTGTACCCGGCAAAGTAATGTACTTTTTTTTGAATGACGTATACAGTAGCAGATCTAGTGCATTGTATTTTTTATTTGTACTACATCGATTTGTTTCAGTATGAGTCATTCAAATAATAATACACGGTTCAGGTAGCAACGCAATTTTTCATTCAAAAGTGGTTCTGAACACGCAGTAATTAGGAAGTATAAAATATTCTTGAAAAAATGTAATAAACTTATTATTTCAACCTGAAAATAGAACTGAATTGTTGGTTTTCTGAATAAATTCCCAAAAACTGAGGTTTATAAACTCTGCTAAAATCTCACCATCCCACTGGACTTTTCAAGGACTCCAATTCGTACTATACGAAAACGGCATATACTCCATCTGTATTTGTTCAAGCTAGAGTCAATGGTACCATATTTCGGTACGGAGTTGGAAAATTCCTTTAGGCAAAATTAATGTCGTTTTCCAAGGGATGTTCTTTTTAGCAGCGAAAACTTCTCTATGAAATACTACTACGTGAACCTTAAAATTTGCGCAAAGCCCGCCCAAAAGCAATTTCATATTTTGCTCCACTTAATGTCTGCAGAAATGTTTTATGATTAGCAATTTCCATTACTCGCAATCTGTTTAAAAGGGTAACGTTTACGTTACAGTTCTCCAAGGCCAACGATTCGCACGAAAAACTGTCGCCAACTATATTAAACCTGGAAAAGATAATGGTACCATCTTGTGACTGCTGCGAATCCAGGTAAACACAGTAATTATAGGTTGTGATGACATTGTACGTACAATCGTGATTATTCCTTTCAAAACCTTCGACATACGAGAAAACCTGTAGAGTAGTACTGTACACATGAAAGCTAGAGCATTCTCTATAGAAAACATGTGTGTAGATTGGGTCCTTTTTGCTGTGCTAAACTTCGTCATTCAGAGCGGAGTACAGGAGACCATTAAAACTGGTAATTGCAATCCATGGCGTTCACGTGTTTTTAATTTAAACGTCGAATCTTCGTTTTATGAAAACAACAAAAGGCTCTTCATGTGCTCTACTTAGGATTTATATGCACTAGTTGGGAGGGTGGTATGCAAATTGTTTGTGCAGATGACGGAAGGTCTTTGGGCTCCCCCTTTTTTACAAGACAACTGCAGAAAACACAATGAGACTTTTATTGCCGAGTTATTGGATGGCGTCAATCAAGGCTAAGAGTGGGATAAGAGTCCATTAGCAGAGATCTAGTTTTTTTTCAGAATAGAATTGAATTAATTCTTTGCTGAGGTTTAACACGATTTGCCTCGACTACATTTTGCTGATTTCAGAAATTTATTTAAAAGCAATCGATTTACATGCTTGTGGAGGGGATTTATCCAATTATTGGCTTCGAATTGAATTTTACAGTCGACAAACGCAATTATTTTGCTGATGAGTGTAGAAGTTTGTAAAGAAATCGTATGATTAGCAGGTTCACTTCAATTGTAGTTTTAAGTTGACTTGTTATTTTTAAAATAAACATTGTAAACGCATCCCCTCCATTTTCCGTGGATTTTTCGTGATATAAGCGAAGTTTTTGGATTATCCATTAAAGCGCCAAACTTTTAAAAATTTAAGGAACCCGATGTCTTCTAATCTACAAAAATGAGAAGACATCGGGTTCCTTAAAATTTTAAAACTGTTTGTAACAAGTATCGTAATCTTACTCTAGATATTGATTTATAGCTATAGAGCAGGTGTTCTGCTGTTACTGTCTCCTCTTAGTGCAGGCAAGTGTATTGTCGTTTATCAGTTATACGATTTTGGGTGTGTCCGGTTACCCAGCAGAGTTGTACTCTTCTACTCGTGCTTACAGTTTATAGAGCTCTGTGGGAATCAAAGAGGGTTTTTGATTTAAATTCGTTGGGCCCAAAGCATTTAGTGCGGCTTAGCTGTCCAGATAAATACTAATTGAACTATCTATTGCCAGCTGACTGTGAGCCAATTCTGCCACCATGTTTATAGCCACAAACTTGGCCTAAGATACGTCGTAGTAATTGGCAAGTCTGTAGAAAGCGTAAATGTTGAGCTCCTGGCAGAACAATGGTGATCCTACTTTGGAGCTCATTTCATAGCAATCTGCATATATATTCACGGTACCTGCGGGTTCTTTTGTTCTTGTTTCGCAGAACTGTCTCTCTTAACTATATTACTACCTCCAACTGAATGTTAAAACCCTTAAACGGTAGCATGTAATCAGTGGCCGTGTTGAGACTCTTCCTTTAGCAACTACGGCCGTACCCTTGCTTCTCAAGGAACTTTGACTGTTTGAGGGGCAACGTTGCCCTTAGCGCGGCGTTCTTTAGATACAATAGAATTATGTCCAGACAACAAAAGGGAGTTTGAATGTATCAGTGATTTTTTTTTGTATGTGATCCAATTTAATAGCGAGATAAGTTTTCTTGTCCACAGTTGGCCACAAAACCATGACGCCATACAGCAGGATTGGTCGTACTATTGTCGTGTACATGCATTACGTAATGCTTGGTTTTAGCACCCTACTTTGCCCCCAAGAATGAAAGGAGAGTACAAGTACAGAAAGCTTTCCTTGCTTTGTCAATCTTTTCTTCTCCGTTCTTCTACTTTTCTAGAATGCGCCCCACATATTTATCCTGAGGTTTGAGTCTCAGCATCATACCGTCTGTGTGTGTTGCCCTGAAGGTTTGACACCTTATACTTCCTAGTGAAATGGACCATAACTACATTATCAGCGTAAGCGAGCACTTTTGCAACCCTACTCTCAAGTGTCACTAGGATATTATTTCGTGCGAGCAGCCACAGGAGAGGCGACAGGTCTCCTCCCGTTGACGAGCCCCTCCAACCCAGTTCGAGGTTATCACGCTGATCTTTAGCATCCTGGCTATCCATCTATCGCATCCCACCCCACCCCACCCCTAGGGATGCTGCTGTTACAGTATCTAACGGAATCGGGAGTACCATTATTTATCTTAGTGACGCCAGAAACTATATATTCGACACTTTAATTATTTTTACATATCACTACCTTTCCACGCCCATCCATATGGCTGCCAGGGATGTCTTACCACAGCAGTATTTAACGGCATCGGGAGTATCACTATTCTCCCCACCGAATGCGTATGCTACCATATAGTTGCCTCATTCCCCACAGCCTAATTCCCTTCGGGTTGAAGACATGCTAACGCAACATAGGGCTGTCACCTGGGCTTTGACTACGTTATAAAAAATATATACCAAAAAGACTGTCAGATAGACAGACAGACAAAAATTGTACAAATTGCTCTTTCTACCTCCATATTGATAATAATGTTCCCCGCAATTATAATTTTAAAAAAATATTTCATGTACAGACACCACCCCTTTACCTCCAGCCACTTTATATATATGTATAGATTCTCATCAATGTCAACACTTACGTTAAGTAATAAAACGAAACACACTTACCTCATAAGTTCAAAAGTGATACACAGATGTTTTCTAAAGTAAGTATAGTCCAACATGTGTATAACATTATGAGATCCATCGACATCCTTCTCCCTTAACTCATCGAGGATATTTAGCTCAACAACAGCTTGATTCAGAAAACGTTTCTTATTTCTGATTATCTTAATGGCTACATGTTGATTTGTCTTATGGTCTAAGGCTCGAATCACCTGACCAAAACTTCCCTTACCAATAACTTCGAGCACTTCGTATCGATAGGCGATATGGTCATGTTCAATCTGTAAAAGAAATTCAATCTTAATTTATTTAAAAAACAAGGTCGGTCACAAAGAAATTTACAATTTTATAATTTCCGTTTTCGTCATCATATCCACAATTCATGGAAGATCCTGGCTTTGCATTAATTTTATTCGCCTTTTGACCGAAATACCACACCTCCGAGTACATCTTTAATTCGTCGAATTCTATTTCGGTCAGGTGGTTGCTGTACTTTTTTATCAATTCTGTAAAAAAGAAAAACAAATTAAATCTCGTAAATTTTTAGTTAAAATGAAAATATAAATCTCTTGGTGTGGCAACTACACCCTTAATCCCGGCCGTTAATCAAGCTTTCATGTGACTAATCCTTCAATAAGAATTTGTCTCCATAAAATATTTTCAGAATCGTTAAATATTTTATTTGATTGATGTTTGTTGCGTGCAAAACTTTTATTTTATTTGATCCGTTTCACACTATCTAAATTTGTTTTACTGCCGAAGTGGAATTTATTTGATGGTTGAAAATTAATGCGTAGAAAATAGTAAAGTGTCATCAAGGCAAAAATAGATAAAGGCCATGGCTTAACTCGAGACGACATAAGATTGACAGAATGAAAAAGGTTTGAAACATGTTAAAATCTAAGCCAATTTAAAGTGTTAAAATATATCTGTCACGGTAATTGACAAAGTTGATCCGTAGATGAAGCTGTTCTCCAACCTCAAAGTCAAATGAAGATAAGGGCACTTCGTGAAACTTCACGTCAGTTAATATTTATGAAATTCGGTGGTACTTAACTTGAACCTTGGCCTTTACTATGCCCAAACGTGTATTAAATGTCTCATCATTATTTACCCCATAATTATTACGATAAAAGGATACCTGAAAGAAGTCGTGACTCCTCATGGAGCGAGCTGGAAATGATATGCCAAAATCCTGGAGTTACAGCGCCTCTTTTTAAGTGTATCCAAATGCAACCGTTCAAGTCTATTGGCATAAGTTATTTTAAAGAAGGCTCATATTAGCTTTGATATCTATGCCATCGAAATGATCCTCGAAAGAAAATTGGGAATTAAGCCAGACACCTAGATCCATAGTCTTTTTAAGTATTGTTAAAAGACAATACTCTATGGTAAAGTTAAACTGAAAGGGAGATCTTTTTCGAGAGAAGGATATAGAAGTATATTTACTGATATTTAGGGGAAGGTCGTTAATGGAACAGAAATTTTGAAAGTCGTGGAAGTCGTGCAATCGGCATTGTCTGACACAATGCGAAAAATCTTAGCGTCGTCAGTGCAACAAAGAATATTTGAATGAGCCTGAATCGTAGATATATCATTCATGTAAAATATAAATAACAATTCCCGAGGTCGGAGCCCTGCGGTACCCCGAAAGTGTTTATTTATTTAATAAGAGATTCGCCCATATTGGCTACTACAAAGAAAAACAATAAAAAGTAAATAAAACTATTATTAAAACTAAGTGTAATTGAAAAAAGCCTCAATTAGCTCTTTAGCGTATTTCAGAATGGGTCTTACAAATGTAGAGAAGATGACTCTAATTAAGTAGAGATCGTCGAGATCCTTAGAGCTGCGCTTCACAAAACCGAGCACGGAATAAGCCCCGCCTAACGCGAAGTCCGCGTGGTTCTCGAAGGATAGATGGAAATTAAGGAGCACTCCCAAATCCTTCAATCTATCAAGCCTACTCAAGGCACCACCGTCTAAAGCAGACGTGTCGCATGCCGCCCACAACACATATTTTTACGGCCCCGCTTTCTTTTGAGAATTTTCGGGCAATCTTTTACTTTATCTCTTTTTATCCGTAGCACATATGTTATATTTAGGTCAAATTGTGGTAGTAAATTCTGCGGGGTAGATTTGGATGAACTGATTACTGCTTTAAACGCTGTCAATTCTGATGCAGATGGTCCTGATGCGCTGCCACTGAGATTTATTAAGCTGCTATTTCCATTTATAGGTAGATTTTCCACACTTATTAATACATGCCTTACGTCGTCTTTCTTTCCTAGTGAGTCCCAACTTTATGCCGTAGGGTTTCACGATACCCGAGATAATTAGCTCGTCGAGATAATTCTCTGGTCTCGTGTCGAGACGAACATCATTCTGATACCAATGATATTGGTCTAGACATGAGACTGGCACCGGTAGCGATTTACAAGCAATTACAATTTACAATTTTTTTATTTTATGTCGCTTCGAAAAGTCGTAATTGTAGAATTTATGGGAACCTATCCACGTGTGCTATATCCAGGGCGATGTGGACGTCCTTTAACAAGAATAGAAGCCGTGAACTCATTCACAGACCCCACAGAGACATTGCTAGGGCGGTCTCAGCAATCAAGATCGTCTTCACCTTGACGAGACCCGGACCGAGATATGCCAAAGTCTCGGTATTGTCTCGGTATGGTGAAGGCCTAGTATACCTGCTTATGCGCAAAAAGTCCTCTCCAAAAGATCTGATTCGACTATCGCTCCATAAGCTTGTTATGTTTCCTTTCGAAAATATTCGAAAAAATAATTTTCCAGCAAACACTCTGTTGTGTAGAGGAAAATGCGTTTTAACGTGCTGGCAATCGGACTTCCGACAGACATATGACGTGCCCGGACTTTTAACTACTCACTCATTATACCCTGTATAGTTTGAGTAGCTCTGCCACCGCTTTAATCAGAAGTTTTCTATCTAACCGCTCTCAAAGATTAAAAGTCGGCATGGAGGTGTCAAATCCTAGCCCGCTATCGTACGGCGTGCCACGGGGATCTATACTTGGCCCACTGCTGTTTAGTCTCTTTATTTGCAATTTACCCAGTGTTATTCGCGACGTATAAGTCCATCTATATGTGGTGGATGTGGTGTATCTATTGTAGTAATGCAGAAATGCATAGAATGCGTAAATTCTGACCTACACATGATATATAATTGGTCGAGAAATAATCTTTTCATAATAGTATGTTCGATGTAGTTGTATCTCAATGATTTTGTGCTAGTGCTAAGTAAGGTGTCTAATTTTGGAATCGTTTTAAACAGCAGTCCGAAGTGCTGCGATAGCGTTAAAGCGAAACTTAACGAAATTTACGCACAACTGCGGTGACTATGGATTTTTGCAAGTATTTTGCGCGCGTGGTACTCGTCTGACACTGGTGAAATCCCTAATACTGCCACACTTCTATTTTGGAAACTGAATTTTTCCTTGTTTAGGATCGTACATGACTGCATACGCTTTGTTTTCGGATTAAGAAGGTTTGACTGACCATATCTGCACTTTTCGGTTAAGATTGATTAGTTGCCACCTATTTAAAGCAAAGAGCTCTAATATTTCTATATAATTTACTGAATTCGAATAGTACTTAAGGGAAATGGCGCAATGGAAATTTATTAATGCCACGTTTCAACAAATTGGTGATGGAAAGAGCTTATCCTGTCCTGAGCCTATGGACCGTATTTAAATGTCCTGTTCAAGAGCAGGACATAAACTGCTAAGAAAGTACTCTTTCGAAGATCTTGATGAAACATCTCTGCTTAGCATCAGAAGCCTTCGGAAACAGATGCTTTTGAGCTAAACCAAGGTCTCTCTCGACGATTGCTACATGATCTCTACAGCACGTATGTCATCCCTGATCGGACCCAATACTATTACCGCGATTGTAATTTAACTAACCTTTTTTTTCCAACATGTGCCCTATTCATTCCGACTTCTCAATGCATTAATGTCTATTCTATCCTATCGTCCGCTGAATAATCAGGATACGTAAGACACATTGATTTACAAAGGTTTCTTTCTTTCTTTCACGTAATAGGCAGACAACATTTCATACCTCAGCGAGAGACTATTGAATGCAACACCAACGGCAAGATAATGGCTAGTGTGCTTTTATGCAAAATTAATTCCCGTAAAGTATTTAAAAATAATTGACTCGTGTTATTCACTCGAAACCTGATAGGTAATTCGAGTCGGTTGTTAATTACTTCCAAGAGTTATGTAAAAAAAAGCTTAAAAATTAATTAAACAAAAACTTTAGGGTCCAGTGAATGCCGCCAACTGCCTAGCATGTGCGCACCTTTGTTCATAAATAAAAGATTAGCAACTAATAAGGCCAAGATTAAAGTAAATTACTCTTTTTGCGGAAACTTGTAGTCATTCCACCTTGAAACTACTTGCTCTTGGTTCTCATACATTGTTCACGATTCCCTAGATTCCCTGTCATAATTCCTCAGCCGGATTTAAAGTTTGTTTAGTTCCCCTTCGCCATTGCAAAACCAATAAAGTTGTCCGCAATTTTGAGATGCTTGTTGGGCAAGTAAACAGTAAAAACGAGAAATGGAGAGGGGGGAAGAAGGAGTACCTTTTTTGTGTTGGTTTTTGTTTTTGTTGTTTTTTTTTTGGTTTTGAAGCTTAAATTTGCAGAAACCCTTACAAGTTCTAGAAAGCTTCAAGGACGCCCGTTTTTTTGTGTTTTTTGCTTCTTTTGTCAATTTCTGCCCTTAATGAGTTTTAAAGTAGATTAAATACTGGAAAAAAAAGAGAAAACATGGATTGGCAGAGTTTTCGTTTTGCACATAGCAAGCCTACTGGAGTGTGTAAATTAAGATCGACAACAATCCCATTTTCAATGCATCTTTTTTCTAGTTACTTTTTGCTTTTGGGAGATAATTGTCAGATGAAGGCTATGAGGTCCATGGTCTATTTAACGAAATGTTTAATGACTTCAAGTTCATAGCATTTTCCTTAGAAAGTACTTGAAATTTTAAAAGAAAGCCAAGCAGAATGAATGTATTAAGTTACATTATAGCATGAGAAAATTAATAACTGATTTGGGGAACCTCATAATATATGAATTAGAACAAATTTCCTTTCAGCGTTAAGCAGAATACTATTTAGCTCCCGAGTAAGGATAACTGTACGCTGAATTGATAGTGAAGGCATCTACAATGTCGGATTATCAGGAAGACAACGACCCAAAGCATAGTAGCTTATCTCCCTAGAGAGTGGAATACCAAAACTGGTATAGAGACAATGAAATTGGATAGAAAATGTTTGGAGCTATATAAAGAGGAGACTAGCTTGAACACGTCTTCACTCTGGCGTTCTTTACCGGTGCATTATGCTGAAACATTGGTCGAGAGCATGCCGTGAACAGTTGATTGCGTGGCATGATTACCATGCAGGTTTAAACCTCGACCTGCTAACGAATTTTTCGTTTAAAAAAAATCCACTCCATCTCTTTGCTATTGTCTAGCTCGCAGAAGTGCAAAAACAAGACGTTCCATTTCCCTCATTCCGTGTACCCTAATTACCTTTCGGCTATAGCCAAAGACCACATATCGAAACCGGCGCAGGATCGGTGTAGTAGACATCGTATGCCCGGCATTGTGTTAAACTAGGCAGGAGATTTTATTAAATTTTCAATACTAACCTGATGGCGTTAACGGTTTTTGATCACATTTTGTTCCAGTAGCGGTAGATTTCGATGATGTTGATGAGGCAGGTGTTGATTTTGGTGATGATAAATTATTATTTGACGACTGCGGACTAAGTGGTGGCAAAGAATTTCCATGTGAATCCACACATCGTCCTATTCGTGATCCTCCGCGTGTTGTTCCCCCACATAATGTTGAGAGATCTAATCGAGATCCAGATAAGCGATTTTCTCGATCGCGGCGACATTTGTCGTTGTCGATTTGAACCTGGAATAAAAAAAATTGAAATAAAAATATATGTAAGTAACATACATAAGAGATATTTAAACTAAACTACAATTACATTAAATTCTATTCAATAACTATAAGTTGATCAATTTTCTTATTGAAATTGAATGAGTTATTCAACTTAACTTGTCCGTAGAAGTCACTAAATTCGATGTTGAAAGGATCAGATCAAAACTGCTTCAATATTGAATGTGATCATAGAAATTTCCATGTGTGACAGATTTCATCCTATATAAACCCATAAATTATCGTAGATTGAGTAGCTATTTCCGCTGTTAAAATATCTTAATAATACTTCAATGCAAAACAGTCCAATATAATTCTCTCAATCATCAAAATTTAAGGTATCCATTTCCGGATTGCGTCGATTTTTCTCCCGTTCTCTATATGTACTACATTTCTACGTCTAACCATTCACCAAAAATCTACAGATAATAACAAGATCATTACTTACAGGCATTTCGCACTTATCGAGCATTGTTTAGCACCTTTTGTTGATATTTGCGTAAATCCGTCAATATTTAGTTTTTGGAATGCGTAAGGTCGCACGGTTGAAATGTTTTTGAAATAACAATCAAATTCTGTCCGTGCCTCTGTAAATGGGGAATCAATAGAGCGTTAGATTAAGAAAATAATAAAATTACAATGAAACGACCATCGCCTAATGCTATTATCAAATGCATAAATGAATTCTGATAGTGTGTCCTACTAAAGATGCTAATGAAGTGCAAATCTTATGACGATGGCATGAATAATGGAGCGCTGAATTGACAATTATTTCTGTCTACGGTAGCCGCCCGCCTTGTGTTGTCTCAAATTCCAATGGAGGACAAGTCATCGTCGGAACGCGCTGTCTGGGATGCTTATTGCGATTTTATTTGACTCATAAAATTGACGTGATTAAAGTTCGCTGATGCGTTCGGAATTTATGCGCATCAAACTGCACCCGCGACTTAAAATCTTAATTCGACAATAAAAACAGTTTTGATCTTTTGAATTCATAGAGATTATTGCAGGAAGTGTCTTGCAATTTTTTTTTATTCTAGATTAATATTACCATTTGAGCTGGTTTTAAAACAGCTGGGAATGGATTAGAATCGTGATGTCGAAATACAACTTTTTCTTTTAAGAGATAGACCGTTTGAGGTGCAAAACTTGAATTTAAGGTGAAACTGGAGCATCTGCCAAAAATTCATATTCTTAAACAAGACAAGACGTGGTAAATAATTCTAACCAAATCCTCGTTAGAAAGTGGACGAGCAACCTCAGTTTTCACGTTGTGGCAGCACTACAGCAGCTGAGTCTAAAGCGGTTGAATCAACAATAAGTGATTTGCCTAAGTAACTTAAGGGCAGAACTAATTTACTTTCAAAGACGCTCCTTAGCTATATATAGCAGTACTAAAGCAGAAGTTGGTGAGTACGAGTCTGGATCAAGAAGTACCCATGTTTTAAGCCAGGTTACCTACGTTGTTGACAGTAGTTTGCGTTACCATCGTGTGCAGACAGATTTATAGGTTAGATTTCATTGGACAACCATTGGTCCCAGCCACCATCTATGACAATTGTTAGATATTGGTTCAACGAATACAAACGTGGCCGAATATCTGCTTTTGATGTGGTACGCCCAAACCATCCAGCAGACGTGTTACCTTTTTTTTTATTTATATGTATATGATGTTGCCAAAGCTCAGGGAATGCCCTATGATGGTAAAGCACAGCCTTGGCAGGTAAGGAATTAAGGGTGAAGGAAATCGGTTAAGAGGTTGAGTGAAGAAGGTGTCGATGTAAAGTTTCGGACTCATAAGATGTCGGAACAATGGAAGATGGAAATCTGTTCTACATTTGTGTTGTTCTGCTTAGAAGAAATTCTCGAAATTTGACGGTACGTCCAAATTTGACTTGGACAGTATAGGGGTGGGAGCGACTTGCAGCTCTTGTATCTCGCGTTGTCATGCGTCTGCAAGGAATCAGGCTTGTAATTTCGGTAGAACAATGGCCGTGGAAATAGCGATAGAAGCGTGAAAGACAACCGACATTCCATCGATGCTCCAGAGAGTTAATGCTATCAGAGATTTAAGGACTTTTGTCCAACGCGAATAATGCGGTGTTTTTGGCCTAGAGGACAACCCTTTGATGCGTTAGCATGGCTTTGTGCGGAAGGGAATTACGGTAATAGGAAACTTGAACGTCTTTTTTTTTGCATTGCTGTGAGCTAGAAAACAGCCGAGAGACGGAGTGGATTTGTTAATTACATTTTAAAAACCCACGGGGAGACCTGGTCTCGAACCCGGGAACCATAACATGGTGGTCCGGCCTCTCAACCAATTGATCCAACTCCCTCTCCAAGTAATTCCTCCAGTAATTAATATTTTATATGGTAAGTTAGGAGTTAGGCTTGATAGGTGCCACAATTGCTCACGGTGTACAACAAGCAATTGCATTGTGTCGTAGCATTGTTGGACACCTTTAGGTGAAATTCGCAGGTATTTTTGTGTCGAGTCGTGATAAAATCTGGATCATTTACTTTTACGGGCGAATCTGCTCGCAAGAAGGAAAAGACCCCTACATCGAACGGAAAGATAATGACTACGATTTTTTGGGATTCAAAAGGAATAATCCTTACGTGCTTTTTGAAGAAATCAAGCATAATCATTTGACATTCCATCACGATAACGTACCATCTCATTCATCCGTCATTGCGGCCTAATTTCATAAACTGCAATACGAACTGCTGCTCACCGACCGTACTCGTCCGAAATGCGAATTTTGTCGGTTCCCCAACAGAAAAATGTAGCATGTTTACTCAATCCTCCTTTAAAACGATCTATATGGTTGAATTGCACCCTTTCTTTGCAATAGTACTCTTTTGGCATGTTTCGCCCCAAAAACTGCTATAATTACCATTTAGCACAATCAATCCGTGACAAGAATTTATGTTTTTGTTTATAGCAAAGGGAAAACAAGAACAGACTCGCATGGCAGCCGACGTACGCGTCGTCTAATCCTTCTCAGGATTTATTGCCTTTATGTCACCTACTTCTTGTCAAATGCCAAATTTCCTGACAAATCGTAATAACCGTAATATCCACGTATGCATGTTTGAAGTTTAACCTCCGCTCCCTATTAAAACTCGCCCTTAAAAATCGCAAAGGTATCGCACTTTACATATACTCGTACGTGGTACTGACAAAATTCTAGTTCCGTGCGTTATCAAATAAGTGCAGGGTGGCTTATTGTCGTCGTCGTCCCCCCCCCCCATGTGGAGTATTAGTATTTTTCTTCAAATTTTTTGGCTTCGCTAAAGTCATTAACGGTATTTAATAGGTAAGTGCAGCCATTATAGGATTGTTTATCATCGCAAAATCACACAAACTTGTCAGAGAATCTAATGTCGTGTTTTACAACGACAATATACACTCAGTGCCATATGTTTTCAACAACTGCTGTGCAATGGGTGGGAGGACTGAAGCATGAAAAGCACACCGTAAAAAAAAATTTATTTCTTATCTCTGACGAAAATTATTCGAACGAGGTAGTGAGTCTCCTGTGCCCTCCAAAAATTTCTTGAGCCTGAAATTTATGGGACTTTGATTATTAAATGCCGCTGTTTACGTTCAAGGAGAGCTAGCTTCGGGGTTCCAAGTTACGGAAGTCGCCCCCCCCCCACATAAACGGTACATTAATCGATCCTTGAATGACATTTCAAGTTGAAAGTTAGTCCAACTATTTCGTGCGCATTTTGATGCCGGCGATAGATAAGGCTAGCCTGTGTGCACCAAATTACCTTTAATATTTCTTCTTTTCCAGCAACTCCCCAAAAGATGTTAATTTAGATGCATTCAGTCTTGCCAATCTATGTGCTTTGCCTTTTACCTAAATGGCTGCCCCATTGCAAGTATGTGATTTAATCGGATTGTAAACAAACACTTGCCGAATTGCATGCATTTCGGTTGTATTTAAGTGAATAAGCGGGGAAAAGTTTGGAAATTTTTAAATTGCTTCCTTCAAAGTTTAATTTTTTTTATATTTTAAGGACTCATTTAGTTAAACAACGACATGAAAATTGAAAACGATTATAAACGTAACAAGCCGTGGAAAGGTTTTCAAGGATTTCTCAATTTAGTCCTGCTATTTATATATAATTACGGAGTTCTTTAGCATACCTAATATTATATAATAAACATATTAAGCCAACAACTGACATTTATGGTTGGTTGAAGTGTCGAGAGCCGCTCAGTGCGACCAGCCCTCCAATTAGCGCTAAATGCACCCCTTTGTCACCACAAACTGTAAGACATTAAAGTTATACACGGCAAGTCACATGCACACGGTAAAGATCAGAGACGCCAATGGGGCGTGAGGAATGTACTAAAATCAACCTGCGGAGTTGAGGAACTGACCTAACTCCCCAATCTTTACTCCTGAGATTGCTTGTAGGTTTTCAAAGAAATATTCTCCCAGTGACTTCTAGGCACCTATAGAGAAAATGAAGTACGGTTTCACTTTCACTGGGGATGCCCAGGCATTGAATGTTATGGAGTGTTATGTTCTTGGCTAAGAAATGTTGGAGAAACTCCTTTTAATGGTGTTTACTGGTATGTGAACTGCTTCTGCTCCAGAAAAGTGGAGGGCAGAGCCGTTCCTCGCGAGTTCATTCGCTCTCTCATTACCTGGAATGTTCCTGTGACCTGGAACCCAGAAAAGGGCCATATTAAATCTCCCTCAAGAGAGGTGAGTTTCTCTCTACAGCTCCTCAATAGCTTTGACGAGTAGGTAACCGAGTCAAACACCTTTATGGCAGTGAAAATGCCAACGTTCGTCACTGGTACTTCACTGAGCCCCAAAAAAACATCATGCCTACAGGATCGCGAGGACTCCCGCTTGTAATATACTTGCGATGTCAGGCAGTCTGTAGGACTCCGATACATGTAATGTGTCGGAAAAGACATCCGCACCGATACCACAGTCCATCTTGGAGCCGTCAGTGAACAGTACAGTTTCCAAACAGTTGAGCAGTTCGGACCCTGACCACTCACTCCTAGACGGAATTGTGACATTCCGTGCACGTGTTGCTGACTCTGATGTGCTGGAATTCGTTTTGTGTAGTATTAAAGCTCCATCACAAGTGGGTGTTTGTTGTGACTGCATATATCCCGAATGGCTCTCCTTCTGACGTTTATGATCTGGCCGCAGATAGAATCGATGAGAATACTGAAGCTATGCTGCCTGCTGACGAATTTTTGCGACTCTTGGCGACTTCAACATGACTACTGTTTATTGGGATCATGGTAAGTTTCTGGATCTGGTATTCTTTATTGGTTTCTGCGGTACTGACGTGAGAAGATGCTTGTTGCCCATTGTTTCTGAAACCGGTCATCATTTTGCGCTTCACATTACTTTCTGTTTTGATCCTGTAATTGTTAATTCTTATGATTCTGTAGATTACTGTTATAAATTTAAAAAGGCTGATTTCTCGTTACTAAATGAATGGATTTCTGCCTTAGACTGGTCATATGTTCTTGAGGAACGCGACGTCGATAGACCTGTGTTTAATTTTTATAACAATTTGGCAGTTTGCTGTGCTCAATCTGTTCCTATTTCTAAATCTAAAAGTCAGTTAGACACATTAAGAACTTAAAAAATAAGGATTGGAAGAGGTTCTGCCTCTCTCGCAGCGATGCGGATATTACTTAAATTTACACAATCAATTTTAAGTTTGTTTAGAGTCCTCTTACAACATCTACGTGGATGGAATTAGGTCTACTTTGCGCACTGGGTCTAGGCAATTTTGGAAATTCGTTAATTCGAAGCGAAATTGTGATGGATATCCTTCCACGTTCAACCTAGAGGACTATGAGAGCGGAGATCTACTGTTTTTTTTTATACAATGTGACCTAGCCCTTTGATGCGTTAGCATGGTTTTGGCCGAAGGGAATTAGGGTAAGAGAAGTGAGGAAACTTGAGTCTTGTTTTTTGCATTGCTGCGAGCTAGACAACAGCATACTTGGGCTCGTTTCAACATGGTTTTATGAAGGGCACATCTACTGTAACCAATTGAGGGTGGTAATCAAGTCGATGGCATTTTTATTGATTTCAATAAAGTTTCCGACAGAATCCGAGCCACAGAATTCTCATTTATAAGTTGCACGTTTTAGGTTTTCCTTCGGTTTTTGTAAATTGGGTGTTTTTGTATCTGAATGATTGTACACAACTTGTTGTGTTTCATGATTCGTTTTCTAATGCAATACCCAACACCTCAGGGGTGCCACAGGGTAGCCATCTTGGACCGTTGCTTTTTATCATTTACATCAATGACGTATCAACGATTCCTCACTGTTGCTAACAGGTTTGTTCACTTTTAAATTCTGACTTAGACGCCTTACATAAATGGTGTTCTATAAACTACGTCCCTCTGAACATTCTTAAGTATACTGCTATGCCCTTTTCACGCAAGGTTTCTATTGATATTAACCACTTGACTTGACGAAACGATGGATTTAGGGGTCATACTTAATATTCACTTATCCTTTGTGGACCACAGAACCACACAAGGCTGACGCGTCCCGAGGTTTTATTAAACGCTCGTCAAAAGAGTTCGACAATCCTTATATAACAAAACTTCTCTATTGTACCTTCGTTAGGCCTATTATAGATTACCCTAGTCCTTGTTGGTCCCCCTTTAATGCGGTCCATATTAACCATATCGAGGCGGTCCAGCGTAGATTTTCAGATTTACTTTCAGGAATCTTCCCTGGAATAATCCTTTTATTCTGAATCCATATTCAGACGGACTCTATTCTCTCTGAATTCTCTTAAAGACAGGCTTACCAGTTCTAAAATTATTCTTGCCCTCGATTGTTTGCAGGGCACAATTAATTCTCTGGAGCTACTAGAGTCTCTGAATATTTTTGTTCTGGCTCGCTCCCTGCGGAAGCTTCCAAGTTCCTTATCATCGCACTAATCAGCCGAGTCTCTTCAACGACCAGTTTGCTTATATTGACTTTCATCTCTCAAGAAATCAGATAAGAGGTCAGCTTGGTTAAGGTTACTTCTTGGAATTGACTGTTTTATATTTATATATTAATTTGTTTGTAGTAATCAGATATTTGATGAATCCCTGAATAAATAAATAAATGGTATTTATGCAAAAATAACTTTGACGCAAAAAAAAAAACATAATTCTGCAAACTTAAATGAACCGCTGTCAACAAAATCGAGTGCAAAATTACGAGTTCACTGAACTTTTATCATGCCATCTTGGTGTAGTCCGCTTGTGGAAGTTTATCGTGCTGGCGCAGTCGTAATTCGAAATTTCAATTTTAGACGTGAACACGCGAGTAATTATAATTAAAATTTGTTTCAAGCTCCTTAATTAGTGGTGATAAATGTAATTAGAGACAATCATTAAAGTGAAGTAAGTTGAATTTGAAGTAATTAAAGAAAAAATTCTCCAAAACTTTTATCGGACATTTTGACATTTAGTAGAGGTATTCTTATGTTAAACGTAATAATAAACGGATTCTAGTATAGTAACGTGTGACAATTTGTTGTGTTTAAATTTAAAAGGGAAATTGTAAATTATTTAGACATTTAGGTTCGGTTAATAATATTTGCTGTTTATTTTATTAGAAAATAAATAAATAGAAGTGAAATTTGTGTATTCTCGACGTTTTGCTGCTACTTCAGGTAAAGGTAAGTCCTTAACTTTTATGCTCAAAAATGCAGATTTTAAGTAATTTAACTTTAAAGAACTTTAAATTAATTAGAAAGCCTTGCATTTTATGAAAAAAAGAAGTTTTTTCTGCAAAAGGAATATTTTGTTACGAAGAACCAAAGAATATGTATAATTTCAGCAAGTGATTGATTGTTTGATAAGAAAACATGGTCAATTGCTTTATATTTTGTAGGATACCTACGTAAAAAACTTATCAAATTTTGTAGTATGGGCATTTGTTTACTTTTTTTTATTATACAATTAATATTATTGTGGATCGGCACTGAATTTATCTATGGTGTAATGACAAACAGCACCCTCCAAATTATCGGCGAGCAATCCAGCAATCTCAGAATTTTCTAGGCAAGGGTCCAATATACCTTTTATAGGGCCAGAGCCGGTCTGTGGAATTTCTCGTTGCACGGCTACAAGGCTGAAAGCGAACCGTGCAAGTGAGAAACATAGGTTTGTATTGGAACAACATTTAGGAGTACGCTCACTCAAGGGGCCTTACGCCCTCACCTTCACCGGGAAGCTTCTCATGCTGAGCAGGTTGGATGTTAGAACTCTGGCAGGCTTACTTACCGGCCACTGTCAGCTAAGGAAGCACCCGGTAAAAATAGGCAGCCATTGATCACACTTAGCATAATAGACCCTAGTGGTCACAGCGTTTGAGGACCTCACACCTTCAATTCAAACAAACCACAACCAAACAATCCAGCAATACACCCAATGGAGGTCCCCTTTACATCTAATGTTCGTTGACAGCGTTGATCGCGAATATATGTAAGCAGCTTTACTTAGGAAAGGCATCCCAGAAAAAATAACAACCATTATAAAGGCGTCCTACTCAGGAGCCCAATGTCACGACCTACACAAGGAAAAATCGTCAGAGCCCTTCCAAGTGCTGACTGGAGTGAGATAACGATGCATATTGTCACCTTTGATCTTCCCGATCATCATTAACGACGTATTGTGCAGCGCCCTAGACGGCCACCCAATCACGAGGTAGTAGATGGAAACTCTTTAACCACCTTACGTACCTGGATTATGCGGCCGATGTCGGTCTCCTATTCAACAAGCAAAGTCATGTCGCAGAGCAGGGCTTAAGATCAATGCTGCGAACTTAAAATCTGTTCTGTTGACATGTGCAATAACATCTAAGCTACAAGTCTTTATCAATCGGTATCTCCGGCGCATCCTTAACATAACAGTCATTACCAACGAAGACCTACACAGCCTTACAAGCCAAGACGGGATAGATATCATTATTCGCAGGCGAAAGTGGCAATGGATAGGCCACACACTTAGAAAAGCACTAAACAACATCGTACAACAGGCTCCATATTGGAATCGCCACGGAATCCAAGGAAGACACCGAATTGGACGACTGCGCAACACATGGAGAAGATCCGTCGAGTGGGAAGGTACGCAGATGAACAAATCGTGGCCTCAGTTGAAGGCGGTGGTGCAAAACCGGACCAGGTGGAGAGTCGGTGTAATAGACGCCCTATGCAACACAAGGAGTTAAAGGCACAAGAGAGGATGACAACCAATGGTAATTGGTAACTGCTGACAATAGATTGTGTTCGCCTCTAAAACGTTCGAGTGCCGATAGTCCAACGGAATCAGGTTCAGACTTCTAGAAGGCCACTCTTCTGCGGCAATAAATTCAGAAACATTTTCTCTCATCCAGTCCTGAGTGGTCTTTGCTTTATGTGCCGTTGCCGAACCCTGGTGAAAATTCCAATGCTGTCCAAAATGTTTCTCTGGTAGTTCTTGGCTTTAGTTTTCACGCCTTTTTCGCAAAAATGAAGCTCTATTCTCCCGTCGTAGGCCACTCCCCACCAATACATGATACTGGATGATGTCCTCTCTCAATCCTGGGTATTTTCTCAGCAGCTTCTTTAGAGCTTCGGTCATTTTGGTGATTGAATTTTTCTTCAATGGTAAATAGGATTCGTCGGTGCTCATTTATTTGCGTACTTCGATTGAGTGGCTCTGATTTTGCGAAGCCTGTGTGTGAGCCGTTGTCGAGTAGATCTACGGAAAGCTCCAAGCTTAAGATCTTCTTTGATTATCCTCGACATGGTCCGTTTTGGTGCTTTCATCTTTCTGGTCATTACTTTTTGTTTGCGGAGATTATTTCGTCAAATACTCGCATACGCAGCTTTTACGGCTGCTGGCGCTCTTAAATTTTACTTTACCTTAGATAATTTTCGTTCTGAATTGGTAACACAAGTCTCAATAAAACTATTCCCAAGACTCATTCGTAACTATAACTCTGCTTGACTCGATACAATGTACTTTTCTCTTAACCCTTTTTATTCCACTTATCCAGTTCAATTAGTTCTTTAGAAAATGCAATCGTACGGATTACCCAGTAGAACCCAATGAGAGTCTTTCAATTACCCGCAAATGCGCCTGCCATTGTTATTTCAAATAACATAAAAACTTCTTCTGGAACAATTATGTTTATGATTTATGTCCTCCATTTACTGAAAATGCTTTCACGGAACTCATTAGAATACATGAAGCTTCTTTGAGTTAAAATCATCGCATGCACAAATGCTTTGAAACCAATTACGAAATCCTTTTGGTATCCTCCCATTCGTGCTCTGAATTAATTTTACAAACCTCGACCTGTGCGAAGTGTCCTTTTTTTAAATTTCGATATTTGTACGATCGATTGTATAATTTGTACCGAAGTCGAACTTTGCAAAATTAGGTAATGCTAAGAATTTTAAATTAATTTAGCTGCTGACGGGGCTGACATAATAAAGCCGAAGACAAAACCATTTTGGCAAGTTTTCAAGAGATTCGATTACCTCAGGGAATTTCTTCAATTTGATGACGTTCGTATTATTTGCACTCTTTGGGATACTTTACGACGAGGAAGTAAATGACCGCGATCTGGCATGCTAGAAACTGTGGTGATGCAACATTTAGTGTTCGGGGATGGTGTTGCTGTGCTAACACACCAATTTGATAGATTCAATTTCTTACAGATGAATCTATCTATAAATACCCACCGTTTTTAGATACTATTTTCGAGAGTGAAGAGGGAGGGTTTTGTTTTACTTTCTCTTAGAGTTTGTGTAACACTCGACTTTTGCGTTATTTATTGTTTGAGCGAATATTTAGTACGTGGGAGTAGTGCAAACACAACACAGGATGTGGCACTCGTAAACTTCCACCTTTAGCGGTTAGTTTCTGCAAAGGGATTATTTTTAGAGACCTTTTTTCTTTCTTGTGACAATAATAACTTTCCATTTAGGGTTAAGGGATTAATGTAGGTTAAGGGTACTATTTTTAGCTTCGCGGTTACAGGAATATTTTCTAAAACATGTCACCAAATAGATTTATAGTCCCTTCTAATTTGAGGAAAGCCTGAACTCTATGCTCTATGCGCGAAAGACTGTAAATGAGTATTCAGAGGAATTTTAGAAAACGAAGTACTGATAGACTTACGTCTGTACGTAACGTTAAAGTGAGAAGTCCTCGAAGTTCATTTATTCCTTTAAAGCTTTGCTCTATTAGAATCACTGGGAGTGAGATTGCGTGCGACGGGATATGTGGAAATATTTTCCATGCATCATAATTTAAGCAAGGTACTAGAGCTTCGTCGGTTGGGATATTAAGCCTTGCCATTTTTCTAAGCTTTTCTTGGTGTCTGTTGGTTTGAACGATTTGCACGTAGCAGTGTCATATGGTGACGAACTTGTAAGCTCTGATAAGTATTATGGTTCATCTTTGCCTTTTATGGAGTATACGTCGATTGTTAAAGCAAGTTAAGAGTCGCGGCATTGAAAATTTCACTTCACATCTCAGAGAAACCAAGAGCTCAGCGTAAGGTTGCTACCGATGACGATCTGCGAGGTTTCGTCTGACTTGCCCCCTGCCTCGCCTTCGGCCTGCCTGTCTTATGCTACTGCCATCACAATTGACACTAATATTAACCCATTTGGAGATGATACTCGAACCTACCCTACTACTACTACTACTACCCTAAGACGTTCTTTATCTTTCGCGATGCATCTTCGCCTCAAGAATCCACTCTGACACCAGTGAGAGGAGTGTCGCCTGCCAAACACTGCCGCGTATCTCAGGTCAATATAAATTGTAGCCGTATCGACAAACCTCGTAATGATGCTGGCTCATTGTTAACTTCTTTCAAGATCATCATTCCAGAAGCGTTATTCAACAATGTAATTTCCTTAATTGATGTATTGTTCGTGAGTTCATCACTAGGCACAGTACAAACTCCAACAAGTGACTTCTCAAAAAAGAAAAAGAGCTTAAACGTAACCGAGCCCCAAGACGACTCGCCTGTTTTTTGGATCGTCTAGTTCCTGATATGACGTGATGTGTCTATCGTGGTTTGTTTGCTGGTTCTGAATATCTGCCTTTTAGAGGAGACCGCCATCTTCAAACGTTGAATACTCCTATCGGAAGCGGAGTGTTGGGTGCGGTTCGTCGCAGAATTACAAAGGCTCTTGTGGAGATTTCTATCTTGAATAACTTGGAGCTTCTTTGTGTCGCTCTGAAATTGACAAACACAAAAATATTTCGATAGCAGATGCTTACATTTGTCAGGTCGACACATTATCCGACACTTTAGGCCCGTGTGATAAACTTCTGCTCTTGGGCGACCTTAATCTGCCGAGTGTCAATTGGGAACTTTTTCCTCAGTCGGATGGTTTGCTTCCTTAACATAGGTCCACATCCACATTATCCGACACTTTAGGCTCGTGCGATAAACTTCTGCTCTTGGGCGACCTTAATCTGCCGAGTGTCAATTGGGAACTTTTTCCTCAGTGGGTTTGCTTCCTTTACATACGTCCATATCTCAGGAGCTTCTTCTAGATTGACGCAGTGCTGCTGTGTTTCGAATGACTCTGCGGGGCTTCTGGAATTGGTGTTTACTACTGCCCCAGCGGTACTGTGGCTCGATTGATCCTTCACTGTGTTTTCTCCTTCGATCCTGTTGCTGCTGCATCTACTGTTCAGTGTAATCATGGTTTTAATTTCAAAAAGGCTGCTGTTTTTCTCTGCTTCCTTTAACCCCGGTATAGGACATCTATTACACCGACTCTCCAGCTCGTCCGGTTCTGCGCCAATGCCTTTAACTGTGGCCACTATTTGTTGATCTGGGTACCTTCCCTCTCGACGGATCTTTCCCATTTGTTGCGCGGTGGTTGAATTTGGCGTGTTCCTTAGATTTCGTAGGGATTAAAATCTAGAGCCTGCTATGCGATGCTGTTTGGCTTTTTTCTTAGTTTGTGGCTTATCCATTGCCACTTTCGCGCAAATACTGGTGTCTATCTCGTATTGGTCTGTAAGTCTGTGTAGGTCTTCGTTGGTAATGACCTCGAGTCAATGGATGTTACGGATGCGTCGAAGATACCGGTTGACAAAGGCTTGTAGCTTAGATGTTATTTGACAGGTCACTTTCCATGTCGATCAGCAGAACAAATTTTACGTTCGACTCGAAGATCTGTAACTTTGTGAGTCTGGAGATGTTATTGCGCCAGATCTCAGCAAGAGTCTTACATACAAATCGAGCCTTATTGATGCGACCCTATACAACAGCTTCAGCTCCGCCGCCTTCTGCAACTATGCTTATCCACTTGCTCTATTTGCTCCTCTTCCAGATAATTTTCATGTTGTCTCCTGGAGTCCAAGCTCATGAGTTTGGTTTTAGCCACATTGATCTTAAGTCCTGCTCTGCTCCGGGCTTCGGACATTTTAGCTACATGACTTTGTTTATTGGATAGGAGACATACATCGTCTGCATAGTCCAAGTGCGTAAGGTAGTTAAAGAGATTCCAACTAATCCCTCGCGATGGGTTTTAGATTAGGTAAAGCGTTAATTTTTGCCACCTTTGGTAGTGTGATCTTTCTGAAGCTACATAGAACCTGTGCACTTTAAATGGAAGTTGCTTTAAATGACTGCATTCATTTTGTATCTTTCATTCTAATAAACCAGAGTACTTGAGCTTCTTTGATTTTACAACATCTCAGCGGAATAAAAATCTTTTAATATAGTACAGGCCACAGGTAAATAATTGTGACAAGATGACTTTCCTCGATGGTTTTTTTTATGTGGTTTAAGCCCAGAAAATAGTTGATTTATTTACTTGCGGCTATACCTCTATGTAGGCTAATAAACTAAAACAAATAGCTAGTGATATTGTTGAGTTTACCGGAAACACAATTATTGTAGGTGGAAATATTTCGCGCTTAGGCCGACAAACAGCCTTCAGATATCTGTAAAACTTTCCGAAGCGCAGTTAAAAAGCAATAAATTAATTTAAAAATTAATTTTATTTGACTGTTAAGAAACGTGCACACCTTTGTTTATCTTTTCTGCAAACGGCAATAGCTTCGGGATACCGATAAAATTTCTCCTCGCAAAACTTCGAGGTCGAATCGTTTTACTTTCCTTTTATACAAGCACAACAAGTTGAAATGTGTCAAGTTCAGAATATTCCGTTTCCGAGAATGAAATCAGATTTTATGTGCTTTTGGTGTACATAGATAGGAAGAGCCCCACGGGGGTGCTTTTGATACCTTTCATTTTACACGCAGTGAGCTCCTGTAAACACCATCCCCTACCTACAAGCAAGTAAACATTCAAAATTTTCCGAGAAATTGTGATAACCGAATTAAGCTACTCCTGATGTCGAGAAAATCGTTTCAGTCTCCCTCGAGGGATTTGAACTTTCCCAGGATTTGTTCGTAATAAAGTTTTCCTCCACCCAATTTCCTTGAAGAACAGACAAACAATTCGTCGAGTCAATGTCAGCCGTCCATCATCCACTTTTATTCGACTTTAATCCAATTAGGCCGGAGATCACGTTTCAACGCCTGCTTGCTATCAACAGCAGTCCTCAACACTTTCATGTTATCCCCGGAACGTATTGTTCGTGTACAAGAAGAAATTTATCGCTTATTATTTTTTCTTTTTACTGTTTCTTAAGGTCCCCGCGAGAATGAATCAAGATTTCGCTGAAAATAAACCTTCGACCTCATTTTGGACGAGAGTCTTGGCACTTGATGGGCAGGCACAAATTCAGTTCTCAATAACAGAAACTTCGTGATTAGCAGAATTTCTATAATTGCACTGTGGGCCATTCTGGCTGCCCAATATCAGAGATTTATTCAGGTCGACCGAAATAAGTGCTCCACTAAGTGGTGCGAGTTGCACAGGTTCCGCAATTAAATTCCACAAAGGAAATCTTTCCCAGACTTGACCTCAATGACATATTTCGTGTAAATTGTTCCACATTTTCGCGGAAAATCGAAATATCAAAAATGTAAACAAACCACAACTGATCTGGTGAGGTGAGCGATAACATGAATCACCACCACCACCACCTTCTTCCCGAAGTCAGAGGTGAGTTGTTTGTTTTTGTTTTCGATTCGAGTGTAATCTATTTTTGTTGTTAATTTGTCTCAATTCGACATAATCTTTGCGTTTTCTTATCATAATTACTCGATAAGGCGACGTTGACGTTTCGCCCATATGTTCTGATTTTGTTATCATGCGGTTAACATCATGCTCTCACTTCACGTATTATCAAAGAATTTCACCGAAGACTAAAAATAAACAATCGTGTGGGCGAGTAATTCTTGTGTAAGATAAAAGCATTTTCCGCGTAACATTGACGAATCAATTGACTTCACAATAAAATTGCTTGTGTAACGTAACATGAGATGTTGGCAGCGAACGGTGTTCGTTCAACCAACTAAATTGAGTTTTATAGTGTATCGGTTGCACAATATTTTTGGGAAGCCTGGTATTAAACAGAAAAAATCGTAAGATACCTATTTCAGAAAAGGCGATCATTTCATTACTGCGTTTTCACGTTTCTAGATATTATCAGATTGTGAAATGAGACTGCAAAAGACTTGAGGCGGAGTCAAGTGATTGGATTGTATCGCGTGTCAATGTGTTCCGAGAATGTGTCTGACGGAGAAGTGCGAAGACAATTCCAAGAACTACGGCTACAAAAGTTTCGCGGTTTTGCGAAAGTGCTTTTTAAGTTTAGTCGACCTTACGCCCAATGTGGTGAGATATAAGGGAGAAAAGAATAGAGATTGTAAGTGGGTCGACAATTTTTGGTTAGATTGATTAAAAACCACCAAATGTCATTCTTACCACATATCTTTACACTATGATCAGAAATAAGCACAGCATACTTACCTAGGGTCTACTCAGGGGCTCATCTGCAGGAGAGCACTGACTATATCGCTCTACTAACCTAGTAGGGAGGAGTGGGAGGGATTTCATTGGCTCCCAATGCCAGGTATACCGATCATCACGGATGGTTCAAAAGTGGTGAACAGGGTGGGAGCGGGAGCTTTTTCCGACCGCCTCAGCATACGGAACTCGTATCGACTGCCGGACCACTACAGTGTGTTTCAAGCAGAGGTTATAACAGTTTACTGCCTTTTTGGTATTCATGCAGTCCGCACGCGTATTCCTGGCAATGATTTCTGCCGGAGTTGCCTAGTTACCATTAAGTACAGCACTGTCAAATCTTTTCCATGTTTTATACACAAAGTTAAGTCAGCGGTGGAGTAAGTGATAACGTGTCGGCCTACCAATCCGGAAGTCCCAGGTTTGACGGTGACCCATGGCTCGACTCTGTGGTACTGTGTTGTCCTTGCTACACTCGCTGTTACTAGTAACGCTCTCTTTTCTAAGAGTTACCTGATCAAAATCGAGAATTGCGCGCGAGAACTATGGGAAAGAAGCTCGATGATTGGCAGGTTGTCATACGCTAATATAAGTGACCTTAGTTAGTAAATTGAATACTCCTTCGACGATAAGCGAAAATTTACCAACATCGGCTCCAGTGGAAACTCATACAACATACCTAACAAGGGGCATCTCTGTCTGATACCTCGAAGAAACGGAATAGGAAAAAATATGCCGATGATGCTTGATGATTCACTCAACCAATTGATCAAACTCCGTCTCCGGCAAGGCTGGCGTTGGAGTATACGGACCTAAATTCGAACTACAAAAGGCCCTAGCTACCGTCCCAACCGTTTTTCAAGCAGAGATATATACTATCGATCTAACTATCCTTGACAGTCAGGTGGTGCTTACAGCACTGAGAATACATACCCTTGAAGAGGATGCTGTAAAAGCGGCTTCCAGAACAATCATAGGATTCATCAAAGACCTAAATCTTGACAGCGCAGGTTTAGCTCACAAATGATCTTACTCGCAGAAGTGACAAGGGAGGCAGCTACAACGCATCTACGGCCCCCTAAGAAATAACAATAATAACAGTTCCACTTGCACACGATACCCTTCAACTGCACTCAAGCTATCCAGCGAAGATTTATCAGATTTGCACTATGTGGACTTACGTGGGACGACTTTCTGTTACTCGCTTTGCATGAACAGAATTAAGACTAAAGGTTTTGGGTTTTATAAATATCCCAGGGATCTGCGCGCTCTTTAAGGAGTCATTACTAACCACAGAACTAGCTATGGCAATCATTTCCTAATATTGTCAAGATACATCTCTGAATAACTAAATTCAGATAGAGCTTATCGGTCGGAGTAAGTGATAACATTTCGGCCTTCTAACCCGAAGGTTCCAGGGTCGAATCCCGCCGGCGGCGGTGACCCATGATTACTTACTGCTGACAACAAATTACGATAAGAAGACCATTGGGAGTTGCAAAAAAAGTGTTAGTGGTTCGTAATTGTAGGTCCACTTGCAATTATTGCCTCGAATCGAGTGAAGTATTTCTCCCGCGGGAACTAGAGAGGGTAGGGAGAGATAGAGCTTAGTAGCAAACATGTGTTGTGCCTACATTTACCTGTCATTACAATGTTTGATTTTTCTTTACAAATTCGAAAGCATAATGTTACAATTAAACTTTCTAGACTTTCTTACGAAATGAGTTCCAATATACATGAATTGACAGATCGCAAAAAACAATTCACCTTTACAATCCTCTATCGCTTGTGTCCTTATGAGCTAGATAAGTTCAAGTTTGGATAAATAAACACTTAAATCAATAGACGAAACTTCTGGACTTTCTACCAGTAAGTCCACGACTCCGTTACCATCTGTTTGTACAAAAATCCGCCCATAAAACCTTTTTTGGATTATATTGCCCTTTCGTTAGCGAAGCAAAAATTCTACAATATCCTGACAAGTGGTTGACTAACTCATATAACCTCAGATTCATTTCCAACAACTTTTGAAAACTTCTGGCACAGATGACAAAATTTCGTTATATAAATTTCAAGTATTGTAAGTTTGAAGGGCGCCGGTCTTTCCGCTCGGAAGAATATACAAGAACTCTCTTGAGAATTATGTGAAGCTTTTAATTATCTTAAGTGAAACTAATGCCAGCATGCTAGTTCCGAGTAAGGCATCATCTGATTAACGAAAGGCAAGAGCGTAATTTGAGCCTTCTGAATTTATTCTGCCGGACCTAGAGTTCCGTAAAAATGGGTCAAGATAAAGCGAAAATTAAGCACAAAATTGGGTCAGAAATGCCAAATCGCATGAAATTTGAGAAGAGATTGCTCAAAGGGTTAAGGCTGTTCGGTGTATCAATTTTTTATCCGAAAGTAAGGAGAAAAATTTCTGCTCTGCTTTGCACAATATTAATAGCAGGTGTTGCTGTGAAACAAGAGCTGACAGGATGCAGGTGTGATTTTCAAGTTTGCGTTAAAAGGGAAGTAAAAGAATCGAATTTTGCAGAAAACCAAACTCGACGGATGCTGCACAGAAGATGATTTTATTTTTCTGAGAAATGAAAAGTGAAATTTTGAAAACGGACACGAATTTCCACTTCAACCTGTATGGCAGCAAAAAAAAAGAACACCAAAGAAATCTTGTGCAAATTAAAAGTGCACAGTACTCGACCGGTAATAGAACGAGGGGAAACCAACATGCATAGGCAATCTCCCTAGTTCTCTGGTTAATCGTTGAGGTGAGTCAATCAGTGACCGGTTTACCTGTAGCAGGAAATGGAAGCTTGAAATCACTACGTGATTCGAATATATGTATGTGAACCCACTAGAATATTGCAGCCTACCACCAGATGGTTTACTCCGCACCATTGTAGTGGTCATGCATATCATTTTGGACGTGGATGGCTGAGAAGGTTTCTGTTTTATTTTTTCGGTCAATGTAAATCTAAACTTGCTGTGGACCATCATTGCCCAGTTTTCGAATTTTCAATGTCATTGAACGCAACATGACGCCAAGCCAGACCGAAACCACGCGCACGGCTTAAATTGAAAGTTTTCCGGATTTAGTCTGCCATTGTTGTGTAATTCTTGTACAGGTTGCCCACGTAAGCTGAATGTTAATAAAGCGAAGCAATTTTTCAATTTCTTACCGCGATCAATCAAAGTACCTTGCCGCCAATGCATACAGCAGCCAGGTGGGATTCAAATTGATTCTATCAACATTTTCTGTAAATTGCATTTTAATGATATTGTAATCGACGTGTCCACTTTATGGTATTAAAAGAAGTGAAAGTTTAGATGAAAATTTTCGTCCAATTGTACCTTTATTGCTCTATGCGCTGGCGAGTGACGACGAAGTAATCAACTGCAAAATTACAGAAAAACACGCGCAAGAAAAGCAATTTTTCGTTATTTACCTTTAAAAAAAAACAGCTGCGTTTTTGTAAACATCATGAGTTGCAGAAATGATTTCAATTGAGTGAACAGCAGCAGGTACAGGTGTTACTCGAAATGGTTGGCCTCCAATGTTTTTTAGGAGTTTTGTATGTAAGTGCGTAAATGGGGCCTTTACTTCCGGATCCTCTAACCCTCTACCTCTACTCTGTGACCAAATCACATATGTGGGCATTATTTTGGATAGGAAACTTAGCAACATTAAGAAAAGTGTACGCAAAGCGTTGGCGGCTTTGTATTTGTGCCAAAATGCAATAGGCAAAAGATAAGGTATAAAGTCGCGAATTGTGACTCTATTTAAGCGCAATCAGGTCGATACCTACATACGGAATGCTCTTCTGAAGACCTGGACTGAAAACAGTGACTCGTGAGAAGATACTAAAGAAAGCTTAGATGAAGACAGCACTACTGGTCACATGTGCCCTCAGAGCAATAACCTTCAAATCGTATCCTCTACTTATGCCGGTGAAGCGAGGAAACTGTATCTTAAATCGTTGCTGGGCTCAATTCAGTCTGAACATGGACACGTACTGACTACAGTTTTTCTTTGTTAGCTTTTTTTATATGATATTGCCGAAGCTCATGGGATGCCCTAAGATGCTAAAGTACAGCCTTGGCAGGAAAGGAATTAAAGGTGAGGGAAATGGTTTAAGTGGTTGAGTGAAGAAAGTGGCGATCTACGCCTCGCTTGAAAGTTCCGAGCTCATAAGATGAGGGAAAGCACATTCATATTGTTCTGTCTAAAAAAAAATAATTTACCTGGAGAGTATACGGGTGGGAACGTGTTGCCAAGTGTCTACAATTTCGTTAGAAGGCCGTGGAAATAGCTATAGAAGGGTCAGTGTTCTCAGAGATTGAGGGATCGCCAATAAGTTTAATAGTCTTACATTGAACTTTGTCTAACGACTCCGACAATGCGGTGTATCCACCCCCCATATATTCAAGACTAGACCTGATGTGGTACTTGTAGATTATACAGCTAAATCAGATAGAGTGAAATATTTCTTAGAAATCCCAAGCATTTCTGAACTACTCTGACACTCTCTAGGATTCTTAAAGGTCTTCCCAAAGATCGATATTGTGCGCCTGACAATGTTCGGGCACTGGTATATGCTGTCGAGTTTCTTTCTCCTTCAGACGCAGTGTACAGGTGGAGTCAGTTGTTGTGCCGGGTTTTGCTAATTGAGCAGAATGGTGAAGAGTCTTACATCTGGTCTAGCAAACCAAAGGAGCTCCTTAGCTCTATTCAGTGACGTAGCTGACATCAAACTTTGCGAATAAGCTTGGCCTACAGAGGATCCCCAGAAATATTTGTGCTTCTCGTGTGTTCATTAGCTTCTTAACCTTTCAACAATGCAGAGCCCTGCCTGGCCAGTTTATTCGCCCTTTCGTTACCAGGAAAACCCTCAATATCCTGGTATTCAAATCAAGTTAACTCAAATTCCTTTTTCCAGTTCATGCAGAACAATTTTAACTTTCCCCACAAAAATTTTAACTTGGTTATGGAGGAGCCGATATGGTCGCTGCTTGTCAGAGAAGATAAATATATTCGTGTTAAAGTAGACCCTCTTTAGGTTCTTGTATGTACATGCCAATACGGCATAAACTTCAGCCTAGCAAATAGTCGCAATGATAAGTTAAATTAGGAACACTCGTCTCAGATATCCTAAGTTCGAGCCAGGAGTCCTGCCGGCTCTTACCTCTTCACCAGAATGCAAAAGCAAGATAACAGGTGTTGCAATCTGCAAGGTGCGATAAGTCCAGGAATAATTTCCTCGATTTATTTTATACAGGTTCAACTAACCCTTTCTTTTTGTGTTTGATCCTGTGGTGAACCTCTCGGCGCCATTCTTCAACCGTATTTAGTGTTTTTTGCAGAGGCTCGGTAGCTCTGTTACCGGGATCTTGAATTTCCACGATTACTATGTCATCCGCATAGCCTTGTGCGAAGTAATTCCTTACACTGATCTGCACTAGGACCTCAACAATCAGAAGGCACAACCGAAGTTGAGATAAAACCAGTCGCGGTGACTTCCGGCAGACCCTAACAACGGCTTCGACCAATCCAAAATTCTGAATGTACGGATCCCAAAAATCATCGACTACACCATCCGTAGCAGAGTGGCAGGTATTGTAGTAAGGCTACCTAAACGGATAGAATCACTGTATTTATAAGGTGGAAGGGAAAGTGGGCGGAAGTGTTTATTTGGAATACCAGGTCCTTAAAATTTTTTTCCGTCTGCTAGACCACTGTAATGCTTTGCAAGTAGAAGTACGGCGCTGGCATATCTGGAGGACAGACCAAACAGCCAAGCTGCTATGAAATCTCTCACGGGAATGTATACGACCTCCAAAGCTGCACAAAAATTTCGCTCAGTTTTGAACGACAAGCCTAAACGCACACTTTAGGTAGGTATCGGGTCATAGTGATATTCCGGCAAAAGTGTAAAGCTGATGAGCTAGCAAGACTAGACACCACTCTATCAAACTCGGATACAAATAGCTGCCGCTAGCCAAATGTAAGCTAGGTATTAAAGGTCGAGGCATTAAGAACGTAAATGAGAAATGACAAAGTTAACACACACCTGCCTAATCATCCGGCAGATCTGACCGACCTTCGATATCGTGGCTGTCATCACAGAGCACTGCCGCATACGTAAGCACGCTAAGATACTCGGTGTGCGCTTAAAGAAGGAGTTGCCAGGATGAGGAAGCAATCATTCCTCACCACCTCTACAACTGTCCGCGTTAGCTAATCGCAGAAGGCGTTATTTAGTCTCCCCCTTTTTTGTGGAGACCTAACCGAACTGGCGTCTGCTGACACTACACACTTAGCTCGGTTCATAAGGAACATCAAGTGGTTTTGGGTTTCATTTATGTGGACAGAAATCTAGCCTTAACGTGGTTTCACAGTGGGACATCATTGCTGCCAACCTAGCCGTGTACAAGGTTTATGTTAAGGATGCCCTAAAAACGTCGGCGATCTCTTGAGCCACAGTTTGATCAATTCATTGTCAAATGAAACCTGATTTATCACAGAAGGCTGTCAATATACGGGGTATTGAAGCGGAACTGAGGCTTATATAACAATATTCTCGATAAAAGAACATATGAAGGCCCCCATTCTATGCCAATTGATAAAACGTTGACACTGCAAACACTTCCCATTGAAATGTATCAATTCCCTTGATAGGTTTTATCAATATTACTCACGCACGTCACAATTGCGAAACTTAATTTTCTATTCAGCTATGGAATTTTTCGCGTCAAGAAAATTTTTAAATTGATACTATTTGGGGCTTGATAAATTGTGTGTGATGTGATGATGCTTGGTCGGGTTCGGTTTGGGGGCATAAGAGCTCCTCCATTCGTTATCTTTATTGACGAGCGTCAATTCTATTTCTATTGCTACCATTCTCAGTTGGTTGATGGCAATTGCAACTTTCCAAGCATCGACTTTATAATGGAAATCCTCTCTATGATCATGTGCGTGATTGAGATAAATTGAAAGCAGCAATGGTCCAGTTAATAATGTGCGATAAAACTTTCTTTGATCGCACAAACAACAGAGCAAAACTAGCGACGACCTTGCGGTCTATTTAAATGGGACGTGCGCGATAAAGCGTGCCGATGTCGATTATTTTAATCATTTTTTCATCAAACTAACTAGTGAAGTAAAACTGGAATTGATAAAAAAAAAAAACCCCCCGAGACAAGTCGTGAAGATGGAGACTTTTGTACACTACCCAGATATCATCTGGTGAGAGAAATTCAAGCCGGAAACATGCAAATGCGAGATTTAAGCGCAATTGATCGGAATAAAGAAAGCAAATCGCGTTTGTGACGGATAAAGAGGAAATGGACCCAATTAGAACAATGGTCGATGACAATAAATCGGAAATGAGGTCAGCATGTCAGATAAATTCTGGGATCATCGACATCTTGATTGGTAGTTTAAACTTTCATTAGGTCTAGCGCGGCGGATACTTTCGATTGACCGACTTATATTTTGTCAATGATTTTAATTTTAATCGAAGTCACTCGACTGTAGCAAACTAGCTGCTTTATGGATTTGGATCCTTCAAGTTGAATTGTTTAATAACAACGCTGTTAGTTGAATGGCTCGGGGATTTTTTGTTTTATATGATGTGGCCAAAGCCTAGGGGACAACCCTTTGATGCGTTAGCATGGTTTTGGCCGGAACGGAATTAGGGTAAGGGAAGTGAGGAAACTTGAATGTCTTGTTTTTGCATCGTTGCGAGCTAGACAACAGACCAGAGACAAAGTGGATTATTTTAGTTTCTTAATAAAAGCTCACGGGAGACCTGGTCTCGAACCCGGGACTCATGGCATGGTGGTCGTGCCGCTCAACGAATTGATTCAACGCCGGAGATGCTATTGTTTTACAATTAGAACGTTATTCTCTCTAATTCCGAAAGCGCGTTGTAGAGCATAGGACGAGAGAAGAACTTCACCCGATTCTATGCTAACGTTTGCAAGTGAACCTACAATATAAGGTGACTTCCGAATCACCGAAGAGAGAACTGAGAACACAAAAAAATGGTAATTCCAGAATGGGTAAGATGTTCAAATGCCACAAATGCGTTATGCGTTTGCTAAGTTCTATTTTTCTCTAAGATTAGCCACCTTCAAAAATTGGTCAGCATATCTCTACATGGAATCCTAAAAATTCGCTGGCTTTTATAGATCTCTATCATCAACTCTTTTAACAAAGGAGCGGTAAAGAGTCTATAGTGTAGCAAAACCAAAAGTAGAAAATTCCAATAATATATAGAAGCTGTTGAAGCTAAGACACAAAAAAGGTAGACGTGGAGATATAGATGGATTTCCTCCAAAGAGGGCCGACGTAGGGGATATGTAGCGCAGAGGGATATCTTCGTAGTCTAGTGAAGTGAATAAGTCAGAAGAACATGATAATTTTTGCTATAGCTACAAAACCTCCTCCCCTCCAGTAAAAAAAGATAACGTAAAGATAACGCGTGTTTAGAGTGGAATAATACGTATTTTCATAGGGATTTAATGGCAAGGGAAAGGTTATGATAGTGGGAGGGCTGTAACAAATCTTTGGGATTCAAACAGCCCTGGGGGGTTTGAAACAACCCTCCTAAAAGGCGGAAAAATCAAATCTGTCCTCCCAAAAACGTCTTAGATTCAATTAAATGAGAACCCGCTACTTTTTTTAACAGGTGATCCGGCATCTTAATAGTTTCAATGCCCTCGTTCCAACGGGTCTGGGCCAGTTCTTTGAGTGCATTGAGACAGTCAAAGACAATTGTAAACTCAATGGTATTAGATCCTAGAGCACTGAGTGCCGCTTGACTGTCTAACATTATATATATTTATTTGCACCGCGTATTCTTCTTCGAGTAATCTCACGTGTGCCGAGTTTTTACAGTGTGTATTTCTGCTTCAAAAAACGTCTTATACCAGCGTGGTCTGGGTCCATAGACTCATGTACCCATCTTGGAACTATCCGTGCATCAAACCAGAGATTCCAGATGTAGCTGCTGTTAAACCAGTATTCTGTGCTTTTAAGGATCAACTTGAATGGTATTTTAAAGTTGTGCTTTTTCAGCATGACATCTGAAATGAAATTGATTGCAGGATCATCCTTAAACTCTTCAAAGATTTTCCTGTGACCAGTCCGATTGGCTGTTGTAAGAAAGGGCAGGGGGAGGAGGTTCGTGGAGTAACAACTTTTTATACTATCTTTTCTCGAGTCCTTCATACTCGAGAACGGGGGGAAGAGCAAGTAGGTTATGTTGTTGCCTCAAAGATTATCATGTTCTTCCGACTTATTCACTCCACTAAACTTTAAACACACTCCCCTGCGTCCCGTAACCACTGCGCAGTCCGCCCGTGGAAAAAAAAACCTCCCAGTTTTAGTGTGTTATTTTTTAGGGTCAGAAAGAATTACTGTTTTTTCATTATCTGAGTGACGGCGAAAATCCGTCTCTCTCTCTGGCACAAATGAAGACTGTTGCACAAACAAAGAACGACGTGAAACCACATTGTAATCTTGCAACAGTAACAAAAGCTGTTAAAACTGACCTAAACTGAAGACGGTCAGAAACAACGTCTACAACAGCAGGTGTTGAAATTAGGTGATTCTGATATGAACTAAAGACTGCCGCATAGACCAAGAGCATTTATAAAATGGGAGATTATCGTAAACTCAAACCTGTCACAGAGACGAAGCATATGGAGGATTCTCTTAGATCCTCATCTGAACTAAAGATTGTCGCACAGACAAAAACAACGTAAGACTCCTGAAGCTTGAAAAATCGGGTTGAAATGAAGACAGTCGCGCATTATAGAGTCCGATAAAGAGCGACCTTAGTAGCATGAATATGTAAGGACTTCTCACTTCAAGGCATAATGTCCTTTCTACTTAATGCAATCATGACCTCTTACCGTGAAATCCTGGAACAATTAATTAAACCTGTTAACGTTACCTTCAATATGAGCTTGGCTGCGGCTATTTTAGTGGAATTTCAGTAGAGTTAACCTAAATTCGGCAGCCATTACAGGTATGATATTCTAATTGGAATTTTTAACAGACAGTATTTTTTTTTAAATTCAACCGACCGTCGACTAAAGGATAAACTGGTAATTAAATCCGCATTGAATGCACAGTTAACGCTCAAAAGTTTTTGTCGAGCTTCACCACTGCAGACGGCAATCTCGTTAATTTCATTGTCTGAAGGTATCTCCATGTACAAATTATTTACAGCCAACGAGAATTCGGTTCACTGCAAGGTTGGATACTAATCGAATCTACAGAAACACCTAAGCCTAGTGCTTCCCAATCAATACCAACTGACCTTCCGAGTAATTCAGAACAAAAGTTTTTCTTTATCTTGTTACAGCCGTCGTTTAGCTCTACTTAACTCTTAGAATGCGCTTGGACCTTCAAAACACTCAGGCTCAGAAAAACTTGATTGTATTTCTAACAAAGCTTCCCTTTGTTTCCACAAGATGCTAGCCATATTTCCGTAGGCAATTAATCACTGATTATCGATGAAAGCACTTCCGGAAGTTATTAGCAATTTTAATTTAGACGACCTCACGTTACCCAATAGTTTTCATCTCACCTTACAAGTTCGCATGACTTATCAATATACCTGTAAAGTGACCGCATCATCGTCTACAAGCAGACAATCATCGGAATTCCGAAAATTACCAATAATCTTGGGAAACAATTCTGTGCCAGATCATGTTGTTGATTTGACTAATTTCTGAATCAGCAGGTTATTCGCGATAAGCAATTTTTCGGCTTATCTTGAGTCACTAAATTTTCAGGGAAGTCGAACTTGAATGTACGTCACAACTCCGTCGAGCTTGTACAAGTCGAGAGAATTGGGGAGCCAAACAAAGGTATAGATCTGCAGTCATTCGGAAAATGAGTCTAATAACAAGGACAAATGATGCTGAACGATCTGCTTCCTGAATTTATCAAAAAACTTTAAAAAAAAAAAACTTACGCCGAATAGCATCACACGTAGTTCGATATCCGTTGTAGGCGAAAAATCCTCTGGTTTCTGTGCCAAGATGCGCGGTTGTATGGGTCTTTCCTTTTCTATCGTGAACACTTTGTGACAACACCAACTATGCACTTGTGGTGCATTTGAGACTGGAATGTCGCCCAATTGTTAGACACCAAATTAACACTCGATTGACGCACATGTAACTGAACCTAGCCCCAAGATAAGATTTTTCTTTATCTAAATCGTTCTTATGTCAAGAAAAACAACGAGATAAATACACAAACACACACACAGTCACTTCCCGATACACATTTGACATGAGATAAAGGAGGCTGGCTGCTGGAGTACAGAGTTGTATGTAAACATATGCGTGCGTGCAACTCTATCAAAAATGGCTGAAAGAAGGCCTTGTCTCGACTAGTCTTGACGATTTTTGAAAGAAATGTTGCATTTGATCAACAAAAAACACAAGAAATACACTTCAACTGCACTTTGAAGATGCTCCAACAAAAATTGGGCAATGCAACGGAGTACACTGGTCGATTCGAAATTGTGCTTAAATCGTATGATCAAAACTCGATTCGATTTGTAATTTGTGTTTTTTTTTTTTTGTGTCTTCAGGCAACTTCTTATTGGCAAAGGATGCTCTGATTTGATTTCCAAAAAAAAAAAATTTTTTATTCCTTTCTCAATCTGGCTCGCCTTCAAGGAGCTACCACCTCCTCACTATCGAGTGAACCGTCCGGAACTGACTGGAAACGAAACGAGTCAAAGCAACTCAGCCACCAGGCACCAGCCGACCAACGCCGAATCGTATAAGTTGCAAGATTTCGACGTGAACAAAGTTGCTGAGAAACTAGTTATACCTTATACCGTTATGTTATGCTGTAGACAAGGTATACCACTGCCAACTGCTAAGTATCATACGATACGGCAATGGCCTAAGCATATCATACTCAGTTTCTCAACGTAAACACTCAATCCACACATACAAAGGGACCGGTTTTCTCTATCCAAATAGAAAAGCAACAGAGTTTCACACCAGCTTAGGTTGGGAATAAAGATAGATTTAGGGTATGGCGTGATGTCCAGTCGGAACTTTGTGCAATATGATCTAAAGACGTGAAATTTGGTTCTTTGAAATTCTTGACCAATTCTCAAATTTGTTGACCGTCGTCGGTGCGGTAATCTGCCACCGGCAATTCTCAGTTTTCAATTGGATTGATTTGTGTTGTACGCGTGTGTGGTAAACAAAAGCTTTTCCCCTAAACACGGTTCGATGTGATAATCGCAATCACAAAACAGGCTTATATTGGCTCTCTCACATCTAGTAGTATAACAGAGATAAAAAAGAGTGTGAGCATGGATATATTCAGCTGGCAGTTATCAACATTTCCCCGCGGTTTTTCGAAGACTGTGTAGTTCGCTTTCTGCAACATTTTGTTAAGATTTCGTTTATTATGCTGCGAACGAAAGTTGAGTGGCAACATAAATTCACGTGCTGGTCTGGTCTTGTGCTTGATTAAACAAGTGATTTAGTGTGTGATACAGTTATTGCGTAAGTAGGGATGTATTGTAAGATTTTATTTTGCGCTTTTACAATTACCTGATTTTTCTTTTTTTTAGGAAATACTTGAAGGCAATGGAAGTAAGTTTCCGCTTAATTGCCTTAAAAGGGAACTATTTCAGTATTTCCTAGCTAAAACTAACCTTAGATGGAGTGCGTCCTCAATTTGTGCCATTTCTAGAACGATATGGCCAAGCTTTAATAAAAATAGAACTGCTTGGCAGGTCTCGACATTTAAATTGCATTTGAGTAAATTGTGTTGGTCACTGCGATGAAGTAAGGTATCTCTACTTTGTAAACGCATCCTTTCATTTTTCTGAATGAGCGATCGTCAAGTTGTTGAACTACCGACAGTTTGATGAGTTAGAATAATGCTCAGAAATCGGAACATCATAGCCAGTGTGGGGGGATAAATCAATGACGGCAATCTTTTGATACTTTGTGGCACTTTTTCGAAAGCGTAGAAACACTCTGTAATCCTTCCGCTGCACAAAAACAGGGTAGTAAGACGGAGGTGTCTATCTAAGCAAATGTATCGCAAAACTGTTTAAAGCGTTAATTTGCGACACCTTCTATTTCCACTGTAAATCATTTTTGGGCTTCTTTAAGCATTGTTTTGAGTGTTTGACTGGATTGATAACAGCATCCTTCTTCATAAACTAATGCTTCTGGGTTTCCCTTCCAACTTTGTTTACAGGGTGAATACATACTTGTGACATCGCACTTAACGAAGTCGATTTTGTGATTCATACTAAGATGTTATCGGGATTACATTTGGTGTACCGCAGGGTAGCCATCTCGGACCATTGCCTTTTATAATTTATATTACGGACGATACGATACTCACGAATACTTTGCTATGCGGATGACGCTAAGATTTTTGGGAACATTTTAACTGAACTCGATTGTTCACGGTTAAATTCCGATATTGGCGGCGCGTTTTATCATTGGTGCATCATTAATCACTTATCTTTGAAGGTCAAAAAAAAAGTGCCCGTCGAAAAAAGAGTCTCCTGCAATTTAAGTTACTCTTTGAGTTCTTTGTCCAAGACTAAGGGGTTGGGCGTCTAGATCAATTCGCACTTTTCGTTATTATTTTTATATTGATTTATTTGTAAGTGTAAGCTTTGATTAATTAAATATATTTGAAAATACCACAGCCAGAATTTAATTATCTTCCCCTAAATATAAGGAAAAGCTAAGAAATGTAGCTTTCCCTTTGACGAAAATTAGGGGCATTGGCATTTGAAATGAAGACACGAGAGAGTAGTGCACAGATGCTTAAAGGAATAAAATAAGATCACAAGCAACACCATCAAGCTAACAGATTATTTTTTGGATTAAAATTAAATTAAACTTTGCAATAGTTTTCGCCTACAAACTTAAGTTGTAATCCACCCATTTCCCTAAAATCTGCTCAGAAGCTCGTCGAAAAGCTCGGCTATAAGAAACGAAATTAAATTTCTCCTACTGAGCTTTCCCTACCTCCTGATTTATTGAGAGCAACAGAAAACAGATGAACTCTTTTATACCACTGATTACGCACTTTATTGCCAATGAAATATCCTTGCTGATCCCCCTTGCTGAAGTACCCTTGACTCCGAGAAACAAATCCCATCAATATGGACATCAAATTTCGAACAACAAATGGCTATGGCTATAGTAAACAATAGAGTAAATAAAAGAACATATAACACTCTACTATTCCACCCATATTGTGTAGGCCTGTGTAGGTGTATTAAATGCGCATATACATATACGCTAAGAGCTGCAGTTCATTTCTACAGCAGGATACTCTGAGCTGCTGGATGTTGCGGCAGTCACAGTACTCCCCGAATTAATCGTACGGCAAAGCTTTGACCTTCAATAAATTTTATCCCTGGCGCTCAGCATCGCTCTTGGGTTTGTATTTTATATCATAGTCACTGTAGGGGGTGGACAAGGACGTTTTTATGAAATCACATTGGTACGATATTTTTTTTTGAATTAAAAAGAAAGGATAAAAGGAAAAAATATGTTGGAATCATTACAGCTGACAAATTCAATGGAACTTAGTTTGAAAACGGAATCCGAAAATGAGGGGATGGGCAAATTTGTCATTTTTCTGGCGGGAAGTATTTTTTATTTCGGTAATTGCGTTAGTAGGCCGCTAGTCCTTTAAAAAAATGGGCCATTGTGTACTGAGAAAAGAGATAGCTTTTTTAATTTGGATTCTTAATATAACTCAAATGTCAAAAGTGTGGGGGTAGGGTACATCTCGGCTTTGATTCCAACGCGAGTTAAATTAATGAGTTCTTCAAAACGGCTCGCCTGAGTTGAAACCCCTTTGTATTCAGACGCAAATTGAATGTGTAGGAGTTATGGGAAACTTCGTAACTCAATCAACGCAAAACTCTGCAAATTTCATGACCGAAAGTGTAGGTGTCAGAAATATGCAGGAATCAGGCGTAGGTTTGAACCGGGTAAACTTCGCCTTAGTCATAACTTCATTATTTCGTAACAGTAATTGCCTTCCTATGAGATCCGTCTTCCTACCATGGCTAAAGTGTACTTATATATGGAAATATGATGGTCACTGGTAGCTACGATGGTTGCATGAGACGTAATGTATATTATATTATGACGATTTCTATTACAGAGCATGGCAGGTCTATTGGGTGCATCCTATAAGCCAGGGCATTCGAGATAAATAATTAGGGAGCATTTAGAAGACTTTGAGAAGACAAGGCTTTCAATAAAACACTTAGAATATTGCAGCGCAAAAGACGACATAAATCCGGGAAGTCTAACCTCATTTGACGGGCTGAGAGTAAAAGTGACTTATTTAAAAGTTTCGGGCAAAAGTGCCTTAGAAAATGTTCCGCGCAAAAACGAATCGCGTGAAGCTCCGGTCAAAAACGAATCGTAGAAAATTTCCGAGCAAAAACGATTTAACTACAAAAAGTAATGCAGTTAAGTAGTTAAGACGTTTTTGCCCGGAAATTTTCTACGATTCGTCAATAATGATGCCACCTTTAAAAATATAAGAAGTAGAATTTCTTAAAAATGTCAAATAGATGGGTTTGATTTTAGAATGTTGATTTGGCAAACGTTCCAGAAAATGCTTCGCAAGGGATGGCCACGTTTGAACTCATACACCATACAAAACCACCTTGTCTATAATTTTTTGTTAAGGTGTTGAAAATAGCTGTAAGGTATAATTTAGGTAGTGCAGAAATTAATCTTTAAAAAAAACCAAACCATCTGATACATTCGGCTCTCTGATTTTGCGAAAAAAAAAATCTTTATGGCCTTCGCAATCATTTACAGATGTACACTCGTACGTGCACAGGCATTAGTCAACGAAGGTCAAAACAAAAGGAATGCAAAAAATATATTATCGTACAGTTGCCGAAAGATTATTGTAAATTTTCTAATTTCACTTTTCATCGTAGTTAGATTGCAAACAATTTTATAGTTCCGATATTTTAAATAAATTACTTCCCACCACCGAACCAAACAATATCCAGAAATTTCACCTGCAGTCGACAGAGTAATTTCCCTATTCAATTCGATTTATTTCTGCACTGAGATTGAACACGTGAAGCGACTAAGCGAGTGGCATTGTTAACTTGCCACCGACGGCTGCACTCAGTCATTACAGTTTACTCCAATCCAAAGTTGATTGAACAGAAATGTTTCTGAGTTTCCTTGAGACCGTTCATGCCGGCCACTACACATTTTACACCAAGCGCATGCCAGCCGTCCAAGCCAGTGGAGTTTTCAGTATTAAAGATTGAAGCCCAGCGCCTCGCTCACTCAATATTGCCGACCAACGTAAGCATTGAATCGTCGCAATCGCAAAGAATTCAATTCAGGCGACTGCAATTTGAGTAAAATGTGCCCGAGAAAAATTCATACGAAAGCGCACGACCCAACCACCCCACAGCCAGCAAGTTCCAGCGTCTCACTGCAACCAGCCCACGAAATGCTTGACGGAAGAAAGCGATTTCCTTTTCAAGCAGAGCGGTCGAAGTGAAACACATGAGTTTTCATTGAATCAAGCGAAATCACCAGTCAACGTTGAAGTGAAGTGAATTTCAGTGGACTGGACTCGCTGTGCTCGACTGAAGCTGAAGGAATTGGGCGAGGATGGTGCGCGCGTTCAGTATCGCACCCTGTGGCCGAGTAAAATGAAACTCAGTGCGCGGTGTTGATTGAATGAGAAGCTAAGTTGAAACATGTGGCGGGTTGCTTTTATGTTGAATTGTTTTAGGGAAATTCAATAGCCAAAACCACATTCGATTAACTCGTGCTTTTTCTACCGTAGGCGAAGAACCGATGAGTGAGTGGTAGGTAAGCGCACATTAGCTCTGCTCTGGTCTTTTCGAATTATAATAATTGCAAGTGCTGGGGCGCTGGGAATTTTATTTCGCAAGGAAATTAATGTTTATGTTATCTTCATTTCTTCCTTATAACAATGAATGTGTGCTATGACGTTTTGTGCTGTTTAGGGTTTTCACGATAGGACAGGATGGCTGTCATTGGAAAAATTAAAAATGATAGAAAATGAAAATATCGCCCAGCAACAAATATTTTTGAATAAACCCTTTGATATTTTATTCGCTAGCCTAACTTCGTAACGCATGAACCGATTTGGATGATGCTTTTGCTGTTGTATAGAGTGTGATTCCCCATTGCTAATAAGAGAATAATTTGGTCCTAAGATGGGGGGTGGGGGAGCAGGAGGGGTATAGTCTGACTTCGTAGCGCGTGGACCGATTTTGATTATTCTTTTTCTATTGGGTAGAGTATGTTCACTGATTAATACCACTGAGAATAAAAGGTTGGAAGGGGGGGGGGGGGGGTAAGGGGTTGAACCTAACTTTTTAAGGCATGGACCGATTTGGATGGTTCTAAAAACAGGAGTAATAATTTCTTTGGAAAGTTAATCAAGTCCTTTTACTTTTTCATTTTTGAATAAATGACTTCCACCAAGTGTTAGTCGAAAGGAAACTTTCTGATCATGAATAAGGTGTTATAATAATTTATTTAACTTGTAAATTGCACTCCATTTATTGATAAAAAAAATTACTATGGACCTATATTATCGGCACTTACCGCAAATCAAATACAAAATTTATTGTCAATATTTTAGTACTACAAATTCCTTATTTTAATTGCCAAAATCCGATATTAATTTTTAAATGATGTTTAATAATTTCTCTTAATTCTTATGATAACTAACTTACAAGAAAAAATTTAATTCAAAATTTTAAAATTCTATAACTTGTAATGTAATATTTTCTTCCGTTCTTTAGGATCATACAAATCAAGAGAAATTGTGTAACATCATTTAAAAATTAAAAAATCAGTATTTCCTGTTAAAACGTTCTTCCATTAAAATGATCCAACCAACGCATATATAATATTTTAGTTCACCTTTCCTTAAATGTATGCTAAGAAATCGTTTTAATTTTATTTTTCAGGAACCAAAACTATTAGATAAAATAATTAAAAAACATGGGACAGATCAGCAAGCTTTAGAGGACCGGTCATTAACGATATGTTCCGGAACGGATTATACATATAAACATTACCAGCATGTGATTTGTCCGGATGCCGCCACCACAGCAAAGGTAAGTAAGAAATTTTTTTATCAATATTCAAGTAAGAATCGAAATCATTATTTCTTTTTACTTGTATTTTTTTATATTTTTCATTGTTATTTTGGATAAATAGTGAGCTAAGAAAATTCAAAGGATGTCTTCAAAACGTTTAAAATTAATATTAATTAAAAAACAAGAATTGTTGCAAGTAAAGTATTATTTAAGTTTTTATTTTTATGACCAACCGACTAAGTTTAAAAAAAAAGACTAGAGATACTTCTTCTCAGTTCACATATAGTTAAAATAAATATTCGCTTTGCAGCGATAACATCTTTATTCTCCAACTGAATTTCGGCAGTTTTTGGCAAAATAAGACATTTTCCGCGGATTTACAGACTAGCTTGCTATAACTTAAAAAACCGAAATCAATATCGAAAAATATTAATATTTGCGTAATTTGTTCGTTGTTGTGCTGTTTGTGTTATATATTTCGTCTCGCATAAAGTGAATAACTATGACGTTGAAGTGTTGTTATTATAAAATCAGACCCCTTACCAGCTAAAATAGCTGCCTAAAGTGCCCTAAAATAAACTAATAATTGTTTCAGGAAGCATGGCTCTAAAGAGCTCCAGATTACCGAAGATAACGATTTTCTCTAACGTTTTTGGTAGGTAACTAAAGAGAAATGGTTCTATAGATAGTCTAGCGAATACCAGATCTATGCAATAATTTCTGATGGACGCCATTTTTCTCGAATCACTGTCATAATTGACAAATCTTTTAACCAGCGGGTGAGAGGGGTGAATTTAAATATATATATATATATATTTTTTTTTTGTAAAATATTAACAAACAGAAAATTCAATATAAAAAAACTATTCTGTTGATTATTCAAAAAAAAAGATACACCAAGCCACTGAACTGTCTTTTCCACCATCTCTCCATTCCCCTCGGGTTCTAGAAAAATAAATAAAACGCTTATGTTATAAGAATATCAGTGAGACGGAAAACGACTACTTTCGTAATTTAATAAAGGTTCTACCGAAGCGAACAACCGGTCACACAGACATATAGGCACATAGACTCGTCACACGGTCACATAGACCCAGTTACATGGTCATACTCATAAGTGACGGGCTGACAGTAAAAGTGAGCTATTTATAAGGTTCGGGCAAAAGTGGCTTAGAAAATGTTCCGCGCAAAAACGAATCGCGTGAAATTCCGGGCAAAAACGAATCGTAGAAAATTTCCGGGCAAAAACGACTTAACTACTTAACTGCATTACTTTTTGTAATTAAATCGTTTTTGCCCGGAAATTTTCTACGATTCCTTTTTGATCGGAGCTTCACGCGATTCGTTTTTTCGCGGAACATTTTCTAAGCCACTTTTGCCCGAACTTTATAAATAGGTCACTTTTACTCTCAGCCCGTCATTTGTACTTAAGACCCGTCAACGAGTCCTAGATATCGACTTGCGAAAACTAGAATCAGCAAAAATTGTTCCTGTCCGTCCGTTCCGATTGTATTTAAGCATTAGAAAGAATTATTCGAAAAACCGCCTTATTACAAGACAAGTCTGCACATTCCTTAAAAGCCTTATATCTTCTTAGGCCGTATTTGCCATAGTAATCACAGCTGAGGAAAAACCTTCTTCAAAACAAGAGGTAAAAATTCCGAAATAAAAATTAGCTTTAAATCGAATCTTCCACTCTGTCGACGAACGGCAAAAATTAAAGTTAATGCAAACCGAGTCCGAAGTCATTGTTTCCAATGCCATTCTTGGGTCAAATTTTTAAGCTTTCCCTAATGACTGAGGCACGTTGGGAATACTTCAGTCTGTCGGCACTTTTTAATCCAATTAAAGGCGTGAAAACCCACGCGATCTTCTAAAACCTTCCCTAGAAACCATTTACTGTAAGAACATGCGAAACATACGGCAATGAGGTTTTTTCACTTTCTAAAGGACCACACATTCCTTCTTTGCACATATGAGGTTTGCTGTTGCGGACCGACAAGCAGAAAACGTGTCTGGTGGCGTGCACGAGCTTAAAATAGATTCCAAGAACACTTTAAAATGCAAACTAGTTGTCAGTGACCTAAAGTTCTGCTAAAGTTACATAAACTTTTCTACGCCCGAGGAAGGAACAATTGGGAGCACTTGAATAGCGCAACTTTCGTTGAGCGCTTTTGTATCTAGTCGGGTTGATTGCCACTGCCAGTGGAAGCCATCTAATTTTAGACTTTTATAATATTCAGTAAAAAGCATAAATCATTTAAATCTATTTTTGGAAAGTAATCCATGTCAGAATCAAAAGATACAATTAATACACCTGGATTAGAAAAAGTATATGCCGGCGTGAGTAGGCGCTTCTATTTTGTCCGTTGATGTGTCGAAGTTCGGATTGATACCGTTTGAAACGCGAAATTGGTATATTGCTGTTATTTATAACTGGCGCGAAAATGCCCACGCATCTGTATTCATAAAACTTTACGATGTCGAAACCAATTTCAATTTGGCTTTGCATAATTAAAAACTAGAAAGATTCTGAAGACGTTGCGGGTCAACGTTTTATGACGAAAAAGTTGCAAATTAACCCGCAATTAGGTAACAGTGTAGGAAAGCCACATGTCACTTCTCACATGTTTTAAGGCTATTGACATTTTTATGACATCACTAGGATGGAGGCATCTTTGCTTAATTCCGCTTAGGCAAATTTTAAAGCAAAAGAAGTATTCAAAAAAGTATTCCATAAATTATGTGCTTTTATACAGGGTGTTTCGCAAAAGGTGTGCCAAAATAATTGGAATGATAGGAGGTTGTAGGGGAGGTGAAAGTCAATTCAACCGTTTTGGAGTTACAGGGTGATTCATAATTTTGCTTTTATCTTTTGATCTACTCAACGCAGCGACATCAAAATTAAGTGGTAAGCGTCGCCAATTTACCCCCTACATTTCCTTCAGATTTTTAAAGAAGTACTCCACCATAGTCCTCTTTCTGACTCTGGCAACAGCCGGACATTTATAGAGAAGGTGAATAATGGGCAGTGTGTTTTGTGAAAACAGTGGCCCATACGGACCGCAATGATTTTTGCAATAATAGCTATCGGTCTATTGAACAGATCGGATGTCTTACTTTTATTGCCCTGCATATGCTACATGCTTTCAGGGCGCTCCATCTGGCATTTACCAGCGCTAAAGAATGCAGAAAGAGTGCCCTCTTAAGGGAACCTAAGGATACGAATATCTTCTACATGGCCACGTTGTAGAGCTGCGACCTCTCTGGCAAGTTTGCGGCCATCTCGTTCCCTGCAATGTTCCGAGTGCAAGGTTACCTTAAGCTAAGTAATTCCCGACAGTCCTACACCACCCTACGAGATATGGTAACTGAGTCAAGCTCCCTAATGGCCGCCTGACTATCTATAAAAATGGGGATGTGATGTTTCGGTGAATGGATACACAGAAGCAACGAACACGCTTTCACCTTTCCTGGAAAACGCTCGATGTGTTCGGTAGACGATAAGACTTCGATATACTCAGTGTCTCACAGAGCCATCCGTGAATATTACGGTATCATAGTTGCTGGCCGGTTCCGTCATTCTCCATTCCCTTCTAGTTGGAATCCTGGCACCGAATCCTTTTTAAAAATTTGTGACAGTCGTCTCTTAGGTACTAAGCTGAGAATGTTCCTGTGGCCATAGGGCTTAGCAAACCAGCAACCAGATTTTTGTAGTCTTACTGCACTGTATGACGCCTGGATCAAGGGGAAGTAGATGCAGAAGCACATTAAGAGTAGTGCCGATGCATGCGGTTCTTTGCGCTCTACTTAGATTAATTCGGTAATAAGCCTTACTCATCGCAGGCCAGCAAACCGAATCCAAGGTTAGAATTGGGCCATCAGATCAGGGTTTTGAGATATTTGAGGTTATGTACTGGAAAAATGGTTTTTTTGGCTGCTTTTGAGGTCATGTACAGGATGCACAAAATTTGTTTGGTCTCTTTTTTTAGTTGCATCATTTAATGCTACTCTTACCCTTCAACATAAGCTATTGAGCGGTTACCTACGATTTTGAGTTATAAACATAATATACATATCTCCCTCTTAGAGCCAAAACTACTTATCAGATTTGGACAAATTAAGTGTCATTGGGTTTGTATGAATGATCCGTACATAGGCTATATGGCAAGCAGCGCAGCCGAAGACCTGGTATGGGAGTGGGGGGGGGGGGATCTCTTGCTGAATTAGATAGAACTTAATTTTTATACACGCCTTCTATTTTATTATTATCATCAAGAGTTGATAAGTGGGAGTGAAATTGGTCTTGCATAAAGACGGAAAAATTGGTGACGAATAAGACAGGTAAAAGAGTTTGTGCAAAGATTTATCCAAGGAAGAGACGCATCTGCTGAAGAACTAGGGCTTAAATACCATCAGTAACTTTAGACAGTAGTTTAGACACGTCGAATTTAGAATCCTTCAAAAACCTCCCGAGTGTAAATGTTAAAAGGCCTTCGGCTAACGTTTCACGGGGAAGAAGATCGAAGAGCCTATTACGAAAGGAAAAGTAAAAGAATCTTCTTTAACTAGGTTGACTGTACGTTTTTAAAGTTTTTGTATCCAGCTAGGTACCCTTATAGTTTCGGTATGTATGTATGTCACCGCTCTCCATTCTCACATTTTCATATCTTTTGAGAAGAAATTTGGTATACAGACATAAATTGATGATTCAAAACAGAAATGAAGAGATTAAAAAAATAAGAGTAAAAAATGAACTTAAAAATAGTACACTTATCCCATCGAGGAGAGTGTCGCTTAATAAGTATGATAAAATTCAAGAAAAAATTTGTAACGAACTGATCATTTTTATTTAACCCTTTAGTCACGGGATCTCTGTCTAGTTCCCTTAACCCCTTGTGGGTCATGAGGCGGGAGAAAAACTTCACCCCGTTCTGGACAACGACTGCAAGTGGACCTACAATTTATAGTGACATCCGAACCACTGGCATTTTCTTTGTAACTCCCATGGCCTGTTTATCGTCAGCAGAAAACAACCGTGGATAGCCGCCGGGTGGATTGGAACCTGGGACCTCTGGATTGGTAGGCCGAAACGTTATCACTTACTCGACCAACGGCCTAAAAGTCACGGAATAGTCGCTTTTAAAGAAGTTATTAACTTCCCCACCCCCTCTAATTTTTCATGTCGATAACTAGGACACACGCTCTTAGTCAGTTTTTATGAGGCTGACTTGAATACGTTTTTTGATCGACGGTCGTGTATTTTCCCTTAGCGCAAAAATGTCATTTTGTCAACTAAGTTTTGGGTGAAAATACATTGGGTAGAATAAAACTATCAGATAGATTTCATCTTAGCTTATTTATATGTTGGGTCCACTAAACTATCCGCTAGATCAATATGAATGCAATTTATCAGAACTTTTTAATGCCACCATAATGCGATCACCCTAAAATTTTAGCAACAAATTTCGTTAGAACATCTGGCTACCACTCTCCCAAGCTGTCACTATTGCCTGCCGTGAACGACATTTAATACCAAAAACCAGCACGTTATATCCATCCATCTAATCTGAAATTAGTTTCCCTTAAATGTGAGGCTGTTAATTATCCTGTTCACATGAAAGAACAAGCACTAAAAAGGACAACGGCAATAAAAACAATCTAAATCTCTGCCTGCCTTGGGTGTAAGTCTATTTCTATCGTCAAACGCGTGCCAAGCAATAAAAGAAGCCTGCCAGGATTCTCTTTTTTTATAACTTAATCAATCAAAGTGGATGACATAGAATTGTAGGATCGAAAGGTGCGCATAATTGACAGTGGTCTAGTTTAGTGTAGGTTTTCCTTATATAAATCCAGACTAAGTCATCCACTTTTTACTTATCAAAGAAGATATTTCCTCATGAGACGAGGACGGATGAAATGTTTTCTGACGTCATTACCCCTTCGAAATAGAGCACAGCATCTATGTCTGACGTCACAATACTACAGTGAAGGCTATTTATATCCCAAGCAAATTTAAGTTGACTCTTTGAATTTGAAACTGCGCCGGTCGATACCAATCCCACCCCAAATCCCATCCACCAGATCCGACGTATATAAAACTTTTAGGATAAAGCCTGTACTCACATCTCGTGTGCATGAAATATTAAATATCCATCAGCAGTGAAATACGAAGTATGCGGTATAGCCTGTGCAGAAAATCATAAATATTACCTTCAGGTGTATTAAGTAAAATTGCCTACTTACCGTGAGAGGGAAACACTTGGACATGATTAAATTCAACTACTGGACACTGAAAAGGATCGGGAATATTTGCCACTCTTGGGGGGAATATTCAAAAGTTCCATGACCCCCTGCCTAGTCGTTGCAGGTGCGAACATTTTAATAGTTACTAGACTGCGATGGAGGAGCACACGATATTATTTGCCTGGGTAGAGCTCAATTACATTTCGCCTAGACTAATCGTTTACGGTCATTTGGTTTCTGTAATTAGCTGCAAGTGGGCAGAAATGCACCAGTTTTAATTCGCAAATGCTGTGATTCAGGAATGCGCTCCAATAATTTCCACTAAAAAGCGTGCGATACGCACGACGTGGTTATAGTTAAGCGGAATAATTTTCGCTTTAGAAAATGAAATCGCCTCGGTAATTGCTTTGCCTGGCGCACTGGTTCAATCTTAATTGAGCTTCATTAGCCTTTTTATTGCCGTCGTCAGAGGTTAGAGAAAATTTTCTCACATGCGAGGTAAATTTTAATTGGTCAAAACTGATCAAGAATAGGATTAATGATCCTTTTTTTTTTGGGACCAGAAAATTATTTGTAAGTGGAAGATACCCTATTTTTCTTAGGACGTTGATATGGGCACGACAATCTTGATCGAGTTCCGTAGTCATTTTCTACTGATTTCAAAATTATTCACAAAGTATTTTTTCATTCAAGCTGTTTACTAAATACTACTATACTTTCGTGAATTTTTACGCCACTACTGAAAAAAAGGAGGGTAAAATCCTTAACACAATGATCTGATCCTGGGAACGGCATCAAGTGGCGGAAACTGTGAAAAAAAACTCGCATATGGTGCCAACCATAATAGCACAGAAAAATTACGTGGACGGTCGACTTTTCGACAAAAAAGGTTCAGTAATAAATCGTAGCTGAGTCAATTCTCTACAAAAAAGGTTTAGAGGTTCTTTTCCGTAAAAGTAATTATTCGTGAGATAAAGAGATCTTGTCGAAGGCTTTAGTAAAATCTGGCGATAACATCAACATCTTTCCCACTGTTCAGGGCACATAGTATCTGAAGTAGGTAAGGTTGTAGATCTAATTTTGAGGAAGCCATGCTGGGAGAGGAAGAAGATAGACTTACAGTGGAAGAACATGAAGTCATAAACCAATTTTTAGAATAGTTTTGGTATGGATGATAATTTAGCAATGGGTCTGTAGTTGGACACATGGGTCTTGCAGCCTTTTTTTGACGATGTGAATAATATACGAGTTTTTCGATAACTGAGGGAAACCCCCTTGAGTGACCGAGCGGCGAAAAAGCAAAGTAAGGGGTTGAACTAGATGCATGGCACACTTTTTCAGAACGATGGCCGGAATGCCATCGAGATCTGGGTGAAAATCGTCCTCAAGCCCGTTAATACTGGGCGGCGATTAGTTCGGGATCAGGGTCGAAAGATGTAAACGACGTGTGAGTCTCCATGAATGAAAAGTAGTCAAGGTCAGGTTGTAGGAAATTGTCGCTGAAAGATTTACTGAAGAAGTGTGCAAAGAGGTTGGCGATAATCTTAGGATCAGACGAAAAAGTATTCTCGAGATTTAGGGTGGACGGGTAGCCATTGGATTTCTTCTTGGAATTAATAAAGTTATAAAAACGTTTGGGGTCGGATATGAGGCTAGTTTTCATGCGTTTGAGATACTTATAGTAGAGGGTATCACAACGTTCAGAAAAAGAGGTATAAGCAGATAGGTAGCAAGAATAGTCAGACTCAGTCTGGGTTATAAGTAAAGTTTGCCAACGTTAATTTCTCCTGTCGCGGAGAGAGCGTAATTCTTTGTCGTACTATACGACGGATTAAGAGCAGTTTTTATGGGGAAGAAGAGGGATAGATAGTGTATGACAAGCATGTATTTCCGAATAGGACGCCTCTAAAGCAACGTCAATTGGAAGATGTTGAGGGATAGTACCAATGTTAGAGTTGAGGAGCAAGTGATTTAATTTCTCAAAGTCGCCTTTACGAAAATTGAAGGAAAGTGAAGACTCGGAGCTTGAAAGGACGTGAGGGTGTACATAGGAGAAATGGAGAAACAAAGGGAGAAGGGTGAGGATCGAGGGAGGAGAGGAGATGGTTGCGACAGCCGAGTTAACTGGGTCTGAAGAAAAGATTAAGTCTAATTGTCTGTCCAAAAAGTTCTTAGCTCCGCTAACGAAAGAGACCAAAAACGGAGAGCTGATGGGTAAAAAAGGCTTCTTTTGCCAAAGAGGCGTTCAGGGGGGGACTTAGGTAGTGTGGTCGTATGTCGTCGGTATAGATGTGAATGTTGGCATAGTGTATTATTTTAAACGAGTCTTCCTTGTGTAAAGAACGTGACGTGGCGATGAATTTTTTTTACGGTGGAGAAAGTGGTAACGAGTTGGCTTTCCAACCCGGAGGTCACAGATTCGAATCCCATCGGCGGCGACCTATAGTTGTTTTCTGCTGTCAACAAATTACGATTAAGAGGTTATTGAGGATTGCAGAGATAATGTCGGTGGTTCGGAATCCACTTAAAATTGTAGGTGCACTTGCAATCGTGTCCTATAGGGAGTTACGGGAACTAGAGATTAAGTACTATTAAGTGTCAATTTCTAGCGACGCAAGAACATTTTGTTAATTGTTATTACTCTTGTTAAAATTCGATCATTATAATTTCTAAATGATGTTAAAAGATTTCTCTCGGTTTCTACGATTTTAAAAAATGTGACAAAATAAATTAAGTAACAAGTTATGGAATTGGAGCACCCCTTTATCTTTCGCCGGAAGACTGCTTTGACGATCTAAGCCAAGGAGGAATTTTCTGATATTTTCTGCTCTATTTTAAGCAGAACTCAAAAATATACTCAAATCAAACTTAAAAATAAATTTACGAGTTTTCTTAATAGGTTTCATTTCACATTGTTAATGTAGAGATAGAGTAAGTATTGGAAGATGTGGCCGCGGCGCTTGCGAATGATTTTTTATCGATTTCACTGCTTACCAGCACAGACATTACCGAAAAGTTCACCTGTAAAATCATGCACTGCGACAAAATTATATAAATTTTACTGCATTTTGGCAGATAAGCTCACATCCAACCAAATTGTGTCACTTTATTATTTTATATTCAGGAACAACCATAAGCAGGCTCCTCGTCGGAAAATCCTCAATTCTAGCAAATCTAAAATCTCGCGACAATCCTTCACAATTTGCTCCTTCAATAAAATTTTTTCCAAAGGAAATTAATTACTCGAAATTTTTCTGGTGCGGAAGAAACATGGCCTGAAGCTGTTCAGTAGAAAAGGACCTACTCGCATAGAAACGGGGAAACATTGTTGAATTTTTTTTTAATTACACAAAATCCATCGTTAGGAACCTGAATGAATTCATAATTAGAGCTTGAGTGCAGAATTAATGTGAGGGTGGTGGTTGTGAGGATGATGGTTGCGGCTCTGACGAAAGCACACCGGAGGGAGGTCAAGGCCTCTTGTGCAGTTTTATCTACTCCCAGTCTCGGGTTCTGTTGCAGACTCGAATATCGCAAGGGTAACATTCACATTCTGCAAACAAAATGTCAACTCCCTAGATCCGACTGTAGACAGACACACGGTTAAAAGTAATTCATTATGTGAATCATTTCAAGAGATGTTCTGGGAAATAAATTTTTAAGGGTTTGACGGTGTGCAGTGAATACGTATTTAACCCCTATCAAACGCCAGAGGCGCTCAGCACGATTTGTTTTTTTTTTTTCAGAAATAAATTATGATGGGGTAATCAGCATCTAGTGAAAATTGCGGTAACTACATACTACATGCATACAATGTTTAGAGAGCACAATCAGTATCTCGGGAAACTGTACGAAATATCTTAGCTTCATCGGCATAACCGAATATTCCGGAGCTGGGAAGAAGCAGCGAGACGTCATTGAACCAAGAGGAGGGGGGTCAAGAATGCTGCCCTTAGGCACTTTACAAGGAACAGAGACATCAGTCGAAAGAGTTCCCCTAAACAGAACACGTTAAGTGCGATAAATCAAGGAAGATGATAACCAATCAACGAAACGGGAAGTGTATTCAAGGCTGGATACCGCGGTTGATCCTGTCAAAGGCCTTACTACAATCAGTGAATACGCAGTCTACTTGTTTACCCGATTCAATAGCCGGCAAGAAGTGATTGAGGAATTCAAAAAGGTTGGTGGTAGTGGACTTCCCACTAGTGAAGTCGTGCTGGAAGGAGTCCATAAAAGACCTACAGTGAAAGCGAAGCAAATCAGTCATTGAAGATTTGCAAATCTTTGGAACATGGCACAAGTTTTGCGATGGTTTGGTAATCATTACAGTTGCGCTTAGAGTTAATGAACTTCCAGAATTCTCTGCGGCTGGCGCTCAAAGAAGACCTCATGCTATACAAAAATGAGTTGTAATACATCTGCAGCTGGGAAGAGTACTGATGAAAGAGATCGGAGTAGAGCACCAGAGCTTCTTCCAGGCCTTGTTGTTTAGGTGCTTCGAAGAATCTTCCAAACATAAGACAACCAGGACCGCAAGATGATGACAGGACTCCAGAACCAAGAGGGTCAAGTCTCTCCTCACCTGCGTTCCACCAGTGTTTGTGACAAATTGAAATCCAAGCCCGCCGAGGCGCAGGAATCGAAAAGGAAAAAACATGCGGAGGAGCAACCTAGATAGAAGGCATCAGACTATCAACCACAGATGAACGCCTTCAGCCAACAGCAAGAAGATTGAAATCACAAAAACAATAGTCTCATCAGTAGGTAGCAGGGCATCAGTCGAACAGTTGATAGTATTAGCAAACGCGTAATGTACTTCAGACGGAGAACCCGGAGGAATATGAACGGTGCGAGCAAATAATCTTCCATGGGAAAACGTCAAGACGACACATGAGAGCTCCAGGTCACCAGAGCCGGTAATATGTAAAACAGAGCAAGGCATACAGAACACCTCAACCTACCGGAGGGTACAATTAAAAGTAACGATCACGCGGAAAACGCGACATTCAGCTGCAAAAAGTTCCGAATCAGTTGTTCCACCGCACGATGTACCTAGTGCGCGTTCTTAGAGCGCAGCCCAGCTATATTCGCAAAGCAGATTTAGCTGATAAGTTTTTTAGGCAAGACGCAGAAACTTGACGGGCCAAATGTTTGTAGAATCAAATGCCAAAACGAATCGTCCGGAACGAAAACCTTGAAAGAACCCCTGAAAGCACTACCACTACGAACCGTGCGCAAGACTGATTTTCTTGCGGACAACTATATCATCTGAGATGACAACCCGCGAAGAAATATGATCAACGATGTCCGCTCGGAATGCATCCTGGATACGAAGACATATTTATTCTGCTTGGCAGGTCTGAGACCAGGACACCTGTTCGACCCAACCGACAAGACATAAGCCTGGCTACAATCTAGAGGGCCAGGAGACACACGGTGACGCGGAATCGCGTCGGGCGTGAACGGGCCAGTCGAAAACTCAGGAGCAGGCACGTGAACACGCTTAGAATCAGCCAGTGGTGGGGAAGACTGTTGGCGAACTGCCTGGACTAAAGGGATATTGGATTAACTATTAAATTACATTAAAACATTTTTTATAGAACAATAAAATTACGTTTAAGAGAAAGAATTTGAATTTCACTTAACCATTTTAATAGTTTGTTACACTTTTGCCCCTCACTGTATAAAACATTTTTATTTAGAAAAATAAGTGTATTCATATCATAAACTTAGAGGTTTCATATAATAAAGAGCCTTTAAGATTAGTACGAGAATTATCTTCCGACGTTGGCCTTAAAATACGAGTATCAGTGTTATTGTCAATCTATGGGTTCACCAACTGAATCCAATATGGCGTCAGAAATTCAATTTTACGGATCAGCTAATGCTAGTGTGTTTGCATCGTGTCCTTTATGCCTTATGTTAGCTTAACAATAACCTCGACTTTCTCAACCTTGAGTTTCCGGGCCTAGTTATGTACGCTACTGAAATCCAATATAAGTCGCTTAATGAAATGAAAAACAAGACGACGGGCGGTTTTATGTTACAGCAGGGGGACAGTACTTACATTAACTTGGATCATTTCCAGCGTGGAGAAAGTGAAGAAAAGTATAAAATTGCAGCACAACTGAAATAATCTTCGCACACACCAAAAAATAAAAAACACTCACAAGTGAGTTCTCAAAATATTCACGAAATGTTGTATAGACATAATCCACGGTTCACAAGATTTCACGCTATCGTAATGTAAACAAAACACTTTTATCTCGCGATTTCCGTAATTCGAATTAAACCGAATTAAAGGCATTCAGAAAAAAAAGCGGCAAATTGACTGTTGCTCTGGTATCACACCTGTCCGAAAGTTGTTGAGCGAAACCGCACGCGATACTTGATACGTTTTGATGTATTCAGCGGCGCTTTTTGCATCAAACTAAATCAGTAGCCGAACAGTCGTACCTATACTCTTGACTGGCATATAATCACCTGCTTTGACGGCATACCTGACTTTGTTGGGTTTTAATAATCGATAGTAGCCACGTTTTTATCTGCATGAGTTTATCTGAGCTTTCCTCAATTCCAACGACTTTGTCTAACCGTCGACCTCGACCAAGTTAACGATTAAAATCGCTGATGAGGTCCAATCATAATAACCGCGGTGCGGTAGCAACCGACTTGGATTTGAATCATTTCCATCGTCTTCTGGTGTTTTGTTAATGAAAGGAAACACGTCAGAAATCACCGGAAACATTGTGATAAAATAAATGACAGGAGATTTGACCGCTTGCTACTCGACTCTAATCCGCCCATGTTATAACAAGGCAGCTATTTCTGCTCTTGGGAATTATTTCATTCGCGTACAGGAATAGATCAGCCGGCAACCATGGGCGGTGATGCTCACGTACCCAGTAAATTAGTGGCTATAGCATAATCAAATGTTCCATGCAATTGCATTCTGTCATAAATCAATGGCAGACGCATGGCTTTTGTACGCCAGTTTCTATGGCACGTTATTTTCCAATGTGCTTCATTCGCGGATTTGACAATTTGAAAACTTGCAAAGTTACAAGACTTGAATTCTTCGCTACTTTTGACTTCCGATCTTTTAATCTTAATATAATTATTTGTTGGTGGATTTCAAAAGACATCACAGCACGTACATATGAGCTTTCTCTACACTAAAGTTAGGAAGGCGTTTGTTTTGTTAGTGTCCAAGGCTACTAGTTGAAAAATAAGCCAATTATTTTGCGATTTCGTTCTTTGTTTGTGAGAAATATTTCTGTGGAAACAGATAAACTTTGTAGGTCTTATGCAATGACATAGGAATTCGATTAATCCCAGCTGGAAATGGAAGCATTCCATCATGCCAGGTAGAAGATTTCCTCATGACGCCGCATTCAGGTTTTTATTATTTGCTGTACTCTCTGCAACGGGATTAGATCTTCTATTAGATTGTAAAAGTTGCTCAGCCACACTGAAGTAGGCAAGGAGGTCTTTAACAGGGGAGGATATAACATCGGCAGGGCTCAGAAATTCCCGACTGCAGATCCTTCTCCTAAACCATGCAGGACAAAAGCACGTAATGTTCATTGTGGTTTCATCGTCTCCGTAGTAAGCCTCGAGGCAAAAACTCCAAGAGAATAGAGCCTTGAGAGCTGCTTAACTAGCCGAATAGATAGTTCTATTAGCAACTTTTAGTCCTTTGTGGACTATTTACCCAATGCAATCGAACCCCTAGTGTTAAGTCCAAAGAAACCAGCATCAGTACCGTGTTCAATTTGTGAGCAATCAGTGAACCATTTGTGGCTACTAAGGTCCAAATTTGGACCGCCATCCCAGTCTGTTCGCTCAGAAAAGAGAATCCTGAATCTTCTTAATTATGTGGAGTCTTACGATGCATATATCTATTCCAGGAATGACCCTTGTCACCAACCGACATATCAGATGTAAGCTGCACTCTCAGGACACTAATTGCAGACGATTTTATGATATAGATGTGTAGGGGAGAAGCAGGCAAGACGCTGTAGCTTATTGCATTTGGCGATTGCAGACCGTTGTTGGACTTTTGGCCACCAGACCAAGGTAATAATTGGTTTAACAATCGTATTGTATAGCCAGAAAATCAACTGCGTGGAGAGACCTCAAATCCTTTCGAAGAGTATACGACAGACCCTTAGGGCTCTTGTAGTCTTATTTAGGGCAGAGTCAAGGTGAGCGTTCCAATTAAGTTTTGGAGTACTTAATGGCCGTGTCTTGGATTGAAATTAGACCAAATTTTGAACGGCACAAGAACAGCCTTGGCAGGATTAATAATGAGTTCTTCGTTTGCGCACCAGTCAGTAACCGCTTGCAGTCGAGTCGAACGTCCCTCTAAGGTCATTCCTGCAAGGTCATCTGCATAGCCGACTGCCCGATAACCAAGCTCACATAGCTTATTTAAGAGGTCATCTACTACTAGAAACGAAAGCAGCGGCGACAGTACACCGCCTTGAGGGTATCCTTAGTTGCCCTAATGCCCACAAAGGTGTTACCCAGGATGGATGTAATGTCTCGCTCCTTTGGCACCCCACTTTACAGTATGAAAATCTAGAATCCTCCGTGTTAGAGCTTTATACCTGGTGTTGTCAAAAGCAAATTCTATGTCAAGAAAAGCATATAAAGCAATTTCTTTATAGTGAAGAGTTTTCCTAATCTTGTTAACAAGATTATGTGAGGCAGTCTCTGTTGATCTACCGTTTGTGTAGGCAAACTGAGTAAAGGGGAGACTATTGGTCCAATTTGCATCTGATGTGGAGGTCTAGAAGTCTGTTCATTGTCTTAAGTAGAAAGGAGGTAAGACTGATTGATCTGTATGATTTAGACATCTCTAAACTTACTGCATTCTTTGGGGATAAATACTGCAACTACTTTCGTCCATGAGAGCGATATGTAGCCCCAATTATAGCTAGCTCTAAGCGAATTGACCAATGGAACAAGGATGCTATTTATGCAGTTCTGGAGAGCTGGGAAGAAACCTTCGCCCCCAGGGGCTTTAAAATGTTCATGTTTGGTCATTGTCAAAAATGACGCCGGACAAGCTTGAGGCTCAACGGAGACCCTCGTCACCGGCCACGTGGAGCACTGAGTCTGGTCTTAGTGTTGATCCAGAGAAGTGCACTTGTAACAGGTATTCCAGGGCTTCCCATTTGGTTTCTGTGTAGGTGTAATTCTGCTTCTTGAGAAGCAATGCCCGTTCTCCTACTCCCTAGACGTCCTTGGCTAGTACCTTTTGAAGGTGAGCGTCTTCTGGCAAACGATTTTATGCTTTCTCATTGCCTTCTCTAGGACTCGCGTTTGAAACGTATTATTTCTTTAATATATTCGTTGAGCGCGAATCTGTATTCAGTCCACTGTTTAGCGCTATTACATAGGCTGCTTTCGGAGAAACGGAAACGATTCATTTTAGACCGCAGTCCACTTAGGTTAGGTTAGAGTAATAACCTACCAAAGGGGGGAGGCATACTAGGCCATAATCCATTGTGATACCACATTAGAACTAGATTTCCATCCCTAAACCATTTGGAGCTCCTGATGGACCGAACTAGGTTCCTGATATCAGCAGAGCCCAAATACCTGCCCTGGGGTTGTCTAGAATGGGGCAGTTACATAGGAAATAAGGGATGATTTCCTCTTTTTTCTCATCCTGGCATTCCTACAAAAGTGATTCGAGGGCTCGCCGAGTCTGTCAGCGTGTCTGCGTATAAGGCAATGATCCGAAATTACAGCTATAACGCTTATGATAGTGCGCTTGAGCGAGATAAGCTCTCTTGGCCGCTCTAGGACGAGGGTCGGACAGATTTGTCGGGTAATTAGGCAGATGTGTCAACATCAGCAATATGTTTTGCTTTACAAACTTCCTCGAGTATGGTCTGTTGTTTAGATTTTTGTCTTCCTCAGCTTAGATAAGTTTGTCTATAATTTGTATTGGAATGTTCTATGTTATTAGCAATCAGTTCTTAATAAGGTTTTCACAAAATAATTAAATAACGTACAAGCCTTGATATCGCTCTAAAACAAAAACAAATCCATACGCGTGCTGTTCTTAAATTTCTAGTAACATGAGTTTTGCATGCATAGCCGGAGTACTTGTTATCTTTTAAGCGATGCTCAGAAAAAAAATTAAAAACAACTCGGCAATCTCGACGTTAATTACTTGGAGGTTATCGATTCTGGTTTTATACAGACAACCTTCTGAACAATTCTTTCGAAGGCTTAACCCAGCGCGTGCTAAAAAGTTGTGTCCCTATAAGGATTCCCGAAAGGTCATCATCAATCACCAAACCATTAGCTTTTCAATTAATTCACAGCCTCGTGGGTTCAGTAAATTTTTATTAATTAAACAAAACCGAGGATTACTGAGTCCGCGATCAGCACGTGCGTTATCTTTTAACCGAAGGCAATGGACGCATTTGAAAGAAATGAAAACTTTCTCTGAAAATAAAAACCATTGGCTACGGTTGCCAGGAGAAGTGCCCCGTTGACAGCAAAGCAATTAAAACATGCTACCCATTTGCCTTTCAGGCATTTTGCTGGTGTTATTAAACTAATGGTACTGCACGTGGCTGTAATATACAATAGCATCAGGTGTAAACGCGACGGCTGACATGATGCACTAGTGCATTGAATGGAAAATCTTTACCTGACACCTGCCAATGAAATCGCACTTGAAAAGGTATTCAAGTTTCCTAACAGCAACCAGCCAAAACCTGGCTAATAATGCTTCCCGATGGCGAGACAGAGCGTGTTTACACCTCAGTGATACTGTACAAACATGTTAAGGTGATAACTGTGAACTGTAAATAAGTGAAAGTAACGTGCCGCGGAAATTTCTCAAGTTCAATTAAAGTTTTATCGCGAGGTCGAGCCATCTGGAATATGACACTTGCGGTCTTCATAAATCTGTACATGTAAACATTGACGTAAACTTACCCGAATGACGGAATTGTGCAGGCAGGAAGGAGTGCGCACAGGTGTTTTACACACTTTTCTAGATATAAATCAAGTTGTAGCGCGTAACTAAATCAATTCAATTGCACCCAGCGGAGCCGCGTTTAATTCAGGCCATTCTGATGCTGTTTTTTCTCGTTCGGTTTCACTATAGAATTTCTGTGGAAATTTTCCATTATTTTTTTCATTTTTTTTTTTCAACTAGTGTAATTTATAGTCGAAAAAACATTTGCTTTATGTTCTGGTTTATTACTAGGTTAATCTTCACTCATAGCTTGACGAATGGTCTCTCACTTTCTTTAAAAATAATTCGAAATTGTTCAAAGAATTATTTCGCAGAGTTCTTTGCCTTGAGGGTCTATTTTAATTGTCAGACTGCAGAATCAAATTGAGGAGTTAAAACGCTGTTGCGACATGTATAAGTGGAGTCGGAGTGCTATTTCCATTCGAAATTCGTCCGAATCCTATAATATTCCCGGGGTTAACTATCATATTGATAGAGTTTACCTCTGATAACCTTTCTGAAGTGAACCCACTGGGGGTTGGTACCATAACAATAGTCCAAAAGCGAAATGACACTATTGGTTACTTTACAGACCTTAGTCGGTGATATCATCAAACTCCAGATTTAGTCGAATCTGTTGATCTTGACGAAGCAAATATCTCACGTTGGTGTTTTGGTGTCCTATACAATTCAGGAAGACATGCTCTAGTATTACGGAAGCAGATGTCGCCTGCAAGCGTAGAAGTATTCAAGTCTAGTCATGCGTAATCAATAGAGGAGACAGAGAAAAAATCACCCACGCACAACTTCTTCTAAGCAACTAGACGGCGGATGAAAATTGACTCGTTGATTCATCAAAATGGACAAGATCGAATTAGATTAAGGTCGTAGCCACTGAACCAATAGCCTGTCAACCTCATGTAGACCTTTAAATAGGCATGCGTCTATGATACTTTCACAATTGCAGAACTATCGGCACGATATTATGGGGGAGGATTTAGAACCATCTATCAATGGGTTCGAATAGCCAAGAAAGATACCGGAAGTCTGTGACATCCGACTGTTGTACACCGCACTATTGTAGATCTGGGAAGAATCACTGCAGTCTAACGCCTAGCAGCTTTCTTAGCAAGTCCTAATCCTACCATAACGTCATGCACCCTGAGGTACTTCGTCGGAAGAAGCAAATAGGAAGAGGGAATAGCGAGCAGTCAGGACTATTCAGCTCTTTGCTTTTCTGCGATCTCGCTTACTGGCACCATTATAGATGCTTTCGGTCCTAAACCAATGTATTTGGTTAAAGATCTAAGTAGATTCGCCACTTTTCGGGCATGACGGGAGACGGAGTTGGATAAATTGGTTGAGCGGGCACGTCCACCGTGCCATGGTTCCCGGGTTCGAGACCAAGTCTCCCCGTGGGTTTTTAAAATTGAATCTCTGGGCTGTTGTCTAGCTCGCAGCAATGCAAAAACAAGCCATTAAAAATTCCTCACTCCCCTTACCCTTATTCGCTTTTTGCCAAAGTTATGCTAACGAACGGGGTTGTCAACTAGGCTTTGTCCACATCGTAAAAAAAACGGCCAACTTTGTGATCGGTTTGTCGGAAACTTGACTATGCGGTGGTATAACGAATTCTGAGATTTTCGGTTCTGGTTTCATGGTCTTTCGTGCTCTGCAGTTTGTGGTCCGGTTGGTAGTTGGATTATATGTGCTATCCGCCGTAATATTCCTTCTGGTTTCGTTGACGTGGCTTCCCCTGATGACTTATGTAGAGCTGATTTGCTTTGTCTCACGGCTTCCACGTAGGACCATCTACATCGTCGTAGTTTATATCTCTCCTGGTTTATCTTCAGTGATCTATGATAAAGTTTGCTCAGTTATTGATGACCTCTTCAACAGCATTCTACCTTCTCATGAGCTGCTGCTGTTTGGTGTGTTTGTTGACTTCAACCTGCCTGTCGTAAATTGCGTGTGCACAGACGATGAAGCACTGCTGTTCTCCGCTCCTCAGTTTGCTGCATTGTTTCTGGACGGAATTTCTCCTTTTGGTTTCACACAGACTTGCAGTCTTTCGAACGCCTCAGGTAAGGCGATGCAATGCTCCTCTACTGACTGAGTTTTCTCATCATCCTGCTCTTCTTCATATTGTTTTTTTTTCGATGCGGTTGCTGCAGCATTCGTTGGCGATTATTGATGTTACTTTAAAAAGTCTGACCCATCATTACTAAATGATTGGCGACTGGTATAGCGTCTTTAAGGAGCTTGTATTATATATGTTTGATGACCATATTGATACTGTTACTGATAAGGCGATTGCAACCTTGGGCTTCATAAAGAGTTTGTTGATCACTATATCACCAGGCTCCTTTGCTGTACATTTGTTAGGCCAATTCTAGTGTATGCTAGCCCAATGAGCCCATCCAACGAAGAGTTTTTAAGGTCTGTTTTTTTTAGGTTTTCCATGGAACCATTGGCAGATCTGCGCGTTCAAACGCCCCTCCTCCTGTGGTTAACTTCTTATTTAAATAATAGAAAATAATTTGTAAAGATTGAAGGTGTTTTGTCTAGAGAAATTCTAGTTAAATGAGGCGTTCCACAGGGCAGTCACCTTGGACCCTTACTACTTTTCATTAATAATATTGTTGAGGCGAATTTACCTTTGTGAAGTGCTTAATTTTTGTTGATGACTTAAAATTATTTATTAGAATTAATTCCTTAAATTATTGTTTTTGTTACAGAATGGATCTTAACAGACTCTCAGTTTGGTGTGTTCAAAACAATTTCCACTCGAGAGACCCATGCGCTTAAGAAATTTGTTGTATGTTCCCCAACATAGGACTAATTATGGAGCTGACGAGCCCATTTCCAGTTGTATTAAGTATTCAAGTAAGTATTTCTTCAGTTTTACTAATATTGAAAATGCTATTTGTTGGATCAGTCTGCAATAGTTAGTTGTAGGCTATTAAATTTTTTGTAATGTATTGGTTATTATAAAACTATCAGGTTCGAATCCCACCGACGGCGACCCATGGTTGTTTTTAGCTGACAACACATAACGACAACCAGATACGTGTTAAAAGCATAACCCCGACTTTGCTGTAGCACAGTCGGGTAAGAAAAAGGGTTGTTGAGAAAATGTCAGTGATTCGGTTGTAGGTCCACGTGCAATCGTTGTCTCGAATTGGGTTTAGTTGTTCCCGAAGACGGCGGAGCCAAAGCTAATGTATAGGGTCGCATGAATAAGACTCGAGTTGCTTTTAATATTCTTGCTAAGATCTGGCGCAATAACAACATCTGCAGATGCACAAAACTCCGTATCTGCGAAAGTAAAATCTGTTCTGTTGTACGACTGTTCAACATGAAAAAAGTGACCATCTAAGCTTAAGCCTTTGCCAACCGGTGATTCCGACGCATCCTTAACATCCATTGGTCGGAGGTCATTGCCAACGAAGACCTAGACAGACTTACAGGCCAAGACGGGATAGACACCACGCAAGCAAAAGTGGCAGTGGATACGCCACACACTAGGAAAAGTTCCAAACAACAGGCTCTCGAGTGGAATCCCCACGGAATTTAAGGAAAACGGCGAATTGGACAGATCAAAATATCGTGACCACAGTTGCAGGCGTTGGCGCAAAACCGAACCAGGTGGAGAGTCGGTGTAATAGACGCCCTATGCCCCACAAGGGGTTAAAGGACCCAGTGATTATATAAATATCGTGCAAGAGTTCAATTTTACGGATTCGGAACTGAAGAAAATTAAGAAGCAATGGAATGGAGGTTTTAAGTGTTTGAATATTTAAAGAAAACAAAGAAAAGTAAAAAGATCATTGACCGAATCTCTTATGCATTGTCAAGTAAAAAGTTTAAATTAAAATTTTCAAAAATTAGGAGGAAAACTTCTTGGCAATTCCCAAGCGAAAAGATACAAAATTAAATTTCTTTTCCGAAAATCTTCAAACTGCCGCCCCAAAAAAAACATGTTTGCATGTCATATTCCTGGGAGAGTGATAAATAATGCAAAAATAAACATTTCTGGGAAGTAAACAAGGGGGGGAGCAAGGAACTTAAAGGCTCGAGAGATTATTTTTGGAAATAATCAAAGATGTAACTTCCTCCTTCCACAATTCATATTCTGGATTAACTCTTATACTCAACCTATTTACCCATCTCGACGGAAATGCAAGATGAGGTGATGAGGTGCATCAATGAACACGTAGAAATTCTATATTATCTAAAAATAGGCATAAAAGAGGATTTACCTGAACAAAGAACAATCGTGGAATGCATAAAAAGGGCAGCATATTGCACTTCATGAGGACAGTAGGCTTCTCCGAAGAAAACACGAAAAGATTCACAATTTATTTCCAGTAAACTGGAGCACTATCATACGTCATACGTCAGATACTCTCCAGCACCGTTGGAGCACTTGTTCTATTATTATATAATTGCAGCACTATTCACTCTGCAAAATCTTTTTCGATTTCATAGCAACACCGGCGGCACCACATTACCAACCACAACATTTGGACACTATTCGAGTTCGAATGTTTTGCGTAAGAAATTTCCCCTCGTTACCACTTCCGCGTAAAAGAGTCTGGAACGCGCGACTTTTTAACTGCCGTTCTGTCGCGGATGCTACACTTGAACTTGATTAAAAATCACGGTTAGTTCTACTACTATATAACTACTGTGTGGGAGGTTTTCTCACTTCGCGACGTTTTGTAGAGGGAAGTTGAGCTCCATCTGAAAAAGACTTTTCATTTTTGCATACACCCCGAGATCCATCAGGACTGTATCCGAATGGACAGAGAAGCACTAGTCGCACTTAGGTTCGATGAGATTTTACGGGAGCTTGCCCCAGTCAGTCACACACAGTACATCGCCCCATGAATATAGTTAGAGTCCACCAACGGTCGATCAACTTTGACTTGCTGGTTGTGCTGCTTGAGTGCGCTGCTGTCACCCACGCAATTTAATTTCGGTTGTTTGCGGAAGACCAAGGCAATTCTCTGGTGTGAGAACCGATGAAAATGATTTGTGGCCGGGTTGAGGCCACACTTTTATATTTAATGTGAATTATTGTCACTTTGTGAGATTTTCTCACATATTTTATCGGAAAGTGGGTCACTTTTCGAGCTCTTAATTGATTATTATCGCTCTGTCTTTTCGCGCGTTACTCTGCCATTTGTCTTTGCATTTAGCGAAGATTTATTTTTGCTCACGATCTGACTCGCAGTGCTCGTTACGTTTTTAGAAGCTAGAACGGATTTGTTGTGTTTTCTTTGAAATACGGCGAGACCTAGTTAACCCTTGGCTGCATATCGTTCTACTTAGTAAACGAAAATTAAATGGAACGCACTACGTTGTGCGGTGGGGAAAACTAAAAATAACGAAAGTGTTATGGACCTGGGAGAAGATACTCCCTTGGTGCTTGTGAATTGCCCCCTTTTTTTCTTTGGATTTCGAGAATACGATATTTTAGTAATTCAAAAGATACGGCATGTTGTCATGACACATATATTTTCTGACAGTAAACCACAACTTGTATGGCAATCTCAACCAATTGGGAGTTACAGGGTGATTCAGTTCAGTTTTACATGGTATGCACAGCGACATCAAACAAACGCAAAAAAACTACTAAACTGTTTGATGTCGCTGTGTTGGATAGAACAAAAGATAAAAATGAAAGGGGAATGTGCATACCATGAAAAACTGATATTTATGAATCATCCTGTAACTCCCAAACGGTTAAGATTGAACTCCCCTGCCATACAATTTTTTGCTTGGCTAGGTGAGATCTATCAGCCCACTCATTTTGGCACGTCAGATTTTAAACACGCTGTATAGATATAATTCATCCTGAGATGAGATGTATCTCCACATTTATTTTGGCGCACCTTATGTGAAACACCCTGTAGATCTGATCGCTCATTGCACCCAAAAAGGGACTCTTGCTTGATAACAAACGTTTCAGCTTTCACGACTCTTATTAGTTTCAGTGTGCGATATAGTATACAAAACAAATCAAAGTCAGATGTCTAAAATTGTTTACTCCTTTTTAGGTACATGAATTGACTTGAGGATTTCGGGAGCAAGCTATCAATTGAAAGACGTCCGCTTTAACTACGTCAGGACCAGTGGATGAGTTTCATCAGAAGAATTCGGTTGTAGATCTCAGAAGCTATCACAAAGCTGGGAGGATTTAGGTAGGAATGAATTCATCTATTACCAATTCAAACCTTTTAAACTCGTACATGTTCGCATATTTGCACCACTTTTAGTTTTCAATAATCTCAAACAAATTTTTCTATTTCATTTCAGATAATCGAGTGACTGGTGACAAGACGCAAGGTGATTACTCCAAGGATTTCTTCAGAGTGCGGCTCCGAAACGTACTCTGCCAAAAACAGGAACGGAGATGCATACGCGGCCAAATGAAAGGAATCTATCCAGTTGCCTGCCATAGTGTTATTTTTAGCGTAAAAATTAAGCGTTTAGTGTTGATTTTGTAATTAAAGTTATTGGATAATACTGTAGAAGTAGCTAATAGTAAGATTTTTAACAGTTAGCATAAAATAAATAATATAATTTTGTATTGCGTAAATCAAATTTCTTAATTTTATTAAAAAAAACAATTACGAAATGAATGACTTCTTATTTTGAATCACTCACATTCCATCCCATTGATTTGTCCTTAAATTTGGTCCCTTATCCTTGTCCAAAATGTTCCAAACTTCTCTGTATGATAGGAATATCCTTTCTTATTTAGGAAATAAAACAATTTGGGCCAAAAAGGTATTTTAGTTACGGAAAAAAAGCTACAAATCGAATTTGTTCTTCGTCCATGTTCAAATTTGGGTCCTTTTCAGTAAATATCTTCATGTTATCCTGCTCTAAATTAGGATCTGACTTCATAACCTGATACAGAAAACATTCCTGAATCGATTCTAAAAATAATCCGTTCAAAAAAGTCCTTAAAACACCGGAAATAAGAACAAAAACGATATCTCGATTATATTTTTGTAGTCTGTCCATTCTAGGATGCCCTGCTAGGATATAAAATCAGTTCCGATTTGGATAAGAATGCCATCCTGAAATTAAACAAAAAAGGACCTTTTTCAAGCAGATTTGTTTGCTATTGTATTTAGCACGAACTCCTGCACCAGATTAAACCTAAACCTATTGATTATTTGGAGAAGAGCGAAAGACAAACTGGTGCAGTGAAGGATTGGAAAACGAGGCTTCCAGGTTTATTATCCTCTTGCGAAAGTCCTTGCTCAATACAGCATCAAAACAATTCACGCGAAAAACACCTTAAATCAAAATTACGCTTTAAAACTAATTTTAGCTCGGCCCAAATTTAAGCTATGGTCGTTTTGTTTCAGGAAATTATCCTTGACCAAATTGAGATTTGTTTGTCATGTCCTTGTAGAGAAAACATCCTAAAGAAGACTACAAAAAAAATCCGATCGATAAAGTCCTTAAAATCAGCAAAAAAAGCCAAAAATCGATTTTCAGTCTGATCATTAAAAACCGGTGTAAAAACCCGGGGTAAAAACCGGATTCGGTCAAAGCTGAAAAATTATCTTGATACCAGGCCACCATAATCGACAGCAAGCAAATTTTGTTCATTCCAGAAATCGTTTTTGCTCTTATTTTCGGTGTTTTAAGGACTTTTTTGACAGGATTTTTTTACGCATCGATTCAGGGATGTTTTCTCTACCAGGATCTGAAGTCAGATCCTAATTTGGACAAGGATAACATCCTGAAATTAACGAAAAAGGACAAAATTTTTAATCGTGACGGAACTGGATTCGTTTTTATCCTTATTTACCTTCATAGAAGTCCTTTTTTGATCAAATTTTTTTTTGTAGTTCATTTCACAACATGTTTTATGCCAGGATACAAAGCGACAATCCTGTAGAACTAGAATAACATCCTGAAATTAATTAAAAGGGAATAAGCCGTTTTTAGCTTTTTTGCGTTAACGTAGATCCTCTCGTGGTCAACTTTTTTGTTATTTTCCAACTTGGAAAGGACTCTCCTATTATGGAAAAGACATTTGAGTATAATTAGGAAGGATAAGACCCTGAAATTTGAAAGAAAACGTCGTCCTGGACGTATGTATCTGAAAGTCATAGAAAGCAAGAGGGCAGAAGGCTTTATAATTGAAAAATTACAAATTTTGTTTAATTGTGTTTAATGTAAGGATCACTACATGCAATACACATATGAACTAGCACTAATCTCACTACATTTATCTACTATATCTAGTTAAGTTCGTTGAATTAAGTTTGTTGTGACTCATCCGGTTGTTGTAGCTCTCGTCCTACATTTTACTAAATTGATTGCACACAGGATTATCCGCTGAGATGTCATCATCAATTCTATTCATCTCGTTGGCGATGAAGCACCCTAAAAAGATGAAAGGAGAATTAGTTTTGTTTTGTTTAAGAAGGATTAGCGAATATAGGAAATATTATTGAGACAAATATATAATTATTATGGTAGGCAGGACGGACTGAAATCGGAGGAGTTTAATTTTAATAGTAACAAGAAGTTTTGTAACAAATTTTATAGTAGACAAGATCAGTTTAAAAAAAAGCCTCAGCTAACCAGTTTCCGCAAAAATGTCCTTGAGCTCATGATTGACGAGTAGCAGATATTTTAGCGTTTTACCTATAACGCTGTACAATATATGGCGCGCGCGAAATATACCTTAGCAAAAAAACAGAGAAGTCTAGACATTTACCTTAACTTTCATGCTGAAATAGGCATGGTTGGTGTTTTCTTCACTTCTTCCTGGGCTTTTGACGTTATATTCACTGTTGCCTCCCTTTGTTCGCTGCATTTCTTATCTCTCAATGCGATAGCGGTGGGCTGAGGAACCTAAAACAAAAGAAAACATTGATTGCATTGGTTTTTTTATAAGTGCCCATAACAAACTACTAACCGTTGGTTCAGAAAGGAATTGAGGTAAACCAAATTGGAAATATATGGTAGCTCCACTTCACAATTCTTTTGTCCTACTAGACGATAATTAGTCACTAACAGAAGGTTACTTTTCTTGTGACCCCTGCGTATTAGCTTCTGAATCCTCCTTCGTGGCACTTGAATCTGGATGTCGATAGCAAAATCCCATTCCATATCAGTATATTTTCAAGCCATCAAAAATAGACATCACACCGGGAAACAAAGATGCATTCCAAATAGGATTTTGCAAAAATTCGCCGCCACTTGGAACCATCGCGAAAATTAGGGAAGAGTCTTCTAATACTTATCCAAGTCCTGTTTACTTTTAGCAGTTCTTCCAAGGGTTAGAGGAACAACATTTGCCTGCACTTGCCCGTCAATTATGATTTAAACTTAGGACTTGATCATTTTCATTCCACGACCGACAATAAAATAACGTGCCACATGCCAAATTTGAAATTTCTCCTATGGCCAGATTTTCTGAACTCCCAGCCTTTGGAAGAACGAGACAGCTTAATATATTGAAAGTATGTTAGAGCAGATGTGCATGTTGTATTAATGTTTTTCTGCCAATTCGAAATCGAAAGTTTCACATTTTTCAAATGACACGCACACGATCACATTAAGTTTTAGTTTCTGCATTTTGCACAACGAAAGTAGGGCTGCAACAAAATTGGCACTTATTGAAAATTAAAAACTAAACAACTTCAAAATATGCAATTTTAAAATGTGAATAATTAAGTAAATTTCTTATAACATTAATTTATTGTTAACAAAAGTTGTTTTTTGCAAAAAAAAAATCCAGTGTCTGCCTTCAGGGAAAGTATGTATTGCAGAAATTTAATTCTTTTTTACGATTTCTATGCTAATTTTGTTCAGCCCTATTTTCGTTGCGAAAATAATTACCGTTGTGCGAATGAAATAATTGGCAGAAATGCAAAATCGTAAACAAATAGCTCTTTCATTGCATGACTGGGAGTTCAGAAAATCAAAAAAATTTCAATTTGATACTTTAGGAGGAATAATTGGACATTATCAGCTAGTAAGGGAAAAGGATGGCCTTATCATTTTGTGCATTTGTGGCGTGTGTGGACGAGACTGGTCAGAATCTTAAGTTGAACCGTAAATTCGGGCGCCGCCATCGCTCTTTCATGTTAGAGAAACTGGAAAGACAAAAGACTGCTGAAAGCAAACAGTCGTAATTTTTATAAGTTCTTTCGGGTTGAGACTTCTAGAAGACTTACGTTGCCTAATCTTAAAGTGGAGGTATGGTAACAGACAATTTTCTACGAAATGCAAATTAGTAATTTTCCTGTCTACTTTTGACGATTCGAAAGTATTGTGCTCGCATAGATTGTATCCATAATTGCGGTACTGATATCCGAGCGCCGGAAAGGAGGACTCTGGTTGAGTGTTGACTGCTGTTTGCTAATATGAGGGAAATAGCCAACTGTTAGTGACTAATCATCCGGCAATAGGATAAAATTGCAGAGATGGATCCATTCATTCCTGAAGAATTGGTAAGTTTTGTACTACTTAGTGTTTGCGAAAATATTCCCCACAACAATCACATTTCAATTAGATGGAATCATTGTTTGCACGCAGTTTGTCGATTTTAATTTTACATCTTAATTTCGCTTCGTCTGGTCAATAATATTTCCTTTTGTTTCAGGCTCGTTCTTCGGCACAGCATCAAAACAAAAAAAACGTAACAAACAAGCAAATGCAAGGCAAAGTTTAGGATTTTCGATGCATATAACTTCAAGGTTCAAGGAATTAGCGAAGAAAACGCAAAGCAGACCTATTTCAGCATTAAAATCAAGGTAAATGTCTAATCTGGGTTCTGGGCTGTTTTTGGAAAGGTGATAAAACGTTAAAATGCTGCTGTTCATACTGTGCGGTACCAAACTGGTTGATCTAAAACGCTGAACTTTTAGATTCTCTTACTATTCACTAGTGCTAAGCTTTGTTTTTCATATTGAACTCATAATTGCAATGTTAACAATTTAATTGAAGTTAATAATTTCTTTACTTTTCTATTGAATTGCGGGAACTAACTAGGCCGGTATATTACACTTTGAGCACTTGATTTCAAATACTTGAGGCTGATCTTTTCTACTATAACTTTACTACTACTACTACTTTTTACTATTAAAATTAAACTGCTCCGATTTCAGTCCGTCCTGACTACCATAATAATTATATTCCTATATTCGCTAATCCTTCTTAAACAAAACAAAACTAATTCTCCTTTTCATCTTTTTAGGGTGCTTCATTATCAACGAGATGAATGGAATTGAAGATGGCATCTCAGCGGATAATCCTGTGTGCAATCAATTTAGTAAAATGTAGGACGAGAGCTACAACAACCGGAGATGTCACAAGAAACTTAATTCAACGAACTAGATATAGTAGATAAATGTAGTGAGATTAGTGCTAGTTCATATGTGTATTGCATGTAGTGCTCCTTACATTAAACAATTAAACAAAATTTGTAATTTTTCAATTCTAAAGCCTCCTGTCCTCTTGCTTTCTATGACTTTCAGATATATACGTCCAGGACGACGTTTTCTTTGAAATTTCAGGGTCTTATCCTTCCTAATTATACTTAAATGTCTTTTCCATAATAGGAGAGTCCTTTACAAGTTGGAAAATAACAAAAAAGTTGACCACGAGAGGATCTACGTTAACGCAAAAAAGCTAAAAACGGCTTATTCCCTTTTAATTAATTTCAGGATGTTATTCTAGTTCTACAGGATTGTCGCTTTGTATCCTGGCATAAAACATATTGTGAAATGAACTACAAAAAAAATTGGATCAAAAAAGGACTTCTATGAAGGTAAATAAGGATAAAAACGGATCCAGTTCCGTCACGATTAAAAATTTTGTCCTTTTTCGTTAATTTCAGGATGTTATCCTTGTCCAAATTAGGATCTGACTTCAGATCCTGGTAGAGAAAACATCCCTGAATCGATGCGTAAAAAAATCCTGTCAAAAAAGTCCTTAAAACACCGAAAATAAGAGCAAAAACGATTTCTGGAATGAACAAAATTTGCTTGCTGTCGATTATGGTGGCCTGGTATCAAGATAATTTTTCAGCTTTGACCGAATCCGGTTTTTACCCCGGGTTTTTACACCGGTTTTTAATGATCAGACTGAAAATCGATTTTTGGCTTTTTTTGCTGATTTTAAGGACTTTATCGATCGGATTTTTTTTGTAGTCTTCTTTAGGATGTTTCCTCTACAAGGACATGACAAACAAATCTCAATTTGGTCAAGGATAATTTCCTGAAACAAAACGACCATAGCTTAAATTTGGGCCGAGCTAAAATTAGTTTTAAAGCGTAATTTTGATTTAAGGTGTTTTTCGCGTGAATTGTTTTGATGCTGTATTGAGCAAGGACTTTCGCAAGAGGATAATAAACCTGGAAGCCTCGTTTTCCAATCCTTCACTGCACCAGTTTGTCTTTCGCTCTTCTCCAAATAATCAATAGGTTTAGGTTTAATCTGGTGCAGGAGTTCGTGCTAAATACAATAGCAAACAAATCTGCTCGAAAAAGGAGCTTAATTATCAGAAAAAGGACACTTTAATTAACAAAAATGGACTAAAAAACGAACTTCATCTATCCAGTTTCATTATGGCATTCTTCTTCAATTTCAGGATGGCATTCTTCTTCAAATCGGAAACTGATTTTATATCCTAGCAGGGCATCCTAGAATGGACAGACTACAAAAATATGATCGAGATATCGTTTTTGTTCTTATTTCCAGTGTTTTGGGGACTTTTTTGACCGGATTTTTTTAGAATCGATTCAGGGATGTTTTCTGTATCAGGTTATGAAATCAGATCCTAATTTGGACAAGGATAACATGAAGACATTTACTGAAAAGGATCCAAATTTGAACATGAAGGGAGAACAAATTCGATTTGTAGCTTTTTTTCCGTAACTAAAGTACCTTTTTGAACCAAATTGTTTTATTTCCTAAATTAGAAACGATATTCCTATCATACAGAGAAGTTTGGAACATTTTGGACAAGGATAAGAGACCAAATTTAAGGGAGTGATTCAAAATGAGAAGTCATTCATTTCGTAATTATTTTTTTAATTAAATTAAGAAATAAGGTTTACGCAATACAAAATTATATTATTTATTAGCTACTTCTACAGTCATATCCAATAACACTAATTACAAAATCAACAATAAACTTAAATTTGTACGCTAAAAATAACACTATGGCAGGCAACTGCCGCGTATGCATATCCGTTCCTGCTTTTGGCAGAGTATACTTCGGAACCGCACTCTGAAGAAATCCTTGGAGTAATCACCTTGCGTCTTGTCACAAATCACTCGATTATCTGAAATGAAATAGAAAAATTTGTTTGAGATTATTGAAAACTAAAAGTGGTGCAAATATGCGAACATTTACGAGTTTAAAAGGTTTAAATTGGTAATAGATGAATTCATTCCTACCTAAATCCTCCCAGCTTTGTGATAGCTTCTAAGATCTGCAACCGAATTCTTCTGATGAAACTCATACACTGGTGCTGACGTAGTAAAAGCAGACGTCTTTCAATTGATAGCTTGCTCCCCAAATCCTCAAGTAAAAAAGGAGTAAATAATTTTAGACATCTGTAGGAGTTAGTTCAACCTCAGGTCATTGGGAAAGTAGTTGTTTGCCCTTTGTTTTATGTCGCTGCATTAAATAGATCAAAATAAAAAATTTAATAATGATCACGAAAATTGCAAATTTATGAATCAACCTGTAACTTCCAAACGTTGAGTTTCAGCAACACCTTGTCATGCAGCACGTTTTGAATGACTCTCAATGGTAGAATATTCAAATACTCGTAATTTTGTTGTCATCACAGCTTCCTATCCAGTACGGCCTTGACCAAGAAATTCCTGAACGGCTTAATAATTTCATTTCGAGAGCTCCTTTTTCTTGTTTCTAATGAATTTGCATGAAATCGTTCCTTCAGTTTTTTAGGTTTGAACAAATTTTTCACTTTACTAAAGTAAGATTTAAATCAAAAAGTTTTCCACAAAAATCAGGGAAGCAAACCTAATTTGTCGGTAGAGTAAGTGATAACGTGTCGGCCCACCAATCCAGAGGTCGCAGATTCGAATCCTACCGGCGACGACCCATAGTTATTTTCTGCTGGGAACAAATTACGATTAAAAGATAATGAGGGTTGCAATGAAAAAGTCAGTGATTCGGAATCCACTTTAAATTATAGGTCCATTCGCAATCATTGTCTCGAGTCGGGTGGAATTCTTTTCCCGACCCATGCCCCTCAAGGGGTTAGAGGAACTAGAGAGCAATGGATACCAAACAAGGAGAATGGAAACCAGTCATTCTTAAAAAGACCGGTACAACTACCTCACCACAGTGTTTCGAAAAAAGCTCTTCAAGGTTTTGACTCGAAGTTATCACAAATTAAGTGAGTTTGAGCGCTTTACGTGTTTACTAAAAGCGGTTGGAAGTTATGCGTTCAGGTGGAATTTCTATATTTTGGTTAAAATCACGCACTGTTCAATTATTCATAGAAATTGAAACAACGTCCATCGCATTTGTACGTGCATATTTTTTATTTTTATTTTTCTTATACGATATGGCCAAAGCCTAGGGGACAACCCTTGGATGCGTCAGCATGGTTTTGGCCGGAAGGGAATTATGATATGGGAAGTGAGGAAACTTGAAAGTTTTGTTTTTGTATTGTTGCGAGCTAGACAACAGCCCAGAGATGGAGCCTGGAGCCGTATTACTGAATAAGATTCGATTGCAATCGATCGTAAATATAGAAAATTTAGCATTGATTGAGATTAAAAAGCGATATTGTACTTGCGCGAGTTGTTGGCATTAGGTCCATATAATTCTAAATTTCCTATATTTACGATCGATTGCAATCGAATCGTATTCGGTAATAAGGCCCCAGGTCTCGAACCCAGGATCCATGTCATGGTAGTCGTGCTGCTCAATGAATTGATCCAACTCTGTCTCCAATATATTTTACAAATAGTAGAAAATTAGCAATTGCTAGAAACTTTACGAATCGAAAAAGTAATCTGAACTTTTCCAGACTAATTTCCAGTGCATTTGTACAACATTTAAAAGCGCAATATTTTTTTGTTTATCGAATAAAGGAAAGGAGTGTGTGAAAACGAATAGATTTTATACTAACAATTACAATGTGCTTCTTTTTTACTATGTTGTTATCAACTTAAAAAAATAAATTACAGGAGATAAACATATTTGTTACAATTTACTTAAGTTTTCCTATAATACTAGGTACTTGTACAATGCTTTAGAAATACGACTATTGCTAGATGTCCTGACAGCGATGAAAATAAATACAAAAATGAGAAATGTAATTAGATTAAGTGAGAAATGAGTCACTTCTCTTAATTAAGGTAATTTTGCCTTAAAATAGATCGTTTATTGTTAGAAATATAAATAAAATTGTACTAATTATTTGGACTATATTATATACAAGAGTTTAGCGACTGATGCCAAGGTAAAGCATCTCTCGATTTTCTCAGTTAGATAGGTATACTCGTATTAAGAGTAATATATGTACCTCGTTCCTTCTCGACAGCAATGCAAAAACCTCAAAACAAATTCTTCTATTGAGACATCTAAATCTTACTTTGAGACGACCAGACATTTTTGTGTTGTTGGAGTACAAGTATTCACTATTCAGTAATTAATTCTTAAGCCCGAAATTTATAGCGTGCAATCGTTAGGCAGCTATTGTTGGTTTGTTTTTGAAAGACTGTAATTACTTCTTTCAAATCAAGAGTATTTAAGGATTTTCAGAGTCAAGCAAATGTAATTACCTCCCTACCTACATCATGGTACAACAAATCATCCACAGAGATATTGGAAAATTCCAGTCACCATACCAATAACTGGTACAAAGGAGAGTTATTATTAGCTTTTCGTTCACAAATGCGAAAGTAAAGGATTATTCAAGACCTGGAGCAAGAAAAGTACGACCTTGAGACAAGTACCAAAAGCAAAAGTTCAAGTGAGGTTTTACTGACAGGATACAGCTTGTAAAAGTGAGAACGACGATTCCAAAAATCAGCATGCATAAATTAAGGTTGGGTCTTCGAAAGCCCTAAAGGGAAAAATATAAATGAGACGGTCAGAATGCTTTGAATAGCAACGTTTAAAGCTTTAATTATGCCCAATTGTTATAAAAATTCGAATATTGACCAGAACAGTAAACTAAGGATTTACTCTGAAGACTACTTGTAGCTATAAACCCTCTATATCACTCCAACACTTAACTTTGGAGAATCTTCTCAATAAGAATTACAGCTGTCGCCAAAACGGAAAAATCAGTTTTCACTAATCTAAAGTGGACGTGGAAGCAGGTGGACCTATTCTTCGGATTTTTTTTTATGAAGAAGCCGAAGCCAAGGAAACAACCTTATGCGTTATCATGGCGATTGCCGGAATGAAGTTAGGGTAAGGGAAATAAATTAAATTGAATGACTTGTTTTTGCATTGCTGTGAGCTAGACCATAGTCCAGAGACGGAGTGGATGTGCATGTAAAAAAAAACTCACAGGCATTGTGTGGTGATCGTGCCACTTAATAATTGATCCAACTCCGTCTCCTAAATATAAGCCGACCACTGTAGCTTGCTACACGCATAGAATGGAATTCAAGAAAATGATGTGGCAGATGGACTGGCCAAGAAAGACGCCCGGTATGCTTTGTTCAATTAGGCCTTTAACTGTGCTTTGCGCATATGCCAAATGCTATCGTCACCACAAATTTTGTAACAAATCTAAGCAAGTTCTTGCACACGTGGAGGATTTTAAAAGTTAATGAGTAGAATATAAGCGGATACAGTAAAAAGAATTGGAAAGCTGAATTACTCTACCAGCAATATGAGGCTCCAAATTAGTGAACCAAAATAGATATACCTGCCGATTTTACTAAATAATTAGGCCAACATTACCTTCAGGTTTGTGATTAGAATTTTTAACAGTAACATGCAAATAATACAATGATATGAACCCGAAGCAGAAAGGATAAAGGGGTCCTCGGAATGGGCCTTTTATATTTTATCTTTAGTTGAAAATGGTACATTGTGGTTCGATCCAAAACGGAACTGGTAATTCGGTGGTTTCGATATAATTGTTGATAAAAACTGGGTTCAAAGAAAAACATAAAACACGATATACGGCTTTACGTCTCTGTTTTGAGAAAACCTTTCAAAAATTGATCTACTCTACCTTGGTTATCGCAACAAGCGAAGTGGTATTATTAACTGTACAGAAAACCTACTTAAGCTTACTTAAAATTACTTAAAATAACTACATACAAATCAGAATTTAAAAAAAAAATCGAACAAACATTAACCCTTTTCTCGTAAAAGGACAGTTTCATTAAATATCACGTAATTAAGTCAACGCAACCGTCTAATTCATAATCTACGTGAAGACTAGTCATAGACAAAAGTCTCGTTCTATAGTTTCTCTTGGGCTACTATTCCATGGCGTTGTATGATTCATCTGAAAATGGGTTCAGTCATAGGGAGAGGGTAACAAAAACAATAGTAAATCGGGGGGTAAAATAAATAAAATTGAGAAAATAATTAAACGACTTAACACTTAATTAGAGTAATGTAAGCGTATGGTGAATTCTTTCAGTATTTTTCTACTTTTCTTGTTTTACTTAATTGCCTTTTAGCTTAAAGCTAAACATTCACTTAGCAAAACATTATGCAGTCCATCCATATCAATCCAATCTCGACGTTCGTTTCTAATGGACACGTTTCGAATACATCCTTTGAAATTTTCTCGACTCAGAAGCGTACCACTTGGAGCAATATCTTAAGAGAGAGGGAACATTTTAAAAATTTACAACGTTTAAAATATTAAAAATGTCTATTTACCTGGCAAACCTCCTATATAAAGAGCTGACTTGGTGTGTACTTTTCCTGCTACTCTGTGCTGTGCTAGAGATATTATTGCCGGATGGTTATCTATTCTGAGGGCAATCTGCTCGAAGTCGTAAAGGGCTGAAATATTGTGCCACTTGTTATCACAAATTGCATATTTGGATGGGAACACGGACTCCACACGGAATGGATTGCCATCGCCCAAGTCACACGATAGAATTACCTTTAAAATAAAAATGCATTAATTTTAGGGGTAAGATGGAATGAATGCAATATGCAATAAAATGTCATCTTTAATATTCCAAATATAATAATTGTTAAGACAAAAATGTGATGTTAACTGTTATATTTCATAGCGACGTATTTAAATATGGATGAAATATTATGCTGTTCGAGATAAGGTCATACTTTTGTTGCCCTACCCTCAATTCATAAAAAATAAAAAGGAAAGTGAAAATTCGGCGATGAACGGTCTATCAGTAGGTTTTCAAAGAGACCATATAAATACCAAACTTTTTTGTCTGGAAATTTGTTGGTATGGTCATCGGATAGAGGGGGCATTATTTTTAAGCGAATGGTTACCGATATCTGCTCGCATGGGTGGTTTGTATATGTACTCGACATACCACAATTACGCTGACAACCGAAACTTTTGGTCGGCGCGCTTATGGTTCCCTAACCTTGGCTGGCAGACATTTTTGTTAAATTTAACTCCCCCCCCCCCACCCAAACTAAATGTGAAAAAAATGTTTACTAATTTTTTTCAGTTGAAATTGGTCGCAAAGGTGTTAAGATAACTTACTTCAATAAAATTTGGTAAAAATGTCTGACAGCCAAGCTAAGGATTTTTATAGGGCCTTGTGAACCACAAATTGTCTGGACAAACCTTTTTTCAATTTTAACGTTTTTTTTGTTAAAATTAGAAATTTGCGTTTGTTCTGCGCAACTTTGATGGCAAATTGCTTAAAAAACCAATCAATAAAAATGTCTACCACTACAGTATAAGACAAAACGGAAATTTTGCAGTTTTCGCGCGCCAACCAGAAGTTTCATCTGCCAGTGTAATTTGAGTATGTGGAGGACATACACAAACTACCTGTACGGACAGATATCGGTAACCATTCGATCAGGTGAAAATCGACTGTTAAAAAAGAGAGTGTTCCAGTGGTTGTTTTTTGCTTTACAGCAGATTATGTTTATAGGCCATTCAGGATTCCAGAGTAGTGCCGGTGGTTCGGAATTCACCTTAAATTATATGTTCACTTGCAATCGTTGTCATTAAGTCGAGTGAAGCTATTCTCCTGCCTGCACGCTACAAGGGATTACGGGAACTAGAGGAAATCTACGTGAAGTAGATTTCCGTCACACTACTTCAACATTTCAAATCACTGGCTGCCACGCAAAAGACTTCATTAGATTTAAAGCTTTTAAATTATTCTTTTGCAAAATTAAGTTTTTGAGATGTGACGAGTTTGTACCGAAGGGATTCTGAGCCCACTTGCTATAAGAATCAAATAAAAACTCGCAAGCGTCGTTAGATGGGACGGCAATTCACCAAACGATTTGATGAAAATTTGCATATTCTTTTTCATAATTTTTCAATTCCTATGTAATGTAATAGTAATCTGCCTTAAAATAGATAGAAATTGTTGCATTTTTGATCAGAAGAAAGAAATTTGAATCGACAAACAATTGCACATTTACAACATCCATTGCCCGCAAAGTTGTAATCATAAGCTTGTGGATTAAGGCTCCTGGAAAAGGACATAGTCTCACATTTCTAAAACTTGAAATATAAGCTATTGTGCCCACACCACTCCAGGAACGTGTTTAAGTCCTTTTGAATAAGGGCGGCGTCATCACGAGCCTTAACATAGGATAAGATCTTTATGCCGTCAGCGTAGATCAGAACGTTAGAGTGCGTAGAGGGTTGAGATGACTACCTTGTGGCACACTAGATGAAGCCCTGAAAATTCTTGATGTAGAGCCACGAAACGACACACGATATGTCCCGTCTCTTGGTCAGGAAGAAATCCAGTCGAGAAGAACAGCCTTTTGAGATTAAATATAATTACGGAGTGAGGGAATTTATCAAAATATTTTAGTTAGATTTTTTTTATTTATAGCCCTTTTTTCAAGCAACAAAAGCCTTACTTAAGGTACTTAAATTTAGGCTTTAGATTTTGTGCTTTCGAGCTTAGATTTAATATATGCCCAATATCGCGCAATTGGTCGTAGGTCTGGACAATTTGCTGGATTGGCACCATATTGATGTTGTTTTCTTTATGAAACTCTATGTCTTTTTTGCATAATGACAACTAACTAAGTATATAAAAATGAAATGGTTCAATTTGAACGTTTTAAATCAAACAGTTTGTATACACTAATAATGGTTCAAGTTTGTTCGTTCCTCGTAAATTAAATAATAAGAAAACTAAAACGGAATTGGTTTTGCACGCTTAGTAATATAGTGATGGAGATTTATATTATTGCAACGACTTGGAAGCGCCTCGAACTTAATTCGAATAATTTTCCCGCGAAACGTTTGAAATTCAATTTTATTATTTCGTTCACAACTATAATGTTCTGAACGTTAAAAATTGTCTGGCAAGGATAAACGTTTAATTCTGCTTAAGTTCAATCGAAACTTTTGTAACGAATAAATAACGTTATTTCAAACGTTATAATGATGTTTGAATATAATAAAACAACTATTTAGAAACTATATAAATATTATGTAGGACAAAAAAACGAAAGTTATGTTTTCAACTTACATTTCCATTATGAACTTCCAAGGAAAGAGCTGGAAATCCTACTGGTTCTGATACACTTAGAAGAACTCCATTAAGCTCAGATGTTCTAAATTCTAATTCAAGTTCTAAATATTTTCCAACATGGAAGTTTTTCTCTGCAAAAAAAACAAACAAAATTTTAAAAATGACTACACTTCTATTGTACTTATCAAACATACTATAAATAGCATAAGCATCTCCCGGAAAATAAGAACCCTTTTCCACTTTGGGGAAACACTGTCCAACATTTAAGTGTTTTCCTGGTCTGGCTAAATCTTGTGTAGCATTATTTACAGTCATTTTTCTTATACATCCTTTGAATCCTTCAAGCTTCATTACAAATTCAACAGGTAAATGCAAACTATTTTCTGGTAAACCTCCAATAAAAAGCATATTCGAGGCACTGATTTTCTTTGGTATTTTCATTTGAGCTGATGTCTTCTGATCTGTGGCCCCAATTTCAACACTCATAGTAACTTTTCGGTCCTGGCATGTCACGGAAACGTGATGCCATTCGCCATCGTTCAATTTAGCTGTAAGAGTTAATTCCTCTTTTCGTCGTCCACGTACTATAAGAAGTAAATGACCATCTTTTAGAAGTAAACCGACAAAATGTTTTTGTTTTTCTTTTGTTCCTGGAGCAACTAGAATGACACCATTAGGATAAAATGTACGAAAGTCAAATTGAATCATGAAATTTTTCTGCCAAAAATGTCGAACTTGTACGTTGAGGAGGGAATGGCTATTTGCACCGTCTCCGAATTTAAACGCATTTGGCTCGTACGAATAGCTACCAACCTGAAAGAAATGAACAATTTTAATTTGAAATTAATTTTTTTTAATAAACAACTAAACTTATACTACTCCCAAAAGTTGTGATTTGTACAAATTATATTTTCAATACTTTAATATTGACCTAGGCGCACTACAATATTTATCTCATCATAAATTACGCTTAGGTTTCACTTGTTTTCTTTCTTCTCCTACACTTTATTTACATTTTATTTATTTAATTTTCGAAATTTGTGTTTTAATTGCAACAACCACTACCTGCTTTGAAATATAAACAATTAGCTGAATTGATCTATTGTGCATTTTTGGTGAAATAAAACAGTGCGTAACATTAAAAACCTACTTAAAAATATTACACAATTAAAAAAAGTAATCTCACAATTGAAAGGCGTTAGTAAAGCATATATATTTACACAATACCTACACGAAACACAAAAGCCCTTAACATAATAAATAAAACTAACAAAATTTTACATTAAAAATAATTTTATTGAAAAACTATGAACGAGAAATAAACTCTGTAAGCATGGAAAATGTACAAAGCGGTGATAAAAGTACAAAAATAGTTAAATAAAATGATAGGCGAATGATTAAAAGTTAAATCGCACGTATATGTGATGATGTGCGTAATTAATAATATGGCACTGAAATTTTGTTACTGATATCGTGAAGAGATCCCACAGTCTCATTGTTATTATTTTTAATTTTTTTTTTTGGTAGTAGTTACGAGATTGTAAGTACGAATACATTAGAATAGTCCTATGGCAGAAACCATACAACCGCACGTGCCTAGTATGTAGTTGGTTAGTACTTGCGACGTCAACAATAGCCCTATAAGAAAAAAACTCTATTCAAAGAACTGACATTTAAGGAAAACTTAAACAAAAAAAAAAACACATAAAACGCATGCAAACGTACATATACTATATTTTGATGAACGCATACAATGATGAATGAAGGAAACATTTGTTTTTATATGAAACTAGAACGCTCTGTAGATGGGCCTAATAAAATTTCATGTCGATGTAAGGGCGTAAGATTTCTTTTTAATTTTAAATTTTGATTACATTTCTGTTCATCCTTTTTGCTCGAGGAATAAAATACTTAATACACCCAAAGAGTTCCTATGCATTGTAAAAGACGACTAACTAGCTAAATGCCAACGTAATTGGAGTTAGATTCAATATAGAAAGACTCGCACTAGAGATGGTTCTCAATTTTTTTTATTAGTTGATTCCTAACAATTTTGCTAAGACTGTTATACAGGGTGTTTCACAGCGTGTATACAAAAATGAAGGATCTGGTCAATCTAGGTAAGAAACGAAAAAATTGTATGGGAGGCGAGGGGGGGGGGGGGGGGGGTCTATCCCCCTCCCAGATCTAACTGTGTGACATTTTTTTTCCGATGAAAATAACTAGTCTTACATTTAATGTATGTATCTTCTAAAGTTTTTGTGCTAGAGATCTTATTAATATCTCAATTGACAGGTAACACAAAGGTGCAAATGACTGTGTATTTTTTTTACTGCCAATGATTTTAAAACAATTGTTTTTCAAACTTAAATTTTCGAAAAAAAAAATTTCATTTTAAAGGGAAATATATTGAAAAATTGCCCAATTTTTTTTTCAGTGTTGGATTTAACGGCTCTTGCGATGGAAACTTGAAGCGCACAAAAATCTTTTACCATTCTCAAGTTACATCACTAAACCTACAGCTCATACCTGCCTTCCTAAGAAGGAATTCTACCTGCCTCCTAAATTGTTGATCTTTTTACTCTTTGTGTTTAAATTTGGGAGTACTGAAAAGAACTATTTTGTTAATAGTGCTGAAAAGAGGAAGTAAAATTAATAATATAACATATTTTCAAAATGTCCTTCGTCACTTCGAATACACAGAAGTGCTCTTTGTCGCATGGGTCTTTTGAAGTCGATTTTCTTTGATTTTATTTCGGGCTTCTAAAATTCTTGTTATGAGCTCATCTCTTGTTGAAACTTCTGGTCCGTATACCATTTCTTTCATGGTCCCCCGCATAAATAAAAATCAGGTGGAATTAGGCCAAGGAAAAGTACTACGCCGCCCTATCCACCTATCCCTGTAATTACAATTTAACCAACGGAGTACGAAAGGTGTCACGTGCTTCGGCATCCTTAGGGCAAACATGGCAGTTTGGATAACGATCCGAAACACACAACCCGTGTCACAGCGGAATTGTTGCGAAGTTAGGGCGTTTGAATTGTTAAAGTGGTCCCCACAATCCTCTGCCCAAAATTCCATTGAACATATCTGAGTTGAATTGAAAGGTCAATTGCTTCGCTGGCTCAAGGTTACAGGAATGTCGATAAGATTTAAGGATACGTCGAAGGCGCGTAAAACAGAATTCCTTCCTCCGTCTGCAAGAATCTGGCGGTTCTCGACACAGGATTGGCGAAGTTATTCGCACACAAGGAGGCCACACGAGGCACTAAGACGTATGGAACTTTTCGATTCTGCGCTAACGCATTCAACTCCTATCACGATTTTTTGATGTGGGTACCTTCCTTCTCTACGGATAATGTTATAATATACAAAACTTTAAATAAATTATAATTCGTTAAAGTAAAGAAGACTTGCGTTTCACTCCACTCCCTTCTCTAATCACATCACACCACCAGATATTTATTGGATAAAAAAGAATATATATATATCTCTCTCTCTCCCTCTAGTTCCCGTAATCTCTTGTAAAGTATGCAGTTTCAGGTGAATTCCGAACCACCAACGCATCATCGTTTACTCCACCCCTACCCTACAATAGTGGCACGTATTAGGTTTGATGCGGGCATATTACAGGCTGCTTGATTCCTATGAACTGGTCTGTAACAGGTCTATTACAGACCCACTGCAAGTCTAGTTGTTTACTGAACGGGTGTGCTGCAGGCTTATTGTTAGAATTTTGCAAGAAGTATTTTCATCTGCTTACAAATACAGCAAAATATAGACATGATAATATTTTAGACGTTCGTAGCTTCACTTTTTATCAATACACTGCGGAAACACTTAAAAATAGTTGTTGAATTATTTAGACTATCGGAAAACTATATAAATGAAATGCGTCGTGATCAAAACTTTTGGATATGCAAGGCCACACGACTTGGCACGGAAGTAGGGTTTGTTCAAAAACTTAGAACTGGAGTCCGTGAGGTGTCTGTTTGTCTTCGCTCCTGTATGTCTGCTCTTAACGACCAGTCATATGTTTAGTTTCACTTACCACAAATTTATGGTACGTGATAGGAACCTATTATTTTATTATACAGTGTTTACGTATTCAGGAAAGTTCTTGACTTTTGTCAATTTTGCAAGATTCAGGTCATGAGCAAAATTTTAACTAGGAAACGTTGGAGTGATTTATTAAGTATTGTGCACGAGCACCGATTTAGTGGTAAAGTCGTATAAAATGTAAACATAGCAAATTAATAAATTATAAATTGTTTTTTTTTTTTAAATATTGAGGTCGAATATGTTAAATAAAGAAAATTTGATGTCCAGTTATTTAAAAGATTCGTTTTCTCATCTCTAATTGTTAAAACGGTGCAATTTGGAGCACTGCCTACCCCACTTGTGGAGAAGAAATAATATGCAAAACAAAATCTTATGATATAATAAACTAATACAAGAAATTCATCACTTTCAATCAATCAATCACTTTCTCCAAATTCTAACCGAAATATGTATATATTCCAAGATTTATAACTAAACTCAATTAACGATTATTCATTTCGCTACTTAAAATTAAACTAATAAACTTAAAACCCTTAGCTTAAATAATTCTATAAATTGCATGCTAAAGTGTTAATTATTTTGAAACTGTGCAAACCTAAGAGCAAGTGAATTCTACTAATTACTTAAATATCAGTGCATTACATACCCGTTGACAACCCTCCTTGTTGGCTGTAAAACTCTTTCCAATGGGTTCCGTCTTAAGTAAAACATCTGCAAGTGCATTGTTCAATCCCATTGCTGGGCCAGCTCTTCCAATTTGAACATTAGAAAAGCTTAAAGCATCACTGAATGGCACAGTTTTATTATTGAAAACAACGTCACGAATGGTGCCTTCAAGTCCAACGAATGTGGGTGCAAGTGATTTGTATTCTGGGATATTTGGAGCTCCTCCAAAGTACAGTCCTCCGGCATCTTTAGGCATATTTACAGCTGTAGGAGATGTTGATAAAGTTCTAAGTGTTTGTAACTCATCATCGACCATTAGCTCGATTTTTCGTCCCATTTTCAAAATATTTACGACATGATATTCTCCATCATTTACACTTGCATTGGACAACAGATGCAAAGATTCACGGCCAGTATCTATCCAAACACTTACACGACCATCTAGTAAACTCACAGAGTAGTTTCCTTTAACATCTTTGGCATCGTAATCTTCCTTTACTTGTGGAGGATATGCGGACAGCAATAGTAAACAATCTGACTGAAGGGTACGAAATACAAAGCCTGCATTAGCTCGTTTCCGGAGTGATTGTGAAGGCAGCTCGACATACCCATTTCCGAAGAAACCCGCTCTGTGGAAAAGCGAAAAGTTATAAACGCAAACGAAAAGTTTTAAGAGGATTATTACTTGGTAATGATTTCCTTGCATGACTGTTCTACTCCAAAATATGATGAGCTTTCAAGGGGATCGTAAGTTTCGAAATTTATTTGTACATCCATCATGCAACCGAGGAATGGGTAATCAGCCCCTGGGGCTTTACTTGTTCCAGATCGGAATCCTGAAAAACAGTAAGAACAAATTAATTTTCGTTTACATAAATCACAATTAATTTGGTTATGAAAATTTTGCTTAAGTCTCAAGAGTTTATTTCTGTGAAAACCGATTAGTTTATGATTAAAGAAACGCTTAGAGAATTATTCGTATCCTGCTAATAAATACGTCCGTTTTGTCCTGTTGTCTACATATACTTAAAATGCGACTTGAAAAGGTAGACCCATTTTGTGTGTACTAAATCTTAGGATCTGCCGGGGGTTCAATAGATAAAGATTAACCATGTGCCGGTGGAGAGTTTCTTATTTGCCGATGGCTCGGAATAGGTTCTGAGGGAGGAGAAAGGAAAAACAATTTTTTTCGCCCAATGATGCTGCCGATGGGATGGTGGCATTTTTTTGTATAAATAGTTGAAGTCATTCTGCCATTAAAAATTAGCGCACAGCTCAAAATAGTCATTAAATGAGAAATATGATAAACTATAAAACAAACTAAAAAAAACACTTTCTGGCCTAAAAAAATTACCTGGTGGAACACCTCCAAGATAGTAAACAGCTTTCGATAAATCTGGCAGCATTTGCCCCATTATAGGTCTTGTTGGAGAGCCTGACAGAGGTTCTTCCGTATTTACTTTTAGACTTCCATTTTCGGTACCCCGTTTGGGCACAAATTCTCTAGCAGCCTCAATACTAACCCATTTTCCGGTATTGTATTGTTTCGTAGTATTAATTTCGAGTTTCGCCTCATCACCGTAGTCTATTCTGAAAACAATACGTCCGCCGCTCAACGTTAGTGAAACAGACCGGTTCTGTAAATACTGGCAATGTCAAAAAAATTAATAAGAATATATTTTCAAATTGCTTACATTTTTGTTATCAACCGCTAGAAATAGTAAAGCGTTTTCATCTAGAGTTTTAAAAGTTATTTGAAGTGAAAAGAAATTCTTTTTGTAAGGTCTTGGACGTGATTTTTTTACTTCAGCATATCCTGCACCATTAAAATGTCTGGCATTTGACGTTGTCGATGTTTCTTGTGGGCCTAATTTTGCTCCACCACATTTTCCTTCCGAGTGTACAAAATTCCACAGTCCCAATGGCTTGTTGTCGATATAAATTTGATTGACAACAACATTCAGTCCTGGATTGGTTAGAAGTTCCTTAACACGTAAATCATTCGGAACACCGCCTAACCAAACCCGATTGTTTGTGGTGGCAAAAAACCTTGTGTGTTCAGAATCAGTCACTCCTGTAACATGATGTGCCGCACTTAAAATACCACTGTTGGTCATTCTGCGTACTATTAGGCTGCCAATGTTCAAAGTTCTATTTGCTTCAACGTAATACCAAGCATCATCATATTTAGGATCCTTGGTTTGGATATCCAATGGATGAACAACCACTCCTGTTCTTCCCCCAAGATTCCATACCAAACGTATTTTTCTTTTAGACATTTCCAAAGCAATGAATCTTCTGTCTTGCCCTTGTATGAAGAGTAGAGGAGAGTTACCATTTCGGCTGTTCAAAGCAAATGACAATTTAATTGTATTCGATGTTGAAAGGCCGTACGAAACGGGAATGTATGATCGTATACATTTCTCTTTTAGAGATTCCAAGGAAACTTTTATCTGAAAATTCAATTTTTATTAATTGTATCGTAAAAAGGTGATACTTGACGTTTAAAGCTTACTCCTTGAGCCGCATGTCTAGCCCTCGAAATTTTATCCTTTAGTTCTTGTAATTGCTTCGAAACACTATTGTTCCATAGTTGAAATTCCTCGTTAGCCTTTTGAGCATTAACTTCGATATTATTCAAAGAACTATTGGCCATTCGAATATTACTTAAAGTTTGTGAAATATTCTCTTCAGCCAAACCAAGCTGTGTGTCCCATTCTGGTTCTAAGTTAGCAAACTTCTGTCTAAGCTTATAAATGTCGGATTTAGTATCTACAGCCTTTCGACTTTCAGTTCGCATTTGATCGGATATTTTCATAGCGAAATCGCTACTTTCAAATATTTTAGCCATGCTGATTTCGTTATTCAATGCTTCAAGTGATATGGAAATGTTGTTGTTTTTTAGGCCTGCCTGCCAAATTGTTGATTTGATTGATTCAACCTTATCCTCTTGTTGCTTGAGGACTAATTTTAAACCTGTGTGAAATTGAATGGACGATTTTTTTCTGATTGTTACAAAAATTCCGTTTCTTACCTTCCATTTTTCGCATTTCTTTAATTGCATCCTTTTGAAGAAGCTTCGATTTTCCCAATGAAGCATGAGCTCGATCAATGACCGATTCACCATTGGTTTTGTACAGTTTTTCTTCCGCTGTGATTACACTGTTTTTTGCTTCTTGGGTTGCTTCTTTTGCTGCTTCTATAGCATCTGATATATTTTTATGAGCTGAACTGAAAGAAGATTTTATTAAATAAATGCCTTAAGTCATACTGCTTAACTGTCGAGTTAATTTTGAAAAATATTGTCTTAAAAAACACTTAACAATTTTGAAAATTTACTTTAAATCTCACCTCGCAAGTATTGCCACTCTGGCTCCATCCTTAGTAGTTTGAAATTGCCTTGTGTATTTTTTCGACAAATCCATTAGGCGATTCGAATGCCTCCACGCCTTAGGTACCCAATGTTTTCGAATATCTCTTCGCAAATCTTCAGATTCTGCCAGAGCATCAGCAAGTATATTTCTTAATTTTTCCATATTTTCTGTATTTGTTTGAATATCATCTAATCCACTTTCGATAATAACAAGTGTAGTATCTGTTTGGGTAACATAGCTATTATTCAACAACTGAACAATTTTGTCGCGCAGTTCATAGACTTCTCCGTTGTATTCAACCACATAACTCTTAATGTTCCGAACATGCTCATGGATGTCTTCTGCTGCATTTATTAATTCAAACGTTTTGTCTACATGACGTTGTATGTCAGATATTCTAAAATTTGTGTTGTTTAAATCGCGTAGAAATATTTCTATTTCAACTTGCTGGTCCTGCACAGCATCAGAGGTATTTCCGAAAAAATAGAACAAGTCGAAAGCGCAATCCCATGCATCTCGCATTCCTGTTGACGACATATCGTGAAATCGTATCTCGTCAAGATTACGACGAGCTTCTTCTAAGGCAGTTGGGAGATTAATGTGATGGTCATGGCTTCCATAGTAGTTCAAACTGAATATAGTGTGCAATATCCCGTCATGTAAACCTTTTACAGTATCAAGTGCGTTAGTGGCATTGTTCTCTAAAGCACCAGATATGATGTTGTGCTTTACAGCGATTCCCTCAAGCTTACGCCACTGATATTTGTTGTTTTCAGAAAACGAAAGCAGCTGAAATTGAAAAAAAAAATGTCTAAAAGTTTAGTTTTAAAGAGCAGTTAATTTAAAAACAAAATACCTTATCTACACCGCTTTCGTCAAACTTTTCGATTTGGTATTTTGCATCAACAAAGTGCTTTAGACGTTCTTCTATTTCCTCCGACTTCTTTTCGTACTCCTCCAATTTAAGCCACGGCGCAGGAATACCAGTAAGATCCATATGCGCAACGCCTCGCCTTAACTGATGCGTAATGGATGCAGCATAGTCCATCAATATTAGTGAACAGTTATCACAAACTGTAATTTTATATTAAAACTTAAAATATTCTAAGAATTACGTGAAATATATTACGTTTGCATGCCTTGTCCTCTAAATAGTGTCGTTCAGCCTCACAAATATCGCAACGTCTTCCACTGACTCCAGGCTTGCACAAACACTGTCCGCTTTCTTCTTCACATTCATCTGATAGACTTCCGTCTTTATTGCAAGCACATGGTTGGCACGATCCATTAAACCTATTAAGTGTTCCAAAATATCCAGCTGCACATCGTTCGCATAATGGTCCAACGTAACCAGGTTTACAAATACAATTAACTTGACCAAGCCAAACTGTACATCCACGTGCATAATTTCGACTAGTTTCTGGACATGGACAAGCTTTACATCCGCCAAAATTCGGATCACCATAGTATCCTTCAGCACATCTTTCACAATAGTTTCCGCCTGTGTTATCTGCACAATTCTGGAAATTAACTGCCAATAAAGGAAAAATATTTTGATTTTTAAATATCTGGAAAACTAACCAAGCACACTCCGGTTTCTCTGTCACATTCGACACTTCTGCCACTACAATCGCATGGAACAACGCGACCTATTAAATCCTCCATGTACAGATGTTCTGTTTCGGTGTGATTTCGCCAACGATAATAACCTCTGCCAGGATCCTGGCATGATAATCCGTCATATCTGTTCGCGCAGTGACATTTTTCAACGCCGACCGCCATGTTTTTCGTCGAGCCAGATAAGTATATAGCCGAGTCCATGTGAACGTTATATAAACTGTGAAAAAATATTTATCAGCAAAATGGTAGGATTGATGATGGAAATTTTTTCCTAAAGATTAATTCTTCGGATTAAAATAAAGAAAATAACTAAAAGTTAAGGACTTACACTCCATCTTTCATTTTTTTTTTTTTATTATGTAGCCCAAGGCCGGGGACAACCCTATGATGCGTTTAGTATGAATGTGGGTAGAAGGGAATTAAAGTAAGCGGAATGAGGGAAATAAAATGTTTTGTTTGCATTTTTTGCATATAAAATGGCCGTTTTACAACCATTCTTACTTAGGTGCCCGTTATTGTAAGATGTATTTAGCGAAGTCGCAGTGATTATTATTTTATAATACCAGGTGCGACTTCTTCAGTGGACTAAAAATATCGTGGGAAACAAACAAACGATTAGATCTGTTGGAAAATATTTTAACGAATAAAAATAATGTTTTTCTACAATACAGTTTCTTTTTATTACCACTTAAAAACGGCGAGGTATCTCATATGTAATGACCTAATGCTCACTATGTCTCTCGATTGTCCAAACAAATTAACCGACAAAATAGATTTTTAAAGCTCTGGTGTGCAATGTTCTTAACTTTCACTGCACCTCAGGTATTCCTCAAGGTAGCCACCTAGGACCATTACTTTTTATCATTTTAATTGGTTCGTGCATGCCATAATTTGATCTGGATGGATCAACATGCAATTAAGCCAGTCTTCGGAGATTATATTGGGACTGCTTGAGGGAAACTTTGCTAACAAGAGTACTCGAGTCTATATTAGAGTTCAAGAGTTGGTGAATAAAGACCAAGTAAGCGACTTTGCGTCTTTTTTCAAGTGAGGGAAAACCGAGCAAACGGAGGCGGTCGGTATAAGGCTTCTCTAAGTTGTGTGGCATCAAAATGGCACAAATTCATGGCAAGTTGAAACGCGAACCTAATAGGTTTATGTTTACTACAAAAACCAACCTGCAATTTGAAACTATCTACAGATACAACTTAAGCCTTAATAAAAAATTCAAAAAATTAATTAAATTCAAAATTAAAACTAATAAATTGTTCATCTCTAAGGAATACACCTTTCAATATAAGGCCACCTGACTTACACAACTTCGGTAAAATCAGCCCAAGATGTGCCACGCAAAAAAATGTGTTTAACATTTTCCAAAGCAGTCATCATGACAGCTCTGTTTATTTCCTGTCCGTTCTGATGGTACCTCCAGTAAGCTTCATGCAGTGAAATATAATAAGTTTCATTTGTTGAAATATCCCTGGTTTCAGTCTGAAATTGTAAAAACATTAAAACACCGATCTTTGAACAAACAATGACGACAACCTCATAATAGTCAATCACCAGTTTATTGTGGGAGTGAATCTGTGCAATTGGATACTTTTGCAGGACATCCCTTTCCAACTGTGTACTGCATCCATCTGTTAAAAGACTATATCTCAAGTATCCGCCATAGCTGTTCGTTCTGTCTCCGTAAAACTGTGGTGGCAATTGAAAATAGAGAGGGTAGTAAAACGCCGTATAGGCTCCAATCGAAACATTTCCTGTTGATCTTGGTATCAAATTTAATCCATTCATTGAACTGATTTCGGCATCCTCATGGTATGACTTTGTTCCCTCTATCTGCACCACCTGAAAATTGCAAGGTCTGAATAAATGCTGTTTTAACAAAAGCCATATACCTACCACGACGTATTCATAGTTTCTTTGTGGGACGCTTGGAATATGAATGTATTGGACACTGAGATTTCTTGCACCTGGCATTCGGATGTGGCCCCAAGTTAGATCGCTTTGTTTGCACTCGTGCGATCTCCCAAAGCAAAAGCATCGAGTGCATCCATCGCGATTATGTTTTGATAAGCCAAACGTTTTGGGCTGGCAGGTGTCACATTTTAAGCCCGTTACGAGCTCCTAAAGCATAAAAACAAAATTAAACAAAACCAGATTTGCTTCGGTGAAAGTTGATTAATTTACCTTGCAAGGGCACTGACCTGAAGAGTCACACTCGATGAGTCCGTCGGCTCGTGCTTTTGATCCTTTTACATTGCAATTGCATCGTTTACAGTTGGGATAATCAAAGTATCCAACGGAGCATGAATCGCATCTTCGTCCAGAATATCCTTCACGGCAGATGCATTGTCCACTGGATACATCGCAAGACTGACCAATTGATCCAGATACATCACAGTCACATCGATCGCAACCAATACGCGGTTTCCATCCCCATGTTCCAGGAAAACACTGAAGACAATCCGGGCCTTTACTGTACGGCGGACAAACACAACGTCCACTGATTGGATCACAAACGTGTCCTTCAGATGGACAAAGATCGCATCGTTTACAACCGTTGCTAGAAAATCCATAGAAACCGTCTTGACACATATCACATCTCTGACCTATAACTCCAATTTTGCAATCACATTGCCCTGACCATGGATTGCAGTCTCTGCTTCGAGATCCGAACGGATCACATTGACAATCCCTGCACCCTGCGCCAGATGTCATGTTCCAGTGACCTGGTTGGCATTTCTCGCATCGTCTTCCTGTTACATTACTATGGCAGATACACTGTCCCGAGTAGCGGTCGCATCTAAGTCCCATAGATCCAATTGGGTTACAATGGCACTCTGAAATTAGAAAATCATGGAAAGTGATTAAACTCAAGTAGAATGTTCAGGGCCATGCCCATTCTATTTATAAACATCAATCCTCATAGATTCATACGACGGTAATGAAGCATTCGGATCCATTTTTCATTATGAATGGCAATTAAGGCCATCTGTTTGGCCAGAAATTAAAAAAGAAGCATCTTTTGATGGTCTAATTATAATCATGGGGTACCTTTAGCTGTATTAATTAGAGGAAAACATACTTAAGGGCGGTGCATGTCCTTTCTCAATGGAATGGGACTAGTGACAGATTAAGAGTGAAGAGCAACATTAAGAATGCAATAAAATTCTGTATCTTATCAATCAAATTTCGTATCTTAATCTAAGCTCATTATGGTGACCGCGCTTTGATTGCACAAAATCGTTTGGAGATGCCGCGCTGGTCATCAATGCGCGGAAAATTTAACCGACACAACGCTTTAATTGAGATCGTACAAGTTTTAATTGTGATCACGTGAAGAATAACGCGAATACGAACCGGACCGATCGCACAGGCACACAAACCTTAAATCATAACTAACAGAGGCCGCGATGCCGAATGAAGACGTACAGGAATCGATATGCAAATTAGTTTGGCATAGTTTAACGTGGTGCCAGATAAATGGGCAATACAGTGGCGAAGATAGTAGACAGGCAAAGTGATAAATGAAATCCGATCAATTATAATTAAAACGTATAATTGCGTCACGCTGAATAGAAGCATCTGTTATCGATGTCAGGAAGACTATTGGGCTACAACGGCTTCTTCGTCTCAAAGAGAACAACTCGGGCGAGGAACCCACCTAGTGAGTATCTCGCAGTTGATGCGAATAAGTTAATTAACCGAATTACATAAATTAAGATGTGAGATAGGTGTATTAACGCAAGATGGATTGTTACTTAGATTGTATTTAGTTGAAGATAAGAAGCCTACAAACAGTCGTTTTAAGCACGAGATACTCGACCTCGCAGAGAGCTAAATATAGCGCGTTTTAAGATTGGACCAGATTGCAGTAATTAATGGTTGGTGCGGTATGCGTGTAAGGCTTGGAGTTTTACCTCAAGCAATGGCACTAAAAATATCTTAATTAGGCGTATACAATCGTGTCAACAAGACAATTATATGTGTATGTACCCTATGCTGTCAAGTTCAGGCATTCATTTCAACTTTAAATAAGGCAATAACTCATGAATCTTACATGTGAAAGGCAGTCTTGAAAATGTTTTCCTTATTTATGATCGAGAGAAAGTGTTAGATCGCAGAGGACCGCACGTTCAAATAGTGGTGGTGAGCTCTTCGGAGGCCTTTCATCCGAGTACAATCCGCAGGGTACATTTGTTATTCCATATAAGTAGGACGATGCTGCCTGATTCGGCTGCTGTTTCACCTGGATTAGTCAGAAGTTGTGCTTCTTCTGTCTACATTGCTGTAAATCCGGTTAGGGTTTTTCATTTCAACGTCATTTGAACGAGACAAGTATATTTCAATAAGTATCAAGATTTCCTTCGGGATGACAGCCACGTTAACCTAACCTAATCAGGTTAGGTTAACGTGGTTGCCATCCCGGGACAAAGGCGGACTTAGGCCAAGTGGCCCAGTGGATTGGGAGCTGTAACTTAATGTCGGTGATTCAAAATCCATCTTAAACTGAACTGTTTCCGTCGAATCGTTTGAAGTTTTTGAATTGAAAGCTATTCTAGGGATTAGGTAGAGTAATGAATAACTTTTGCAGAAGCTGCATGGATCTAGACGAGAGTTACCTGCCCTGGAGATCAGGAGAAGTATAACATTCTGTAGTCATCTCTCTTATTGCGCGACTAGAGGAACTACAGAACAAAGTACCAAGGTGTGATATCCTTTAGGGACGCATGATGGATCTATGGATCTAAAGAAGCAGTTTTAAAAAAGGATAGATTCACATGAAGTCGTCAGTGGAGTAAGTGATAACGTGTCGGGATAAAAATCCGGAATAACACAGACGTCGACCCATGGTTGCTTTCTGCTTACCTTGCTGTTCTTTTGTCTTTCATCAAAAGGCACCATTTAGACTTTGGTCCAAGTTCGATCTAAGGCACGAACATTGAATACTCCAAAGAGGTGAAATACTTGGACATTACGCTCGATAAAAAACTTAATTAGAACGCTCAACTCGAGTCTATTTTAAACAAGGCTACACGAGCCTTATGGGCTTGTCAAAAGCTCTTCGGAAGGACTTAGGGTCTCACCTCAGGGTGATTTTTTTAGGATGTGGCCAAAGCCTAGGGAGACGACCCTTTGAAGCGTTAGCATGGCTTTAGCCGGTAGGGAATTGGGGTAAGGAGATTGAGCGGAAAATGAATATATTATTTTTTCACTACTGCAAGCTAGACAACAGCCCAGAGACAAAGATTTTATAATTCCAATTTAAAAACCCACGGGGAGAAGAAGTTTCGAACCCGAGAACCATGGCCTGATCCAACAACAAAAAACAATAAAGATCTTTATAGTCGATTTCGTAAATCTGTCTCTTCTGGAATGCCGCAAGGTAACATTCCCTGTCCAGTATTGTTTAATTCTAGAATCACTTATCTCTTAGTCGATGCAGCGATATTTCGTATTGTTTCTCGCAATCCAGATTATGTTTATGTGAAATTTTGACATATGGATATCTCAGCCACTTTACCTTTTTCTCATTGCAGCAGTTGTCCTGCCCGGTTTCTCCATTGATGGCAAAATATTTGATCAGAAATAAAGTTTGGCCTTCAATATTCAAGAGTTCGGTACTATTTTGCATACTCTAAATGAATTATAAAAAGTCAGCTACCGCAAAGGATACCTTCAATGAAATCTCATTATATTTAAATAAACTTATAGACACCCCATACATTCCATGCCGGAATCTCTATCTCTCTGCGAAGAATCAATCTTCCTCGGTCGGCTTTTCATGTAAACAGCGAATCAATCAAAACATTAAACAAAGTTTGAAATGCGCGGTTTTGCACTTAGAACTGAGCTCTTAATGCGGAAAGGCCGCGAGCGAAAAGAATTCTTTGATCTTTGCTCATTACAAGTTTTTCAGAATTGATTGAATGTGCGTGTTTCAATGCTTAAAGTTGAATTTGCGGTAGAGTATCCAAACGACTTGAGTTTAGGCAACTGTAATAACCCCGCAAATTGCTCCTGTTGCCCTCCGTATGTTCCCACATAGTGCCACATTTAATGATACTTGACTTTTGGTGTAATGAAAGAAATCGCGACTGGTCTCCTTAGGAAAGATACATATTTTCGGTGTTATCTCTATTAATAGATAAAATTGATACAGTTTGAACGAGTTTCTGGTGGCAAAGCACCTGTGAACACCTTATGAGCAAATATAGGTAATTATGCTGGGGGATCTGAGCCCCAGTTACGTTGTTTTTTTGTTAATGAAAAAGGGCGTGGGCTTAACATTGCGAAAAGTCCAGCGGAACGAATGAATTATGAAGCAATCCAACACCTTGAATGCGATTTGCGAGCGTTTAAAATGTTCCTTGTATTGATTTATACCGTTGGCGTATGCGGATCTTGGTTTGAATGGAACAGCGTCGACAACGGAAATGAGCAATTGCTGCAGCGGACAACAACACCTACTCAGGTGAGACGTTTTATGCAGTTTCATTCATGAATTTAGCCAACGCAATGAAAAAACAGGCTTCGAAACGATGATGTCAGCGCCCGAGTACTTACTTGCTTTTCTTTAAGAGACTGGGAAGATCCAGCCGGTCGGATTGTGGTTGTAATTGCCGAGCTGTAAGGGAACTAATTACTTGTTTTGAACTGTTCAGGGGTATCATATCCATACGAAGTTGAAATTCACTACAGGAACGAGTCAGATTTTGAAGAAATTATTCCTTTTGTAGTAGGTACAACAAATAATGAGAAAATTGAGAAGGAAATATCTTCGTGCAATTTTAAACACAATTTCCTAGTTAGTGAGTGCCAAGAAGAGAATATCGAGAAAATACCTATTCCGTGTCAGAAGGGTCGATGATACTTGTGACCTCGAACAGATCAGTCAAGCGATTAATGTGTCACGAGACGGACAATGCGTTAACCGGTCTTTCTCAGAACAGAACGATTGAATGACTTCTGGTTCTTAACAGCGTCTGAACTGAATTTTAATATTATTAGAATGTCGTTTTTATTATAGCTTTCTTTGCTGATTTAGTGAGCTCTGTTTTGATGTAACCATGCCGTAATGTCTAAGTCTGACCTAATAAATCATACGATCTGCCTTGAGTGCGAATAAGATTAGTTTGCGTTCCAATTTCAGATGACGAAAACATATGGTTGTTTTATCCGACCGTTTTAACATCTTGTCTTGTCTATGAAACTTCTTACCAACCCAGTTCAACGTCGAGCCTGCCCTACCAAACAAACCAAAATCCTTGGCTTTATAACATTTGGTCAAAAAGCTTATATTTACAGAGTAGGTAAAAAAACTGCGTCTTTTGCGGGATACTTTATATAGTACTTGTGCATTTGCTATAGAGGAAGTCAAATTGCTAACACACAAAACAAGACCAAAAAATTTTGGAGTTGATAAGAAGTTGAGTTTAAAAAAAAGGAGTGCCGAGAATGTTCCGCTGGGGCACCCCGGAAAACAAACTTTAACGGGAAAGAGATCAATGGAATAAGACAGCCAAGGGAAAACCAGTTAACGAATAGTGGAGTACAAGTAAGCAATGAAAATTTATGAATAAAAGCTTCATGATTGATCCCATCCAAGGCCTTACTAAAATCAAAGAATACGGCGACCTAGCAGTTCACCCAATTTGATGGCTGGCAAAGAGTAGTGGTGAGATTCAAGTAGGTTTGTAGTGCTAGACTTGCTTTTAATGAAGCTATGTGGTAAAGGACCCATTAAAGACCTCAACATAATCTCGATTCTACTAAGCCCACTCAGAATTCGAATTGCTCAATTAAGCAAAGGTACTTTGCTCACGTAAGATCAATTCCCTCTGATTGTTTTAAATCCTTGGGGGGTTGTAGGGCCTGGTCCGGATTTGTGTCAACCGCTGCGATGATTTTTTGATTCTTCCTTTTTTTACCACCGATCTTCTCCTAATGTTGCGCAGTCGTCTAATTCCCTGTTTGTAATGAGTTCTGTAGGAGTTGCGGAGATGGAGAAATTAAACCCATAGTCCACCTACTCTGTGAATATCCGATTTTAAAAGAACGACCAGGAGCCAGGGAGCTTTGATAGTTTAGGCGATTTAGCTAGGATAGCACTAGTGGATCTAATTAGATTTAAACAGAGATCTGGGTGGATTTAAGTTCTGACTATGTTATCTTTTTAAGTTGACGGTGGAGTAAGTGATAACGTGTCGGCCTACCAATCCGGAGGCTCTAGGTTCGAATCCCACCACGATGGTTTTTTTTCTGCTGACAACAGATTACGATAAAAGGCTGCAGGGGGATTGCAAAGAAAATGTCAGGGGTTCGGAATACACTTTAAATTGTAGGGCCACTTGCAATCGTTGTCTCGAATCGGGTGAAATTATTCTCCCGCCTCATGCCCCACAAGGATCACAAGAATATCAAAAAGTGACAGTATGCATCGCTAGTTTACTCCGTACAGCATTTGAAAGCGCTCCGAGAGTTTCCTTTGTAAAGGACGTGATACTGGGCTCCTGAGTAGGACTCCGTTATGATGGTGTTAATTTTTTTCTGTGATACCCATACCGCCAATCAACGCAATCAAACGCTTTCTCGAAACCAACGAATCACGCTTTTTTCATTGCATTGGTTATATCTCGGTTTCTCAAAATTCCTGAATTAAGTGAGCCGCAGCAGTGGGATCCAACTTTCGCAATTCTGTATATCTGTCATCGAGGTCCATCGACCTTATTGCGTCCAACAAAATATTCCCTCCATTTCTACAGTTCATGCTCCTCGGCGATGATTAGGGACCCGTCGGTGCTTCTTACAGGAATTTCAGTTGTAAGAGTCCTTCATGTTAATTGCTTTGTGATTCTGTACAAAGCTCCCACCGTCACCGCCGCAGACCGTTTTTGCGGAATTCTGTTTGTTACGCCACTACACTTCTTTGGACACCTTTCTGTAGAGAATGGCTCTGCGATGTTCTTGTAGTGCGCTTCCCTTGCTAGAATTCATTTGGTCTTCAATCCTACTCCATAAGGCGTCTCGGGATTGACCGAGAGTACATTTATATTACGTATAAGCACTTTAAGGTAATACATATATTCTGGCTAGCACGTGTTTCTCTCCTCCTTTCTCAGCAGAGCTTTCGCTCGGAGGATTGCTAATAAACTTGATCAGAAATGTCTAGTAACTTCGCTAATTGGTCTGGAAGGATTAAGTTAAAGAGCCCAGCAAAAATTGCAGAAGTACAGAAAACACCTCTACTCATTGAGGGATAAGGGGAATGAGCAAAAAGTAATTGATTAATTCAATATAGTCATTGTTTACATTTGTGTCTGCCCACAAGCATTTGAAAGTTATTTGCTCAGAAATTCAATAAAATCCAATTTTATTGCAATTGAGGCCAGCCATCTCGTCAATTTCTTCACGAGACATCACAACTTCGCTTAACCTCAAACCCTAAGCACCTTAAGTAAGTCGTTATTGTAAAACATCGAAAATACGACTCAATTGAATTTTGCAGAGGCATACACAAAAAAAAATAAATCAGTTTCTGCACGACTGTTTAGACTATCCAACGCGAGCATCATGTCTTTCTTATCTAAATAGCCGGCATAAATTTGTAAAAGGCGATAATGGAGCTGTTCCAGAGCCAGCCAGTTCTGGATCTTCGATTAATAATTCAGAAGTCTCAGAATTCCGTTCTCGGTGGAAAACTGGTCCAGATACAAACCAGAGTCTGATCTGGTTGTCAATCTTTATAACAAAAACAAGGAAATTCAGTGAAGATACTCATCGACGTACGATAGCAAATCTGAGATATCTAAAGGTAATGTTAGATGTAAGCAATCACATCTATTCATACTAGAACATTTTACAGTATTGTGTGTACTCGTTGGTAACGTCGGGAAGAGTGGATCTGTTTAAAATCGCGAATTAGCCAGTAAAAACAGGGAAAGCAATTAGCATGCCGACGTGTGGTAACATATGCGGTAGTTGTAACGCAATAAAGGCAAATGTTGACTGAGTCAATCTTACTCTGAGACTGTTGTTAGGGTAGAGATTAGAAGAAATCGAAAACGGGTAATATGAAATTAGCAACGTAGTAGTGTACCAGGGAGTACCGTGAAACGAACTCGTGAGGCGTCCCATTAATCCTAAAATAAACAAATCATCTCATCTTAGCAGTTTACAATTCTTCGCATGCTTTCGCTAGGTTCACTGTCCTGATTACTTGAGTGGATTGGCCAGCGATCTTTAACCTCTAAACACACATAAACAGAATTGTCCATTATTCCTTATTTGTTTGCTTTTTTTTTTTGTTTTTTGAAAAAGACAAGTGTCCGCTAGACTGACGTAATCGTTCTAAATAAAATTGTTCTCTGTGAAAATGTATGCAATTTGAAGGTTTTACGACGTATAGAGCGATTGTTTAATGGATTTGGAACAAGATTATGGCAAAGAAAAAAATACAATAGTAATTCGACGAGACAGAAAAAAACAACACTTAACTTTTTATATAAAAAATAAATACACAGAAGGGCTCTTTAGTAGGCTCCATTGTTAACAGTAACATAAGTACTGACCTACAGTCGGCAGCACAGCCTCGATAAAAAAGAAATGCAACATTTCGTAATGTGATTGTTTGTTGTGAAAAATCAGAATGAAATTTATTTAAATTCATTAAAAACTGATTTAGTGCGACGATACAGCCTGCCAAATCGGCCTCTTCTGTCATCTTCGACATGCACAGAGCGTACTCTAGATACAAGCCGGGAAAACATGATAGTTCGGCCATTTTACCACCAAGCGTGTCCTCATTATTTCATTTATTTTTGTATCACAGATTAACCAATCCTTGCTCACATATAAAACTGCGCACTGTCTTAACCAAAATTGAAGAGAAATGCTGATGTCATTGATGCATTCTAACCTCAATATTTCAACAAAACGAACACAAGAGAGAGACTTCCCATTAAAGCACATGAATTGAGAAATTTTTTATCGTGACCTCATGTTCAGAACATTTGTAGGTTCACGTCAAGTAAATTTCAAGTTGAGTCGGTTAAAATACTACGAAAAAGTAGTACTCCCCAACCTTTTGCTATTCTTTACCTTAGTAAGTTTCGATTTGTTCGCACCACCAATGCTCAGCTGTTCGCGTCAGCTTCCAGACTTGTATTTAGGGTAGGCAGTGATATGCAATCAAATGACAAATGAAGCAGAATTATGAGTGCAGCTACCAATTTGTTATACTACCCAAGATCTCCTCTTCAACAGCCGCAATACTCGCCGGACCTTCTTACCCTAGCAATTACCACATATTTGAACGAAGAGTGTAGAAAATTTTAGGTTCACCGAAGAGTGCAGCAAGTAGCCCATGAGAATACTATTGAATACTAACTAAACTAAAGCAACAAGAACGAAGCATTAAGCTGTCTATATTTGTCTATCAGTAGATTTTCTTTTACGTCTTTCGACAAACACCTGAACAATATTATGTTCAGTAAAATAATGCTAATCTGCATTTCCACTCTGATATGGCGGTCTTATCAAATCTAACCGTGTGTCAGCACATAAATTCCAGAGAGATGCTAGTCGCTAAGTGAAATGAAAGTTGCTAATGACTCTCCAATGCGAACTGTGCCGAATATGTTTTCCTACTTCAGCTCGCTAGCGCTACCAATCAATCTGTCCAAGAAGACAAAAATACACTTTTACCTCAATTAAGCGGTACACTCGCGAGTAAATTACTTTACACACTAAAACGTAACTGTTCTTTTATGGGCAGCATCACATCTTCCAAATGCATACAGCAATCCTACCTAGAGTTTATAGCCTCGTGGATGTTATGAGATATGAAGTGGACCTCTTCTTATATAATAAATTAACAACAACGGCATCCATGGGAAAATACACGTCTACTGTTCGCGGGAGCTTGACTGCCATGGCTAAGAATTTTAATCTTTTTCTGAAGATGTGATTTTTAGTGCAGTTTTCAGTATGCCATAAAATTGCTTTCGAAATCAGTTGGAAATCGTTATAAAGCGCAGAACTAATTACCCTTCCCAGCGGCCATAATAGCAAATTTGACATCGACAGTGTCGGTGTCTGGCATCTTGGATTATTTCCTCGCGCGCAAACCGCAGGTTGCGTATTAACTTGTATTTTGCGGCACTAGAGCGCTCTGTAGTAAGGAAATCGCTTAAAGTAGCCGTTTTTATTTCACCAGTTGACTTAGTTTGAATATTTTTAGTCTTAAATTGAATGCGTGCGTCTGCATAGGCTTCATTGCTTATTTAATGGGTAATAAGGGTCGCAGCAAGTGATCGTAAAGTTAAAGTGATGACGCATTTTAGTGTTGCCTATAATAGTAGCAAAAGAAGACAGGGGAAATTTCAGGTGGATTGCCATTAAATGCGAAAGTGTCCTAGACTCATTTCCGACAATTATTTAAGTTTAAAATTACATGAATTAAAGTGGGCAGCAATATACTGCTTGTTACGCATTTTATGGTTTCGAGGCTTCACCATTTATTTTAGTACTTCTATGTGACTTTTACGCAATTGCTCTTGCCCTGTTGCTGTTGTTATTTATCTCTTTCTCTCGCTCGGAGCAGGAGAAGAACTTGTGGACTTATAGATTTGATTTGATTGAAACCACAATATTACATTGTTGGAAACGACGAAGGAAACGCCAAAGAAAATAGCGAAAGCAACAACGAAGGAGAAATCTTTGAGCCATTGAAAGGTTGAATGCCCCAAAAAATATCGCAAGAGAATCATGCTGGACTCGGGATAGGCAACGGGAATCCCAAGCAAGAAAGAGGTGATCCGGACGCAAAAAACAATGAGCCAACCCAAGCTCCATGCCTGACGTTATCTTGATAATATCAGTGAAAGGCGTATGCAGAAGTGTTGAGTGAAATCCACAGGAATACCAGCCGGGAAGCCTCGCAAGCAGAGATCAGATCGATCCGACAGACAACAGTTCTCCTGAGTTTGGGCGACAAAACAAAGGACAAGAGGGTATTCCAAAGCTCCCTGGCAAAAATCCTGGGAGAAAGCGTCACAGTACAAAAGCTCGAACCTGAACAGACCCACGAAATTAAAGACCAGGATAGCCTCATCTCCCCAGAGGAGAACAGAGGTGGTAAAAAGGATGGGTGGTGGGAGAAGCAAAGGCGTACCTCAACAGCGAAAATAGCAGAAGATTGAAAATGGCAGTTATCGACCTAAGTGCAAGAGGAGCGGAAGGATTGTTGAAACTTCAACATATTATATTTGGATGGGTTAACTCTAGGGTGCGACGAAGGCTCTATGGCCAACGTCAGACCGAATGTTAGGACCGCAAAGAAGACAGCAAGCATCCGATGTGGCGATCAAGGACACAAAAATAACAAGTCTAAGAGGAGAAGGTTTTAGTAAGTACTAGTCTCACACACAAGAACAAGGAACTAACCTGACGATACATTAAATATTTTTCCCTCTTCAAAAAAAAAAAAAACACAGACTGAGCGTGTCCTCAATATTTAGGCTCCCTCGACGAAGTCGGATTAATTAGTTGAACGGCACGACCACCATGCCATGGTTCCCGGGTTCGCGACCAGGTCTCTCCGTGGGTTTTTAAAATTGAATTAAAAAATCAACTCTGTCTCTGGGCTGTTGTCTAACTCGCAGCAATGCGATAACAAAACATTCAAGGTGCCTCACTTCCCTTACCCTAATTCGGCCAAAGCCATGCTAACGCATCAAAGGGTTGTTCCCTAGGCTTTGGCCATCCATTTGGAGCCATCGTACTTGACTGGCCTGGCTCCCTACGACTTCGTCTGTCCCCAACTTGAAAAAGTAGCTCGAGTGAAAAATATCAGCTCAAATATCCATTTTGAACAAATCGTACGGCTCTACAACGCCATAGGGTATCCACTAAACTTTGAGATTATTGTAAGAAAAACTTTTGATAGATTGCAGTGGCCGAGGACGTAAGCATTTGAGCAACACTCCATAAAATGCCTGCATATAAATTGAAAATTTTTCTTTAAGTAATTCACTGTTTACGAAATTGTTTACCTTAACGAATATTTTAAAGTTGCAATTTTCTTGCTCGTAATAAATCCAGTTCGCGCCGAGTGTATATCTTGCCCGCTAAATACCTGATCGTGCACGCTTTCAAAACTTCACTTACGTAGGTATTGCAACGCATTTATGATAACTTGAGCCCGCATTGACAAGAATATTGAAATTCCGCGGAATATTAAGTTTTACCGATAAATGTCAGACTCAATTTGAGATCCAATATGTCTACGGTGTCCGCAAGTCAATTAAGGACAAGTTCTAGCCCGTGCCAATCAACGTGGATTGTCATCGGAGGCGATTCTAATAAGTATTTGCATTGTTAATTGCCCGATCGTGAATAATGATTATACTGATTCCGCGGAAGTAACGCTAATTGGAGGGAAAATTATTGATTTATGGCTTAATTGCTTTAACTACTAAACGCTCGGACTGTGATCAGTTGTTAGAATTAATTTGGTCCGCTTAAGATCACTTATTGGATAAGTATCGGTGGACTATCTGGCCGGCAGGCGCTGCTAGAGTTAAGTGCAGCTGCTTTAGGAAATTAAACACTTTTTGCTCAGGCAATGGAAGTAGTGTACCTTTGGTCGGGGAAAGCTTTTAGTTGGGTTCCGAGCCGCAATTTCAAGTTGATTGCATTCTAAGCGCTGCAAGACGTGCATCGACTTAATGCAATGTAATTAATGTCAGCTGTTTCGGAACATCAATTTTATGTTGGTCGTTTTCAGTCTTGCAGTTGGATTAGTGAGTGAAAAGAGAGTTTTATTGAATCATTAACGCTCGTCAGGAAGGCTATAACATTTAACTTACTAGGATTGCCTAGTCAATCTTTAATGGACTAATGTACCAGATATTAAAGGAAACACTTTGGGTTAGGTCGCTGTGGCAACTTTTAAATTAACTGAAATGGAAACGCAATCTCTTTCCTAAATAGAGTGCTCAATTACAACTCTTGCATGAAATAATGATCTTTAGTTCGGTCTTCAAAGTGCATGACGAAGCGACTGCAGTTAAAATTAATAGTCAAACTTATTTTAAGAGGTGTAGTTCAAGTGGTGTTAAATTAGAAAAACACTATGTTACTTGAAGTTTAACCAGTCGCTGACTCACTGAGCCTATACGACTAAGCTACGTGGTAGTACAATACTCTTAACGCACATAATTTGCATAATGATGGACATTCAGGTCGGGAATCACTTTGGATAACGCATTTATGAATCAGCTAAAGAAAAGTGGACCCAAGATTGATCCTGGTAGTAGGGCAATGCCCTACACCGCAAGCGCATCGGCCCGCTCATTTCGCTCTACGCTCCTGTGACCTATCACCCGACAACATTCTATAAGTTTTGGAAGATTCGATTCGATTCGAGAGCATTGATGGCTGGTTGTCGGAAGAGCTGCCGACAGGTTGGTAGTGATGGTTTCACGGTCATGGTTTCAGCCTGGAAGACTGTCGTATGACCCGAAAGGCGGTAAGACTTTGATATACAGACCGTCTCTGAGAAAATACCCGCACGGACACCGCAATTCATTTAAGAGCCGGCGGTGAATATTGTTGTGTCGAAAGCCTCCATCAGTTCGTCGTTTCTCCACTCCACTCTGGTGGAAATCTTCACTGCGAAGTATTTTTCTGAAGTTCAGTTTTAGGATGATGTAGCCAGTGAGGGATGACGCCAATTCTCTTGTGCAGCAGATTCAGTATGTTACTGTGGCCATAAGATTTGGTTCTCTAGCATTCTGATTCTCTCAGTCTGACCGCCCAACACTTCACAATATTTTTAATGTGGAGATCTAAGGGTGGCAAGTGCAAAAGCACGTCTAAAGCAGCCGTGGGGACAGGATTTCATGGCACTTGTAATGCCCATTTTCATAGAACTTTGAATTCCACTCGGCTTCATTATGTTGTATGCTTTAATCAGCGTACGCCACCACATCAGTGACCCGTAGGTGAAGATCGGACGTACCATATCAGTGTACATCCATAAAGTCATATTCGGCTGGAGACCCCATCTTCTACCAACACTTTCCCTGGTAACGAAAAGGCGGATGAACTGATCAGATAAGGTGATGCCGTGACACTCGCGGATCCTGAGCCTCTGATGTGTGTGGCTTATTGGTAGCTCCATCACTGAGTATAGCGACTTCGATCAAAGGTCACTGTCAAGAAATCACTTAACAAAAATCGGTAGAGCAACTGAACGCACCTGAAAACTGTGTCTGAAGGGTGATGAAACTCCTCTTTACTTCATATACGAGTACTCGGTCATTGCCTATTTTTGGGAAGCCCCAAAGAGTTGGAGAGCTGTTCTCTCTACGAGTTATTGTACTATGTACTTCAAGATAAGATTGACTTAAGGAGTAGGAATGGCTTATCGAACGCGGAGCTTCAGCATCTCACTGGTCCACGCAAACCCAACCTAACCCTTGTAACAAATAGACGTCAAAATGGTAGGAATCGAGTGATAATTCTATTCTGGGAAAGCTGCCCGAGTCACCACTCCTACCACCCACTCAACTATTTGAACCGATTATGATTCAATTTATCTTCTACTTACACCTACTTTCTAGTATAGAAAATAGTAGGCTGACTGCAGGTAAATAATACACACCTACATCGTAGTAGTGTAATTTGTCTTTATTCCAACATCAAACAAATGAGTATACAAACATTGTGATAAATCGCATAATCTTTCAATTGCTACTGAAAGTGTGTATTAAAAGAAAGAATTACCAAATTACGATTTGATTCGAACTCGCTACTATCTACACTCCCTAATGCGACTGCAATCAACTACGCAACTGAAGGTCCAAAAAGAAAACGTTTCTTAAGAAAGGAAATCAAAAACCATCGAAACTCTCAAAAGAACGACGAATTTGATTTTACAAAAGATGCGTACACTGTAGCCCAACAAAATGTGAATGAAATCTTAGTCAGCCAGCCATCGATTTTCACATAGAAACGGTACTTGGATTTGAAACGTGTCTCAGGTGATTTGTTTGGATACTTTATGCTTATTGCATCAAATTGAAAAATCTTTTCAGACTCATCCTGACCACCTGACTCTTCGAATCACAATCTTGATGAAACCGGAGAAGATTAAAAATTTGTGTGGGCCGTGTCGCTCAATGACCGCATTAACTAAAGAACGCACGTGAGACCGCAAAAGCCTACAAATTTAGTTTGATTGATAATTAACTCGATTTCATCGAATACGCTTCTGCTACATCATTGTGGAATCGAAAATCGATTGTATTTTTCATTGTTGTGTCTGGCAGTATGAGCGATCTTCAGCAAGATTTGAGTCCCACTCAGACGTCATTAATCAGCCAAATTAGCTGTACAAAATCGTTTGGGAATGATCACTTAGTTTTAGGCCGTAACTAATTATCGGTTGATGATAATTCCAGGGAAGGACGCAATAAGTTTGTACTCGTACGAACCAAGTTAATAGAGCATGTCCGCCTGGATCACCATAGTCATTAGTAGGGACTGCCTCTTAGACGAACTACACATATTGGGAGTAATGAACGTAATTAATAACTAATCTAATAAATTATATCCGGGGAGGATCAATAAAGCTACGGCCTACCTTCGAGAGATCTCAATTTGAGTAAAATTACAGCCATCGATTGGACGACTAATTTATGAAACATTGTTGACTACGAAAGAAATACACAGCCCACCTGGAAGCAGGCAGATTGTCAAGAACCGCGGTTTTCAATAAATTCAGAAAACCACAAGCCTGTTGCAATCAAAATAATTAAAGAAGGCTCAGAAGCTAATTTCAGAGTTGCTAAGTAATTGAAGTGCGCACCGTCGATCCTAAGCAAATGCCAACGTCGAGATGTCGAAAGGAGTTTCCTTTTGTGGATTCATTCAACAAAACGGGAACCGGCAAACAAATTACTTCAATCATAACTCGTTAATGAACTCATCATCGTCTTCAGAATTTAGTTGGACAGCACTTCCGATGCTGTGAAAAGCTATTCCCCCACGCAATGTGGCCGTAAAAATTCATAAATGCTTTCGAGCGGCCACAACGTTTAATGCTTTGTACGTGCCCTGACTCAGGTGGGCATAAAATTACATGTCGGCGAATAGGTATGGCGTGAAGTGCGAAACAATAAAATCACCGAGAGACCATTTAAATTTCCGCTCACTTTCTTAAAGCGCGAAATTCATTCATGAACACTACAAGACAACATTTAAAGAGTTGAAGGAGCAAGTAAACGCCTCACGCGATTAAATGCCAAAGAACTCCCCGTGAATGGCTCAACAAGTAACCGATTCTGACTTTATTGAGCAATTTGGTAGTGGGTCTAGCCGGTCGAGTTTGGTGTAAACGATACCTTTTGATTCCATTCCAGTCATTAAAGCAAGCGAAATTAATTGCTTACTCCTGCTGAGATTCGAACAGGTGTTTTCCGAGACTTGTTGCTGCCACTATTTCGTCATCGAATAAGAAGGAAAATGTCAGTAGGTAGAACGTTCAAAATTTAAAACTGGACAAAATTTTACTTTCAATTGAACTCTATGTGTACGTGGGGGAAGCGGTTTCACGATCCCTGAAGTACTTTTGATCCAACAAGGAAACATAAATAGTGAAAGAGAAAAGGTAGACTCAATACTTCTAGTAGCCTTCCTAAAGACCTAACGAATATCAATGATTGCAGAGTGGAACCTTGTCTTTATCGCCTTTCACTTATATTCGGTTTGAATGCGACACTTTGTCTTTTCGTCGTGTAAATAAGGTTGGACAGAGGTGGTTCCAACGCACTGAGGCAGCTCGGAAAACAATGAACGAGGTGAGTCTCTTTTTGATTTTATAATTAATACTAACTTCCTAGACTATAACAAGGGAACCTCCCCCACCTTCAAGTTTCCTTTCAAACATGCTGCAGAAGCTACCTGACTTATTAGCGAATTGGCTGGTGGTTGAGTTAGTTAAGGGCTGTACTATTTTAAACTATGACCTGGAGGAATGTCAAAGTTGTCTTTATCCCTAAGATTGTTAGGGGTCATGAGATTGCGAAGAACTTCAGACCAATAAGTCTTGCATCCTTCTTGCTGAAGACTCTGGAGCGTGTGTTGGATGTTAAATTTAGAGAAACCCCCTATGACTATCTCAAGATCTCAAAATGCCCACTATAAGGGAAGATCCACAGATATGGCTCTTCACGGAGTTGTGCGTTCTATTCAATACTACCTAAAATACAAGAAATACACTCTAGTGGCTTTCATAGATACAGAAGGGATCTTTAATAACGTCCCGCCTGAATCCATTCTTAAGGTTTTCGCCGAGTTAGGTGTAGAGCACTACGCCCACCGACGCTCTCAATTTTCTGCTGCATCTACTTTCTCCCGACCTTTACATTAACTATCAGGCATCTTGCAGTGAAATGAGGCTAAAGGAGTCATGGACACTGGGTTTCCAAACCCTACGGCCACAGTGGTATCCTAAACCTAACATTGAGCGGATTATCTACTACGATGTCTGACTACGTATCATATGAACTTTATTTTACAAGGGGCTTTAGTGTTACCAGGAAAGAATGAAGCAATACTTTACGACACTGTCCTGTTTACTGACGGCTCTAAGATGGATTGTGGTGTCGGAACGGGGAGTACGCAAGCGTATTTCAAGCGGAGGTGCTTGCGATTTTGAAGACCTGCTGCTTCTGGGACTTAGTGAATCACGCGACGATGAACGTTGGCATTTTTACGGACAACCAACCTCTCATAAAGGCGCTGGACTTAGCGACCACCACCTCGAAGTTAGTTTGAGACTGTAGTGAAAAGTTCACGTCCGTTTCTAGGGGGTAGATTCAATATCTCCCTTCTCTGGGTTCCAGACCACAGGAACATACCAGAAAACGAGAGAACAAATGAACTCGCGAGAAATGGCTTTGCCCTCCGCTGCTCCAGGGCAGATTTTTTTTTGTATGATGTGACCAAAGCCAGCCTAGGGGACAACCCTTTGATGCGTTTGCATGGCGTTGGCAGGAAGGGACTTAGGGTAAGGGTAGTGAGGAAACTTGAATGTCTTGTTTTTGCATTGTTGCTAGGTCCAGAGACGAAGTGGATTTTTTAATTCAATTTTTAAAAACACACGGGAAGACCTGGTCTCGAACCCGGGAACTATGGCATGGTGGTCGTGCCACTTAACCAATTGATCCAACTCCGTCTCAATTATTCATATATACCACTGAATTCGCTTAAAAGCGAACTCTTTCAGTACTTCTTAGCGAAGGCTTTAACCACAGGTGGAGTGCTTCCTCGACCTGTGTCATCTCTAGTCCGACCTCGCCAAATTTAAGCAAGAGAAAAAGTATTCAAATTCGAATTCTGAGAAAAGCTGAACAGTTGAAAATTTCTACCTGGTCTCTGTCTATTTGAATGGATGACGACACGTGGGATTAGGAATTTCCTCTTAATTAAATACTCGTAATAAATGCTGATTAAGGCACAAGAACAGCTTAAAACAAAACAAAGAGTGCCTACACCCATAGGAATAGTATTGTACTCCGGAAATAATTATCATTAAAATTCAGAAGACGACACCTTGCCGTTGGGCGTGTTTCTTAGAAAAGCTTTAATTCGTGTGTTATGTCTCAACACTTACATCACTAAAATTATAAAATAAAAGAAAACTTCTTACCACGATATCTCGGCCGAACGGTTATGATGTGATGAGGAATCGGAGGACACGGAATGCTGGTCTCGTATTTTCGATAAATTACGATGCCAGCCTCCTGCTCCCTAATCAACAGCTGGTCCTTTTTGGAGCGAAACTGCTCCACCTCGCTCGCATTTAGGTAATGATCTGTTGTTGCTGGTAATGGATCACTTAATTTTGTGGTATTATTTAGAAAATGCCTATTATAACTACGAATCTTTGGTATATTTTTCGCAAAATGATCGCCATTAGCGGGACGATCACGTTTCTTTGTTAGTTGGGAATTATCCTTGGTCGCGATGATCCTTCGGCGCTTCGCATTTGAACGTGATGGCAATCGATATTTTCGCCTCTTCTTCGGATGACTTAATGGGGCATCTTTTTCGGGTTCTTTTATATTATCACGATCCCTCGCCTCCGGTTTAACACTTATTGATCGGCGATTATCATGTACACTTTTGGCAGTAGGTGGTAACACTATGCGATTAGTTGAAAAACTATTGATCGTGTTCAGTCCTTGTTCATAGTTGCTCACTTCCAGGGTTGACACGGCACTGACACTACCGACTAGATACAACGATAACCGCAAAACGAAAAGATTCACACCAGTAAGGCACTTCCTCCTTCGGTGGTGTCTTGAGTGTTTTGACTTGAGATCACCACTTATTCCCATCTTGGCACTTTGTAGAGAAAACTTTAATTGCACTTGTTACGTGACGACTTCAATTGGGGGCCAATCGCGGATTCCAGTAGCTGCGGCAATATCGAATTGATTTGAAAATTCATTTCGCAGGGCACGATAGGTGTCAACACTTCCGCGTAAGCCGGCGCGGGTGAATGGGACTGTTCTAGAGTCATATTTGCCCGAGTTACATAGATAAGAGGCGCGATTTTGTCTTTTGCGTGATGATGTCGTCATCGACTGATAAAGATGACAAGCAGCTCAAGACGTCCTGGTTTCTACTAGCTTATAGTTGACTAAGCATACTCGAGTCTATTTTTGCATTGAAATCTGCAAACATAACTCACTTTCAAGTTGTGGAATTTATGTCGCCTTGGTAGTTTGAGAGTTTTGTTTGTATAGCGTTGTTTTATTCGTGCTCTCGCGACATCTTTACAGCGTGAAGATAAGAAAAATTAAAGCAACAAGACCTTACAAAGATAGACCTTGTTCGTTTCAAACTACTTTCCGTGAATGCCTTTTGGTTGCGTTCTTCATAGCTTGCTCAATGTAGACGGAATGGAAGTTTGTAACGCAAGTTATGCGTGCACGCCCGGGCGACGATGTTTCGAGTTATTTAAGAATGAAACTTACAAAGTAAGTCGAGTCGTTTATGCCGAGCTTATTAGAGCGTGGCTGCGATAGAGAATTATAGAAAACTGCGCTCAATCGAGCATAAGTTGTTCTATGTAATTGCTGCGATAATAACAAAATCAAAATTGCTACTTTGTATCTCTCGAAGCTTATATGAATCACATCACAAAGAAATAGAAAAAAATAGGGAGCAGGCGGGAGTAAAATTAAAATTGGAAAACAACCAGGTAAAAAGTGGTTCACGATGCTCATTACAATAACAAAAATATGGAGCAATTTTCATATCAGGAAAAAAAACCTTATCTTGATGGAGCATAGATAATGATATCAATGGGGAAATTAGACTACGGAGAGTCAAGGTGACTCTTAATCGGTAGAGATGAATTCACTAAAATACAAATAACCTCCGCACCCTCTTTCACCAATTTATGATGGGTCGCAACTTCATAATAGAACGGCTTAAAAGGCGATGCTATGAGGATCATAAGTTCTTAGTAGTACACGTCGGTGGAGTAAGATTGAACGTGTCAGCCTTCTAGGGTGCCATATTCGACCCCCACCAATTGATGTCATCGGTGATTAAAAGATCTCTGCAATTCATGGAATACACCCTGGGACGTTGAGGATGCCTTTAATAATGTGAAAACGGAAGTCATGTATAGCCGATGGGCATTCATAAGGATCAATGTGACTGGATGGATTCTATGCTCCTGAGTAGAAAGGTAAGTACGTGCATGGGCGAATCAACAGTCAGGAGACCTGTATGTAAGGGAACACCACAGGGGGGTTGCTATCACCACTCTTGTGGTTAGTGGTTATGAACGAAATCCTGGACGAGAATTTCATAATTTCTGCATATGACCTGGCAATATTGGTTGGTATCCGGCAGGTTCTTGACAACGATCAGCGAGTGGTTCGAATATGCGCTTGAAAGGCTGGAAAAGTGGACTTCTGATAGGGAAAGATCAAAAATGGGGTTTGTGCTTTGCACTAGGAAGAGGAAATACGAGTTTAGGCTGCCAATGCTGCGAGGAAAAAGTCTAACTCCTTCTGGTGAAGCGAAATACCTCGGTGTAATATTAGACTCCAAACTTAACTGGAAGAGGAATATAGAAGAACGCATAGCGAAAGCAATCGTGTTCTTCGAAGCATGTAAGAGGTCCTTTCAGCCAAAAAAGGACTCATACCAAAAAAGGATGTCATACCAATTCTCTAGACTGGGCGTATCTTCAAACGACTTCTGTAGGAGTTGCCATGACGAACAGGAAGAGGAAACCATACTCCACCTCCTTGACAACTGCTCGGCCCTAGCCAACCGTAGGAACCTGTTTTTGGGCTCTCCTTTCTTTGAAGAGCTAACCGAATTAGGTTCCAACCCCCGACAGAAACCTAGCCGATTTATCAGGAGTTCTAAATTATTCCCAAAGACAGGTTAAGGCTGAACACCCTTCCCATCCCAGCCAAAATTAATTTGGCCCCCCGTGAACTGGTTCCACTGGAGACAGGGAACTGGCTCGATGCACAGGGGTTAACAGGCTCACCCTCTTCTTCTCAGGTATTTTATGGGGTTTTAAAATTTTTTTAGCCTCAACTTGTAGTATCACAATGGGCCTCTTTGGCCTAAGTGGGCGTTCTTTGGCAGCCACTTTAACCTAACCTTACCATGGCAGCGACAAGTGCAGTTAGACTGGAAACTTATTTAAAGGAGCAATCTAGCGTCATTGTGAAGCCAGATTGCGACGATAACAAGACCAAAACGGACTTCGGATGAATTGTCTAAGGAGAGTGCTGATATGGGTAGATGTGGAACGATCGTATTTGTGAAATATTTGGCCAGCATCCTTAAGGCAGATATTGTCAGCTGCGCCCACGGTACAGCTAAGTATCGGTGGACTAAGCGGATTTCAGTGACAGTGTGACCTGAGTACAGTAAGAGAAGAACTATGGTACTCCTTAGGGGTAGTATTAATGACGCCAGGAATCTAGTAGGGGTCACCTGGACAATACGCAACTATCACAGAAGGCTGAGTAGGGATCTGAACGATTTCTGTCGGAGCTGTAGCGATTCGGCGGAAATCGAAACAGTTCGCCATTTACTCTGTGAGTGTTCTGCCCTATCAACAATAATAGGAAGGCAACTTAGTAGTTATTTCTTCTCGGGGCTTACGGAGCTGCGGAGGTTAGAGCTCAAAGCCGTGCTGAGATTCCTGTGGAAAGCATGTAAATAAAGGCTGAGTTATGTATTTGTCGTAGTGCAACTGAACAAAAAAAAAACCGTTTAAGCCTAGCGGGTATTCCCTTTGTGACGTGCGGGCCTTCATTTTTTAATTTTGAGTTAATATTATTTTTTCCAATCAAGTTAGGCAATTCTTAGTTGTACAAACAGGACTTGATCAATACTTTAATAAATGGTATTTCCAAGCCCCAATCAACACAGTTTCAAAGCCATTGAAATGCTTTAAACACAGACTAGCCACTTCTGATGGGGCAATTTCTGCTGAAATTTTCAAGATAAAAGGCGGCCGGTTGTCTGAACAAAAATAATAATCGCCGCACAATTGCTCATTTCTTTCAATAACAGAAGAAAGCAAAATTCACTCGACAGTCCATTAAGCATCTGCCTCCAAAATAATTAGGGGGGTTTCCTTTCATCTTGTACTGGTCACTCCCACCAAGGTTAAGCGATTTCAAATGAAATTGTTATTCCACCACGACGCCTTAGATGTACCGAAATATTTCGGAGCCGGTCCAAGAACAATCTGCCATTTAATGATACCAACTCAGATGGAAACCACTCGAGTGTAAGAACAGCTAAAGGCGCAGCATCTCAGCCGGATTGCATGCGGCAACAATTGAGTTTGATTAAAGTGTGCCAGTTAACCCCACGGCCGAATATGAGACAATATCACGATATCAGAGACTAAAACTGTTTCCGAGCACGTGAAAGATCTTTGAAAAACAATTTCATCCTGAAGATATCGCCCAAGTCTACCTCTACGGCGTCTACTCCAAGTTCCTAGTGTATAATTATGTAATTCGCTTGACATTGCGGTGGTCTATCTCCACGACACAGGCATGACCATCGATAGGGAATACAAGTACCTATCTATGTAGGAACTGGCAATCGATCAGTAATAGGTCTTTAATGGTTTGCCATCAAAATAAACAAAAGTCCTGAAGTGCTAGGAGGTGAGCCGCGCTTTCCATCCGCTCACAGTTTTTGTTCGCGAATACTCATCCAGCTACCGTGCTGATGGATATTAAACGATTAAACGCTCGGGAAGAAGATCGTGATTTCCCTGAGTTTCGTTTGCTATACCTTCATCGTTCAGCACATACTCCCGGAACGTCTCAGGTATTATTCGTACGTTAAACTCAGCTAAGCACAGCTTGGGAATTTGACTCGGTTTTGCAACAAGGCCAAAGCATGATGTAAATGACGGGCTCGTTTGCCTGGTATTCTGCTATAAATTTCACTATTTCCACCGAAAGTAAATGTCGAGCCCCCTAGGCTGCGGGGTCAATAAATGGCCCATAAACATTCAGATTTAATTCGAGAATAAAAAGGCAAAGCTGACAGATCCAGTTACTACCACAGGTGCGCGACCCAATTCCACTTTGCATGATACAAGGATCCGCTGTCCACTTTAAATTAAATAACTTTCAGGTAATGTCAAAATATATACAAGATGGAAATTAGAGGAGGCGATTACACGATCAATGTAAACACTGGAGTTATTTATCGGCCAAAATTGCACCGCATAATTGATGGAAAACATTCCGGTCGCGAGCCTTGGGGTCCGTCGTCTTTCCTTGTCTGGTTGGTGGTGGATTTTTTGCTCTTGTTCATATTTTCTTAACGATTTACTCGATGTTGTCGCGATAAAGGTAAAAAAAGAAAGAAACTAAGGACAAGTTTAAGTGATTACGCGGTCACTACACGTTATCGAATCCTCCTGGATGTTTGACTTACGAGCCTGAGTACATGCGCGATAATGTGAATCTCGAAAAGGCTGGAACATGGTCTTAATTGAAGCACCTGAGTAGCTCAAAATTCTAGACACAATCTGTGCCCAGCCCTTTATTTTTGGACTTTCAAATTACAAATTCTGGTGCGTGCAGCGTGCAAGGCAGCGTGAAAAATTCTTTTGAAACCCGCCCAGTTTTGATGAGGTAATTACGATCGTTGGGAGGTATGTAAGCAATTAAGATCGAGAGGGAATTGGCTGAAATTGTCGCTCGTTTTCGGTTGAACTGTCTTTAGATTCGAAGCATTTATGTACAGACATTCCGACATCTGCTAGAAACTCGACGTGTGTACACTTCGTACGGAAAATGATCCGTTCTCCGTCTGTTCGGATTTATTAATTACGCTTTATGCCGCTTTAATGTTTTTGGCACAAATTTTGACACTTGAGGTGAATCACCCTGTAATTTTGAGTAGATTGTGTGTGCGTCTGTTGTTCATTGTCAGACCTTGTTTTCGAAACAGTTTAAATATTAAGACTTTCCACGACCAAAATTAGGCCTGGATCGCACAAATGCGATATAAATAACTCTCAATTGGTATTACGCGAAAACAGAAGCAGATTAAGAGTTTTCAGCAAAGAAAACTTGATCTTGGTAATAGCTACTTAGCTCGGAGATAATGCTCTCTAATCGGAAAGCCATAAAAATGTAATAAATCAATTCCTGATTACTTTGCTGCCCTTCACCTATTTACTAAGAGTTTCACGTTCTTTTCAAAAATATCACCTCTATATAATTACCATTTACCTAACTAGACTTTTAGACTAGGATCCCTGCTGTTCTGTTTAACACATTCGTCTACCCTGAGATTTGGTCTAGTAGAACCATCGTAGGCTCCAAAGGTAATCCAGAAAAAACTAATATGAGCTATTACGTCATACTACGCGAATGTTACCGACCTTCGATCTAAGACGACTAGCCTCTATATTCGCTCTACTTTCATGCTTCAACTTGACTGACTCAATTCTTCGGCCCAGAATACATCGTATTTTGACATGATTGACATTTGTCTACATTGAATGACCCTATCGGAAGAGAATTCCTGTGTGCTGTTCGTCATTCGTGCTCTGTTAATGAGCTTTCGGAGTCGAATGATTTGGAACACATACGAATTTTCTGAATATATTGTAACTTCTTACATTCTTCCAGAAGCAACTAAGAATATTTATTGCTTCTAGGTAAATCCCCCATGTCCGATGAGGCTACCATCGATTTCCTTCCGGACAATCGGAGTCTACTCAAAGACCCCGGTAACAAAGCGAAAAGCCTAAGTGGAGCGGCCAGAAAGCGCTTCAAGTGACTGGTGGGTAAAAGTCAAATACCCGAAGAGGCTCGAATAGTAACGCCAAAGTCGCTTAGGGAACCAGAGAAAGGCTCTTAGAGAAACCCCTCTCTTCCTGAGCCGTCAAAAGCAAAGAGGAAGGCGACTAAGAAAAACGATGAGGGGAAAAAGGAGCCGTCAGCAAAGACTGAGGTTCCACTTCATTGAGCTACAAGCAGGTTGCTGCAGCAGCGACAATAGGCTTCATTTCGTTCAAGTTTCCCGAGGTTATGTTGAAAACGGACCAACTTAAGGCCATAAAAAAGCTGATATTCGGAAAAAGTAGAGAGCTGCTGTAAAGCCCGACTTCTTAGTTACGAGCCTAAAATCAGGCTAGCCAGCCTTCATCTGCGCTGACAAAGACACCCCGGAGTGGCTGAAAATGGCGGCAAATGAGATTAAGCCATGCGAGAGTGCCAATCCGAGGGCTGTAGAGGAAAATGCAATCCCTCGTACACAAGTCCTCGTTTGCTACATTCTCTCTCGACGAAGAAATCCTGGATTTCATTGATAGCCAGAACCATGGGCCAAACGTTAGGGAGTAGAAGAGATTGGGAAGAACGATCGAGTGCTCCACCTCAGTGATCGTTCTCTCAGTGGAGCATCCCTTGGTCTGAGAGGCTGAGGAAGGTTTGCTTTAAGATCAACTTTGGGGGAAAGGTTCTTCTCGCCCGTTCAGTTTATCATTGGTCGCGATGAGAATACGCATCGCATCATTTTGGTTAGCAGCGACAACAATAAACGTGGTAAGTACCTTCTATTTTCTGAAAAAAAATATATACAAATAATCAAAGACGACGAACCCACCTTTTCAAATATTTTACGTAAAGAAGTATGAGACCTCACATTAGTCAATCCTAAACTAGAAAACAAAATCGTAAACTGGCATGTATCAAAGGATTATCGGATCATAAATATATCAGATTCGATATTGAGGCAACCTATGTGCAGGATGATTCACTGATTGGGACACATATCGTGGGAACATTAGATAAGGACTTAAGGAACTTGATAAAATCTTACTAGAAACCCCTAGAGTTGGCCTCAATATAGCTGCACAAACTAATTTCCTAACTAGAAATGTGCTTTGGTGAAATAGGATGCTAGACAAACTCAGAGCTTAAGCTAGGCTGCTCTTCAGCAAGGCCAAACAATCAGATGTCTGAAATATATCAAAAGGCTCAATACAACAAGGAGCTAAAGAAATAAAAAAAAAGAGTTTGGAGAAGCTTCTGTGGAAGTATTAATGACTTAGCTACAACTGCACGACTCCAAAAAGTTCTATCTAAGGACCACTCCAACGGTATTGGTTTTCTTTAAAAGGCTGACGGCTCCTTTACAGGAAGCCGAGAAGAGACAATAAATTTCATCTTGGAAACTCACTTCCCAGATTCCACAGCAAGTGAAGATATAGAAAGGTTTTCCGAGGCGGATTGTCTCCACTAACGGCGTTCAAACCGGATTAAAAGCCTATTTGGGCGTATCTGCACAATGGGGAGAGTAAGGTTGGCAATCAACTATTTAAAATATATAAGTCCCTGTTGGGGACGGTCTTATCATAGTTCTACTACAGTAGAGGTTAGAGAATTTACTACCAATGAAGGTGAAGGTGACATTCATACGTAAGGATAAAGGGCGGTTACCTGCCCAACCCAAAGCGTACCGCCCCATTAGGCTTACCTCCTTCCTACATAAAACAATGCAAAAGGTTATTAACAAATACATAAATATGGGATCCTGAAAACGGAACTTTTGCGTGAACACCAGCATGCATACAAAGTGGGCAAGTCTACAATTCAAGCCATACAACATTTGGTCGGAAGATTAGAAAAATAAATAGCCCTTTGCGCCTTCATGGCCATTAAAGGCGCCTTTGATAACACCACCTTCGAATTCAACAAGAGGTGGCGCCGTCAAGAGGAAAACAGAACCGTTGCCACCCGTTTTTCAAGCCGAGATACATGCTATCGAACAGTGCGCACGCGATATACTCCGGAGGGGTTCAATAATGTAGGGTTAGGTCACAAAGGATCTCAGTAGTGGAAGTGACAAGGGTGTCGACTACACCCCTAATAAATAGTGATAACAATTATAATTCCTTCTTTTCATTGAATATCACTCTCAATCGTATTGATAGTTTCGTCATTGGCGTCTTGACGAATTCTTGTGGGAACTCTATGAATGTTGGGAGATTCGGGCGAACTACATTTTATGTGAGCTATCGAACGACACCTTACTTGATGTAAATTTTTGTGGGTATAATAAAAAAAAAGTATTTCGGAATTCCTTAAATTTATATCTTTCCAAAACTTTTCTTAATTAAACACAAAATATATGGTGCCCATTTTGACTCGCAAAAAAATACCGTCAAAAGATTTTTGAAACATCGACCTCTTGAACATCGTTAATAGAAAATTTCACGTTTCTAGCTATTAAAATTTCAGATACAAACTGTGACTGAAGGTCCCACTTGAGAATCCGGAACCCTAAAAAAACCTAAAAGAAGACCAAACAACCAAAATTCGAATCTCTAATTAATTCGATGTCAGAACAGACTTACTAAAACTTTGATTAGCAATTAAGCATAAATTTCATAAAAATTACTCATCTAAACATCATCGCCCTATTTAGAGGTAAAAATTTAACAGACGCGTTTGGAATAATAATTAAAGTGCCATCAAATAGCTAACAAAGATTACATTGTCCACCTTTCCGCACACTTGTTCGCTTTGCCAATTACCTACTTGCCGGCTAACTAAAGTCGTCATAAAGATTTTTATCGTGGATTATGTCATTCGGCTTGATTCATTGCTCGACTACACACAGAAAGGTATTTTTTTATTTACGAAAACAATTAAAGAAAATTTGTTTTTTTTTTTAAATTGTGTTTTTCGGTTCGCATATTTAGGGGACATTCCCCCCATTTTTACTTGAGAGTCGAGAAGATGTACTTTGAATTTGTAACGAGTTAATTTTATTTTATTTAAATGGGGGTTGGTTTCCATAGACTCCCAAATTGTGCAAACTTCCAAACCGACATTAAGATTTTGATTTAAAAAAAAAAATTAAGCAAAACACATAGAACCCTCTGTTTTTCCATAAATAAATCTCTCAAACTACACAAGCGACATCTGATTATCACTTTACATGTTCACAGGATAATTATTTTCACCTCGCAGCAAACACAACACACAAGAACTATTTAACTCTGTTAAATCGATAATTCGGATTATCTCATTAATCACCTGAAATGGATGCTGCCCCAAACGCGCCAGGTGTGTTATTACATGGAAAATAATTATAAATCACTTGGACAGGATGAAAAATATTTTTACATTCGATGCACAGAAACGCAGTCATTAGTTTGCGAGCGACTTTTGAAAATAATTACCACCACGCAACCGGTAACAGTAGGTGAGAAGTTTGAATCGGAAGAACTAACTAACCGCGAACGAGTTTTAAATCTTCACGCCACGAAGTCTCCCAAGCTACTGCTGTGATCTGAGGAGTTTCTAGAGGAATGGTCCACACTTATCCAACATTCTCTTGGATACATGCGATCTGCTTCTTGACTCAGACTAGATCTAAGTCTTGTTGGGCAGAAAGAAGTCTGTTACGTCTTACGTCGAGTACTTCTACTTGGAGCTTCTCAGGGTCTTTTTGGTCGCTTTACACAGTACGCCGCTATCTTTGTGATTTTTGCCCAGTACTATTTGGATTTGTGTAGTCCCACTTGCGACACGCCCGTCTGTACAGAGTCTTGCACGGCCAGATTTTCGCAATCGTTTACCCAACTCCAGATCAACTAGGATTTTGATTAAAACCGATCGAAGCGAAAATCAGTTCACGTAATTGAGTCTATGTGGGCGTCGATTAGATGATATATTTCTCAAAATTGGATCTTTTTAAGAAGAGATGCTCGAGAATTTTACCAATTCCCGAGACGTTAGACATCTCACAGGTGTCACAGCGTAAAAAAATTCCTCTTATCTGCCTGGTAGCAAACATTGCGCGGCACAGAGCGGTTAATTAAGACCAAATTAAAAGTGACTTTCCTCGCATTGCTGGAATCCGTTTATTTATCAGATATATAATCGCATATTGAAATAAATTACACGATACCTGAAGAATGAGCAAAGAAAATAAAGCGAAGCGAATAAAAACGAGTAGTCAGCCGTAATAGACGATCGCTTCAGCTGATACGACGACATTACCCCGAGGTGGTAGTTTTCTTCAAACAGAAATTCATCGTGGAAAATTGAAGTCAAAGATAAGACAGACGGCCCAGACCACTTTTCGTAAAAGACCTTCCTTGTCGTGAAGACGACGACGAAGATCATCATCTGAAGAAGGATCGCCATGGAACAGTTTATTAGGAGCACACGATCGAACGATCGTTGATTGATTGAGAACGTGCACGGAGATGCAAATGAATGACTTACGCTCTCTCATATGGATATAGTGGTCTATTTGCACTGTAGTCCGTTCTACATGAACTATACATAAATAAACGTGTAATGATCTTGTTGCAGCTTCAGCAGGGCGAGTATCTCTTCAAGACAAAAGTCGTGATCTTAGCGCGCATTATTTCAACCATGGGAGAGATGTTCACGGCACATTTCACCTTCGTCACGATCATATTTCTGTATGTTTTTCGAAGATCACTGATTTTTGCTACTTTAACAAGGTGCGAATTATTAATTTACCTTTTATTGGGGTGAATAGTTCGAACGGTTTCGCGGAACTGTCTTGTTTGCTCAGCCAATTAAACGGTTTTTTTCTGTTTTGTTGATTTTCGCAATTGCACTCTTTCGACGATAACACCAGAGGCAAGATCATGCAATTTACTGAACGGCCAGCCGTTGAAATCACGCCGTTCGCGATAATTAAATTGGGAATCGAACCCAGTATCAGTGATCACATTATAAAATATGAACAAAACTGGCTTGCAGTTCACATGGACGATATATTTCAATTTCTGTACTCTCCAGGGAAATCCAATTCGTGTAAGACTTGTTTACGAGTTTTAATAATTTCGTCAAAATCTAACGTCGGTAGTTGGACAGGATATGTAATAGGTAACATGTCGGCCGGCCAATATCTATATTTTCGGATTTAATTAAAATATTTAATTAATATGGGCAGGCTTATAGTCTAAAACGACTTTCATATGCTGCATTTGTACTAGCAGGACAACATACGCCTTTTGTTTACAATTGAGGAAGAGATTGTGTAAAATAGTAATCTTTCTCCGAACCTCCTTTAACGTCCATTTAAGTAATATATTCCCCTACGCGTCAAAAGCCACTATTTATGAACCCTAAACTTCAGTCAACGATGGAGCTGCTGTTCACCGTATTGGAAATTAAAAGACCGACCAAAGAAATATGAAGATCACAACTGCAATGCTAAAAAAAATTTTGGGACAGAGCCCAATTATCATAGCTCATTCATGAAGTGAGAATACAGAATGTTTTTTTCTTGTTTGAACTCTGAAAAAAAAGTGATTTCTTGGCAGGTTAAAGGCCCAATTTCACTTGAGACTAACTTCTGAGTACTTTGCATCAAATAACAATTATGAAAGCACAATAGTATTCTATCTGAATCGTTTTATGATCTAAGTCGAGTGCTACAAGGCTGTATGTTGTAACCTATACTTTTCATCGCCCGGACAACTATTGGACTATGGAGCGCGAGAATTCAGTTAAACGAATATGTTAGAGACTCTAAGATTATGGGGGTGTAGTGGGAACTCGTTCAGTACAAAATTAATTTCTTACGGTTAAGCGAAACTAGATGGAGAGGGACTGAAGACTATCTATATTTGAAACCGTGCTGCTACATATATTCCAGCCAGAAATAATTGAAAACACCTCACAGGTTGGGGCTGATGATAACTAGACTTGCCCTCCAATCACTATTGGACTGGTTACTAATACTTGACCGAACTCTTGTTGCTATATTTCAGACTAGGTTGCTCAACATATTTTACATTACAACTTCAGTGCTACGCGACGTCTGAACAAGCAGATATAACAACTAAAGGGGTTTTCTAAAAACTCTTTAGTGACACCTTTGATAAGGATTCTTAATCCCTCTAGTTCCTGTAACACTTTGGGGCCTTTGGCGTAAGAAGAGCTTCACCAGATTAGATGACAAGGATATCAAGTAGACCCACACGGTGAATTTTGAACCACCAACGCAACTCGTAATGGGCTATTTGTCTCCCTGAACACAATTGAGGAAAACGAATCACCCAAGATGTTCAGAGTGGTAGAATGTATTCCCGAGAACACCGGGAATCTTGCTGATATCCTGTAGAAGCTCGAGCTTCAAAGAGATCCGATACAATTTCTTTCCTACTGTATGCGTTACATATTTTCCGTACGGCTGTATAGAACCGCCATCACCGCGAGAGCTATTTGTCGGACATGATGTATGTGTAAACGCGAATATCAACAGACGGGGTGTGTACCTTTTTGATTATTTATTACCTACTAACCTGGTTGTAGTTAATTGGCGGAATAACCCTGCCTAATCCATTTATCTCAGATACTTTACGTGGCGGAGTAGTTTCATACGAGACATAGTGCTCGGACCTTAGCCACATTAACTTCCATATTGACAAATCTTGCATAGAAACTAATTAATTGGGTCACCTTTAGATAGATACTGGGTAGTGGACTTAGCGACAGCATGAATACGATCAGGCCTTTCCAAGCCATCGAACTTGCAGTAGACCTAGTCAACGAATCCGTATTGACGGCATTCAAGCATTGTTGTTCTAGTAAGGTGAAGTTTTACCAGAGAGACTTTCCCTCTTTGAATGAAGGGCTTTCAAAGCTTGGGATAACTGCCAGTAGTCTCTTCAATACTTCAAATAGATGCATATAGTTGCGCGCTAACCTCTTACGATCACAAGCTATGAAAATCAAGGTGGACGGGGGTGAAAGAATTTTCGTAGGAGTATGTAGAGAATACTCGATACTCTGCAAGTCTTAACACGCTTTATGACTTATGAAAACAACCTCAGGAGACATGAGCAGACATAGGAAGCCAAACGCACTTTTTATTCGTATTCGAGAAGAAACGTTGGAAATGTTGCTGCAAATACACTTCCCTGGCAGTAAGATCGAAAATGATGCAGACACATTCATGCGAAGCCTTGGTAACTGGGAAACAAAGTGTTGACTGGCACATGGTCGCCTCAACCTGCACTTGGAGGGTAATCAAAGATCTTTTAAGCCTTTAAATCCTCTAGTCTTGTGTAAGCTTGATTTTTCAAAAACATTTGACTTTATTTATCATGGACGTCTAAAAAATATATTAAATCCTACAGGTCGTGCAGATAAATGAAAGAATAAGTTGTTCGTAGTGTAAGGGACGTGGTAACTGTCTACACGAGTCACAGGTTCGAATATCATCTGCGGCGAACCGTGATTTTTTTCTACTGGCAATAGGTTAAAAAAAAAGCCATTGGGTGACATAGTAATGTAGGCGGGTCGAAATTCACCTTACGTTATAGGTTCAATTTTCATCGAATTAGGTATAATTTTTTTTTCTGCTCTATATACCACGAGGGGTATATAACCCATTGGTACAACCTTGCCAATCAAACTAATAACCAGGTTGGTTACGGCCTTCAGAAAAGCCTTCGACAGAATTAATGATAGAACTTTCCTTTATGAGTTGGATAAATGGATGAGTAGCACGATCACCACACTATGTATGCAGGTTTCAACCTCGGCATGCCTATAAATCAAAAATGCGTTCCGTCTCTTGGCTCTGCAAAAAGACAAGACAACCATTTTCCCTCATGCCCCTTACCATAATTCCCTTCGGGGAATCATCAGGTTGACCCTTAGACTTTGGCTACATAAAAAAAATCGCTTCTTGGGTTTTCGCTAGTCTTTGCTTATTAGCTAGGTTCGTATTTATCAAATCGTACGTAGCTTCTTTTATTTCTAGAGAGATAAATAAGTTCTTTAGATATTCCACAAAGTAGTCATATAGGACCATTGCTTTTCATTATTCACATCAATGATGTATTTTTGATTCTATCAAACCAAAGTTGCAAGTTGCTTTGTGTCTAATTTTCGTTAATTGTTGACCGCTTTAAGTAAACCTTTTAAAGAATAGCCTCATCTTATGTATTTCTTACCAATCCACTAAACATTAAGGTCTCATCTGTTTAATTGTAATTTTGATTGTATTAACTTTCACCTCAAGGCTCAAGTAAAAGATGGGTTGTTGAACTTATTGTTGTTAATTTCTTATAATAATAATATTATTAAAGGCATAGGTATATTAGCATTGAACACTATTCTAAGAGCTATTCAGTAATTTTTAGCAGTTCATTGTTAAATAAAACGGACGGGTAAGTTTGAACTGTTGTGTATCCCACCAACAATACATAGAATTTTGATTTATTCTAATGTAAGCCATCTTTGGCGAGAGACAATTGTATACGAGTCCGGCTTCATTTTACCTACATATTCATCTGCAAGAGCTACAAAAATAAAGCTACACAACGTTTGTGTACACTGTCAATGGCTAACAGCAAATAGAGGACCCACGAGCGACCCCTGTGGAATACCATACGCTACATATAAACAATCTTTGCACTTTGATAACGTCTGTATAACGATTTTTAGCAAACTAGCAGTACTGTATTAACGATTTGGGGAATCCGATCAACTCCAGAGACACGTTCTTGTATGTGTGATTTTTCTCGTTAAATACCTTTTTGTAGTTCTATCAAATACCAATTAAGTGAATATTAGAGACAAGGGATTACCAAAAAAATTATAATTTACAAGAAGTAGTTTTGCTTTTAACATAATTAATCTAAGGAACAAACAAGAACACACGTCAATCGAAAATGCCCTGTCCATCAGTCCTTATTAGCTGAAATAATTAAGTTACAATGCTTATCTTGGAAATGAGTCAATTTCTCTCGATATCACTTTGAAATTTCTACCAAGTAAAAGGCAGCGGACGTTGGGCACTTAAGTTGTTGCAATTCAGCCCACACGAAAATTTGACTCTTGAGAGGAGGAATCCCAGGAACTGGCAGAAAGTTCAGTGGGAACGCGAGACTACGAATAAATTACGAGCGTTTCGAAAGATCTACGGGTAACTATCATCAACGGAGTCTAGCGATGCAATTGCAATAAGACCGCTTCGATCGCATTCAATTACAAACAACGCTGAAGCCCGAAGATCCATTCCAACGCATCGAGGATCTAGGTGGATCGAGTTCTTAGACGCTTCTCAATTGTTGGTTTTACTCTGTTCATTCATTCTTCGCGAACGCAGGCACAAATCTTTCTTACAACTCAGGAGGGGCGAGATAACAGGCCGCATCTATTCTTTGACGTTGTATATAAAATCGAAATAGTACGTGTGGGCTGAAAAATCTATTCGAGCCGCTATACCATCCTCGCATCCGGATCTGTACCTGTAGACATAGTGCAGTAATCCCATGTACGCGTGTTATATTCATTACGTGTACTAGCAACCGCTATGAATGGAAAGGATTTAAACCCTCTGTAAATCAATTAGCTTCGATTCGTTCCGTGAAATCTCTTCTTTAGACCATGGCACTTCTGCAAGTTAACGTACAATTACGACTTCGCCATATTTGACGCGGCCAATAATCAGGTTAGCTCTTTACGATCCGATAATTGAAAATTGTGACTTTGAGTTGACTGTAAACAAATTTTATTTCGCCTCGGAGTGAAAGGAAGTGATTAATACCTGGTTATTTACACAAAAGTATTTTACGTTATGACAGAAATGATGCTCTTCGACGGTATCGCGGTCATTCGATAATTTAAAGTCAATAAAATTGCGTGCGTGAAATGATATACATAAAATCTGTTCGAAGATAAAGACTAAATTGTCGAGGATCAGACAGACATTAAAATGTTATCTTATAGTAAAAAGTAGTACTTTTTATGTTTTACACTTCTATTTACGTAAATCCAGTGTAGAAATGTTTACAAAACAGACAAAAAATTAGAAACACGAACACTTAATATTATTTAAAACAATTGGGGTTGTAAATGGATAGGCGAAGGGGAGGGAGGATTCATTTTATTTTGGGGTTATTTCACGAAATCTCAACCAAGGTTCTGAATCGGTCCTTTCCGATTTTCACGAAATTTTGAATACAAACAAAACCTAAAGCGAAACCTAAACGAATAAACAAAATGAAGTGAAACCGAAAAAATCAAAGTAGAACATGATTGTCTGAAGAGGGTAGATGCAGTACCGGTCGAATTCCCTACTTCGAGAACCCCTCCTCGCAAGCGGATACAGTCTCCATAGAGCCGTTTGCCTTTTTTCTAGTTCTCACTCATCCAAAATTGTTCTAAACGAAGACGCACAAATTTGGAACCTCGTAGAGTCCCGCGGGACCATTCTATGGAGTTATTGACGTCCAGAGTACGGAATAAGCATTCTGCCCAGGTCATAAACGTGGTGATCAGATCCTGGAATCATTCATGCGGACATGGTGGACGGAATGACCGTACCTGAATGCAACGAAATTTCACACTCGCTGGAATGCCCGTACCTGACTGCAACGAAATTTCACGACCATGTCTGTAAGATCCAAACCACCCTCCGTTACTATTAGGCAGTGTGCTTTCAGCTACCCACTGTCTTCGCTTCCGTCCCGCAATAGGATTCGACGACCTTCACCTGTAGAAGTTTCTCGAGACATTCCTTAAAGCACTCCGACTTCAACAGGTGCATGCACGATTGACGAGGTAATCAGGTAATTGATAATGTCTGCACGTCCTTTCATCGAAAGGTGAATCTAATCCGCCGCGAATTCACAGCTCCGGGAAGTTTCTTCAGAGCTATGCGGCTATTGCATGTTTTATCATAAAGCGCCAAAAATACACTTAAATACTTGAAGAAGGTATTCGTCCATTGTATGCTGAAGAGAGAATTTGTTCGATTCCGGCACCTCCCACAACATTGGCCTTGGCTTTTGCTAAGGTCAACCCCAGTGACCGCCAGTCGCTCGTATTGTTAGAAAAGTTTACATGAAACTAGAATATATTCTCGAAGATTTACCGACAGCGGTTCAGTGAAAAGTCATAAAGCATTCGTGACAAGGGGCACTCCTGCCTGATACTCCGACGAAACGAAAAAGGAGACAATATAAGCCAATGAGAATCACTGAATCTCTATACAGACCACTGATGCTCTCTAACTACATCGAAAATGCTTAGTAGATACGCGCGCGAGACGCTTTCAAACGTCTCGTCTTGATTTAAAGAGATCATGGCCACTTGCGAACAAGTTTTTTCATAGTAGGCAAAAAGATGCTTTGCAATGTTGTCGTAGATTCTACGACCTAGAACGCAGTAGGATTGTGATGAGTTTATTACTGAGGCAATCATTGAGCGAATTAGAGTTCCCAGTGTTTTGCAAACTCTTCTGTAGTCGACATTGCGCAGAGTAGTGGGCATAACGGATATCCGCCAACTTATGTCCAACCACTGCAGAATTGAAGACATTCAAAGAAATCAAAATATTCATAAAACGTATAAAGAATTCTAGAGTTTCACCACCATAACTAATTTTAAAATTTCCAACATCCCGCCAATGGCTAAGGTTTGAATAAATATTCTTATTTTCACGCCATTGGTGCCAAAACTGATTGAATTCTTCGATGGACTACTCCTAAGCTACAACAAGCTATTGTTGAAAATCCAGTAAGCAATTTGCTTTCCGACAATACAAGAAGGTGATCACTAAATTAACAGACTTCATGAATAACACTAACGATGAATCTAAGAAGGCTAGACAAGACGTAAAGTCTGTCTATCCTCGAACCCGAAAGGCTTCCATGGACATTACTGGAAGCCCTTGTTGCTATGACTGACTAGGCGCTTACTGAGTTGAATTCATTTATAACCTCACCACCGAAGTTCGTAATATACGACAGGATTTAATCCACCATCTGTCTTGCAGTATCCCAGTCATCCGGCAGGTCCCCTTAGAGCTTTATCCCCCAGCACGAAATCTAAGGAAAACGTGAAATCTGGGAAACCTGTGTATGTGCGTTTAGTTGAATTAAACTGAAGATAAAAGTCAATAAGTTAAAGGCAAGAATTTGAGAATAATGTAAAAATTATGAAAAATCGTAAAGAAGAAATAATGCATGACAAAAAAACATGACCGCGAACAGCCAGTGAAAGATCATTAAACGAAACGAACCAGAAAAGTGCATGAGCTAAACAAAGGATTAAATCGAGGAACCTGCAATAGTTTAGTTCGTCTGGAACTACATAAATTCTATACTCGAAGTATGTATCAAAACTGCAACCAAAAAAAGCCGAAACGTGATCATATCCTTTCAATTCATATACATATGGACCTGCATAGTACACGCATTAAAGACAACAACTACGATATATAATGAAACGGAACAATATTCTATGTTGTGTACAATATCCTTAATGCATATAGTAAATAGCATTGGAACTAAAACTGACCCCTGGCGAATTTCTGTGGACGTTGTCAAAGGTCTTGAAAAACATGTTTTAGTTACAATGGCTTGACTGTGGCCAGTTAGATAAGATAGACAATTAGCTGCTACTATCTCTCTCTCTTGGATTACAACTATCTTCATATACGTTATAGTTCATAGTTTTTCAATGTTGAACCCTTGATGAAAATTTTAGGAGATCTTCATCCGAAAGCATCTTCTTCAGGAGTTTCCCGATTTAGCCGCACGTAAAAAAAGCAGAGTAATCATATTCTATATTCGACTTGTGTCCTTGATCGAACAGCTAAGATCGTTATCGTGTTGTCTCGCCAACCCTGCTTTCAATCAACTGATTTTGCCTCTTTCATTATTAACTCTTCATAGCCAGTCCTGTGAATTTTAGGAAAACCTTTGAATTGGGTTAGGGAAATCTGCTGATATGCTGCTTCATTTTCAATCGCTTCCATACTAACTAAAATTAGAACGAGAAAATGTTGACACCTATAGCGGACATACCATTCCGCACCTGAAATCGGTACATCCCCCCCCCCTACTTTCGAGTGCTGTTAATCTCCTAAATCGCTTCAGAGAATATATTAATCATTCCTCGATGGCCATAAAATTTATTCTGTAATTTGATCTAACGAATAAATTTCATCAAACGGTCGCTGTCGTCACATGAGCTAGTCTAAAAACGCACGTCCGTAGCAGTTAACCTCGGCGATCTTCGCCGTTCTGACTCGGTTTCTTCTTCATATTACAAAATCTCCAGTCATAATTCATTAAAGTGAATTCTTTCACCAGCCGATCACGATATCATGACAACAGATCAAAACGTGTAGTTTTGAGGCGGATTCAGACCTGTTTCAATATGTACGTGTACAGTTCAATAGGTCATTGCGAGATATGATGCGCTTCCTCAAGGCGCTTTCATAAACGTTCGTGCGACCCTATCAAATGTAAATCTTTCATATTCGCCCGGCTAATCCTCTACTCCGTCTAGAAGATGTGGCTTGTACCTTAACATTTTTTTTGCCAACAGATTTGTTGCGAGTTAGATTATAACGTGTGTGTGCGGTTTATCTTCGCGAAGCCGCCGCCAATTTCCTCAGTTCGTATGCATTCCTTCCATGTGCATTGATACATCTGCACTTCACTGATAACGCAAGCGGCTAACAAGAGCGCTATTGTTCGCGGCCCTCGAGAACCGTAAACGGAAGTTTCACATGCAAACACATACCTGGCCTGAATGAATAAATCCGTTTTCAAGTAGTGCCCGAGGATTGTGTTTTTCCTCTGCGTCTCGTCTATGCAACTCAAGTAGTGACGCAGGCACAATTGGGCTCTGGAATTTGTCACAAAACCGCGAGTCAACAGTTAATTTGACTGTTGATAAAGAGACTCTAGAAAACGAGCACGGTCTAGGCTCTCAAGATCTAAGTTAATCAGTAAATAGATCACATGCGGAACTTGAATTCCATCATCACCATATTATATTTTCACCTGGGCCGCGTCTCTGTTCCCCGACTCGAAGAATTCCCCTCCGTCCATCCACCTGTACGTTACAAAAGTGTTCATTCATGCAGCTGTCACCTTGTTTGCCTCTCAACTTGTTTTGTTTGCCCCGAAAACATTACACAACGCCGTGCGGCGCTGTCGAGCAGCGCATGAATTAGCGTTTATGGGTGCTTTGATATGCAAAGTGTTTTCAATTAATTACGGCGATGCTAATCGAAGCGTTTTAAACGCATCGCATTCGATCGTGGCGTGGCCATATGGGGTCAATGGGTTATGAAAAAAATGCGTGAGAATTTTGCCGCGCATGATAACTGCGCAGACTCAAATGACTTCTTCATTTATATGGGCAGTGATAATATCACTTTCGAGCGACACGTAGCAATGCATCGCGCGAAGAATACCAGATACTCGGTGGAATTCTGATTAACGCAGCCAAGTCGAGGAATTATGTTTGTAAATAAAATTTAATTATTCCCACCGATTAAATTCATTAATTTACCGGTGCTGATAAACTGCGCTAATCATGGAATATTATGTTTCTCAACGTAACTTGGCTTCCCGATTGCGGCGCGATCATTAATTTACGCCACGGCTCTAGCGCTTAACGAGGTGAAGTGCAACAAATTGTGGGACATTTAGCTTTCTGGAGAATATTAGAAAGTTTTTCGATTAAATTGGAAGATATGTCGCCTTTATCGAATTTCTTTTGTTTTTCGGTAAGGGCTCCGTCTCGGGTTTCATCAGTTTACTACTATCAGGCTTATGGGAAGGTAGACTGGTAGGATCCTACGCAAAAGGGCTTGCTCAAACCTAATGGACACATTAATTTAAGGCTTTAAATTCGATGGTAGTAAATTGATGGTTAACCTACAAATCGTTGCTGGAGTAAGTGATAACGTGTCGGCCTACCAATCCGGACGTGCCAGGTTCGAACTCCATCGACGGCGACCTAGGGTTGTTTTCTGCTGACATCAGATTACACGATACCTTCGGTAACAGCAGAGGAAATGCTCAGGGCGTCCGCAAGAATCGGGAACAATAAAGCGCCAGGACTGGATGTTTGCCCCATCAAAGTCCTAAAAACAACAATTAGGGCGAAGGCCCATCAAAGTCCTAAAAACAACAATTAGGGCGAAGCCAAATATAGTCTGCCTCCACTTTTAACGCATGTCTAGGAGAAAGCGTATTAGTCAATGGAAAACCAAGTTGTTGGTGCTGCCCCCGAAAGGAGAAAAGTCACCGGGAGAACTGTTCTCATATCGCCTAATATGCTTGTTGGATGTAATTGGGAAACTACTTGAAAGAATCATATACAGTAGGCTACTTCCGATCGCGGAACAAGGAGGCTTTCAACTCTGTTAACTGCGAGCATATACATATATTCGGAGGCTTACTAAAGACTACTGCACAGATTGAAAGTTTTCCTCTGACACAGAGGGAGGTATAACCGCCGGAGTGCCGCAGGGATCGGTTCTGGGCCCACTCCGTGGAATATAATAAGCAAAGATGTTCTACATGTTACGCTACCACGGGGGCGACAAACTGTGGAATTCGCTGACTACATAGAAGTCGCAGTTATCGCCAGACATCTTGACCACGCAACGAACGAGTCCATCAAAACTATTAAAAGATGGTTGGAGAAACATGGACTGCATAAACGTTTAAGAGTTTAAGGAGTTGAAGTTCCTTCCTGTACACTGAGGAACAGTTGTAAATAAAAGACTAAAGAAAGCTATGAATTAAAAGAGGCCTTTGTGTCTGGATTGATTCGATGCTCCTCAGCAGAAGGCAGGTGAGTATAGACGACTCAAAGGAGTGCTCCTGATCGTCGTTAAGGTGCTGGAAGCAAGGATTGTACAAAGTGTAAAAACAACCCCAAGGAGACTTCTCTTTCTTCAAAGAGCCTGGACATACAGAGGAGTATTTGAGGTAACGAAAAAGCGAAGGAATTAGCGAAAAGCGGATGATAAGATAGTTAATTTTTTAGCGATCGTCGGATGAACTTTGCACCCACAAGGGATTACGGGTAGTAGAAGAGAAAGAGAGAAATATATTAGAGACCGTCACGGGGCATAGCCACCATACCATGAAATTAATAAATTATACAGGATCCATATGCTATGTCCGTGCCCTCACTTCGCGACGACAAGAAATTAAACACTTGCTAGTAACTTCTCCTCGGAGTTAGTAGAGGTAGCGTTCAGGTATGTATTGGAATTCTTTGTGGAAACAGAATGGACCTAAAGGGTTAACTGCTGAGAAGGTAGAATCGCATGACTTTATGTTCTCACATTATACTATTTCTGGGCTGGCTTTTATTAGCAACACTGATTTAAGTTCAACTACATTTCTTATGTCAGCAAATTTCAGTTTGCTGTGATCGTGGAAAAAGAGGGACCTTAAATATCGATTCTTGAGTTTGACTAGAGTCGGAAAGTTCCAGAGAAGATAAGGACTGATTTCCTCTTGTTCCTCATCTTGGCAACTCGTACAAAAGACGAGATGAAAGAAGAAGATGGAAACAGATAAATAGACACATGCTGGCACTCCTTCAGCCGCATGATTTTTTATCTGTCTTTCTACCTTCCTCGCCCTCCATTTCTGATTTCTTTATTTTTCTAATTTGTTGTTCCTTTCCAATTATCCTACACTTCTCCAGAAATTCATTTTTCTAAACCTCTTCTCCTTCTGCCAGTGCCATTTGGGCATAAGTTCCCTCATAACCTTAGCCTGATTTTATTTATTTCCTTGCTTTACAGGCCATACCGCATTCCCCAGTTCATCACATTCGAAATAGAAATTTCATTGCGCCATCATCATGGGGATTAACTCACTTAAGGCAACGCAAAACCCAAAGATATTTGCAATTTTTAACGATTATGGGGACAAGTGTAATTGTTTATCACTTCATTGGGGGAACATTTTCGCGCAGTTTGCATCGCAAGGTGAAGCCGGAAAAGACAAAGATCACCGCTAAGTCTCGCATGGGATCGCAACACTTCGCTGCCAGATAATCAGCAAATTTATTGCAGTTTTAGCTTGACATAAATTTATAATCAACTTTTGCAACCACAAGAGCTACCCAGTCCCAGGTGAGCAGAAATTATTGCAAATACCCCCGGGGTAGAGTAGAATTCAGTTAAACACAGCCATAAGTAGACAAATGACAAAGACTGAACTATGTTTAGACGTAGCCGACAGTCCTCAAATAATTTATATAAGTTCCCGGTCGGGACGACTTCCAGTCATAGCTGCATATGGTACGCCAGGGAAGCAAAGGTAAATGAATTAGCCACACCTACTCATTTAGGGCTTCATGGCCAGGGAAGGATGCAGAGATGCAGCATGTTCAGTTGCTTTAGTAGAGCTAACATGCAGCCCAGCAAATTTCTAGATGAAATCAAGCCATATGGAGAAAAGTCCAGGTTCCGAGATTAAAACGCATGTACAGTACGGGTACACTGAGCAGCTGTGGGGAAAAGGTGCTCGTTCAGGTTATGCTCCGTGAACTCGTCTACCTATCAATTCGTGTTTCTTTAATTAAAATCTAATGTTTATCGTTTACGTGATGTTATCCAATCCAAAGTTGCGAGTTGCCGGGCACAACATGGAAACGGACACTGAGAATTATACTCCTCTCGGCTAGAATCTGTTAGCAATTGATTAATCAACAAAAGTCTCTATTTCCTGGTTCTTCAGTTCTTAGTATGTTGAGGTTACATGCAAGCAAAGTAGCATATGAAAATTATAATTTCCACGAGGTGAAGGTAGTTGTACAAGTCGTTCTAATTGAAGGCATGGCCAGTCCTGGTATTTAGGCTCTGTGCAGATGTTAAGGAAAGATATCGTAACAAGTTGTTTACTCCATAAGTCGTGTGAAAATCAAAGAGAACCACGACGTTCAATAGTCACAGGAAATCGTAATGGTTCCTCTAGAAGTCTAAGTTAAAAGTGGCTTAAGTGAGCTATAAAACATTTGCAAATAGAGCCATAAATTGGGGGAAGGCAAAGCACTAGTACGTGCTTAGAGTAAATTCGACAGTGGCTATCCTGCCTGATTTTAAGAAAGCATAAAAATGGGCTCCAAGCATTAGGGTCTTTAGTAACTCGATCCCCGCGGCCAAGTGCATAGCAGTGCCTAGTTCTAAATGGGAGAGATGCATGAAATGAGGACAGATCTACGAGGTTGGATACCTTCCACAGAAGGTCTGTTGTTAATTTTACGTAACAGTTACATTACATTGAGGCTGTTAACAATAGAATTGAATTTTTTTTTATTATTTTAAACAAAGTACAGTGTGTAGCCTCGCGCATATTCTCAATAGACGGTGGCGTTGAATGCACCGAGGGTACGGCATGAAAACGCGGCTCCGGCTACTTGACTTATTGCAACACCGAAACGATTGAGTGATTGCTTAAAATAAGCTATCATATTGCACTCGACCGCTCTAGGTGCTCCTTGTTCACTATGCGGCTTCATTTGTTTTTTTTTATTTTTTGTATGTTTTACTCCCGTTGTGTGTGGGGGTCTGGGTGAAACCTATTGTGTTTGTTATTTCTTTCAAAGAAGTTCACAGCTCCCAGCAAGCGTTAAATGAGAGTTATTTTGCCAGCTGCCACTGTTTTATAGAATTCGCGTATCTTAACCCTGTCGACGGTTTCATTGTACCAACAGACATTCTCCAAGTCAATTCACAATTTTCTTATTTGACGGATTACGAAGGATTGTTGCGATTTATACGAGTTTCATGTTAGATTGGGGCTTCACGAGCTATTTTGTAGGTGCTTTTCGGTGGAATGCCAATCCCGATTAGTGCCTTCGACGTTGGCACTTACTCATCAAATTGGAGGGATTATGCAAATGGTAACTCACTCTGCCGTAGCCAAATCCAAGCTCGGCTGTGAAAAAAAGGAGTGAGACGCACGCCCAGGAAGTTTAAAGGAGCAGCCCTACTCCTAGGATAGGATAGGAAGATTTGTAACCCGCTTATCTGAGAACCAACCTCCTACACACCGAACATCTAGCAGACCTCGGATGCCTTAAACTGTAATGATGAGCGTCAGCTGTAAACATCGAACTACAATTGGACTATGGAACGTGAGAAGTCTTTACGACGAGTGTGGATACGTGGCCGAGCAAGCAAGTTGAGTATATCATTACTTGTAGAAAGATTGTCCCACGTACACACACTGCTTCGTTCAAGATCTTTATTCCTTTATTCGGTGGCAATGTGGTTGGTTGATTGGTTTAAGTGCTGAGAGCCGGTCAACGAGACCAGCCCTCCAATTTGCTTTAAATGCACCGTTTTATCACCACAATGGTAAAGATCAGAGACGCCGATGAAGCATAAGGAATGTGCTAAAACCAACTTGCTACCTCCCCAATCTTTACTCCTGAGATTGCTTGTAGGTTTTCAAAGAAGTATTCTCCCAGTGACATCTTTTTGTTGCTCGCCAAGGCTGGGCACCTACAGGGAAAATGAAGTACGGTTTCTGTTTCACTGGGGATATCGCAGCTACGGCATTGAGTGTGGCAGTGGCCCGTGCCGACGGGGACTACTTTTAAGAAGAGTTCACGAGACCTGCTGAGCAAGCTGCGATGTTCTATTCTTGTTGAATTTGGGCCACGTCGATCTCGAAATGGCACAGGTAGAGGAAGCGCTTCACCTGAGATTAGCCCCCCCCCCCTCTCTAGCTCCTCGCTAGCTTTGAGGAGGATGTAAGTGCGTCAAGCCCCTTCATAGCAGCCTGACTATCAGTGAAAATGCCAACGTTCGTCATTGGTACTTCATTGAGTCCGAACAAACAGTATGCCTTCAGGATCGCGAGGACTTTCGCTTGGAATACACATGCGCTGTTAAGCAGTCTGTAGGACCCCGAAATATGTAGCGTATCAGAAAAGACACCCGGACCGACACCACAGACCATCTTAAAGCCGTCAGTGAATAGTGCAGTCGAGCAGTTCGGACCTTAACCACTCACGAGACGGGGAATTCTGACACTGAATCTCTTCGAAAAATCCAAGTTAGGTATAGTGTAACTAGGCGACATGGTACTTATTTCAGAATGAAAGTATTGGGTTTTGCTATAGCATATCGCATTCGTAAGATGATTACCAAGTATTCTATAATATTTCCATGTTTCTGATTGATTGATGATGAACGAGAATTTCTCTACCGTAGGTTCGTACGTTTTAAAAATTCCGCTACCTGTTCTACTTATAAAAGATTACGGAATGTTATCACCTCAGAAGTTCTGTAAAAAATTCTGTATCAACCTTCCAACTAACCATTCGTCATAGAAAAGTAAGAATCACGTCCCAAGCAGTAATTTAGTTCTAAAACTTTTAGACTGCACTGTCATTACTAAAATGATTTTAGATTTCAACTCAAAAACTACCGAATATTTCTTTGAAGAAATTCATCTCCCAAATTCTGTTCGTTAGAAAAATGCTGCCAACCGTGATACGCAAAGGAATTCAGGCCGGCAATTCCTTTCAGAATGAAAGGAGACAAATTTCCGTCTTGGGATTCAGTCCTAATCCCACTCGAGGAGAAACAAGACTTTCAAAGATTTTCAAGAATTAAGTGGACAATTTTCTGTGATTGATCGAATGCAGTTCATCACGGTCTGTTTTATGACCAGTTAATCAAGTTTTTGCTCTGAGCAATATCAGTAACTACTCAGTTAGCGCTGCCCACAGGTAAATTTGTTGGTTAGTTGACGAGTGTGGTGTGCCAATTTTTTTCGCTGCCATTCATTCAGCTTAGATAGAAACCAGAGAGGAAAATTGGTTTTACGGTGGCAGCATTGCACCTTGCACGTACCTACATCTTATACTAGAACAGTGTCACATTATAAGACAGCAGTCCGCAGTGATTTACTTACACAGTTTGCTCCAAGCATCTCCAAACTTATGTTTTGTGCACACTTCGCTAGACAGAGTCAAATTTAATAGTAACAATCATTTCTTGGCGGAGCCTCAATTCCAGCAGGTGAAAAAGAAGTGATTTCATACCTCAATCTCACGTTCATAAATTCCATAGGGCGTGAATCTGAACTAAAATTGATTTTTACTTTCAATGTAGGAACTTGGGATTGAATGCTGTCTCATCAGTGTGTCATATAATATAACAATTTATAAAAAAAACAAATTTTCTGACTCTGGTAGAGAAGCCATCTCTTAGTTTACTAATCGTTTGACGTTTTGATCGACACCAATCAATTTAATGGATTCTGTAACATCTTGCTAGAAGGGGGCGAAAAAGGAATACTTCACCAGATTCCAAGGCAATTAAGGACAATTTGATGTGAAGCTATTCCTAGTAATTCCTATTCTAGACAATTCAAGAGGATTAAAGCTCCGTATGAACACAGTCTTTATTTTGGGACAAGATAGGTAGGTAGATTTAAAAACCGCGAGGTTCGCTCTTCGTGGCGTTCCCTGGGCCAATCCTTTTCGTCTGCCTCCATACACTGATCGGCTTATGCTCCTTGCTTTTGACGCTCTGGTGTGATTAATTCCCCTGAATTGCTGGGTGCCTTGGGTTTATCAGTTCCGTCTCTCTTCTTGAGCACTCCGAACATTCTCCACATTCCTTATCACCGCACTAACTATAGTATGCCTTAGCCTATAACTTCAATGTCTCTTGTTAACTTGTTGTCTTTCATTTATCTAGACTTGAGACAACGATTGCAAGCAGACCTACAATTTAAGATGGATAGTGAACAACAGACATTACTCTGCAAACTCCAATGGCCTTTTATAGTAATCAGTTGTCGGCAAAAAATAACCATGGGTCGCCGCGGGTGAGGCTCGAACCTGGCACCTCCGAGACCTCCGCCAACATGATATCATTTACTCCACCGACGATTTTTGAGCCGAAAGATAAATGCCTGGTTTTCGACTTCAACTGACGCTATATTCAAATATTCCTTTTGGTACTCTTTGATAGAGTCACGGAACTCAACAGTTGGTCGAAGTGACATTGTGTAGTAACTTCAACGCCTTCCCGATGCTCTTCTTCTTGTGCCTTGCAAAAATATAAGAAAATGGCAATGATTGCATCAATTATTTACGAAATGTTTTGGTTCCGTTGCGTCTGAGACGTTACAGGTATTTGCTTGAAAAAAATCCAATCCGCCTACTTTTTTGTACCCTGACAAACCAGTCAAGATACGAAGCCGAGAAAACTGGAATTAAGACGAGTTTTCCTCTGCTACTGAAGAATGAATTCCGTGGGGATCAGGAAATTCCTCTTTTCGAAAGTGACAAGTGAGACAAAACAGCCCAAAACAACGTGGTTGGTTATTAATACAAATTCAGATGCAAAACGCGCAAACGGGAACAAATTTTTAATTGCCCATCCCAAAGTCTTTGAACTTTTTCGACTCTATTACGTTCAATCAAATGAAGCTAAGTACGAAAATTGCACGAACTGATCACAATGTACGGAAAATTCTATTGATCCAATAGCCTGTTACACTCATAACCTCAGCCCATAACTCTAATCGTACTCCAGAGCAGATTCAACAAATTTTCTTGATTCACCCAAGGGAAAAGTCCGAAAGCAAGCAAAAACATTATATTCCCTGGCATTGCTTCGTTAGCTCCACGAGGAACATCGTTTGGATGAGGAACAGGAGGATTGGGTTCAATGCGATCGCCATGAAAATTGTTACAGTCGGAGGCCTCAAACGATCAGCGTAGAAATTTCCGCATGCTGCGAGCGTTTTACGCGTTTATAACACTATTTTGCCCCGCAGTAGATGGCGGTACGATCTTGTCGTTAACAGCATTACGTAATAAAATGAGCAATGCTCCTATAAAAGATTATTATAATGATCGCGGGCTTTAATAATAACAACTGGAATCACTCATGGCTAATGGAATGAAAATATTTAAACAAAAAACGACCAAGACGATTGCGTACGTCTTCGTGGTAAAGTGTGCTGCGGCTTGCCGTGACCTTAGATTAAGTGCGGACGTAATGGACTTATAATGGTTTTAGGTGCAGCAAGTCAGCTGAAAGGCACTTAGTTGTCTGTAGTCGAAACAAGTGTCCTAGTTTTCTAGGTAAATGCCGCAATTAATATTTTGGGAAGATTTATCTAGTACAGACAGCTGTAGGCTTAAAAGGTTCAATTAGTGTTAATTTTATTCGCTCGAGCGCGTCAGTGGTTAAGGCATTACATGCTTGGGATTATGATAGCCAGGTTAGTTTGGGTCTGTATTCGATATGCTTCGCATTTTTGAGTGTATTCAGCGGACACGGTCGTCGGTGGAGTAATTGAAAACATGTTGGCCCTCCGACATAAGGGTTCCAGGTTCGAACATCACTGGCGGCGACATATGATTACTTTCTGTTGCAACAGATAACGCTAAAAGGACATTAGGGACTGTAGAGTAACGTCGTTGGTTCAGAATTCACCTTGAATTGTAGGTCCACTTGCAATCGATGTCAACGAATCGAGTGAAATTTTTTGGCCCCACAAGGAATTCCGAGAACTGGAGAGGGAGAGAGAGTGTGTAACACAAATTTAGTTGTCGTTGCACCAAGCACGCCTTAAGAAGCAATTTGTTTTCTAGGTTAGGATAGGTAATACTCATTAGCAACAACTTAAGATTTAAAGGTCCAATACGCCTCGTATATTTGGTAGAAAAGGAATTAAGTGAAAGGAAAGATGTGTTAAGTGGTTGAGTGAAGAAGATGCCGATGTACACATCGTTTGAAAGTTTTGAGCTCGAAAGCAAGCTCGAGGAAAAAACAAGAAACGAGAAAGCATATCTGTTCTCGTATACAGATGATTCCAATATGAAAAGAATGTACAGTCCGGCTGGCCACAGCTCTACAGTCCGGCTGGCCAAAGCCCTACACTCCGGCTAGCAAAAGCCGTTGGAACTGCATCAATTATTTTTGAGATACATGCACTCGTCTTCTTTCCCACATCCCCTACATAGACTAGTGTTTGCCCTTCCCATTTTTAAGGCATGAGCCCTCAGTCTTGCATGTCCTGTCACAAGGCCAACAAGAAGTTTCACTTTGGCTTTGTTAAAATGATCTTTTCAGTTTCATCTGCATTGAGAGTTTTCCAAATCGCCTTTGTATGTCTGGCGATGTCGGATCCCTCCCAGTTTTCTTTGTCATGATGACGGTTCCATATTTTTTGGGGTCGAGGTTCTGGGTTCCTCCACTCCAATTATCGCAAGAATCTCTTCCTGACTGAGGGCCCTTACGTTCCTATTCATCGGTATCTTCGTTTTATTTGCGTCATCCAACTTGTGAGATATCCGACATACCCTCTGATGTCACCTCCTCTAAATCTTTCGGTTTCCCCAGTGAGTATAGCGATCCTATCGATTCCAACTCGCTTTCTACGTCCATTTCGGCGACCTTTTCATAGAGCGACCCGAGGTCCTCTTCTTTAGCCGCCGCGGATGTACTCGGCTGTGGTTCACCCCGTTCAGCTACCATTGTGGTTTTCCCTGAGCCTCTGCCTTCTGAGATTTCGGAAAGGTAAATTTTATTTTCCTGTTTAAGTAGAAAATTTTACCCTCCGTCCTCTCCAATGCCCTCAGCGATTTTTCTCCTACACCTAGTTGGAGCCACTGATCCATCTTCTCTCTGACTTCCCGCTTGATTAACTTCCAATTGGAGGTTTCGAGCTCCATGTTCCGGTTTAACCTGTCCATAAAACTCAAAATATCCCTCGTTTCTCTAAACTCATTCGGAAGCCAGACTGAAATTCTATTTAACCTGGGCGCCGGCCCATAGTTCCTTATTTTCAACAACCTTAGACTTGATGTACTCTAGCGTACTCATGTCCACACAGGTTACTCTGAAGAGTCCATTGAAAAAGCCACTCCAGTGGAACCTTGGGACAAAGTCCGAGTTGCTCATCAAGGGGTCTATCTACCACTCCTCGAACTTTGTCGTTAGACTCAACTGGTTTGTTGGGTCCACGATCTTGCCCTCAGAGTGGTTTCTATCTATTATTGCCACCCACTTTCAGTGAAGTTGTATTGTCACTGAAAATACAACTTCACTGAAAGTGGGTGCCTTTCCTGTTTTTACTTTCCTTCCACTTCCTTCCTTGCTTGTTCCAGATTCGGATTTGGCATTAGCCGTCTTCCTCGTCTTCCCAAGCATATCCCGAGTTCCCCCCCATCGGTCTCCTTGCCATATCAGCAATTCCATTTTGAACTTTTATCGTTTAGTGTGGTCTTGGCTTCTCTAGTGTGAGTTATAGCTTTCTATTTGTAACATAGAATTAAAAGAATGTATTTTCTTGCTGTACTTAATCAAGTAATAAAATTGAATTGAATTATATAAAATGACCTCTAACAAATGCCTACAATAATGGATAAAATTATATAAGTTGCACCTCCGCCTCCTGTAGCCCTCGACAAAATAACAATTCCACCGCATATGCAAATGCAATTTCCTTCATAAAAACGAAAAATTCGACATCAAATGCACTCCACGAGCGATAAATGCAGTTGGCAACCTGCGGTAAAGCAACTAAGCCAAGCCGCTACCGCCACCATTCATTCATTACCTACTCCCGCAAGACATGGACTTGAGTCTTATTAAATTTAGCCGAGAGATAAAATCGCGAGTGTCACATCAACCAAGAAGCAATTTTCTGGCGAAATAACTGGGGAGCCGTTGTGGGCCCAGTGGCCAACATTGGCCAGGTAATCAGTAATCGGAGCAAGCAAGACAGTGAGGAGACAAATCCAGCATCCGCATTTAGCCGCAATAAAACCAAAACGATACGGCAATTAATTATTTGCGTTCTGTGTGCCTTTTTTTTTGGTGTGCCCGACGGGCGGCAAACAAACGGAACGCAAGAAATTATCTTGTGATGTCACTCATACGTGTCTTGTGTCTTCCGTTGCGGTGATATGGCGGTACAAATGTCAACGTCTGAAAGTTGATTTAGTTCCTGAGGCCCTTTCACGGCGAACATCTTCGATTTGTCAACAGTCCTATGGATTTACGGAGCCAGCGGAATCGAAGAGGAACTAGTCCGGCAGACTGGACTGGTCCGCACTGCTTTTTTTTGTTTCTTTTTTTAAAACTGCTCAAAACTGGTTGCAGTCTGCTGACAAATTACAGACTCGATGCCAAAATTGCGAATGGCATTACAACTATCACAAGAGAGGGATTGAGGAGGGGTTCCCATTAGCCGCGTCTAACAATGTGTGGGAACTGACTGCGGCTATTAAGGAAGCAACAAGAACTACAAGAAGTTGAGTGTTTTCCCAAATGCTAGAGAAGACGTAGGCAAACATAATAGAAATATTTGTGGCACTAACCTTCACATCCATCAGCTGTCAGACCGAAGTATTCATCCTGGCAGACGTTGCACTTTAGTCCCTCGACGCCTAAGTTGCATGTACACTGTCCACTAAAGGGGTCACATATCGAGTCTGCGGAACCGTTCACATTACAATCACACGGAAGGCACTTTAAGTCAATATCGGCAAAACCGACATCGCACTTATCACACTTTTGCCCAGTAAACCGTTCTTTGCATAAACACTGCCCGGTATCTGTATCGCACTCTTGACTTGCAGATCCTTCATCGTAACATTCGCACGGATTACATCCAACAGCTGGATCACCCCAAAATCCAGATTTACACCTTTCACACTTCCAACCTTCGGTGTTACCCCTGAAAGAAAAAAAAATAATTAAAAACAAACGTTTGGGAACAAAACTGAAATCAATCTTACCGGCAAGTTACGCACTCCCCCGTAAATATATCACACGGACCACCAGCACATGAACAGGGAAGACATTTCGATCCGGGAACTGTTGGATTTCCATAAAAACCATCATCGCACCTGAAAATTTCCAATAATTTTCACATATAACGGTACTTTTGTTTGACAAATGATTTTATTACATTTCGCAATGATCTCCGGTATACCCGTTCGGACACTGAGTACAGACATATTCGGAGAAATCTTCCTCTTCGAAATGGTTCTGATCCAAGTTGAATTTCTTTAATTGGCAGCTTGGAGAGAAGTTGTTACTATCTTCCACAAGAGGGCAAGCACATCGAGCACAGTCATATGCTGTTCCATGCATTGGATTACCGTAGAAACCAACCTTGCATCTTTCGCACCTGCATAAAATTAGATAGGAAACAAACCATTATAACATTAGAAATATAAATATAATTCTTTCGAACAGTTTTAGAAAATTAGAATAACTAAACAAAAAATGTCCACCAATTGCGAGCAAAACTTCTACAAATGTAAAGGACTCTAAAAAAAATCGAATTCAAACGGATTTACCACAAAATGTATTACTGGGCAAAACAGTTTTGACTTTGCGAACGAAATTTGTTTTATTTTCTGGTAATATCGAGAAGGACGAGATTTTTAAAGACCTACTTTTGCAGTTAAAACTTATTTATGTGCGTCTTCTATGTTCCCTTGTTCCCATTTACTTAATGAAATTAAATTCGTGTCCCTTACTTATTATCTACATCGTTTAACCCATCGATAGTCCTCACTCCACTACCAAGGTTGATAGTCGTAAACAAAGTCCTGCTGAACCTCTTGCAGGAGAATGTTAGATTTTCCGTCTTTGCGATAGATGTATTGACCCTGTTATCCCGGGAAAATCTTTTATGCTCTTTTCTCTCTGGTTCCTTTAGGGTTCTCTCTGGTTCCATAGGGCGTCTACTACACAGACTCTTCACCTGGTCTGGTTCTGCGCCAACGCCTTCAACTGTGGCCACGACTTGTTGATCTGCATACCTTCCTTCTCGATGGAACTTATCCATGTGTTGCGCGGTCGTCCAATTTGGCTTCTTCCTAGGATTTCGTGACGATTCCTATCTATCTGCGATGTTTTCTGGTTTTTTTTCTTGGTCTTTGGCATATCCATTGTCACTTTCGACTGCGAGTACTGGTGTCTATCTTGTCTTGGCCTGTAAGTCTGTGTAGGTCTTCGTTGGTAATGACCTCCAAAGGCTTGTAGCTCAGATGTTATTTGACTGGAGTCCAAGCTCATGAGTTTGGTTTTAGCAGCACTGATCTTAAGCCCTGCTCTGCGAACTTCTTTGCTGAAGACTTCCAACATTTGGGTTACATGACTTTGATTGTTGGATAGGTAGGAGACATACATCGTCGGCATTGTCCGTAAGGTGGTTAAAAACTTTACATCCAATCCCTCGCGATGGGTGGTCGTCTCTCCTACGTAAGGCTGCCCATATACATATATTCGCGATCAACGCTGTCAAATGCTTTCTCAACCGACGAACATTAGATGTAAAGGAGACCCCCATTCGGCGGATTGCTCGATGATGATTCGGAAGGTATTGATCTGATCGCTGCAGGAGAAACCCTCACGAAAACCTGCCTGTTCATCACTAAGGGTGCGTTCGATTGTATTCTTGATTCGCATTAAGACGATTTTAGCCATCAATTTGGATACTGCAGTTAAAAGACCAGATACCGCGTCAATTGCTACAACTCCTCAGGTCGCCTTTTTTGGAAATCTTCACAATTATGCCTGTTTTCCATTCACTTGGATAGATCTCAGTTTCCCAATATTCCTGGATTACGGGGAGAAGAATATCAGCTGCAGCAATTGGATCCGCCTTAAATAGTTCCACTGGTATTCTATCAATCCTGGGGCCTTACCGAGGTCCACCGATTTAATCACTCCAATCTTGTCGGAGTTATGGTGTTATTGTTGCCCGCAGCCGGTGGGTTTTCAGGATTGTGTGAAAAGGTATTCGACGGTCCGAAGGTATTGTTTAGGACTTCAACAAAATATTCTCTTCACTGCGGCAGTTGATGTTCCTCCGTGACAAGAATTGATCCATTAGTGTCTTTTACAGGATGTTGTGTTGTAAGAGTCTTTCCTGCCAGTTTTTTTGGAAATCTTGTAAAGGTCTCCACTGTCAGAACGATAGGCCGCTTCTTCTGCCTTTTCTGCTTGGATACATCAATATTCCAAGTAATAAAAGAGCAGATGAGCTACTGAAAGGAGTGCCGAGTTGTACCACTCTGAATCGCTTACCTATGTGAAGACTTCAACCGGCTACTCCCAAGGAGGACATCGCTACCGATGCTTACAGAAAGTCAAATAATCGATGGAAGAACAGGGATTCAAATTATATATCAAGGCAACTGTGGCTGGAATGCAATACCGAAACTAGAAATTCAATAGGGATCATAACAAGGTACAGGTAACCATGCTAGAAGATTCAGTCGAACTGAGTCGACTAGGCGAACCACTTACACAAGTGTTGAAAAGATTTTTGTTGTATTTTTTCATTTTCTGCAATGATTTGCAAATTTGGGTACATTCTCGGTCTGTTGCGCGGACGGCCAATCCGGTATTTCAAGAGTACGGGTTCTAACCAAAGCCTCTTCAGCGATGTTTTTTGGGTATAAAATAGCTTCAGCAAGGATAAGTCTACCACCACCAACTTGCTCGAATTCGTGCAATACTGGATTGATCACGGCATTCTTACTCATAAGCTTCATCTGCTCGGTTTTCCACCAACTTTTGTTGATGGGCTGTCCTCCTACCTGTCCGGTCACACTCAGCCAGCGTGTTCTGTTCCGCGGCGCCCTTTCTAAAGAAATCTCTGTTTTCCGGGGTGCCCCAAGGCAGCATTATCGGCCTTCTCCTCTTCGTCATTTTCATTAATGATGTCTCGTTGTTCCTGACTGGCTCCAGAATATTGTGTTATATCAAGGACGCCAAAATATTCCGCGTCGTTGCTCGCAAACACAATTTTGCTCTGTTAAACTCCGACATCCACATTTTCCACAGAAGATGCCCCATTCTCTTTTACTACTCTTAAGACGGAGGTACATTAAATCGACTTGATAGAGTCAAGAACCTGGGAGTGATCCTTAATTCCCATCTATTCTTCGAGAACGACGTGGATTTCGTTGTTAGCAGGGCTAATTCAATGCTCGGCTGTGTCACGCGGTGGTCTAAGGAGCTCGACTATCCCAAATTAACTAGACTCCTCTTATGTAATTTTGTTAGACCTATTCTGTAATACGCTTGTTTTATATGGGATTCCTACTCTGCTGTATACATTAACATTATTCCTATCTAGGTAGTATCGGTCTGATCTCTCTCTT